>JAQQAF010000002.1:24800815-27200815 GCA_029747655.1 Ensete ventricosum
CAAAACCATTTACTCACTTGAGTTTTTAGTCCAATGAGTATAACCTTGCTTTAATACCAATTGTTAGGATCAATTGGCACTAGGGGGTGAATTAGTGCAAGATTAATCATGCTCGTTTAAAAACCTTTGCTTTCGAAAAGTGAGGAAGGAAAAGCGGAAGCTTCTTTTTATACATATATATATATGTATATATATATATATATATATACCTATATATATGTATGTATATATATGTGTATATATATATATGTATAATATATATGTATATATACATATACACACACACATATATATATATATATATATATATATATATATAAAATCAATCAAATATCACATATTGGTATCACACCTGATAATCATGAACCGTCACCTAATGTGATCAGGCCCGAGTTAATAGGCCCAAATCACTATGTGATTGTCCATCTCTATGATTGTCCATCTCATAATCATCGATTTCGTTGGCTCCTCGATGCGTCACTATGTGTCATGATCGCCCGTCTCGACATCGTGGGTCCTGTTAGCATCCCCACGCTCTTGCGACGTCTCTTCATGTAATTACAACATTATCATAGGCAGACAAGGTCAACAATAAATGAAAAAAATGAAAGCTCATAAGCTCCAAAATAATAATAATCACATATAGACACATCATATCATATAGTCTATGATTATCCGTCCACATCATACATCACTTGTACACATCATCATGTAGGGCTACAAGATAAATAATAATTAATTAAACTATTTAATTTTAGATTCTTTAACTCCACTAGTGCTTTCGTGTGTAATTTCTAGTGTATGCCAAATATCGTAAGCAGTTTCACAAATAAAAACTTGATTAAATTCATTTTTGTCAAGAGCACAAAATCATGCTTTCATAACCTCGCATTCAATGAAAAAGCCTTCTTTTCAAATTCTTTCCATTCATTCATGGGCTTAGAAGATTTTTTGAAACTATTTTCTACTATATACCATAAATCTAAATCCATGGAAATCAAGAAAATACATATTTAAGTTTTTCAATAAGTGTAATATGTCCCATTGAATATGGGTAGATGTGCAATAGAATGTTTCTTCTTCATGCCAAACAAAACCATTTACTCACTTGAGTTTTTAGTCCAATGAGTATAACCTTGCTTTAATACCAATTGTTAGGATCAATTGGCACTAGAGGGTGAATTAGTGCAAGATTAATCATGCTCGTTTAAAAACCTTTGCTTTCGAAAAGTGAGGAAGGAAAAGCGGAAGCTTCTTTTTATACATATATATATATATATGTATATATATATATATACCTATATATATGTATGTATATATATGTATATATATATATATGTATATATATATATATGTATAATATATATGTATATATACATACACACACACACACACACACACACACATATATATATATATATATAATCAATCAAATATCACATATTCGTATCACACCTGATAATCATGAACCGTCACCTAATGTGATCAGGCCCGAGTTAATAGGCCCAAATCACTATGTGATTGTCCATCTCTGTGATCGTCCATCTCATAATCATCGATTTCGTTGGCTCCTCGATGCGTCACTATGTGTCATGATCGCCCGTCTCGACATCGTGGGTCCTGTTAGCATCCCCACGCTCTTGCGATGTCTCTTCATGTAATTATAACATTATCATAGGCAGACAAGGTCAACAATAAATGAAAAAAATGAAAGCTCGCAAGCTCCAATCTAATATTCCGTATATTAGATTGGGAATGGCCAGTATTTTGAAATTCCGAGATGGTGCACAAAAAATTAATATTCTAGAGACCGTATATTGGGCATGGTACTGTCAGGCCACATATGGAATCCATCCGAGTCTTGCTCTAATCGGATTCTCCTGGAGAACTCCTATCTCAATCTAAACGACCCTGGCTAGGGATTTGCCTTAGATCATTAAGACATTCCATTTTTCATCATGATTCCTGAGATCATTAACTAGTGGTAAAGATCCATGTTTCATGATAAAGATCCAGAAAAACACGATCGTGAGTCTTTAAGAATCTCTATCATAAGTTGAGCTCCATGTTTAGTTCTTGCTCCATACATGATCGTAAGTCTTTAAGAATCTCTATCATAAGTTGAACTTTATTTGTGTTGTGATGCTCAAAGATTCTGTCACATCTCTCCCTCCAAATCCACAAAATAGCACATCTGAAAGTAACCTTTGTTAGTTGTGTAAGAGGCCCCTTTCTTAATAGTTTTTGCATGAGCATTTCTAATTCTTGATGCAAGTTTGGCTATAATAGCCTATTGAGTTCAAATTGCTTTAAAATCTCTTTCCATATCCAATTAGTGTAGTCACAAGCAAAATAGAAATGGTCAACACTTTCTTCCTTTTGCATACAAAAAGAGCATCGATTTATAAGATAAATATCTCTTCGCTTCATATTGTTTATTGTAGGTAGTTTGGCAAGAAGGGACTACTATATGTATAAGGAATATCTCTGTGAACTTAATCTATCCCATGTCTGTTACGATCAATTGACACTAAAAGAGAATACTCATAACTTACAGGTGAATTAGTGCAAGTGCTGAAATTTTGGTTTAAAGAAAAATTTTGCTCAAAGTAAAACCGAGATCGGAAGCGTTTCTTTGAATTTAAATACATGAGTGAATCAAACTTAAGATCGAAATATTTCGATTTAACTAGTGAATGTTGAAATTAAACAAAGAGAGAATACTCATAATTAATAGTGGTTTAGCCACAACTTGGCCTACGTCCACTCCCCAAGTCCTCTTCGCTGAGGTCCACCAGTGTCCACTACCGATCTTCTTTGGGTGAAGACCATACCCTTACACTTCTCACTCTCTTTTTCATAGGCTCAAGAGAGAAACCTTACAAACTCACAAGGGAGACTTTACAAGAATTACAACTCTTTTTCTCACTCCCTTGCTCCTTTTCTTTTTATTGCATAATTTTAGCACACTATTTTTTTTTTCAGAATTTCTAGACCAAAGTGATGTGCTAAATGCAAGAAATCTTGGGGTATTTATAGACCCCAATTGGCTTCAGAAATGGAGCTAAAAATTCAAATTTACCCGAAAAAAATTGGGTACGAGCGGTACAACCGTCGGCGTCGACGGTGCAGCTGCCCGGATAACAGGGCGACGGTGATACGATCGTTGACCTGGGTGGTTCAATTATTGACCTAGGCGGTACAATCGCTGACCTGGGCGGTATGACCACCGACTTGGGTGGTACAACCGCCATCCATCGGTAGTACAATCACAGGGAATCCTGGAAAAGTATTCCTCTTTATTTTTCTGACTTGTACCTTCAGTTGACCTATTTCCTGGTCAACCAATTAAGCTAAACCTGAGCTCAATCCAAACCCAAATGTGGACCTTGTTTACCTCACTTAAGTTAATTTGGATTCCTTCTAAATCTAACTCAAGTAGACTTAAACTTTAATCGATGCTAACTACGACTAATTAATTACAACAATTGTGACCATCAAGACCCTCATAACTCCCGGCAAGCATTTCGACAACCCCCGACAATCTTCAAGCAAGTCTCTTAGTCTTCTTCCGGTGAACTCCCGACGCCTTCCTAGCAAGCTCTCGGTCACCTCCGGCGAACTCCCGGCGAACTCCCGACAAGCTCCCGATACCTTCGGCAAGCTTTCGGGTAGTCTCTCAGTGAGTGCCCACTGCATCATCTGAACCCGGGCCCGATGCCCCGGACTTGACTCTAGCCCACATCTGATTATAATTTTCTTTCTATGTCGTAGTTACTCCTACATCAATCATCTCTAACACACATGTTATATCAACAACCCAACAGTTGATTTTATCATCAAAATCTGAGATTCGACAATCTCCCTCTTTTTGATGATGACAACTAATTGATGACAAGAGTTAACCTTAACTCCCCCTAAATCTATACTATAATCCAAATAAGAAAAACTTAAATTTAAGAGAACCAACTACTCCTGAAATCAAGTATCAAAACATCCATTTATCAAATAATATACCATGAATCATCAAATTATCAATGACACATGATATAATATTAATTTCAACCAACAAATCATGAATCATTCAATTTTCAAGAATATTCTAAGAATTTCAAAATCCATGCATTAGTCATGCAATGAATTTGGAAATTTTCTACTTTAAATAGAAGGAATGTCTCATTTTTACCATTTACCATTTTTCACCAATATGCTATTTCTTCCCTTTTTATATATATCTATTATTTTTTCATTAATATGTTGTTTCTTCCCATTTGTCATATATATATCATTTTCATATTTATGTCATTAATATGTTATTTCTCTCCCTTTGTCATCAATAAAAAGAGGTGAAATAATGAGTAAGTAATTTCATGATACATACACTCATCATGTATCAAAATTTTCATATGTTTAAAAAATAAATATTGATTGAATATTTAATACTTCATTGGTCCCTCTTAGTAAAATAAGATAAAAACATAATTTTTTCATGAAAATTTTCTTCCCCTTTTTGTAAATAAGAAAGTAGAAACACGGGAGGGAAGTGAAATATATTAACACAAAAATAGGGCTTAATCTTTGTAAATTCTAAAATTCAAGAAAAAATTAAGAACCGTCCATTAATTTAATGTAGGTTTCTCACAAGAGTAGTGAATCAAGCAAATCATACATTCTCATGGTTTAGCATTCCTAGCTCTCTTTTAATAAAACCAAATTACTCTTCATTTAATAGCTTAGTAAAAATATCTGCTAATTGATGCTTAGTATCAATAAATTTCAAAGATATGTCATGATTATTCATATGATCTCTAATAAAGTGATGTCTAATATCTCTAATAATGAGATTTTTAGTTAAAAATATAGCTCTTGTATTGTCACATTTTATAGGGATATTTTTAATTGAATTTTGTAATCTTCTAATGTGTTTTTCATCCAAATGACTTGGGCACAACAAGCACTAGCTACAATATATTCGACTTCAGCAGTAGATAGAGCAACCAAATTTTATTTCTTGAAAGACCAAGAAACAAGTGCATGCCCTAAAAATTGATATATCTAAGTAGTACATTTTTTATCTATTATATATTCTCCAAAATCGGCATCTACATAAGCAAGCAAATCAAAATTTTTGGATTTTGGATACAATAATTCTAAGTTAGAATTTCCTTTTAAATATAAAAATATTCGTTTAACTGCTTTAAGGTGAGAAAGCATAGGATTGGATTTAAATTTTGCACATAATCCAGGACTAAATATTATATTCGGTCTAGTAGTAGTTAAATACAATAAGCTACAAATCGTTCCTCTATATGTTCATTGATCAAAATTTTCTCCCTCGTTATCCAAGTCTAATGTTGTAGATGTGCTCATTGGTGTATTTATGACCTTAGCATTTTTCATACCAAAATATTTTAATAAATCTAAGGTATATTTAGATTGATTAATAAATATACCATCATTTAATTATTTTATTTGTAATCTTAAGAAAATATTAACTCACTCATTAGACTCATTTCAAATTCTTGGCTCATACTTTTGGCAAAAGATTTATATAAGGATTCATTTGTTGAACTAAAAATGATATCATCAATATAAATTTGAATAATAAGAAAATTATTTTTAAACTAATTAAAAATAATATGTTATAAACTTGTATTTTAAAAAAATATTTAAAATAAAAAAAAAGCTAAGTCTTTCATACCAAGCTCGAGGGGCTTGCTTTAATCTATAAAGAGCCTTAGAAAGTTTGAAAACATAATTTGGAAAAAGATTATTTTTAAAATCAGGGGGTTATTCAACATATACTTCTGCGAAAATAAAACCATTAAGAAAAGTACTTTTAACATCCATTTGAAAGAAATCAAAATCTTCGAAAGATGCAAAGGCAAGGAGCACCCTTATGGCTTCAAGTCTAGCCACAAGAGCGAATGTTTTTTCATAATTATTTTCTTCTTCTTAGTTGAAACCTTTGGCCACTAATCTAGTCTTGTTTTTCACCATAATACTATTTTCATGTTGCTTGTTTCTAAATACCTATTTAATACCAATCACTAAATGGTCACTAGGTCTAAGAACAAGCTCCCATACCTCATTTCTCTCAAATTGATTTAACTCTTCATGTATTATAATAACCCAACAGTAATCTCTTAGAGCTTCATCAATGCATTTTGGTTTAACTTAAGAAAAAAATATGACATTAGCATAAATTTTTTAAAAGAATAATGAATTAGAACACTTCTTAATGTATCTCATATTATAAGCTCATTAGGATGAGCATTTACATACTTCTATTCCTTGGGTAAGGATTTGGATGTAGATTTATCCAAGTTGCTTTTAGGAGGATTAATATTTAAATTCAAAGAACCAAAATCAAATTCATCATCAAAATCAATTTTTAAAACCCAATAGTAACAAAGCGGTAGAGTAGTAGCAGACCAGTTGTAATAGTGGGTTCATTCCCTAGGTAGTGTAGTAGATTTGTTCTCGTACTTGCCACTCCCATGCCTATGTTGGAGTCGCCAAGCAACTACTAGCTATTAGCTTGTCGCTATTGTCTTTGATCTTTACTTTCCATGCTTTTAGGCTTGGACTAGTGATCCGGATCCTTACTTCTCTGTGTTTCTTTCTTTATTTGCTAATTTACAAAACCCTAGTTCAGAAATCTCATAGAAAATAACATAAATATATTCTTCAATTACTAAAATTTGTTTATTGAATACACGATAAACTTTTGAAATAGAAAAATAACCAAGAAGAATACATTCGTCATATTTTACATCAAATTTTTCTAAGACATCCTTTCCATTGAAAAGACAACATTTGCAACCAAAAACTTTAAAATATGAAATGTTGGCTTTTTACCTTTCCACAATTCATAAATAGTTTTAGAGAGTAATGGTCTTGCAAGAACCCTATTTAAAACATAGCATGCAATGTTAACGGCTTCGGCCCAAAAATATATAAGTAGACTATGTTAATTTAACATGATTCTTGTCATTTCTTGTAAGCTCCTATTTTTTCTTTCTACTACTCCATTTTTTTGTAAATTTCTTGGAGCAGAGAAGTTATGGATATACCCATTTGACTCACAAAATTTTTGAAACTCATTGTTGTGAAATTCACTACCATGATCACTACTTATTGATGAAATCATAAAATCTTTTTATTTTAAATAATTTTATAAATTTTAAAAAATATTTAAAGGAATCACTTTTGTGTGCTAAAAAATAAGTCCAAGTATATCTATTATAATCATCTACTATAGCAAATGCATATTTGCTACCTCATAAACTTGTAATATCAATTGGTCCAAATAAATCCATATGGATCTATTATAGTGGCCTAGAGTTACTTATTTAATTTTTTAACTTAAAGCTACTTTTTATTTATTTTTCTAATTAACAAGTATCACATACTTTATCCTTAACGAACTTAAGGCTAGATAGTCCTCTTACTAAATCTTTAGTTGAAATTTGGTTTAGTAGTTTCATGCTAGCATGACCTAGTCTCCTATGCCAAATCCAAGCATCATTATTTAAGGTCGAAAAGTATGTTTCATTACAAAATTTTTCAATATTTATAATATATATATTATTATTCCTTAAGACAATTAAAGATTTATTTTTGTAAGGCAATTCAACTATACAAGCATTAGGTTGAAATTTGACAATATATCCTTTATCACATGATTGGATAATACTAAGTAAATTATGTTTCAAGCCATTAACTAATAACACATCTTCAATCAAAAGGTTTGATACGTTACCTATAGTTCCTTTCCCAATGATTTTACCTTTGTTATTGTCTTTGAAGGTGACAACTCTTTTATTCAGGCTAGTGAGCTTAGAAAAATAAGTTGGATCTTTGGTCATGTGCCTTAAGCATATACTATCAAGGTATCATTTGGTACTCCTAGACTTAGTTTGGAGATATATCTACAAGAAAGATGGTTTTAATTTAGATACTCATTTTACTTTGGGTTCCTCATGATGAGCTTTACCTAATTTATCTAATGGTTTTTGGTTGTTTATGGTTCTTTTAGGAACCCAAATTAATTTGTGTGGACTATACTTTGTAAAGTAATATTGTAGGCTTTATGTCCTAATTTTCTATAAAAGTTACATTTAATTTATGATGGTAAGTTTAGAGTTGGTCCATTAACGAAGATAGTGGGCTTTTGTTGAGTGTTGCCAACAAAGCCTATACCTTCTTTCCTATTAACATGACCCTTATTTGCAAGGATAGAGATTTATTCCCTATTTCAATTTTTTCTAATGTTTGTTTTACTACAAAATTTTCTTTTCTAAGTTTATCTAAGTTTTCACATTTGGTGCATGAAATATTTGATGATGGTGCTACATGTATTTATTCAAATCTACTAACTAGAGAATCATGCTCTTTATTAAGTAACTTATAAGACTTACTAATTTTTCTAAACTCATCATAAAGTTCATAAAACATATTCAGTAATTAGAATATTGGAAAGACTCACTTACCTCATCATGGATGGCCATGAGGGCATAGTTGACAACTTCTTCTTTGATGTGGTCCTCTTCATCCAATGAGCTTGAGTCATCCTAAGTCATCGAGAGAGCCTTCTTCTTTAATTGAGAATATTTATCTTTGAAATGTCCTGGCTTCTTATATTCAAAGCATATAATATTGTCCCTTTTTTATTCATTTTTATTTTTATGATTTTTGTTCTTTTTTATAATTTTTTTAATCTTTTTGGATAATAGTGCAATGTCATTGTCCTCATCACTCGAGAATTCATCTGCAGTTTTTAGTGTCAAATCCTTCCTATTCTTTAAAAGGGGTTTATCAAGTTCGTTATGAGCTTTACAGCTCAGTTCACAAGTCATAAGAGATCTAATCAATTCTTCAAAAGGAAAATTATTAAGATCTGTGGCCTCTTGCAGTTACTTTAGGATCTCGACTTTTTGGAAGAGACCTTAATATTTTACTAACAAGTTCAAAATTAGAAAAATATTTATCAAGAGCTTTTAGACCATTGACGATATCCATGAACCGGGTGTACATGTCTGCAAATAGACTCACTTGATTTCATTCTAAACAATTCATAACTATAAACTAAAATATTAATTTTAGACTCCTTAACTCTACTAGCGTATTCGTGTGTGATTTCAAGGGTATGTCAAATATCATAAGCAGTTTCACAAACAGAAACTCGATTAAAATCATTCTTATCAAGTGCACAAAATAATACATTCATTACTTTTGCGTTTAACGAAAAAACCTTCTTTTTAAAATCATTCCCCTAGTTCATAGGTTTAGAAGATTTTTTAAAATCATTCTCAATAATGTGCCATAAGTCAAAATCCATGATAATAAGAAAATTATACAATCTTGTTTTCCAATATGTGTAATCCATCCAATTAAACATAGGAGGACATGCAATGGAATGTCTCTCATTCATGCCAAACGAAGCTATTTACTCACTTAAGTTTTCACTCCAATGAGTAGCACATGCCTCTGAAACCAATTGTTAGGATCAATTGGCACTAAGATGGGGGTCGAATTAGTGCAAGTGTTAAAATTTTGGTTTAAAGAAAAATTTTGCTCAAAGTAAAACCAAGATCGGAAGCATTTCTTTGAATTTAAATACATGAGTGAATCAAAGTTAAGATCAAAAGATTTCAATTTAGCTAGTGAATGTTAAAATCAAACAAACAAAGAATACTCACAATTTATATTGGTTCGGCCACAACTTGGCCGACGTCCACTCCCCGAGTCCTCTTCGCTGAGGCCCATCGGTGTCCACTACCGATCTTCTTTGGATAAAGACCAAACCCTTACACTTCTCACTCTCCTTTTCATGGGCTTAGGAGAGAAACCTTACAAACTCACAAGGGAGACTTTATAAGAATTACAACTTTTTTTCTCACTCCCTTGCCCCTTTTTCTTTGTCTTGCATAATTTTAGCACACTATTTTCCATAGAATTTCTAGCCCAAAGTGTTGTGCTAAATATAAGAAATCTTGGGATATTTATAGACCCCAATTGGCTTCAAAAATGGAGCCAAAAATTTAAATGTATCCGAAAAGACTAGGTACGGGTGGTACAACTGTCGATGTCGGTGGCGTAGCCGTCGAAAGATACCCGGATAACAGGGCGACAATGGTACAACCGCCAACCTGGGTGGTGCGACTGTCGTCCACCGATGGTACAACCACCGGGAATCCCGAAAAAATGTTTCCCTCCACTTTTCCATTCCCGACTTGTACCTTTAGTTGATCCATTTCCTAGTGAACTAATTGAGCTCAACCTGAGCTTAATACAAACCTAAATGTGGACCCGATTTGCTTTACTTGAGTTAATTTGGATCCTTCTAAGTCTAACTCAGGCAGGACTTAAACATTAATCGATGCTAACTATGATTAATTAATTACAATCATTATGACCATCAAGTCCATTAAGACCCTCCTAACTCTTGGTAAGCTTTTTGGCAACCACCGACAATCTTTCGGTGAGTCTCTTGGTCTTCTTCCGACGAAGTCCCGACGCCTTCCTGGCCAGCTCTCTATCACTTCTGGTGAGCTCCCGGCGAACTCCCGACAATCTCTCGATACCTTCGGTAAGCTTTCGACGAGTCTCTTGACGATTCCCACTATATCGTCCAAACCCCGGCTGATGCCCCAGACTTGACTCTGACACACATCTGATTGTAATTTTATTTCTTTGTCATAGTTAATTCTACATCAATCATCTCTAACACACATGTTAGATCAACAACCCATCAATTGATTTCATTATCAAAATTCAAGATTCAATTATGTCCAACTACTTGGGATCCACTTATTGTTCCTTTGCCTAATTTGGTTCTATGCAGATGCTATACTAAATTTACCATTATCATGAAGTCAAATAAGCATATATGAAGAGTTGTTCCTAATTAGAATATCTGTAATAGTCGGCCAATGTGATAACATTTCAGGGGAGGTAGGGTTAGAAAGATACCAGATACCATTGTCAATGAATTCATAAACTTTCTAATCTTTGGGAGCTCCTAGATCCTGTCGTACTCTATCACCAAATAATTGATATATAATTTTTCCATTCACTCAAGGGTCACACCACATATTAGTGGTGGTCTCATAAAATATTACATAAAAAATATTATTGATTAACCAATTCCTTGCCTTCAAAATTCCTTTCCAAGTAACAGAATGATATGTTTTTGCTAAAGCTACCCAGATTAATTCCTTTGATAGGTACCTAACATAAACCCATTGTGACAAAATATCTCAAATTGCTTTACTAAACGAGCTTCATTCTATCTTTAATATTTCTTATTTTTAACCCCTCTTCATCCTTCGATTTCCAAATGCTATCCCAATTTACCATATGTATTGTCTTACCATCCGTGCCACACTAGAAAAAGTTTACAAGTAATATGTCAATATCCTAGAGAAGCCCAACAGGTAGAAGAAATATATTAGACCAATAAATAAAGTAAGAGATCAACATAAATCAGATGAGTTCAAGTCATCCTGCTTTGGAAAGAAGTTTAGTTTTCCAAAAAAAAATACTATTTTTTATTTTTTGCAGCATAGGTTGACAGTGGATATGATGGGAGACCCAAGTAACTGGTAAACTTTCCTCACTAACCCCCAAAATTTGACCAATATAGTACTTATCTTCAATGCAAGTACCCACATAGATTTTGCTTTTCACATGATTTAAATTAAGACCAGAAACTATACCAAAGTCATTGAGAATAGCTGTCAGATTTCTCACAGGAATAGGATCAGAAGGTGGATAATAAGATCATCTCCAAAAATTATGTAGGATATATGATTATTTCTTTTGAAATGAAACATGATTTTTGGTTTTAAACGACAATATAAGGATTTGGCATGAAAGATAAAGGAATTTTTGTGTGAAAGAAATCACATAAATTGAAACACAAAAAATAGAATGCATTCTTCTTAAAAATGTCTCTATCTTATCAAGCTTTTAATAAGAGAAAAAGTGATGAATCTATGTATACCATCATTGTTGAATCTCTTGAACTACAAAAGTTATTTTGATGATTTAAATTTGAATTAGATTTTTTTTAAACCGAATCATGAACTTTTCCTTGATTTCTTGACTTAAGTTATCTTTCATGGGAATCAATTTTAACCTCTATGAATTCTTATTTTTACTAAAAAGGAGATTTATGATCTTGATAATTATAATTTGAGATTTTTAATTAAGATTATTCTTTCATTTTATTAAGAAGAATTATCTAAATAAATTATATACCTTAAGATTTATATTATATGAATCAAGATTATTTACTAATTGATCTCTTAAAATTTATTTTTGTTATTTATCAAAAAAGATAGATTTTTTAAAATAAATAATGTCTTTTGGTACATATGACTTGATCTTTCATACTATATTCTAAATGACATGATTTTCATTATATAATTTCTTTTTATTTATGATTGTGATTAAAATATTGATTTAAAAGAAAATTGTACCATCATATTCTTTTTGAATATGACAAAGTGGGAGATAAAATTACTTTTTTACAACAAAGAAATTGAATATAGAACAATTTGAAGAAAACTAGATATGAAAAATCTTCCAAACGCATAATTTTCTATCATATATTTTTTAGATTTCTTGGTTTTTAACAAAATGAGCTCTCTTTTGAAATGATTTCACATTATTCTTGAAATTTACAAAAGAAAAAAATGTGTTTCATTAATTTTTGTGATGCTTGATAATTCATGAGCTCTCTTTTTAATCCTCCCTCTTAATATTTGATTCTTGGATTTATGAGCTCTCTTTCAAATCCTCCCTTTTAAGAAAAAATACTTTGATTCTTAGATTCATGAATCTTTGATGCAATTCTTTCAAATGTAGCCCACCCTCTTGACATTTGATTTTCTTTTATTTGGATACTTGATCCTTGAGTTTTGGACTATTTGATATACTTGACTCATCTCTTCTTCTTCTACTTATATATTTTTACAAAGGGGGAGAAAAAAATATTGATGTGATACTTGTGATTTAATTCTCTTTGTGATGATCAAATTCCTCTCTTTTTTCTTCTTCTTATTTTACAAAGGGGGAGATATGGTATGTTGATGACAAATGCTAAATGTTTATGATAAATGTTTAAATATATGTTGAACATTTTTCCTTTTTGTTAATGACAAAAGGTGTGAGATGGCATGCTGATGGCACAGGACAAATGTTTGGTGTGAAATTTTTATCATGTATGCTATGCCTACCAAAAATAATTAAAAATTCATAAATGGGGTAGAAATAGTATATTGAACATTTCTCTTTTGTTGATGCAAAGAGGAGAAATGATATATTGATGACAAATGATAAATATTTATGATAAATGTTCATATATGAGTTGAATATAAATGCACAAATATGAGTTCAACATTTCTCCTTTTTGTTAATGACAAAGGAGAAGAAATGGTATGTTGATGACATTTAATTTGAAATTTTTATTATATGATACTAAAATGATAAAATGGCATGTTTGAAAATCTTATCTTAGTGATAAATGATTAAATGGTTAAAAATTTCTAAGATTTAGTTTCATGCATGTAATAATCAAAGTAATGTTGACTTGTTGTTGGTATCATGCATGACGTAATGTTGAAAAGTTCTAAAATTGTGCATGTTATAATTTGAAACTATGAGGGTGCACAATGAATATATTGACATATTGTTGTTAGCACCCTAGCTAAGTCGGCTCTATCTATTCATGATTAATACAACAAGGTGAGTCATGTTAGTTTGTCCAATCGGAGTCAGTTATGAGTCGGGTAAGCTCAATCGAGTTAATTATGAATTGGTTGGAGTTGATTTTTATCTTCGGTTAAGATGAAGTCAATTATTATTTTCAGTTAGGAGCTTATCAGAGAGTCTAAGTTTAGTTGACTCTTTGATCCAAGCCTTGTAGGACTCTTGAAAGAGCCCTATAAATAAGGCTGTAAACTCTTTTTATAATCAATCAATGAAAAAGTCTTAGTTTTAGCCAAAAGGTAAAATCCTAGGAGGCAAATCCCCTCGAAGTGATCTAGGAGGCCCGATCCCCTTGAAGAGATTGATTATCCCCCCTTTTCCACCTTCTTCCTCTACGATAGAACCTAGGGTTCTATCAATTGGTATCAGAGCATTGTTAGAAATTTTTGAGGTTCTATCAATTGGTATAAGAGCATCGATATAAACCTTTGGGGCACTGATACCAATTAATAGAACACAAGGTTCTATCATAGAGGAAGAAGGTGGAAAAGGAGGGATAATCGATCTCTTCGAGGGGATCGGGCCTCTAGATCACTTCGAGAGGATCTTCCTCCTAGGTTTTGCCTTTTGGCTAAAACAAAGACTTCTTCATTGATTGATTATAAAAGAGTTTACAGCCCTATTTATAGGGCTTTGCCAAGAGTCCTTCTAGGCTTGGACTCAAAGTCCACTAAAGTTGGACTCTTAACTAATTGATAAACTCCCAACTGAAAATAATAACTGACTCCATCCTAACCGAAGATAAAAACCAATTTCAAACAATTCATAACTGACTTGATTGGGCTCACCCAACCCATAACTGACTTCGACTGGACAAACTAACATGACTAAACTTGAATTAATCATTAATAGATGGAACCGACTTAGCTAGGGTCCTAACAGACTTACCCTCTTCAAATCAGCCTTATCCTCAAGGCTGAGCAGTATCAAACTTCGGGAGCACTTCAGTCCAGGATATTAGTCATGCATCACGACCCTTTGATCAATCAAATAAGGTCTCCACTTGATGTAAGCATTGGGTCAATCTTCTAGTGCAGTAGTCATTGTAGTCTTTTAAGAATCATTTTTTCTTTGATGGCTAGTGGTGGTCTTCCTCTGAGGATCACCACTTCTAAGTCTTCCTGGGGCATCAAAAAGAAATCGACAAGTAGTTATTTTACCTTTGAGCACTTGTTGTCATAAATTAGGATTCACCCATTAGCAATCTTGTCTTCAATCTTGTCTTCAAATTTGGCACAACCTTTGTGATCAGACTCTACATTGTCAATTTTTTATTCCTCAGCTAGTTCAATCATCATATGTTTGTCACAGCCTTCATGATCGGACTTCATATGGTCAGTTTTTTATTCCTCTTTAATTTTATTAATCGTCAGAAGCTGCTCTTATTTACGATCGTTTATGTTGGCCACTTTGAAGTCCTCCTTTGTTGATTTTTCCTATCCATAAAAGCTTTTGTTTCGGAGTGTCCGTATTGATTTTTCCTTCATGCGTGTTGATGAATGATATGACTATTATCATGGTGCAGGGCTCTGATACCAATTGATTGAACCCATGGTTCCATCGTAGAGGAAGAAGGTGAAAAATGGCGGATAATCGATCTCTTCGAGGGGATCAGGCCTATTAGGGTATTGCCTTTTGTCTAAAATTAAGACTTCTTCATTGATTGATTATAAAAGAGTTTACAGCCTTATTTATAGGGCTCTGCCAAAAGTCCTTCTAGGCTTGGACTCTTAACTAACTAGTAAACTCCTAATTGAAAATAATAACTGACTGCATCCTAACCGAAGATAAAAACCAATTCTAAACAATTCATAACTGACTCGATTGAGCTCACCCGACCCATAACTAACTTCGACTGGACCAACTAACATGACTCAACTTGAATTAATCATAAATAGATGGAACCGACTTAGCTAGGGTCCTAACAGACTCGCCCTCTTCAAATCAGTCTTATCCTCAAGGCTGAACAGTATCGAACTTCGGGAGTACTTCAGTCCAAGATATTTGTCACGTATCACGATCATTTGATTAATCAAATAGGTTCTCCACTTGGTGTAAGCATTAGGTAGATCTTCTAGTGCAGAAGTCATTATAATCTTTTGAGGAACCATTTTTCTCTGATGGCTAGTGGTAGTCTTCCTTTGAGGATCACCACTTCGAAGTCTTCCTAGGGCATCAAAAAGAAATCGACAAGTAGTTGTTTTACCTTTGAGCACCTATTGTCACAAATTAGGATTCGCCCATTAGCAATCTTGTCTTCGAATTTAGCACAGCCTTTATGATCGGACTTTATATTGTCAATTTTTTCTCCTCCTTAGTTGGTTCAATTATCATATGTTTGTCATAACCTTCATGATCGGACTCCACACGGTCAGACAAATAAAGATATGATGCACTATTTTTGTGGATATTAGTCAACCATATAAGGATAAGAGAGGATTTAGAGAGTTCAATATGTAGAATATTTAGGTGCATATTTATCATAAGAAAAGTTAGAGATGACAAATAACCTATTCAGATAAAATAATAAGATGTTGGTTGAATTATCAGATACCCCAGAACCCACACATTCAAGAACACAAGAGTATGCCAATAAAAATAATAGGATTTTGTAGTTTGCACTACGAGTCTCTTTGTCATCCACATATCTAAGAACGGATCCATCGATAATTTAAATCAATGAGTTGCAAGTGGTATATTTTAATGTATGCATGAATACGCAACCAATACTATTTATTTAGAGTTTTATTTAATGTTTTAAATAATAATAATAATAATAATAATAATAATAATAATAATAATAATAATAATAATAATTTTGAACATATATAATCAAGTAGATTTCCTTCAATTAATAATTGATTTTATTACAGGTGTGAGAATATGATATCGAAGTAAATGATAGTCGACAAAAAAGATAAAGTGAATGAAAGACAACAAAAGATACTGCACACCTATTTTTCTATGGATAGATATATACTCAGACAAATAAAGATATGATGCACTATTTTTGTGGATATTAGTCAACCATATAAGGGTATGAAAGGATTTAGAGAGTTCAATATGTAGAATATTTTAGGTGCATATTTATCATAAGAAAAGTTAGAGATGACAAATAACCTATTCAGATGTAATAATAAGATGTTGGTTGAATTATCAGATAACCTATTCACACATTCAAGAACACAAGGACCAACTTTTATTTCTAGTATAACATGCCCATGACTGACAGTAGTTTAGGATGGATAGGATAAGTTACCATCCTAACTAATTATAGACGTGTTTTATGACAAGTTAATTGCTCCCTTGGATCTTTTGTAACTATAAAAATAATCTTTATGCTTCTGTGATGCCAAAAATTTTAATATCAAAATTTAAAATTAAATAATAATATATTAAATTTATAATGTGTATCTTTTGATATCATCCTAAAAAAACTTTTATCTGATCTACAAGTATACAATCATTGGATCCGAAAGCTATAGTAATATTGATCTACAGCGAGAACTAGATTTATCTTCTTCTTTTTTTATCTTTCATAAGATCACTATAAACAATGGATTAGGGACAAAGGAAAGACTAGAAAAGATATGCAATCTCTGATTAATATCACATATCCATATCTCCTCTTATCTGCCTAATAAATATAATTATAATTAGACTTTTTTTATTAATCTATAGTCATAATTAAAATATAATTATATTCATAGTATATCTTGATATCATATAATTTAATATTTTAACTTGCTTTGTTGTACTTTTGTAAATTCAGTAATAATTTTTAAACTCCTAAAGTAACTTCATTCACTCATGATGTTTTTTATTTCAAAGAAAATGATTATGTAGATGGTGATGGCAATGATAGCAATATGCAATGATGACATACGGCTATGATAGATGATGATATATATCAACAACCTCAGTGTGGTGTTGGTGGAATAGTTCACTGATGGTAGCTCGAGCTGCTCATCGCAAGGATGATGGCTATGAACATATAGGAGTATTTGCAATGATCTGAAGCAATAGTGATGGTAATATTAGATAGAAAAATGATAAATATAAGGTACTACAATAGAAAAGAAGGTGACTTTTATCACGAGTGGAGCAGCGATAATAGTCAAACTAGGTATATTTTAAAAAAACATAATAAAAATATAGCTTTGAAAACCCTATTCATTAATAGGGTTTGCATTTTTTTCAATATATAAAACACTTACATACTTCCAATTTTATTAGAATGATTTTGAAAAAAAATAACTAAGCCGACATACACTATGTTTCCATTTTAATATTTTATGTATAAATAAATAGATACTATTAAATCTTTATTATCTATGAAAATCTAAGATAAATTCATACCACAAGATGAGCATCAAACAAAGAATAATACAGGATAAGACAATTAGGAAATAGTGAGATTATGTTATAGTCTCCACCCTATGGTGACCTAAAAAGCTCACCAACCATAGAAAACCTAAGATGTTGTCTATGTGAGCAAGGAGAATATGAGTCATTTATTTTTCTGTCGCCAAAAGTTGCTTTGAGCACTATTCTTCTCTTTTAAGTTGAGTCATCACCATGCTTTTTGGGAATCCATAACATTTCCATATAGCTCCAATCGTACAATATATATATATATACAAACACTATTATCTAACTACAAAAGTGAAGAACAAATGCTTAATGCAACATGAATGAATACTTTTAGATTACAAAGCAATATATTCTGCAAGAATATTAGGTTGCCTAAAAGATTCAGCACTATGGAGTCTCCTGTTATTGTGCAGTTTATTTAATGCACCACTCAATGCATGCCTGTCCACTGGATGCAGTTGAAGTGGCACATCTCATCTGATCTCTACTCCAGTATAGCCATGGACGCAAATTACAAACCACACATCGCTGCAGTCATCATCCAGCTCACATATACTGGCTACTTCGTGATATCCAAAGCAGCTTTCGACGAGGGTTTGAGCACGTTCGTGTTCATCTTCTATCGACAAGCAGCTGCTTCGGTACTACTCGCCCCCCTCGCTTTTGTTTTCGAAAGGTATTCATCATCATCATCATCTTTCATTTCGTTCTTAGTTCTGTCGTGGTCATCATCTTGGTTGCTGGTTGCAGGAATACCTCCCCACCATTGACTTTTATGGTGTCGTTGAAACTGTTCATGCATGCAATGCTTGGGTATCTATGTTGTTGATGTTAGCTTTTGTTGCGTGCTGTGAGTGTTGATCTTACTTTGTCTGACAGTGGTAGTCTGCGTATTTTTAGGATTACTTTGACTTTGAACTTGTATAACATCGGCGTGAAGGATACTTCAGCATCAGTGGCCTCAGCAACTACGAACTCCGTCCCGGTATATACCTTCTTCTTTGCTGTGCTCCTCAGGTTTGTTGGCTCTTCTTCTAATCTTCTTTCCTTATGAGATAGAACTAATTTTGTTGATATACTGTAAGCAACATCATACAAATTATGTACCATCATTAATATCCATTCCAAAGGTTAATTTTTTGTGGGGAAAAAGATGGAAGCAAAGTAGCTATGATTCAGTACTCAATAAAACTGATGACTCGTGTCAGATCGGAACAGGTCATTTCAGGTTGAAAAGTTATGATCTGGTACAATGGAGATGCTCCTCGCAGGCTCATAGCTTTTGATAGAAGTTGCACTTGATTATAGGATCAATTGGCCTATTGTTATACATCTTGATGGGTGATATCCCTATTTTAAGGGCCAAACTACATTGCTTGATATATATGTTCCCTCATAACTTCATATTTATAGTACTAAAGTTTGCAAGTGTATGTTCGCAAATTAATGCACTTAGCATAGTTATTACCATGACAAATATCTCCAGCTTCAATATATGAACATGCTGCTCTCTCGCGATCCTTAATGGTGCTCATGGTATTATGTGTACTTTAATGATCCAGAATGGAGACCATGAAGGTGAAGAGCATCTCAGGAATAGCCAAAGCAGTGGGAATAGCACTTTGTGTGGCCGGAGTGGTGATTACTGCCCTCTACAGAGGCTCTCACATCCATCCTTTGAACCTCCATGGCTCCTCCAGCCACCACACAAGTCCATCGCATCAGAAGGCAGCTCTGCCAAAGACCACCTGGATCAAAGGCACCCTTTTCATGATCACCTCCAACATAACCTGGTCATTGTGGCTGGTCTTACAGGTGCATTTCACTAGCACTAGATCAGCCATGAGAGATCACAAAAGGGGGGATGGGATTCCATGCTAATTGCTGATCACTTTGCGTACAGGGGATGTTGTTGAAGGAATACACTTCCAAGCTTATCTTCACAACACTTGAGTGCCTCTTCGGCACATTTCAGTCGTTGTTTGTTGCAATAGCATTCGAGAGGGAGAGCTCCAAGTGGAAGCTGCAGTGGGATATGTGCCTGCTTGCCATCCTCTACAGTGTAAGTTGACTCAGCATCTTAAACCGATTAGGTTATTTGATCCTTAAACAGGTTAAAATAAGTAATTGTTTATTTATTGTTAAAGATGTTTAAATTTTCTAAGGGCAATTAAGTCTTTTAGCATAGGATGAAAAATAAGAAAATATTTTTGTAACTCTTTTATCCCAAAATGTCCGTTCCCTCATCCAAAAAATATATAAATAATTTTAATTTTAATTTATCATTATAGATGTTTGAATTTTATAAGGGCAATTAAGTCTTTATATTATAAGGATGAAAAATAAAAGAAACTATGTTTGTTACTCTCTCATCCCCTCACTGTCGGCTTACTCGTACCAAAGAATTTTATAATATATGCTTTATTTTATTATAAAAATATATTAAAGTTACGGTCAGTCAGTTGACCACAGGTTCAACCAATGGCCTATCAACGTGAGACACGATTAGATCGATGTTTAGTCTAATTCTGATAACTATGTTGAGTTCTTTTTTCTTAGTGACACCTGAGAAATTTAGCTTTTTTAAAAAAAAGAAAGATGAGGAAACACTCACCTATTTCATAATTACAGGCAAGAAAAATATTCTTGGTATCTTAAGTTAAAAAAAATTCTACTGATTTATTTTCAACAAGTTTATTGGATATGATGCTATCAACTGAAGGTCAGTCATTTTGTTGCTGATAAATCTTCTTGTATATCTCACAAGATAAAGAAATAATGAATCACATTTTCTTTGATGGCAGGGGTTTGTGGTGACAGGAGTTTGTTTCTACTTGCAAACTTTTTGTGTTGAGAAGAAGGGCCCTGTGTTTCCGGCAATTTTCACACCACTAAATCTTGTTTTCACCATAATAAGTTCATCTGTTTTCCTAGGAGAGATGATTTCTGTGGGAAGGTATGGCCTACGCTTACCTGGTTGACTTCCATATTTCAAACTGTTTGATTAATTTAGCTAAGCTATATGTTGACACATTGATTTCAGTATTTTAGGTGGACTTCTAATGGTTGGAGGCCTTTATGGAGTACTATGGGGAAAGAACAAGGAAAGAGGCCTCTGTGATGTCCCAATTGGAGATGGAAAGCCAACACATGCAGGAGAAGGAAGCAACATGGCCTGAACTATTATGATGTTATTTCTACTGTGAAAGATGAAAGAAATCACACAATACTTGTAAGGGAAACTCTAGTGTTGAAGACATCAAGAGTTGAAGTGCTACCAAATGAAATCTGCAGCTAAATTTTGAGTTCATATTGATCAACAAACAAAACAGCCATGGTTTATGAATCAAAACAGTGTAGAATTTTGTTTTATGTAATGATTCTTACAGGAATGCAACAGCCATGGTCCTGTAAGAGTTTAATTCTCCTCAGCAAGGAGGATATACAAGAATTATTTAAAAATATCATATCCTGCTACATATAGTCCATTTTGCCACAGAACATGAGCAGATAAAAAATCAAATCTACAATGCAATCGAGATTTGAATCGTCAAAGGAAACAACTGAGTGATGAACACAAAAGAGTAATTCCATCAGATCAGTAAACCATGTCGGAGTAAATTGTGGCATTCATAAACACGCAATTATGCATCTGTCTTCTTCTCCTGTGCATCTGGACTACCTTCTGTGACACTGGATTCTGTTGCCTCCGCCTTAGCAGTTTCGACTTGGGCTTTAGTTTCTGAACCCAATGCTACTGCATTTGCTACACTTGCTACAGAATCTGCCACCGTAGAAGGAACAGAAGTCTCCTGTGGGGTAGCAGTTGTGATAGCTTGAGCAGCTTCGGCTTTAGAGATCTGTATCGGTTGTTCATCCATTTCTTGCATTACTGCTTCTTTCGATGCCTTGCACTCAATCACTTCTTCCTTTGGTAACACAGGTTCTGCTGTAACAGCCTCTGATAGAATGTTCTTACCAGTCTCAGAGGAACTACTCGTCTCTTCCTTCTGCAGAGATGGCAACTATAATTAGTACAAGTTCAACTTCAATTTAGCTTTTGTGAACTTTGTATGGTAGTCATATTACATAATAGTGGCAGGTTCTGAGGCTTACTTCCATCTGGAAGATGACCTAAAAAGTTCCCTACCGAGAAAACATATAAGCAAGAGCATCAACGAAAATATACATTATGGTCTTGGTGTCTATTGAATAGTTCTAGGATTTATTCTTGATATTTAACTCAAGAAGAGTGATATGATTAAAAAGTTCACTGCATTCATATAACTTCATACTCAATGTTGGAGGATGATGTGAATGTGAACCTTATAGAATTACCTCAAGCATTACTTGGGAATAGGTCCTTATGTATGTGGAAAGCCTTAAAACTGACATCATATTTAGTTGTTGATCTTTGTTTGCGTGTTCTGTGCCATGATGATTGTATGTCACATACCCTTCTGCGTGCTTATACTTTTCTAATGCCCTGACCAAATCATTCAATGCTTCTTTCTATCGATAAAAAAATCTTATAAAGGCTTTTAGGCCTATACGCAATTTTGACACTCCAGGTCAAACATAGCATATCCATAATAAACTGTTATCGGTTTTAGCTAAGCCTTACTATTAATGCATTAATGTTAAAGTTGTACCTTTGGTTTGGCTTGTAGGTCAAGCAAGCTTTGAAATGTAGAAAAATCTACAACTAAAAGACTACATGGATTAATAGCATCGATGTTCTTAAGTGATCATTGTTGGGTAGATGACCCAGATTCAATCCATAATGGGCTTTAGTGAAGTCCACAGCTCAAAACCTCTGCATATATTAACCTAAAACCTAGATTAGGTGGCCATGGTTGAGATTAAGAGAGTAGCGACGGCTGAAAACGTGGGTGAGAGAAAGCAGACTGCAGATTGACAGTAGAGATCAGAAAACAAGAGATCCAGAAAAGGAAAGAAGACAAGGGTAGGAAAAGACTATTTTCAATCATTCAAATCTCAGGTTAGATCAGTTTGCAGTGGATTCTTACTGTGATCTCTTGGGAAGGTTTTGTATATTGTGCTTAGGATTATATTCCTTGTATCCCTGAGATTCTCTTGTGGCTATTGCTTTGGGCTTGGGCAAGAAGCCTGAGATCTGTATATTCATTATTTTGATAGTGAATTTTCTCTGGCTTGTCCCGTGGTTTTTACCCTTCGAGTTGAAGGGGTTTTCCACGTAAATCTTGGTGTTCATCTGATTGTGATTTTTGTTTGATTCCGTTGTGTGTGACGGTCTGCTAGTATTTGTTCGTATACAAAGTTGATTCCTGTTTTATTCCCATCAACTAGTATCAGAGCAGAGTTTTTGTGGTATTTAATCTTTTGTATCTGAACATGGAGGCCGGTAATATTTCTCGCATGATTAGTTTAAATGAAAATAATTGGATGATATGGAAACCAAGAATGGAAGATCTTTTGTATTGCAAAGATTTGTATGGACCTTTGCAAGGAGATAGTGCAAAGCCCACATCTATGACAGATGATGAGTGAAAGAGATTAGATCGAAAAATAATTGGCTTTATTCGACAATGGCTAGATGATAGTGTCTTTCACCATGTTTCTACTGAATGTTCTGCATACTCTCTTTGGAAAAAGTTAGAAGGTCTTTATGAAAGAAAAACGGCTGGCAACAAAGCTTTTCTGATCAGAAAACTTGTGAACTTGAAATATAAAGAGGGTACTTCTATTCCTGAGCATTTAAATGAAATACAGAGTATTACTAACCAGTTATCCTCTATGAAAATGTCTCTTGAGATGAGTTACAGGCATTGTTACTTCTCAGTTCTTTGCCAGAAAGTTGGGAGACACTAGTGGTTTCTCTCAGTAATTCGGCACCAGATGGTATTGTCACCATGAGTCAAGTAACAAGCAGTTTGTTGAATGAGGAGTTAAGGAGAAAGAATTCAACAACTTCTCAGATTGATTCACAAGCACTTGTCTCAAAGAACAGAGGAAGGTCAAAGTTAAAGGATAGAAGTGGTTCACGTGTGGGTAGAAGCAAGTCAAGGTCAAGGAAAGATATTGTTTGCTACAATTGTGGTGAGAAAGGACATTACAAGAATCAGTGCAAGCAACCTAAGAAGAACAAGAAAAGGAGGAAAGAAGTGGAGCATACAGAGTCAAAAGAGAATATCACAACTATAGTACAAGGTAGTGATTATTTGATTTTGTCTACTTCCGATGATATTTTTTCTTGTGTGTGCCAGGATCTCGAGTGGATAATTGACACAGGTGCTTCTTATCATGCTACACCACGGAGGGAGTTCTTTGCTACTTACAGGTCCGAAAATTTTGGTGTTGTCAAGATGGGCAACTATGGCACAGCAAACATCATTGGCATGGGAGATATCCATATAAAGACCATCCTTGGTTGCAAATTGGTACTTAAGGATGTGAGACATGTGGTTGACTTAAGACTGAATTTAATTTCAGTTGGAAGGCTGGACGATGAAGACTTTGATGTCAGATTTCATAAAGGGCAGTGGAAGCTCAGTAAGGGTTCTCTTATTGTAGCTAATAGGAAGAAATGTCATACATTATATAGATTGCAGCCTAAAGCTTGTGGTGAGCAGTTGAATGCTACAGAGAAAGACTCCAGCATGGAGTTGTGGCATAGGCGACTAGGACACATGAGCGAGAAGGGGCTGCAAGAACTTTCCAAAAGAGAGGTATTGTCATCCCTCCGAGGTACATGTTTGAACCCTTGTATCGATTGTTTGGCTGGTAAACAACATAGAGTTTCCTTTGTTAGTCCTGCCTTATCTAGAAAAATGCATGCCTTGGACCGTGTCTATACAGATGTGTGTGGTCCTTTGAGGACAAAAACTCCTAGTGGATCTGTTAATGTTCCTAGTATCAGTGGTGCACTTTATTTTGTTACTTTTATAGATGACTTTTTCAGGAAAGTTTGGGCTTATGCTTTGAAGACTAAAGATCAGGTTATTAATGTTTTCAAAGAGTTTCATGCCAGAGTTGAAAGGGAGACAGAAAGACAATTGAAATGTATAAGATCAGATAATGGTGGTGAGTACACAGGATTGTTTAATGATTATTGCAGGTCACATGACATCTAGCATGAGTTGACAGTCTCTAGTACGTCTCAGCATAATGCAATTGCAGAGAGGATGAACCGCACCATCATGGAAAAGATCATATGTATGCTTTCACAAGCCAAGCTACCCAAAAGGTTTTGGGATAAGGCTTTGAGGACTGTAGTTGATGTAATCAACTTATCACCATGTATAGCTCTAGATGGTGATGTTGCAGAGCATGTATGGTCAGGGAAAGATGTCTCCTATAGGCATTTAAGAGTGTTTGGTTGTCGTGCATTTGCACATGTTCCAAACAATGAAATGTCCAAGCTGGATGGTAAGACAAAAGAGTGTATTTTTCTTGGTTACTCACATGATCAGTTTGGTTACAGGCTTTGGGATCCAGAAAAGCAGAAGGTATTCAGAAGCAGAGATGTTGTTTTCTTTGAGGATCAAACCATTGAGGATTTGAAGAATGAGGCACCAACTAAGACTTCTGTAGAGGGATTTGTAGACTGTGACCCAGTTATTCCTCCAGTATATCAGGGTGATGGGGGAGATATGCAGGAAGATAGTGTAGAGCCAGGACATGTTGATCTACCTGCAGGACATGTTGAGCAAGAAGAAGAAAAAGAGCAAGTTCCCACAGAACCTCAGTTAAGAAGATCTTCTAGACCACGTCAACCTTCCAGAAGATACTCTACAGATGAGTATGTGATGCTTACTGATGCAGGTGAACCAGAGAGTTACCAGGAAGCAGTTGAAAGTGAGCAGAAAAAGAAGTGGTTTATTGCTATGCAGGAAGAGATGAATTCTTTACAGAAGAACCACACATATGATTTGGTGCAACTACCAGAGGGAAGTAAGGCCTTGAAGAACAAGTGGGTTTTCAGGTTGAAGACTCAAGAATATTGTTCTAAACCAAAGTATAAAGCTAGATTGGTTGTGAAAGGCTTTGGTCAAAAGAAATGTATTGACTTTGAAGAATTTTTTTCTCCTGTTGTTAAAATGTCTTCTATCCGTGTTGCTCTTGGTATTGCTGCTAACCTAGACTTGGAGATTGAACAGTTAGATGTGAAAACAGCTTTCCTTCATGGTGATTTGGAGGAGGAAATTTATATGGAGCAACCAGAAGGCTTCAAAGTCAAAGGTAAAGAAAATCTTGTCTGCAAGTTGAAGAAGAGCTTGTATGGGCTGAAGCAAGCTCCAAGACAGTGGTATAAAAAGTTTGATTCATTTATGATTGAAAATAAATATAAAAGAACAGCTTCAGATCATTGTGTGTACATCAAACGGTTTGGTGAGGATTTTATTATTCTCTTACTTTATGTTAATGATATGCTTATCCTCGAAAAAAATATGTCTATGATTGACAGGTTGAAGAAGGACCTGAGTGAATCTTTTGCAATGAAGGACATGGGGCCAGCAAAGCAAATACTGGGCATGCAGATTTCTCGTGACAGAAGAAAGAGAAAGATTTGGTTGTCACAGGAGAAATACATTGAGAAGATATTGGATAGGTTCAGTATAAGTAATGCAAAGCCAATTGGTTCTCCTCTTGCAGGTCACTTCAAGTTGTGCTCAGATCAGAGTCCGTCAAGTGATGAGGAGAAGGAGAAAATGCAAAATGTTCCTTATACTTCAGCAGTTGGAAGTTTAATGTACGTAATGGTATGTACGAGGTTGGACATCGCATATGCAGTGGGTGTTACTAGTAGATTTCTTGCAAATCCAGGTAAAGAGCATTGGGCAGCAGTGAAGTGAATTTTTAGATATCTCAGAGGAAATTCTAAAGTTTGTTTAAGCTTTGGAGGTGGACCACCTGTATTGACAGGTTACACAGATACAGATATGACAAGAGATATTGATACAAGGAAGTCCACATCAGGTTTTGTACTTACTTTTGCAGGGGGAGCTGTGTCATGGCAGTCCAGATTGTAAAGGTGTATTGCTCTCTCCACCACAGAGGCAGAATATATTGCTGCTACAGAGGTTTGCAAAGAAATGTTATGGATGAAAAGATTCTTACAAGAATTGGGGCTGAAACAGGAAAACTATGTGGTGTATTGTGACAGCCAGAGTGCCATCCATTTATGCAAGAACCCAACATTTCATTCCAAATCAAAGCATATAGATGTCAGATATCATTGGATCAGAAATGTGCTTGAAGAGAAGCAGTTACAGCTTCAGAAAATTCACACAGATGATAATGGGGCAGACATGTTGATATAGGCTTTACCGAAAAAGAGACAGGAGATGTGCCGACAGTTGGTCGGCATGACTTCACATTAAGGAGTCATGAGACAGCCTCCCTTATGGGCTGAAGGGGGAGGTTGTTGGGCAGATGACCCAGATTCAGCCCATAATGGGCTTTAATGAAGTCCACAGCCCAAAACCTCTGCATATATTAACCTAAAACCTAGATTAGGTGGCCATGGTTGAGATTAAGAGAGTAGCGGCGGTTGAAAACGTGGGTGAGAGAAAGCAGACTGCAGATTGACAGTAGAGGCCAGAAAATAAGAGATCCAGAAAAGGGAAGAAGACAAGGATAGGAAAAGACTATTTTCAATCATTCAAATCTCAGGTTAGATCAGTTTGCAGTGGACTCTTACTGTGATCTCTTGGGAAGGTTTTGGATATTGTGCTTAGGATTATAGTCCTTGTATCCCTGAGATTCTCTTGTGGCTATTGCTTTGGGCTTGGGCAAGAAGCCTGAGATCTGTATATTCATTATTTTGATAGTGGATTTTCTCTGGCTTGTCCCATGGTTTTTACCCTTCGAGTTGAAGGGGTTTTCCACGTAAATCTTGGTGTTCATCTGATTGTGATTTTTGTTTGATTCCGCTGTGTGTGACGGTCTGTTAGTATTTGTTCGTATACAAAATTGATTTCTGTTTTATTCCCATCAATCATCGACATGAAATTTCTTTAGTAGAAATATGTGATGGGTATAACAGAGTTTTCCACATGAATGATATAAGATATCGAGTAGAATTAGCCCATGACATAAATTACATGCTATAATCCAGGTTGGCTCAAGCACTTGAAAAGGGTTGGACCTTTTGATGTGTTATGTTATGATAGATAAAGGAAAAAAAGTAAAGGTGCTGGCACTTGAAAAAAAAAGTTCTGAAAAAAAAAAGACAACTGGCAGTCTTCATGAGGAAAATTAAAAGGGTGAAGTATCTTTCCTAAGGCTAAAGAAAAAGCCTCTAATTGATTTGCATGGTCATTGTCAATAGTGCTCATGTATTTTACTTGATAACCTACATGAACAGACATAGGAAACAACAACCGATTGGCAATTGGAAATCAGAAAGAAAAGAAAAACATAAGAATTGTCACATTTCAAATTCAATCTGTTTTTTTCTTTTTCAAAAATCGAAGCATTGTTGATTCTTTAAGAGGATTCATTCTGTGACAGGTGGAAAACATTTCATTCATGAGGCATCAAGCAATAAGGACAAACCATTTGCAAGATTTCTTGGCAATACTATATTATCTGTTTATTTTGTGATCCCTTGTCAGTGCCAATATCAACAAGGGTGATAAACAGAAATAAGCAAGACAAAGTACACGGGCAACACATCCAATACCCAACCTACAAGTATACACTGTCAATACTTGTTCAAAATTCCAATTATGATTGGGAAATGACAGAGCTTTCCAGTGGTGGACAAAACTAGGGCTTGGGATTACCCATAGACTCCAGAGTAGATTTTGTCATTTGTGATCATGAATGAAGTGGGTGGTGATAAATGACACATATAAGGTAGTCCATGACTCCATGCTTTTCTGGAACTTCTAATTCAGAGAAAAAAAATAGTTCAGACATCACTGCCAGTCATTTTTATACAAAATATGAAGGAATTACCAGTGTCAACCAGAAGAGAAACAAACGCCTTAAATTTTGAGCCTCAATATCTCCAGAATCAAGAGTAGCACATCATAGTAAACTTCAACGAAAAAAAAGAAAAAGCAGGACATGCATTCTGTGGTATGAAAGTGCCGAAAAGGAACCAACCAGAATACTTAATGCTTGTTGCCATCTAAAAGCAGGTAATAAGGTGGCACATATCGGACGGACCATTCCACACCATAAAATTAAATGATATGCCACCTTTATGGAACATATTGTCTTAGGAGATTATAAAAGATTCTTCTTAAGCTATGGTTAAAAGGAAAGGAGCACAGGGAAAATATAAAGAGAGGAGAAAACTATAATGGTGAGAACGATGGATTAGGTCTACAAACGAAGAGTATAAACCACACAATATGCAGGCAATGAAACAATGACATCAACTAGCAAATTGCAATTTTTTATTCTCAAACAAATCCATGGGACAAAATTGGAGGACTAAAAGGCCGGTTGCACAATAAAGTCAACATGGAGCTTCTACCGTATTACCCTTTCCGCCACATAGCTGCTTCCAAAGTAGCAAGCTAATCAGATGTTTAAATTCTATATGCATGTGACCTTTGTTAGAATTAAACTTGTTCAAGTATCATAAAAAGATTCATTTTATCACAGGAAATGTTCATTTCATCAAGAGAAAATATTTATAGAAGGATAAGTCAAATTGACTATTGATTCTTGACAGAGTTTCTTAAAAGAGAGAGATTCATTCTTAGTACATTAATGTAATGTATCTTTTGGGACTATATAAACCCCATGTGTTGAGTCATGAAAAATATAGAATTTATGAAATTATAAAAAATATTGAGAGAAATACAGAAGATTTAGCTTTCTCCTGCTCTTCCTTAGTGTGATAACTCTATCTCTTCTTCCTATTGTCTTTAACAATTGGTATCAGAGCTACGGTTTCATCCCCAAGTACCTTCTAACTCCAGGTCCCTAGATTGATAAAAGAAAATTATGACATATGGTGCATTCAAATGAAGGTTCTTCTAGGCTCCCAAGATGTGTGGGAGTTTGTAGAAGATGGATTTGTTGAACCAAGTCCAGCAGAAGAAGGAGCAATGAATGCAAAAGCAAGAAAACAACTCAAAGATAGAAGGAAGAAGGAGAAAAAGACCTTGTTCACGATCTACCAAGGGCTTGATGATATAATGTTCGAGATCATCGCTCCAGCAAATACTTCAAAAGAGGCTTGGGAAATACTTCAAAAAGCATTTGGTGGTGTTGATAAGGTAAAAAATCTCCGCATACAAGTTTTACGAGCTGAGTTTGAAAAATTACAGCAAGGTACTTCTGAAACTATTTCTGATTATTTTACAAAAATCATTTCTATTATTCATCAAATGAAAAGAAATAGTGAACAAATAAATGATCAAAGAGTGATAGAAAAGATACTAAGATCACTAGATTCAAAATTTGATTTTATTGCTGTTGCGATTGAAGAATCGAAAGATTTTAAAAAAATGTCTTCAAAACAACTTATGGGTTCCCTTCAAGTTCATGAACAAAGGATTACAAAAAGAGCAGAAGACAAAACCGTGGAACAAACACTACAGACCAAGCTTACTCTTGAAAATAAAGGTGAATCAAATTTTCAAAGAGGAAGAAGTCGTGGATAAAGAGGAAGAGGTGGCAGAAATAAGATCAATTAAGGATTTCCAAACAATGAAGGTGGTGGAGAAAATTCTAGTCAAAGAGGCTGAGGTCATGGTCGAGGACGTGGCCGAGGCCGTGGAGGTGACAGAAATTCTAAAGAGTCTGAAATACAATGCTATGTTTGCAAAAGGTACGAGCATTACTCCTTTGAATGTTATTATAATCCTGACAATCAAGGTGGTAAGACAAATTTTGTTGAAAAAGAAGAGAAGAACGAAAATCAAGTTTTGCTAATGACTTATGATAATTTGAAGGAAGATAAGTCTATGACATGGTATCTAGATACAGGAGGTTCAAATCATATGTGTGGCATTAAAATATTATTTTCAAAAATGGATACAAGTTATTTCTGGAATATTACATTTGATGATCTGTCTCAAAGACCAGTAAGAGAAAAAGGTAAAATTGTTCTTGGACTTCATAATGGCAAAGAATTATGCATTTCAAATGTTTATTATGTGCCTGATATGAAAAATAATATTCTGAGCTTGGGACAATTACTTGAAAAATGTTACAATATTGAGATGATAGATATGGCTCTTTCAATTTATGATAAGAATAAGACATTAATCTCACATGTGAAAATGACGAAGAATAGAATGTTTCCTTTACATTTATGCATTTTTTATCGATCAAATTGTTTTAAGACTGATATTGAGGATATTTCTACATTATGGCATCTTAAATATGCATACTTAAATTTTGAGGCTTTAAAACTTTTAGAGAAATTTAATATGGTGACAGGAATGCCAAGAACTGATCGCTCATCAAAATTGTGTGAAGTATGTGTTATGGGTAAGCAAGAAAGAAAGCGTTTCAAAATTAGCAAAACAAAAAGAGCATGGCATCGACTTGATCTGGTACACTCGAATGTTTGTTACCCTATCAGCCCAGTATCACTTGGAGGAAGCAGGTATTTTCTTACCTTCACTGATGATCATAGTGGTAAAACTTGGGTCTACAAAGGAAAAGAAAGAAGTATTAAACAAATTCAAGGAATTTAAAAACTTGGTTGAAAGATAAAGTGGTTGTAAGATTAAATGTTTACGAATAGATAGAGAAGGTGGTGAATATACATCAAATGAATTTGGAAGTTTTTGTAGAAATAATGGAATTTTACATCAATTTACAATGTCATACACACCTCAACAAAATGGTGTCTCAGAAAGAAAAAATAGGACTATACTTAATATAGTCCGATGCATGTTAAAAGAAAGAAAAATTCCTAAAGAATTTTGGGGAGACGCTATTGCTTGTGCAATTTATTTGCTACATAGGTTTCCAATAAGGCGAATTGGTAATTCTATACTAGAAGAAGTACAGAGCTTGTAGAAACCAAGAGTCGATCATTTAAGAATTTTTGGATGTGTTGCATTTGCCAAGATACCAGAAGAAAAGAGAAGAAAATTTGAAGATAAAAATCAGAAATATATTTTGTTAGGTTATGCTGAGAATTCCAGTGGTTACAAACTTTAAAATCCTGTCACAAATAAAGTTATGATGTCAAGAGATGTTCAGTTTAATGAACAACAGATTTGGGACTAGAAAAGTAATGAACAGCATAAGAAAGCTATGTCATCAAAAAAGGATGATATAATACATACAAGCACAGAAGATAAGCTAGGTCACATGATTCAAGAAGTCCAATTATAAGAAGGACAAGACCGATTCAGGAGCTATATGATGTGACTTAAAGAATCGATACTAATAATGATGAACTTTCTTTATTTTGTCTTTTTGCAGGATATGATCCATTAACTTTCGAAGTAGCTTGTAAAGAGGAAAAATGGAGACAAGCTATGAAGAAGGAGATTTATACTATCAACAAAAATGATACATGAGAGCTTACTACACTTCCAGAAGACCACCAAGTGATCGGTGTTAAGTGGATCTTTAAAACAAAAAGAAATGTAAAAGGAGAGGTGGAGAAATATAAAGCACGATTGATCGCAAAGGGATATAAACAACAATATGGGATCGATTATGAAGAAGTATTTATACCAGTTGCTCGATTGGAGACAGTAAGATTACTTATCTCCCTAGCAGCTCAAATGAAATGAAAAATTTTATAACTGGATGTCAAATCAGTATTTCTTAATGAGGTTCTTGAAGAAGAGGTATATATTCAATAACCCTCTGGTTTTATTATTTATGAACAAGAAGACAAAGTATACAAGTTAAAAGAGACTTCTTTATGGGCTTAAACAAGCCCCACGAGCATGGAATTCTCGGATAGATGCTTATTTTATTCAAAATGGTTTTTCTAAATGTCCACATGAATATGCTCTCTATACGAAATCTAACTCTGATGGAGATATAATGTTTGTATGCCTGTATGTAGATAATTTAATATTTATAGGCAATAGTAGCTCCATGATTAAAGATTTTAAACACTCCATGAAGGAGTTTGAGATGACCGACTTGGGTCAAATGACTTATCTACTTGGTATTGAAGTTATACAAGACAATGAAGGAATTTTTATCTCACACGGAAATTATGCAAAAGAGGTTCTAAAGAAGTTCTCCATAGAAGATTGTCATCCTACAAATACACTTATTAAATATGGCACCAAGTTGACCAAGGAAGGTGAAGGTAAATACATTAATCCAACTTATTACAAAAGTCTAGTTGGATGTTTAACGTATTTGACATGCACTCGACCTGATATACTATTTGGAGTTGGTTTAATAAGTAGATACATGGAAGCTCCTCAGACTTCTTACTTAAATATTACTAAAAGAATTTTACGATATATTACAGGAACAATTGAGCATGGAATATTCTATTTATCATCAAAAAGATAGAATCTAATTGGATATAGTGACAGTGATTAGGCTGGAAGTTATGACGATCGAAAGAGTATAACTGGTTTTGTATTTTATTTTGGTGGAGCTACATTTACTTGGTCTTCAAAAAAATAGCATATCGTTACACTATCAAGTTGTGAAGCAGAATATATAGTAGCATTTTCTTGTGTTTATCATGCAATATGGCTAAGAAGATTACTCCAGGAACTTCATATGCCACAGGAAAAGTCAACCAAGATTTATGTTGATAATAAATCAGCTATTGCCTTAGCCAAGAATCCAGTCTACCATGAAAGATCGAAGCATATCGATACAAGATTTTATTTTATAAGAGATCATGTCAAAAACAAAGAAGTAGAGCTACATCTAAGGTTTGTAATTTCGACCTGTACCGTCCGGTACGGGAGGTAAATACTGGTCCACCAGGTTACCGGTACGCGGACCACCCGCTACCGGGCTGTTCCGTCAAAAATCAACCGTCGACGGTCGATTTCGGCCATCGACGGCCGATTGAAGAAGAAATCGACCGTCGGCGATCGATTGAGATAGAAAAAGGGAAGAAGAAGAGGAAAAGAAAAAAAAAGGGAAGAAAGAATACCTCGCCCACGCGTCGTGCCCGCTTGCCGTCGCCGCCCGCGGGTCGCCTGCGCGCGGTCGCCGCCCGCGAGTCACCCACGGCCGTGGCCGCGATCGCTTTTTCTCCCACGCGAGGAGATGGAGCGTCTCCCCGCGCGGGGAGACAGATCGAGGCGACGTCGCCCCCTTTTCTATTTTTTTAATATTTTAATATTTTTAATATTATATTATAAAAATATTATCTTATATTTTAATACCGGATGATACACACTGTGCATACCACCCGGTACGGGTCCCGTGCTGGTACCGATAATATATCGATACACCGGTATGGACCAATAAGTCAAACCTTGGCTACATCATGTCAAGATAAGTGAACAAGTGGTCGATATACTTATAAAGCCTCTCAAATTTTAGATATTTCAACAACTTCGAAAGAAACTCGGAATGTTAGATGGAACAAGTTTAAAGGGCAAGAATGTTGGAATTAAACTTGTTCAAGTATCATAAAGAGATTTATTTCATCACAGGAAAGGTTCATTTCATCGAGAGAAAATATTTATGGAAGAACAAGTTAAATTGACTATTGATTCTTGAAAGAGTTTCTTAAAAGAAATATATTCATTCTTAGTACATTAATGTAATGTATCTTTGGGGACTACATAAACCCCATGAGGAGGAGATTCCCTCGTTAGGTGCAACAAATGAGATCAAAAGCTAACATCAAGAATCTTAACACACTACAAGGCCTAAAGATCGCAACGTGTTTCCTTCTTCAGCTGAAAACAGAGATTTTGGCGATTAAATCTGAGGAAGGCAGCGACACGCACCTGGAGCAAGTCGCTGAGAGATCCCGGCGGTTCTCCTCCGGTTGCGCCAGGCCCCGCTGAACCTCCCGCCCTCCTCCGCCATCTTTCACCTGGTGATCCGGCGGCCGGCTGCTCCAGCGGCGGGGACGCGTTCCCGTCCGCTCTGGCCTTCGTGGCGCACGCTCCCGTGGTTTTCTCTCGCCAGGAGAGAGAGAGAGAGAGAGTCGGGGGGTGGAGGGGTTTGATGAGCTACGTAAATACTAGATGCTTAATGCTAAATCTACATTGATTCCTCACAAACATAATTAGTTCCTCCTTTTAACCCTAAAAAATCTTATTCCTTTTTTAATCCAGGATTATAGCATCCTCCTCTCATGTACATCCTTATGATATGATCTATATTAATATGTTTTCAGATATATTCGTAAGATAGTAAAAGAAATTACTTGTATAAAATTGATTACATCAGTTTTTCTAAGATGATCCGTCAATGAGAGGTAATGAAAAGGGTTATATAATAAATTATATAAATCTTAGCAAAATATTTACGTATAAGATAAGATTGAAATAATAAGAAACACTTAAATTTAGAACTGTGCAGTGTTTCACTTCTGTGTGCAGTTTATCACTTCTGCGCGACAGTATTATGCATCACTGATATGGAAGAATTTTATACTGAGGTGTTGCATCACTTATTTGTTTACATGCAAGTAGAAGATAGTAATTCAGCAGGTTTTTCTAGTTATCTTAGAAATAATTAATAAAAAATTTATAAAATTATAATAAAATTTTACCTAGTCATTTCTATCCTATAAAAATGTGACTAGGGTTTCTTTTGGGACCTTAGGACTTCTTGATCATTGCCCTTTTTACTGGATTGATCGACTAGAGTTTCTAGCAGAGGGGCATAGCTTGTGTAGCCACTTAGGCCACCGCTCCCTTTATTTATGCATGATAACTATAAGAGGGGCAAAAGGAGAAATTCACTTAAGAAGTACCCCCTAGGACGAGGGTTTAAGCCCTATATAAGCATGTAGCCTCCACATTTTTTTAATCAAGCAAGTAATATCTTTTGTTCAGCCTTGTGGCCGACTCCTTGGAGGGAGGAACCCTTATAGCGTTCCAAGGGTTGATCCCCCTCATAGATCAAAATCTATAGAGCTTCTTCTAGGGTTCTATCATTTGGTATCAGAGCCGTGTTCCTACTGCCCTGTAGCCATCTCTATCGCCTCCACCTTCCCAAGCAATTCCCATAATTGCTGCGACACGTGCCTCCATCTTCCACCCCAATCGTAGATCAAATCAATTTGCCGCTGTCCCTTACGTTTGATCTGAAAATCTGGTATATTTTTATCACTCACGCCTCTTCAATACTATAAAATCCTTTACCTTACAGTTGAAGAGTTTTTCCATACTTTCATTGTTGCAAATTTTGACCCTCGCAAACGTTATCGTTATTGCGAAGGCGAAACGCTGTAGAAATTTTTAACCACCTATTTGCCTCTTGAAACTAGTTTATTGCTGCTCCTTTTTGGCTTAAATTTTTATACAATTTCATAGATCATCTTAGCTTTCATCTAAAATTGATCTCCAGAAAAACTTCCTTCTGAAACTGGAATTATAGTGCTACAATTCTTCGTTGCGCAGTGCTGGAATTTTACGACGAAGAATCTGCCTTCCGCCTGTTGGCCTCTTGAAACCAAACTTTTGTTCATCTTTTTTGGTCAAAAATTTTATATAATTTCGTAGATCATCTTAACTTTCATCTAAGATTGATTTCTAGGAAAAAAAAATTCTGAAACCGAAATTATAGTATTGCAATCGTTCATCGTGCAGTGTTGGAATTTTATAATGAAGAAACTACCTTCCGCCTTTTTCCCTATTTTCCTACCGTTACTCTGTCAAAATTTTATCAAACTTTTTCTTGATATCGACCACATCTGAACCAAAGATTTTTGCATATTTTCCTCAAATTTTTTCTCTGTAATTTACATTGAGAACTCATCGTTTCTCTGACACAAATTCTATTCGACAGAACTACACATACGCAACAATCTTTCGTCGAATCCTATCAGATTTTTGCTGCTGCTTTTCCAGATCTGAAATCATCTTTCCTAACCTTCACCCTCTTCTGTAAACACCAAAAAAACCTACTAAACCATAGCAAAAAAACTAATCCCAATCAGCCCTAAAAAATAGCCCTAACCATAGCCTACTTCCTTACTAATCTACCTACCTTTTCAGCCCACCTTCCTTATCGATCCACCTACCATTGTTGTCATCTATCCCATATCCAAAATCTCTTTTTCTAACATTCATCCACTGCTATCACAGCCCTAAAACCACACCAAATCGCAGCCAAAACTCCACAAAATCGTAGCCCCTAACCACACCCAAAACTACCACAAAACCAACCCCAAAAAACCGTAGCCTTCGGTCCACCAACCTTTCATCCACCCAACCTCAGCATGCATGCATCCCTTCAGCCGCAGCATGCATCCCTTGTTGCACAATGCTGCTAATAGCGATCTCTTGCTGTCATCCTCCTTGATCATAGCTAGTAGTGATCCTTGCGGCAAAAAACTACCAGCAACGATCTTTCGTTGCAATCTGTCTACATCGCAGCCGGCAGCAATCTTTCGCTGCCAACTGTCTTGATCGTGGCCAGCATCAAAGTGAACACAACTAGTAGCGGTCTCTCATTCTATACCGCCACTGCCCTCCTCCGCAACAGTCGTGCACACCGCTGCCCTGTCTTCCTCCTATTACAGCTGCACCCTTGTTGTGACCACGCCACCTGCAGCCACGAAGTTGGAGCACAGCCGCACCCGACGTTGCTACTGCCCTCTTCTTCCTCCACCGTCGTTGTTGCCTTTCGACTCAGATCTCTTGGTTGTCATCTTCCGATAGATATCAACCACCTAAAAAATTGCAACCTCGACGACATTATAGCATCACCGCAGAACCGCAGTCGACGTTACTGCTGCCATCTTCTTCCTCCACCGTTGCTGCTACTCTTGGCCGGCATCCTCCACTTGGAGACTTCACCACCATAGCCCCGACATTGTTGCCATTTGTTACCTTCAACCTGAAGATTGCAACTGCACTCTTCAATCAATTTATTTGATAGGTTAGAGATCCTTCCGTCATGACATTGATGGGCTTATTCAAAGCCAAATTGGAGGCTTTCGAGACACGTATGGACGCTAAATTATGTGCTCTTTTCGAAGAGTTTAGATTGGGTCGATCACCGAGCCCAATAAGATCACAACATGGTGCAAATTCAGATTGTAAAAGGAACCTTGATAAAGAACTAGTGATGATCCATCAAACCTCCATCATCCAAGAGTATCAAACCAGGTTTGAAAGATTATCTAATCAAACTTACAATTGGTCCGAAAAATAGATATTGAGAACTTTTAGAGGGCTTGAAGCCGGAGATTCGTGAAGAAGTTAAAGTGCGACAGCCTTACACACTTAAGGCGGCCATCTCTTTCACATGACTACACAAAGACAGGCTGAACCAAGATGCTCGGAGGACCAAAGTCATCGCACGACCAATAGCACAGAGACCCTCGGCCCTATCTACCACTAGCCGATCACCTCAGCCAAAAAAGTTAACAAGAGAAGAGCTTCGTGACAGATCGGCAAAGGGCCTATGTGGGAATTATGATAATGGAGCCTAGAACACCAATGTAAAAAGGAGACACCATTGATAATTGCACCCACTGAAGAACCAAAATTTGAAGATACGACTCATGAGCCCAAGGAGAAGGATACACCACAACCGACCACCTGCACGGTCCCTACCTTAGCTGGCTACACCAACCTATAGAAAATGAAGATCGAAGGGTTTCTTGAGCAGTAGTCCGTCATCATCCTCATCGACACCGGGAGCACACACAACTTCATGAGCAGTAAGGTTGCTGCCCACTTAATGCTCCAAAAAGAATATTACAGTGGGTTCGAAGTCAAGATAGCTAACGATCAAATTCTGAAGTGCAACCAGAAGTGCCCACGGGTAAAACTAATCCTATATGAGCAAAACATAGTTGCTGATTTTTCCTCCTCCCTCTTGATGGTGGTATTGATATAGTGCTCGACATTGGTTGGTTGTCCACGATTGGAGATATTTTCTAAAAATTTTCGAGGCTAACTATGAAATTTTTCAGAAAAGGAAAGCAGGTGATTCTACGAGGGAGCCCAGCGGCTACAACCACAACACAACACTTAGAGGGGGTACCAAAAGAAGAATCCAGTGATTTTCCAATTCGAATTTAAGAGTTTCATGAGATTGAAGATAAGAATCCTCTCCTACAGCTTGCTGAAATTTTGGGCGTATACACTAAACCGAGCCGATTATCTCCTCTGAAGTTGTCTGACCCCCCTATGTTGAACTAGCCAAAACTTCTACCAGTTGTTGCTCGACCAGATTGCTTCCTACAATCTCAGAAGGTCGAAGATAAAAGGATCGCCCAAGAGATGACAGAGACATGAATTGTTTGGCCGTGCTTATTTCCTACTATGACACATCCCTACATCTTTTTCCCCAGAGATAACATACTTTTAAAGTGTTACATCCCGTCGAACTCACCATGGTTGTTAATGCAACACTTCTAGATCTTAGGTGACTTCCACGACTTCTCACAGGATCAGACCATGATGCTTAAAGACTTCCTTGATGATGACCTCTGATATATTGGCCAAGACCGTGAGAAAATTGAGCCCCTCCAGTGGCAAAATCAGAATAAGAGAAGGATCATTCGTAGATCTCAACAAAACATCGTCCCTCTCACTATGAAGAAGGATGCACCACCTTGGTCGAGTGGAACTATAGCCCTTACAACCACGATGTTGTCCCCACCAGGTCGTGGCTAGATGTTTATGATTGGAGCAGACACATCCAGAGTTGGGATCAGCATCACCCTTATGCAAAATGGTCGACCCCTAATTCACACCGAGGCTTCCCCTACACTCCACACGAGGTTTTTAAAGGGGATACTCATTGCTACCAAATTTAAATTTTGGTTGGATACAGGTTCATGGCATAAAAGAGGAGTAAGCCCAGAAGAATTGTAATCCATACTCATGCCAGATTGGCCTCTCATCATCCTAAACCATACTAGAGGACAATCACCATTTCAAAAGAAGGATTGGCTATCATTAAAGATTAACCATACGTCAACACATGCAAAGAAGAAATGACCTCCTGACAAACTTTAGAATAGACGAAAAATTAAAGATCGAGTTTTCCTACACCTCCAACCCGATCGGCAGGAAATTCAAGCCTCAAGAAAGTGGTCTCCGTATTTCTTTGGGCCTTGCAAAATTGGAGATCACATTGAGGCTCTAACCTGGAGATCAGATCCGTTCACCAGATCAAGGTTACAGTTGATCCTCCAATTATCCCACTTCAAATGAAAATTTAAAGAAAACGACTCAGTCCAAATCCATCCAACTAACACCCAAGCTAATGAGGAGGCCAAAGTTCAATTAATGATCGAATGAAAATCATATGAAGAGCTGAAGACCCAGTTCCCAGAGTTTATGGACCCTCAACCTTGAGGATAAGACTGATTCAAAGAGGGTGGGCTTGATAGGACTCCACTAGGGTTGAATCCTAATCACCCTAGAAGTAATTAAGAAGAACCCTGTGAGATTATAATAAAACTCCACCTAGTCACTTTTATCCTATAAAGAAGTGTGGCTAGAGTTTATTTTGAGGCTTTATGGCTTCCTGGCTGCTTGTCATGGGCTTAGCTAATTTTGCCTAAGCCGTGTGCACCCATGCGTGTCCATCCGCAAAGGTTAGCCTTCCCTAAGATCTCTTAGGGTCCCTTAGTACTTACAAAAAATAAAACGGGCCAGAAGAAGCAATTCCAACGGGATCCACAAGCAACAGTTCAAACAAACACTTTATAAAGCCAATTCAAATTACACCCATGGATATTACAAACTCAGAGAGGTTGCACACAAAGGATAATGGTCCATTACAGACCGAAGTCCCCATAAGTGTTACAGGACACACTCGTATTTACAAGCCAAAATCAGTCACAAAGTAAACCAAACTAGGGTTGCCAAGCTTACTGCAAGCTCATTACTTGTTGTATAAGGTATGTACATAAACTGAAGGATATGGACAAACACGAGCATTTCATCGAACACCTTGTTTACATTTTTGTCCGTGACATTCTCCCTCAATTATTCCTTCGACGTCCTCGTCGAAGCTATTATACACATTACATCTCCTCGTATTTTGCTGAATCTTCAATCTTCTGCTTTGGCTGCAACACGCCCCTTTAGCTCCCAACCGCTCTCTACCGCTGTTGTTGAGTAGTCGAACTCTGATTTGTCATGTTGCTTTAACTCACCAATGATTAACTCTGGTGTGGGGTTGGCTGAGTTGTGCTGATCCTTATTGACTCTCGCGAATCCTTCTTATGAAGGAAAAGACCTGCCTTATTATGCGTCAGTATCGTAGTATACTCATGTTGTTTGAACTAGATGGATGCTTGTTGGAACTTTAATGAGCATCGCTTCGCAGACTTTAAAGTTTTTTTAGATCCTTCCTCCACAATATTTGCCCATTGATCCTTCTTCCACTTTTAGTTATCACTTCCAAGTAGGTTCACATCACTCCCTCTTTCGATTAGTATTTAATTGAGAAATAAAATGGACAATCTACTTTCAGTAGTACTGATCACCAAGGATAAGGATTTGACAGTTATTGTCTTCCATAAGCTTTCTTCGAAGCGTCAGTGAACTTTTGCAGAACTCCTCTTCTGGATAAGTAAGAGAACTAGGATACTTGACTTCACCCATTCTCTTAGTAGTTAAGAAGACAATGTTACTTGGCTTCACTCACCTCCTTGAGTTAAGAGAATTGAGGGTACTTAGTTTCACCTATTCTCTTGAGTTGAGAAGGCAAAGGTTACTCAATTTCGCCTGCCTCCTCGAGTTTGTACTTCATGCATTGAGCTGGTTACCAATATTCGCCCACTCTTTGCTCACACTTATGAAGCACTTGAAGTGTTTGCACTCTTTACGTTGAGTTAGCTATTGTGATTCGCCTTCCCACTGCCATTGAACTTATGGAATGCAAGAAGTTTTGCTCGAAAAGAACAAAGAGTTTACCCCAACTTAGAGTAAGTCTTTGATAGTTTTGGTTGCCTTTGGGATTATACCATCTTCCCATCACATTTGTTGCCTACTCCTTTGAGTAAAAAAGGTAAAGTACCGCGTACTGCCTACTTCGTTCCTTGGTCAAGCACTCCTCCATCAACCCAAAATCCCTCGCTTTCGGTTATCTTGATGAGAAGCCCATCGACACCGATCTTATAAAGTTCCTTGGCCTCTGCCCTTCCACCCTGTCATGGTACTTGAATTTGCCTCTGCATTCTCCACCTCCTCGGCCCCTTTGATGACTAATGCTCTCCCTCCATGAGAGCAAGAGATCAATGACTCCATGGAAATTCTGCCTCTACGGTACCATGGTTACCAAGCCCATGGCCCTACTATCTGTTGCCTTGCATCTGTGTCCCTTCCTTCACGATCAATAGATCTGCCTCTGCGACACTGTGGCACTCCTCCGAGTCCACCTCCTTTCTAACTGACGCTATTACTTTTGGGTAACTGAGCCCCTCCGAACTCATCGTCACTTCCTCACCCCTTTCGACTACTTACTTCAACACCACTATATCCTCATAGCAGTTCTCCTTGGTCAATAGAAAGATAGATTGTAACTCTCATGCATGACCTCTGTCATCTTGTTGCAGGGTTCATGCTGATTCTATTCTCTTTAGCTTCCTTGGTAGCAATGTTCGCTTACTCGGCCTTGTCCTCTGAATTATCAGGCTCTCTTAAGCGAATGTGAGCACTAAAGCAGTCCAACTCTCCAGTCACTCTAATCATACATCTATATGATCAAGCCCCCTTTATGAGACTCATAGTACTAGCAATCTGACTTCTCCCTCGATGGTACATAACCCCCATATTGTCACGAACGGACGTCGCTCAACCGCAACATCTTCACTCCGTGAACCGTTCGTGCTTTTTCTTGCTTGTACATATGTTTGGCAGCTTGTTTTGCCTTGAGTTTATGTGTTTTCACCTATGAAATGTGAGCGAAAGTAGTGTAGAAGGCTGCAGAACGGTCGTTCGCTGCACAGAGCCAAAACAGCCCAAAACAGCCCTGTTTTTGGGTCTTTTCCGTGTGCCACGGCAACCTTTCTGAGCGGTGTGAAATGTCAGCCATTTCAGCACCCTGGAACCCCCCGGGTGGCACCGGGCTGGATGGGGCTCCGGGTATATGTCGGGCGTAGGCGTTCATCAGCAATTGAACTTGACTTGCGTCCGATACCTTGGGAACCGTCGTTTGTGGACTTGCGACCGTTCCTACAACCCTCCAAAGTCCTATTTCGCTCTCTCTCTCTTTTCTCAGCTGCACTCAAGGTGTTCGACAAATTGCTTGTATAGCTTTCCGCTTTGCGAGACGCCGGGACGTGTCCGTCGCTCGCTTCCAAGTTAATCAACTTCTTCTTTGCAGGTCCTACGGGACCATAAGAGGTTGTCAGAGGGCTGACCCTGTGCGGACAGATAACGCTTTGGGCGTTCCAAGACTTAGGCAATCCCAGCTAAGTCAAGAACAGTGGGCAAGGTTGCTTCACGACTTAGGCAATTTCAGCTAAGTCTTCGGGAGGGCCGCATGGGTGCCGCACGGCTTAGGCAAATTTAGCTAAGCCCGTGACAGTGTGGTATCAGAGCGGGCAAGCAATTCATTCGAACAGCGAAGAAGATTCGCAATTTCGCCATGGTGAGACAACGTGGCGAATCGAGCAAGATGGGGCAAGCGGGACCCTTGCTCCAAGCAGCCGCAGGTGGGCTGCAAGTGCAAACTCGCTCGCAAACTGCTGGAGCCGCTTATGAGGAGCGCGGCAGTGAACAAGACGAGCGTGAAGTTGGGTATTCTCCACGAGGGGAGGAGGCGCCATCTGTAGCGCCAACCGGGAAGAAGGGCCACAGAGAGAGACTTACACTGGCGGAAACCCGCCTCGATGTTCTTGAAGCGAGCGTGGAGGAACTCTACCAAGGCCGAGGAAGGCTACTTGGGGTAGAGAGCTCGCAAGAAGAAGCTGAAACTCGGATCGAGAATGTTGAATCCATGATTGATCAACTGACAGAGGACACCAAGGATTCCGTACGACATCTGCATGAAGTTGTGGCGGAACTCACGGCAAAGGTGGTGGTGTTAACAAGGACTCTTGATGCGGGAGGGAACAACACCCGCGCTGCGTCACCACAACACTTCAGAGCACCGGAGCCGCAATACTACGGAGGTGCTAGGGATGCCAAAGAGCTTGAAAATTTCTTGTTCGACATGGAACAGTATTTTCGTGCTACCAGGCTCGACTCTGAAGAAACCAAAGTTGCGATAGCAACAATGTATCTGAAGGGGGATGCAAAACTTTGGTGGCGAACCCGTTGGGAAGAGATCCAACAAGGCCGATGTCGAGTGGATACATGGGGAGACTTGAAGCGAGAGTTGAGAACTCAGTTCTTGCCTGAGAACACAGAGTTTGTCGCAAGAAGGAAACTGAGACAACTCCGCCAGAGTACAACAATCCGAGACTATGTGAAGCAATTTTCAGCACTGATGCTGGATATTCGAGACATGTCTGAGAAAGACAAGCTATTCAGCTTCCTCGATGGCTTGAAGCCATGGGCACAACAAGAACTACATCGGAGGAATGTCACCGACGTAGTCGGGGCAATTGCAGCCACGGAAAGGCTGACTGACTTTGTTTCTTCGGAGGATTCGAGAAAGAAGAAACATTCTTCGGGAAATCGCCCATCTAAATACTCCCGAGGGAAGGAGTATGGGGGCGAGCAAAAGAAGAAGAACTTCCACAAGGGACCGGGCTCAAGAGGTAGAGTCTCCAAGTCTAGTGGATGCTTCTTGTGTGGAGGACCACACAAAGTGAGAGAGTGCCCACAAAAACAGGCACTCAATGCTTTAACAGCATCGGTTTTGTCTCGTAAGGCAGACAAGGGCAAAGCTATCGCCCTTAGTTCGAGCAGTTCTGACTCCAGTAGCGACAGTGAGGCGTCGCAAGGACCCAGGATGGGAGCAATGCGTTTGTTGAATGCGTTGCGGGGTCAAGTGGGGGAGAACACAAAGGCAAAGCCACTGAAGGCAGGAAACAGCGAGTTGATGTATGTGGACATCAAGCTTAATGGCCAAACCACCCGTGCAATGGTGGACACGGGCGCGACCCATAATTTTATTGCCGATCGCGAAGCTAAGCGACTGGGATTACTCTTGGAGAAGAGCCCAAGTCGTATGAAGGCGGTGAATTCGGAGGCCAAGCGGATCTCCGGACAAGCGAAAGGGATCCCCATCAAGATCGGGACATGGAGCGGGAGCACAAACTTGATGGCAGTGCCACTAGACGACTTCCAAGTGATTCTCGGAATGGAGTTTATGCACGCAGCGAAGTTGGTGCCAGTGCCGTTCCTGAACTTCTTGTGTCTAATGGGAGGTGACGATCCCTGCATGGTTCCAGTTTCTCGGGGAGGAACCAAGGACCTACAACAAATATCGGCTTTACAATTGAAGAAAGGGGTACGAAAAGGTGAATCAACCTTTGTAGCGGCTATGAAGCTGGAGACACCTGATGGGGAAGCCATTCAGGAACCTGCTGTTGTGGCGAACATCCTGAAGGAGTTCTCGGATGTGATGCCAACAGAGTTGCCAAGAACTCTACCACCACGCAGAGGCGTGGATCATCGGATTGAGCTGGAGCCGGGAATTAAGCCTCCAGCGAGACCACCATACCGCATGGCCCCTCCAGAGTTGGCGGAATTGAGGAAGCAGTTAGATGAGCTGCTAAGCGGTGGTCTCATCCGCAGTTCCAAAGCACCTTTCGGAGCTCCAGTCCTCTTTCAGAAGAAACAAGATGGGAGTCTCCGATTATGCATCGATTACCGAGCCCTTAACAAGATGACGGTGAAGAACAAGTACCCTATCCCGCTTATCGCGGACTTGTTCGATCAATTGGGCAAGGCAAAGTACTTCTCCAAACTCGACCTTCGGTCGGGGTATTGGCAGGTGCGCATTGCAGAAGGTGATGAGGCAAAGACTACCTGTGTGACCAGGTATGGAGCATTCGAGTTCTTGGTGATGCCTTTCGGCTTAACCAACGCTCCGGCCACATTCTGCACTCTAATGAACCAGCTGTTCAAGGAGTATCTGGACAAGTTTGTGGTTGTCTACTTAGACGATATCGTCGTCTATAGCCAAACACTTGAGGAGCATGTGGGACACCTCCGAACAATTTTCAAAGTTCTCAGGGAGAACACCTTGTTCGTGAAGAGGGAAAAGTGCTATTTCGCCCAAACGGAGATTTTGTTCTTGGGGCATCGAGTCGGTAATGGTTCCATCCGGATGGACCGGTCTAAGGTGCAAGCTGTGGCGGATTGGCGAACACCAACGAAGGTACCAGAGTTGAGATCCTTCCTTGGGTTCGTCAACTATTATCGGCGCTTCATAGCGGGGTATTCGAAGCGCGCAGCTCCGTTGACGGAGTTGCTAAAGAAGGAGCAGTCCTGGAGATGGTCGGACAAATGTGAGGTGGCATTTCAAGACCTAAAGACTGCTGTGTTAGAGGAACCTGTACTCAGATTGCCGGACTATGGAAAGTCATTTGAAGTCCATACAGATGCTTCTGATTTTGCTATTGGAGGAGTTCTTATGCAGGAAGGTCATCCGGTGGCCTACGAGAGTCGCAAGCTCAACGAGACCGAGCGGCGATATCCTGTGCATGAGAAGGAGATGACAGCGGTGGTCCACTGTCTACGAGTGTGGCGACACTACCTTCTGGGAGCACCATTTGTGCTAAGGACAGACAATGTCGCATTGAGTTACTTTCAAACTCAAAAGAAACTCTCCCCAAAGCAAGCTCGATGGCAGGACTTCTTGGCTGAGTTCGACATGGTAATGGAGTACAAGCCCGGAAAAGCAAATGTCGTGGCCGATGCATTGAGTCGGAAAGTGGAGCTAGTGAATGCTATACAGTTGGAGGGCGGAGGCCAAGCAAGTCAATTGCGCTCCAACTTCCTTTCCAGGATCAGGGATGGACTGCACCGAGATCCTCAGGCAGTAACCCTGATGCAACTCATCAAAGAGGGCAAGGCACGACGATTTTGGGTCCAGGAGGGACTCATCTATACCAAGGGGAATAGAGTTTATGTTCCGCGAGTGGATAACTTGAGGCGTGAACTCCTGAAAGAGTGTCACGATTCCCTTTGGGCTGGACATCCGGGTATCCACCGAACAATGGCTCTCGTGGAGAGGGCCTTCTATTGGCCGAAAATGGGGACAGATGTGGAGGAATATGTTCGAACATGCCTTACTTGTCAACAGGACAAGGTAGAGCAGCAGAAGCCAGTGGGACTTTTAGAGCCGCTGCCCGTACCAGAAAGGCCTTGGGAGAGCATTTCCTTGGACTTCATATCAAGCTTGCCCGTAGTAGGGGGACTTGGATCGATACTCGTGGTAGTTGATCAATTTTCGAAGTATGCAACATTTATTGCTGCACCCCTACATTGCTCAGCGGAGGAGGCGGCTAAGCTGATGATGAAGAATGTGGTAAAGTTTTGGGGAGTCCCACACAACATCATTAGTGATCGAGATTCTCGGTTCTTGGGACGATTCTGGACCGAGTTGTTCAAGTTGTTGGGATCTAAATTATACTTCTCCACAAGCCTCCACCCCCAAACGGATGGCCAAACAGAAAGAATCAACTCGCTCTTGGAGCGATATCTGCGGCACTACGTAAGTGCCAACCAACGAGATTGGGTGAAGCTGTTGGACATAGCCCAATTCTCCTATAATTTACAGCGGAGCTCTGCATCCAACAAGAGCCCATTTGAGATTATTACGGGACAACAGCCATCAACTCCTCACACCCTGGTTATTGGCTATACAGGGAGTAGCCCATCAGCCTATCACTTTGCAAAGGAATGGCATCGCAATGCAGATATTGCGCGGGCTTACTTGGAGAAGGCGGCCAAGAAAATGAAGAAGTGGGCAGACTTGGGGAGGCGACCACAAGAGTTTAAAGTGGGCGACATGGTGTTGGTGAAGCTCCAACCAGCATCACTCCAGTTCTTTAGGCACAGAGTGCACAAAGGATTGGTGCGCAAATATGAAGGGTCTTTCCCAATCATCAGTAGGGTAGGCAATGTCTCATACAAGTTGCAACTGCCAGCATGGTTCAGAATTCATAATGTCTTCCATGCGAGCAACTTGAAAGCCTACCACTCAGATCCGCAAGATGATTCTCGAAATGTTCCAACTCGACTACCCCCCACCAGAGACTCTTACGAGAAGCGAGTTGAAACTATTCTAGCGGATCGCAAGATAGAGCTACCCAATGGAGCACAACAAATTGAGTATTTGGTGAAGTGGCAAAAGCTTCCTCAAACAGAAGCCAGTTGGGAGCCAGAAGATGCCCTCCGACATGAAGAAGCTCGCGTCAAAGCCTACCAACAAGCGTCGACGAGGGCGTCGACAGTTTAAGTGGGGGAGAATGTCACGAACGGACGTCGCTCAACCGCAACATCTTCACTCCGTGAACCGTTCGTGCTTTTTCTTGCTTGTACATATGTTTGGCAGCTTGTTTTGCCTTGAGTTTATGTGTTTTCACCTAAGAAATGTGAGCGAAAGTAGTGTAGAAGGCTGCAGAACGGTCGTTCGCTGCACAGAGCCAAAACAGCCCAAAACAGCCGTGTTTTTGGGTCTTTTCCGTGTGCCACGGCAACCTTTCTGAGCGGTGCGAAATGTCAGCCATTTCAGCACCCTGGAACCCCCCGGGTGGCACCGGGCTGGATGGGGCTCCGGGTATATGTCGGGCGTAGGCGTTCATCAGCAATTGAACTTGACTTGCGTCCGATACCTTGGGAACCGTCGTTTGTGGACTTGCGACCGTTCCTACAACCCTCCAAAGTCCTATTTCGCTCTCTCTCTCTTTTCTCAGCTGCACTCAAGGTGTTCGACAAATTGCTTGTATAGCTTTCCGCTTTGCGAGACGCCGGGACGTGTCCGTCGCTCGCTTCCAAGTTAATCAACTTCTTCTTTGCAGGTCCTACGGGACCATAAGAGGTTGTCAGAGGGCTGACCCTGTGCGGACAGATAACGCTTTGGGCGTTCCAAGACTTAGGCAATCCCAGCTAAGTCAAGAACAGTGGGCAAGGTTGCTTCACGACTTAGGCAATTTCAGCTAAGTCTTCGGGAGGGCCGCATGGGTGCCGCACGGCTTAGGCAAATTTAGCTAAGCCCGTGACAATATGCTGATGACCAATGCTTTCATCTTATGCAAGTTTCGATGCGTACATACGGAAGACCCGCATCTATAGTACTATGGCATTCACTCCTTGAATCCATAACTCTTCTTGTCATTGCATTGGTCATCGAAGTGGAGCTTCCAGCAGCTCCTGATCATTCACATGATCACGTCCCCCTCCATGGGACTCACTGGTACTTGCACTTGGACTTCTTCCTCGGTGGTATACAGCCCCCATATGCTGATGACTAAGGCTTTCATCCGATGCAAGCTTCGATGCATACACGAAGACCCACCTCTGTGGTACCACGATATTCACTCTTTGAATTCAAAGTCATTCTTCTTGTTGTGTCGTACACTAAAGTGGAGCTCTCAATAGCTCCTGATCATACCTCTGCATGATCATGTCTCTCATGGGATATGACTGCATGTGTTGCATTGTCACGAACTATTCCACCATGATCCGCTACACTATATCATCTCCTGGTGACATATCTATTGCATACAGATTCTCGCGTGATGAACTCGCACTACGACTTCTCCATGTGTGGCCTCTACCAACACCTCGTAGAGCCTTCTCCATCTTTGATTTTTTTGTTCGCTCCCTTGCCAATTCACTTTCGTCCACCCACTCTTCGGTCACACCCGGATGAAGCATAGCTCTAGAACAGTTTGTCGCCTAGTAGCTCCTGAAGTCCCTTGACTTCGCTAGAATTGGTGCACTATAGTCTGGATCCTGGGCCTCTATCTCATACCAACACAATCTCCGCTATGCACCACTTGTTCCTGACAACTCAAATGGCAACACTGTGGCATATTCATCAAGAGTACCTGCCTCTGTGTCCTCTTTCCCTGTGCTAAGGCCTTATGATCCCAACTTTGCCTCCGCAAGTTGAATCACATTAGTTACTCCGTCAAATGCATCTCTGACTAAAGTGTATGTGCCTCGAAGCTCCCTTCATCTTTGGCACCATGCAAGAGAAGTCTGCCCCATCAGAATAAAGAACCCATGGAACGACATGATCCCACTCTTGCCTCTATAAGAGTTCATGCTCTTGACCTTTGTCCAAGGAAAGCTTCGTGCCTACGCTCCATGTTCCAACTTCTATGTCGACTCCCTTCATGCGGCTTGGATACTTCACCAAGTTCTACCCAAGTCGCTCCGCTCCTCGATTTACATTGAGTTAATAATGGCCCTCGTGCCCACCATTCCACCGGTCAACCCTCCGTTGAGTTCGATTTACACATCGACTCTAAGTGTGCCTTCATATGATGTTGCCTTAGATTGCTCCCCCACTTGATCTCGAAATGCATCCACCAATGCATTACCTCATTCGAGATCATGCGACAACTCCTCGTCACTCGCTCGGTCTATTGAGTTTTGTGGAGATATTGCCTTGAGGGACTCTTCCTCAATATATGCGGTCTGTTGTACATGATTCTCCCCCTAGAGAACTAGGACTTAACCCTTCTGGATATCTGTCCTGTTGGAGCAACTTTCCTTTTTGCATTCTTCCCACTGGAAGTTTCGGAGACCACCATCTCCTTTAGACTACTCCATCTTGCTGAACAACTTGTGCCTTGTTCTGCCCCCGCAAATGCACTTGCTAGATTGCAACTCTTCGCCAATACAGCCCCACTACACCCTTCAAGGTCTAGCAATGTGTTGAACTTGTTGCATACTTCAACCGCCTACCGATGTATCATTTTCATGCCGAATAAAAAATTCTGATGCTCCATGGCACCGAGTTCCGATCATACCTTGGGATGGCCATGAACACTCCATCATCCGTGTACAAGCCCTTGTATGAGTACTGAATCCTTCGAGTTAGCAATTCCCCTCACCTCTGTGAGCTTTGCACAACTCTTTCGATCGTTGCGCAACACCTCTCACTTTGCACGATCTCATCTTTCACCAAGTTCCCGCTTGCCTTGAACACCGTCAAGTTTGGTTGCCAACGTCGAGTCGTAGCTCGAACTTAGCCATCCCAATATTTGTGCACGACGTATTCTTATTCGCTTGTTTGTCCTTATGGTGCCTCTCGCGTAAAGGGTTGGTCATTCCTCTGAATGTCAAAACTGGATGTCTGCTCCTCTGAGCGACTCCTTTCTCTACATCTTAATGTTTGTTTCCTCCCAAACGGTTACACATGCTAGTTGTCCTCCACACAGCCTAGCTAGGTCCCCCACTTTTGTATGACTAGTGTTTCTACGTGTGCTTGTCTCGTTCTGATACCATAATGTCACGGGCTTAGCTGATTTTGCCTAAGTCGTGCAGTACCCATGCATGTTCGTCCGTAAAGGTCAGCCTTCCCTGAGACCTCCTAGAGTCTCTTAGGACTTACAAAAGAGAAAACGGGCTAAAAGAAGCAATTCCAAAAAGATCCACAAGCAACAACTCATGCAAACACTTTATAAAGCCAATTCAAATTACACTCATGGACATTACAAACTTAGAGAGGTTGCACACAAAGAAAAATTGTTCATTACAAACCGAAGTCCCCACAAGTGCATAAAAGACACACTTGTATTTATAAGTCAAAATTAGCCACAAAGTAAACCAAACTATGGCTGCCAAGCTTACTGTAAGCCCGCTATGTAATATCCCTCATTTCTAAAATATTTATAATGATATATTTTAAATTATTTATGATGACTCATTTGTAAAATTTAAGGATTTGTTTATTAATTCTCTTGATTAAATAATTTTATATTAAAAGTTAATTGCTAAGGATCTAAGTGTGAATCTTAAAAAAAATAAAATAAATTATAAAAGACTCACATTAAGTTAAAAAATATATGGTGAGGACATATGTCACTACTTTGTTTAAAGTAGCGCCACTTGTGCATGTGCATGGGTGACATATAAGTACATTCCATGCATGTTTACCACCTATTAACACATATGTTACCTTAAACAATAAATAATTAGAGAAAAAAGTAGTGTTTTGGCTCCTACGTGAACTTGAGGAGAAGAAGAAGAAGAAATTTGGGGATTTCGAGATTGTGATCTAATCTACACCTTTGGGACTAAAATATTCAAAGGAAAGTGTTCTATCTTTCTTCTACTGAAATATATCTTTATTATTGACTTAATTTATGAAAAAAATTCTGAAACTAATCTGAAATCTTTTGTTGGCTACCTAAGTATGAATCTATAATATTATCAAGATTATGACCTATCTATTTTGTTCTTGCTGTAACATTTAGTATAGATCTCAGATTTAGACAAACATAGTTTTTTCAAAAATAAATTCAAATATCTTTCTTTTGAATCTAATCTTGAAGAATTTGGAGTTCATTTGCTAGCCTAAACATTTACTTCAATTGAGTATATGAAATCTGTAAAACAGAATCTATAACTCAAGACCTTTCATCACTATATTACTTATATCTTCGAGTTGGAGTTCCTGATTTATATGAAACTTAATTTGTTAGAAAATAGGCTTTCAAACCTTTTGGTTGAACCTAAGATTGAATGATTTGGAGATGAAATGACTGTCAAAACCTCATTTTGATGGACCATATGAATTCTGCAAAACAAAGATTGTGATTCCAGACCTTTGGTTACAAAATTATCAATAACTCTTTGTAGATACCTTTAATTTGTATGAAACTTATTTCGTATGAAACTAGATTGATTTATCTTTTCAACAACACCTTTTTTGAGTAATTTGGAGTATGTTTGATCATCTAAATAACATTGTATTTGGCCTTCAGAATTCAGTTAGAATAGGGATTGTATCAATTCTGGCTATACTTGCTTCTTCCATTTCAAAACTGAAATCTCTAATACTCTTGTCCTTGACTTCCTTACATATTAGAATATATTATATATTAATTAATGTTATATTCTATTATTTTATTTATGCGCATGTATGATTTATTGTTTCGCATGTACTTCCGATATATGCCAAATTTATTGCTCATGTCCTTTTGTACTCCGGTGTTTGTGGGACAATATGAACCTTTACTAGATATAGTAAAGGGAGTTATGCTTAGAGCCAGCGTGCTCTGTCGGCCCCCTATGACTTCACTCAAACGTGGATGGATGAAGCTCCTAGACGTAGGAGACTTATGTTTGGTGATCATTCAGCGATGGATGTTCCACATTATGTTTATGGTCCCATTTTGCCCTCTATTTTTAATATGATATCCAAAGCATTGCTTTTGAGTTATTTATGAACTTTGGATAAGAATGAAATGAATGTTACATCTGAATGATATTTGAGCTTCTGTTCGTTACTTATTCATTTGATATGCTTTTGAGAATATTCATACGCCATTGATATACTTTCAAAAAATATCCTATACCTCCTTGATATGCTCCGAAATGTATTGTATTCTCATTGATAGGCTCCAAAATATTTCATTTTTCATTGATATGCTACTTGACATACTTATGCCTATGATAGTCATCCAACTTCAAATGTGACATACGAGCTTAAGTTTGATATTTGTTCCTTTGTCATGTTTCGATGTATTTCATGTATTATTGATATACTCCTAAAACTTTAAATGTCATGGATATATACCAAAATGCTTTTGATTGCCATATATGCTCCAATTATCTTCCCAAATTGTTATGGATTTAAGTATGCTTTGAACGAGATGAAACTTATGGTTGTGAATTTGATTTGATGCTATATGTGAAGACTTTTGTATTCCCTACCTTGCACTCTTATATCAGGTTCAATTTGAAAACACATTTCCTTGCTTGAACCTGTTTGATACTTGCTGGGCTTCTAGCTCACTCTGTTACTATCTAATCTTCTTCAGGTTAGCTTAGCATTTATTAAAATACTTGATATGGGGCTAAAGCAATGGGAAAGTAAGAAGTTCTTGGGATAAATGTTTATTTGATAATATGTTATCATTGTATGTGTACACCTTGGGTCTAAAGTAAAGTTATAGACATATTTTGAAGAGGGATAACTATATAATATTTTTAAAACTACCATCTTGTTTGGGATCATGAATGTTAAACTTGTTGTATAATATATAAAGTGGTGGTGTATGGTTGTTTTCCAAAGTCATATGGATTTTATTGTATTAGTAGACTTTATGATTGTGGATTATATTTAGCTGCATTGGTTTTGGATCAGTTTTGTGATTCATTAAAAGAATGCGAAGAGATTATAATCTGCACATGTTTCTATGAAAGTGATTGAATAATTGCATGTTATTCTTAGTATCCTCAAATGATTGTTTGGATCCTGGATGGATTATGTTGTTGATAATATTATCGACTTTTAAGATAAGGTTACACCTCTCGAATGTGTTATAATTCGGGGGGGAGGGGGGGGGGGGGGGGGGGGTGGGGGTGGGGGGGGGGGGGGAGGGGGTGATTGACAAATATGCGTTGAGGTTTAATGTTTTTTTTTTTAGTGATTGACAAATAAAAATATTTAAGAGAGGTCTAAGATTGGCAATAAGGAGTCGGATATCAACCTTAAAACTTCCTTTATATGCTGATGTGATAGAAAGGGTCTTAATTATTGAAAGAGACTTGGAGGAGATACAAGAAATTATGGGTAAGAACTACAAGGACAAGTTTACAAGCAAAAGTAAGAGAGTGAATGAATATGAAAATAGTAATAAGAGGATCAAGATGTTAGGATTAGAGAAGGGAAAGCCACCTCAAAGAACTCAGTCATGTGCAAAATATGGATATAATCATGAAACGAGTAAGTGTTTTTGGGTGACGGGAGCCTGTTTTGCTTGTGAAAAACTAGATCATAAAGTAAAGGATTGTCCACTGAATAAGAAGAAAGAGTCATTGCCACCCAGAACGACAGCCCATGCTAGAGTTTATACCATCACTGAACAGGATTCCCGGGCTTCTAAATCAGTAGTCGAATGTATTATTCATGTTTCTAATAAGAATACAAAGGTTTTATTTGATCCCGGGTCCAATCTATCTTTTGTTTCACAAACTTTTGCTTGTCACTTGGGCCTTCAACCTAAACTATTGGATTATGAGTTATATGTAACTACTGCAATTGGGGATACTTTGACATCAAACTTGTTTTATCCGTCTTATTTGATTTTTGTCGGAGAACATGAACTCCTTGCTGATTTAATTATCCTAGAGATTCAGGGCTTTGATATTATACTTGGCATGGATTGACTATCTTCCTATCATGCTAGTGTTGATTGTTATACAAAAATAATCACTTTTTACATACCAGATCAGCCCATCTTCTATTTAAGGGTATTAGGCATGACTCACTTCCTTGCCTAATATCAACGTTTTAAGCTCGTCGATTTATGCAGAAGGGTTGTTCTTGCTATATTATATATGTAAAGGATAACTTAAATCAAGCAGCTCGTCTAAATAAAATTTTGGTAGTCAGAGAGTTCCCTGATATTTTTCCAGATGACTTTCCTAGATTACCTCTAGATAGAGAGAATGAATTTGATATTGTATTATCCCTGGGACAACACCAATATCCAAGCCTCCCTATAGAATGGCACCACTCGAGCTAGAAGAATTGAGAAATCCACCATAAGAACTATTAGATAAAGGTTTTATTCGACCTAGTGTTTCACCATGGGGTACTCCAGTATTGTTAGCTAAGAAGAAGGATAGGACATAGAGGCTTTGTATTGAATATAGACAATTGAACCAAGTGACAATAAAAAATAAGTATCCTCTACCGAGAATTGATGATTTATTTGATCAATTGCAGGGTGCATAAGTATTCTCCAAGATTGACTTGAGGTCAGGTTATTATTAATTGAATATCAAGAAAGAAGATATCCCTAAAACTGCTTTTAGAACTCGATATAGTCACTATGAATTCGTAGTAACGCCTTTTGATTTGACTAATGCCCCTGCAGCTTTTATGAAATTAATGAATAGGATATTTCATCCCCTCTTGGATAACTGTGTTATCGTATTCATTGATGATATATTAGTGTATTCAAGGAATGACCTGGAGCATGAGGAGCACTTGAGAAATGTATTGTCAATACTAAGGGAAAAGAAGTTGTATGCAAGGTTCAGCAAATGTGAGTCATGGTTAAAAGAAGTTACCTTCTTAGACCATGTGATTTCAGGTAAGGGCATCTCTATTGATCCAAAGAAAGTTGAAGCAGTAGTTAAGTGGGAAACACCAATAAATGTAACTGAAGTTAGAAGTTTCTTGGACATGGCAGGTTATTATAGGAGATTCGTGGAGGGATTTTCCCAAATTGCTAACCTCCTCACCAAGTTAACTCGAAAAAATGTGAGATTTGAATGAGTTGATGAAATATGAACAAAGTTTTCAGGAGCTAAAAAGAAGATTGACGAGTGCTCCTATTCTCACAATTCCCAGTGGTAATGAAGGATTTGTAGTTCACACTGATGCTTCAAGGAAGGGCCTTGGATGTGTTTTGATGCAAGAAGGGAAAGTAATTACTTATGCTTCTAGACAACTGAAGAGTTATGAACTAAATTACCCAACCCATGATTTGGAGTTAGCATCAATTATTTTTGCACTGAAGATTTGGAGGCATTATTTATATGGGCGGACGTTTGAAATATTTACCGATCACAAGAGTTTGAAATATCTTTACTCAAAAGGAGTTAAATATGAGGCAACAAAGATGGATAGAAACTTTAAAGGATTATGATTACACCATTCGATATCATCTGGGTAAAGCCAATGTTGTAGCTGATGCACTTAGTAGAAAATCTACAAATTTTATGGCTAGTTTTGTTGTGAAACAATGAGAATTATTAGAAGACAATGGTGATGAGAAATCTATTATGAATGAGCAAAACTCAATGATATTGATGGCCTCTATCCAGGTTCAATCTGATTTCATTCAACAAATTAAAGAGAGATAACTACGAGATCCACGTCTAATCCACTTAAGGAAAGAAGAAAAAGGATCAAAGCTTGATTTTCGTGTTTCTGATGATGGCTTGTTGAGAATGGGGAATTGAGTATGTGTTCCAGATGACCCAAATATCAAGGATCAAATCCTGAAGAAATGTCATAATTCCAAATTCACCTTGCACCCGGGTAGCACAAAAATGTATAAAGATCTTAAAAGTCATTATTGGTGGGAATGCATGAAAAAGGATATTGCAATATATGTATCAAAATATTTAACTTACCTGTAAATCAAAGTTGAACACTTTAGACTTGGAGGTTTGTTACAATCTTTAGATATTCCTGAATGGAAATGGGAAAGTATCAAAATGGATTTTGTTTCTGGTCTACCCAGAACCTCTAGAAAGCATGATGCTATATGGGTGATTATTGATAGATTTACCAAATCGGTATATTTCCTACCGATCAATATAACATATTCTATAGATAGACTTGTTGAATTATATATCGGTGAAATAGTAAGGCTTCATGGTGTTCCAAAGGAGATCATCTTTGATAGGGACTCCATATTCCTTTCTAGATTATGGAGAAGATTACAGGAATCTATGGGCACTAAAGTCAAGTTTAGCACTGCTTATCACCCTCAAACTGATGGACAATCAGAAAGAATAATTCAAACACTTGAGGATTTGCTTAGAGCATATATCATAGATTGGAAAGGTGAATGGGATAAAAATATTTCTCTTGTTGAGTTCACCTACAATAATAGTTACCAGTCTAGTATTTAGATGGCCCCTTATGAAGCTTTGTATGGGCGAAAGTGCAGAACGCCTATTTGTTGGGAGGAAGTTGGCGATAGGAAATTGTTATCACCCAATAAAGTGCAGGAGACTATCGAAAAGATTCAAGTTATAAGAGAAAGACTAAAGACTGCTCAGAGTCGTCAAAAAAGCTATGCTGACAATAGAAGATGAAAAATTGAGTTTTAGGTGGGGGATTTTGTATTCTTGAAGGTCTCTCCTTCCAAGGGTATGGTAAGATTTGGGAAGAAAGGAAAGTTAAGCCCTAGACTTTGGACCGTTTGAGGTCCTTGAAATAATTGATTCTGTCGCTTACAGGATTGTCTTGCCACCATCCTTGGGTCGTATCCATGATATATTTCATATTTCAATTCTCAGAAAGTATCTACATGATCCTTCTCACATCATTCAATATGAGCCGATTGTAATCGATCATAACTTATCTTATGTGGAAGAACCTATACAGATTATTGATAAGAAAGAAAAAATACTAAGGAATCGGGTCATTTCTCTAGTAAAAGTGATATAGAGGCATCATTCTATGGATGAAACAACTTTGGAACTAGAGGAAGAAATGAAGAAAATCTATCATCATCTTTTCGTCAATGAAGGTATGATAAATTTAGAGGACTAAATTTTTATTTTAAGGGGGGAGAATGTAATATCCCTCATTTCTAAAATATTTATAATGATATATTTTAAATTATTTATGATGACTCATTTGTAAAATTTAAGGATTTATTTGTTAATTCTCTTGATTAAATAATTTTATATTAAAAGTTAATTGCTAAGGAGCTAAGTGTGAATCTTAAAAAGAATATATGAAATAAATTATAAAAGACTCACATTAAGTTTAAAAAAAAAAGAAACATGGTGAGGACATGTGTCATTATCTTGTTTAAAGTAGTGCCACTTGTCTATGTGCATGTGACACATAAGTACATTACATGCATGTTTGCCACCTATTAACATATATGTTAGCTTAAATAATTAATAATTAGAGGAAGAAAGAGGTGTTTTGGCTGCAACGTGAACTTGAGGAGAAGAAGAAGAAGAAATTTGGGGATTTTGAGATTGTGATCTAATCCACACATTTGGGACTAAAATATTCAAAGGCAAGTGTTCTATCTTTCTTCTATTGAAATATATTTTTGTTTTTGCCTTGATTTATGAAGAAAATTTTGAAACTAATCCGAAATCTTTTGTTGGCTGCCTAAGTATGAATCTGTAATATTATCAAGATTATGACCTATCTATCTTTTTCTTGCTGTAACATTTAGTAGAGACCTTGGATATAGACAAAACTTAGTTTTTTTAAAAATAAATTCAAATATCTTTCTTTTGAATCTAATCTTGAAGAATTTGGAGTTCATTTGCTAGCCTAAACATTTACTTCAATTGAGTATACGAAATTTGTAAAATAGAATATATATCTCAAGACCTTTCATCACTATATTGTTTATATCTTCATATCGGAGTTCCTGATTTATATGAAACCTAATTTGTTAGAAAATAGGCTTTCAGACCTTTCTGTTGAACATATGATTAAATAATTTAGAGTCGAAATGACTATTACGACCTCTTTTTGATGGACCATATGAATTCTGCAAAACAAAGACGCGATTCTAGATCTTTGGTTCCAAAATCATCAATAACTCTTTGTAGAGACCTCCAATTTGTATGAAACTTATTTTGTATGAAACTAGATTAATTTATCTTTTCAACAACATCTCTTTTGAGTAATTTGGAGTATGTTTGATCATCTAAATAACTTTATATTTTACCTTTAGAATTCAGCCGAAATAGGGATTGTATCAATTCTGCCTATACTTGCTTCTTCCATTTCAAAACTAAAATCTCTAATGCTCTTGTCCTTGACTTCCTTACATATCAGAATATGTTATGTATTAATTGATGTTATATTCTATTATTCTTTTTAGGTGCATGTATGATTTATTGTTCCGCATGTGCTTCTGATATATGCCAAATGTATTGCTCATGTCCTTTTGTACTCCGGTGTTTGTGGGACAATGTGAACCTTTGCCAGAAATGGTAAAGGGAGTTATGCTTAGAGCCCGCGTGCTCTGCTGGCCCCCTATGACTTCACTCAGACATGGGTGAATGGAGCTCCTAGACGTAGGAGATTTATGTTTGGTGGTCATTCAGCGATGGATGTTCCACATTATGTTTATGGTCCCACTTTGCCCTCTATATTTTTGATATGATATCCAAAGCATTGCTTTTGAGTTATTTGTGCACTTTGGATAAGAATGAAATGAATGTTATGTCTGAATGATATTTGAGGTTCTGTTCGTTACTTATTCATTTGATATGCTTTTGAGAATATTCATACACCATTGATATACTTTCAAAAAATATCTTATACCTCCTTGATATGCTCCGAAATGTACTGTATTCTCATTGATAGGCTCCAAAATATTTTATTTTCCATTGATATGCTACTTGACATACTTATGCCTATGATATTCATCCAACTTCAAATGTGACATACGAGCTTAAGTTTGATATTTGTTCCTTTGTCATGTTCCGATATATTTCATGTATTATTGATATGCTCTTAAAACTTTAAATGTCATGGATATATACCAAAATACTTTTGATTGCCATATATGCTCCAATTATCTTCCCAAATTTTTATGGATTTAAGTATGCTTCAAACGAGATGAACCTTATGGTTGTGAATTTGATTTGATGCTATATGTGAAGACTTTTGTATTCCCTATCTTGCACTCTTATATCAGGTTCAATTTGAAAACACATTTCCTTGCTTGAACCTGTTTGATATTTGCTGGGTTTCTTAGCTCACTATATTACTATCTAATCTTCTTCAGGTTAGCTTGGCATTTATTAAAATATTTGATATGGGGCTAAAGCAATGGGAAAGTAAGAAGTTCTTGGGATAAATGTTCATTTGATAATATGTTATCATTGTATATGTACACCTTGGGTCTAAAGTAAAGTTGTAGACATATTTTGAAGAGGGATAACTATGTAATATTTTTAACACTACCCTCTTGTTTGGGATCTTGAATGTTAAACTTGTTGTATAATATATGAAGTGGTGGTGTATGGTTATTTTCCAAAGTCATATGGATTTTATTGCATTAGTGGACTTTATGATTGTGGATTATATTTAGCTGCATTGGTTTTGGATCGGTTTTATGATTCATTAAGAGAATGCGAAGATATTATAATCTGCATAGGTTTCTACGAAAGTGATTGAATAATTGCATGTTATTCTTAGTATCCTCAAATGATTGTTTGGATCCTGGATGGATTATATTGTTGATAATATTATCGACTTTTAAGATAAGGTCACACCTCTCGAATATGTTATAATTCGGGGGGTGGGGGGTGACATGCTACTTGCTATACAAGGTATGTACATAAACTGAAGGACACAGACAAACACGAGCATTTCATCGAACTCCTTGTTTATATTTTTGTCCTTGACACGCCGCCCCCCTTCACTGGGTTGGTCGATTAGTGTTTCTAGCAAAGGGGCATAGCTTGTGCAGCCACTTAGGCTGTCACTCTTTTTATTTATGCATAACAGCTATAGGAGGGGCAAAAGGGAGAATTCACTTAGGAAGCACACCCCTAGGGTTAGGGTTTGGAGCCCTCTATAAGCATGTAGCCTCCACCTCTTTTTAATCAAGCAAGTAATATCTTTTGTTCAGCCTTGTGACCGACTCCTTGGAGAGAGGAACCCCTATAACGTACCAAGGGTGAATCCTCCTCAAATATCAAAATCTATAAAGCTTCTTTTCGGGTTCTATCATAGCATGCCACAATGATACGAGATTTCCACTACTTTTAGGGTAAACGGAGAAAGAGGATATTATAGTCATCGAGATAATTATACTTAGTAAAAACATCATATCTTAAATTTCATGCATTCAAATCCCAAGTTTTTTACTTCTTTTGCTTTGTAAACAAGTACATCAATTCAAAACAATAAGCATACAAAACCTTGTTCTAAATGTAATGCCATGGTATTCACATCTTACTGGAAACAAAGTAGAAGAAGGATAACAGTTGCCAAGAAGGCTGCTTTCTTTAAAGAATTTACCAAAGGCATATGAATAACATGGCATATTACAAAGATTGTAATAAAACCCCACCTAGTCACTTCTATCCTATAAAGAAGTGTGACTATGGTTTATTTTAGGGCCTTACGGCTTCCTGGCCATCGCCCCCTTCACTGTGTTGGTCGGCTAGAGTTTCTAGCAGAGGGGCATGACTTATGCAGCCACTTAGGCCATCGCCCCTTTTACTTATACATGGTAGCTATAGGAGGTGCAAAAGGAGGAATTCACTTAGGACGCACCCCCCTTGGGCTAGGGTTTGGAGCCTATATAAGAATGTAGCATCCACCTCTTTTTAATCAAGCAAGTAATATCTTTTGTTAAGCCTTGTGGCCGACTCCTTGGAGAGAGAAACCCCTATAGCGTTCCAAGGGTGGATCCCCCTCAAAGATCAAAATCTATAGCGCTCCTTTTCGGGTTTTATCATAGCATGCCACAATGATACGAGATTTCCACTGCTTTTAGGGTAAACAGAGAAAGAGAATATTGTAGCCATCGAGATAATTATATTGAGTAAAAACATCATATCTCAAATTTCATGCATTCAAATCCCAAGTTTTTTACTTCTTTTGCTTTCCAAACAAGTTCAGCAATTCAAAACAATAAGCATACAAAACCTTGATCTAAATGTCATGCCATGGTATTCACATTTTACTAGCATTCTAAACAAAGTAGAAGAAGGATAACAGTTGCCAAAAAGGTTGCTTTCTCTAAATAATTTACCAAAGGCATGCAAATACCATAACATATTACAAAGATTGTAATAAAACTCCACCTAGTCACTTCTATTCTATAAAAAAGTGTGACTAGGATTTATTTTGGGACCTTAGGACTTCCTAGTCATCGTCGCTTTCTCTGAGTTGGTCGGCTAGGGTTTCTAGCAGAGGGGCATGACTTGTGTAGCCACTTAGGCTGTCGTCCCCTTTATTTATGTGTGATAGTTATAGGAGAGAAAAAAAAAAATCACTTAGGAAGCACCCCCCAGGGCTAGGGTTTAGAGCCCTATATAAGCATGTAGTATACACCTCTTTTTAATCAATCAAGTAATATCTTTTGTTCAACCCTGTGACCGACTCCTTGAAGAGAGGAACCCCTATAGCATTCCAAGGATTGATCCTCCTCAAAGATCAAAATCTATAGAACTCATTTTCTGATTTTATCATAGCATGCCACAATGATACGACATTTCCATTGCTTTTGGGATAAATGGAGAAAGAGAATATTGTAGCCAACGAGATAATTATACTGAGTAAAAACATCATATCTCAAATTTTATGCATTCAAATCCCAAGTTTTTTACTTCTTTTGCTTTCAAAAAAAATTCAGCAATTCAAAACAATAAGCATATAAAACCTTGATTTAAATGTCATGTCATAATATTCACATCTTACTGGCATTCTAAACAAAATAGAAGAAGGATAACAGTTGCGAAGGCTGCTATGCTATTACCATTGACAAGAAACATCAAAGTACACAGCTCACATGCTTCCAGATTAAGCTGGAACAGACTAGACAACAATGTCTGTAATCTAATTTGTCTTCCAAATAGGTTCCCAAATGCTAGTCATGGCAGGAGAAGTTAAACCTGCTCTTCTCTTCTCTTTTCCAGATGATCAGAGAACCTGTGCAGCAATAAAAGTTTGGTGGAGTGCGGCATGCGGCAAGTTGATGTTGCTGACACTTGGTGTTGCTGTACTGCTTCCAGCCGTGGGTTGTAACAATTGCATGAGTGAAAGGAATATCTCCATCCGAGTCACATCTCTGTTGGCCTGTGCACAATATATGCAACCTTGTTTTAGCAATCGCAACATATATTTTCTTTTTCAAACACAAAAGAAATTACATTGCTAGAAAGATCATGTACGATGCTTAAAGAATCAGCACTCAAAAGAGGAAGGAGAGGATCATGCCAGTAGCCTCTTGACAAAAAAGAATTTTTAGTTTACAAAGCAAACCTAGCCAACCAGTGCCCAATGATTTCCTTCCTCAAAAAATGACTGAATTTTTAGATGTAACAATTTCCTTCCCAAAAAGAATATGACTGATCGCAACATAGTTACTATGGGCTATAAATTTTTTAATGTAACTATAAATGCATCATATGAGATGTTAGGATAAGGAACAAGTGAAAGAAGAAAATATGACCTATGAAGTGTGTGAGGCATGCACATAATGCTGATGGAATATTAAATTAAAAATTATATTTAGATACAGAGTTAGCCTAAGAGCTGTAATTAATGATGCATACCATCAAATTAGGCTGCGGTATGTTCTGCCTACGACCTTGTAACATGAGACAAATAAAAAGTGATTGATTGTGATGAATAAAATATTTTAGTTTCATCCTCTTTACTTATCCTCTGTTGTGTTTTTCCTATGAATTAATGAAAACTATCATCCTTCCAAGATAATTTTCCGATAGGTACAGTCTGACACTAAAGTTTGTCTACATGTTTCTAAACTGAAGGCACAGATCAATAGCAAGGAACTTATAAGCCAGAGGCATCTATCTTAGTACCTCTATGGCAAAACGTGCCCAAACTTTACTTTTTCGTGCTTCCATCACCCCTTTCAATATTGTCAATCCCAATCCTCTGATGAAATCAGCAATCTCCAGAAAGAAATCCGGCTCCTCACAAAGCATCTACAGATAAATCATCTTAAGGCTTTCTCTTCATTGATGAGAATTGACGAAAAGCAAGTAACAAGAGGAACCATTTACCTCAACGCTAAGCTGTCGAGGTGGGTTCAGATCCTCCACTATGATCGGACAGATCATTGGTTGAGTTCCTACCTCAAATGCCCATGTTGCACCACCGTCGAAGTTGTCTTTCAAGAGCAACCCGCCCTCCTTGCCACTGATCTGTATAAGCAGCAAGTAGAAAATGACACTTAAGGGTTATAAATCAACAAAGTCCTACACATCTGATCAGAGAATCTGATGGAAGGAATAACAGAAAGAATGTAACAGCTTAACGCTATGCAGCCAAGGATGGAGCTGATTACGACATGTTCACAGAGAGGGACAAATGGCCATATAAAATAAAATTCTTTAACTAGTCCAAATAAGTATGTAATAAAATTACAGTAATCCCAAAACATGATTTGTATGACATAGCTTCATGAGGGTTTTCAATTAGAAGAAACCTCTAACAATCATTGAGAGGCTTTACTAGCATAAACCTTTATTGAATCATGCAAAAATTTATGCCACAAATAACAAACATGGTTTTCAATGTTGGTGTTGCTTATTTAGTTTTCAGATTGCTAAAAAGGTGTAACCAATAATTCTTAAGAAGTTTACGCAAGCTTAGACATATAGCAAATGGTGATTGTAGGATAAATCCACATACTTTGGGTTCTCCAGCAACCTTCAGCTTGTCAGCATGCTTAGTTACACTTTGCAAGAATAGCATGTGCTTGATGGTTTTTTCCAACAAGGCATCAATGTTACACTGTTCCATTATCAAAAAGTAGCAACAAAATCATTAGTATTGCTCTTAAGCATCAACAAGCACAACTCATAAAACTTATGCATGCTTGAAGCTTCAGGTAATAATGTCACCTTTGCTCCATTTGGTACTATTTCTCGGAGTTCCTTGATACGGTCTTGTATCATCTGTCGATCTTTCGGCCTTGGTCTAGGACTCTCACCAGGTCTCGGCCGCTTCCTATTTAGCTTACTTACTTCAGCAACTTTTTTACTATTTGAATCTGATACACAGTCATATTTAACATTCTGACAATTCTCAACCCATGAGCTGATCAAATATTTATGAAGCTCAATTTTCTGAGAGTTGTCTCCATCTTTCTCAAGGTTGCATGAAGACTTGCCATAACCTGAGTATGAAGGCTCTTTTTCCGCAAGTACTGGTGAAAAACCAATAAAGTCATCTTTCCTGCGCTTCGACAGGAGTACTTCACCATGACTGGGATTTCCAGCATAACAAGAACTATGAACATTTGATAATGAAGTCTTACAAGAAGTACTGTCTTCTGAGTTCTGCTTGGCACCTGAATTGATCTTTGAGATTACTGCATCCAATAATTGATCACTGTCATCTATGGAAAATAGCCCAGAATACGAAATCTGATTGCTTGATGAATCAAAGACAGGGATCTCTGTACCCATATTACAAGCGCTTGCACTATTCTCATGCACTAAAACATCATCTAAACTGCCATTTGAGCAATATGTCTTATTGTCAATATCAAACATACCAAAAAGATCACTGCTTGAAGTAAAATCCACAGGAAATGGTGACGTGTCTTTTGATGTATATAGAAGTTTGCATTCATCCAAATCTTGCACACATTGCCTGCTCTCGCCTGGACAAATACCATTTACCTTATAATTAACTCTTTTACATCTTTGATCTCTCTGAACAGCATTTGAATAGCAAAATTCATACTCAAAAATGTCAGCTGGCATCTCAGGGCAAGAAACTCGAACATCTGGTTCAGACGAAAAGATACAAGACGCTTGAACTAAATCACTGTTTTCTTTTAGTGTTCCTGCATCTGATTCAGGATTAGAAACTTCATTGATGGAGAGAGGCTGGTCTTTGTTAGAAACCTCTGAAATGCCAGGTTTTCCAAGTGAGCAGCTACTTTGGTCTAAAATTTGGGGTGCCCCGCTTACAGAAAACTTAGCACACAAATTTGAATGTTCAGTGACTCCATGCTGAATGGAACTGGAATTGCCAAGTTTATCTGAATTGTTGGATGATTCGCTTTTAACTCTTAATGGAAAACCCTTGGTATCTTGCAGTGATGTAGATAGTGATGTAGATAAGTTCGCAGATTCTAATGCTCCAATAGCTGATGTGAACATAAGCTCTTCTTCCAGGACCTTTAAACTATTGGACAATAGAAATGAGTTTGAAACAGAAGGCTCGTTTTGACATTTGGAGCCTGTATTAACTGTCATTACTTGCTGTGTACACTCTATATCTGGCTTCGGAGATATGTCCTGAGTACCATGCATGATAAGATCACCGATAGTATATGTTGTAGTGTTCACACTTTGTTTGCCTGACACTATTTCAGACGCACTGGGTTGCATTTTCTTATTCATTTGTGATGGCAATGCAGAAAAGGATGCAGCAAAATATTTTGGATGTGGGAACCTGATGAGCTCATGGCTGAATCCATTAGCAGTAATAGGCAGTATATTGTCCACAGTAGTACAAGCAGTTGTAGATCGGCAATCAAAAAGCAGACCAAGTGAAGAATATATTTGACTTTTTTGCCTCGATGTTTTCTGGGTGTTATCAGATGGATGAGTTCCCAAACCACAATTTAGATTCAAAAATAAATTTTTCACATGATTAATGAACTCAATGTTTTCCAGAACCTGCACGATATGGATACACAGATCAGAAAAGAGGATAAGAAAAAAATATAAATAAGCTTCATCCCATCAGCATGTCTCGCAGGAAATTTTTTTGATTATAGATAGGATAAGGCTTTCCAGCAGCACATCATCATCATGCCCATAAATGTAATAAAATACTAAGTTTGCTGGTCAATTCTTCATAATGATATGTATTTGTGAAGAATTTTCATAAAAAATGATCTTGCAGCATAGTTTCAATTACTCCCCAAATATATAGTGACAATGTGCAAGTTTATGATTCCCAATTTAGTAACCCATCCATGTCATTTTATCAATATACCCCGAAACTTATTTTTCCACACTCCGAGTTGTGTTTATTGCTGTCTGAAACACTAAAACGTATAGTGAAATTGGAAAAACAAGATGAGAAGCTAAGATCAGGATCTACCATAACTAGTTATTGTAGTTTTCAATATATAGTGGAAGTCAACATACCATTTGGGCGGAACCTAGTTGTATGACTCCAACTGGAAGCACAGGAACTACTACAATTGTCTGCAATGCAAGCAATTTATCAGAAATTTGGTTAAGAAAAACCAAGAATATAGAATGATATAACAATAAACACAAACAGTAGAAGAAGTGAGAATAATAAGAAACGTCAAGAGAATACTGTATGACCTGAATGCCTGCTACAATCTGGCAATTTATGTCAGCAAAACCCTACAAGTACACAATAAACATTCGTTAGGGATGGCAAGATGATAATCAGAGCTTTTACTCAAAATCAGGAAGTAGAATATGCTTTTGAAGTACTTGGTCGCAGTAGCATTTTAGAATAGATGTTTAATAGAGGATTCCACAAGCAAAAGAATGGAACAAACCCAACACAGAAATTGGTAGGCACACTCACTACTCACTCATCCACAATGAAATCAGCTTGCACAGTGCATCTCCAATTATGAACGTTCTAGACCATAATGTTACTAACTGTGATAGACATAGATTTAATCAAAGAAACTCATGTCAAACCGATATAATAAACTATCACTGAGGAACACAGTGAGATAATTCCTAACCACAGACTAGTGATAAAGCTACTTATTGAAGCTAATCTCCCTAGAAATAAGGGATGCCAAAATTGCTTAAAACTCAAACAGCATGAAATGTTGCCCAATCACATGACATCCTATTGAAATTGATTAGTCAGAGGAAGAAATTGATTTACAATTTAGTACCCTAAGATGCAGTACAGACTTTGCAGAACTACCACCATCATCATAATAATAACAGGGAACCAATCTGCCTGAAAGAAGAGTATAACATCTCGGTTTAGTCCCACAATGGAAATGGGCAAATTCTTAGTTTGATTTATAAAAGTCCGATGAGTGTACTATCCTTAATTTAGGATTAAGCATTTTGGACTAGTGATTTACCCCCAGCGAAGTTAGTAGCATAATTATATCATCAGGACAAGTTGTGACTATTGGTATCATAATCAAGGTGACACTAGGCATGGTGAGAGGCTTGAGTACGAAAGGACTATCTACATAGGGAGCAAGAGGACATCCACGGGACGGAGCCAAAGGATACATCATGGTTTGAGTCACCACTGAACTACATCTCACATGCACCATGCTAGGATCTGATTTTGAGCTATGTTGTGTTGAATCTCGGATTTTAATGATGAAATCAATTGATGAAGTTGTAATGAGCATTTGAGTAAAGACAAACTTCGATCATTGAAAGGCAAATCGATTAAAGCAGGAGAATCAGACATTGTACCGGAATAGATCATGTCAGAAGATTGAACGTCGGGCTGGAGGTCAACATGCCGATGGATCGGGCAATACGCTGAAGGAGAGGACGATGCGCCGAAGGGTCGAACGAAGCGTCAAATGAACCAATGACATGCTGGACAACATAGGATTCATGTTTTGTAATTGGTTGTGTCTTGATCGAAGTAGTTTAGGTTGTAATTGAGTTGGTTTTGGGTGTAACTATACCAACTCAATTAAGGGCCCATTGAGCCTTAACAGGGGCTGATTTGGGCCCATTAGGAGGCCCATTCAGTAACCTATAGTTGGGCCAAGCAGTGGCACCACCAGACCAGGCGGTGGAACCGCCTATGAGCTGGCAACATTGTCTCCCATGTTGTCAGCCGGTGGCACCGACAGTGTACAGGGTGGCAGGCGGTAGTACTGCCCAATATGGGTGGTGGTACCGCCAGTAAGTTGAAAACTCAAAATTTTTTATTTTTTGCTCTATTTTTGAAGGCATTTGGAGCCTATAAATACCCCACTCATTCTTTCTTGAGGATGCAAGAAAAGAGAACAAAAACCCAATGACTAAGGTTGTAAACTCTCTTAAAGTGTTGAGTCCCTCCTCCTAGAGCTTAGGGATTATCCTAAGGGAGGTGTGTGAGGGAATACTTGTAAAAGAAAGGTGTACAGATTCTCTCTTGAGCCTGTGAAAAGGAGAAAGAGTTGTAAAGGGTGGTTGATCTTCGCCCAACGGAAAGAAGATCAGTAGTGGAAGCCTATGGCCTCAAGTGGAGTAATCGAGAGTGGACGTAGGCCACGATAACCGAACCACTATAAATCTGATGCGCTCGTTTCCTTGTGCTTTCATTCTTATTGCTTACTGATTTAGTTGCTCAGAACACTTTACTCACTTTCTAAGTCAAAACGCATCTTCGATACGATTTGATCAAATGATTTTTCGAATCGACGTAATTTTTTGAAAGCACTAGTTCACCCCCTTCCACTCCCTCCCCCCTCCACCCCCCCCCCCCCCCCCTCTCTCTCTCTCTCTCTCTTCTCTTAGTGCCAATATAATCCTAATAATTGATATCAGAGCCAAGTTTTTCTCATTTGGTTTAACACTCAAGAGAGATTAAATTATTATTTTTTGCTATCAAAAGGGTCACTCTATCACTCGTCCTCCTATGTTTAATGGGACAGACTACACGTATTGGAAAACATAAATGAGGATCTTTTGTATTTCTATGGATTTTAATTTATGGAATGTTATTGAAAATGGTTTTTAAAAATCTTCCAATCCAATGAATGATTGGAATGATTTTAAAAAGAAAATATTTTCTTTGAATATTAAGCTATGAATGTTTTATTTTGTGCTTTGAATAAAAATAAATTTAATCGTGTTTCAACGTATGCCACTGCACATGATTTTTGGCACACACTAAAAGTCGCACATAAAGGCACAAATAGAGTAAAAAAATCTAAGATTAATCTTTTGTTATATAGTTTTGAGTTATTTCAAATGAAGCCAAGCGAAACTATTGGTGACATATAAACCCATTTTACGGATGTTGTCAATGGTTTAAAAGCTCTTGGTAAATCTTTTACTAATCTTGAATTTGTTAATAAAAATTCTAAGATCTCTTCCAAAAAGTTAGGATCCAAAAGTAACTGCAATTCAAGAAGCAAAAGTCTTGAAATATTTTCTACTTAAATAACTTACCGGGTCATTGATGACCAATAAAATGACTTATATGGCACATAACAAACATGAGAACAACATTCCAAAGAACATGAAGGAAAATGCACTGAGAACAAAAGAAAACCACTCGAGCGAAAGCTCAAGTGACAATGATGACCTTGAACTCGTCACAATAAAATAAAAAAAAATTATAAAACAAGAATCTAAAAATAAAAATGACCTTAAAAAAGACACAATAACTTGTTACTAATGCAAAAGTCTGTGGCACTTCAAAAGTAAATGTCCTCAGCTAAAGAAGAAGAAAGCATTCAAGATGACTTGGGACGAATCGAGTGCATCCGAAAACGAGGAGCAAGCCAATGAAGATGAGGTGGTAAACTATGCTCTAATGGCCTTCAATGACGAGATATGTGACTCTTCTGAAACATTATTATCTTATGATGCATTTCATGATTTGCTTGATGAAAAAGGTTAGTAAGAAACATAAATTGTTAAAAAAAAGGATCATGTTTCTCTCTCTAGTAAATTTGAAAACATAAAAAATGAGCATGACAATAGCATGTTAACACCTTGCACTAAATATGAAGAATTAGAGATATTTAAAAAGGAAAATATATTATTACAAGAAACACTAGAAAATTTTAAAATTGGTAATAACTCATCAAACATGATTCTTGCCAATAAGGGTCATGTATGTAGATTGGAGGGAATTGAGTAAAAACACTCAACAAAAGCCAACTACATTTGTTAAAGGATCCACATTGCATGTTACCTCTAAAATTAAATGTAATTTTTATGGTAGATATGGTTATTATGCTTATAATTGTTCATTTAGAAAATATAGCTCACATAAATTAATTTAGGTTCCTAAAGGAACCAGAAATGACTTGATGTTAAAAGCTAAGATAGGTAGATCAAACCATGAAAGACCCAAAGTTAAATGGATACCTAAAACAAACATATCATTCTTATAAGAATATCTCCAAATAAAAACTATGATCAAAAGACAATATCTTGATCGTTGATGCTCAAGGCTCATGACCGAAGATCCAACACACTTCACAAAGCTCACTTGTCGAAATAACAATAACAAAAGAAAGATCATTGGAATTAGAATTATTTGTAACAAATCAAATCTTTTGATTGAAGATGTTTTATTAGTTAATGGTTATACTATTGATCTTGATAATTTTTGTGATGAAACTTGTTTTTTGGTTTTAAATAATGATGCATGTTTTTGACATAAAAGACTTGGGTATGCTTGTCTAAAATCAATCGCAAAAATTTAAACAAAAAAAAAGGAATGCATTTTTAAAAATTTCGTTATCTCTAAAGCATATCGAGTTTTCATCATAGAGATCCTTAGTGATGAATCTATTTATGTTATTTTGAATCTCTTGAACTAAGAAAATGAATTTGATGAATTGGCAAATTGAATTTGAATGAGATTTTTCTAACTGAATCATGAACTTTTTCTTGATTTATTGACTTGAGGCTTCTTTTATGGGAATCAATTTTTTTTATTTTATGTGATTTCTTCTTTTTACCACTAAGAGAAGACTTATGCAAACAAATCATGATCTTGATAATTATAACTTGAAATCTTTTTTTATGAATGAAGATCTCTTATTATTTGTTCTCGTATTTTACTAAAGGGGACACTTATCAAAATAAGTCTTGATCTTTTGGTATTCACAACTTGATCCTTCATGATCTTTGGTATCTTTCATGTCATGATTTTCATATGACTCCTTGTATTCATGAAATGTATACCCCATCACCAAATTGATTTTTCATGATATCTTTCACATGATGATTTGAATATTGATGTAAAGAGAAAAGATTTTACATAATTATATTTTTCCCTTCCTTTTGAGAATGACAAAGGGGGAGAAAAAAATTTGCTAGCTTGCACATCTCAAAAGAGAAGCAAAATTTGCTAGCTTGCATATCTCAAAAGAAGCAAAAATTGCTAACTTGCACATCTAAAAAAAATTGCTAGCTTGCATGCTTCAAAAATTTGCTAGTTGCACTTTTCTCCTTTTTGTTGATGACAAAGGGGGAGAAGTTATGATGAAGATTTAATGCTTTGAAATCATGCATGGTATGATGATTTAAAATTATGCATGCAATACTCATGATTTTATAATGCATGCAATGATATTTTAACTATGATTAAGATTGTTTCGACTTAAATTCAAAAATTATCACTCTTTTTGAATTTGAGTTTGCTTTATTTAAATATATCATATTGACAGGAAGAGTTTTGTTAAAATTCCGTCATTAATTGGTTATCATCATCAAAAAGGGGAAGATTGTTGAATCTCGAATTTTGATGATGAAATCAATTGATGAAGTTATAATCTAATGAGTGTTTGAGTGACGTAGGACTAACTTAGATCATGGAAAGGCAAATCGATTGAAACAGGAGAATCAAATATTGTGTCGGAATATATCATGTCAGAAGATTGGACATCGGGCCGCAGGATTAGTCGACGTGCCAGAAGATAGACTTTGTGCCATGAGTTCGGGCATCGGGCTAGAAGGATCGTACATTGCACCAAGAAGATCGGATGTTACGGGAGGTCAACATGCCGATAGATCAAGCAATACGCTGAAGGAGAGGATGATGCGTCGAAGGATCGAACGAAGCGCCGAATGAACCAATGACATACCTGACAACATAAGATTCATGCTTTGTAATTGGTTGTGTCTTGATCAAAATAGTTTAGGTTATAATTGAGTTGGTTTTGGGTGTAACCATGCTAACTCAATTAAGGGCCTATTGGGCCTTAACTGGGGCTGATTTGGGCCCATTGGGAGCCCCATTCAGTGACCCATAGTTGGGTCAGGCGATGGCACCGCCAGACTAGGCGATGGAACCGCCTATGCACTGGCAACATGGTCTCCCATGTTGTCAGGCGGTGGTACCACCCAGTATGGGCAGTGGTACCGCTAGTACCCTGAAAACCTAAAAATTTTAAATTTTGGCTCCATTTTTTAAGTCATTTGAGGCCTATAAATACCCCACTCATTCTTGCTTGAGGATGCAAGAAAAAAGAACAAAAACCCTGTGATTCTAAAATGTTGAGTCCCTCCTCTTAGAGCTTAAAGATTGTCCTGAGGGAGGTGTATGAGGGAATACTTATAAAAGAGGGGTGTAAAGATTCTCTTCTGAGCCTATGAAAAGAAGAAAGAGTTTTAAATGATGGTTGATCTTCGCCCATTGGAAAAAAGATCAGTAGTGGAAGCCGATGGCCTCAAGTATAGGAATCGAGAGTGGACGTAAATCACGATGATCGAACCACCATAAATCTGGTGTGCTCTTTTCCTTGTGCTTTTCATTTTTATTGCTTACTCATTTAGTTGCTCACAACACTTTACTCACTTTCCAAGTCAAAACACATTTTCAATACAGTTTCATCGAACGATTCTTCGAATCGACGTAATTCTTTGAAAGCACTAATTCACCCCACAAAATACACCCCCACCCACCACCCCCCCCCCCTCCTCCTCCTCCTCCTCCTCTTAGTGTCGATACAATCCTAACATGTTGAACAATACGTCTTAAGTAAGAGTGAATGTAATACCCGATTTACTTGCACATTAGGTTGACTTAGGGTGTTAAGTATTTTGGGTCTGTCATTTAGTCTCAACGAAATTATTGGATCAATTATACTCACAGACTAGGGTTAGTGTCAAAGGGCCTTTACAAAACTCAAAATTTTCCATTTTGGGTCAATAAACCTTTGCATAGCCCAATTCCAGCTTAAGGTGCTTTCTACTTAATTACAAATTGTATATTCTAGAATTTGTACATGTTTTTGAAAATTTAGGGTCACTTCTTCAAATAACTGATGAAATAACACAAGTCTAGGCACCAACTTCTTCTCTAATTCAGTTATTTTATGAGTTACAGAAGCGATTAATTCCCGAAAACAACCAAAGATAGTCAAAAGTAAATCATTTACACCAAAAGTCTTCCGATGTGCAATTTATTTGTCACTATCTTAGTATATCTGTTCCTTGGTAATGTTAGAAAGAGAAACAGTCCCCTATGCTATACCTACCAAAATTTCCAAGTTTCATATGTAAGCCATTGACAAGATGACCTAGGTACACAAATAACAACAATGTTGTCACACATTAAGTGCCTACCTCATAAAGCACTTTAGGTTATAGCACATCATATGTTTAATTTTTAACTAGACATAAGAACATCAAAAGCCATACCTTAGATGTGGAACCAAATCTATCGAGGGTATCCTTATGGATCCACAGATGTTTTCCCACTGAAGCTGCCTGTCCAGTTAACCTGAAATAGGAAGTCCATTAAGGAAGCTAAACAAGAAAAGAGAAGCCAGTGGCAAGCATAAAGAAGACGAAATAAGAAGAAAACATTGCACAGAAATGCCAAAACCAAGAATGACCAGATAAGTCCACACACCCATCTCCGACAATATGGACCTGTGATGCCATAATCTTGGCAATCAGATCACTTATTCTGTCATCTGCTTGACAGCCTCGCTCCAAGAAGTTGTCCTCGGTACTTTCAACAACAGCATGTTCCTTGAGCAGCAAATCTGAAACCTGCAACTTTGACACGCCCAGCTTCCGGTCACAATACCCATCCTCCCAGGTGAAGTGCCTGTCAAATTTCACAATAGAGTCCTTAAAACAAATGTCAAAACATATAATCCAAAAGTTTAAAGAAATAGTCGACCAAAACTCCAAAAGTTTTCACTCGTTTTTAAGATCACAGTGAAACAACGTCACAGGCATCATGCAAGATCTCAAAGCTACAGCCGCACAATCCATGAAAGACCTAACGTCAAGAACACATTTTTCTGTTTGCTATCCATCACAAATGTTTAGAAACTACAGGGATATTTTTGTTTGCCTTGCCACTCAAAAATGGAAAGCAAATGAAAGACACACAGAATAAACCATAAAAAGCATCTCGGTTTTTCCAAAGATAACCAAACAAACATATTTCTTCGTACGTAACAACATGAGAAGCTTAGATATAAGCTTCCAACAGTTCAAGACATAAAATTTACCTGTTACCAAGCTCATCAAATGCGAGTTTAGTATACCCTACCTCTGCTAAACTTTACCTGGCGAAGCAAAAGACATAAAATTCGAGAGTGGAAACTTACATCCCACTCCCAAAGCCGGTCATCCTCCAGAAAACCGCGTACGACCACCCGAACTCGAGGCAGAGTTGCCTCAGCGCCTCTCTCAGCGGCAGCCCCATGGCGACAAGCCCCACCACCACGATCGATCGACCAAAAAAGACCCGACTTTGCCGCCAAATTCGGAGGAAGAAAGCAACTGGAAGCCGAAAACGAAGGGAGAGAGGGAAAGAGACCACGGAAGGGAACAGAGAGACAGCAAATGTCGACACCGCGCGGCTCCGGGGTGAGAACGGGTCTAGCTGCCGCGGCAAGAGCCCCGCCCCGCCTGCATGGTCCGCAGTCCACCACCCCTCTTCCTCCCCCGCGCGGCCCTCCCCTCCTCCTCCGCTTTCGGTCGCCGGCCACCCATCGACGAGCTTGACCACCTGGGGAGCTTCGATGGCGCCTCCGCGGAGCGCGAAGAGAGCACGTTTAGAGAGAGAGAGAGAGAGAGAGAGAAGACGGCCTCGTTGCGAGAGGTGGTCCTCTTAACAGGCTCGGCCGCATCGTTCCTCCAATTCGGGGGTAAAACCGTAAATCCAGGTCAATATATACACCTAGACGCGAGGGATGAAATAATTAAGAGAAAATCCAAACCTAGAACCGGGACCCACATGTATTCCAATAACAACACGGGTAGGTAACCAATGGCAAGCAGTATCAACTCCCCCTCTAAACCATTGAGTCCAGACCGTCGGATCCAATCTTATAATTAAGTACTGAACTCCATGAAATTAACGAAATCGCCATTGGCCTCTGCGTGGACCCCGATAGGATTAGACGCCAGTGATGAACGCTTGAGATGATTTTAGTGGTCAATCAACTAGAAGATGTTTTCCCGCATAGAAAATTCGTGCACGTGTTCGTATATTTACTATTATATCGTGCGCAGCTTCCGGGAACTCGGGCGGCAGAAGAGAGGCGTGTATTAGGCCTCGCTGTTTGTCCCAATTTACGAGGGTAGCCACTGAATGGGGGCTTTCAAATGGGGTTTCTTTTCCTGGTTTGTATAATGGGTAATCACGTAGTCTTTTAATGGTGGGGTTGATCTTTCGAAGTGATGGCCGTAGTGGGGTGAAAGGCGTTGAGAGGAGTACCAAGGTGGGCTGACAGACTCCCACTGGCTGTCTTCTCCTTTTGCTTAAATTACTAAAAAGCTCTCGGCTGCAAACATTTGCCTTTCGCCTTTTGAGGAAGGATGTGATGGCTTTGTTTTGTTGTTCTTCGCTAATCTTTGTTTGAGCCACACCCTGATGATGTAAAATTAATGATCTTGTTTAATTAATGATTATGATCTTGTTAGCTGGAGATGAGGGGAGAATCCATGTTGTTTAATAAATGGAAGGTATCTGTTCCTCTCTGGATTTTGATGAATGATTCCACTTCAGAAGCTTCTGTCACTCATGCAGTCTATCTATCTATGTGGGAACGAAGCAAAGAAGTGCAGTGAAGAAGCATGTTTTTGTTCATTGGAGATGGGCAGGATACTGCATGGATCACCGAAGTTGTACTGGATTCATGGTTGGATTCTTTTTGTCCTCCATTGCTGTCAATTTGGTCACATTCCAAACACTCGACAGCATGTTTGGGTGGAGATGTGCCATGTCATGATCCATTTATATTTTTATTCCTCTGCCTAATTATTTGCTCTAAATATAAGTTTTATAGAACATAAAATCCTATTAATATTTTTTGAGAGTATGCATACTTCTACTCGCTATCTCATATTCTCACTAGGTAAGAGGCCTGCTTTAATTGGATAATAACGCTTTGAATAATCAGGACACTCATAGAAGATAGGATTTAAGATATGATCTAGATATGATTTTTTCAATTGAACGAGTAAATCTCGTGGATTAGTTGAAAAAAATCATTCTCACCCGTATAAATGGAATCAAAGAACTTAATCGAGTTTTTCATTCTCGCTTCATTTTCTAACATGATATCAGAGCCTCACTCGCTATAAGAGAGAGATTATATTTTTTTATTTATTATCCAGCGACAGCTTCTATCACTGCTTATCCGCGACGGTCGTTATTCCCCGTCGACTTCTTCCTCTCTCTCTCTAGCTTCCTTTGGCAGTTGTCCGCGTTGGCTTCTTTCTCCTCTAAGTGGTAACACCGATGCCTTCTTCCACGGCAGTCATCTTCTCCGCCTCTTCCTTAAGCGATTGATCCCCCTAGCATTGCCATCGCTGCCATCGTCGTGGCAGCCACTTCCCTCAACCGCTCGTGACCCTTTGGCATCGCAAGCATGTTCTTCCGCAAGAGAGGTGCCACTCCCGCTCTCTGCCGTTGGTGCCGACTCTTGTGCCCTCTCCTCCCACTCGCAGCCATCAAAACAGAGCAACAGTTGCTCTATTTCTTCTATTGCTGAGACCAACCCAGCAATCTTGCTAAGGGCCACTGCTCATCATCTCCCTCCTTGGCCACGACATCTATATTCTCCTACAAGGTCCGTTGCTGCTCTACTTCTCCTATAGAGCGCTCTTACTACATGCCCGAGTCCTGCACACGATCGCGTGACCTTGCCCCGACGATTGCGGCCTCTTCCGGTCGTTGCGTCCGTTGAGACCTCTTGGTCCTAATCTCCAAGTCCAATGACTCCATACTTGTTTTCACTGTCCAACGATAGCTTCTACTCCATCCATTCTACTCTGCATGCCCTGTGCCGGATCTCCTCTTCCTGCCATGCTTGCACCCTCCTTCTCAACTAGGCTTATATTATCGTTGAAGTCAATTATCGTCAGACCTTCATCGCGATTGATACCACTGTGGCCTCATTCTTTCAGATTTATTGACATCAGTTCAAGATCGACATCCTTAACAGGAGCTTGATCTTGCAGGAGCATGATAGAAGATAATATTTAAAATATGATCTAGATATGATTTCTCCAACTGAATGAGAAAATCTCATAGATCAGTTGAGAGAAATCCTCCTCCTCACAAATGAATCAAAAAAAATTTAATAAAGCTTTTTATTTTCACTTCCTATTCTAACAGACACTAAATATAGGCAGATATCTGAGTTATCTGTCTTGTAAGGAGAAGGTGAGCATTGAGACGAGAGAATATGAGCTCAAACCAACATATAGGCCATATCAAACATTGACCCTGGAAGGATAGAACACTTGATGTCAATCAGCTAGGTTAACCCACTAAAGATTCATCATTTATGATGGCCAGTGCTGAGTGCTTCTTCACCGAGAGGACAGAGTGAAAAAGTATGAAAAGATAAGAGCCTGCTAAAAAGACATCTGTATGAGAATCTTGACCTTAGCTTGTACAATTATACACCCTCCCCCCACAAAAGCAAAAGTTTTGAGCTGAAGCTAGTCCTTTATGGTTTGATACTCGGGCCACCGGTAATGGGAGAGATGTTACAAGTCACAGGAATCAACATTCTCCAGTGTTCTTGAATGAACCAACAACACCTATTTATATTGATTAAAAGATAGAATATAGATATTTTAAAACACTAAAAAATCTATCACATCTAAATAAATCTTATCCTTATCTAAACTAATCTCATCATCATCTTAACTACTTGGATTATTTCCAACACACCCTCTTAATTCAAGTAGTTATAATTTAAAATTATTTTCAAAGAAATATTTTATTTGTCAAATTTTTTATGAAGATGTCGGCAAGCTGATCTTCGTTGCTACAGCAGTTGTCTTATGTTTTTTCTCTGTCCATAGATCTTTGAGAACTTCTGACCTGAAATCTTTTATCCTTTCTCTTGACATTTTTTTCTTCGGTAGCCATCTTTGATGATATGATGAAGACTCTGTATTTGTAGGATTGAATCCCTTTGTATGCGGAAGCTTTTTTTTTTTTTTTTTTTCTCTTAGCTTTCTTCACATCATCATAAACTTCTACCAACCCTGTATGTGTACTTTCATTATTGTCCTTATAATTTAGAGCTTCACCCCTTTTCTATACATGTGTGTCATCAACATTATGGCCTGCATCATTTGAGATAGTTTGCATAGATCCACACAAATTTAGATGATCATAATTTTTATGCCATAATGTTGATTCATCAGTAGGAGTAGCAAAATCCAAAAATAATAAGGCAAACATCTTATTTTTTTATTATCTTGCAATTGCTATCAATTTACCGATTTTCTTATCATAAATCATATATTTTTCATCATAAAAAAAACATAATATCTTTTTCTCATTAGTTGTCTTATACTAATGAGATTCTATTTTAAATCAGGAATAAATAACATATCATCAATAATTTTTTTACTAGACTTTATGTTCAGATGCTATAAAGAAAATATTTTTTTATCTCTTTTGTTATCGTTATTTTCATCATGATAATTTGTTTGATTTTTGTTCCAACAATCTTTTTCAAAATGTCCATATTTTTCACAATAAGAACATAGAGGAACATTTAGATTTTTATTTTTGTACCAATAATTTTTTTCAATATGTCCAACTTCTTTGCAACAAAAGCATCTTTGAGTTTCTTTGTTATCTTCATTTGGTCGGCCTCGTCATTTGTCCTTTTGATCTCTCCCTTGAGATCTAATTTATGAATTCTCTTTTTGATCATTCTTCTGATCAATCTTCATTTGAAGAACATGTTCCAAAGTTTCATTTGAAGATCTGTTCACTTTTTGTTCATGAACTAAAAGAGATCCCATTAATTCATTAATAGATAATGTACTTGTATCTTTAGCTTCTTCTATAATAGTAGAGATCATATCAAAATTTGAAGATAAACTTCATAAAAAAATTTCTATACAGTTTGATCTTTTAGATTTTCACCATAAGATTTCATTTGATTCACAATAGAAGAAACTTTTGAAAAGAAATCAGCAACAGATTCTGAATCTTTCATCATAAGTGTTTCAAATTCACGACAAAGAATTTGAAGCTTTGAAATTTTTACCTTCTCTGTGCCTCCAAACACATTTTTTAATATCTCCCAAGCTTCTGTTGATGTTGATGCCATTATGATTCTGGGAAATAGGGAATCATCTATTGCTTGTTGTAACATGTAAAGGGCTCTTGCATCTTTTTGTATATTTTCTTTCATCTGGTTTTTTTGATCTTTTGTAATACTAGGATCTTGTAGATCATAAACTATTTTCTACCAACTTCCATAATCCTTGTGAAATAAGTAGAGTTTTCATTTTAATAGCCCAAAACTGATAATTATCATCTTTGAGGATAAGAAAAAGTTGATTAGGAATACTTACTGTAAGACCTGTCATCTTCTCTTTTTCTTTTTCTTTTTTCTGGATCTACTAGTATTCTTTTCTTTTTGACTGGTGTACTCCTTTTGATTTTCTTTGAATTAGGCTCTGATATCACTGTTGGATTTTCTACAAAACTTCAGGAGAAGGAGAAGAGAATAGTAAAGAACACTAGGAGAACTTTCAATCAGCAGTCTCTAGTGCTCTGGAATGAACCAAGAGCACATATTTATATTAATTAAAAAATAAAATACATATATTTTAAAATACTAAAGTATCTATCATCATCATCTTAATTACTTGGATTATTTTCAACAGATTTTGATGTCCCTTTGTTTTGTTTGGACCTGATCTAAACTCATCTAAACAAAAAAACAGGACCAGGAGATAACGACTATGATGGAAGGTGAGACAACTCTTCATTGTTTTGGTAATTTTTACTACTTTTTTTCTCAAATAAAACCCTTTTTTATTATAAAAACACCTCAAAAATGGCTAGAGGTGAGCAATCAAAGCAAAATAAGACAACAAATGCTTGAAGCAGATTCATCTTCTTGAGGTACTATTTTTACCAACAAATGTCTAAAATTCAGGTCTTAGATCTCACCCTAACTCGTCAATTTTCTTTGTTTCAATCATTCGGCAGATGTGCATTGTTTGCTTCCACAACTCATCCATGCTGATTTGGATCAGCACATAAGAACAAGAAGGTCACCACCCACCCCCTGTATCTTCCTGCATGAATCTTGCAAATCTACTGTTCCTTTGTCTTTTCTTTCCCCCCTTTCCAAATAGCAAAGCCCTTGTGGCTTATCTCCATCGTCTGGGACAAGCCACAACAAACCTCCTACAGGGAAACTTGAGGCATGGAGTTGGATGCTGCATGTGATTGATTGGTAGATGGATTTGCGAAGCTTGGATTGACATGGGGAAACTCTTTTCGATGGGAATATTTTGATGCTCTTAGAGCAAGCTCTCTGGTATTGTGCAAACAAAAGCACTCTTGGTTGGCACGATGGCCCTCCTCTTCTTGGACAAAGTAGTAGTCTTGGCAAAGCTAGGGAAGATCCTTCATGGCTTCACTACAAATCTTTGATGAGTTTGAAGACAAAAGGTCACGCTGAACATCTTGAGTTGTGGTCTGCGTCAGGGACCAGTGTGGTTGCGAGGCCAGTGAAGGTGTGCAGTCTCGTTCACTGAGCACACAGGTCAAAAATAAGGGTTGGATGGAGCTGTTAGTGGGCCCACACAATGATGTCCCTTGAGGTTAACCTCAGGTGAGAGTGGCCTGTGCTGTGGCGTCGTCTCCTGCATCGTGGCTTGGAAAAGTCCCTTTGGTGTACCGAATCACCCCAAGCCGTGATGCATTCAAGTGTGGGTAGGTAGATACTTTGGGGATGGAGGGGTAGGAAACTAAAAAATATATATAATATTATGATACAATTAATAAAAATATTTTTAGTAAAAAAATAATATAATATTAAATAAGAGGTAAAAAATATTATAAGATTATCTTCAAATGTATATACTTTGTACATTAATAGTAACTATCTTATTTCATGAATTATAGTTTTATTTATAGGACCTAATAGCAACTATCTCATCAGATTATTTTATCTCACTATTTAATCATCTCACTCATGATTAACCACTATCCCTACTAACTCCATAAATCTTACTCCTAAAACATGTTAACTAATTAGGTAACTACAATAAATCAATTCTCAACACTCCCCCTTGATTCATTATACACTGATTTGAGACATGAAATAAACATGCTTCTGAACTAGAAGTGACTTGGTGAGAATATCTGTAAATTGTTCATCCGTGCCATAGTACTTCATTGTTATAGCTCAATTTACTACAAGATCTCGGATGAAATGATAACGTATCTCAATATGTTTCGTTCTTCCATAAAATGTTGGATTATTCGTCATTGCAATTGTGACTTTGTTGTCACAAAATATTTTTGTTGCTTCTTTTTGTTCTCGATGAAGATCTTCAAGAAGTCTTCTAAGCCATATAATTTGATAACCAGCTAATGTTATAACTACATATTCTACTTTTGATGTCGACAACGCAGTTGTTGCTTGCTTATTTGAACTTCAAAATATAGCTCTTGATCTGAGGCTAAAAATATTACCTGAAGTACTCTTTCTACTATCTAGATCTCCTACTGAATCATTATCAGTAAAACTAAATAATTTACATTTAAAATTATGAGCATACCAAATTTCATAATCCGCAGTTCCAACAATATAATGCAGAATTATTTTAACAGCTCCGAAATAATGTTTACTTGGACTCTACATAAACCTGGATACTACACCAATAGAGAAGGTAATATTTGGTCGAGTATAAGTTAGATAGATCAAACCACCAATAAAACTTTTATAGTATCTTACATATGTCAAACATATACCATCTTAAAGTTTTAATTTCTCATTTACATTCATGGGTGTAGTTGCAGCTTTACAATTAATCATGTTAGATTTTTTGAGCAGATTCATTGCATATTTTCTTTATGAAATAAAAATTCCACCTGATCCTTCACCTCCAACCCAAGAAAATAGTGTAGTAGACTTAGATCTGATATTTAAAAGTTATTTATAATATATTTTTTTAATTATATCAAAACAGAGTTAGATGAACCCATATATATAATATCATTAATATAAAGTCATAAGAATATTATGTTCATCTTCCTTCTTTAGATAAAAGGTAGTTCATTATCGTTCATATTAAATTTATTTTGATGAAATAATAATCAATTTTCTTTAGCTTATATATCTTTTCTTCATATCCTTTAACCAAAAAACCTTCAAGTTGAGTAACAAAAATATCTTCTTGTAAGTTTTTATTTAAAAATACAGATTTTATATCAAATTAATAAATAGACCAACTCAAGTGAGCAGCTAAAGCCAAGAAAGTTCTCGTGGTTTCAAATCTAGCAACTGAAAAAAAAGTATCATTAAGATCAATACCTTATTACTGCAAATATCCTTTTACTACAAAACAAGCTTTATGCTTTTGAATACTTTGTTTTGAACACCTATTTCAATCCAATAGCTTTATTTTCATTCAATATATCTATTAGCTCTCAAGTTTCATTCTTTTCAATTGACTTGATTTCTTTTTTCATTGCCTTTCGCTATTCCTCTTTTTAACTATTTGCTTAAAACTTATAGGATCTTAAATAAATAAAGCAAATGTTGAATTATAAATTTTCATTAGTGATCTAAATCTTCTTGGAGGGGTTTCATCCGAGAAAATATTTGCTGAATTTGAATTACAACAGTGAGGTTGACGATTGAGAAAGAGACGTGAGAACACAAAAAGACACATATTATTCATTGGGTGAGCACCTATTTATAGAAGATTCAGTTGAAGATTTCCCTCAACTGATGAACGAGATATTCTCGTTCAGTTACAGTTTTGTTCAGCTAACATGCCCCCACAAGATCGAGCTCCTATCAAGGATGCCGATCTTGGACCGATGTAAGGAAAAGGATTTGCGGGCCAGAGACTTTGTGAGAGAGTCAGCAAGTTGATCAGCCGTGGAACATGAGAAACACGGAGTTGCTGGCAGACAACTTGATCTCGCATAAAATGAAAGTCAATGGCAACATGCTTCATATGGGAGTGGAAAACTAGATTTGCACAAAGGTAAGTCACACCGATGTTGTCACAGTAAATAACAAGCGTAGAAGTAGAGTGAATGTGAAGCTCCTTAAGCAAGTTGGTGATCTAATTAAGTTCAGTAGCAGCAGTGGCAATAGCACGATATTCAGCTTCAGTAGTAGACCTTGCAATTGTCTTTTGCTTCTTAGAACTCCAACTAATCGGGTTAGCACCAAGAAAAATAATATAACCTGATGTGGATGTTCTATCATCAATATTTCTCGCCCAATCAACATTGGCAAAGGCATGAAGCTGAGGGGGAGAGTATTTACGAAGAAAAATGCTATGATCAATGGTTCCCTTAAGATAACGCAAAACGCATTTGACAACAGTCTAGTGTAAAGTAGACGATCGATGCATAAATTGAGATAATTTATTAATTACAAATGAGATATCTGGACAAGTAAGAGTGAGATATTATAAGTAGCCAATGACTTGTCGATACTGAGTAAAGTCTGGAGAAGGACTGCCATCACATAACTTAAATGAGTCACTAGAGGACAAATAAATGAGTGGTTACATCTTTTACATCCAGCATATTTATCTTCAATGGCAAGTTATGAATATACTTTCTCTGTGAAAGGAAGAGACCAGAAGACGCAAACGTGGTCTCGACATCGAGAAAATAATTCAGGCGGCCAAGATCTTTAAGAGAAAATCTGTCGGCCAATAGCTTGATAAACACTTGAACCTCTATAGAGTTATCAGCGGTGACAATAATATCATCCACATAGACCAGAAGATAGATAGTGCACCCATGTTGTTGGCATAGAAATAAAGAGACATAAGACTTGGAGTTAATGAAGCCAACTGAAGACAAGTATAGACCAAGTTCAGTATACCGAGCCCGTGGAGCCTAACGAAGTCCATAAATGGCCTTTTGGAGTTTACATACATGCCATGGATATTGAGGATATATAAAACCTGGAAATTGTTCCATGAAGACATCTTCAGTAAGAGTCCCTTATAAAAAGACATTGTTAACATTTAATTGGCGTAAACACCAGTCTTTGGATATTGCCAAACTTAGGATTAGCCGAATTGTAGTAGGTTTGAGAATAGGACTAAATATCTCAGTGTAGTCAATACCAGGGCATTGATGAAACCCCTTAGCCACAAGTCGTGCTTTATAACGAACAATCGAACCATCAGACTTTCGCTTAATTCGATAAACCCACTTACACATAATAATATTTTATGTGGAATGAGAGGTGATAAGGGTCCATGTAGCATTACGAAGAAGAGCATTATACTCCTCACACATGACTTTACGCCAATGAGGAGATTTTTGGGCCTAAGAAAAAGAAGACGGTTCAGTAGAGTTGGGGGAAGGTGTAGTGCTAACATAGAGGTTAAAAACTTGACGGGGTTTAAAGACACCACTCCTGGAACGAGTTTGCATTAGATGTCGGGAGGGTATAATAGTATTAGAGGGTAAGAGTTGAGGGTTAGTACTAGTGGAGTCAGATGGAAGGACGACAGAATCACCCGAACTATGGGAGGACAAAGGCTGAGGTTCTAGAAGAGGAGAAGCTGAAGGAGCTCGAGGAGAGGAGGAAGAAGAAATGTGTAGAACAGAAGTAACAAGAGAATGTGGATCTGGTAAAGGCATGTGGGGGGATGAAGATGTGTCAGAGGAACTCAATGGGATGACAGATTGCCCATGATCACAAAAGGAAAAAACAAATTCTACAAAAGTGACATGTCTGAAAATAAAGACTTTAGCAGAGTGAGGATCATAACATCAAAAAGTATTATGTTCAAGAGAATATCCGATGAAAATGCATGGGCGAGAACGAGACTGCATTTTATTAGAATTGTAGGGACGTAGCCACGGATAACAGAGACAGCCAAAGACTTTCACTGTTTGTAGATTGGGGCGTTTTTGAAAGAGCTTTTCAAATAGTGATTGATAGTGTAGAATAGGAGTGGGCATGCGATTAATGAGGTAGACAACCGTTTGAAAAGCTATGGACCAAAAGGTAGATGACATGGAAGCCTGATGGAGCAATGTTAGACCAGTTTCAATAATATGATGATGTTTACATTCGACATAACCAACCAATTGAGGCGTATATGGGGGGACTTAAGATGTTGAATACCACAAGCAGATAGATGAGATGCAAGGGCTTGATATTCACCCCCTCTATCAGAATAGATAGTTTTAATAGTGGTCTGAAAGTAATTTTCAACCAAGTTTTTAAAGTTAGAAAAGACAACAATGACATCAGACTTTTGACGAAGAGGATATAACCATGTGTACTTCGTAAAATAGTCTACAAAGACAACATAGTATCTAAACTTATCAAAGAAAATAACTGACGCAGGACCCCAAACATCAGTATAAACTACCTCAAACGGTTTAGAGCGGGAAAGAGAGGAGGTACCAAAAGATAATTGATGACTCTTATTGCTAAGACAAGCATCACAGTGAGTAATAACCTTACTAGATTTAAAAACATGAATTGAATAGTGAGAAAATAATTTTTGTTGAAGAGAGGTAGAGGGATGACCAAGCCAACGATGCCATATATCAACTGGAGCAACAGTGGATGAGTTGGCAGTAGGTTGAGTGAGAAACAGGGTTGACAGCCATTCGTAGATGTTATCTTTATTCAGACCATGAACTAGGGATGCCCCTGTGCTCAAGTCCTTGACAAGAAAGTAATCAAGAAAGAATTTAATGAAAGTATGATTTTGTTGACAGAATTGAGAGACTAAAATAAGATTTCTTTTGATGTGAGGTGCACATAAAACATTATCGAGTGTGAAAGAAGTGATATTGAAATTAAATTTTGTAGAACCAATATGAGTAATAGGAATCCTTTTACCATCACCAATGACGATGTCTTCATGTCTGCCATAGCCATTGTGGAGCGATAAATTCTGGAGATCGAAAGTGATATGGTGAGAAGCACCAGAGTCCACAATCCAATTAGACTGACTGTCAGAAGGAGCAGTCAGGACATTTGCCTAAGGCCAGGTTGATGGAGGTGGGAGGCGAGGTCGAGACCGATAAACTTTGGCAATGTGACCAATTTTGTTGCACAACTGGCATACAACTGGTTGCTGAAACATAGGAGGAGCACGACATGACAAAAATGAAGTGTTCGGATGATGGTTGAGATGCAGAGGATATGGAGGAGAAAGCGATGGGTGGTTGCTCATAGAGGTAAAAAGAAAGTTGGTCACACCTTTTGAAGCATTCTTGTTATTATTTGCGGTTGTGCCTTTTGGATGTGTGGTCGAATTGAGCTGTGATGGGAGGTCTTGGCAGCTTGGAGTCACGCTTCAGGTAAGTTTCATAGTCTGTTAGCTTGTCGTAAAGTTCTTCAAAAGAAATTGGAGAGTTGCACGCGTGAAGTGCTGCGGCCAGTTCTTTGAACTTCGAACTCAGTCCATTAAGTGTGTGGACAAGTACCTATTCATCAGAAAGTGAATGGCCTATCAAAGCCAGGTCATCGATCATTAGTTTGATATATTGTAAGTAGTCGACAATAGTACTGCCCTCCTGCTTGAAGGTCATAAGGTTGGAAAATAGTCCAAGCATGCGGGTCCGTGAGCGGCTCGCTAATGTAGTTTGTAACTTGGTCCAAGCCTTCGCAGCAGTGGTACAGGAGGACATAAGCGTAGTGATGGATCTGGCAACAGAAGCTTGAATTGCTTGGAGAATGAGCCTATCTTGGCGTAACCATAGCTTGTAGGCTGAATTTGGTACTGGGTTAGGTTCTCTGGGAACTTGAACCATTGCTGGTGGACAGTTGAGAGAGCCATCAATATAACCTAATAAATCATAGCCAAATAAGAGATTAGAGAATTGAGCACGCCAAGACACGTCATTGCCGCCTTTGGATAACTTAAGGGAATGAGGGAGACAACATTAATGGAAACAGGCCCTGTATGTGAAGAAGAAGCCCCAGCAGGTGAGAGAGTTGTGACATCATAGGTAGATGACGAGGAAGACATATGGAACAAGTCAAAAGGAACTCAAGAGAAATGACAGGATAGTGGATAGAAGCAGATGGTAAAAAGGTGACAAAAATAGGAAAGAAAGGGGAAAAGAACCTTCGGAGTATAGAGAGCTCAATCGATGGAGGCTGTTGTTTCAGAAAGTTGCACATCCTAATACGGTAGGGTCAACTTTTGTGAAGTGGGTCTAGATGTTGAAGTTGACAAATGTAATGAAGTGGATGTGTGAGCAGTTTTGCTCATTGTAAGTGGCGTAGGAGTGAACTGCTGTTAAAGAGGGAACGCGGTCACGGAAGTGCCACTGCTCGACGAGGTTGATGCGACAACGGTGAAGCACGAGGAAGACTGCCTCGTGCAGGACTCCACGCTGATGAGGCGAGACCAGGTAATCGGAGGTGGGAGGAGGGTCAATACTTCGTCGTCGCCCTCTGCAGCAGGACCGCAAGCGCCAAATGGTGCCAGAACTACCAGAAGGGAGAGAAAACGTGAGGATCAATGCGGTGCTAGTTCAAGTCGTCGGTGCTCAGACGTACGTCATGCCTTTAAAGAGATGAAGGCCAAGAATGTAGTTTTGCAATGTTCTGTTATGATGGAATTGTGGTAGTGGAGTTTGACAATGCAGTGGCTGGTTCCTGCATGAAGAAGACCACGGCAATGTCTGCTGCACAGGTGGTGTTCTGCAATACTCTGGTTGATAGAGTTTGCCGGAAGTGCGGCGGTCTCCGCCGAAGGCTCTCGGAAGTCTAGCTTTTGAGGAAGAAGAAGAGGCAAGAACTTCACTAGCAAGAAGAGGAGAAGACACCGGGACTGAACAGGTCTCTGAACCTGTTTGAGGCAAGCAGGTGCCAAAGAAAGGGCGCCACAAGATACTGATGGGCTGTCGTTTGACAGAGAGGAAGGCGCTGCTTGTGCAGGTGGAGAAGAAGAGGAAGCAGCCGGCGATGATGAGTGACGCTGGCTGCGAATAGGTGTAGGACGCCGCAGGATGCAAGGATACTGAAGTAGCGGGTAGCGACTGCGACGTGAAGCAGAGGAAGGGTGGAAATCGTGTCGATGTGTTAAGGAAGAAGAGTTGACAACTGTAGCAGGTGCAATAGAGAAGACCGACGAAAAGGGACAGCAGGCAGAGGAGCAACAGCGGGCAGAGAGGAGATGGGCTGCAGAGGCGCGTCGCTGGCTGTGCGCTGCAATATTGCTTGGTCAATCTTAGCAAAACATAGAAAGAAAGAGAGGAAATATAGTAATGGGTACTCTGTTTCGATGGATGCGATCGTCAGCGACGATTGCAAGCGCCAGAAGGAAGAAGCGACGTGAAGAAGAAGGCTGTGAGCAAGATCTAATGTTTGTCAGCAGGAAGCAGCGGGACCTTGGGTCGTTGCGGGACCTGGAGCATTCGCAGGCGCCGCATTTGCGGGAGCGTTTGCAGGGCCAGAGACCGCTGGTGCCAATGTTGCTGGAGCGTTGGCGGGGCCGGAGACCGGGGAGGTGGCCGGGGTGGGAGCCGTGGTGGGGGATTTTGCAGGAGATCTATTCCGGCAAAATAGATGATGCCAAGGTTGCCGCAGTTGTAGTTGCGCTCGCTGTGAGAAGTTGCCCAGCAGCTGCAGCTTCATAGAAAAGGGACAGATGATGCCAGCGGCTGTGGCTTCGTAGAAAAGGGATAGATGATGCCGGGAGATCGGTGCTGATCTCGTTGGTTCCGTCGGTAGAGAAGGTAGATGTCGCGATAGTAGATGGACAGGAGTCGACGGTAAAATTTGCATGTGGCCGGAAGTAGTGGAAAATTGCTGTCGTTTGACAGTAAGAAGAGAGCTTGCTCTAAGCAAGCTACTATGATACCATGAGAAAGAGAGGTGAGAACACAAAAAGACACATATTATTCATTGAGTACCTATTTATACAAGATTTAGTTGAGGATTTCCCTCAACTGATGAATGAGATATTCTCGTTTAGTTATGTTCTGTTCAGCTAACAACGATGAATTTGTTGGAGCAGGATCCGTCACTTGATTCAGTGGAGTGACTAGTTATGCTGGAATATAAATTTGTGTTTCACCTTCATTGATCTCCACTTCCAACTTGCCCTTTCATCAAACACAACATTTCTGTTAATAATAGCTTTGCCACTAATAGAATTATACAATCGATATGCTTTGATTGTGTAGAATAACCAATTAAGATGGATTTTTCAAATTTTTCATCAAGCTTATGATGATTTTATGAATTTACCAAAGCATAAACAATACAACAAAAAAATTCTTAGATGACTTACACTTGACTTTATACCATTCCAAGTCTCAAAAGGAGTTCAATTCATAATAGCATTTGTTGGTGAAATATTCAACAAATAAACTGCTATTGCAACTACTTATGCCCAAAACTAATTTGGAAGATGTTTTCCTTTAAGCAAACTTCTTGTCATTTCAACGACAGTTTGATTCTTACATTCGACTACACCATTTTGCTCTGGTGTATATGGTGCGGACAATTCCCTACGAATACCATTTTCTTTACAAAAATAATTAAACTTATTAGATAAAAAATTATTACCTCTATCTTTTCGAAATATCTTTATGCATCTACCACTTTGCCTTTCTACAAGTGTCTTGAGTTTTCAAACGTTATCAAATGCTTCAGATTTCAATTCCAGAAAATATACCCAACTCATGCAACTAATCATCAGTAAATAACAGAAAATATTGACTTCCACCAAATGATTTTGTATTCATAGGTCCACATAAGTCAACATGAATTAATTCAAGATAATTAGATGCTCTCAATGCTTTTTCAATAGGAAATGACTTATTACTTTATTTGTCATAAATACATCCTTCACAAATATCAAGTGTACTAAATTTGGGCAATCCAAAAATTATTTCTTTTTTATTTAACAACCTTAGACCCTTAATGTTAAGGTGCCATATCTTAAATGCCATAAATTTGACTCATTTTTTTATTTACAATAAAAACATGTTTTTAATATTTGAAACATCAATTAGAAACATCTTATTTTGTGTGATGCAAACATTTACTATAATCAAATCAAATTTTTTATCTTTAATTATGCATGAATCATCATCAAATATAACTAAATATCCAACATCTATCAATTGTCTAACACTCAACAAATTATGTGATAAACTAGGAATATAGAAAATAATATCAAGGTGTTTTACCTTTCCTTAATTTGTCTTTACCTCAATTGTTCATTTTTCCTTCCACTTGGATTTGCTTGCTATCTCCAAATTTAACTTTCAACTTGTGAGTCTCATTAATATCTCTGAATATTGATCTTACGCCTGATATATGATTTAAACATTCATTATCCAAAAACTAAATATCATTTGAGTTATCATTAACTTGTGAATGAGTCATAAACAACTTACTATTGCCTTCATTTTTCTCCATATAGCTTGCTTGCTTTTCTCTTTTCTAACAATTTGAATTTTGCTCTTATAGTTTGATTACTTTTGTTCATCATACCCATCAAAGTGTCCTATTTTATTTCCTCTACCATGTAATCCTCCTCTGTCGTGTCCTCTTCCTGTTGATTTTTTATTTTCTTTTGAAGTAGAAGACTCCCCCTTAACCTGAAATACTTGTTCTTCATTTTTTTCAAGTGATATATTCAACATTGCTTCATGTGCATACAAGAAACCCATTAGTTCATCAAATGAATAAGTAGATAATTTATTTGACTCCTCAATTTCGGTAACAACATGATCAAATTCAGAGTTAAACTTCTCAAAACTTTTATAATAATTAGATGATCATGAAGATGTTCACCATATGATTTCATTTGACTAACAATTTCAATCACTCGAGAAAAAAAATCTTATACCGATTCATTACTGTTCATAAATAAAATTTCGAACTCATAGTGAAGGGTTTGAAGTTTTACCATAATCACCCTCGATGAGCCTTAAAATTCATTTTGAAGTATCAACCAAGTTTGTCTTGAGGTTATCGTTGCTGCAATTCTTGAGAAGATTATCTCATGTACAACTTATTGAATGAAAAACAATGCCTTTGAATCCTTTCTATTCTCACGCAGCTTGGTTTCTTCATCTGGATCTGCATATTCATTCTCTATCAAGTCCCAAAGATCTTGAGACTTGAACAGAGTCTTCATATTGATACTCCAAAATTCGTCGCATTTGTCCAAGAAGATGAGAATAAGGGATTGAGACATAGAATTGCCATTGAGAGCCATAATGCCTAATTTATATTGAAACACAGTTCTAATACCAAAAATGTTAGGGATGAAGGAGCAAGGAAACAAAAAAATAGAATACTATAATGCAATTAATGAAAATATTTTCAATCAAGAAAATGACATAGTATTAAACAGAAGGTAACATAACACTTACAAGATTATCTCCAAATGTACACACAATGCACACCTTGCTTCATGAACTATGATCCTATTTATATGAGCTAATAGTAACTACATCACCCCACTACTTCATCCCACTATTTTACTATCTCACCCATGATTAACCACTACCCCCACTAACTCCTAACTACCTCCACAAATCCTAAACATGAGTCACTACTCCTAAAATATGTTAGCTATTAGGTAACTACTATGAATTAATTATCAACACTCTCCTTTGATTCATAGTTATATACACTGATTTAAGACATGAAATAAACATGCTTTTGAACTGGAAGTGACTTGGTAAGAATATTTGCAACTTGTTATAATCCGTGCCACAGTACTTCATTGTTATAACTCCATTTGCTACTATATCTCGGATGAAATGATATTGTATTTCGATATATTTCATTCTTCAATGAAATGTTGGATTCTTCGTCATTGCAATTGTGGCTTTGTTGTCATAAAATATTTTCATTGCTTCTTTTGGTTCTTGATGAAGATATTTAAGAAGTCTTCTAAGCCATATAGCTTGATAACTTGCTGATGTTGTCGCTACATATTTTCCTTCCGATGTCGACAACATAGTTGTTGCTTATTTCTTTGAATTTCAAGATATAGCTCCTAATCCGATGCTACAAATATTGCATGAAGTACTCTTTCTATCATCCAGATCTCCTGCCCATCACTATCAGTAAAATCAAATAGTTTATATTTAAAATTATGAGAATACCAAATTTCATAATCCGTAGTTCTAGCAATGTAACGCAGAATTCTTTTAACAGCTTCGAGATGATGTTTACTTGGGCTCTATATAATCCTGGATACTACACCAATAAAGAAGGTAATATATGGCCGAGTATGAGTTAGATAGATCAAACCTCCAATTAAACTTCTATAGTATCTTGCATTTGTCAAACCTGTACCATCTTCAAGTTTCAATTTCTTATTTACATTCATGGGTGTAGCTGAGCTTTGCAATTAATCATGTTAGAATTTTTGAGCAGATTTATTGTATAATTTTTTTGAAAATAAAAATTTCATCTGATCCTTGCTTCACCTTCAATTTAAGAAAATAGTGCAGTAGACTTAGATATGACATTTTAAACTTATTCATTATGTATTTTATAAATTCTATCACAACAGAGTTAAATGAACCTATATATATAATATCATCAACATAAAGGTAAACCATAAAAATATTATGTTCATATTCTTTTTTTAGATAAAGGGTAGGTTCATTATCATTCCTCTTAAAATCATTTTGATGAAAATAACCTTCAAGTTGAGTAACAAAAACCGCTTCTTGTAAGTCTCCATTTAAAAATATAGATTTCACATCAAATTGATAAATAAGCCAACTCAATTGAGCAGCTAAAGCCAAGAAAGTTCTCACGGTTTCAAATCTAGCAACTGAAGAAAAAGTATCATCAAAATCAATACCTTGTTGCTGTGAATATCCATTTGCTATAAGACGAGCTTTATGCTTTTGAATACTTCCATCTGCATTATACTTTGTTTTGAACACCCATTTCAATCCAATAGCTCTCTTTTCATTTAGTAGATCCATTAGATCCCAAGTTTCATTTTTTTCAATTGACTTGATTTCTTCCTTCATTACCTTTCGCCATTCCTCTTTTTCAATTGCTTCCTCGAAACTTCTAGGATTTGAAATAAACAAAGCAAATATTGAATTATAAATTTTTGTTAGTGATCTGAATCTTCTTGGAGGGGTTTCATTTGAGGAAGCATTTGATGAATTTGAGTTGCTACTAGGTGAGGTTGACGATGAACTTATTGGAGCAGGATCTGTCACTTGATTCGGTGGAGTAACTAGTTATACTGGAATACGAATTTGTATTTCATTTTCATTGATCTCCCAATTTCAACTTGCCATTTAATCAAACATAATATTTATATTAATAATAATTCTACCACTAAATAGGATTATACAATCGATATGTTCTGGATTGTGTAGAATAGCCAATTAAGATGTATTTTTTAGATTTTTATCAAGCTTATGATGATTTTGTGAATTTACCAAAGCATAAGCAATACAACCAAAAATTCTTAGATGGCTTACACTTGGCTTTATATCATACCAAGCCTCAAAAGAAGTTTGATTCATAACAGCTTTTGTTGATGAAACATTCAATAAATAAATTACTATTACAACTTCTTCTGCCCAAAACTAATTTGGAAGATGTTTTCTTTTAAGCAAACTTCTTGCCATTTTAATGATAGTTCGATTTTCACGTTCGGCTACACCATTTTGCTCTAGTATATATAGTGTTGGCAATTCCTTGCAAATATCATTTTCTTCATAAAAAGAATTAAACTGATTAGACAAAAATTCACTACCTCTATTTGTCTGAAGTGTCGCATCTACCACTTTGCATTTCTATAAGTGCCTTAAATTTTTGAAAGTTATCAAATGCTTCATATTTCAATTCCAAAAAATATATCAAACTAACTGGCTATAGTCATAAGTAAATAACAGAAAATATCGACTTCCACCAAACGATTTTGTATTCATAGATCAACATGAGTCAGCATGAATTATTTCAAGATAATTAGATGCTCTCCATGCTTTTTCAACAAAAAATGGTTTCTTACTTTGTTTGCCATAAATACATCCTTCACATACAACAAGTATACTAATTTTGGGCAATTCAAAAATTATTTCTTTTTTATTTAACAACATTAGACCCTTAATTTTAAGGTATCTATATCTCAAATGTCACAAATTTGACTTATTTATTTTTATTTGCTACAAGACCATACTTTTTAATATTTAAAACATTAATTAGAAATATCTTATCCTGCGCCGTGTAAATATTTGCTATAATCAAACCAGATTTTTTATCTTTAATTATGTATGAACCATTATCAAATATAATTGAATATCCAACATCTATCAATTGTCCAACACTCAACAAGTTATGTGATAAACTAGGAACATAAAAATATTATCAAAGTATTTTATCTTCCCTTAATTTGTCTTCACCTCAATTGTTTCTTTTCATTCCACTTAAATTTGCTTGTTATTTTCAAGTTTAACTTTCAACTTGTGAGTCTCATCAATATCTCTAAATATTAATCTTACGTTTGACATATGATTAGAATATTTATTATCTAAAAACCAAATATCATTTGAGTTATTATTAACTCGTGAATGAGTCATAAACAACTTACTATTGCCTTCATTTTCCTCCACATAGCTTGCTTGCTTTTTTCTTTTCCAACAATCTGCCTTCATATGACCAAACTTTTTAAAAAATAGTGACATTGAATTTCGCTCATGTAGTTTTTTTTTTATCATAGTTTGATTGCTTTTGTTCATCATGCTTATCAAAGTGTCCTCTTCTTCTTCCTCTTCCATTTCCTCTACCATGAAATCCTCTTCTGTCACATCATCTTCTTGTTGATTTTTTGTCTTCTTTTGAAGTAGAAGACTCCCCCTTAACCTGAAATATTTTTTCTTTACTTTTTTCAAGTAACCTGTTCAAACTTGCTTCATGTGCTTGTAAGGAACCCATTAGTTCATCAAATGAATAAGTATATAAGTCCTTTAACTTCTCAATTGCGATAACAACATGATCAAATTTTGGAGTTAAACTTCTCAAAACTTTTACAACAATTATATGATCATGAAGATGTTCACTATAGGATTTCATTTGACTAACAATTTCAGTCACTCGAGAAAGAAAATCTTGCACCGATTCATTACTTTTCATAAATAAAATTTTAAACTCACAACGAAGGATTTAAAATTTTACCGTAATCACCCTCGATGAGCCTTGAAATTCATTTTGAAGTATCAACCAAGCTTGTCTTGAGGTTATCGTTGTTGTAATTATTGAGAAGATTGTCTCATGTACAGCTTGTTGAATTAAGAACAATGCCTTTGAGTCATTCTTTCTATTCTCCTGCAGCCTGATTTCTTTATCTAGATCTGCATATATATTCTTTATCAAGTCCCAAAGGTCTTGAGATTTGAACAAAGTCTTCATCTTAATACTCCAAAATTCATAGCATTTGCCCGAGAAGATGAAAATAAGGGGTTGAGACATAGAATTATCATTGAAAATCATAATACTTAGTTCAAATTTAAACACAGCTCTGATATCACAAATGTGGGGGATGGAAGAGCAAGGAAACAAAAAAAATAAAATACTACTATGCAATTAACGAAAATACTTTTAATTAAAAAAACGACATAATATTAAACATGAAATAATAAAATACTTACAAGATTACACTTTGCACACCTTGCTTTATGAACTATAATCATATTATATAGGATGTAATAGTAACTACCTCATTCCACTATTTTACTATCTGACCCATGATTAGCTATAATCCGTATTAACTCCTAACTAACTTTATAAATTTCAAACATGAGTCATTGTCCCTAAAATATATTAACTAATTAGGTAAAATCAATTATTAACACGTGGCATCGTGGCTTGGAAAAGTCACATTGGTGAACCGAATCACCCCAAGCGGTGATGTATTCACGTGTATGTAGGTGTAGATACATGGAGATGGATGACTCACTTATATTAGGTTTGCAATTGATACTATTGATACTTGTTGTTTGATTCACTATTGATACTTGGATAATAGGGATGTAATACTTTGTTTGATGGACACCGTGATGGGCTCTGGCATCACAATCAATGTGTAGTGCAAGCTACAATAATATGACATGACTATCGTGCATTAATGGATGTTGTTGATATGTGACGAAACTAAAGCCAAGAAGTGAGGACATTGTGTCACGATGTTCTCGATCGCATACTTCACTAGCAATTGTTAGCCTACACCAAGTTATGATGATTGCTTAAGATTTCTTACAACTAGATACTGTTCTTGGCCAAGCTTAGCTAGGCAAGGAGGTCATGTATTCAACATGAACAAGCCTTTCATATATGGGAGATAATTTAAATTTTTTTATTTTATATTGATTTGAGTATAGAAGTACCCCACTTGATATTAGTTTTATGGGTGATAATCACAATACGAAAAATTTATCTCGAAAAAATTATTATAAAAATATTTTATAATCCTCTTAGAGATCTAGTTCTCTAAACTGGATAACTTCACCAAAACACAAAAAAAAAGTTAGGTAGACATAAATCAAGGATCAATTTTGGCACTAAATTATGAGTATGTCACCTTAAGAAAGAACCAAAACCTTATGAACTCTTGACGAGTTTTACCTCGCTCTCTCTCTCTTTCTTGACTTTGTGGTCTCAGAAGACTAATAAAATAAAGACTTCTGTTCATGATTGGACCCTGTCGGCAGCCCACAAATTTTCCTTCTGATTCCATATCTTCAAAATAAACATTACGTTCCTCCTTACTACTAGTAGTGAGAAGCAATTTTCAAAAAATGGTGGCTTCCAACAATGAGCCAAGGTGATCGATGAGTGAGGTTTCCACTCACTACTGCCATGGCTGTGATCTCCCATGAACCTTGGTGGATCACATACAGATGCTGTTCAGTACCAGTCATGCATGCTTTGGTCCAACCACTGCAGCAACAGAGTGCAATGGCCTGATATTGGACCATTGCATCAGTCACCATGCCTGACTTGGTTTCCAGCAGATAAAAGCCAAAAGGTGAGGCAAAGCAGCTTCCATTACCTGCACTTGATTGAACGCACAGAATCACAAGGCTCCGAACTGTGCTGATGCCTCTGCCATCATGTTAAATCTAGTGCTGAGAATGCAATACACTATCAGATGTATTAGAAATATAAAATAATTTTGATTATGATTATTAGTTAATAAAAATAAAATTTAATTATAATATAATTTTTTATGATATGATGTTGATAAGACTCTTCTAATTATTTATCCTAAATTCTCTGTTCTCATTCACAAAAGGATAAAATATTTTAGGAACAAAACAATAAGAGATTATAGATCTTCTCTCATCTCTTCATTATCCATAATCTTACCCTCGTATCAAACCTATGAATGATAGAAAGAAAGAAAAATACGAGTCTAGTTATCTTTGCATCATTGCAACTTTATGATTCAATGACCGTACGCTTATAGATCAGATAAATATTTTCTAAATAACATCTAAAGGTATGTATCATATATTTATTCTATTGTTATTTGATTTTAATTTCTAACATTAGAGTTTTTTGCATAAAAATAATAGAATCATGATTTTTATGCTCACAATTGGTATATGAATCATATTCTAAAATCAAATACTTTAGACCGTAATGATATTTTAGAACTATTTTGTATTTAGATTTATTTATTAGTATCCTTCACATATGAAAATGTATTATTCAGTTTTGATTCATGATGCTTAACCAATCCATCTATGTTATTGATTTATTTTTTTATCTAATCCTTTATATCAACTGTTTTTAGACGATAAGAGGTTCCTCGTATTTAATTGATGGACCACTATCGACAACTTATTGTCGGTGATAATATTATTAAGGGCTACAACTTCCGATGGTCATCAACACAATCGTGGGTAGTGACTATGTATATAGTGGAAGTGCCATGCTATCATGGACAAATATATAAATAGGATGATCAATGTAATGCTCATATATATTTATGTTTTTCAGTTTTTTGTTCATACTTTGTTTAGTATATAACAAGATAACAATAAGCTTGATAGTCCTAATTTGGTTAGCTTGTGGTCGTTTTAGGTTTGCAAATGTGAGTTATGTCATATGGGCACTTGTGAGGATTTCAATCTATAATGGACCATGACGCTTTGTTGTTCAACCATTTAGAGCTTATGAAGTGAATGGTTGTAATTTAAATTAGTTATAAAGTGTTTGCTAAAATAGTTGCTTGTGGATCTCGAGTGGAATGCTTTCTCTAACCCGTCTTCTCTTTTGTAGGTTCTAAGGGACTATAGGAGGTTTCAAGGAGACTGTCTCTTTGTGGACGGACACGTAAGGGTGTCACGTAAATTAAGAAAAACTAGCTAAATCCATGATAGTGGTATCAAAGTGGGACAAACACATATAGACACACTTGGTATGTATGTTAGGATCGTAATGACACTAAGAAAGGGGTAAATTAGTGATATCACAAAAATAACTAATTTGAAAAAGTTCGAACGAGGATATGAATTAGAAATCCATTTAACTAAAAGTGTGACTAAAGTAAATCAATAAACAATAATAAGAAAAAGCAAGAAAGGAAATGCAAACTGATTTACAGTGATTCGGTCATCTTGACTTATGTCCATTTCAAATTCCTCTTCTCTTAAAGCAACCGGCTTTCACTATCAACATTCTTTCTAATGGGCGAATATCAATTACCCTTGTTACAACCCTTCTCCTTTTACCAGGCTCAAGAGATAACATTTACATAAACTCTTTCACATAAGACCTCACACCTTCTTAGAATAACTGCTAAACTTAAGGACTAATATCCAAACACTTTCAAGAGTTTACAACACTTTAACCTCAAGAATTCTTTCTCTTTTCACCCTTTTTACACACTTATTCATTGCTTTATCAAGCAAGAATGAGTGAGGTATTTATAGACCTCCAAAGACTTCAGAATTAGAGCAAAAATTTTAAATCCTCGAGTTTTCAAGGTATTGGCTGTATCACCACCGGCACTGGGCGATAATACTGCAAACAAAGCCAATGAATCTAGGTTCTGGTAGTACCACCATCGCTTGAGCGGTACCACCACCAGCCACGTGTGGTACTACCGACGAAAGACCTAGAAAAGCACAAAATAGTGCTTTCTGGCTCTCTGGGTGGTACCACCTCTTAGGCCTGGCGATATGTTAGGACCCTAGCTAGGTTGGGTCGTAGATTCATTGAGTCATAAATCTAATAAACCCTAAATTAGCTACCACCCCCTATTAAAGAAATGGTCGGCTAGGGTTAGGGAAGAGTCCATATGAAGAGGGAGTCTTCTAGCCGCCCCCTCCTTTTGGAGAGGCTGGCTAGGGTAGAGGGGGAGAGTTTTATTTAGCTAGGACTCTCTCCCTTTGATTGAATAAGAGTCCCCTATAGCCATCGGCCACCTAGTTAGATAGGGGTTAAGAGTGGATGGGAAGATGAATCTTGGTTTAGTAGGAGTCATAGTTTAATTAAAGGAGTTCTATTAGGAGTTAGGGTCTTGAGTCCCTAAATAAACTCATGTAGCCACCACTATTTTATCATGAATAGATCAATATTTTTCAGCCATTGTGGCCGACTACCACGGAGTGAGGAACCCCTATAGAGTTTCAAGGAGGGTCGATCCCCTATAGAGGTCAACCCAAGCTTTGAATCCCGCAAGGGTTCTAACACTCGATATCAGAGCAGCATTCCATGGTGCTTTGCTGCCCTTCAACAGCTGCCCATCATCCTCATCTAGCCGCTTAAGTCATTCCCACAATTGCTAAGATCATCGCCAAACACCGTCATCATCTCCAATACCGCAGATCCCCCCTGCAAATTGAATCAGGTTCTGATAATCTACCTTACTACTATTGTAATTTAGTTATCTTAAACCGAAAAACCCAAAAAAGTGTTCCCTTATTTCACTACATAAACTTGTCGTTGTAAAGTTTCCATCTTTACGACAAACATTACATGACAGATTTTAGCCGCATACTACTCTCCTGTTTTGATCTTGTTGCCACTATTTTGCTGCCCTATCTTCCACAAGTTTTTTACAATGGCTTTGGCACTTCTTATCAGTGGATTTCCTTTAGGTTCTACATAAATTTTTTTTGATACAAACCATTGCAACAATCTCCATCATTGACGTAGTTTTCAGCCGCATACCACTTTGCTGTCGTGTTTCTCGTCAAAAGTTCACTACCATATTTTATTGCCATATTTTCTTCAACACTTTGTATTGATATGGCCTTCTTCATCATCTATTCTTTGGTGTAAACTTTTGCAATCTCACTGCAAAAAACTTATCGGTGCAAAGTTATCATCTTTATGACGAAAGTTGAATTGCAAGATTTAAACCGTATACTTGCTACCATATCATCGATCTTTCTGTCAATATTTTGCTATCAAATTTCTTCAGCCATTATGTTGAATATCTTAGAGGAGGGAACCACTATAGAGTTCTAGGAGGCCAATCCTCTATAGAGATCAAATCCTAAGCTTAGAATCAGCAAGGATTCTAACACTTGGTATCCCTATAGAGTTTCAGGAGGTCGATCCCCTATAGAGATCAAACCCCAAGATTAGAATACGCAAGGATTCTAACATTTACTATTAGAGCAGCATTTCGTAGTGCTTCGCTACCCTTCCATAGCCGCCCATCATCCTCATCTAGTCACCTAAACAATTCTCACATTTGCTAAGATCGTCGCCAAACTCCGTCGTCATCTCAACTACTGCAGATCCCTCTTGCAAATTGCATCAGGTTCTGGTAATCTACCTTACTGCTACTACGATTTAGTTATCTTAAACCCAAAAAAGTGTTCTCCTATTTCATTGCACAAACTTGTCGTCGCAAAGTTTCCATTTTTATGACTAAAGTTATGCGCGTCAGATTTCAGTCGCATACTACTGCCTTATTTTGATCTTGCTACCACTATCTTGCTGCACTACCTTCGACACTACTTGCTGCATCCACACCCAATCCCTACCAAATCCATTGTAGTCATCAATAAATCAAATTCCTTTCAACCATTGCGCATAATTCCTTGGAGGAGGGAACCCATATAGAGTTTCAAGAGGTCGATCCCCTATAGAGATCAACCCCAAGCTTAGAATCAGCAATGGTTATGGACCTATGAGTTAGGACCCTAGCTAGGTTGGCTCCTAGGTTCATTGAGTCATGAATGTAATAAACCCTAAATTAGCCACCACTACCCTATTAAAGAAATGGTCGGCTAGGGTTAGGGAAGAGTCCATATGAAGAGGGAGTCTTCTAGCCACTCTCTCCTCTTTGGATAGGCCGGCTAGGGTAAAGGGGGAGAGTTCCATTTAGCTAGGATTCTCCCCCCTTGATTGAATAGGAAGGAGTCCCCTATAGCTATCGACCACCTAGTTGGCTAAGGGTTAAGAGTTGAGGGGAAGATGAGTCTTGGTTTAGTAGGAGTCTTGGTTTAATTAAAGGAGTCCTATTAGGTGTTAGGGTTTTGAGTCCCTATATAAACTCATGTAACCACCACTATTTTATCATAAATAGATCAAATTTCTTGTAGCCATTGTGCAAAATTTCTTGGAGGAGGAAACCCCTATAGAGTTCCAAGAGGCTGATCTCCTATAGAAATCAACCCCAAGCTTAGAATCCGCAAGGATTCTAACACTTGATATCAGAGCAGCGATCTTGATGCCTCGCTACCCTTCCACAGCTGCCCATCATCTTCATCTAGCCACCCAAGCAATTCCCATAATTGCTAAAGATCGTTGCCAAACTCTGTCATCATCACCACTACCGCAGATCCCCCTGCAAATTGCATCAGGTTATGGTAATTTACCTTATTGCTATTGCAATTTAGTTATCCTAAATCCAAAAAGATAAAAAAAGTGTTCCTCTTTTACGCTGCATAAACTTATCATTGTAAAGTTGCCATATTTACGACGAAAGTTACGCAGCAAATTTCAGCCACATACCATTGCCCTTTCTTGATCTTGCTACCCTATCTTCCATGAGTTTTTACGTTGGCTTTGACACTTCTTATCTGTGGATTTCCTTTGGGTTCTGCATAATCATTTTTGATACAAACCGCTACAACAATCTCTATTGTTGACGCAATTTTCTACCGCATACCACTTTGCTGTCATGTTGCTCGTCAAAAGTTTGCTGCCATATTTTCTTCAACACTTTGCATTGATCTGGCCTTCATCACATCTATTCCTTGTTGTAAACTTTTGCAATCTCACTACAAAAACTTATCAATGCAAAGTTATCATCTTTTCGATGAAAGTTGTGCTGCCATATCATCGATCTTTCTGCCAATATTTTGCTATCTTACCGCATACTTGCTGCCATATCATCGATCTTTCTGTCAATATTTGGCTATCAAATTCTTCTCTATATTTTGCGTTAGCTTGGCTTTATTTATCAGTGTTTTTTCTTTGAAGTCTCCTTTAAATCCTTGACATAAGTGCTAAAAACTTTTCATCAAACCGCTATCCTTCGATGAAAAATTCTACTGCATCCTTTCAGTGTTTCTTACTATATACACAACCAATCTCTGCCAAATTTGTTGTTGCCACTACTCTTAGCTATCTTGCTGCTATACTATGGGTTTTGTGCTATCATAAGACTCTAAAACATCACTAGAATTTTTGTCATCAAACTGTTGAAATTTTCGACGAAATATTCTACCGCTATACCTTTTGCCATTCTTCCTTGCATACACCACCAAATCCTACCAAATATATTACTGCCACCCACATCACCATTAAGGCACTCTTCTAACCCTAAGACGCAACCATCATAGTCCTCTTTTACCCTATGCAGCCGACCCCAACAATAGCACATACCACAGCCTTCTACTCCTAGATCGCTGCCGCTGTTGCCCTCTCTTGCTGCCACCACCATCTTCTTTAGTTGCTACCGCTACCATCTTTTTTTGTTGTTGCCACTGCCATCTTCTTCAGTTGATGCCACTGCCATCTTCCTCCGCTGCCATCTTCTTGGTTGTTGTCGCTGTCGTCTTCCTCAGTCGCTGTCGTTGCCATCTCCCTGTTGCAGCTGCTCACCCTGTGTTGCTGACACAACCTGCATTCTTGGGGCAGTCATGTAACCCTAGATTGTTGCCTTCGTCGCCACCTCAACCCCTATTGCAGTCAACCCAAACAGCAGCACATACCACAGTTAAACAATAGCCAACTGTAACCTTCTTTCCAAGATCGTTGCCTCTTCCTGTTGCCAACAAATCATCTGTCAATCTATGCCCTAGACTCGACAATACAAGAAGAATCTCAACAGCACAGATCTGTAATCCTATGCCATGACATGATTGACATAAAGCTTAAAGCCATCGAGACGTGCATGGAGGACAAATTGCACACCTTATTTGCAGAATTCAGAATTGGTCGATCTCCAAGTTCAATGAAATCGCAACAAGGTGAAAGTTCGGATCACAAAGAGAGGCCTCCTGAGAAGGAAGAACAAGCTATGGATTCAACGTAACCATACATGAGGGTGGACTTCCCTCGATGGGAAGAGAGAGACTAGACGGGATGGCTTACGCGCGCGAAATGACATTTCCACTATCACAAGACTCCAGATGCATCCATGGTCAACATCACTGCAATACATCTTGAAGGAGATGCAATCTAGTGGTACGAATGATTTAAGGACATTCATAGAGTTCCAAGGAGGGCTGATCCCCTATAGAGGTCAACCCAAGCTTAGAATCCCACAAGGGTTCTAACACTTGGTATCAGAGCTAAGTTTTGATCCTAGGACCTGTGTGTTTATCCTAGCTAGGATATTTGCCACCATCTTCTTCGGTTGCTGCCACTACCATCTTCTTCGGTTACTATCGTTGCCTTCTTCTTCGGTTGATGCCGCTGTCATCTTCCTCGATTGTTGCCGCTATCATCTTCTTGGTTGCTGCCACTGCCATCTTCTTCGGTTGTTGCCACTACCATCTTCCTTGATCATTGCCATTGCCATCACCCCATGTTGTTGCCACAACCTGCATTCTTGGGGCAACCATCTAACACTAGATTGCTGCTTTTGTCACCACCTCAACCCCTATTACAGTCGACCCAAATAGCAGCATATACCACAACCAAACAATAGCTACCTGCAGCCTTCTTTCGAAGATCGTTGCCTCTTCCTGTTGCTGATAAATCATCTATGAATCTATGCCCTTGACTCGCCAATAGATGAAGAATCTCAACATCACATATTTGTAATCCTACGCCATGGCATCGGATGACATGATCGACGCAAAGCTTAAAGCCATTGAGATGTGCATGGAGGATAAACTGCATGCCTTATTAGCAAAATTTAGAATTGGCCGATCTCCAAGTCTGATGAAATCGTAGCGAGGTGAAAGTTCAAATCACAAAGAGATGCCTCCTGAGAAGGAAGAGCAAGCCATGTATTAAGTGCAACCATGCATAAAGGTGGACTTCCCTCGATGGGAAGAGGGAGACCCGACAGGATGGCTTACACATGTAGAATGATATTTTTGCTATCACAAGACTCTGGGTGCATCCATGGTTAACATCACAGCAAACATCTAGAAGAAGATGCGATCCAGTGGTACAAATGGTTCAAGAACATTCATAGAGTTCCAAAGAAGGCTGATCCCCTACAAAGGCCAACCCAAACTTGGCTCTTATAACACTTGGTATCAGAGCCAAGTTTTGATCCTAGGACCTATGGGTTTAACCTAGCTAGGATATTTGCCACCATCTTCTTCGGTTGGTGCCGCTACCATATTCTTTGGTTGCAACCGTTGCCATCTTCTTCGGTTGCTACCACTGCCATCTTCTTCGGTTGACGCCGCTGCCATCTTCCTCAATTGTTGCCGCTGCCATCTTCTTGGTTGCTGCCATTGCCATCTTCTTCGGTTGCTGCCACTGTTATTTTCCTTAATCATTGCCGCTGCCATCTCCCTATTGTAGCTGTTGCCATCACCCCGTGTTGTTGCCGCAACCTGCATTCTTGGGGCAACCATCTACCCTAGATTTCTGCCTTCGTCGCCACCTCAACCCCTATTGCAGCCTACCCAAACAACAGCATATACCGTAGCCAAATAGCAACCAACTACAGCCTTCTTGCCAAGATTGTTGCCTCTTCCTGTTGCCGATAAATCATCTACCGATCTATGCTCTTGACTCGCCAATAAAAGAAGAAGCTCAACATCACAGATCCTTAATCCTACGCCATGGCAATAGATAACATGATCGATGTAAAGCTTAAAGCCATCGAGATGCACATGGAGGACAAACTGTATGCCTTATTCGTAGAATTCAGAATTGGCCGATCTCCAAGTCCGATGAAATTGCAGCAAGGTGAAAGTTCAGATTATAAAGAGAGGCCTCTCGAGAAGGAAGAACAAGCCATGGATTCAGCGCAACCATGAATGAGGGTGGACTTCCCTCGATGGGAAGAGGGAGACCCGACGGGATGGCTTACGCACGTGAAACAGTATTTTCGCTATCACAAGACTCCCAATGCATCCATGGTCAACTTCGCTGTAATACATCTTGAAGGAGATACGATCAAGTGGTACGAATAGTTTGAGAACATTCATGGAGTTCTCACATGGAGGTAATTCAAAAGCGGGCTGCTGATCTGCTTTAGACCGACAGAATACGAGAACGCGAATGACCAACTCACGAAGATTCGCCAAACCTCAACCGTGCAAGAATATCAAACCAGGTTTGAGCATCTCTCAAATCAAATTCAAGATTGGTCTGAAAAGCAGTTGTTAGGGATATTCATCGAAGGATTAAAGTCGGAGATCAGATACAAAGTCAAGGCGTGATAACTATATACATTGAGGGCTGCCATCTCCTACACCCGCATCCATGAGAAATAGTTGAACAACGATGCCCAAAGGACCAAGATCATGAACCGATCAGCAACCATTAAGCCTTCGGCCTCCCCTACTACAAACCGAACCTCTCAGCCCAAGGAACTTATCCGAGAAGGACTCTGAGAAAGATCAACAAAAGGCCTATGTTGTTATTGTGACAAATCATGGAGTCGCGACCATCGCTACAAGAGGGGACGCCTTCTTCAGGTTGAACTCTTCAATGATTCAGAGGGATGTACACAAGCATGAGGAGGAGGTCAGGGAGGAAGAATCACTACTGGCCGATTGTATGATGCATGCTCTTGCCGGCTACGCAAACCCGCAAATGATAAAAGTGGGAGGACTACTCAAACAATAACCAATCACCATCCTCATCGATACCAGAAGCACTAAGAATTTCATGGACAACAAGGTTACTGCCAAATTAACTCTCCAGATTGAAGATATCAGTAGGTTTGATGTAAAAATTGTAGATGGTTGAATCCTCCACTACAACCGAATTTGCCTACGGGTGAAACTAGTTTTGTAGGGCCAAGAAATCATTGCGAACTTATTCCTCCTCCCACTTGATGATTATAAAGCCATGCTCAACATTGAATAGCTATCAATGCTAGGTGATGTTTCCTGAAATTTTTTAAAATTAATTAAGAAATTTTTCAGCAAAGGGAAATAGGTGTTCCTGCACAGGAAACATGGGAGTGACGTAACGACGATTTCGACGCAGTGTATGGAGAAAATCCTATCAAAAATGCACAGCGGCTTCTTAATACAACTTCAACAGCTACATATAAAGAAGCCGATAAAGATTGAAGATCCAAACCTCCTCTTATTACTTGCTGAACCGACAGAACTACCCCCTACTCGACCGCATGACCACTGCAAGTTCGTAGAGGATGATGGCAAGATCAGCGCTCCCATCATGACATTATTGAAAAAAATGTCTTCCTCTGGCATGAGGAAGCTACAATAGCCTTTGATGCCCTCACGGCTATGATTTCATCAACATCGGTGCTAGCCTTACCCGATTCCGACAAAGTGTTCGTGATCAAATCTGACACATCGGGAGTTAAAATTAGTATTGTCCTCATGCAAGATGGCTGACCCCTAGCTTACATCAGTAAAGGCCTTTCTCTATATCACCTGAAGCTATCAATCTATGATGAGGAAATGCTGACCATTGCTGAATTTATAGCTTGGCATGATATAGGTCAACGACACAAAGGAGAGATGAAAATAAGCCTTGAAAAATTACAGCTTCTACTCACTCCAAACTCAGATAAGTCTCACATTACTATGGACAAAGGGCAGCCACCATCTCAGAGGAAAGCCTGACTATCATTAAAGAACAACCACATGCCAGCACACGCAAGAAAGAAATAGTCGCTCGACAAATGCCAGAGTAGAAGGAAGTTTGCTATTGAAGTTTGAGTCTTCCTTTGTCTTTATCCCTACTAGCAGGAATCTATGACGAGTTGAGCCTCAATGAAGTGATCTCTCTATTTCTTTGGACCCTACAAAATTGGAGATTATATCGAAGTCGTAGCTAGGAGATCAGATCTGTAAACTAAATAAAAAATACAACTGATCGTCCAAGTATCCCACCGCAAATGAAAGTTTTAAAAGGACGACTTAGCCTAGATCTATCCAATCGACACCCAAGCTGATGAGGAGGCCCAAGTTCAGTTGATGATCATGTGAGATCACAAGATCACGACACATCACCGTCCAGTCCGTACTGCTGATGTTGGACGGTAAGAGCAGGATGCACATACTACATGGGGCACGAGGGAGCCTTATGAGGAGTTGCATATCAGGACCCAGAGACATGGAGCTCAGTCTTGAGGACAAGACCGATTTGAAAAGAGCGGGTATGTTATGACCCTAACCAGTCTGTTAGGACCCTAGCTAGGTTGGGTCCTAGGTTCATTGAGTCATAAATATAATAAATCCTAAATTAGCCACCACCTCCCTATTAAAGAAGTGGTCGGTTAAGGTTCCAAAAGAGTCCATATGAAGAGGGAGTTTTCTAGTCACTCCCTCCTCTTTAGAGAGGCCGACTAGGTAGAGGGGGAGAGTTCCATTTAGCTAGGACTCTATCCCCTTGATTGAATAGGAGTCCCCTATAGCCGTTGGTTACCTAGTTGGCTAAGGGTTAGGAGTTGAGGGGAAGAGAAGTCTTGGTTTAGTAGGAGTCATGGTTTAATTAAAGAAGAAATCAAATTAGGAGTTAGGGTTTTGAGTCTCTATATAAACTGATGTAGCCACCACTATTTTATCATGAATAGATCAATCTTTTTCAACCATTGTGGTTGACTACCAAAGAAGGCCCTATAAAGGTTAACCCAAGCTTAGAATCACGCAAGGGTTCTAGCACGATACCACTACCCAAGCCTGCTTCAGGTCACTAAATTGGCCTTCCAACTAGCCCAATTTGGTCCTGGTTCAGGCCCAATAAGCTCTCAGTCAAGTTGGCATGGTTTTGACCCAATACCAACTTAATTTGACTCTATACGACCATGATCAAGACTTAACTACTTAATCACATATCTGACATAATCATAAACAATCAGCATATTTTCCAGCATTCTAGTATGTCATTTGATAATCTGACATTTCGTCGAACCTCGGGCACATCGTCCTTCCTTCGACGTATTGCCTGATCTATCGGCATATTGAATTCCAACAACATCCGATCTTTTGACGCAATACCCAATCCTTTCGGCCTAATGCCCGAACTCATGGCACGAAGTCCATCCTTCAGCACATCAACCAATCCTCCGGCTCGATGGTCAAATCTCTGACATGATGCTTCTCCGGCCTAATGTCTGATTCTCTTGCTTCAACAATTTGTCCTGTGATGGTTCGTATCCGTGATTGAAGTTTTTCCTGCTTCACTTATCTTAAAAGCATATTAGTCCATAATCTCATCAATTAATTTCATTATTAGAATTCAAGATTCAACAATCTCTTCATTTTTTATAATGATAATAATTGATGATAGAGTTTTAACTAAACTCCTCCTGTCTATATGCCATTATGAAATATTTTAATGAATTCAAATTTTAAACAAAAATGATAACATTTCAACTTTTTCAGTTTAAGTCAAAATAATTTTAATCATAAACCATAGCGACTTCAATAGTGATTATTGTAAAAATCATATACATAATTTTAGTTCATTATCAGAGCTAAAAACTTGAGATCATGACAAGGCGGAATGGAAACGATATAGTTGGTGAAGGTAGTGGCCATGAAGATGGTGTTGAACCTTGGGGTTACAGCTACAAAGATTGCTGCAATATCTGTAATAAAAAAATAAAATCATTGAAGAACTTCGGAGTAGAAACAATCAGCATGAAAATGATGCTCAAAAGTTTGGTTCTGATGATGATACACCTCTTTACCCAAGGGAGTTTGGAAGATTTCAGGTAAGGCGTAGAGACCAAGATGAGTGGCGGAACAAATATAACCCAAAGTTGGACATTCCAGAGTTTGAAGGTAGAATAAATGTTGATGACTTTATTGATTGGCTTAATATGATGGAAAGAATATTCAATTTTCATGAACTACTAGAACAAAAGAAAGTAAAGCTTGTAGCACTCAAACTCAGAAGAAATTCATCTTTTTGGTAGGAAAACCTAAAGAAGCAAAGATAAAGTGAGGGGAAGAGTAAGATCATGACATGAGAGAAAATAAAAAGGGAGTTGAAAAGAAAATATTTACCTGACAACTATAGGCAAGAGATCATTCTCAAAATCTATGAAAAGGGTTCTCGATACGGGTCGAAAGATGGTTATATGAAAGGAGAAAATTCTAAACCTACTCTCCAAAGTAAAGTGGTGTTGAAGGTACATGACAAGGGTGAAAGCTCAGCTAGCAGCAAACATCCACCTAATTCGTCTACACCAAGTGGCCAAAAATGCTTCGAATATCATGGTTTGGATATATTACTTTAGATTGTCCGAATAGGAGGATTGCTACATTTGTTAAAAAACATAGTGATGGAGAAGGAAATGAAGCCAATGATGAACCAAAATATGATGATGATGAGGAAGAGGTTACTTATGTTGATCATGGTTTGTCTTTTATGTCCTATAATGAATGCAAGAGTGAATTAGAATTTCGTGGTCATATTTTGGCTCTAGTAGTAGTAGAAGAGAATGGATAATACAATGAGCCACTAGCAATCATGAAACCAATCCTAAAGGAGTACCAAGATGTTGTATCAGAAGAGATCCCATATAACCTTCCACCTTTGACAGACAACCAACATCATGTTGATCTTAATCTGAGGGTTAATCCTATAGATCATTTGAATTTAGTTCAGAATGAACAATATAAGGAGCTACCAGCAATCATAAAACCAATCCTGGAGGAGTTCCAAGATGTTGTACTAAAAAAGATCCCACATAACCTTCCACCTTTGAGAGACAACCAACATCATATTGATCTTATTCTGAGGGTCAATCCTATACATCATTTGGATTTGGTTCCTCATTCTACAACTAAGCAATTAAGTAAAATTACTGATGAGAGAGTTAAGCAGATAAAAAGTTACATGAAAAAGTTAAAGCAATAACTAAAAATCAAAATGAGAGGTACATGTAAGCTACCAACAAACAAGAAAGTATAAGGAGTTTAATATAGGTGATTTGATCTGAATTTATCTAAGGAGAGGTTACCATCAGAAAAATTTAGAAAATTGAAACCAAAGACTTATGGTCTAACAATATGCTTAAGAGAATTGACAATAATGCTTGTGAGATCAAGCTACTTTAAAATTATATGGTGTTCTCAACATTTCATATGGTTGATTTTAGTCCTTATCATGTGGTTGGAATAAATGAGGACAAGTCTTTTTCAATCAGGGGAGATTGACATGGGAGTGCCTACTTTGCTACAATCAACTCAAGTAAATTTTGTTACTTCTGTGATATTCTCTACAACTTACAATGCTTGTCCTTTTATCCAAACCTCTCAAATATGACAGCTCATGAGCATTTTGACTAGAGAAAGTTAAAGCTACTTTATTAATAGGTAATTTGGAAGGTAGAAAGTTAAAGCTATTTCAAGATATTTTTATTCATGACCAAGCAATATATTAAAGGGGTTAGTTAGCAGATGTAAAACATTTAATTTCATAGTTCCCTATGCATGAAAGGTAGTTTCTTGCATTAGTACTTATTTTGGTGTTTTAGGATTAAAAAAGAAGTTTAGAATATGATGATATTGGCAGAAGCTCGTTGAGTTCTCTCTTAAATTATATATCTCTTGGATGCTTCCTTGAGTAGTGAGTATTTTGTTACAGTTCTGTATCCTTATTTAATATCTTTGGGGTGGTAAATTTTATGTATCCTTTTATGATTTTAAACTTGACAGTAAAATATTTATCGATTTTATACAAGTTCTATCCTGAGTTTGTTTCTTTTCTACAACTCGACTTTTCGATTTCTCTGATTTTTTTAAATTTCATTCCTCTCTCTCCCTTTTCTGGTATCACATAGCGACTTTCAATAGTGATTATTACAAAAATTATAAGTATAATTTTAGTTAAATAATCACATCATATCCAAATGTCAAATATTTACACATCTCAACCAAATATCAGAAGTTATTTTCATCAAATACAACATGCGTATGAGTGTTACATCATAAAAAAAAATCATTACTTCTCTCCCTTTGTCATCAACAAAAAGAGAAAAAAGAATTGTATAAGCCACTACTTTTCTCTCCCCCTTTGTCATTATCTAAAATAAGAGAATGCTTTCATTTTATCATGATGCTATCGAATCTCGGATTTTGATGATGAAATCAATTGATGGATTTTATAATCTAACCTGTATGTTATAGATGAGTGATGTAGGACTAACTACGACTTTGAAAAGGTAATATAATCTAATATTTGGCTGAAGTCAAGTTTGGGCATTGGGCTAGGATTTGGACGATGCAGTGGGAGATGAAGAGCACAACCAAGAAGAAGTAGATGACTATACGCTTATGGCCATCAATGATAAGGTAAGAAACTGACTTAAAGCTTCCTTTACTTTTGATGAATTGTGAAAGATTGTGAAATGACTTTCATGAACTATTTGATGAATTTAAGAAGCTTAGTAAAACTTATAAATTACTTACGAAGGAACATGCATTATTTGCTAGTAAAATTGAAAACATGTATGAAGCATCAACATCATGCATTTTTTGTTCTAACTATAAGTCATTAGAGGCAATTAAAATAGAAAATATTATACTATAACAAACTCTAAACATGATTATTGCCAATAAGAGTCATGTTCATAAGAAAGAATGTATTGACTTTATGGATAACAATCAACAAAAGCCAACTATCTTCGTTAGAGGACCCACATTATATTCTTCACCCGAGAATAAATATAATTTTTATGTAGATATGGACACTTTATCTATAGATACCTATTTATAAAGTATAGTCAAGATAAGTTGATTTAGGTTCCTAAAGTAACCATTAACAACCAAATGCCTTTAGTTAAATTAGGTAAAGCTTTTCATAAGGATCCCAAAGTTAAATGAGTACATATACCAAAACCCCATCTCTTGTAGGTTTTGTCTCCTAAGAAAGGCTAGGAGCACTAAATGCTGTTTTGATAGTGGATGCTCAAGACACATAACTTGAGATCTAAAATACTTTTCAAGCTCACTAGTCTAAACAACAACAATAAGAAAAATTATTAAAATTAAAATTTTTGGTAATAAGTATTTTGATAGTTCATGATTGCTTTTCGATGATGCATGAATTATGCATAGCTAGAGCATACTAGTAAAAAAATAAATCATAAATTTATGCTAATGCTACCTTTTTGTCTCAAATTGAACAAAAATACATTGATGATGCTTTAAAAGATGATTCATGAGTTTTTACAATGTATAAGGAGTTAAATCAACTTAAGAGAAATAAGGTATGAAAGCTTATTCCTAGACCTAGTGACCATCTTGTAATTAGCATTAAATGGGTCTTTAAGAATAAGTAAGATGAACTTGGTATCGTGGTTCGAAACAAGGCTAGATTAATGGTCAATGGTTTCAACCAAGAAGAAGGTATCGACTATGAAGAACAATGCGTTGCCTATGAATGTTACAATAATTTAAAGTTATTTCAAATGGATGTCAAAAGTATTTTTCTTAATGATTTTATTTTTGAAAAAGTTTATGTTGAGCAACCACCTAGATTTAAGAATGTTTTTCTTCTGAACCATGTTTTTAAGTTATCAATGGTTTTTTATGGATAAAAGCAAGCCCCTAAGGCTTGGTATAAGAGGTTTAATTCTTCCCTTATTCAAAATAATTTCTCAAAGGACAAGTTCGATACTACATTATTTATTAAAAAATTTAAAAATAACTTTCTTATTGTTCAAATTTATATTGATGATATTATTTTTGGTTCAACAAATGAATATTTATGTGAGTCATTTGCCAAAAGTATGAGCTAACAATTTGAAATGATTTTAATGGGTTAATTGATATTTTTCTTAGGATTACAAATTAAGTAACTAAGTGATGAAACTTTTGTTAGTCAAACTAAGTATGCTTTAGATCTATAAAAATGATTGAACATGAATAGTGCTAAGGCTATTAACAAACCAATAGACACTTATACATAATTAGATATGGACTATGATGGAGAGTGTTTTAATTAAAAGACATATAGGGGTATGTATAGGTAGTATATTATACCTCACACGAACTAAACCTGATATTATGTTTAGTGTTGGACTTTGTACTAGATTTCAATCTAATCCTAAACAATCTCACTTTAAAGCAATTAAAGGATTTTTAGATATTTAAAAAGAACTCCTAATATAGGATTGTGGTATCCAAAATCCAAAATTTTTGAATTGATTGCTTATGCTGACTTTGATGAATATAGAATAGATAGAAAAAACACATCTGGAATATATCAACTCCTACGTCATGTACTTGTTTTTTGATCTTCCAAGAAACAAAATTTTATTGTATCATCTATAGCCGAGGTTGAATATGTAGCAGCGGGTGCATGTTGTGCACAAGTTATTTAGATTAAGAACACTTTAGAAGACTATGGACTTTACTTGAAAAATATTTCTACAAAATGTGATAACACTAGTGCAACATGTTTAATAAAAAATCTCATTCAACACTCTAGAACTAAACATATTGATATTTGAAATCATTTTATTAGAGATCATGTTAATATGATATATCTTTAGATTTTATTGATACAAAATATCAATTAGTATATATTTTTGCTAAACCATTGAATGAGGAATAATTCGATTTTATTAGAAGAGAACTAGGCATGTTAAGTCTTCCAAATGCATAAATCCTTCTTATACATTTTTTTATCATTATATCTATGTTTTCATGACTTAAGTTTTTTTTTGAATCAAGATAATTTCCTGTCAGTCCTTCTTCTTCTTGAATCAAGATCTTTTCAGTATTCATGACTAGATCTTTCATTTTTTTAATTGAAATATTGATGTAAATTTTTGCACCATTGAATCCTTCCCTCCTTTTTTTTATATAATGACAAAGGGGAAAATAAAATATTGCTAGCTTGCCCATCTCGAGAAGCAAAATTTGCTAACCTTCATGTTCTAAAGTGTATAAAAATTACTAAATTACTAGCTTGTATGTCTCAAAAACTTGCTAGTTACACTTCTCCTTTTTGTTAATAAAAAAGGCTAAGAAGTTATGATGAAGATTTGAAATTTTAATGCTTTGTAATCATGCATGATGTACCTTGATTATTTGAAGTTATGGCTAAAGTGATGACGATTTAAAATTTCATGTTTTGGAATTATGCATGTTATAACAAAATTTGATGATTTATAATTATGCATGTAATACTCCTGATTTTATTCTGATGATACATATGATGGTGAAGTGTGAAAGTCATCTTCATTAAAATTGTTTCGACTTGAATACAAATATATTATGATTAGAAGGTTATTATTCTGTGAATTCAAGTTTATTTCAATATGACATATAGATAGAGGGAGTTTTATCAAAACTCCATCATCAATTAGTTATCATCATTAAAAAGGAGGAGATTATTGAATCACAGATTTTGATGATGAAATCAGTTGATGACTTAGTGATCTAATCAACTTTTGAGAAGAATGATGCAGGACTAACTTCGATCATGAAAAGACAAAACAATTGAAATAGAAGAATCATATATTGGGACGAAGCTAGAGATCGGGCATCGGGTTGAAAAAATCGAACATTGCACCAAGATCAGATGTTGCAAGAGTCCACATGCCTGATGGATCGGGTGATACGCTGAAGATTCAGACGATGCGTTGGAAGTTCAGAAGAAGTTCAGATGAACCATGACATGCCGGGCAAAATAGAACTCTTGTCTTTAGTCATTTTTGTGTTAATTATTGAAGGTTAGATCTAAATTGAGTTAGTTTTGGATGTAACCATGCTAACTTAATTAAAGGGCCCATTGGGCCTTAATTGAGTTGATTTAGGACCATTGAGAGGCCCATTCAGTGGCCCATATTTGGGTCAGACGGTGCCACCACTAGACAAATCGGTGGAACTGCCTATTAATTAGAAAGTAAAGTGCATGGCCTCCCATGTTGTCAGGTGGTAATATCGCCCGGACTGGGCGACGGTATCACCAGCAATTAATGCTATAGGCGGTGGTCCTACTTAGGCTATTGGTACTGCCAAAGTTCGGTCTCTCAGGCTTTACTAGGTGATAGTACCGACTGGTGCAGGCAGTGGTACCACTAGTACCCTGAAGACCCGAAAGATGCTGCAAGAGGTAAAATAACCGATTCCATATCCAAGTTGAATACAGGTCTATTTAGATGCATAAAGATGCTGAAGCCTCTCTCTGTTTCTATCCCAACTCAATAAACTAAGTGGTGTACTGAAGTTAAGTTTGAGGACTCGAGTAGTGCTCTTATCTTTCCTGAGTATTACTTTTCTTTCCCTTATACGTTGGGGAAGGAGGAGCAAGGAAACGATAAAAATAGAATACTACGATCCAATTAATGAAAAACACTTTCAATCAAGAAAATGACGTAGTATTAAACAGGAGGTAAAAAAATAAAAACACTACAAGATTATCTCCAAATGCACACACTCTCTGCTCACTTACTTTATGAACTGAGGTCCTATTTATAGGACATAATTATAACTATCTCACACCACTTTCTTACTCCACTATCTTACTATCTCACCTATGATTAGCAACTACCCACTAAATCCTTAATCATGGGCCACTACCTCCACAACTCCTTTACATATTAACTACCTATTTAACTACCATGAATCAATTCTCAATACGCCCCCTTGATTCATAGTTATATACACCGATCTGAGACATAAAATAAATATGCTTCTGAACTAGAAGTAACTTGGTGAGAATATCTGTAACTTATTCATCCGTGCCACAAATACTTCATATTATGGCTCTACTTGCTACAAACCGAGCCTTATGCTTTTGGCTATTTTCATCTACATTATACTTTATTTTGAACACCCATTTTAATCCAATAACTTTCTTTTATTTCTGTAGATCCATTAGCTCTCAGGTTCTATTCTTCTCAATTGACTTGATTTCCTCATTTATTGCTTTTCTCTATTCCTCTTTTTCAACTGCTTCCTCAAAACTTATAGAATCTGTAATAAATAAAATAAATATTGAATCATAAATCTCTATTAGTGATCTAAATCTTCCTGGAGGGGTTTCATATGAAGAATCATTTGTTGAATTTAAACTGCTACTAGGTGAGGTTGACGTTGAACTTGTTGGAGCAGGATCTGTCACTTGATTCGGTGGAGTGACTAGTTCTGTTGGAATACGAATTTGTGTTTCATCTTCTTTGATCTCCCAATTCCAACTTGCCCATTCATCAAACATAATATTTCAGTTAATAACAACCTTACCACTTACAAGATTATATAATCGATATGCTTTGGATGTAGAATATCCAACTAAGATGCATTTTTCAGATTTTTCATCAAACTTCTGATGGTTTTGTGAATTTACTAAAGCATAAACAATACACCCAAAAATTCTTAAATGACTTACACTTAGCTTTATACCATACCAAGCCTCAAAAGGAATTCGATTTATAACAGTCTTTGTCAGTAAAATATTCAACAAATAAACTGCTATTGTAACTGCTTCTGCCCAAAACTAATTTAGAAGATACTTTCCTTTAAGCAAACTTCTTACCATCTCGATGATAGTTTGATTCTTACGTTCGGCTATACCATTTTGCTCCAGTGTATATGGTGCTGCCAATTCTCTACGAATACCATTTTCTTCACAAAAAAATTAAACTGATTAGACAAAAATTTACCACCTCTATTTGTCTGAAGTGTCTTTATGCATCTACCACTTTGCTTTTCTACAAGTGCCTTGAATTTTTGAAAGTTATCAAATGCTTCAGATTTCTCAAGAAAATATATCTAACTCATGCGACTATTATCATTAGTAAATAATAAAAAATATCGACTTCCACTAAATGATTTTGTATTCGTAGGTCCACATAAGTCAGCATAAATCAATTCAAGACAATTAGATACTCTCCATGCTTTTCCAATATGAAATGGTTTCTTATTTTATTTACCATAAATGCATCCTTGACATACATCAAGTGTATTAATTTTTGACAATCTGTAAACTATTTTTTTTTATCCTAAAAGTTATGATGTCCATATCTCAGATGTCATAAAATTTTCTTATTCTTTTGATTTGCAACAAGAGCATGTTTCTCAATATTTGAAACATCAATTGAAAACATCTTATTTTAAGTCATGCAAACATTCACTATAATCAAACCAGATTTCTTATCTTTAATAGTGCATAAACCATCATCAAATATAACTGAACATTCAGCATATATTAATTGTCCAACACTTCATAAATTTTATGATAAACTAGGAACATTGAAAATATTATCAAGGTACAAATTATGTGATAAACTAGGAACATAAAAAATATTATCAATGTGTTTTATCTTCCCTTGATTTATCTTCACCTCAATTATTCATTTTCCTTTTATTTGGATTTGCTTGCTATTTCTAAGTTTAACTTTGAACTTGTGAGTTTCATTAATATATCTAAATATTGATCTTATGCCTGACATATGATTAGAACATCTGCTATCCAAAAACCAAATATCATTTAAGATATCATTGGCCTGTGAATGAGTCATAAACAACTTACTATTGTCTTTATTTTCCTTCATATAGCTTGCTTATTTTTTTTCTTTTCTAGCAATATGCTTTCATATGACCAAACTTTTTACAATAGTGATATTGAGTTCCACTCTAATTTGATTAACTTTCATCATACCCATCAAAGTGTCATCTTCCTCTTCCTCTTCCATTTCCTCTACCACGAAATCCTCCTCTGTCACGTCCTATTCCTGTTGATTTTTTATCTTCTTTTAAAGTAGAAGACTCCCCTTTAACCTGAAATATTTTTTCTTCACTTTTTCTAAGTGACCTGTTCAACCTTGCTTCATGTGCTTGCAGGAAACCCATTAGTTCATCAAATGAATAAGTAGATAACTCCTTTGACTCCTCAATTGTTGCAACAATATGATTAAAAAGTTAAGCTTCTTAAAACTTTTGTAATAATTATATGATCATGAAGATGTTCATCATAGGATTTCATTTGACTAACAATTTCAGTCACTCGAGAAAGAAAATTTTACACCAATTCATTACTTTTTATAAAAAATATTTTAAACTCACGACGAAGGGTTTGAAGTTTTACTGTAATCACCCTTGATGAGCCTTGAAATTCATTTTGAAGTATCAACCAAGCTTGTCTTGACGTTGTCACTGCTGTAATTCTTATGAAGATCATCTCATGTACAATTTGTTGAATGAAGAACAATAAATACCTTTGAGTCATTCTTTCTATTCTTCCTCAGCCTTGGTTTCTTCATCTGGATCTGCATATCCATTCTCTATCAAGTCTCAAAGGTCTTGAGACTTGAACAAAGTCTTTATGTTGATACTCTAAAATTGATAGGATTTGCCCGAGAAGATGAGAATAAGGGGTTGAGACATAGAATTGCCATTAAAAACCATAATACCAAGTTCAAATTAAAATAAGGCTCTGATACCACAAATATTGGGGAATGAGGAGCAAGGAAACGATAAAAATAGAATACTATGATCCAATTAATGAGAAATATTTTCAATCAAGAAAATGACGTAGTATTAAACAAAAGATAAAAGAATAAGAATACTTAAGACATTATTCTAAATGCACACACTCTCTACTCACTTGCTTTATGAACTATGGTCCTATTTATAGGATATAATAGTAACTACCTCACACCACTTTCTTACCCCACTATCTCACTATCTCACCCATGATTAGCAAATGCCCACTAAATCTTTAATTGTGGGTCACTACCTCCATAACTTATTTATATATTAACTATCTATATAACTACGATGAATCAATTCGCATATCTTTCCCTTTATGTGCTTTTTTTCTTTCCCTTTATTTTATGTGGTTGCCGTTGGGCTTGAAAGGAACTCTACTACCTATTATCATAAGCTATAAGCGAAACAATAATTTCCCATAAGGCAATAGGTGAAACAGTCATAATAATCTTTCTTGTTTGCTCGAATGGCTAGACTCACGTAAACACCCACACCCAATACACTAGGAGGAGGAGACCAAGTGAAAAGAATAGCTACCAACAAGACCCACGAAGCAAGCTCTTTCTCATTACAGGTGCCGCTATAGCGAGCAGATTATTGGCTTTTATGCAAAACTTCAGAGAGAAGTAAAAGAACTAGTAGAGAGAACTAGGAGCACTTTCAATCTGCAATACCTTAGAATGAACCAAGAGTACCTATTTATATTGATTAAAGGATGAAATACAAATATTTTAAAATACCAGAAAAATCCATTGTATCTCAACAGATTCATCCTCATCTAACTAATTTAATCTATCAGTTATTTTATTCTAACTAATTAATCATAACTAATTGAATTAATCTTAACACACCCCCTTAATTCAATTAGTTATAACTTTAAGTTGTTTTTAGAAAAAATAAAACTTTTTCTTTTGCTAAAGCTTTTATGAAGATATCAACAAGTTGTTCCTCGGTGTTGTAGTAGTCCATTTGAATCTCTTCTTGATCAACCAATTCACAAATAAAATGATGTCAGACTTCAACATGTTTGGTACGCCCATGAAAGACAGGATTCTTTGTTATTGCAATAGCAAACTTGTTATCGCAATAGATTTTAGTTGGTCCATCTTGATTTTCTTGAAGATCTGCTAGAATTCTTCGAAGCCAAACTATTTGACATGCTGCACTTGTGGCTGCAACATAACTCTGCCTCAGTGCTTGAGAGAGCAACACATTCTTATTTTTTTGTTGTCCATGAAATCACACGTGAGCCAAGGTTGAAAACAAATCCTGAAGTACTTTTTCTATCATCTGCACAACCAGCCCAATCACTATCAGTATACGAATATAACTTAAAATCTTTTACCTGTTCATAACGAATGCCATAATTGAGAGTCCCTCTGATATATCTAAGAACTCTTTTAGCTGCTCCAAAGTGATGCTTGCTAGGACTGTGCATGAATCTGGATAACAAGTTAACTTTAAACATAATATCTGGCCTTGAGTGTGTGAGATACATCAACCCTCCAATTAAACTTCTATATTACTGCTCATTTGTTTTTTCCACTCCATCATCTAATAGAAATTTATCATCTTACAAGTTGACATATGAAATCTTTTTAACAAATCTTTACCATATTTTTTTTGGCACAAAAAAATTCCATCTGACTATACCATGCTCTTGGTGCTTGTTTTAAGCCATATAATGCTTTGTCTAATTTGTACACTTTATCTTTTGATCCTTTAATTTCAAATCCTTCGGGGTGCTTAACATAAACTTACTCTTGCAACTTTCCATTCAGGAATGCTGATTTAACATCAAATTGATAAACCTGCCATTTTTTTTGGGCCGCCAATGCTAATATAATTCTAATTGTCTCAATTCTAGCAACTGGAGAAAAAGTTTTTGAAAAATCAATACATGAAATTTGAGTATATCCTTTGGCAACCAAGCGGGCTTGATGTTTTTGCAACGAGCCATCAGCATTAAATTTGGACTTGTACACCCATTTAAGTCCAATTGCTTTTTTTCTTGGAGGCAAATCTACCAATTCCTAAGTCTTATTTTTCTCTATAGCTTGTAACTCATCATTCATTGCTTGTACCCATTGTTCTTTCTGAGCTGCAACTTCAAAACAAGTAGGTTCGAATGCAAGACATGCAAAATCACCAAATTGATATATTTCTGAAATACTATGAAATTTTCGTGGAGGTGATTCAGTGTCACTGGATTCATTTGAGTCATTCAAAATACGAGAAGAGTCAGATGAGGTATTAATATGCAATGGATCATTTGCTTTATCTACTTCTTCTTCTATAGATATTGTTTCAACTGCTTCAGAATTCCAAGCTTCTTCTTCATTAAAAATAACATCATGACTTATAACTAATTTTTTTATTATAGGATCAAAAAGTCTAAAACCTTTTGTCTCATTACTATACCCAACAAATATGTATTTAATATTTTTCTCATTAAGTTTACTTCTTTTTTCAACAGGAATATGGAAGTAAGCAGCATAACCAAAACTTCTTTTAAATGACTTACTTCTGGCTTTCTGTTTAACCATGCTTCATAAGATGTTTTTCCTTGTACTACCTTGGTAGGAAAATGATTTAGTAAATACACCGATGTATTCACAGCTTCTGCCCAAAACTCCTTTGGTACTGTTTTTTCTTTAAGCATACATCTAGCAGTCTCAACCATCACTCGATTTTTTCGCTCTGCCACTCCATTTTGTTGGGGGGTATAGCTTGTAGTGAGTTCCCTGTGAATGTCTGTATTCTTACAAAAATCAAAAAAATCTTTAGAAGTGAATTCACCCCCTCTATTAGTACGTAGAGTCTTAACCACTTTATTTTTCCACAAATGCTTTAAAATTTTTAAAAACTTGAAAACCTCAGTCTTTTCTTTGAGAAAATATACCCACATCATTCTTGTACAATCATCTGTAAATAGCACAAAATATCTACTTCCACCTTCTAAGATAGTTTTCATAGGCCCACAAATATCTGCATGCATAAGTTCCAATCGATTTTTTGCCCTCCAAGAATGACCTGTTTGAAAGGTATTTCTATGTTATTTTTCATAAATACAGGATTCACAAACTGTATCTTTATTTTTAATTTCAGGCAAGCCAACTACCATATTTTTTTGATTTAATAGTTCTAATCTATCATAATTCAGATGACCATATCTTTTATGCCATAATGTTGATTCATCAGTAGTAGTAGCAACGAATGCATATAAGGAGAAATCCGAAAGTACCAAGGAAAATATTTTATTTTTTATCATCCTTACTATTGCTACTAATTTACCAATTTTTTTTCATGAATCAAATATTTTTCATCATAAAAAATAATATAATATTATTTTCTCATCAGTTGTCCTACACTAATGAGATTTTGTTTAAACCAGGAATAAACATCACATCATTAATAATTTCTTTACCAGATTTGGTGTTCACAACAATTGTTCCTTTTCCTTCCACTTAAATTTTGTTGCCATTCCCCATCAGCACTGTAGATCTGACTAAGTCATCGAGTCTCTGAAATAAGCTTATATCCCCTGTCATATGATTACTACATCCACAATCCAAAAATCATACAGAACTAGAATATTCTTCATCAGATGCTATAAAGAGAATATTTTCTTCATTCATTTCTTCACTATTATTTTTCTCATGATAATTTGTCTGATTTTTGTTCCAGCAATCTTTTTCAAGATGTCCATATTTTTTACAGTAAGAGCAAAGAGGAACATTTAGATTTTTATTTTTATACCACCAATCTCTTTCAATATTTCTTATTTTTTGCAACAAAAGCATTGCCAGGTTTCTTTATTACCTTCATTTGATCGACCTCTTTCTCTGCCATTTCAATCTCTCCCTTGAGATCTGGTTTCTGAAATTTTCTTCTGTTCCTTTTTTTTATCTATCTTCATTTGGAGAGCATATTCTGAAATCTCATCTGAAGATCTGTTCACTTTTTGTTCATAAACTAAAAGAGAACCCATTAATTCATCAATAGATAATATGCGTATATCTTTAGCTTCTTCTATAGCAGTAGAGACCATATCAAATTTCGGAGATAAACTTCGTAAAACTTTTTCTACTACAATTTGATCTTTTAGGTTTTCACCATATGATCTCATTTGATTTACAATAAAAGAAACTTTTGAAAAAAATTAGTGATCGATTCTGAATCTTTCATTATAAGAGTTTCGAACTCACGACGAATAATTTGAAACTTTAAAATTTTTACCTTTTCTGTGCCTCCAAACACATATTTTAATATCTTCCAAGCTTCTGTTGATGTTGATGTCATCATGATTCGGGGAAATAGAGAATCGTCTATTGCTTGTTGTCGCATATAGAGAGCTTTTGCATCTTTCTAAATATTCTCATTCATATGATCATTTTGATCTTTAGTAATCTTAGGATCTTGTAGATCATACTCAATAAAACCATTCTTTACCAAATTCAATAATCCTTATGAAATAAGGAGAGTTTTCATCTTAATAGCCCAAAATTGATAATTGTCACCTTTTAAAATAGGAAGAAGTTGATTAGGAACACTTACTCCAATACTTGTCTTCTTCTTGTTTATTTTTTCTGGATCTACTAGCTTTTCCTTTCTTTTACCTACTACTCCTGATGATCTAGTAGAAAGAACTAGGAGTACTTTCAATCTGTAGTACCTTGAAATGAACCAAGAGTACCTATTTATATTGATTAAAGGATGAAATACAAATATTTTAAAATACCAAAAAAATCCATTGTATCTCAATAGATTCATCCTCATCTAACTAATTTAGATCTGTCAGTTATTTTATTCTAACTAATCAATCATAACTAATTGAATTAATCTTAACACAGATTATACGTTGCTTTTGTTTGTTTCATTTAATGCAAGCAAAAGAAGAGAACGTGAGTGCAGCAAGAATAGAAGATGGTGCACAACTCATATAATTTAGTAACCTCCCTCCCTCATCATTGCTTACATCTTAATTGAATTGAATCGCAAAGAGAACTTGACTTTTAGCAGATAGAATAGAAGATAGGCACACCACCCCTAGTTGCTTGTTCCTTATCTTATTGCTTGTTCCGTTAGTTATCGTGTTCTTTGACTATATGCTTATGTGAGTTATTTGATTAGTACCGATTTGATTAGTCAACGAATATTATTCTTATTTCATAGCATTGGGTGAGATGTCCTTTTTTTTAAACTATACTCTTGATTCTACCTTGCCGACGCATTCCCAAAGGGGCTAAGAATGCATGATTGATTCTAGATACGATTACATTGATTGCCTCTCTCTACCCTTAACATAACTTCTCTATCTGTCTCTCTCTCTGACTTAGAGCAACAACCTACTTAAGTGTACAGTGGGCCTTAACCGTTGATTCCATCAGAGATTAGACTGAATTGCTTCCTTTCAGTTTCGGGGATGCCTCAATTCTAACTTAAAGTAAGTAGCATTGTTACGATCTTCTATATTAGGAAGAAAGATTAGATGTGTCTTTTTCTTCTATTGCACGTAAGCTTACTTTTATTGTTTCGCCTATAAGCTTTGGCTTTCTTTGGATAATAAATGGTAGAGAACAAGTAAACAAGCTAGGGCTTTAAGATACAAGCATGAAGTACATCGCGTTGAATAAAAGAATCTCATAATCACTAAAGGCAAGAAGTTTTGAGTGTAAGTTAGTTCCTCACTGACATTCAACTTTATGCTTTGACCACAATAGAACAAGCAGGGGTTTGTACATTAGGGAGCAAAACGAATAAGCAAGGATGAACTTTACAATTGAGAATTGATTCATGGTAGTTACATAGATAGTTAACATGTTTAGGAATAGTGGCTCACGTTTAGGAGTTGTGGAGGTAGTTTAGGAGTTAGTGGGGGAAGTTATAAATCATGGGTGAGATAGTGAGATAGTGGGATGAAGGAAATGGTGTGAGGTAGTTACTATTATGTCTTATAAATATGACCTTAGTGAATGAAGCAAGAGTGCAGAGAAGAGAGTGTTTGCATTTGGAGACAATCTTTTAAGTGTTTTTGTTCTTTTACCTCTTGTTTAATACTACGTCATTTTCTTGATTAAAAGTATTTTTGTTAATTAGATCGTAGTATTCTATTTTATTATTTCCTTGCTCATCCTTCCCCAATATTTGTGGTATCAGAGCCTTGTTTCAATCTGAACTAGGCATTATGGTTTTTAATGACAATTCTATGTCTGAACCCCTTATTCCCATCTTCTCGGGCAAATCCTATGAATTTTGGAGTATCAAGATGAAGACTCTATTCAAGTCTCAGGATCTTTGGGACTTGATAGAGAATCAATATGCAGATCCAGATGAAGAAAACAAGCTGAGGGAGAATAGAAAGAAGTACTCAAAGGCATTGTTCTTCATTCAACAAGCTGTGCATGAGACAATCTTCTCAAGAATTACAGCAGCGACAACCTCAAGACAAGCTTGGTTGATACTTCAAAATGAATTTCAAGGCTCATCGAGGGTGATTACGGTAAAACTCCAAACCCTTCATCGTGAGTTTGAAATTTTGTTTATGAAAAGCTATAAATCGGTGCAAGATTTTCTTTCTCGAGTGACTGAAATTATATGGTGAACATATTCATGATCAAATAATTATTGTAAAAGTTTTGAGAAGTTTAACTCCAAAATTTGATCATGTTATTACCGTAATTGAAGAGTCAAAGGACTTATCTATTTATTCATTTGATAAACTAATGGGTTCCTTACAAGCACATGAAGCAAGGTTGAATAGGTCATTTGAAAAAAGTGAAGAAAAAATATTTCAGGTTAAGGGGGAGTCTTCTATTTCAAAAGAAGATAAAAAATCAATAGGAAGAGGATGTGACAGAGGAGGATTTCGTGGTAGTGGAAATGGAAGAGAAAAATGACACTTTGATGGGCATGATGAAAGACAATCAAACTATGATCAGAAAAACTACAAGAGTGGAATTCAATGTCACTATTATCAGAAGTTTGGTCATATGAAGGCAGATTGCCAGAAAAGAGAAAAACAAGCAAGTTATGTGGAGGAAAATGAAGATAATAGTAAGTTGTTTATGGCTCATTCATAAGTTAATGATATCTCATATGATATTTGGTTTTTGGATAGTGGATGTTCTAATCATATGTTAGGTATAAGATCAATATTTAGAGATATTGATGAAACTCACAAGTTAAAAATTAAACTTAGAGATAACAAGTAAATCCAATTAGAAGAAAAATGAACAATTGAGGTGAAGATAAATCAAGGGAAGATAAAACACATTGATAATGTTTTTTATGTTCCTAACTTATCACATAACTTATTGAGTTTTGGACAATTGATAGATATTGAATATTCAGTTATATTTGATAATGGTTCATGCACTATTAAAGATAATAAATCTGACTTGATTATAGTAAATGTTTGTATGACGCAAAATAAGATGTTTCCAATTAATGTTTTAAATATTGAGAAATATGCTTTTGTTGTAAATTAAAAGAATAAGATAAATTTATGGCATTTGAGATATGGACACCTTAACATTAAGGGTTTAAGGTTGTTAAATAAAAAAGAAATAGTTCATGGATTTCCTAAAATTAATACACTTGATGTCTTCTACTTCAAAAGAAGATAAAAAATCAATAGGAAGAGGACGTGACAGAGGAGGATTTCGTGGTAGAGGAAATAGAAGAGGAAGAGGACACTTTGATGGGCATGATGAAAGACAATCAAACTATGATCAGAAAAACTACAAGAGTGGAATTCAGTGTTACTATTATATGAAGTTAGGTCATATGAAGGCAGATTGCTAAAAAAGAGAAAAGCAAGCAAGTTATGTGGAGAAAAATGAAGATAATAGTAAGTTGTTTATGACTCATTCATAAGTTAATGATATCTCAAATGATATTTGATTTTTGGATAGTGGATGTTCTAATCATATATTAGGCATAAGATCAATATTTAGAGATATTTGGGGGAAGTCGATAATTTTTATTATTTACTGATGATTATAGCCACATGAATTGAATATTTTTTTAGAGAATTCAAGGCACTTGTAGAAAGGCAAAGTCGTAAATGCATAAAGACATTTCAGACAAATAGAAGTGGTGAATTTATATCTAACGAGTTTAATTCCTTTTGTGAAGAAAATGGTATTCGTAGGGAATTAACAGCACCATATATACCAGAGCAAAATGGTGTAGTTGAACGAAAGAATTGAACTGTTGTCGAAATAACAAGAAGTTTGCTTAAAGGAAAGCATATTCCGAATCAGTTTTGGGCCGAAGTAGTTACAATAACAGTTTATTTGTTGAATATTTCACCGACAAAGGTTGTTATGAATCGAAATCCTTTTAAAGCTTGGTATGGTATAAAGCCAACTGTAAGCCATCTAAGAATTTTTTGTTGTATTACTTATGCTTTGGTAAATTTATAAAATCATCATAAGCTTGATGAAAAATCAGAAAAATACATCTTAATTGGTTATTCCTTACAATCCAAAGCATATCGATTGTATAATCCTATCAGTGGTAAAGTTATTATTAACAGAAATATTATATTTGATGAAAGGGCAAGTTGGAATTGGGGGATCAATGAAGGTGAAACACAAATTCGTATTCCAGCATAACTAGTCAGAATCTGTACCTTCTTGATCAAAGTCCACGTCATCATTCTCTGGTTCCTCTTTAATTGGTTATATCATCAGAAGATGGCCCTATTTACATCAATGTCCTCTACTCTATTTTTCATCACAATGCCAGCATAACCCTTTTACTAATATTTCCTGGAGCTCTTCTCTAGTAACTCTTTGAGGGTTTTGAGTAGAGGGAGGTGGGGTTGTCGGCTTGAATACTACTAGTTGATTTATGCTTTTATTTCTGCGATTGTCCCTGTTGAGCTTTTCTTCGTGTATACGAGTGATGATACGGTAGCCATCACAGTACGAGGTTGTCGAGCTATAACTTCGCACCAAATCTATGGATTAAGCCCTTCAATAAATATTCCCAGTAGTTATTTTTCGGACCTATCTCAGGTTTGGTTTGAAAGGCGCTCAAATCTACTCTGGTATTCTTGTACGGTAGAGGTCTGATGGATTTTTGCGAGTTGTCCATCCATGTTTTCCTACTCCGATGGTCCAAAACGAATCAGAAGCCGTCTTTTGAATTACTCCCGTGAGGGTTCTCCATGAGTATGCTCGTACCAATCATATCATTGGATGATGTCTCCTTCAAGTTGAATGGAGGCGATCTCCACCTTGGATTCCTCCGGAGTCCTATGAAAAAAAAAAAAAAAAATTAGCACGTAAAATCCAGCCAGTCGGGTCACCTTTAAACACAGATCCTAACTAATCCCGGTCATAGGTTACTCGAGATGGACATCGAGATAACCGGATAGATCGGTGTACTTACTATATACACATCCATATGATGGAGGCGGCTGATCTCATAGCCACTTGTGTAGAGACACTAAGGATATAGTACAGGTGCTAATTAATCCACTTATAGAATGATGTATGGTTAATGATACCTAATGTCAGACAATAATTCTATAGTCCCAGTTGTATATATGGTCCTTAGACTTGAGACACTAAGGATGCCTTGTATGAGTACTCATTTCTTTGACGCCAGACTTACAGGTTTGGAAAGTTTCAGATCTGGTATAATTGGTTATTGGGATTGGTAGCCAACCTTACGAAGGCAATTAAGTATCAATAGAGGATCATCCACTCTCGGTATCACAAGAGGAATATCTCATATGTTCTTGCTTAGACAAATCCATGGCCAGGGTTATTCGGATTGAGAGAGAAAGAGTTCTCTGGGAGAATCCGATTAGAGCGAGACTATGACAGATTTTGTATCTGACCTGATAGTACCATATCCAATATATGGTCTCTGGGATATTAGTTGGATGAGGGATTATAGATATATGGTAACTATGGACAAACAAGTTCGATGGATTCGATCCCCCTTATATCGTCTGGGGACTATAGCGTAATGACCTAATACGTCCATAGTCGATGAGTTAAGTGAATTATTATGAGGATAATAATTCACTATATCAGAAGGAGTTCTGATTGGAGTGACTCACGGCCAGCTCGGTATTATGCCTAGAAGGTCACACACATATGATGGATGCTTCAGTGAATAGAAGATTGGATGGAAATCCAATTAGCCCCTATTATCATTATATGAGACCCTATGCTGATGGGCTCCTTGATTGAGGCCCAATTAGAGGCCTAAGAAGATTATTAGATAGAGATCCAATAATACAAGGGTAGTAGGTAATTGGATGGAGATCTAATACCCACTAAGGTAGGAGCCCTAGGGTTTTTGGTAGCTCCCTATAAATAGGAGGGGAGACTCATGGTTGATAGGCTGCAGCTTTAGCCACCACCTCCTATTCTCCTCCCTCCCTCTGCGTAAGAGTTACGAGATCAGATCGGAGGAGTTTCGCTGCAGAGATCCATCGTGCGGATACCGCAAGAGAGGAGGATGCTTGACCTCCATCTTCTCTATCCGGATATGGAATATAGGGATATACGATCTCCCTAGGTAAAATCAATCTCTCACACATCGTAGTTTTATCAGTTTTTACATTTTTCTCGCGACCCCAATCTTTTGCACTATGATTTGATCTATGTGGGAAATCAGTTTTTTATTTTGATTTCCGTTGCACATGTGATGCACCCGCTGAGGTTTTCGATGATCATACGTTTCAGATCGACTCCCTTTGGAATTTTTACCATGTTGAGTTTTATTGGGGCTCTCTGATCGACTTCTTTTAATTTTACGAAGGAGCTCTTGAAATCTGTCTTCCATGCGAGCCTCGAAAGCTTTAAACATCGCATCAAGTGCCTCATCTATAGTCATCATGTAGAATTGTAGATCGGTTATATTCAATTCTTTTTTCTACTATCGAGTCAGGGGCATGAGTTTGCGTCATAGATGTGGTAGGACTTGGTCACAATAAGATTGTCGGTGTAAGAATCACCATTATATCGAAAAGCTGGTTAGAGATAGTAGGGGCAGCAGTGGTAGCAAGGAGGTGCAACGATGGCAGTAGGGAAGTGCAACGGCAAGGGCACGATTGGAAATGACTGCAGTAGCCAGGGCAGCAACGGCAAGGGAGGAGGCAACGGCGTCATGAGGAGCGCCCAGTAGGTAGGGAGCAGCAGGTAGCACGCAAATGTTGGTGCTTCAAAGGGAGGGTGTCGACAGCAATGGTGGCACTAATAGCAGAGAAGGAGAGGAAAGAGTGGGTGGCAGTAGGGAGGACTGTGGCAGAGGCGACGTTGTTGTGCACCGATGGGGAAGCAGCGGCATAAGGCTGGAGATGGCGACGCTGCGTAGGGGCTGTAGGCGACAAATGGGAGGTGGCGACAGCAATGGCGGAGGAAGAAGGTGCAAGCGATAGCAGCGAGGGCTGCGATAGGGAAGGACAACAGCAACGGTGACTGTGCACGACCGAGGAAGGACAGCAACGACCGGCGGGGAGAGACAGTAGGCAATGCTGGATGAGGCGCTGTCGACGATGGATGGGCTGCAGGAGGGGCAGCAACAGTGGTGGTAGGCAGGGAGAGGCTGGAGAGGGAGCAGCATCGATGGTAGAGACGACTGAGACTGCGATTGGAAAGAAGGCAGCGGCGGCAAGTAGGTGCAGCGGTTGCGGCAGAGGAGGATGGCGCAATAGATGGATGGGAAGAGAAGGAAGAGGGCAGTGGTGGCAAGTGAGTGGAGCAACGACCGAGGAGCGATGGAGAGGTTGAGGGCAGTGGCGGTCGATGGTTGAGAGCAAAAGGCAGTGGCCAGCGATCAAGGCTGTGCACCGGTGGGCAGTGATAGTAGCACTAGGGGTATGGCCGGATGGAAGCAGTTGTAGTAGGGGAGAAAGCAAACGAGGAAGAGTGCTGCAGTTGGAAGCGACTGTGGTTGAAGAGGAGAAGGAGATGGTGGCCAGCGGCTGAGAAGAGGGGATGAAGAAGGCGTGCGGCTGTGGCCCTTCTTCTTCTTCCCTCTTTTTTTTTTCTTTTTTTCTCTTTTTTTCCCTTTTTCCCTTTTTTTTCTGTTTGCTATTGACAGCTGCAGTAAAGATGATTGCAGTGGCCAATGCAACAGTGATGATAATAATGGCGGTGATAATGGTGTAAATGACAAAGGGAGCAACTGCATAATCACAATAGGAACGCCGAGGATTGATGCTCTGATACCAACTGATATAAACCTAGGATTCTATCGTGAAGGAAGAAGGTAGAAAAGGGGGGATAATTGATCTCTTCGAGGGGATCGGGCCTCCTAGATCACTTTGAGGGGATCTGCCTCCTAGGTTTTGCCTTTTGGCTAAAACTAAGTTTACAACCTTATTTATAGGGTTCCACCAAGAGTCCCACTAATCTTTGACTCTTAACTAACTTGATAAACTCCTAACTGAAAATAATAACTAACTTCATCTCAACTGAAGATAAAAATCAACTCTAACCACTTATAACTAACTTGATAAGGTTCACCCGACCTATAACTGACTCTGACTAACATGACTCAACCTGAATAGATGGACCCGACTTAGCTAGGGTCCTATCAGATTATTGAATCTCAAATTTTGATGATGAAATCAATTGATGGGTTATTGATCTAACAAATATTGTTAGAGTTGATTGATGCAAGATTAATTACGACAGAAAGATTATTACAATCAGGATTGACTAAGGTCAAGTCCATGCATCAGGCTAGGATTTGGACTATACGGTTGGGAACTCGTCAGGAGTGCGTCAGGAGCTCGCTGAGGGTATCGGGAGCTTGCCAGGATGACATAAAGGAGTTCGCTAGAAGAAGACCAAGACTCGCAAGAAGATTGTCGGGGGTAGTTGAAAAGCTTATCGGGAGTTGGGATGGTCATGTAATGGATGTATTGGTCATTATGGTTGTATTTAATTAAGTTGTATTTAGCATCGTGCAGGTTTAACCATGACGGGATGAGTTACAGATCAAACATGAACCCATAATCAAGCTTAGGCATCGGGCCAAGGATTGGACGATGCGGTGGGAGCTCGCCAAGCATTCGCTAGGACTTCACCGAAGGTATCGAGAAGATCACTAGGAACACGCCGGGAGATCGCTGGAGGAAGACTATGAGACTCGCCACTAGAGAAGCCGAAGGTTGCCGGTTTCGGGGAGTAAGGTCATTAAGCTTGATGGTCATGTTTTGATTATATTTTTAAATCATAGGTTAAGATTGAGTCTTAAATAAGTGTGATTTGGATGAAATCCAAATCAACTCAAAGATGCAACGGGTCCACTATGGGGTTTGATTGAGCTCGGGTTGAACTCAATTGGTTGACCAAAGAGTTGGTCAACATTAGGTTCAAGCTAGAATTTGAAAAGTGGAGGGAACCACTTTTGTAGAGTTTCCGGTGGGTAAATTGCTAGTAAGTGGCAGGTAAACCACTGCCGCCTAGGTTTCCGAGTGGTTGACGATGGGTAAACCTCATAGGGCCGATGGGTAAACTGCCCGTACCCTGGTATTCGGGCGATTGAACCGCCTAGGTCGGTCGGTAAATCGCCCATACCCGGATTTTCCAAGTAAGTTTGATTTTTGGCTCCAAAAATCTAAAACCACTTGGGGCCTATAAATACCCCAAGTTTTCTTACATTCTATACAATACTTTTGGGAAAAAAATTCTGTGAAAAACTTGTGTGAAGTGTAAGAAAAAGAAAAGGAGTAAGGGAGTGATCAAAGAGTCGTAATTTTGTCTCCCTTGTAAGCTCAAGTGTAAGGGTTTGGTCTTCACCCAAAGAAGATCGATAGTGGAACCACTATAAATTGTAAGTGTTTCCCTTTGCTTATCTTGTTTACTTCTTGATAGTGTTCCAAATTAGTTCATTGAGAAATATGATCTCTTCCTTACAATTTTAATCAAGATTTTAATTGTTATATACAAATTATCAAGTGATGCTTCCAATCTATGGTTTTGCTCTAAATTAAAAGTTTCTTGTTTAATACAAGAATTTTGTACTTGCACTATTTCACACCCCCCTCCCTCTCTTAGTGCCAATTGATAATAACAATATGGATCTAACATGTGTGTTAGGGTTGATTGATGCAGGATTAACTACGACAAAGAAAGAATTACAATCAGATGTGAGCCAGAGTCAAGTCCAAGGCATCGGGCCGGAGTGAGGACGATGCGGTTGGGAACTCACCTGGAGTGCGTCGGGAGCTTGCCGAGGGTATCGGGAGCTTGCTAGGATGGTACAAGGGAGTTCGTCCGAAGAATACCGAGACTTGCCGGAAGATTAATGGGGGTAGCCGAAAAGCTTGTCGGGAGTTGGGAAGGTTTTTAAGTGAATTTATTGGTCATGATTGTAATTAATTAAGTCATAGTTAGTATCATTAAGGTTTAACTACGATGGTGAAAAAGAGTTATAGACCAGACATGGACCCAGGATCAAGCTTAGGCATCATACTAAGGTTTGGACGATGCGGTGGGAGCTCGTGGGGAGTTCACTAGGACGTCACTGAAGGTATCGGGAAGATCGCTAGGAGTACATAGGGAGATCATCGGAGGAAGACCATGAGACTCACCGTAAGGAATGCCAGAGGTTGTCGGATTACGAGAGTGAGGCCTTTAATTAAGCTTGGTGGTAATGTATGGTTGTAATCCTTAAGTCATAGGTTAAATTTGAATTTAAATTAAGTGCGATTTGGAAGGAATCCAAATCAACTCAAAGAGGCAATCAGGTCTACTAAAGGGGATTGATTGAGCTCAGGTTGAGCTCAATTGGTTGATCAGAGGATTTGTCAACATAAGGGTCAAGTCGGGATTGGAAAAGTGAAGGGAATCACTTTTTCAGGATTCTCAACGGCTGAACCACTGATGAGTGATGGTTGTACCGTCGCCGCCCAGGTTTTCGGGCAGTTGATGGTGGCTGAATCACCCATACCCTATTTTCAGGGTGCTTTCGATAGCTGCATCGTCGGCGCCAGCGAGTGAACCCCTATACCTGGATTTTTTTTGATACATTTAAATTTTAGCTCCAAATTCTGAAGCCATTTGGGGCCTATAAATATCCCAAGTTTTCTTACATTTTATACAATAATGTTTTGGATTAAAATTCTATGAAAAACTTGTGTGAAATGTAAGAAAAAGAAAAGGGGTAAGGGAGTGATCCAAGTGTTATAATCTTATCTCCCTTGTAAGTTGAAAGGTTGTAAAGGATTGATCTTCACCCAAAGAAGATCAGTAGTGGACGTCGGTGGTCCTCGGAAAAGAGGACTTGGGGAGTGGACGTAGGCCGATTAAGGCCGAACCATTATAACTGTGAATGTACTTCAATTGATTTCATTTTACTCCTAATTGCTCTTAAACACTTGATAGTTGGATTCGAAGTTTCAATCTCTCAACTTCCTTAAATCAGTTTCCAATCGGTTTTATTAAGAGAAGCTTTCATTATTCAATCTTTAATTTACAAAAGCAAAGGTTTTTAATCGAGCACTTTCATTCTTGCACCAATTCACAACCCAGCACCCCCCCCCCCCCCCCCCCCCCCCCTCTTCCCCCCTTCACTCCTCTTAGTGTCAATTGATCATAACACTAATCTAGCTTTATTTCTAACTATGATACCATTTTCATCTTGCTTGTTTCCAAAGACCCATTTAGTATAAATCACTAAACGATCCCTATGTTTGGGAATAAGCTCTCATACCTCATTTCTCTTAAACTGATTTAACTCTTCATGTATTGCAATGACCCATGAGTCATCTCTTAGGGCTTCATCAATGTATTTTTTGGTTCAACTTGAGAAAGAAATATGACATTAGCATAAAATTTTTTAAAAGAAGAACGAGTTTGAATACCTCTTGATATATCTCCCATTATGAGCTCCTTAGGATAAGCATTTACATACTTCCATTCCTTGGGTAAGGATTTGGAAGAAGATTCATCCAAGTTGCTTTTATGAGGGTTGTCATTTAAATTCAAAGTGCCAAAATCAAAATCATCATCAAAATTAGTTTTCTTAGGTTTAGAAATCTCATAGATAGATTTTTTAATTACTAAAATTCTTTTATTGAATACACAATAAGCTTTTAAAATAAAAGAATAACCAAGAAAAATGGCTTTATCGGATTTTACATCAAATTTTCCTAAGACATCCTTTTCATTCAAAATAAAATATTTACAACCAAATAATTTAAAATATAAAATATTAGTTTTTACCATTTCACACTTCATAAGGAGTTTTAGAGAGTAATGGTCTTACAAGAACACTATTCATAACATAGTATGTCGTATTAACAACTTTGGTTCAAAAATATTTGGGGAGGCTATGTTCGTTCAACATGGTTCTAGCTATTTCTTATAAGCTCTTATTTGTTCTTTCTACTACTCCATTTTGTTATGAAATTCTAGGAGTAGAGAAGTTGTGGATATACCCATTTAGTTCACAAAAATCTTGAAACTCATTATTTTGAAATTCACTACCATGATCACTACGTATTGACGAAATCATAAAACCTTTTTCATTTTGAACAAGTTTGTAAAATTTTGAAAAATATTTAAAAGAATTACTTTTGTGTGCCAAGGAATAAGTCCAAATATATCTGCTATAAGAAATGCATATTTGCTTCCTCCTAAGCTTGTAATATAAATTGGACCAAATAAATTCATATGGATCAATTGTAGTGGCCTAGAGGTGCTTATTTGATTTTTTAACTTAAAGCTACATTTTATTTGCTTTTCTATTTGTCAAGTATCACACATTTTATCTTTAACGAACTTAAGACTAGGTAATCCTCTTACAAGATCTTTAGTTAAGATTTGGTTTAGTGACTTCATGCTAGCATGACCTAGTCTCCTATGTCAAATTCAAGCATCATTATTTAAAGTCGAAAAGCATGTTTCATCACAAAAAATTTTAATATCAATAGTAGACACATTATTATCTCTTAAGGCAATCAAAGATTTATCTTTATGTGGTATTTCAATTATGCAAGCATTAGATTCAAATTTAATAATATATCCTTTATCACATAATTGGCTAATACTAAATAGGTTGTTTTTCAAACCATTAACTAATAGCATATCTTTAATCAAAAAGTTTGATTTGTTACCTATGGTTCATTTCCTTTGAAGGTGACAACTCTTTCATTTAGGCTAGTGAGCTTAGAAAAGTAAGTTGGATCTCTAATCATGTGCCTTGAGCATCCACTATCAAGGTACCATTTGGTAATCCTAGCCTTAGTTTGGAGATAAACCTACAAAAAAGATTATTTTAATTTAGGTATCCATTTTATTTTCGGTCCCTCATGAAGAGCTCTACCTAATTTAACTAGAGGTTTTTGGTTGTTTATAGTTCCTTTAGGAACCAAATTAATTTATATGGACTAGACTTTCTAAATAAACACTTGTAAGCTATATATCCTAATCTACCACAAAAGTTGTATTTAATTTTTGGTAGCAAGTTTAGAGTGGGACCTTTAATGAAGATAGTTGGCTTTTTTTAGTATTGCCTACAAGGCCTATACCTTCTTTCCTACGAACATGACCCTTATTTGTTAGGATCATGTTTAGGGATTTATTTTCTATTTTAAAATTTTCTAACGATTGTTGCAATACAATACTTTCCTTTCTAAGTTCCTCAAAAGTTTCACATTTTCTGCATGAACTAAGTGATGGTGCTACTTCATGTTTTTTTTTTAAATCTACTAACTAGTGAATCATGCTCTTTCTTATGTAGTTTATAAGACTTGCTAATTTTTCTAAATTCATTATAAATCTCATGAAAAATATTCAGTAATTCAGTAAAAGATATATCAGAAGACTCATCTCCTCATGGATGGTCATGAGAGCATAGTTGACAATCTCTTCTTTGATGTGGTCTTCTTCATCTTATGAGCTTGAGTCCTCCCAAGTTGCTGAGAGAGCCTTCTTGTAGGATGTCTTCTTCTTCAATTGTGGACACTCACTTTTAAAATGTCATAGCTTCTTGCATTCAAAATATATTATGTTGTCCTTTTTGGTTCATTTTTATTTTTTATGATTTTTATTCTTTTTTATTTTTTTATTTTTCTTGTCAATAGTGCAATGTCATTCTTATCATCACTCAAGGTTTCACTCGAGTAGTCATCTACAGTTCTCAATGCCAAGTTATTCCTGTTCTTTGGAATGTGTTCATCTTTAATTCGTTGTGCCAAGTCCTTCTTGTTCTTTGGAAGGGGTTCTTCAAGTTCATCATAAGCTTTGCCGCTAGGTTCATAAGTCATAAGTAATCCAATAAGTTTTTCAAGAGGAAAATTATTTAGATCTTTAGCTTTTTGAATTGTAGTTACTTTAGAATCCTAACTTTTTGGAAGAGATTTTAATATTTTGTTAACAAGCTCAAAAGTAGAAAAAATTTTACTAAGAGTTTTTAGACTATTGATGACATCCGTGAACTGGGTGTACATGTCTCCAATGGTCTCACTTGGTTTCATTCAAAATAATTCATATGCACTAAAAGATTAATTTTAGAGTCTTTAACTCGACTAGTGACTTCGTATGTGATTTCAAGTCTATGCCAAATATCGTGAGCAGTTTCACAAATAGAAACCCGATTAGACTTATTCTTATCAAGAGCATAAAATAAAATATTTATTTCTTTTGCATTTAAAGAAAAAGTTATATTTTCCAAATCATTCCATTCGTTCATTGGTTTAGAAGACTTTTCAAACCATTCTCAACAATGTGCCATAAATCAAAGTCCATAGAAATCAGAAAAATACGCATCCTTGTTTTCCAATACGTGTAATCTATTCCATTGAACATGAGAGGACGTGCAATGAAATATCCCTCGTTTATGCCAAACGAAGCCATTTACTCACTTGGGTGTTAGTCTAATGAGTATAACCTCGCTCTGATAGAATTGTTATGATCAAGTTAGCACTAACAGGGGAGTTGAATTAGTACAAGTCTAAAAATACTCGATTTGAAAAACTTGCTTGAAGTAAAGAAGAGATCATAAGCATTTCTTAGACTCCGTTAAAAGTGAAAAAGTGAGCGATTTAAAACAAAGTAAAAAGATGATGCTCATATCTTTCTTCAAAATAATTAAGAGTAATTAAATATAATAGAAAAGACAGGAGTAGAGATGCTTACAAATTTTATAATGGTTTGACCAAAACTTGACCTACGTCCGCTTTTTGGAGTCCTTCATCGAGGCCCACCGGAATCCACTAAACGATCTTCTTCCATGAGTAAAGACTAAACCCTTACTCTTCTCTCTTTTCATTTCATCGGTTCAGGAAAGGAACCTTCTTATAAGAGTTTTGCACTTCTCTTAGACTCACTTATCATTTGTAGCTCACAAGAGAAGCTCTAAAATTTTTACAACACTTTCACCATAATTTTTCTCTCATTTTCATTTACCACCCTTGCTTCACCAAGTAAAAATACTTAGGATATTTATAGACCCCAATTGGCTTCAAAAATAGAGCTAAAATTTAAATATTTCTGTAAATTCTGTGTACGAGCGGTACTACCACCGTTATCAATGGTATTACCACCGAAAGCACCTGAAAATAGGGCGATGGTATTACAACCATTGACCTGGGCGGTACAACCACCACCTGGGTGGTACTACCATCGAAAATCTTGTAAAAGCTACTTTTTTATATACTTTTGTATACCCGACTTGTTCCTTATTGACCCCTTTTCAGGTTAACAAAATGAGCTCAACCTGAGCTCAAATCCAACTCAAAATGGATCTGGTTGCCTCACATTAAATTAATTTGGATTCCTTCAAAATCTAACTCAATTTGGACTCTAAACCAAACCGATGTTAATTACGATATACTAAGGCATATAAATACAATAAATTTGACCAACATGTCAAATGACCTTCCCAACTCCTGACGATCTTCCCGATAACCTCCAGCGAACTCCCGATGAGTCTCGGTCATCTTCTGGCGAACACCCAGCGCATTCTGAAAACTCCCGATCACCTTCAGTGAGCTCCCGGTGAACTGTTGGCAAACCCCCGATTCCTTCGGCGAACTCCCAGCAAACCCCCGATACCTTTGGCGAGCTTTCAACGATCTCCCGGCGAGTTCCCACTACATTGTCTGAACCCCAGCCCGATGCCCGAACTTGACTCCGACCCAACATATTGTATTGCCTTGTCGTACTTAATCTTGTATCAATTTCTCTAACACATAGGTTAGATCAAACACTCATCAATTGATTTTATCATCAAAATCCGAGATTCAACAGTGTACGGGTTCAATCCATTAACTTTGATGGATTTCCTATCGTTACCTTTGGAAAAGACTAATTTGGATGGTAAGCAAAAAGCTGATTTTGTCAAAGCAGTGCATGAAAGAGTTTGGACATAAATTAAAAAGAAAACTCTACAATATGAGAAATAACATAACAAAGGCTGAAAGTAAGTAGCATTTGAACTCTGAGATTGGGTTTGGATACACTTGAGGAGGGAAATATTTTCTAACTAAAGGAAGTCTAAACTGTTGGGAAACATCAATGGGTGCATCACATGCGCAGCGGAAATCAAAACAAAACTGATTTCCCACACAGATCAAATCGTGGTGCAAAAGATTAGGGTCGTGAGAAAAATCACAAAAATCAAAAAATCATGATGTGTGAGAGATTGATTTTACCTAGGGAGATCGTATATACTTGTATTCCAGATCCGGATGAAGAAGATAAAGGAGGTCAAGCGTCCTCCTCTCTAGCGGTATCCACACGATGGATCTCTGCAGCGGAACTCCTCCAATCTGATCTTGCAACTCTTGCTCAGAGGGAGGGAGGAGAATAGAAGGTGGTGGCGAAAGCTGCAGTCTATCAACCATGAGTCTCCCCTCCTATTTATAGAGAGCCACCAAAACCCTAGAGCTCCTTCCTTAGTAGGTATTGGATCTCCATCCAATAATCCACTAACCTTGCATTATTGGATCTCTATCAATAATCTCCTTAGGCCTATAATTGGGTCTTAATTAAGGAGCCCATCAACATAGAGTCTCATCTAATGAGAATATGGGCTAATTGGATCTTCATCCAATCCTCTATTCGCTTAAGCATCCACCATATGTGTGTGACCCTCTAGGCCCAATACTGAGCTAGCCGTGAGTCACTCCCATCAGAGAACTCATTCACTCGACTTATCGATTATGGACGTACTGGGCCACTACGCCATAGTCCCTAGACAGTATAGGGGGGATCAAATCTATCAGAACTATCTGTCCACAGTTACCATGTATCTATAATCCCTCATCCAAATAATATCCTAGAGATTGTATATTGGACATGGTACTGTCAAGTCACATACGAAATCAGTTTGTCTTACTCTATTCGGGTTCTACTGGAGAACTCATTCTCTATCAATCTGAATAACTCTAGCCAGGGATTTGTCTGAGCAAGCACATATGGGATATTCCTCTTATGATATCGAGAGTGGATGATCCTCTATTGACACTCAATTATCTTCGTAAGGTTGGCTACCAATCCCGATAACCAGTTGTACCAAATTTAGAACTTTCCAAACCTGTAGATCTTGCGTCAAAGAAAGGAGTACTCATACAAGGCATCATTGGTGTCTTAAGTCTAAGGACCAGATACATAACTGGGACTATGGAATCACTGTCTGACATTAGGTATCATTAACCATACAATATTCCATAAGCGGATCAATCAGTGAACTCATTCTGTAATGAGCACCTGTACTATATCCTTAGTGTCTCCATACAAGTGGCTATGAGACCAGTCGCCTCCATCATATAAACGAGTATATAGTATACCGATCTGTCCGGTTATCTCAATGTTCCTCTTGAGTAACCTATGATTGGGATTATTTATGATCTGTGTTTAAAGGTGAATCGATCTTATTATCGTGATCTCATCACGATCCGACTCCTATTGCACAGAACCAAGGACATCACAATATATATGTAACAGATAATGTGAGAATATGTCAATATTAATCATAAGCAAAAAGATCATACAACATGTCACACGTTCCATCACTCACGTGATTGACTTGCAGGGAACCTGTAACCAGCAATCTCTCACTTGACCAAAAGTTAATCACCTATGTGTCTGATCCCTATTAGACCCCTGTGAAGCTCAAATACAATCTGAGCCAGCAGCTTCGTCAGTGGATCTACAATGTTATCTTCGGATGGAACTCTTTCCATTGCTATATCTTTTCGTGTCATAATCGCTCTAATCAGATGGAACCTCCTCAGAACAATTCTGATGAGGGTTCCCTTGCTAGAGTTATCGCCCTATCGCTGTCACAATATATGGGAGTCAGCTCCATGCTGCTTGGTATGACTCTCAAATCCTTGATGAACTTCTTCATCCACACCCCTTCATCTTGTTGCTTCTACAACAGTAATGTATTCTGCCTCTATGGTCGAGTCAGCAGTAGTATCTTGCTTGGAACTCTTCCAGCTTACTACTCCTCCATTCAGGGTGAAAACATACCCTAAATTTGACTTGCTATCATCAATATTAGACAGAAAACTTGAGTCTGTGTAGCCCTCAACCTGGAGACTACCTCCTCCATATACCAGTAAAAGATCCTTAGCCCTTCTCAAGTACTTAAGGATACACTTTACTGTTTTTCCATGTTCTAAATCTGGATCTGCTTGATACCTACTCGTAACACTCAGAGTATGTACTATATCAGGCCTAGTACATAGCATCACATACATGATAGACCCTATCGCTGAGGCATAAGGTATCTTATCTATGTCTGCCCTTTCTTTAGGAGTCTTTGGGGACATACTCCTAGAAAGTGATATTTCATGTCTCATCGGTATGAGACCTCTCTTGGAATTTTTCATGCCAAATCTTTTAATAATGGAGTCTATGTACCTAGACTGGGACAAGCCAAACATCCTTTTGGATCATCTCTATAGATCTGAATCCCCAAAATATAGGATGCTTCCCCTAAGTCTTTCATGGAGAAGTTTCTAGATAGATAACCTTTATTGTGGAGAGCATTCCTACATCATTCCCAATGATTAGGGTGTCATCCACATATAGCACCAAGAAGGTGATAGTGCTTCCACTTACCTTCCTGTATACATAAGGCTCATCTTCGTTCTTAACGAAGTCATAAGATCTGATCACCTCATCAAATCTTATGTTCCAACTTTGGGAAGCTTGTTTCAATCCATAAATAGATCTAAGCAACCTGCACACTTTATCTTGACTCTCTTTGGATGTGAATCCCTCTGGTTATATCATATACACCTCTTTCTCGAGGTTGCCATTGAGGAATGTCGTTTTGACATCCATATGTCAAATCTCATATTCACAGTGTGCTGCAATGGCCAAAATAATTCTAATGGACTTAGGCATGTCTACAGATCAAAATGTTTCGTCATAGTCAACTCCTTGTCTTTGACGATATCCTTTAGCTACCAGCCTTGCTTTATAGGTCTCTACCTTTTCATCCACTCTGATCTTCTTCTTAAAGATCCATTTGCAGCCCATGGGTACAGTACCATCAGGTACATCCACAATGTTCTAAACCTTGTTAGAGTACATGGAATCCATCTCAGAATTCATGGCTTCTTGTCACTTTCCGGAGTCTATACTCATAATAGCCTTCTCGTAGGTCTGAGGATCAACATCCTGAGAGTCATCTCCACTAATATATCCCACATATATTTCAGGAGGGTGAGATACTCTATTAGACATACGTAAAGTTAAAACTTGTGTGTTAGGCACCTGAACATTACCGACTTTGATGGAACTCTGTTCAGAAGGTAAGCTGCAGTCTTTAGGGCGTACCCCCAGAATGAAATGGGTAGGTCAGCGAAACACATGATGGACCACACCATATCTAACAGCGTGTGATTCCTCCTTTCTGATACACCATTGAGTTGAGGTGTATAAGGAGGTGTCCGCTGGGATAGAATCTCATTGTCCCTGAGGAAATGGGTGAACTCCGTACTCAAGTACTCTTCTCCTCGATCTGATCGAAGAGTCTTAATACTCTTTCTAATTTGGTTCTCTACCTCATTCTTATATTCCCTGAATTTTTTAAAGGCCTTAGATTTATACTTTATTAAGTACATGTGTCCATACTTAGATAAATCATCAGTGAATGTAATGAAGTATGAGTAACCACCTATAGCTTGAGTCGACATGGGACCATATACATCACTATGTATGAGTTTCAATAACTCGGTGGCTCTCTCTCCAGTTCCACTAAAAGGAGAGTTGGTCATTTTCCCACGAAGGCAAGGTTCGCAAGTTGCATATGACTCATAGTCAAATGGATCTAAGTATCCATCTTTCAATAACTTCTGAATCATTCCCTCGTGTATATGACCTAGCTTATAATGCCATAGGTATGCATTATTCACCTCATCTCTTTTCCTCTTAGACATATTTATATTCATGATATGTGAAGAAGTGTCTAACACATATAAGCCATTTATAAGGGTCCCTCCAGTGATGATCTCATCATCTATAATTATTGAATAACTATTGTTCTCAAAAACTAATTTATATCCACTAATTATCAAACAAGAGATAGAAATAATATTTTTAAAAATAGAGGGAACAAAATAGCATGCATCTAATATAATAATAGCTCCACTAGGCAAATGTAGGGTGACTTCTCCAACAGCAACTACAACAACTTTTGCTCCACTGTCCATCTTGAGATCTATCTCACCTCTAGCCAATTCCTAGGTCTTGCCAGAACCTGCAACAAATTACAGATATGATAAACACTCTTGGTATCCAATACCCATGTGTTATCATGAAAATCTGACAAGTGGAGACTGATCATGAATATACCTGAAGCATCTCCAAGCTTCTGTCTCGCCTTCTCTGCATGGTAGTCCTTGCAGTTCCTCTTCCAATGTCCATCTTGGCCATAGTGGAAGCATTGTCCTTTGTTCTTTCCCAGGTATTTCTTGGCAATCATTGCCTTACCTGGTCTTTCTTTTCCCTTGCCCTTCTTAAGGGTCTTACTGGTCTTTCTTTTTTTGTCTCACCAATATAGAGAACTGGCTTCTCCTTCTTGATGGCACTCTCATCTTCCCTCAACACATTGAGGAGCTCAGGGAGAGTCACCTCAAACTTACTCATGTTAAAATTCATGATGAAGTGAGAAAAGGAATCTGGTAGGGACTGAAGTATAAGATCAATGCACAGGTTATCCTCTAGGACTATACCTAGACCTGTGAGTTTCTCGATCCACTCTATCATCTTTAGGACATGGTTCTCAACCGATGTCCCTTCTGTCATCCTAGCTTGAAAGAGTTTCTTAGATATCTCATATCTTTGAGTTCTTCCCTGTTTCTCGAACAGTAGGCAGAGATGAAGAAGGATAGAATCTGTATCTATGCTCTCATGTTGCCTTTGTAACTCAGGAGTCATGGAGGCCAACATGTAATATTTTGCCAACGTGGAATCATCTATATACTTCATATAGCGAGCGATCTCATCATCGCTTCTTCTTCCGGCGTGGGCAGAATTGTATCAAGGACATATGCGATTTTTTCCACCGTAAGAACAATTTTCAAATTGCGGAGCCAATCTGTATAGTTTGGACCAGTGAGGCGGTTGGCATCAAGTATGCCACGTAGGGGGTTTGTTAGCGACATATTTCTGACAAAACAAGATATATCAAAAATAAATAACATGCAGATTTTACAGAACATACTAATTAAGATATAGACTTATATCTTAATGTACTCCCACTATTTTCTTAGCGAATCATGTGACACCCTCGACACGTGAGACGGAAGTCTCCGGTATACTCCTAGGGGGATCAGGATCTAATTGGCATCTTAGTGCAACCTCGAGGGACTCGACCAATTACACTATGCCCAAAAGGTAGACAACTCTTGTGAATCATAACTCCTTGTGATTCTTGTCACGTTCGGCCTCCGAATCATCATGGTGTCTCGAGGGACTCGACCAACCATGATATTCAGTCAAGTCATCACCATTGTTACAAGATGAGTCTGATTTGATGATATGCCCTCGAGGGACTCGACCAAGCATACTATGTCCTCAGGTCATGGTAGGCAAGAACTCGATCACGTAGATAGGTGAGCCTCGAGGGACTCGACCAACTCAACCTATGTCGTGATTCAATTTCTTCCTATAACGATGGAAGGCCATGTGGGTCAATCTTATTGCCTCATGCTTACCGACTAAATATTATTGTAGGAGGGGTTTTTGTTTCGTATCAGTCTCCTAATATGTCGTGTCACACACATACTTATTTAATATATATCTACATCGCATACAAATATATATATATATATATATATATATACATATATCTAGTAGGTATATAACATATGCAAGCCACACAGATGACCATGAGCCGTCACCTAATATGATTAAGCCCGAGCCAATGGGTCTAATTACTCACAATAGGATCTATGTGTGCATTGGCACATCTCCATGCCCTGTGATTGTTGATCTCGTCATCATCAGTTCCGTCGGATCATCACATCACTATGCATTGTGATCTCTCACCACGGCATCGTGGGTCCCGCTATAACCTCCACGCTCCCACTATAACCTCCACGCTCTCGCTGTGCTTCTCCATGTAATTACAAATAATCACAGGCACGCAGGCCCAACAATAAACGAAAAAAAAACGCAGGCTCGCAGGCCCTAATAATAATAATAATCATAATTACACACATCACAACACATGGCTCATGATCATCCATCCACATCATACATCATATGTACATCACATCATATGTAGGATTACTAGATATATATAATAATTAATTAAACTATTTAATTAATTATTTTTTAGAAATCAAGACATGCTCGGAATTTTTAGAATTATAAGTGTATTTTCGTAATTCTGGATGAGAGGATAGTCCTCAAATTTTCTAAAAATATTGAGGGCATTTAAGAAATTCTGTATAAAAAGGATAAAGATGGAATTTCTTAAATTCTGAGGGGCATAACCATCTTTTTCTCAAAAAGAGGCCCTAGCCCTCCTTCACCCTCACTACGATGTCGCCACCGCTACCCCTACGCAGGCGGCGACTGCCCTTTGCGGCCGGTAGCCACCCTGCCAAGGGGCGACCACCCCTGCGGCTGGCGTCGCTGCCCCTGTTGGCGACAAGGCTGGCCGTTGGCGGTCGCCACTTGCGGGCGCCGTACAACAGCCTGCCCCCTTACGGGCTGCTAGCCCTACGGGCGGCCGCTCCTTGCGGGCTGGCCTTGGCCGTTGCCTGGCCATGGGTGGTCGGCCCTGCATGGGGCTAGTCGTTGCTAGCCGCCCCTCCTCATTGCCTTCGCTGCGAAACACAACAAGAATGCGTAGAATAATTCTACGCGATTCAATCTCATCACACGCAGTTTAAACCAATCTTTCACATGAAAATCTTAGCTCTGATACCACTGTTGGGAAACCTTAGCTGGTGCATCACATGCGCAGTGAAAATTAAAACAAAAATCAGTTTCCCACACAGATCGAATCGTCGTGCCAAAGATTAGGGTCGCAAGAAAAACTGAAAAAACTATGATGTGTGAGAGATGATTTAACCTAGGGAGATCATATATCCCTGTATTCCAAATCCGGATGGAAAAGATGAAGGAGGTCAAGTGTCCGCATCTCTAGTGGTATCCACATGATGGATCTCTGGAGCGAAACTCCTCCAATCTGATCTTGCAACTCTTGCTCGAAGGGAGGGAGGAGAATAGAAGGTGGTGGCTAAAGCTGCAACCTATCAACCATGAGTCTCCCCTCTAATTTATAGAGAGCCACCAAAACTCTAGGGCTCCTTGCTTAGTGGGTATTGGATCTCTATCCAATAACCCACTAACCTTACATTATTGGATCTCTATCCAATAATCTCCTTAGGCCTATAATTGAGCCTTAATCAAGGAGCCCATCAACATAGGATCTCATCTAATGAGAATATGGGCTAATTGGATCTTCATCCAATCCTTTATTCGCTGAAGCATCCACCATATGTGTGCGACCCTCTAGGCCCGATACCGAGCTGGCCGTGAGTCACTCCCATCAGAACTTTTTCTGATATAGTGAATTATTATCCCCATAATAATCCACTCGACTCATCGACTATGGACGTACTAGGCCACTACGCTATAGTCCCCAAACGGTACAGGGGGGATCAAATCTATCAGACTTGTCTGTCCACAGTTACCATGTATCTATAATCCCTTATCCAAATAATATCCCAGAGATCATATATTGGACATGGTACTGTCATGTCACATACGAAATCAGTTTGTCTTGCTCTATTCGAATTCTATCGAAGAACTCCTCTCTTAATCCGAATGACCCTAGCCAGGGATTTGTCTGAGCAAGCACATATGGGATATTCCTCTCGTGATACCGAGAGTGGATGATCCTCTATTAACACTCAATTACCTTCTTGAGGTTGGCTACCAATCCCGATAACTAACTGTACCAGATCTGGAACTTTCCAAACCTATAAGTCTGGCGTCAAAGAAAGGAGTACTCATGCAAGACATCTTTGGTGTCTCAAGTCTAAGGACCAGATACATAACTAGGACTATGGAATCGGTGTCTGATATTAGGTATCATTAACCATACAACATTCCATACGCGGATCAATCAGTGAACTCATTCTCCAACGAGCACCTGTACTATATCCTTAGTGTCTCCACACAAGTGTCTATGAGACCAGCCGCCTCCATCATATAGACGGGTATATAGTACACTGATTTGTCCAGTTATCTCAATGTCCCTCTTAAGTAACCTATAACCGGGATTATTTATGATCTGTGTTTAAATGTGAATCGATCTCATTATCGTGATCTCATCACAATCCGACTCTCATTACATAGAACCAACGACATCACAATATATATGTAATAGATAATATGAGAATATGTCAGTATTAATCATAAGCAAAAAGATTATACAGTGTGTCACATGTGCCATCACTCACTTGATTGGCTTGTAGAGCACCTGTAACCAGCAGGAGCTCTATAGATTTTGACCCTCGAGGGGGATCAACCTTTGGAACGCTGTAGGGGTTCCTCCCTCCTAGACTCGGCACAAGGTTGAAATAAAATAGATAATTACTTGATAAAAAGAGGTGGAGGCTACATGCTTATATAGGGCTCCAAACCCTAGCCCTAGGGGGTGTTTGCCTAACTAAAATTACTCTTTTGCCCCTTTTATAGCCTACCTGCCTTAGAGGGAACAGGTGGCGGCTAGGTTGGCTCTATAACCGACCTAAGCTGAGGGAAACCCTGGCCGACCAGCCAGTAAAGGGGGCGACGACTATTAAACCCTAAGACCCTAATCTAAACCCTAACCACACTTCTTTATAGGATAGAAGTGGCTAGGTAGGGTTTTATTACAATCTCACAGGGTTTTATTGATTACTTCTAGGGAGATTAGAACTCAACCCTGCTGGAGTCCTATCATCAAGTTCCTCAAGGGCATATCATCAAATGAGACTCAACTTGTAACGATAGTGGTGACTTAACTATACATCATGGTTGGTTAAGTCCCTCGAGACCATGATGGTTCGGAGGCGGAACAGGATGGAAATCACAATGAGTTGTGATTGGCAAGAGTTACCTACCTTTTTGGGCTTATTGTGATTGGTCGAGTCTCTCAAGGTTACACTAAGATGCCAATTGGATCCAGGTCTCCACTAGAAGTTTGTCAGAGACTTTTGTTTCACTTATCAAGATTATCGCGTGATTCACCAAAAAATTAGTTATTTATTATTATTTTTTTACGAAATCTGTATGTTATTTATTCATACTACATCTTGTTTATTGAAAACATGTTGCTTGTGTTGGGAAACCCATGGGAACATCACATGCGTAATAGAAGAAAGAAAGCAAAATAGGTTTCTCACATGCATCAATTCATCGTGCAAAGATTGGTGCGTGAAAAAACTCAAAAACCAAAAACTACAATATTTGAGAGATTAATTACCTAGGGAGATCGTATATCCATGAAATTTTATATCTAGATAGAGAAGATAAAAAAGGTCAAGCATCATCCTCTCTAGCGGTATCTATATGATGGATGGTTACAACAATGCTCCTCCAATCACAGCCAAACTCTCGCAACTCTTACGCACCTTCTCGCAACACTCGTGGAAGAAGATCACATATCTTCTTCATTGCCCTCTCATAGTAGAAAGGGCCTAGTCAGCCAAGAAAATGAGGGAGGGAGGAAAATAAGAGGGGGCGGCCAAAGGTGCAGGCTATCATCTATGTGTCACCCCTATCTCCTATTTATAGAGAGCCGCCATAAAACCCTAATGGATACTACAATTATTAATCCTTTATTGACACTCAATTACCTTCGTAAGGTTGGCTACCAATCCCGATAACCGGTTATACCCGATCTGAAACTTTCTAAACCTGTAAGTCCGACGTTAAAGAAAGAAATGTACTCAAACAAGACATCCTTTGTATCTCAAGTCTAAGGACCAGATGCATAACTAGGACTATGAAATCACTGCCTGACATTATATATCATTAACTATACATCATTTATAAGCAGATCAATCAGTGAACTCATTCTCCAATGAGCACCTGTATTGTATCCTTAGTGTCTCCACATAAGTGGTTATGCCTCCATCAGATGGACAGATATACAATACATCAGTTTATCCAGTTATCTTGATGTCCCTCTCGAGTAACCTATGATCGTGATTATTTAGGATCTTTGTTCGAAAGTGAATCGGTCTCATTATCGTGATCTCATCACAATCCAATTTCTATTGCATAGAACCAAGGACATCACAATATACATTCAACAGATAATATAATGTTAGAATATACTAATAAATAATAATATAAAAAGACTATGCAGTGTATCACACGTGCCATCACTCATGTGATTGGCTTGCATGACACCTGTAACCAACAATATCTCACTTGACCTAAAGTCAATCACCTATGTGTTTGATCCCCATCAAACACCTATGATGCTCATGCTAGTTATAGGAGCCTTGCAAGTCAATCATGAGAGTGATAGCACGTGTGACATGCTGCATAATCTTTTTGCATCATTATTATTTTTGGCATATTCTCATATTATATTATCTATTGAATATATATATTGTGATGTCCTTGGTTCTTTGCAATGGGAATCAGATTGTGATAAGATCACGATAATGAAATCGATTTGTCTTTAAACACAGATCCTAAATAATCCCGATCATAGGTTTCGTAAGTGGGACATTAAGACAACCGGATAGGCCAGTGTGCTATATACTTATCCATATGATGCAGGTGGTTGGTCTCATAGCCACTTGTATGGAGACACCAAGGATATAGTACAGGTGCTCATTGGAGAATGAGTTCACTAATTGATCTGCTTATAGAATGCTATGTGGTTGATGATATCTAATGTGAGACAGTGATTAGACAGTGATATCTAATCTGTAGTCCCAATTACGTATCTGGTCCTTAAACTTGAGATACCAAAGAAGTCTTGTTTGAGTACTCTTTTCTTTGACGCTAGACTTATAGGTTTAGAAAGTTTCAGATCTGGTAAAACCGGTTATTGAGATTGGTAACCAACCTTACAAGGGCTATTGAGTATCAATATAGATTATCCATTCTTGGTATCATGAGAGAAATATCTCATGTGCTCTCGCTCAGGCAAATCCTTGATCATGATGTTCGAATTGAGAGAGGAGTTCCCCAAGAGAATCTGATTCGAGCGAGACTCAAATGAATTTCGTATGTGGCTTGATAGTACCATGCCCAATATACAATCTCTGAGATATTAGATAGATGAGGGACTATAGATACATGGTAATTGAGGATAAGCAAGTACAATGGATAAGATCCCTTATATCATTTGAGGATTATGGCGCAATGGCCTAGTATGTCCATAGTCGATGAGTTAAGTAAATTATTATGAGATAATAATTCACCGAGTCATAAGGAGTTATGATAGATAGGACTCATAGGTTGTTTGGTATTAGGCCTAAAGGATCACACATATATGTTTAGCGAATAGAGGATTAGATATGAGTTATCTAATTAGCCCCTATTTTCATTAGATGAGGCCCTACATTAATCGGCACCTTGTATGAGGCCCAATTAGGACAAAGAAGATTATTAGTAGAGATCTAATAAGCCAAGATTAATGGGTAATTGGATACTGATCTAATACCCACTAAGTCAGGATCCATTAGGGTTTTGGTGGCTCTCTATAAATAGGAGACTAGGGTAGCTCTTATGTTATCAGGCTACACCTTTGGTCGTTCCCTCATATTCTCCTCTCCTGGCTCACCTTCTTAGCCGACCAACCCCTCTCTAGTGCGAGAGAGCAGCAAAGAAGATAGATGATCTTCTTCCATGTTTATTACGAGAAGCAGCATAAGAGCTATGAGATTTATGGCTGTGATTGGAGGAGTATCGCTACAATGGTCCATCATATGGATACCGCTAGAGAGGAGGATGTTTGACATCCTTCATCTTCTCCATCCCGATCTGAAAAATAGGGATATATGATCTCCCTAGGCAAACAATCTCTCATACATTATAGTTTTCAGCTTTGTACACACCAATCTTTGCACGATGATTTTGATCTACATGGGAAATCAGTTTTATTTTGAGCTTCCACTACACGTGTGATGTCCCACTTGGTTTCCCAGTAGTGGTATCAGAGCCAAGGTTGTTCATTCAAAAGATTAGTTTTAAATTGCGTGTGATGAGATTGAAATGCATAAATTATTTTCTACGCACCTAACTATAATTTTCCGTGGTTACTAGAACTGGACAGTGCCTTTTCTCACTAAAAAGAGGTGTTGTAGAGAGGTGATCTAAGGTTCTTTATTGTCAAAATTGTTGGCAAAAAGAAGGGGCAAAAGGGTAGCAACTGTTGCTTCCCTTGTGGCACAACCAAAGGCTGCTTGCAACCTTAGCTGAGAGCAAGGCTGTTGCTCTCAGCCTGGACGAAGGCTACAAGGCCAAGAGCAGCAACCTCTCGGCCATGGCAATGGGTTTCCTAGCCGTAAGGGGCTATTTGGGCGGCCAGGGTTTCTGGCCATGGAATAGGGCAATACAACCATCGGATGGGTGCAAAAGGAGTTCCTTAGGGGCTAGGGTTTCCTGGCCTCCAAAAGTTCCCATATGGCTAGGGACTCCTAGCGACTAGGGTTTCCTAGCCACACAAGGAGTATCTCTATCTGCCATATTAGGAACCTTATGGTGTATCTAAATTTTTTTGAAATAATTAATTAAATAATTTAATAATTATTTATTATCTAGTAATCCTCCATGATGATGTGTACATGTGATGTATGATGGATAGATGATCATGAGTCATATGATGTGATGTGTGTACATGTGATTATTATTATTGTTGGGCTTGCGAGCCTTTGTTTTTCTCATTTATTGTTGGGCCTGCGTACCTATGATTTTTGTAATTACACGATGAGGTGTGGCAAGAGCATGGACATGATAGCAGGACCCACGATGCCGTGACGGGAGATCGCGATGCATGATGATGCAGTGAGGATCCAACGGAGCCGATGATGACGAGATGAACAATTACAAGGCATGTAGATATACTGATGCACACATAAATCCTATTATGTGTGATTAGGCCCATTGGCTCGGGCTTAATTATATTAAGTGATGACTCATGATCATCCGATGTGGCTTACATTTGTGATGTGTTTGTTATATATATATATATATATATATATATATATATATATATATATATATATGTATATATATATATATACATATGTATATATATATATATATACATATATATATATATATATATATATATGTATATATATGTATATATATATATATGTATATATATATACATATATATATATATATATATATATATATACATATATATATACATATATATATATATACATATATATACATATATATATGTACATATATATATATTTATATATATATATATATACATATATGTATATATATATATGTATACATACATATATATATATATACATATATATATATATATATGTATATATATATATATATATATATATATATATATATTATGTATATATATATATATATATATATGTATATATATATATATATATATATATGTGTGTGTGTGTGTGTGTGTGTGTGTGTGTGTGTGTGATGTAGATATATATATTAAATATGTATGCGTGTGACATGAGGTATTAGGAGACCGATACAAAACGAAAATCCCTCCTATAATAATATTCATGTGGCTTTCTATCGTTATAGGAAGAAATTGAATCATGACATAGGTGAGTTGGAGTTGGTCGAGTCTCTCGAGGCTTACCTATCTACGTAATCAAGATCTTGCCTACGACATAGAGATGTCATTGGTGGCCTGAGGACACAATATGCTTGATCGAGTCATTCGAGGGTATATCATCAATTCAAACTTATCATATAATGATGGTGATGACATAACTGAATTTCATGGTTGGTCGAGCAATCGAGACCATGAAGATTTTGATGCCGAACTTGATGGGAATCATAAGGAGTTGTGATTAGCAAGAGTTGCCTACCTTTTTAGGCTTAGTGTAATTGATCGAGTCACTTGAGGTTGCACTAAGATGCCAATTGGATCCCGATCTCCACTAGAAGTTTGTTAGAGACTTAATTTTTACATGCCGAGGGTGTCACATAATTGTCCAGAAAAATTAGTGGGAGCAAATTAAGATAGAAGTCCATATCTTAATTAGTTTTTCTTATAGAATTTACATGTTATTTATGCTATATCTTGTTTGTCAGAAATATATCGCTCTCAAACCCCCTTTGTGGCATACTTGATGCCAACCGCCTCACTAGTCCAAACTATACGGAGTTCCATAATTTAAGAATTATTTTTATAACGAAGAAAATTGCTTATGTCCTTGACATGATTGTGCCCATACCAGAAGAAAGGGCTAGCGAGGATGAGATCACTCGCTATATGAAGTATATAGAAAATTCCACATTGGCAAAATGCTATATGTTGGCCTCCATGACTCCTGAGTTACAGAGGCAACATGAGAGCATGGATGTCAATTCCATCCTGTTTCATCTTCGCCAACTGTTTGAGGAACGAGAAAGAACTCAAATATATGAGATATCCAAGAGTCTCTTCTGAGCCAAGATGACAGAAGGGGCGTCGGTTCAAAACCATGTCTTGAAGATGATAGAGTAGATCGAGAAACTCACAGGTCTAGGAATAGTCCTAGACGATAACCTATGTGTCGATCTTATACTACAGTCCCAACTAAATTTCTTTTTCTCACTTCATCATGAATTTTAACATGAGCAAGTTTGAGGTGACTCTATTTGAGGGAAGCTGGGAGTGCCATCAAGAAAGAGAAGCAAGTTCTCTATATTGGCGAGACTAAGAAGAAAAGGAAGGCTAGTAAGACCCTTAAGAAGGGCAAGGACAAGGAAAGATCAAGTAAGGCAAAGGTTGCCAAGAAAGACCCGACAAACGATAAATGATCATGCTTCCACTACAACATAGACGAGCATTGGAAGAGGAATTATAAGGATTACCTTGCAGATAAGCTGAAACAAAAGCTTGGAGAAGCTTCAGGTTCTGACAAGATCTAGGAGATTGGTTAGAGGCGAGATAGACCTCAAGATGGGCAATGGAGCAAGAATTGTTGTAGTTGCCATTGGGAGGTCACCCTACATCTACCTGGTGGAGCTATCATTGCATTGGATACATGCTATTTTGTTCCCTCTATTATCAAAGATATTATTTTCATTTCTTGTTTGACAATTAGTGGATATAAATTAGTTTTTGAGAATAATAATAATTTAATAATTTTGGATGATGAGATCATCACTAGAGGGACCTTAATAAATAGCATATATATGTTAGACACTTCTCTACACATCATGAATATAAATACGTCCAAGAGGAAACAAAATGAGATGAATAATGCATACTTATAACATTATAGGCTAGGTCATATATTTGAGAGAATGATTCAGAGCTTGCAAACCTTGCCTTCGTGGAAAGATAACCAACTCTCCTTTAGTGAAACTAGAGAGAGAGCCATTGAGTTATTGGAACTCATACATAGTGATATATGAGGTCCCATGTCGAGTCAGGCTATAGGTGGTTACTTATACTTCATTACATTCACTAATGATTTCTCTAGGTGATACATGTACTTGATGAAGTAAAAGTTCGAGGCTTTTAAGAAATTCAGGGAATATAAGAATGAAGTAGAGAACCAGATTAGAAAGAGTATTAAGAACTTTTGATCAGATTGAGGAGGAGAGTACTTGAGTACAGAGTTCACCCATTTCTTCAGGAGCCATGGGATTATATCCTAGTGGATGCCTCTTTATACACCTCAACTCAATGGTGTATCAAAAAGGAGGAATCATACGCTATTAGACATGGTGCAGTCTATGATGAGTTTCGCTGACGTACCCATCTTATTCTGGGGATATGCCCTAGAGACTGTAGCTTACCTTCTGAATAAAATTCTATCAAAGTCGGTAGTATCTATATCATATGAGTTATGGAAAGGAAAGAAGTTTGATCTTAAGATGGTTAAGATTTTGGGTTGTCCTGCCTACGTTAAAAGATAACCCCAACAAGTTGGAATCAACGATGGAGTGGTGTCAATTTATAGGAGATGCTAAGGAGACTTTGGGGTATTATTTCTTTCATCCCGATTACCAAAAGGTCTATGTTGTCAAAAGAGTTATGTTCCTTAATAAGAAATACATTCTTGGTGGGAACAGTGAGAGAGAGATAGAGTTGAGCGAGGTTGGAGAACCTAGCTCAAGCACCATTCCAGAGTCCGAGTCTGTTCAGATACCTAGTATACAAGTTCCAATTTTACACAGGTCTAGCAGAGTATCTCACCCTCCTGAAAGATATGTAGGATATATCAATGGAGAGGACTCTCAGGATGTTGATCCTCATACCTACAAGGAGGCTATTATGAGTATAGACTCCGGAAAGTGGCAAGAGCTCATGAATTATGAGATGGATTCCATGTACTCCAACAAATAGAACCTTGTGGATACACCTAAGGGTATCATACCTATCGGTTGCAAATAGAGGTTGATCCTCATACCTACAAGGAGGCTATTATGAGTATAGACTCCGGAAAGTGGCAAGAGGCCATGAATTATGAGATGGATTTCATGTACTCTAACAAATAGAACCTTGTGGATACACCTAAGGGTATCATACCTATCAGTTGCAAATAGATCTTTAAGAAGAAGATCAGAGTGGATGGAAAGATGTAGACATATAAGGCAAGGCTACTAAAGGATATCATCAAAAGCAATGAGTTAACTATGACGAAACTTTTTTACCCATAGCCATACTTAATTCAATTAAAATTCTTTTGCCTATTACAGCACATTATAACTATGAGATCTAGTAGATGGATGTGAAAACTACATTCCTCAATGACAACCTCAAGGAGGAGTTGTATATAATACAGCCAGGGGGATTCGTATCCAAAGAGAGTCCAGAAAAAGTGTGTATGTTGCTCAGGTCCATTTATGGATTGATGCAAGCTTCCTGAAGTTGGAACATAAGATTTGATAAGGCGATTAGATCTTATGACTTTGTTAAAAATAAATATGGGCCTTATGTGTACAGGATGGTAAGTGGGAGTGTTATCACCTTCTTAGTGCTATATTTGGATGATATCATAATTAATGGGAATGCTCTCCAGAGTAAAGGCTTGGCTATATAAAAACATAGGGGAAGTATCCTATATTTTAGGGATCTGGATCTATAAAGATTGATCCAAGAGAATGCTTGGCTTATCCCAGTCCAGGTACATAGATTTTATTGTCAAAAAGTTTGGCATGGAGAATTTGTAGGTCTCATACCGATGAGATATGTAATATCACTTTCTAGGAGTATGTCCCCGAAGATTCCTAAAAAAAGGGCAGACATGGATAGGGTATCATATGCCTCAGCGATTGGATCTATCATATATGTTATGCTATGTATCATCAAGCCTATTATAGTGCATGCTCTAAGTGTCACGAGCAGGTATCAGGCAGATCTAAGTTTAGAACACTGGAAGGTAGTAAAGTGTATTCTTAAGTACTTGAGAAAGACTAAGGATATTTTACTGGTCTATGGAGGAAGTAGCCTCCATGTTGAGGGCTACACGGACTCGAGTTTCTAATTTGACATCGATGATAGCAAGTCGAACCCAGGGTATGTTTTCACACTGAATGGAAGAGCAGTAAGCTAGAAGAGTTTTAAGCAAGATACTACTGCTAACTCGATCATAGAGCAGAATACATTGATGCAACAGAAGCAACAAAGGAAGGGGTATCGATGAAAAAGTTTGAGACCCTAACTTAGATGGGTCCTAAGCTCAATAAGTCAAGGAGTCAATAAAGTCTTGAGTCATGTAATATCCCCCTAATCTTGTCATCATCTCCTTTGATTGAGGAGTCGGCTAGGGTTTTTGGGGAAGGAGTCTTGAAGCCTTAGGCTTCTAACCATCGCCCCCTTTACTTGACAATCGACTAGGATTTGGAGCCCTATATAAGCATGTAGCCTCCACCTATTTTAATAAGCAAGGAGGAACCCCTACAGTGAAGGGTTGATCCCCCTCAAAAATCAAATCTCCAAAGAATTCCTCTAGGATTATATCATCTGGTATCAAAGAAACGATCTTGCTGCCCTTGCTACCATCTCTGCCGCCTCCATTAGCTAAACAATTCCCATGATTGCTCTTGACATTTCCATCTCGACCATCACCTCTCACCGCAGATCAAATCAATCTACTGCTGCCACCACCAATTGCATCAGAAATATGGTATTTTCCTATCACCAATACCTTTGATCTATCCCTTGCTGTGAATTTCTTTCGTCGTAAAGTTATCATCTTTGCGAATGAAGGATTGCTATAGAAAATTTCAGTTGCGTATAGTGCTCTTGATTTGATCTATTTGATATCCTTTTTGGACGAAATTTCTCACACGTCTCATAGATCATTTTGGTTTTCATTTGTGGTTTTTCTACTAAGGAATTCATCTCTGAAATCATCCAATCCTCTATTCGCTGAAGCATCCACCATATGTGTGTGACACTCTAGGCCTGATACTGAGCTGACCATGAGTCGCTCTCATCAGAACTCCTGATATAGTGAATTATTATCTCTATAGTAATTCACTTGACTCATCGACTATGGACATACTAGGCCACTACGCCATAATCCCCAAACGGTACAAGAGGATCGAATCCATTAGACCTATCTATCCACAGTTACCGTGTATCTATAATCCCTCATCTAATTAATATACCAGATACCGTATATTGGACATGGTACTGTTAGGTCACATACGAAATCGGTTTGTCACCGGAGACTCTTTCTCTCTCAATCCGAATGATCCTGGCCAGGGATTTATCTAAGCACATATGGGATATTTCTCTCGTGATATCGAGAGTGGATGATCCTCTATTACCTTCATAAGGTTGGCTACCAATCTTGATAACCAACTGTACTAGATCTGAAACTTTCCAAACCTGTAAGTCTGACGTCACAGAAAGGAGTACTCATAGAATGCATCCTTAGTGTCTCAAGTCAAAGGAGTACTCATAAAAGGCACCTGCAACTAGCACCGGCAACCTCCGACATTCCTTGCGGTGAGTCTCACGGTCTTCCTCCGACGATCTCCCGACATGTTCCTATCGATCTTCCTGATACATTCGGTGAAGTCCTAGCAACTCCCAACGAGCTCCCACCGCATCATCTAAACCTTGGCCTAATGCCTAAGCTTGATCTTGGGTCTATGTCTGATCTGTAACTCCTTTTTACCGTCATAGATAAACCTGCACGATGCTAACTATAACTTAATTAATTACAATCAACATGGCGACAAATCCACTTTAAGATATTCCCAACTCCCGACAAGCCTTTCGGCTATCCCCAACAATCTTCCGACGAGTCTCGATCTTTTTCCGACGAACTCTATTGCACCATCTTGGCAAGCTCCCAATACCCTCGGTGAGCTCCCGATGCACTCCAGGCGAGTTTCCAACCACATCGTCCAAACCCTGGCCTGATGCCTAGACTTGACTTTGGCCAACCTCTGATTATAATCTTCTCTCTACGTAGTTAATCCTGCATCAATCAACTCTAACAACCATGTTAGATCAAGCACTCATCAATTAATTTCATCATCAAAATTTGAGATTCAATAGGTACAACCACTAAGAATCCTGGAAAAGTGATTCCCTCCACTTTTTCAATCCCATCTTGTACCTTAATTGACGACTTCCCTGGTCAACTAATTGAGCTCAACTTGAGCTCAATCCACTCCCTAAAGTGGACCCGGTTTGCCTCACTTTAGTTAATTTAGATCTCTTCCAAATCTAACTCATGTAAGACTCAACCTTAACTGATGATAACTATGACTTAATTAATTATAATCATCATAGCCAACAAATCCAATTCAAGACCTTCCCAACTCCCAGTAAACTTTTCGGCTACCCCCGACAATCTTCCAGCGAGTCTCTCGGTCTTCTTCCGGTGAACTCCCTTGCGTCATCTTGGTAAGCTCCCGATCTCTTTCGGCAAGCTTCCGGCGAACCCCCGGCAAGCTTCTAATACCCTCGGCGAGCTCCAGATGCACTTCAGGCCAGTTCCCAACAACATCGTCCTAACTCTGGCCAGATGCTTAGACTTGACTTAAAACCTTTTATGGTAATTTTCTCTCCATCATAGTTAATCTTACATCAATCATCTCTAGCACACATGTTAGATCAATAACCCATCAATTGATTTTATCATCAAAATCTAAGATTCAACTAGTTAGGCATCTGGTCCTTAAACTTGATTCACCAATGATGTCTTATGTGAGTACTCTTTTCTTTGACGTCGGACTTATAAGTTTGGAAAGTTATAGATCAGGTACAGCCGATTATCTGGAGTAATAACCAACTATACAAAGGTAATTGAGTGTCAACAAAGGATCATCTACTCTTGGTATCACGAGAGGAATATCCTGTATATGCTTGCTTAGACAAATCCCCAGCCAAAGGAGATTATTGGATAGAGATCCAATAATCCGAGGTTAGTGGATAATTGGATGGAGATCCAATACCCACTAAAGCATGATCCCTTATGGTTTTTATAGGTGGCTCTCTATAAATAGGAGGGGTGACATACATAGGTGATAGGCTGCACACCCTTGGCTGCCCCTTCCTATTCTCCTCATCTCCCTCACCTTCTCAACGACCAGCCTTCTTAGGCATGAGAGGGCAGCAAAGAAGATAGAGGATCTTCTTCCAAGTTTGTTACGAGAAGTTGTCCAAGAGTTGCGAGACTTGGGGCTGCGATTGGAGAAGTATTACTATGGTGATCCATCATATAGATATTGCTAGAGTATAGGACACTTGACCCCCTTCATCCTCTCCATCCAGATTTAAAAAAATAAGGTTATACGATCTCCCTAGGTAAATAATCTCACATATGATATAATTTTTTGATTTTATGATTTTCTCGCACCAATCTTTTCACGATAATTTTGATCTACCTAGGAAATTAGTTTTTTTTATCTTCCACTGCACATGTGATGCTTTGATTTGGTTTCCTGGTGACTCCAACGGCCTCAGCCCTGACTAGGTTCTTAGGGGACTCCATCTCTCCCTTGGCACCATCACCCTACTGGTCGCCATCAGGGAAGAGCCAAGGTCCAAAACCATGATGGTTACCTTCATGGTGGTCGAGCTCCCTTCAGCATACAATGTCATCCTTATCGCCCGATCCTCAACAAACTAAGAGTGGTCATCTCCACCTACCATCGAGCAATGAACTTCCTGACCCGAGTCGGGATCGAAGAAGCAAGGAGCGACCCTCAAGAATCAAGGCAGTACTTGACGGCTATCACGCTGCCAAAAAAGTAGAAACTGGAACTGCCCTAGGCCAACCCCCGAGATGCGGCTGGAGCACCACTTTCAGAAAAAGTCGATTGAACAAGATCATGAACATCATATCTATGCTTCCAAAAAAATATCAAGTCCGACTCATCAGCTTCCTGACAAAGAATGCTGATGTCTTCGCCAAGTCACCAAAAGACATGCTAGAGATCGATCTTAAGGTTTGACAGCACCGCCTAAATATCTTCCCTGAGACATGACCGGTGAAACAAAAGCCTTAGAAGTTCACCCTCGATCGGTTAAAGGCATTCAGCGACGATTTGGATTAACTAATGGAGGCAAAATTCATAGCTGAGGTGAACTACCCTCAATGGTTATCCAATGTAGTTCTCATAAAAAAATCTAACAGAAGCTAGAGGATGTGTGTTGACTACACTGATCATAATCAAGTATGCCTAAAGAATTGCTACCCCCTCCTGAGGATCAACCAATTAGTGGACATAACCTCAGGACATGAACTCCTCACATTCATGGATGCTTTCTCGGGCTAGAAGTAAATCTGAATGGCTCCTGAAGACCAAAAACATACCGTCTTCATTAAGGACTGAGGAGTCTACTACTACAAAGTCAAGCCTTCGACCTAAAGAATGCTAGAGTGAGTTACCAGAGGATGGTCAACCAGATGTTCAAGCACTAGATCAAGAGAAACATGAAAGTGTACGTCGATGACATGATCGTTAAGAGCAAAGTCGCTAACACTCACCTGGCAGACCTAGCTAAGATGTTCTAAACACTCAAGAAGTTCAGCATGCACCTTAATCTCGCCAAGTGCATCTTCAGGGTTAGTTCCAGGAAGTTCCTCAGCTTTATCATCCATTAGAGAGTGTAGACGCAAATCCCGAAAAGGTTTAAGCTATAACCGAGATGCAATCACCCTGCTCGGTCAAGGAAATCTAGCATCTTACCGGAAGACTAGCCCCTCTTAACCGATTCCTATCTTGGTCGAGGGACAAGTGCCTTCCCTTCTTCTGAGATCTAAAGCGCTCCAAAGACTTTAAATGAACTTTGGAATGTGAAGCCTTTAGGAAGTTGAATGTGCACCTCGCCCAACTATCACAACTCACTTCGGCCATCTCAAGTGAGCCACTCAACCTCCACCTCGTAGCCTTTGAGCACGCAGTTGGCTCAGTCCTAGTCCAAGAAGGTTGGGAGCACAGCGACCCATCTATTATATCAACCACATCTTCAACAAACCCAAGGAACAACACCCTTCGATCGAGAATCTAGAGTTGGCTCTGGTGCAGGAGGCCAGAAAGTTGTGGCCCTACTTCTAGGCTAATACAATAAAGGTGGTGGCCAACTGCACAAGCTTGCTCTCTACTTCGAGTTCAAAGTAACCAATAAAGAAGCTGAGTATGAATCACTTCTGTTGAGGCTCTGTTTGGCCCTAGAATTACATGTGAAAGAGATTGAAATCTTCAGTGACTCCCAGTTAGTGGTAAGCCATATCAACGAGGACTACAAAGCTCATGATGCGACTATAGTGAGATACTTGTCCAACGTGCACTGACTCGTCAATCGCTTCCAACACCTCTCGATGATAAGGGTCCCTTGGATGAAAAATGTGCAAGTCGACACATTGGCTAGGCTGGCCTTGATGCGCAAGACGAGGGAATACCCCTCGGAAATCAAGATGCTCTCTTCCAAATCATCATAACTTGGGATGTCACCACAACCGAAGCCGCGCCAAACTGGATGGAGGGGATTCTCCACTATAAGAAGGATAGGACATTACTCATCGACCGGGTCACCTCTTGCCGACTAATGTAGGCTCAGGCCTAGTATTACGAGATCAACAGCCAGCTCTACCATAGATCATTCAGCCAACCCCTTCTTCGGTGCCTAGTGCCCATGGAAACCGAGATGGTTCTGGCCAAGGTTCATGAAGGCATTTGTGGGGAGCACATCGAGACACTAGTGGGGAGCACATCGAGACACCATAACCTATTATTGGTCGATCATACATTGAGAATGATTCTGACCACGGAAGCTGAGATGGTTTTGGCCGAGGTTTATAAAGCCGCATTGACCCTAGACTTCAAAATCCTCATACAAGGCTATTATTGGCCGACCATGCATCGAGACACCATAACCTACATGCAACGAAGCTCGCAATGCTAGGGGCATGCTTGGGTGCAACATCATCTCACAGTTCCCCTCATCACAATCGATAATGCATGGCCTTTTGCCCAATGGGGAATAGACCTCCTCAGTCCCTTCTCTCTCCATCTCAGGACAATGGAGGTTTCTCATAGTCGGGGTGGATTATTTTACCAAGTGGGTCAAGACTGAACCATGGCATCCATCACCAAGAAGCAAGTTATGTGGTTGGTCTGGAAGAACAACATACCGAGGGCATTCATCACCAACAATGGGGCTCATTTTAACAACTCCAAGTTCAAGGAGTTCTGTCAATCCTACGGAATTAACTGAGGTTTAGCTCGATGGCGCACCCCCAGACCAACGACTTGGGTGAGGTGACCAACTGAGTCATACTTGAAGGCCTTAAAATAAGGGTCATCAAGGCCCATGACACATGGGTCGACGAACTGTCAAGCATTCTATGGTTATCCTGAACTACACCAAAAACCACCAAGGGTGAATCACCGTTCAGCCTAGCGTTCGGGACCAAGACAGTGCTCCCACCTGAGATGGATTTTCAACTCTCTGGGTCGAGAACTTTGAAGATAGCAAGTTAAAGGAAGGGCTTCGAGCAAACCTTGACCTCGCTAATGAACGGAGGATCGAGTCACACCTATGTGCCTTAGCATATAAGAAAGTCATGGCGCGACATTATAACCGAAGGGTCCAACCATGCCAGATCAAGGTTGATGACCTTGTTTTATGCAAGACCGAGATCAGCAACCCAACTCATGCTTGAGTCAAGCTTGCACCAAACTGAGAGGGCCCTTACCGAGTAACCGATGCGGTCCAAGATGGAACTTACCATCTTGAGACCATCGAAGGAGGTTGGCTACTAAGGACAAGGCATGTCTCCAACCTAAAGAAGTACTATCCATAGACTCAATGGAAAAAAGACATCAATCAGAGACAAGTATATGAAAAGGTATGTTTTCATTTCATAAGCAAAAGATTTACTTAGTAAGTTAGGTTGGGTATTACATCTAAGCAATAGGACCCAACCGGTTATAGAAAGATAAAATGGCAAAATCCTTCCCGAGGCATCCCTCACACTTCTGGAGGGTTGGTGCTAGCATCGAATGGGACCTCATCCATTGACATGTTGTTGTCCTTAGGAAGGGTGGCGAATAGGTTATCTTCAATTTCCAGGTCAGGGTACCTTACCTGAAAATGAGCCAAAGTGACCCAATACTCATACTCGTAGGTCACCTGCCCTAACCATTACAGCTGAGCTTGAAGTCAATCTTGACTCCTTGTACTTGACTGGTGTCCCCTTCACCTTCTTGGGCACTACTAGATGCTACTTGGCCAAGGACTCCTTAGCTTTTTGGGCCTTTGACTGAGCTGCCTCCAGATTTTCATGATAGGTCCAATAGCTCATCCTCTAGCATTTAGTTCCTATCTCAGGTCTCCTTTAATTGCCACTAGGACTCCCCGAGGTGCTGCTTGAGCTCCTCGCATCGCTGTTTGGACTACCCGAGCTCAGCCTTCAACTGTTCAACCTTCGCTTCCAAGTCAGTGGCTCGTTGCTCGACCACCGCTATAGAAGAGGGTACGGGTTAGGGCAATTCCTGCATTCCAGTATTCCTAGAGGGATGTGACCAAATAGCATCATGAGTTGAGCACCATCTGTGACAGCAAGATCTGCCACCACTCGAGGCAAGCCTCGATGACTAGGTGCAGTAGGAACCGAAGTCCCGCCTCGAGCACATCGATCGTTAACCCAAATCGTATGAGAACTGCCTAGACCAAGGAGCATGAAGTTCATAGTCGTACGGGATGTTTTTGCATTTTGAAGTCATTCGAGAAGCTGCACAGTCATGACCGAGTCACAATCATGAGACAACTTCATGATTTATAAGGCCTTCACGTCCATCGGGGATATGTCATCCAAAGACGAATTGACTACCTCTACTCTAGGACTACCCGAGTCGATGCCACAGCCTCGGGCGACGATCGACATGACAAAGAAGAAGAAGAAGAAGAAGAAGAGAATGACATCTTGACCTGAATTGCTAATGATCAAGGAGAGGAAGGCCTAAGGCAGTGTGGAGGTGGAGTAGCTAAGCAAAATGAAGCCCTCACATCCAATGGAGGATTTATAAAGGGAACCCTACCACTTGACGTGACCCTTCGTCTCCCCAAGCGAGGGTAACAACTCATCTCACCATCATGATGCCTAGGCAAAAAGTGATAAAATACGAAGAGTATAAATCCCGTCAGTAGGTGGGACTGCCAAAATAAAGTTCTTGCCAACACCAAAGTTTCTTGCTAGCAAGCATCCCGCCAACACTAAAGTTTCTTGCTAGCAACATCCTACCAACACCAAAGTTTCCCGTCAACAAGCATCCCGCCTGAAAACCCTACATCCCGCTAAGGATTTTTTATCCAACCTAGAAAGGACCACCTCGACAAGACAAATCATGAGCTCGAGTTATGTATCTTGACCAATCATGAGCTTGAGTTATGCATCTCAACCAGTCATGGGCCCTAATTATGCCCCTCAACCAATCAGTGCCCGAGTTATGTATCTCGACCAGTCATGAGCCTGAGTTATGTCCCTCAGCTAGCTAATGTCCAAGTTACGAATCTCGTCTAGTCATGAGCTTGAGTTATACCTCTCGACCAACCAGTGCTCGAGTTATGCATGTCAGTAAATCATGAGCCCGAGTTATGCCTCTTGGCCAACTAGTGCCCGAGTTATGCATCTTGGCTAATTACGGGCCTAAGTTATGCATCTCTGCCAATCACAAGCCCAAGTTACACCTCTCAGCCAAATCAATGCCTAACTTATGCATCTCAGCCAATCATGAGCCTGAGCTATATCTCGATCAACCAATGCCCAAGCTACGCATCTCGACCAATCACGAGCTTGAGTTATGCCCCTCGACCTATTAGTGCTTAAGTTATGCATCTCAGCCAGTCATGAGCCTGAGTTATGCCTCTCAGCCAAACCAGTACCGGAGTTATGCATCTTGTCGGCCAGTCATGAGCCCGAGCTATGCATCTCGACTGGTCACGAGCCTAAGTTATGCCCCTCAGCCAACTAGTGCCTGAGTTACACATCTTAGCCAATCATGAGCCCGAGTTATGCCTTCAGCCAACCAGTGCTTGAGTTATGTATCTCGACCAATCACAAGCTCGAATTATGTCTCTCGGCCAAACCAATACCCGAGTTATGTATCTCGATTAATCATGAACCTAAGCTATGCATCTTGGCCAACCGATGCCCAAGTTACATATCTCGGCCAGTCATGAGCCAGAGTTATGCCTCTTGACCAACTAGTGCTCGATATATGTAGCTTAGCTAGTTATGCATCTCAATCAAACTAGTGGTTGAATTATGCATCTCAGCTAGACATAAGCCCAAGCTATGCATCTCAGCCAACTAGTGCCCTGTTATGCATCTTGGCCCGTTATGAGTTCGTTTTATGCCTCTCAGCCAACCAGTTGTGTAACTAGTGCTCGAGTCATGCATCTCGACCAAATAAGTATCCGAGTCACGCACGTCCAATGGACAACCGCGCGCTCCGATCGATCAATGCCCGAGTTGCACGTCTCAGTTGTCTAGAGACTGCTAAGGCTGATTATGCCTGAATTATGCATCTCGACCGGTTATGAGCTTGAATAGGGTTAATGATAGAAGAACCTATGCACCCAAAGGAACCATGGAGGCTGATTATGCCCGAATTATGCATCTCGATCGGTTATGAGCTCGAATAGGGTTAATGACAGAAGAACCTATGCACCCAGAGGAACTACGGATCCAATTGGAGAAAGCATCAAGCCGTACCTCAAGCCCCTCTACGAGGAATTAGTGCTTATCAAAACAAACATTTGACTTAAAATTATACAAACAAGAATATAATTCGGAAATCTGTTTAACTTGAAAGTGTGAGTAAGGTAGTGAGTAAAGTAAATCAGTAAGCATATGCCAAGTAAAAGCAAGAATGAAATGCAAACTGATTTATAATAGTTCAGTCATCCCGACCTACATCCACTCTTGATTCCTCTTAACTCGAGGCTACCGACTTTCACTACCCATCTTCTTTCCAATGGGCAAAGATCAACTACCTTACAATACATCTCCTTTTACCAGGCTCAGGATAGAACATTTACAAACTCTTTCTCACAAGACCTCAACTCTCCTTAGAATGACTACTAAAATTGAGGAGGAAGAGACTCAAACACTAAGAGTTTACAACAGTCGTCTTGAGTCTTTCTTCTTATTTTGTGCCAGCATCTTCTTCTTTAGTTGTGGACATTCACTTTTGAAGTGCCCTAGCATTTTACTTTCATAGCAAGTTATTATGTCATTTTTAAGTTCATTTTTATTCTTATATTCTTGTTTTATTAACTTTTTCAACTTTATTATGAGGAGTTTAAAGTCATCATCGTCACTTAAGCTTTCACTCGAGTGACCTTCTTTCATTTTCAGCAATATCCTTCCTATTCTTTGGAAGGTTGTTCTCATATTCGTCATGTGCCATCCTTTGATTCTTGAATTGTAGTTACTTTTGGATCCCAACTTTTGAGAAGAGAACTTAGAATTTTATTAACAAGTTCAAGATTAGTAAAAGATTTTCTAAGAGATTTCAAACCATTGATAACATCTATAAAATGGGTGTACATATCACCAATGGTTTCGCTTGGCTTCATTTGAAACAATTCATAATTTTGCACCAAAAGACTAATCTTAGACTCTTTAACTCTACTTGTGCCTTCATGTGTGACTTCAAGTGTGTGCCAAATATCATGTGCAGTTTTATATATAGAAACACGATTAAATTTATTTTTATCTAAATCACAAAATAAAGCATTCATAGTTTTTGTATTTAAAGAAAATGATTTTTTCTCTATATCATTCCATTCATTTATTGGTCTAGAGGATTTTTAAAAATCACATTCAATAACGTTCCATAAATTAAAGTCTATAGAAATAAAAAAAATCCTTATTTATGTTCTCCAATACATGTAGTCTGTCTCATTAAACATAGGAGGACGAGTGATAGAATGACCCTCTTGATTATTAACAAAAGTCATTTAGTCTCTATTGGGTATAAAACCAACTGAGAGAAACTGAACTCTGATACCAATTGTTATGATATAACACTAATGGGTGAAGATCAACTACCCTTGTTACAACTCTTTCTTCTTTTCACAAACTCTTCCCTCTTTTATAAGAATTCCCTCACACATCTCCCTTAGGACAATCTCTAAGCTTTATGAGGAGGGAATCAACACTTTAAGAGAGCTTACAACCTTAGTATCATAGGGTTTTTTGTTCTATTTTCTTACTGACTCAAGCAAGAATGAGTGGGGTATTTATAAGCCCCAAATGGCTTCAAAAATGGAGTCAAAATTTAAATTTTTTGGGTCTTCAAGGTACTAGTGGTACCACCGCCTATAGTAGGCGATACTACCGCTTGGCAAAGGTTAGGAGACTGAGCTTTGGCGGTATTACCGCCAGCCTAGGTGGTACCATTACCTGCAACATTAACTGCTGGCGGTACCATCGCCCAATCTAGGTGATAATATCGCTTGGTAACATGGGAAGCGTGTACTTTACTTTCCAACTCATTGGCGATTTTATCGGCTGATCCAACTGTGGGTCATTAAATGGGCCTCCCAATTGGCCCAAATCAGCTCCAATTAAAGCCCAATAGGCACTTAATTGAGTTAGCATTGTTACAACCAAAACTAACTCAATTTCAACCTAAACTATTTTGATCAAGACACAAACTATTACAAGCATGAATCTTATGTTATCCGACATATCATTGGTTTATCCAGGCTTCATCCAAACCTTCGGCGTATCGTCGTCTCCTTCAGTGTATTGCACAATCAATTGGCATGTTGACCTCCCACAACATCTTATCTTCTTAACGCAATGTTTGATTCTTCTGCTCGATGCCCAAACTCACGATACAAAATCTATCTTCCGACACATCGGCCAATCCTTCAGCCCCATGTCTAATCTCTGACATGATCCACTCCGACCTAACTTATGATTCACTTGCTTTAATCGATTTACCTTTCCATGATCAAAGTTAATCCTACGTCACTTAAACGCTCATTAGATTACGTCATCAATTGATTTCATCATCAAAATTTGATATTCAACAAGATCCAAAGTTCAATGGGTAACCAAAGTAAACCCCTCTTTCTTGTAGGTATGTCTCAAAACAAGAGCTAGGAGAAAAAGATTGTATCTTGATAGTGGATGCTCAAGGCATATAACCAAAGATCTAACACACTTCTCAAAGTTCACTAATTGAGATAGAGGATATGTCACCTTGAAAGATAACAACAAAGGAAAAAATCAATGGCATTAAATATTGGTGGCAAATCAAATATTTTAATTAAAGATGTTCTTTTAGTAAATGATTTGAAGCATAACTCATTAAGCATTAGTCAACTTTGTGATAAAGGGATAAAATATTAAATTTAAATTGAATGCTTGTATTATAGAAATACTAAATAAGAATAATTCTATGATTACTTTAAGAAGTGATAATATTTATACTATTGATCTTAATGATTTTCATAATGAAACTTGCTTTTTGGTTTTAAACGATGATGCATGGCTTTCACATACGAGATTAGGATATGCAAGTATAAAATTAATCTCATAAATTGAAACTAAAGAACTTTAGTTATTTTTTAATTTTATAGGAATCTATCCATGTTATTTTTTAATATATTTTTCGAAGGTAAGAAAAATGTTGATGATGATTTTTGAATTTTATTTGAATGAGAGTTCTCCTCTCCAAAGCAACTTAGATACATCTACTTCCAAAGAAACCTTACCTAAGGATGGAAGTATATAGACTCACATCCTAAGGAGCTAATTATTGAAGATATATAAAAAGGTGTTTAAACTTGCTCTTCATTGAAATATATTTATTCAAATATATGAATCAAGATATTTTACTATTTATTCTCATATGATTATTTCTTTTTATTAAAGAAGAGATTTTTGTAAAATGAATCATGATCTTTCACTTGGCTTATTGATATTCCTAACTTGAGATTTGTCTCGTATGAATCAAGAATTTTTGCTAATTATTCTCATATGATTCCTTTTACTAAAGAGAAAATTTATCCAATCGAAAAATGAGCCTCCACTTAACTTCTCAATATTCGAATTATTTTTGACCACTTGGTGTAGAAGAAATATGTGGTTGTTTGCTGTCAACTGATCCTTCACCCTTGCTTGCACATTCGATACTACTTTGCTTTGGATAGTAGGCTTCAAATTTTTCCCTCTCGTATAACCATCTTTCGTCTCATATCAAGAACCCTTTTCAAACTTTGATACTTCTCCACTTTTGAAGCTAGTTTGCTCACATCATTCAACTGATCCTTCACAACTGCTTCTCTACTTTGGCAATCTTATATTTCAGACCTTATAAGTATCTTACAATTGTTTGTTCTTCTGGTTCCACAAGCTCTCTTTTTAACATAAGATTGTCGAACTCTGCTGTGTACTCTACACTAATATCTTTTTGCTTAAAATTATGGATTTTAAGAAAGATTTATTGCCTCTAATTGTTAAGTATTTTCTTTTCAACTTCCTTTTCATTTTCACCCATGTCATGATCTTACTCTTCCCCTCACGTTCTCTTTGCTTCTTCATATTTTTCCATAAAAAATATGTGCTCCTTCTAAGCTTGAATGCTACAAGTTTTACCTTCTTTTGTTCTGGAGGTTCATGAAAGTCGAATATTCTTTCCACTGTATTAAGCCAATTGATAAAGTCATCAACTTGATTTTATCTTCAAACTCTGGAATATCCAACTTTGAGTTGTATTTGTTCTGTCACTCATCTTGGTCTCTACGCCTTACCTAAAATTTTTCAAACTCCCTTGGGTAAGGTGGTGTATCATCATCAGAACCAAACATTTGGGCATCATTTTCATTGCTGATTATTTCTACTCCGAAGTTCTTCAATGGTTTAATTTTTTTCGTGTAGATTGTGTAACAATCTTTATAGCTGCAACCTTAAGGATTCAACATCATCTTCATGGCCACTACCTTCACCAACTACTTCTTTTCCATTTCGCCTTGCCATGATCTCTAGCATTTAGCTTTGATACCAAACTAGTACCGGGAAAGGAAGAAAAAAGAATGAAATTCAAAAAAAGAAAAAGAGAAATCGATAGTTGAGTTGTTGAAAAGAAAACAAACTTAGGATGAAACTTGCATAAAATCGATAAATAGTTTACCACTAAGTTTAAAATCACAAAGGGATACATAAAATTCACCACCCCAAGGATATTAAATAATGATACAGAACTGCAACAAAAGACTCACCACTCAAGGAAGCATCTAAGAGATAAACTCTTTCTAACCCTAAAATATCAAAATAAGTACTAGTGCATGAAACAATATGCATAGAGGACTATGAAATTAAATGCCTTATAGTTGAAAACTACCCCCGTTTAATATATTTTTTGGTCATGAAAAAAGCACCTTGAAATAACTTTAACTTTGACTAAGGAATATGCTTATGAGCTGTCTTATTTTAGTGGACTGGATTAAAGACTATCAGATAAATATTATTGATTGTAAAGTATATTATAGGATCGTAAGATTCATCCATAAGGCAACCTCCCCTACATATGGAGTGTCAACTTTTAGACCCCCGAATTATGCTGTCTTTGCATATGCATGTCTTATGCATCCATTTTAAGCCTTAAGGGAAAGTTGACTTAGTGCTATTATGCTACAGGAAATTCCATCTGAAACTTCCTACCACACTATATATCTATCAAACTTATACAGTTGCTCTCAAGTTTCTTATTTTGATATAGAACCATTTTGCATTGATTTTGCTTCATTGCATCAATCACTTTCCTAAAAGATTTCCATTTGCCTTCTTTAAAACTTATTCTTCCTTACGTCCATATTAACTAAGGCTTTGCATTAAATTGGCAATGTGGTAATCTCTTCTCTATCCTCTTATTTTATGCTCTATTTGCCTTTTCTTTCTGATGCCAGTCTCATTTGAAGGATCTAAAACACTCATTTTATTGAATTGTTTTGCAAGTAACTGTGTCCCTCAAGCATCACCTGATCATCACACTATGATACTGAAAAAAATCACACTATGATACTGAAAAAAAGGGCAGCCATTGTTATAAAAAGTCAACATGATATATCATGTCAAATATCCTTTGGATTGCAATTCTGACAGCTTCAACATTTTCCGAAGATCGTATGAAGTTGTTGACTGGGGCTTAGAAGATGGGTGAATTAATCTTAATATGAAGTGTTAACTTTTCGTCAATGTCTTATGTTCTAAACTGCCATTTGCTGATCAAAGTTGAGACAAGCCAAGATAAAAAAAAAAAAACTTCAATGATATTGACTGATTTCTTGACTGATCCCAGGTTAGTCAGGTTGATTTCCAAAACAAATCTTGTCAGCCTGAGTCAATTCTTGATCGGCCATGCCAATCCCTGCTGATCTTAGCTAACCTAGCTGATTTTCAAGTTTCAATTAATCTTGTTGCTCTCTTTTTACTTTTTGACTATTTCAATAAAAAAATATCCTGTGATCCTAGTCAGTTGACTTGGAATCGATCACTTTTCTCCAATTCTGATCATCATCCAGATCCTGACCCTGCTAATATTGGAGGCCCTATTTTGATGCTGATCATCATCCATCATCTGTTTAGATACTTTCTAAAAAAGTCAGGGAACTGCTTAAGACACTTTTATGCGGTGAGACTTTGTTTTGATATTTGCAAATAAGATTTGATGAACTAAAAGATTGAAATTTATGTCTACGCATGTAAATGGGTTGGCACTGCCAAGTATTATGCGGCTCATACTGTGATATACCCAAGAAAGTTAGTGAGCCAATCTGGTCGGTGTTGGTATCAATTGCACCATGTGATGTCGAGATAGCATGGATCAATGTTGCTAATCATTTTATAGGAACCAACACTGTTTATCCAGAATGTCTAATTTATATTTAATATGCTTGTGATTCACTATCATGATACATAGTTCATACCAAGTTTTATTTTATCAGGCGGTACATATCGATCTACCAACTGATCGATACATGAACCATTCGTTACTGAGCAATATCGTCAGGTAACGATTGTTTCCACTCGTTACCACGTAAAATTGACCAGTAAAAGTCGATTTCAACTATCGCCTGTCGATTTTAAACGATCTCAACCGAGGGAGGGAGAAAGAAGAAGAGGGAGAAGAAGAAGAGGAGCAGTCTTAGTCGAGGGAGCGAGAGAGAAGAAGAGGAGAACTTGGATTTCTTCCTGAGTCGTGCGACCCATCGCCCGGTCTCCCTGCGTCGCGTGATCCATCGCTCGCGAGCAATTTCTTCTCTCCGCATAAGGAGAAGAAACGTCTCCTCGTGTGGGGAGAATGAACGAGACGACGTCGTCCTTTTTTTATTTTTTACTTATATTATATTATATTATATTATATTATACCGAACGGTATGCCCTATGCGTACCATTCGATATTTGGTACCATATAGTATCGAGGAAAGATAGGTATGCTAGTATGGACCGCTTTAATAATCCTTGATTCATATACTACATAATAGCACTTTAATATGAAATATTTAAAGCTAAAGTCATGTGACAAGTACCCTGTTTTTATTTAACCATTGTAATTGGAGTTCATGTATCATACAACTATACAATGTGTTGATTCTTTTGTCATAACAACAAAGTTTTTCTTTTTAGTGGTTGTTTTTCCAGTTGGTTACTTTGAAAAAAAGAACTGTCAAATTAATAGACAATTTCAGAGACCATGTGTGTTTCAAATGGGCCCTGCTGGGTTCTTAAGATATTGTACTAGAATTCTTTTCACCATAGTCTTGATTTATCCAGTAATACTTCTCAAATTTATAATTTTGTGGACACCTTTAAAAAAAAGATAAAGACTAAAGACTACTTATATTGAAATCAGGATTAAGGTCATTTATTAAAGATTAAGGTATCTTTTGATATTGCTGATTGCCGCTAGATGTTCATGAACAAGTTGGAACTCTTATCAGCTGTACCTGATATACTCAATGTTGGAAAAATCGAAGACCTGTCTGTTATCCGATATTGGAATATATATATATACATAGTTTTATTGTCCTTGTCCTCATCTATTTGGCAAGTGTATACGAGTCTTCTTAACTATCTTTCCCCAAATTTTGTGAATTGTTGTGATTCTGAGCTCACGGAAGTTTCTGCAGGCACTCAGGTCAACGATCTAGGGTTCGTAAACTCCAATATATTGCTGAGCTGTAGAGAACTGTTGACATGTTTCAGGTAATCATGCAGTTCTTACTTTGGATTTCTCACCCTGGATTTTCTTGATGGAAACATTATTTACCTTTGTTTATGTAGACACTGGGAGCAGATTTGGCTACTAGAGTTGCTTCTCTGTTTCAGTACCGTCTTTCTTTATCCATGGAAAACGAGAAACTAAGACAGCAGATTGCCAGTCTTCGACAAGCAAAAAATATCAAGGATGGTATGCCAATATCTTTGTTGTTTTTCCTGCTTCAGTAAATTTTTTGGACACCTTTAAAAAAATATATAAAGACTAAAGACTACTTATATTGAAATCAGGATTAATGTCATTTATTAAAGACTAAGGTAACTTTTTGATATTGCTGATTGCCACTAGATGTTCATGAACAAGTTGGAACTCTTATCAGCTGTACCTGATATATTTCAATGTTGGAAAAATTTTAAGACCTGTCTGTTATCGGATATTGGAATATATATATATATATATATATATATATATATATATATGCATAGTTTTATTGTCCTTGGCAAAAACTGTAGTAAAGAGGGATGAAGCTTGTGAACTGTTCAAGCTGTGCTAGAAATACACTAACTAGATACATATTAATACTGAAAATACCAGTTTTTATGTCATACTAGCGTAAAACATTTGTCTACCTATCTTCTGTGTATTTCTTAGGCATTCATCAGCATAATTTTATTCTGATTCAGCGGATTTTGATAAGTCAACATCAGTATCTGAAGAATGAAGCAGGGAGGTTGAGAATGATTTGTGGGCGCCACCGGAGAAGCAAAAGTGCAGCTGGGAAAGCTCAATCTTGGTGGTAGGTAAGTTTCTCTGAAGCATCATTTAGGGCACTGGCAAATGAGAATCCTATTCTTGGGGTTGAGAATTCATGACATGAGGTTTGTTTTTCTAAGTTTGACTCCCAAGCTCTATATTTGAATCTAGTGTGTCGGTTAAGCCTCTTCCAAGTCTAACATACTCCCCTATTGCAAAAAATTTTTGCTTGTCAATATAATTTTGTCGCACTAATCTAAGACTATAAGGTGGTAAGTACTACTACATTTTCTCCCCGTGTGGTGTCATTTACTAGCACAGTTTTGCCAAACATTGGTGCCGCCCATAGGCGCGCAAGTAATTGTCCATTTTGAGTATACCCATACGATTTTACCCTTTGTAGAGACTTAGAGTTTTAAAAGACACCTCTAAGAGTATAGGAGGCTGGTGGACTTATAAGCCCTTAGCTCCCCTACTTCTCAACCAATGTGGGACTAAAGATGACCTTATCATTACTCCCTCTACAAAGGGAGGGAATGACTCATGTCTGAGGTGCTTGGCTCGGGAGTACTGGTCGACCGAGGTGCACGGCTCGGGGCCCTTCTTTTAGTGCCAATATGATAAGGGACATTTTGATCGGTCGAACATTGGTGCGACCCGTAGGCGCGCGAGGAATTGTTCACTTTGGATGTACCCACACGGTTTTGCCCTTTGTGGAAACTAAGAGCTCCAAAAGGCGCCTCTGAGAGTAAGGGAGACTGATGGACTTATAAGCCCTTCCCTCCCTTTGTGGAGGGAGTAATGATAAAACCATCTTTAGTCCCACATTGGTTGAGAAGTATGGGAGCTAAGGGTTCATAAGTCTACTAGTCTCTCTTACTCTCAAAGGTATTTTTTGGAGCTCTTAGTCTCCATAAAGAGTAAAATTATATGGATACGCCCAAAGATAATTCCTCTCGAGTCTACGAGCCGCACCAATGTTTGACCGACCAAAATGTACCTTATCAAACTATGATGTAAGGTTTACCTATTGTGAATGTCATCTTTACAACTACTTGCTATGATCTGACTAATTACCAGCTGTTCTGTGAGATCCATGATTTTGCACACAATGGTGATTACCACGTAATAGGTATGTCAATGGGTCTAATTCAATCCAGCAATGACTCCATTTCCATTCAACAGGTAAAAATCTCTGCACTGCGTCTACATATTACAAAATTTAAGATAGTCTCAGTTTCCTGTTCAAAATTTGCCTAGATGTGGTTAATTCAAATTTCCCATGGTTGAAACATGTGAGGAGCGTGATAGTATTTGTGTGTGTACGTGTATATATATATATAGAGCTTGTCTCATCTAATAGGCAAAGCTTTTAGATGTGATGTCATTGATAGGAACATAAGATGATAAACAATCACATTATGATACGAATGACACGGGAGTAATTAGATAGTTGACAATAACTAGAACAAGATAGGGGTAGTTGTATGCAGTAATTACACAACATAATTACATTTACATAACCATGCACTTGTAAAAGAACGATGGAGAGTAGGAGTTGCTCACATTAAAACCCGATAATTCTTGGACGACGGGCCAACCAGAGCGCCGGCCACTGCCACCGTTGCGTTGCCGAACCCAATGCGGATCCTTGCAGTGTGTCATCATTGCGTCCTTCCTTCCTTGTCCACGACGCGCCCGACCCAAACTTCACCCAGGCGAACACCCTGAAAACGAAGCTCAGGGACCCATCGCCATGGCTCCGATCCCAGTCCATAGCCTTCACGGTGTCCGAGATTAGGTGCTTGCTCGACGGGCTCTGGCTGCAGTGGTTGATAGGAGATATGATTTAAAAATTGATGATAAATCAATAAACTCAATAGGTATTTTTATTACTTCTTTCTATTTACAATAGGGTATGAGACTCCTCTCTCTATAAGAGAGATTATAGTTTCTATCTTTTATTATTGTCAAACGTCCACTGTCATCTCCCTTTTGTGAAGTCTGCGATACAACTGCGACTGTTGCAATCTTTTCTTGTCGAGGGCTCCTCTCCCTCGTCCTCTTCTCTCGGTGAAGTGAAGAAGTATCTTCTACATCCGCTCTTGTCGCCCTAGTCGTCGTCACAATTGCTATTGTCCATGGCACCGGCGTTGTCGCATCTTCCAGCCCCAGCGTCAGCACCGTTAAGTCGTCCACCCCATCGAGGAAACCCGTCGCGCTGGATCTCGAGTTCAAGCACCCGCCCACCCGATGATAGTCCGATCTAATCGGATTTTCGAACTTGGCTCTAGTAGAATCGTCAGCTCTTTCTTAACTAGGCTGATATCACCGTCAAAGTCAATCGCCATCAGATCTTCACCACGATTGACAACACAACGGCTTCCTTCTCAACTAGGTTGACATCGCCGTCGAAGTCAACCATCGTCAGATCTTGCGGGGGCATGTAGAAGATAGGATTTAGATATGATTTTCCCAACTGAATGATATGATTTCCCCAACTGAATGAGCAAATCACGTACGTTAGTTGAGGGAAATCCTCCTATCTTCACCTGTATAAATTGATGATAAATCAATGAACTCAATGGACATTTCTTTAATTCTTCCTATTTCTAATAGTGGTGCTCCCCTTCTCTTGAAAGAAGGGCGGAATCGGGACATAGGAGATGATTTCGGAGTCGTAGAGGACAACCACGCCGATCTCGTCGCAGTCGATGCCCAACTAGTCGTTGGGGTTGTGGAAGGTGAGGGAGAGGTTGAAATCGGCGGACAGCTGCTGGGTGATGACGGTTAGGTTGAAGCCGGAGACGACGGCCCAGGAAACGACGATAACAGGAAGGTTGGGCCGGAGGACGAGCCAGAGGACGAGGTTGAAGACAAAGAGGACAAGGAAGGAGGTGATCATGACAACGTAGAGGCTGCGGAGGAAGACGCTACTGCAGAGCACGGAAAGGTGGGGTGGCACACTGATGCCATAGGATAGTAGGGGACAGTGTGCGACGAGGGCCGCAGGGGAGGAGCGCCATAGACGTAAGCATACGGGTTGGAGTGGCCGACGCCGATGGGCTAGTCGGTGACGACGGGGATGGGATCCGCCAAGCGAGTCATGGAGGGTTAGGAGGGAGCAGGTAGTTTCGAAACGACGCGATTCAATTGATGAAAGCACGCAGCCGTCGGGTCCCATCTCTTCTTGCTTCGTATTGTTTTGTTGTGGGCTAAAAGAAGCGCTGATGGATGATCGGACGGTGGATCACAGCTTGACCGTTATGTCCTCACACGGATCATGTATAATATATTTATTACCTTTAGGATGAATCTTTTTTATGTTTAAAATCATGTAAATAATACTTAATATTAAAAGTTTGATTGAGAAACTTGAAGTGATATATCTCTGAAGTTAGCAAATTAATTGATGTGTGGGTTCAAACAAACAAATTAAATGAATAGTTCGAATTCCAAATAGATCTTGGCATCAACGGATAGAATTTGATTGATCGAAAACTTTCTAAGTGATAACTTCCAAATTTTAGAGAGTTGCTAGGATTAAAAATGCATAATCTTGAGCATAAATCCTTATTTTGATAAAACAAAAAAATTTATAAAACTAGAATTAGAATGGCGTTAGCCATATTTTGTTGGTATCTCAAATCCGTCTTTCAAAATTACAAAAAGGACCATCCTATATACTACTTCAATTAATGTAGCACGAGTTTAATATTTAAATTGGTCTATTTAATTCTATGTCCAATTGGAACTTTATATTGATTTTTTTAACTCTTTTATTAGTATTGTTAGAGATTATGTGCCAAAAAAAAACTTATTATGAGGGAGAAAAAAATATATTTGGTAGAACTCATAATTTTCCAATAATCATTATTTTTTATTTTCAATCTTCATGCCTTTGGTTAGGACACATAGGACAATAGCACTAAAATAGAGATGCCTATATATTCTCCCATGAACTTTATAGTTCTCTAATCATAAAACCATCTACCTTTCTATCTTGATTTCAGCGGTATAATATGGATAGTGTGTGTCAATGAGAATGATGTTTATTTCAAGACGACACAAGCAGAGGGACAGAATGACCAATGTTTTTACTTCTGGATATTTTTATCTTTCTTTATATCGTGATCGAAGTGCCAGTACAGCATGGTCCGATTTGAGTGCGTAAAACTACTAATACTATTAGGGGGAGTGAGTTGGTGGGGGATTTAATTGCGAGGTAACCCAATCGATTTTGCTAGATGTGGTGGAGGGTCACTCTCACCTCTTGAACGTCGGTTCCTCGCACAAAGATCGGAGTCAGACAAAGAGGTCATCTAACTTGACCCTTCCGATGCTTAAGTTAGTGAGGGTCGGAGCTCCTAGAGAGTGGAAGAGGGAGAGAGGATATAAAATTGTAGCATGTGAGTGTCGACGGACTGACCCCAGTACTGTTCCTGAGGATGACTTATATACCTATTACCTCAAGTTGATGTACGAGATAGTTTTGTGATCATTGGCGTCAACATGCATAGGTGTTTAATGTTTGTAGGTGTCTCAAATGGTTGACTCGTACATCGGGCGCAGACGCCACCTGGATTGTTTGGCACTGCTCCTTGCTTCCGACGTAATCGGATGCGTGGCTATGTCGTCCTGTTCATCCTCGGGCGAAGTTGGTCCAGGGAGCCACCAAAGTATCTGATATGCGAGTCAGCTCGACATGCTAAGTTGGCTCTGGAAGGTAGTGATGTGTCATATCAGATATCATCTCTCATGACATATAATTTTTAGTTTCATGATTCCCACACTTAGCTATTTCATAGTGTAAGTAAGCATTGAGACCTCTCTTTCTCTCTCTCTCTCTCTCTCTCTCTCTCTTGTTTTCTTTTACTAAAACCAAAAAAATAGGATTACTTTCTAAAACTAGTATAAAATTCACCCTAGATATCGAAGAAGATTAACAAAGAAAACTTAAGAGGATCATTTTCCTCTCTAAATAGATATCTTCGTCAACCTTACAACAAAAATTGAATATTTCTAATCATAAAGAGAATACTCCAATGAACAATGAACGTTCCTGGTAAAATATGAGAAAGAAACTAAGAATCAGTCTCGATAAGTTTGTCGACGAACTCCTCTCCTAAAGTCACATCGATCTTCTCGGATAGCAGCAGCTTCCAAATAGAGCATACTCCTTATAAGCTCCATATACCTTCCTTCCTAAAATTAATCTTTTACCTCCCATATCATGTTTATTTTTAAATTCATTTTAAATTAATTTAAACCAACTACACAGGCTTGTTTGTTCCACTTCACTTTAATTTGAGACCATTTCCTCTAGCACTCAAGAACTCCCTCACGAGAAATGGTGTAAAGAACAACTCTAGGAAACAACCCATAGGATTACTTTTAATATCATTAAATGGCTTACCATCCATGGGTCTCCAAATCTACCAAAATAAGTAATTGTAAGAAATCTTAAGAAGAGATGAAACCAAAAGGTGTGTTTCTAAATCATTTTGATAGAAACAAAAAAAAAATATAAGAATCAGAAGAAGAGATGAAACTAAATGTGTGTTTCTAAACCATTTTGATAGAAACACAAATGACTGCGGAAACTTAAATTGCGTACCTCTAGCCATTGTTGTTGAAGATTTCAACTACCATTTCTCAGTATTTTGATACTTCTTGGCTCTAAATTCTCACTTTAGGTGATATAGAAAATCCTTCAAGTTGAGATTAAGCCAAGGGACCAAAACACACATATATATAGTCTCTTCCATCAAGAATATTTATTACCATAATATTCATGATTTAATTCAAGAAACGAAACATTTGGACCATAATTGAGAATTTTAATTATCATGAATGAAGAAATTTAATAATAACCATTATGAATTTTAATTGTCATGAACGGAGAAATTTAATAATAGTTATTATATTCATAATAAATAAAAACTGAAATATTTAAATCATAATTAATAAAATATTAATGATAATAAATAAAATTTAATTAAAAATGGTTATATTCTCCCACTTGGTCCATACGTTTCACTTAATGACTTGAATTAATCTTACCGAATAATATTCTTAAGAAATAAATACATGAATCATAGCGATAAGTCCTCTTAAAATGAGTATTATCTTCTATGTATCACAATATATTTGGTTTATGAAGAATTAATCTTAATATGGTAACATCACTTAATGAATAAACCCTATGTTTATTCTTGGTCCATCCGAATATATTTTCTCAAATTAATGTGCACATGAATATGAGAAAATATCATAATATATAAGAGTTTCTATACAATTATAAAGTGGAACTAAGTCCCATTTTCTTTACATGATCCTTAAATTTCAGAGGTGGCATGCCTTTAGTCAAGGGATCAGCAATCATCAATTCAGTACTAATATGCTCAATGATCACTTTCTCTTCATTTACACGTTCTCTTATGGCTAAATACTTAATGTCGATATGTTTACTTCGACTTTCACTTTTATTGTTCTTAGCCATAAAGACAGTAGCTGAATTGTCGTAGAAAATTCTTAATGGTCTAGAAATAGAATCAATTATTCTAAGCTCAGAAATGAAACTCTTAAGCCATACACCATGTGAAGTAGCCTCAAAACAGGAGACAAACTCAGCTTCCATGGTAGAAGTAGCAGTCAAAGTCTACTTGGCATTTCTCCAAGAAATAGCTCCACCAGCCAATATAAAAATGTATCTTGATGTTGATTTACGAGAATCAACACAGCCGGCAAAGTCCGAATCTGAATAGCCAATCACATCGAGTTTGTTTGTCTGTCTATACATAAGCATGTAATCTTTGGTTCCTTGAAGATACCTCATCACTTTCTTTACAGCTCTCCAATGGTCCATACTTGGATTACTCTGAATCATCCGAGAATCCCAACAGCAAATACTATATCAGGTCTAGTGCAGACCTGAGCATACATAAGGCTTCCTACGACAGAAGCATATGAGATGTTTTTCATTGATTCCCTCTCAAGATCATTCTTCGGGCATTGGTTCAAATTGAACTTATCACCTTTCATAATGGGAGCAACACTTGGTGAACAATCCTTCATCCGAAATCTTTCTAAAAGCTTATTAATATAGGTTTCTTGTGATAGACCTAAAATGTCTCGAGATCTATCTCTATGGATCTTTATGCCAATGACATAAGATGCTTCACTCATATCCTTCATATTAAAGTTTCTAAAAAAAAATTGTTTCACCTCATGTAGCAAACCCTTATCATTGGTTGCAAGCAAAATATCATCTACGTATAAAATAAGAAAACATATTTTACTCCCTCCCACTGATCTTCTGGTATATACATTGAATCATGGGATTTTCAACAAATCCGAATGAAGAAATCACTTCATGAAATTTAAAATACCATTGACGGGAGGCTTGTTTTAAACCATATATAGATTTATTAAGCTTGCAAACCAAGTCCTCACCAACACTAGAGGAGAAACCTTTAGGTTGTTTCATATAAACCTCCTCCTTTAGATCTTCGTTAAGAAATGTTGTTTTCACATCTATTTGTTGCAACTCAAGGTCAAAATAAGCAACTAATGCCAAAATGATACGAATAGAATCTTTCTTTGATACAGGAGAGAATGTCTCTGTATAATCGATTCTCTCCTTTTGAGTAAATTCCTTCGCAACAAGTCTAGCCATGTATCTCTCAATGTTGCCAAATGAGTCCTTTTTGGTCTTGAAGACCCATTTACAACCTATGACCTTTGTCCCATTAGGCAACTCTACAAGATCCCAGACTCCATTGTTATTCATGGAATTCATCTCCTCTTTCATGGCATCATACCAAAAGCTTGACTCTTTGCGACTTATGGCCTGTGAAAAGGTTTCAGGATCATTTTTTGCTCCGATATTATAGTCAGATTCTTGTAGGTATACAACATAATCACTAGGAATTGCTGATCTTTTATTTCTAATAGATCTTCTTAATGTTGTACCAATGTCTCCCTGAGAAACTTGTGGTTCAACTTGTTGTTCAGGAGCTTGCTGTAATTCCTAAATTGTTTGATCTATTAGAACATTATCAGCAACTTGTGGAATCTATATGATTGGTTGTTCAGCACTAGTTTGAACTTGAGGAGTGCTATGAACTATAACCAATCTATCATTCGATGTGGAATGTTGAGTTACTATATGATCATATGCAGAAACTATGTTCCTGAACTGATCGCTCCCACTGATCATGTATTCCTCAAGAAACTTAGCGTTTGATTTCACAATCCTAGTTGTGTGAGATGGACAATAAAACCTATAACCTTTGGACTTTTCAGCATATGCAAGAAAATATCCACTAATAGTCCTCGGGTCTAGTTTCTTCTCTTGTGAATTATATATCCTGACTTCAGACGGACATCCCCAAATGTGCATATATCTCAAACTCGATTTTCAACCTTTTCATAATTCAAATGGTGTCTTTGGGACAGCCTTAGTTGGAACTCGGTTTAATATATACACAATCGTCTTCAGCGCTTCAGTCCACAAGAATTTAGGAAGATTGGAGTTGCTAAGCATACTCCGCACCATGTCCAATAATGTTCGGTTTCTTCTTTCTGCAACACCATTCTGGTCTAGAGAACCAGGCATAGTGTATTGGGCAATAATCTTATGTTCTTGAAGAAACTTAGCAAACGGACAAGGTATTTATCCATTCTTAGTATATCTACCATAATATTCTCCACCTCTATCGGATCTCACAATTTTAATTTGCTTACCACATTGGTTCTCAACTTCAGCCTTAAAGACTTTGAAGGCATCCAATGCTTCATTTTCATTATGGAGCAAATAGATATACATATATCGTGAGTAATCATCTATAAAAGAGATGAAGTATTTCTGATAATGTGTGTCTATGTCTGGACTACATATATCAGTATGAATGATTTTTAATATGTCTGAACTCCTATTAGCACATTTCTTGGACTTATTGGTCTGCTTTTCTTTAATACAGTCCACATAAGTCTTAAAATCAGAAAAATCAAGAGTACTAAGTACATCATCATTAACTAATTTTTTGATTCTCTATAGAGATATGTTCTAATCTCCGGTGCCATAAGATAGAGGAGTCTTCATTAATATTATACCTTTTAATGCCAGCATGAACATGCATTGAACTATGAGTGTTTTTATTTTGTAAGAGAATTTGAAAAAGACCATCAGACAAGATACCATTCCCAACACGATCAGATTTATATAATAAACTAAATGATATATCTTGAAAATGAAAGGAATATCCAAATGGTACGAGTTTGGAAACAGAAATCAAGTTTCTTGAGAAACTTGCACATAATAGGTCATTTCCAATTCTAAAACAAAGCCACTACTCAATGTTAAAATGCATGTTCCAATTGCCTCCACATGTAAGCCTATCTTATTGCCTGATAAGATGTTTTGCTCACTTCCCACTGGCTTCCTTAGGTTTTGCATACCCTGTAAGGAGTTTGCAATATGGATTGTTGATCCAAAATCAATCCACCAGGTATTAATATTAACTTTAACCATATTAGATTCATAGCAAACAAACGAGGTTGGTTTACCTTTCTTTTCAAGCCATTCTTGGAATTTCTTGCATTCCTTCTTCATGTGTCCCTTCCTTTTACAGAAGAAACACTTTGTTTCTTTCTTGATATCAGCTTGGGGTGGTATTCTACCATTTCCTTACTGATTGGCTTGAATTTTGTCAGTTTTATTCTTCCTACGAGTGGTTGCCACCAATGCACTCTCACCCAGCTCTATCAAAAGTCTCTCTTCTTCTTGAACACACATTGTCATTAATTCATTAATTCATTAATTGACCGTTTATCCTTATGTGCATTGTATGAAATCTTAAAATGCCCAAATTGATGTGGAAGGGTGTTCAGAATATAATGCACCAAGGAAGAGTCTGACATATCAACCTCTAATTTCTTAAGTTGAGCCACAATATCCCGCATTTGTATTATATGCTCGCACACACCTTTTATATTGGTGAGTCTAAGAGATGAAAATTTCGTTATTAGAGTGCTTGCTAGTGCCTTATCCGAAGTGACGAACTGCTCGTCAATAACCTTTAGCAGGTCTCGGACATTATTATGATAGTCAACAGAACCACGTATACCAGTAGTTATTTTAGTCTTAATAAACATCACACTGAGTCGATTGGATCGTTCCCATCGCTCATATAGCGCGATATCAATTGAAGTGCTAGTATTAGAGACTGCAGGTGGTTCATCCTTCCTAATAGCATAATCAATATTCATCCACCCTAAATGGAGAAGTATTCTCTCCTTCCATATCTTATAGTTATCACCCTTGAGTTCGGGAATAACACATCGGATATCAGAGAAATTAATAGTCTAAGAAACTGCATAAAACCCAAAATGCTTATGTCAAAATTTGAGGCTTAAAAGTCTAAATTGCATGTTTTACCAATGTAAAACATACTAAAAATGAATCTCACGACATAAAAATTGTCTGTGGGCTAAATTTTTAATTTAAATAGATTCAAATGATCTTTATGATAAAACTATCAAATTATATACTAATTCATAATCCCTGTGGGTAAATTATGAAAGTAATTTTGATATTTTATCCTGATTAATTATATAAACATAATAAAAGATCCTGTGGGATAATAATTATTAGGTTAAATATAATTAATCATAATATTATGTCTAATTTCTTATGTGATCCTAATTTATATATAATTTTAATTAACTAAGGATGCTATGACTAGTCCCTAATTAATTAAGATTATATGAATCACTAGATATTTTGAATATAAAATCTTGACTCATAAACATGAATTATAATAACAAAACATTCATGTAGCATATGAGTTTTGTCAATAACGAATATTTTCATTTGGAAAAATATTAGAAATCTAATATCTTCATAATTTTCAACACCAAATGCATCAAAAGATTCGAAGGAGAAATCGAAATCAAATCATATTTTAATATCTTAAAAATAAAATCTTCTCCATAGCAAGGCAGAGGTTAATCTTTGCTCTGATACCAAATGTAAGAAATCTGAAGAAGAGATGAAACCAAAAGGTGTGTTTCTAAACCATTTTGATAGAAACATAAAAAAAAATGTAAGAATCTGAAGAAGAGATGAAACCAAAGAAGTGTTTTTAAACCATTTTGATAAAAACACAAATAAATGCGGAAACTTAAATTACGTACCTCCAGCCATTATTGTTGAAGATTTCAGCAATAATTTCTTAGTATTTTGACACTTCTTGGCTCTGAATTCTCACTTTAGATGGTGTAGAAAATTCTTCAAGTTGAGATTAAGCCAAGAGACCAAAACACACATATATATATAGTCGTTCTCCCATCAAGAATATTTATTACCATTATGTTCATGATTCAATTAAAAAAATGAAACGTTTGAATTATAATTGAGAATTTTAATTATTATGAATGAAGAAATTTAATAATAACCATTATGAATTTTAATTGTCATGAATGGAGAAATTTAATAATAGTTATTATATTCATAATAAATGAAAACTGAAATATTTAAATCATAATTAATAAAATATTAATGAATAAATAAAATTCAATTAAAAACGGTTACAGTAATAACAAAGGAATCTAATAGAAAAGCTACTTGACCATCACAACCCTTAGCCTTCATCAAGCCACACCTTCATCCGAGGCCTCAAAATCTAAAATGAACATTCAACTTAAGCATAAGAAGTGTCCTACATTAACAGAGAGAAACAAGTAAAGAATAAAATTTCAAAGGACTACAGGATAACTTCACGCAAAGTGCATAAATTTCTTGCTTGTTAAAGCTTCAAACAGCAGCTTATTTGGCAGCATCAAGCAATTGGCTTGGTGAGAAGACAGCGCTTTTACCCCTCATCAGTTGACATCTTTCTTTCTTCTTGTTCTTCCTGGTCATGATGATGAGTTCTCGGTGCAGCATGTGAGACAGGTAACACCCATGCCTCTCTTAATGGCTGTCTTCAGGAATATATCTTTGTCTGTGATACATTCTAGTTTTTTCTCTTGTTGACTTCATCTTTAAGTAGTGCAACATCGTCCAACTCACAAGTCAACTCATAAGTCAACATGGTCCGACCCATTCCTGAATGCTGCATTTGAAAATCGAATGGCCAGAAACGTTTGAGCTAATGTTTCTTTCTCGTCTTACCTTCTTGAAATTAGATTTCTTGGGAGGTCAAAGGATCCTGTAGGTCTATACTAACAAAATTACTTTGATCCTTAATTCGATAAAAAATAAGATTTGTCTTATTAAAGGAGTTTAGAGATGAGGGCATACCTGGAGATCATCCTTTACGTCATCAATCGGAAAATTTTTTTTGGATATCATATTGAGTAAGCAAGCTTAGATAACACGAGATCATCGTCAAGCTGATTGGGCATGCTTAAGTGGTGACATGTCATCATCGTCATGGTAGTTTTTAGACTCTTCTGATTCATTGGAATACCTTTGTCATTCTTTGATTGATCATCCGGCTCAAACTACATTCCGCATGTTATGTTCCAATTGACTGTGCATATCATACTGTGGCTACGAAGCATATACCTCTACGATTATAAGCATTACCATTGATTTGGACAACGCTGGTTCTGAAGGCATTCTCAAGGTCATCATGCTATGTGGAAGAGTTCCTACTTTTCGCACTCCACTTTCCTTTCATTTTGTTGTTCTTTCTTTGCTGCTCTACCTCATCCTTCCTCACGTAGGCAGCTTTCAGAACAACCACCCATGTTAGTGTGGAGCTAAGATAACATGTTAATGTCATTGTAATACATAATACCAGTTTCACTCTGTCCATGTGGAGGTCGCATGGACTCTGATAGAAATAGAAAGAAATAAAGAAATACCGAATGATTCATTGATCCATCGTTAATTTATATAGGTGAAGATAGGAGGATTTTCCTCAACTAACCTACATGATTTTTAGTTGGAAAAATCATATCTAAATCATAATTTAATCTTATTTAAATTATATCTAACTCCTAACTTAATCCTATATTCTATCATGCCCCCGCAAGATCGAGCTCCTATAAGAACGTCGATCTTGAACTAAGGACGCTGATCTTGAACCGATGATAATGAATCTAAAGAAAGGACCAGACTATTCTGTTGGAGTCAAATTCGACAATCCGATTAAATCGAACTATCATGCCCTCGTAAGATCAAGTTCCTGTGAAGGACGCAGATCTTGACCCGATGTCAAGGGGACCACTGTGTTGTCAACCGCGGTGAAGGTCTGACGGTGGTTGACTTCGGCGGAGGAGATGATGCTATGGTTGGGGCGATCGGTAGATCTGAAGGGCAGCAAGAGAAGCGCTGCGGTCGTAGATTTGCTATCGTTTGACAGCGAGAAAGAACTTGCTGCTGATGGGGTAGGGAAGGTGTCACTGCTTGTTGGAGCTGATGCGATAGTGATGGTGCACAAGGAACATGGCCTTATGCAGAAGAACGCCTCAGTAGAGGAATTGAGAAAGCTAACGGTAGATGGTCGCCCTTGTTGTTGGACCTCGGAGGGCTATCACTGATAGAGGAGGGAATCGACACTGACAATAGATAGTGTCGTCGATTCCTCGTTAGAAAGAGATTATCGTTTGATAGTAAGAAAAGATAGAAACTATCGTTGGACAGTGAATAAAAGAAGGATAATCTCTCTTATAGAGAGAGGGGCTCTGATACTATGATAGAAATAGGAAGAAGAAATAAAGAAATGCCCAATTGATTCATTGATCCATCGTCAGGATTTCCCTCAACTAACCTACGTGATTTCCTCATTCAGTTAGAGAAATCATATTTAAATCCTAATTTAATCTTATTTAAATCATATCTAAATCCTAACTTAATCCTATTTTCTATCATACTCCATTTTTTAATGTTCCTGTAGAACAGAAATATATTCCAGAAAATTATAGGCTTGGGAACATGCTAAAGAACTAATTAGATGCATAGTTTATACATGAAACACAGTATCTATCATTCATAGACTTCGTAGTCGTCTCCTCTGTCATAGTTTAGAACTTCTTTCTCGCAAGCATCCCCATGTGCAATCTATCGAGAATTGATTCATGGTAGTTACATAGGTAGTTAACATGTTTAAGAGTAGTGGCTCATATTTAAGAATTATGGAGGTAGTTTAAGAGTTAGTGGGGGTAGTTATTAATCATGGGTGAGATAGTGGGATGAAGGAAGTGGTGTGAGATAGTTATTATTATGTCCTATAAATAAGACCTTAGAGAATGAAGCAAGAGTGTAGAGAGTGTGTGCAGAGAAGAGAGTGTATGCATTTGGAGATAATCTTGTAAGTGTTCTTGTTCTTATACCTCCTGTTTAATGCTATGTCATTTCTTGATTGAAAGCGTTTTCGTTAATTGGATCGTAGTATTCTGTTTTATCATTTTCTTGCTCCTCCTTCCCCACCATTTGTGGTATCAGAGCATTGTTTCAATCTGAACTGGGCATTATGGCTTTTAATGACAATTCTATGTCTCAACCCCTTATTCCCATCTTCTCGGGCAAATCTTACGAATTTTGGAGTATCAAGATGAAGACTCTATTCAAGTCTCAGGATCTTTGGGACTTGATAGAGAATGGATATGCAGATCCAGATGAAGAAACAAGGCTGAGGGAGAATAGAAAGAGGGACTCAAAGGCATTGTTCTTCATTCAACAAGCTGTGCATAAGACAATCTTCTCAAGAACTGCAGCAGCGACAACATCAAGACAAGCTTGGTTGATACTTCAAAATGAATTTCAATGCTCATCGAGGGTGATCACGGTAAAACTTCAAACCCTTCGCCGTGAGTTTAAAATTTTATTTATAAAAAGTAATAAATCAGTGCAAGATTTTCTTTCTTGAGTGACTGAAATTGTTAGTCAAATGAAATCCTATGGTGAACATCTTCATGATCAAATAATTGTTGCAAAAGTTTTGAGAAGTTTAACTCTGAAATTTGATCATGTTGTTGCGGTAATTGAAGAGTCAAAGGACTTATCTACTTATTCATTTGATGAACTAATGGGTTCCTTGCAAGCACATGAAGCAAGATTGAACAGGTCACTTGAAAAAAGTAAAGAAAAAGTATTTCAGGTTAAGGGGGAGTCTTCTACTTCAAAAGAAGATAAAAAATCAATAGGAAGATGACGTGGCAGAGGAGGATTTCGTGGTAGAGGAAATGGAAGAGGAAGAGGAAGAGGACACTTTGATGGGCATGATGAAAGGCAATCAAACTATGATAAAAAAAACTACAAGAGTGGAATTCAATGTTACTATTGTAAGAAGTTTGGTCTTATGAAGGCAGATTGCTGGAAAAGAGAAAAGCAAGCAAGCTATGTGGAGGAAAATGAAGACAATAGTAAGTTGTTTATGACTCATTCACAAGTTAATGATATCTCAAATGACATTTGGTTTTTGGATAGTGGATGTTCTAATTATATGTCAAGCATAAGATTAATATTTAGAGATATTGATGAAACTCATAAGTTGAAAGTTAAACTTGGAGATAACAAGCAAATCCAAGTAGAAGGAAAAGGAACAATTGAGGTGAAGACAAATCAAGGGAAGGTAAAATACCTTGATAATGTTTTCTATGTTCCTAGCTTATCACATAACTTATTAAGTGTTGGACAATTGATAGATATTGGATATTCAGCTATATTTGATGATGGTTCATGCACTATTAAAGATAAGAAATCTGGTTTGATTATAGCAAATGTTTGCATGACGCAAAATAAGATGTTTCCAATTGATGTTTCAAATATTGAGAAACATGCTCTTGCTGCAAATCAAAAGATGAGACAAATTTATGACATTTGAGATATAGACACCTTAACATTAAGGGTTTAAGGTTGTTAAATAAAAAAGAAATGATTTATGGATTGCCTAAAATTAATACACTTGATTTATGTGAAAGATGTATTTATGACAAACAAAGTAAGAAACCATTTCCTATTGGAAAAGCATGGAGAGCATCTAATTGCCTTGAATTAATTCATGCTGATTTATGTGGACCTATGAATATAAAATCATTTGGGAGAAGTCGATATTTTCTGTTATTTACTGATGATTATAGCCGCATGAGTTGGGTATATTTTCTGGAATTGAAATCTGAAGCATTTGATAACTTTCGAAAATTCAAGGCACTTGTAGAAAGGCAAAGTGGTAAATGCATAAAGACACTTCGGATAGATAGAGGTGGTGAATTTATGTCTAATGAGTTTAATTCCTTTTGTGAAGAAAATGATATTCGCAGGGAATTGACATCACCATATACACCGGAGCAAAATGGTGTAGCTGAACATAAAAAACAAACTGTCGTCGAAATGGCAAGAAGTTTGCTTAAAGGAAAGTATCTTCCGAATCAGTTTTGGGCAGAAGCAGTTGCAACATCAGTTTATTTGTTGAATATTTCACCGATAAAGGCTGTTATGAATTGAACTCCTTTTGAAGCTTGGTATGGTATAAAGCCAACTGTAAGCCATCTAATAATTTTTTGTTGTATTGCTTATGCTTTGGTAAATTCATAAAATCATCATAAGCTTGATGAAAAATCTGAAAAATATATCTTAATTGGATATTCTGCATAATCCAAAGCATATCGATTATATAATCCTGTAAGTGGTAAAGTTATTATTAACAGAAATATTATATTTGATGAAAGGGCAAGTTGGAATTGGGAGATTAATGAAGGTGATGCACAAATTCATGTTCCAGCAGAACTAGTTACTTCACCGAATCAAGTGACATATCCTGCTCTAACAAGTTCAACGTCAACCTCACCCAGTAGCAGTTCAAATTCAGCAAATGATTCCTCAGATGAAACCCCTCGAGGAAGGTTTAGATCACTAACAGAGATTTATGATTCAACATTTGCTTTATTTATTTCAGATCCTATAAGTTTTGAGGAAGCAGTTGAAAAAGAGGAATGGCGAAAAGCAATGAAGGAGGAAATCAAGTCAATTGAGAAGAATGAAACCTGGGAGCTAATGGATCTACCGAAAGAAAAGAAAGCTATTGGTTTGACATGGGTGTACAAAACAAAGTATAATGCAGATGGAAATATCCAAAAGCATAAGACTCGGTTTGTAGCAAATGGAGCTATAACATGAAGTATTTATGGCACAGATGAACAAGTTGCAGATATTCTCACCAAGTCACTTCCAGTTCAGAAGCATATTTATTTTATGTCTTAAATTGATGTATGTAACTATAAATCAAGGGGGAGTGTTGAGAATTGATTCATGGTAGTTACATAGGTAGTTAACATGTTTAGGAGTAGTGGCTCATGTTTAGGAGTTGTGGAGGTAGTTTAAGAGTTAGTGGGGGTAGTCATTAATCATGAGTGAGATAGTAGGATGAAGGAAGTGGTGTGAGATAGTTATTATTATGTCCTATAAATAGGACCTTAGAGAATGAAGCAAGAGTGCAGAGAGTGTGTGCAGAGAAGAGAGTGTGTGCATTTGGAGATAATCTTGTAATTGTTCTTATTTTTATACCTCCTATTTAATACTACGTCGTTTTCTTGATTGAAAACGTTTTTGTTAATTGGATCATAGTATTCTGTTTTATCGTTTACTTGCTCCTCCTTCCCCAACACAATCAAACACTTCTCAGAACAGCATCACAAGCAAACGAGAGTTGCTCACCTGTAACTGGCAACTAGGAAGGCATGCCACCGATAAGAACCCATCTGTTCCTCATCACACTGCACACAATGCGATCATAAAGCATTATTTTCCTGGGGATGTTAATCCATACGATCAGTTATCTCCTTAAGCAACATTTTTTACCAGTAGAACATGTTTTAGAAAACAAAATGAACCATATGGCTGTGAAATAAGAAAGTCTCTAGTGGACTCTTTTTTCTTTTAGGATCATAATTCATACTGATAAGATAATGCTGCATTTATAGCAAAAAATTTAAAGCATCACAAAGTTAATCACTTGAGCAACATATCAGATTAATAATAGTGACAGCAACAAGTAATAGATTGAACATGGTAAGAAGTTCATCAGAAACATCTCTTTTTTCTCTTCTCTCTTGGCTGTTGTGGAAGAGGAAGGAAATAAAAATCATTATGATGCATCATTAATATGATTAGCCTGATTTCTACGTTCATTTTGGTTTTGATTTCCACTGATTCAATCTTAAATCTCACTCAAAAACATGTCTTTCTTCTAGATTTTGTTTCGCCAAAATTTAATGTTAAACAGAATCGTAGCACATAAAATCATGTTAAATAGGAAACAAGTGATTCTGCAACCTTTAATTTTCTTTGAGTCTCCGAATTTATTCAGCCCATAATAAAAACCATATCATTCCCAGCAGACATCACCCCACCATCCCCTCCACTCTCTCAATTCCATTATATGAACTGCTCTATCACATGTATATGTATACGTACTCTTTGGTCTTCCCTACTCTTCTTTATATGCCACATTGTTTCCTCTTCCTCTGATCCTACTACTTCAAGTCTCCATCGTCTACATCTTCCTCCTTTTCTTACTCTTATGGGGAAAGACTGCGACCACCACCTCCACGGTAGCTGCTGCGGGTGCAGCATATGCTCCGACCACTCAACCCTCCTCGCCCTTCCATGGTTGTCGACGCCTTCGTACTTATCGTCCTCCTCATCGTCTTCATCACATGGCTCGCCCTCCGCCCCACCATGCCCATCTTCTACCTCAAGGATGCCACCATCTACTAGTTCAACCTCTCCCTATCTGACAACATCCTCTCCACCGTGCTCCAGACCACTATCTCCTATCATAACCCCAACAGTCGCATCGGCGTTTCTTACGACTGCGCCAGCGTCTACGTCACCTACCAGAACCAGCAGATCACCCTCCCCACCACCATCCCTCCCCTCTACCAGGTTCACCATGACATCAACGTGTGGTTGCCCTACTTGTACGGTGCCTCCGTGCCAGTGGCATCGTATCTCTGCGGATCCCTACAGCAGGACAAGGCGGTCGGCTACTTGCTGCTCTACCTGAAGATCGACGATAGGGTGCGATGGAAGGTGGGGATGTGGACCTCCGGCCACTACCACCTTGAGGTCACCTGCCCGGCCTTCTTCTCCTTCGACAGCACGAACAGCGGCATGGCGGTCGTTCGGTTCCAGCGGATGTCTCCCTGCAGTGTTAGTGTCTGACGCCTCCGTCTGTGTTGGCTTTTCTACAGAATTTCAGGGGGAAGGAGAAGAGAATAGTAGAGGACACTAGAAGTACTTTCAATCATCAGTCTGTAGTACTTTGGAATAAACCAAGAGCACCTATTTATGTTTATTAAAAGATAAAATACAGATATTTTAAAACAGTGAAAAATCTATCACATCTAAATAAACCTCACCCTCATTTAAACTAATCTCATCATCATTTAAACTAAATTAGATCTAAATCTTTATTTTTTTATTTTTTCTAATCCTAACTCCTTAAATCAATCTTAACTACTTGGATTATTTCCAACACACCCCCTTAATTCAAGTAGTTATAATTTAAAATTATTTTCAAAGAAATATTTTCTTTATCAAAATTTTTGTGAAGACGTCGACGAGCTGATCTTCAATATTGCAGTAGTTGTCTTATGTCTCTACTTAGGTCTATAACTTGAACTTTTTCTCTTTGATATCCATCTCTGATGATCTGATGACGGATTTGTATTTGTAGGATCAAATCTCTTTGAATGCGAAAGCTTTATTTTTTCTTTTCTTTCTCTTGGCTTTCTTCACATCATCATAAACTTTTATCATCTCTATATGTGTACCTTCATTATTGCTCTTGAGTTTAAGATCTCATCCTTTCCTGTGGATGTATTTTATCAATGATAGTTTCCAAATTATCATGACATGCATAATCTGAGATAGTTTGCATAAATCCATAAAATTTTAGATGATCATAACTATTTTTCTATAATGTTAATTTATCAGTAGGAGTTGTAAAATCTAAAAATAATAAGGCAAACACTTTATTTTTTGTCATCCTTGCCATTGCTATCAATTTTTTACTTTTCTTATCATATATCAGATATTTTTTATTATAAAAAATAACATAATATCTTTTTCTCATTAGTTGTCCTATACTGAATCATTAAGCTTCTGAAACTCACTTTTATCCTCTGTCATATGATTACAGCATCAACTATCCAAAAATTAAATAAATATAGAATATTCTTCATCGGATGCTATAAAGAAAATATTCTTTTTATCTCTTTTATCATTATTATTTTCCTCATGATAGTTTGTTTGATTTTTGTTCCAATAATCTTTTTCAAGATGTCCATAGTTTGTTTGATTTTTGTACCAATAATTTTTTTCAATATGCCATTTTTTTGTAACAAAAATATTTTCGAGTTTCTTTGTTACCTTCATTTGATCGGTCTCATCCTCTGTTCTTTTGATCTCTCCCTTGAGATCTGATTTCTGAATTTTCTTTTTGATCCTTCTTCTGATCCATCTTCATTTGAAGAACATGTTCCAAAGTTTCATCTAAATATCTGTTCACTTTTTGTTCATGAACTAAAAGAGAGCCCATTAATTCATCAATAAATAATGTACTTGTATCTTTAGCTTCTTCTATAGCAGTAGAGATCATATCAAACTTTAAAGGTAAACTTCGTAAAACTTTTTCTACTACAGTTTGATCTTTTAGATTTTCATCATTAGACCTCATTTGATTCACAATAGAAGAAACTTTTGAAAACAAATCAGCAATCGATTCCGAATCTTTCGTCATAAGAGTCTCAAATTCACATCGAAAAATTTGAAGCTTTGAAATTTTTACATTTTTTGTGCCTCCAAATACACTTTTTAATATCTTCCATGCTTCTGTTGATGTTGTTGTCATCATGATTCTGGGAAATATGGAATCATCTATTTTACTTGTTGTAACATATAAAGGGCTTTTGCATCTCTTTGCATATTTTCATTCATCTGATCCTTTCGATCCTTAGTAATCTTAGGATCCTGCAGGTCATACTCAACAAAACCATTTTCTACCAAATTCTGTAATCCTTGTGAAATAGGTAGAGTCTTCCCTTCTTTTTTATTGATGTACTCCTTTTGATTTTCTTTGAACCAGACTCTGATACCACTGTTAGCTTTTCTGCAGAACTTTAGGGAGAAGGAGAAGAGAATAGTTGGGGACATCAAGAGTACTTTCAATCAACAATCTGCAATGCTTTGAAATAAACCAAGAGCATCTATTTATATTGATTAAAAGATAGAATGCAGATATTTTAAAACACTAAAAATTTATCACATCTAAATAAATCTCATCCTCATTTAAACTAATTTCATCATCATCTAAACTAAATTAGATCTAAATTTTTATTTTTTATTTTATCTAATCCTAACTCCTTAAATCAGTCTTAATTACTTGGATTATTTTAAATTAATAATAATGATAACAATAAATTTAAAAATATTTTTTATTAATTATAAATTAAATAATAACATAATAATAATATTTATATATTTGAAATATAAAAATATTTTTTTAATATTTTTCTTGGTTATTCAATATCGAAAGAGTTTATCTTTATTTTTAATTTTTCTATTTAAACTTCGAAATAGGTGGAAAACCTATGGTAAAAATTTGGTTTACAAAACCTAAGTCCTAGTATGAGATACATTATTTTTGAAGTAAAATTAAAAATAATATCTATTTGATAGAAGGACTAGTCAAAATACTATCATTTTTTTATGAAACCTTTGAATAACACCCAAATGGATATCTATGATATATTTTATTTTTTATTTTATTTTTTTAGTTAATAACCATCTAAATAATATGCCTTTTTAATTTCTCTAATTTTTTCCTACCAAAATATGATAGACCCATACGATATTTTTAATCTTTTAGCTTCTTAAAACTCTATGATAAAAAAAAATTAATTTACAGAACCTAAGCCCCGGTATCAGATATATATGCTAGTTTTAGGTATAATAAAAAATAATATATTTGATATATATGTTGAATCCTATATTTTTACGAAGAAACCTATTTGGTGTGTTTGTGATCTAACCCATGTGTTGGAGAGAAGTGATACAAAATTAACTATGACTGAGAAATGGCAAAGCAATTATGAAAGAATCTATCTTTGGGCCAGAAACAAGATCGGGTCTCGGGCCGAGGTTTGGACCATGCGACGGGAGCTCATCGGGGGTTCGCCAGAGGTTGTCAAGAGTTTGTCGATAGGTTGTCGAGAGCTCACCGAAAGGAGATCAGGAGCTCATCGGGGGTTCGCCAGAAGGATGTCAGGAGTTCGTATCATGATTAGAGTTAGTTTTACTAACTCAATTAGGGGCCAACTGGGTCTAATTTGGGCTTGATTTGAGCTCATGATAGAGCTCATTTCATTGATCTAGAAAGGGGTCAATAGAAGGTATGCTCGGGTATAAAAAAAGTACTTAAAAAAGGTATTATTCCGGGTATCTCGGTGATAGTACCACCATCGCTCAGATTTTCAGGCAACTTTCGATGGTAGTACTGCTTATACCTGGATTTTTCAAAGAAGGTTGAATTCTGACTCTAATTTTTGAAACCAATTGGGGTCTATACATATCCCAAGCATTCTTGCATGGAAAGGCAAGAACATGAAAGAAAATTTTGATAACATTTTTGTTGAATTGGGTTAAGAGCTTGTCTTTTTCTTTCAAGAGTGAATTGTGTAAGGGAAGAGCTGAAATTAAGTTGAAAATATTGATCTTCTGACCTTGAGAAAAAGAGAGTGTAAAGGTTGTTCTCTTGAGCTTGTGAAAAGAAGAAAGGTGTAAGGGGTGTTTGATCTTCGCCGGTGAAACAAGATCGATAGTGGACACCGGTTGGCCTCGAGTAAAGAGGGATCGAAAGTGGACGTAAGTCAAAGTTTTGATCGTATCACTACAAAATCTATGAGCATCTCTATCCTTGCCTCTCTTTACTATTGTATTCTAATTTGATTGTTCTTAATTAGTTCTAAGAAAAACATGAGCATCTTCTTTGGGTTTTCTCTTTATTATTATTCTCGAACTTTATCTCTCTCAACTACTTCTAAGAAAAAAAATTACAATTTCAATTTTACTTCAAGCAAAGTTTTTCAAACTTAGTCTTTTAGCACTTGCACTAATTCACCCCCCTCTTAGTGTTAAATTGATCCTAGCAGTTGTATCAGAGCGAGGTTATACTCATTTGGATTAACACCCAAAGCGAGACTTTTTTTTATATTAATGAAAGACACTCTATCACATGTCATCTTATGTTTAATGGGATAGACTACATATATTGAAAAACTAGAATGTGAATTTTCTTGATTTCGATGGATTTTGAATTATGAAATATTATCAAAAATAAATTTCAGAAGTCATCCAATCTTATAAATGATTGGAATAATTAGGAAAAAAAAGATGTTTTTCTTAAATGCCAAAACTATGAATGCTTTATTTTGCACTTTAGATAAAAACAAATTTAATTAGGTTTCTACTTGTGATTCAGCTTTTTATATATAGTACCTATTAGAAGTTACACACGAAATCATAAGTAGATTAAAGTAATTAAAAATAAATAAAATAACTTACAAAGAAGAACATAAGAGTAACCTTCCAAAGAACATGAAGGATTTGATACTGAGAACATAAGAAAAACATCTTCCAAAGAACAGGAAGGATATTAAACTGAGAACAACAGATAACTCCTCGAGTGACACATCGAGTGATGAGAACTATGACTTTGAACTTATGACAAAAGAACCTAAAAAATTTATGAAAAATAATAAAAATATAAAAATAAACCTAAAAAGGATACAACCTCTTACTATAAATGCAAGAAGCCGAGACACTTCGAAGATCAAGAGGACAACCAAGAAGAAGTGGCAAACTACGCGCTCATGGCCATCAATGATGAGCTAAGTGACTCTCCCGAAGCCTCCTTTACATTTGATAAGTTGTTAAATGCTTTTCATGAATTATTTGATGAGTATAAAATGATTAGTAAAGATTATAAATCACTCAAAATGGATCATGTAATACTTGCTAGTAATCTTGAAACCATGCATGAAGCATCAATGCCATGTACTTCTTGCTCAAAATGTGAAATGCTAAATGAAATTAAAAAGAAAAATATCATATTACAACAAACTATAGAAAAGTTTAAAATAAACAATAAATCTCTAAACATGATCCTTGCTAATAAGGGTCATGTTCATAGAAAAGAAGATATTGGTTTTGTGGGTAACACTCAACAAAACCAACTATCTTTGTTAGGGGACCTATATTACACTCTTCACTCGAACTAAAATGTAATTTTTATAGTAGACTATGACATTTTGCCTATAGATGCTCATTTAAAAGGTATAATCTACATAAGTTGATTTGGGTGCCTAAGGGAACCATAAACTACCAAATGTCATTAGTAAAATTAGGAAGAGCTTTTCATAAGGGACCTAAAGTCAAATGGGTACCTAAACCAAAACTCCCTTTATTATAAACGTCTCTAAACTAAGGCTAGGAGCACAAAATGGTATCTTGATATTGGACACTTAAGATACAAAATGGTATCTTGATATTGGATGCTTAAAATTGATTACCTCGGGAGATCATATATCTCTGCAAATCAAAATCAGATAGAGAGAATGAAGAAGGTCAAACGTTCTTCTCTCTAGCGGTATCCACACGATGGATCATTGCAGCGATGCTCCTCCAATCGTAACCCAAAAGCTCGTAACTCTTACGTAGAGGGAGAGAGGAGAATAGGAGGGGGTGACCAAGGGTATAACATATCACTAATGTGCCACCCCTGCCTCCTATTTATAGATGGATCATGTCTTAGTGTGTATTAGATTTCCATCCAATTATCCACTATTCTTGGATTATTTGATCTCTATCCAATAATCTTAATTGGCCTATAACTGGGCCTCATGCAAGGATCTCATCAATGTTGGGTCTCATCCAATGAGAACATGAGCTAATTGGATAACTCATATCCAATCCTCTAGTCCCAATATTAAGATAGTTGTGATTCTCATTTGTCAGAAATTCTTCTGACTTAGTGAATTATTATCTCATAATAATTTACTCGACTCATCGACTATGGACGTACTAAGCCACTGTACCATAGTCCCTAAACAATATAGGGGATCTTATATATTGAACCTGGCTATCGTCAATTATCATGTATTTATAATCTCTTATCCATTGAATATCTCAGAGACCGTATATTGGGCATGTTACTGTCAGGCCACATATGAAATTCATCCGAGTCTTGCTATAATCGGATTCTCCCGGAGAACTCATCTCTCAATCCGAACGACCCCGACTGATGATTTGTCTAAGTGATAACATATAAGATATTCCTCTCATAATACTAAGAATGGATGATCCTCTTTGGAAATTCAATTATCTTCGTAAAGCTGGCTACCAATCCCAATAACCGATTGTACCATATTTGAAACTTCCCAAACCTATAAGTCCGGTGTTAAAGAAAGGAATACTCAAATAAGACATTCTTGGTATCTCAAGTCTAAGGATCAGACACACATCTGGGACTATGGAATCACTGTTTAACGATAAGTATAATTAACCATCTAACATTTCATAAGCGGATCAATCAGTGAACTCATCCTCCAATTAGTACCTGTACCATATCCTTAGTGTCCCAATACAAGTGGCTATGAGACCAACTTGCTGGTTACAGGTGTCCTGCAAGCCAATCACGTGAGTGATGACGTGTGATATGTTACGCGATCTTTTTTCTTATGATTATTATTGGCATATTCTCACACTATATGTGGTATATAGTACATCAATCTATCTAGTTATCTCAATGTCCCTCTCAAGTAACATATGATATATATATATATATATCATATGTTACTTGAGAGGGACATTGAGATAACTAGATAGATTGATGTACTATATACCTGTCCATATGATGGATGCAACTGGTCTCATAGCCACTTATAGAAAAATTAAGGATACAGTATAGGTGCTCATTGGAAAATAAGATTATTGATCGATCCGCTTATAGAATGCTATATGATTAATGATACCTAATCTCAGATAACGATTCAGTAGTCTAAGTTGTGCATCTAGCCCTTAGACTTGAGACACCAAGGATATCTTATTTGAGTAATTTTTTCTTTGACATCAGACTTATAAGTTTGGAAAGTTTCAGATCTGATACAATTGGTTATTGAGATCGATAGCCAACCTTAAGAAGGTAATTGAATGTCAATAAAGGATTATCCACTCTCGGTATCACGAGAGGAATATCCCTTGTATGCTTGCTCAAATAAATCCTTAACTAGGGTCATTCGGATTCAGAGAGAAGGAGTTCTCCGGGAGAATTCGATTAGAGCGAGACTTGGATGGATTCCGTATGTGGCATGATAGTACTATGTCCAATATACGATCTCTAGGATATTAGTTGGATGAAGGATTATCGATACATAGTAACTGCGGACAAACATGTCTTAATCCCCTTATATCATTTGGGAACTATGGCGCAGTGGCCTAGTATATCCATAGTCGATGAGTCGTGTGAATTATTATGAGGATAATAATTCACTATATCAGAAGGAGTTATGATGAGAGCGACTCACGGCCAGCTCAGTATCGGACCTAGATGGTCACACACATATGGTGGATGCTTCAACGAATAGAGGATTGGATATTAGTTATCCAATTTGCCTCTGTTCTCATTAGATGGGACCCTACATTGATGGGCTCCTTGTATGAGGCTCAGTTAGAGGCCAAAGGAGATTTTTGGATAGAGATCCAATAATCCAAGGTTAGTGGATAATTGGATGGAAATCCAATACCCACTAAGGCAGGATCCCTTAGGGTTTTTATGGGTGTCTCTCTATAAATAGGAGGGGTGGCACACATAGGTGATAAGCTACACTTATTGTCACGAACGGTTGTCGATCAATTGGAAAATCTTTGCTCAGTGAATAGTTCGTTACTTTTTCTTATTTGTATAGATATTTAGCAACTTGTTAAATCTGAGATTCAACAACCTCGCCCTTTTTGATGATGACAATCAATTGATGACTGGAGTTAATCCTAACTCCTCTTAAGTCCATGCCACTTAAATTTAAGAAAATCACATACTCTTAAATTCTAGCAATCAAAATTTTATACAAATTTCAACCCATATTTGCATATCCAAGACATCAAATCATGAATAAAAAGGAATTATGCACTCATATCCATATCCAAGATATATCATGTATTTCAACATGATTATGTGTCATCAATGTATTTATCATATGTCATCAATATATATTTCTCCCCCTTTGTCATCAACAAAAAGGTGAAATATAGCTAATAATTTCAAAGCACATTATGACATTACTCTCCCTTAGTATATGCATTATAAAGTTTTCTTCCCCTTTAATAAGGAGAGAAATAATGGAGGTGTTGTTGAATTATTTCATCATAGAGAAGAGCTCTTAATAAATTTTAAAAGCAATAATACTAAGATGAGCTCAAAAGTTCAAGAGATTTAAAGATTACTTATGTATTTCAAATATAACAAAAACAATACTAAGAAGAGCTCTTGATATAAAAAATTATCTCTTGTAAATTTCAAATGTGGCACATCTTCATGCAATTCTTTTTTCTCCCTTTTTTGAAAACAATAAGATAAAATCCTCGAGAAAGTTTTCAAAAAAAAAATATTATCACAAAAGGCTTCATTTCATGATATCTATATTAGCAATTTATATTTTCATGAATTAACATTTCTAGGTCTCAACCTCAATATTGTATATATAAAATTTCGAATATGAGTTCAATAAAATTTTCTCATGTAAATTTTAAGAAAATATAGCAAATAAATTCGAACAATAACAAATCATTAGCTTTATATAGATTTTCAAAATCATTATTACATACATGATCATCATGCATGATTTCACATCATTATACATTCTCCCTCTTTGTCATCAACAAAAAAGGAGAAGTGCAATTAGCAAGTTTTTGATATATGAAAGCTTAGCAATTTAATAAATTTCTTATTACTTTAGAACATGCAAGCTAGTGAATTCATTCTTCTCTTTTGATAAGTGCAAGCTAGCAAATATTTGCTTCCTTTACATTGTTCAAGCTAGCAATTTTATAAGCCAACAAGTTTTGCTCCCCCTTTGTCATTGTAAAAAAGAAGGATGGTTAGAATAGTGCAAAACTTTTCCCATTACATCATTTTTCAAGAAATAAATCAAGAAATATACCAATCATCATATGAAATATATCAAGAAAAATTAACATGGTGATAAGATATTCAATCAATGAAAACAATTGTGAATATCAAGAAATAAATCATAGAATATCTTAATTCATGCATAATAATTCTCAAGTTGTCAAAATCATGATTTATGCAAAAAAATCCTTTTAAATAATACGAGAAGACATAAGAGATTTGATTTATAAAAGATTTCAAATTATAATTCCAATAAATCAAAATCACGATATAGATAAAGAACTCATTCAAAATCATCAAAATCACTTTCAAGAGATTCAAAATGATATTGATAGTCTTATCGATATCTTGAAATGCTAGTGATTTTCTTTCTCTACTTTGAGTGAGCAAGAAGGTATAATCAAGGTAGAGAAATAAAAATATCATATTACAAAAATACTCAATTTTATAGATGTAAATTTTATACCGAAATCTAAAAAATCAAAAGCTACTCATGTATTTTAATTTGTCTTATGCAAATTTCAAGCAAGGTAGCAAATCAAGCAAATTATTGATTTAGCATGCAAATTTTGATAAGAAGTCCAATTTATATAGTCCAAGAAATCCAAAGGAAAATAGTAAAACAAGCTCGCATTTCGCATGTATTTGGAAAATTTACTATTCTACATTTTCTTCTAATCAAATTGATTTTCATTTAATGTTATCATATCCAATTTGCTTCTAGACATATTGATAATTTTATCTCCCATTTTTTGTTATTATAAAGAAAAAAAAATGATTACATAACTTCTTTACATCTATGTTCAAAATACTCCCAAAAGTATAAGGAGATCATGTTATTAAAAATAAAATCAAATTTTTGAATATCAAAAAACATGATTCCATTTAATAAGTTTGGGAGTATTTTGAACATAGATGTAAAGAAGTTATGTAATCATTTTTTTTTCTTTATAATAACAAAAAATGGGAGATAAAATTATTAATATGTCTAGAAGCAAATTGGATATGATAACATTAAATGAAAATCAATTTGATTAGAAGAAAATGTAGAATAGTAAATTTTCCAAATACATGCGAAATGCGAGCTTGTTTTACTATTTTCCTTTGGATTTCTTGGACTATATAAATTGGACTTCTTATCAAAATTTGCATGCTAAATCAATAATTTGCTTGATTTGCTACCTTGCTTGAAATTTGCATAAGACAAATTAAAATACATGAGTAGCTTTTGATTTTTTAGATTTCGGTATAAAATTTACATCTATAAAATTGAGTATTTTTGTAATATGATATTTTTATTTCTCTACCTTGATTATACCTTCTTGCTCACTCAAAGTAGAGAAAGAAAATCACTAGCATTTCAAGATATCGATAAGACTATCAATATCATTTTGAATCTCTTGAAAGTGATTTTGATGATTTTGAATGAGTTCTTTATCTATATCGTGATTTTGATTTATTGGAATTATAATTTGAAATCTTTTATAAATCAAATCTCTTATGTCTTCTCGTATTATTTAAAAGGATTTTTTTGCATAAATCATGATTTTGACAACTTGAGAATTATTATGCATGAATTAAGATATTCTATGATTTATTTCTTGATATTCACAATTGTTTTCATTGATTGAATATCTTATCACCATGTTAATTTTTCTTGATATATTTCATTTGATGATTGGTATATTTCTTGATTTATTTCTTGAAAAATGATGTAATGGGAAAAGTTTTGCACTATTCACAATTGTATTCAAATTTTTGAATATCAAAAAACATGATTCCATCCCAAAAGTATACTCCCAAAAGAGCTTTCATTATGACAAAGATCAATAAGCCATAAATCACAAAGATCATCATGCATAATTTTGAAATATAAACTCATTAAGCATAATCACTATGCATCATTAAATCATGGTTTCATTTAACATAAAATATCTTCAATCAAAATTCAACCTATCTCAATTTCAATATTTAAATGAGTTTAACTCTTTACACATAGTGCAAGGAGTTGACAAACTTATTTTTAAAATACTTAAAAATGAAACATATATGTTTTCTATGCTCTATCATTCAACATAAGCATTCAGTCATCATGGCATTTCAATCAATGTAACATTTAAATCAATCATTCCACAAACTTAGTCAATATTTGAAGTATTTAATAATAGTATTTATATTTAAACAAGCCAATGATTTTTGTATTCACTTAAAATCTAATTTTTGTAAGTTTCAATATGTTTTTCAATAACTAAGGTTCTTTGGTTCTAATTCATTTTCATACTTGTATACTCTAGCTATACATCATCAATATTAATTATATAATGATGAACCATTAAAAGATTCATTGTCAATAATTTTAATTCTAATAATTTTCTTATTACTACTTAGGTTAGTAAGCTTGAAGGAGTGTTAGATCTCAAGTAATATGACTTGAGCATATACTTTCAAAATATTTTTATTGCTCCTAGTCTTGTTGGGAAATAACTCTATATTATGGGAGGTTTTGATTTAGGTACCCATTTAACATTAGGTCCTTCATGACATGTTCTTCCCATTTTCTCTAATGACATAAGATTGTTTATAGTTCCTTTAGGAACCCAAACTAACTTGTAAGGACTATAATTTTTAAATGGATAGTTGTAAGCTTTATGTCCTAATTTTTTACAAGAATTACACTTGATTCTTTATGACACATTTAATGTAGGTACTTTTACAAAGATGGTTGGCCTTTGTTGAATATTACAAATAAAGCCTATGTCATTTCTATTATTAATATATGACCCTTATTGGAAAGGATCATATTTAGGGATTTGTTCCCTATTTGAAATTTTTCTAGTGTTAATTTAAGCATGATGTTTTCTTTTTTAACACTGTCTAGTATCTTACATTTAGAGCATGTGTTGTTGTGTGATACTAGTGAGTCATGCATTTCGTCAAGTCTACTAACTAGTAATTCATGATCATTCCTAGGCAGTTTTAATGATTTACTAAGTTTTCTCAACTCATCGAATAGATCATGAAATATGCTTAATAATTCAAAAAAAAAATATTTAAAGACTCACTACCTCATCTTTGATGGCCATAAAAGTGAGATTCTCCACTTTTTGGTTGTGCATTTGATCTTTGGAGTTCTTGCGTTCATAGCAAGAGGTTTTGTTAATAATTACATTATTTTTAAGGTTTAAATTCGTTAATTTTTTCAATTCATTTGTCAAAAGTTCAAGGTCCTTATCACTCGAGAAGTCATGTGTTCTTCTCGGTTCACATTCCTTCCAGTTCTTAGAAAAGTATTCTTCTTGTTCATTTTTAGAAGTATTTTTATTTAATGATTCATTTATATTAAGTGTGCTTTCATATGTTATTTCTAATACATGCCATATATCAAAAGCTGAATCAAAACAAGAAACCCAATTAAATTTTTATCAAGGGCACAAAGCAAGGCATTCATAGCCATTGCATTTAAAGAGAAAGTATTCTTCTCTAAATCATTCCAATTGTTCATTGGAAGAGAAGACTTTTCAAATCCGTTTCAATAATAGTCCATAAATCAAGGTCTTAAGAAAGCAAGAAAACTCTCATCCGAGTTTTTCAATAAGTATAGTCTATCCCATTGAATATGAGAGGACGAACGGTAGAAAAGCCCTCTTGAACTCCAATAAAAGCCATTTCTCTTGGGTGTTAAACCAAATGAGAAAAATACTAAGGCTCTTATACCAATTGTTAGGATCAATTGGCACTAAGAGAGGGGGGGGGGGGGGGGGGGGAGGGGTTAATAAGTGCAAGTGTAAATATTCAGTTTAGATGAAATCTTTTCGATTAAATCATGATAGGAAATCTGAAGCTTTTCGTTCTTAGTGAAATGAGTGAGTAATTAAAAAAAAATTACTAAGTTAATAAGGAAACTAGAAAGATAAGTAACGTTTGAAAGAAAGAACTTATATTGAAAACTTTGCTTTCAAAGAGTTGAGTTAAATCAGATGAATCAATACAACAAATATGTAAGTAATGAAAGCAAAGAACCACTCACAATTTTTATAGTGGTTCAACACCAAAAGCTTACGTCCACTCCTGAGTCCTCCTTCTTGAGGCACACCGGCATCCACTACCGATCTTCTTTGGGTGAAGACCAAACCCTTAAACTTGAGCTTACAAGGGAGACAAGATTTACAACTCTAAGCTCTCTCCCTTACCCCTTTTATTTTTCTTACACTTCACACAAGTTCTTTCACATAATTTTTGTTGGGAAACCTCAGCGGGTGCATCACATACGTAGCGAAAATCAAAACAAAAACTGGTTTCCCACGCAGATCAAATTGTCATACAAAATATTGGAGTCACGAGAAAAAAGTAAAAACCAATAAAACCGCGATATGCGAGAGATTAATTTTACCTAGGGAGATCGTATCTCCCTGTATTCCAAATCTAGATGGAGAAGATGGAGGTCAAGCGTCCTCCTCTCTAGCAGTATCCACACGATGAATCTCTGCAACGAAACTCCTCCAATCTGATCTCATAACTCTTGCTCAGAGGGAGGGAGGAGAATAGGAGGTGGTGGCTAAAGCTGCAGCCTATCAACCATGAGTCTCCCCTCCTATTTATAGAGAGTCACCAAAACCCTAGGGCTCTTGCCTTAGTGAGTATTAGATCTCTATCCAATAACCCACTAACCTTATATTATTGGATCTCTATCCAATAATCTCCTTAGGCCTCTAACTGGGCCTTAATCAAGGAGCCCATCAGCTTAGGGTCTCATCTAATGAGAAAAGGGGCTAATTGGATCTCCATCCAATCCTCTATTCGTTGAAGCATCCACCATATGTGTGTGACCCTCTAGGCCCGATACCGAGCTGGACGTGAGTCACTCCTATCAGAATTCCTTCTGATATAATGAATTATTATCCCCATAATAATTCACTTGACTCATCGACTATGGACATACTAAGTCACTACTTCATAGTCCCCAGACGATATAGGGGGGATCAAATCCATCGAACCTGTCTGTCCATAATAACCATGTATCTATAATCCCTCATCCAAATAATATCCCAGAGACCGTATATTAGACATGGTATTGTCAGGTCACATACGGAATCAGTTTGTATTGCTCTAATCGGATTCTACTAGAGAACTCCTCTCTCAATCTAAATGACCCTAGCCAAGGATTTGTTTGAGCAAGCACATATGAGATATTCCTCTCGTGATACCGAGAGTGGATGATCCTCTATCGACACTCAATTGCCTTTGTAAGGTTGGCTACCAATCCCGATAACCAATTGTACCAGATCTGGAACTTTCCAAACCTGTAAGTTTGGCGTCAAAGAAAGGAGTACTCATACAAGGTATCCTTGGTGTCTCAAGTCTAAGGACCAAATACACAACTGGGACTATAGAATCGTTGTCTGACATTAGGTATCATTAACCATACAGCATTTCATAAGCGGATCAATCAGTGTACTCATTCTCTAATTAGCACCTGTACTATATCCTTAGTGTCTCCACATAAGTGGCTATGAGACCAGCCGCCCCCATCATATGGACGGGTATATAGTACATTGATCTATCCGGTTATCTTAATGTCCCTCTTGAGTAACCTATGATCGGGATTATTTAGGATCTGTGTTTAAAGGTGAATCGATCTCATTATCGTGATCTCATCACGATCCGATTCTCATTGCACAGAACCAAGGACATCATAATATATATGTAACAAATAATATAATGTGAGAATATGCCAATATTAATCATAAGCAAAAAGATCACACAGCGTGTCACACGTGTCATCACTCACGTGATTGGCTTGCAGGGCACCTGTAACCAGTAATTTTTCCCTAAGAAGTGTTGTATGGAATGCAAGAATACTTGGGGTATTTATAGGCCCCAAGTTGCTTCAGATTTTTGGAGCCAAAATCCAACTGTATCTGAAAAATTTGGGTACAAGCGGTTCACCACGGCTCAGCCGTCCGAACACCTGGGTACGGGCGATTTACCCGCTAGCCCTGGGCAAGGCGGGTCAACCGCCCAAAGTACCCTAATTCTTGGGTTTGGGCGGTTCAACCGCCTAGACTGGGCGGGTCAGCCATCGTTAGTCACCCGAAAGCTTGGGCGATGATGGTACACTCACCGGTCACCAGCAGTTTACCCGTCGAAATTTTTGCAAAAGTGGTTCCCTCCACTTTTCAAATTCTGACTTGAACCTGGTGACGAACCCTCTAGTCAACCAATTGAGCTCAACTTGAGCTCAATCAAACCCCAATAATAAACCCGATTGCCTTATTGAGTTGATTTGGATTCCTTCCAATTCCAACTAAATTTGGACTCACACCCTAACTATGATTCAATTATTACAACACTTAATGACTAATCAAGATAATCAAGGCCTAACTCCCACTAATCCGGTAGCCTCCGGTATTCTTGCGGCAAGTCATTTGTTCTTCCAACGATCTCCCGGCGTGTTCCCAGCGAGCTTCCCGATCCCTTCGGCAAATCTCCTAGCGAACTTCAGTGAGATCCCACTGCATCGTCCGAACTCCGGCCCGATGCTCAAGCTTGATCTTGGCCCATCATCTGGTTGTAACTCCATTGCTCCTGTCATAGTTAGTCCTGCACGATGTTAATTGTGACTTAATTAAATACAATCATAATTGTCAAACATTCATTACAAGACCATCCTAACTCCCGATAAGCTTTTCGGCTACCCCCGACAATCTTCCGACGAGTCTCGATCTTCTTATGGTGAACTCCCTTGTGCCATCCTGGCAAACTCCGGATACCCTCCACGAGCTCCCGAAGCACTTCTAGCGAGTTCCTAACCGTATCGACCCGATGCATGGACTTGACCTTGGCTAATCCTGATTGTAATAATCATTCTGTCATAATTAATCCTACATCAATCAATTTCTAACAATCCATATTAGATCAATAACTCATCAATTGATTTCATCATCAAAATCTGAGATTCAACATTATTTCCTCAAGGACAATGAGATTCTACCACAGTGGACACCTCCTTATACACCTCAGCTCAATGGTGTATCAGAAAGGAGGAATCACACGTTGTTAGACATAATGTGGTCCATGATGAGTTTCGCTGACCTACTCATCTCGTTCTGGGGATACGCCCTAGAGACCACAACTTACCTCCTGAACAAAGTTTCATTAAAGTTGATAGTGTCTACACCATATGAGATATGGAAAGGAATGAAGTCTGATCTTAAGGTGGTTAAGATTTGGGGATGTCCTGCCTATGTTAGAAGACACAACCTCGACAAGTTGAAATCAAGGACGGAATGGTGCACATTCGTGGGATACCCTAAGGAGACTTTGAGGTATTATTTCTATCATCTTGAGGATCGAAAAGTCTTTGTTGCCAAGAGAGTTGTGTTCCTTGAGAAGGAACACATTCTTGGTGGAAACAGTGGGAGTGAGATAGAATTGAGCGAGGTTGGAGAATCTAGCTCAATCACCATTCCAGAGCCCGAGTTTGTTCAGGTACCTAACACACAAATTCCAACTTCGCATAAGTCTAGCAGAGTATCTCACCCTCCTGAAAGATATGTGGGACAAATCAGTAGAGATGAATCTCAGGATGTTGATCCTCATACCTATTAGGAGGCTATTATGAATATAGACTCCGGGAAGTAGAGATCCATCCTATTCTCCTCCCTCCCTCTGCGCAAGAGTTACGAGATCAGATTGGAGGAGTTTCACTATAGAGATCTATCGTGTATATACCGCTAGAGAAGAAGATGCTTGACCTCCTTCATCCTCTATATCCGGATCTAAAAATACAGGGATATACGATCTTTCTAGGTAAAATCAATCTCTCACGTATCATAGTTTTTTTGTTATTACATTTTTCTCGCGACCCCAATCTTTTGCACGACGATTTGATATGCGTGGGAAATTAATTTTTTGTTTTGATTTTCAGTGCGCATTTGATGCTCCCACTGAGGTTTTCCAACATAAAGAAATAGGGAGACCACTTCTTTGAGACTCGAGTCTCCATAGATTCTTGCTGGTATGGCTGAGGACAAAGGAACACTCGATCTTCAATAATAAACTTCCTTCTACACCGGTGTTTGTCGGGCGACTATTTCTTTCTTGTGTGGGCTAGCATGTGGTTATTCTTTAATGGTAGCCAGACTTTCCTCTGAGATGGTGACTGCTCTCTGGTAGAGTCCATGGTAATGGGAGCATGATCCGAGTTTGGAGTGGTAGAAGCTGTAATTTTTCAGGGCTTATTTTCGTCTCTCCTTTGTGATGTTGACATGTATCATGTCAAACCACAAATTCAGCAATGGTCAGCATTTTCTCATCATAGATTGATAGCTTCAGGTAATATGGAGAGAGGGCTTTACTGATGTAGGCCAGGGGTCAGCCATATTGCATGAGGACAACACCAATTTCGACTCCCGTTGCGTTAGATTTGATCATGAACACTTTGTCGGAGTTGGGTAAGGCTAGCACCAGTGTAGGTGGAATTACAATCGTAAGGGCATCAAAGGCTATTGTAGCTTCATTTGGCTAGAGGAAAATATCTTTTTTAGCAATGTCATAAGGGGAGCGTTGATCCTTTCATTGTCCTCCATGAACTTACGGTGGTCATGCGACTGGGTAGGGGGCAGTTTTGTCGGTTTAGTAAACTCATCCAAAAATTTAGCAAGCAATGAAGGGAGGTTTAGATCTTCGTTCATCATTGATTCCTCCATTGGCAGCCCTTGAAGTTGTATTAGGAAGCTGATTGTGATTTATGCAGCACTCTCTCTATGAGTTGCGTAGAAACAGTCGATACTTCGCCCCCACACTTTCTTCATAGGGTCACCTATTTCTCATGGCTAAAAAAATTTATGACTAATTTGAAACAATTCCAAGAAATATCACCTACGGTGGATAGCCATTGGATGCCAAGCACTGTTTGATAATCATCAAGTGGTAGGAGGAAAAAATCAGCGATGACGTTTTGGCCCTGTAGAAATAATTTCACTTGCGAGCACTTTTGGTTGCACTTCAGGATTTGGCCATCAGCTACCTTAACGTCAAACCTACTACAATCTTCATTTTGGAGCATCAATCGGGCAACAACCTTATTGTTCATAAAGTAGTTGGTGCTCCTGGACTCAATGAGGATGTGATGGACCATTGCTTAAGGAATCCTTCAACTTTCATTGTTTGTAGGTTCGCATAGCTAGCTAGAGCATGACTCGTGCAATCAGCCGACTGCGGGTCCTCCTTTGTGTTCTCCTCATGCTTGAGGTCCTCCTCTTCATGTTTAGATTCTTCAATGGATTCGATCATGGGAAGTCTCCCCATTTTGCAATGATGGTTGCAGCTCCAAAGTTCATTGCAATGCCAACATAAGCCCTTTGCAGATCTATCACGAAGTTCTTCTCTCGTTAACTTCTTCAACTGAGGTGGCCAGCTGGTGGTAGATGGGGTTGAGGGTCTCCGTGCTACTAGTTGGGTGGTGGCTTTTGTCCTCTGAGTATGTTGGTTCAGCCTTTATTCTTATAGTCTTGCGAAGGAGATAACTGTCGTCATCGTGTAGGGTCGATGTGCTTTGACTTCTTCTCAAATTTTCGGCTTCAACCCTTTGACGAACATCCCTAACAATTGCTTCTCACACCAATCACGTGCTTTGTTAGATAATATCTCAAACCTAATATGGTATTCTTGGATTGTGAAGGTTTGTTGGATCTTCGCGAGTTGACCATCGATGTTCTCATATTTGAACAGTCCAAAGCGGATCAACAGCCCACTCTTGAATTGCCTCCATATCGGAACTGCTGGATACAGGTGCCCTACAAGCCAATCACGTGAGTGATGGTACATGTGACACGCCGCACGATCTTTTTTACTTATAATTATTATTGGTATATTCTCATACTATATTATATATTACATATATATATATATATATATATATATATATATATATATATATATATATATATATATATATATATATTATGATGAACTTGCTTATATGCAATAGGAATCATATCATGATGAGATCATGATAATGAGATCGATTCACCTTTAAACACAGATCATAAATATTCCCGGTCATAGGTTACTCGAGAGGGACATCGAGATAATCGGACAGACCGATATACTATATACTGTCCATATGATGGAGGCGACTGGTCTCATAGCCACTTGTGTGGAGACACTAAGGATATAGTATAGGTGTTCATTGGAGAATGAGTTCATTGATTGATCCGCTTATGGAATGCTATATGGTTAATGATACATAATGTCAAACATCGATTCCATAGTCTCAATTGTGTATTTGGTCCTTAGATTTCATACACCAAAGATGTCTTGTTTACGTACTCCTTTCTTTAACGCTAGACTTACTAGTTTGAAAAGTTTCAGATCTAGTACAACCGATTATCGGGATTGGTAGCCAACCTTACGAAGGCAATTGAGTGTCAATAGAGGATCATCCACTCTTGGTATCACGAGAAAAATATCTCATATGTGCTTGCTCAGATAAATCCCTAGCCAGGGATTCAGATTGAGAGAGAAGTTCTTCGAGAGAATCCGATTAGAGCAAGTCTCAAACGGATTTCGTATGTGACTTGACAGTAGTACCATATCCAATATACGATCTTTGGGATATTAGTTGGATGAGGGATTATAGACACACGATAACTATGGACATACAGGTCCAATGAATTTGATCCCCTTGTACCGTCTAGGGACTATGACGTAGTGGCCTAGTACGTCCATAAACGATGAGTCGAGTGAATTATTATGGGGATAATAATTCACTATATCAGAAAGAGTTCTGATAGGAGCGACTCACGGCTAGCTCGATATCGGGCCTAGAGGGTTACACGCATATGGTGGATGCTTCAACGAATAGAGGATTGGATGAAGATCCAATTAGCCCCTATTCTCATTAGATGAGACCATACACTGATGGACTCCTTGCATGAGGCCCAATTAGAGGCTAAATGAGATTATTGGATAGAGATCCAATAATGCAAGGTTAGTGGGTAATTGAATGGAGATCTAATACCTACTAAGGTAGGAACCCTAGGGTTTTTGGTGACTCTCTATAAATAGGAAGGAGAGTTGCGAGATCTGATTGGAAGAGTTTCGCTGCAGAGATCTATCGTATTGATACCGCTAGAGAGGAGGATGCTTGATCTAATCTCTTACGTATCATGGTTTTTTGATTTTTCTGGCTTTCTCGTGACCCAATGTTTTGCACGATGATTTGATCTACGTGGGAAACATGTTTTGTTTTGATCTTCCACTGCACATGTGATGCTCCCACTGAGGTTTCCTAATAGGAATACCTTGGGTGTGCTCAAGCCAATTGTACCATTATATTGCATCTCCCTCGAGGTAGATGGCAACGATGTCCACCATAGAAACTTTTGATGTCCGGTGATAACTGAAGTAGTGTTTCACCTGCGAAAGCCATCCCATCGGATCTCCCTCTTCCCATCGAGGGAAGTCCACCCTAATGTATGGCTACATCAAATTAGTGGCTTATTCTTCCTTCTCGGTAGGCCTCTCTGAACTTTCACCTTGCTACAATTTTGTCAGGCTTGGAGATCGGCTAATTCTGAATTCTGCAAATAAAACACACAATTTGACCTCCATGCGCGATTCAAACACCTCTAACTCGGCATCAATCAAATCTTCAGATGCCATTGCGTATGTGCCTAAATCTGAGATGTTATGATCCCTCTTCTGTTGATGGGTCAAGGGCATAGGTTGGTGGTAGAAGGTTTGGTGGCCGCAGAAGATAAAGATCGGTAATTGAGGGTTGTGGCTGTGGCTGTGGTAGACCGCTATTTGGGCTACGATTTTTTGCTATAATTTGGGTTAGCTGTGGATTCTAGAAATAAGTTATGATGGCTAAGTCTTAAGGCTAGAGGGGTGCCTTAAAGATGATGTGGTTGGTGGCAGCAAATTCAATAGGATCTGGTGGTTTACGAGAAGAAGAACTGCAAAAGGTATAGCGGTAGAATTTTTCATTGAAAGTTTCAGCAGTATAGACTTAAAATTTCCAACAGTTCATAACAAGGATGTGAGTAAATCTTAGTGAAAATCCGATGGTAAGGAAAAGATAAGACTCTCAAAAAATTCGTAGGAGAATACGACATCAATAAATTCGGTAAGATCAAGGAGTACAAGAAGGTGCTGCTGCAGGTCTTTATGTCTAAAGTTTAGCAGTTTGGACGTTAAATTTCAGCTGTTTGTATCAAGAACTTTTACACAAAACCCAAAAGAAATTCGCTGATAAGAAGTGCCAATCGTAAAAAACTTGTAGAAGATAGGGCAGCAAAATAGTTGCAGCAAGATCAAGAAAGGGTAGTAGTTTGCGATTGAAATATATCATGTAACTTTCGTCGTAAAGATGATAACTTTACGCTGATAAGTTTGTGTAGCATAAAAGAGAAATACTTTTTTTAGTTTTTCTGGGTTTAGGATAACTAAATTATAGTAGCAATAAGGTAGATTACTAGAACCTGATGTAATTTACAAGGGAATCTGTGGTATTGGTGATGAGGGCAGAGTTTGGCGACGATCTTTAGTAATTATGGGAATTGCTTATGATGTTGGGCGGCTATGGAAGGGCTGTAAGGCACCAAGATCGCTGCTCTGATACCTGTTGGGAAAACTCAGCGGGTGCATCACATGCATAGCGGAAATCAAAACCAAAACTGGTTTTCCACGCAGATCAAATTATCATACAAAATATTAGGGTAAAAAAAAATGCAAAAACTGATAAAATCATGATGTGTGAGAGATTGATTTTATCTAGGGACATTGTATATCCTTGTATTCCAGATCCGGATGGAGAAGATGAAGGAGGTCAAGCATCCACCTCTCTAGCGGTATCTACACGATGAATCTCTGCAGCGAAACTCCTCTAATATGATCTTGTAACTTTTGCACAGAGGTAAGGAGGAAAATAGGAGGTGGTGGCTAAAGCTGCAGCTTATCAACCAAGAGTCTCCCCTCCTATTTATAGAGCGCTACCAAAAAACCCTAGGGCTCCATCCAATAACCCAATAATCTTGCATTATTGGATCTCTATCCAATAATCTCCTTATGCCTCTAATTGGGCCTTAATCAAGGAGCCCATCAGCATAGTCTCGTCTAATGAGGATAGGGGCTAGTTGGATCTCCATCCAATCCTCTATTCGCTGAAGCATCAACCATATGTGTGTGACCCTCTAAGCCCAATACCGAGCTGGCCGTGAGTCACTCCCAACAGAACTCCTTCTGATGTAGTGAATTATTATCCCCATAATAATTCACTCGATGCATCGACTATGGACGTACTAGGTCACTACGCCATAGTCCCCAAACGGTACAGGAGGGATCCATCAGACCTATCTGTCCACAGTTACCATGTATCTTTAATCCCTCATCCAACTAATATCCCAGAGACCGTATATTGGACATGGTGCTGTCAGGTCACATACAGAATTCATCATAGTCTCGCTCTAATCAAATTCTCCCGGAGAACTCTTTCTCTCTCAATCCGAATGACCCTGGCCAGGGAGTCATCTGAGCAAGCACATATGAGATATTCCTCTCATGATACCGAGAGTGGATGATCCTCTATTGACACTCAATTGCCTTCGTAAGGTTGGCTACCAATTCTGATAACCAACTATACCAGATCTAGAACTTTCCAAACCTGTAAGTCTAGCGTCAAAGAAAGGAGTACTCATACAAGGTATCGTTGGTGTCTCAAGTCTAAGGACCAGATACACAACTGGGACTATGGAATCGCTGTCTGACATTAGGTATCATTAACCATACTGCATTCCATAAGCAGATCAATCAGTAAACTCATTCTCCAATGAGCACCTGTACTATATCCTTAGTGTCTCCACACAAGTGGCTATGAGACCAACCGCCTCCATTATATGGACGGGTATATAGTACACCGATCTGTCTGGTTATCTCAATGTCCCTCTTGAGTAACCTATGATCGGGATTGTTTAGGATCTATGTTTAAAGGTGAATCGATCTTATTATCGTAATCTCATCACGATCCGACTCACATTGCACAGAACCAAAGACATCACAATATATATATAACAGATAATGTGAGAATATGCCAATATTAATTATAAACAAAAAGATCACACAGCGTGTCACATGTGTCATCACTCACATGATTGGCTTGCAGGGCACCTGTAACCAACAATCTTCCACTTGACCAAAAGTCAATCACCTATACGTCTGATCCCCATCAGACTCCTGTGACGCTCAAGTACAATCTGAGCCAGCGGCTTTATTAGTGGATCTGCAATGTTATCTTCGGATGGAACTCTTTCCATTGCTATATCTTTTCGGGGCATGATTGCTCTAATCATATGGAACCTCCTCAGAATAATTATGTTGAGACCTGAGTTCCTTTGCTTGGGCGATCGCCCAATTGTTGTTGCAGTATATGAGAATTGGTTCTACGCTGCTTGGTATGACTCTCAAATATTTTTATGAACTTCTTCATCCATACCCCTTCCTTTGCTACTTCTGTTACAGCAATGTATTTCGCCTCTGTGGTCGAGTCAGCAGTAGTATCTTAGATGGAGCTCTTTCAGCTTACTGCCCCTCCATTCAGGGTGATAACAAACCCTGAATTTGACTTGCTATCATCAACGTCGGACTGACAACTCGAGTCCGTGTAGCCCTTAACCTGGAGGCTACCTTCTCCATATAACAGTAAAAGATCATTAGTGCTTCTCAAGTATTTAAGGATATACTTCACTACCTTCTAGCGTTCTAAACCTGGATCTGCCTGATACCTGCTCGTGACACTCAGAGCATGTGCTATATCAGGCCTGGTACATAGCATCGTATGCATGATAGACCCTACTGCTGAGGCATAAGGTATCTTATCCATGTCTGCCCTTTCTTCAGGAGTCTTTGGAGACATACTCCTAGAAAGTGATATTCCATGTCTCATCAGTATGAGACCTCTTTTGGAATTCTCCATGTCAAATCTTTTGACAATGGAGTCTATATACCTAGACTAGGACAAGCCAAACATCCTTTTGAATCTATCTCTAAAGATCCAGATCCCCAAAATATAGGATGCTTCCCCTAAGTCTTTCATGGAGACGTTTCTGGATAGCCAAGCCTTTAATGTGGAGAGCATTCCTACATTATTCCCAATGATTAGGATGTCATCCACATATAGCACCAAGAAGGTGATAGTGCTTCCACTTACCTTCCTGTACACACAAGGCTCATCTTCGTTCTTAACGAAGTCATAAGATCTTATCACCTCATCAATCTTATGTTCCAACTTCGGGAAGCTTGCTTCAATCTATAAATGGATCTAAGCAATCTACACACTTTATCTGGACTCTCTATAGATACGAATCCCTCTAGCTATATCATATACACCTCCTCCTAAAGGTTACCATTGAGGAATGTCGTTTTGACATACATCTGCCAGATCTCATAGTCATAGTGTGCTGCAATAGCTAAAATAAATCTAATGGACTTAAGCATGGCTACAGGTGAAAAGGTTTTGTCATAGTCAACTCCTTGTCTTTAACGATATCCTTTAGCTACCAGCCTTACTGTATAGGTCTCTCTACCTTTCCATCCACTCTGATCTTCTTCTTGAAGATCCATTTGCAGCCGATGTGTACAATACCCTCAGGTGCATCCACAAGGTTCTAAACCTTATTAGAGTACATAGAATCCATCTCAGAATTCATGGCTTCTTGTCACTTCCCGAAGTCTATACTCATAATAGCCTCCTCGTAGGTCTGAGGATCAACATCCTGAGAGTCATCTCCACTGATATGTCCCACATATATTTCAAGTAAGTGAGATACTCTATTAGACCTATGTAAAGTTAGAATTTGTGTGTTAGGTACCTGAACAGACTCGGGCTCTGGAATGGTGCTTGAGTTAGGTTCTCTAACCTCGCTCAATTCTATATCACTCCCACTGTTTCCACCAAGAATGTGTTTCTTCTCAAGGAACACAGCTCTCTTGACAACAAAGACCTTTCGGTCCTCGGGATGATATAAATAATACCCAGAAGTTTCCTTTGGGTATCCCACGAATGTGCACCATTCTATCATTGATTCCAACTTATCAGGGTTGTGTCTTCTAACATGGGCAAGATAACCCAAAATCTTAACAATCTTAAGATCGGGCTTCTTTTCTTTCCATATCTCATATGGTGTATACACTACCAACTTTGATGGAACTCGGTTCAGAAGGTAAGCTGCTGTCTCTACAGCATACCCCCACAATGAGACGGGTAGGTTAGTGAAACTCATCATGAACCGCACTATGTCCAATAGTGTGCAATTCCTTCGTTCTGATACACCATTGAGTTGAGGTGTATAAGGAGGTGTACACTGGGATAGAATCCCATTGTCCTTGAGGAAATGGGTGAACTCCGTACTCAAGTACTCTCCTCCTCGATTTAATCGAAGAGTCTTAATACTCTTTCTAATTTGGTTCTCTACCTTATTCTTATATTCCCTGAATTTCTCGAAGGCCTCAGATTTGTACTTCATCAAGTACATGTGTCCATACCTAGAGAAATCATCAGTGAATGTAATGAAGTATGAGTAACCACCTATAGCCTGAGTCGACATGGGACCACATACATCACTATGTATGAGTTCCAATAACTTGGTGGCTCTCTCTTCAGTTCCACTAAAAGGAGAGTTGGTCATCTTCCCACGAAGGCAAGGTTCGCAAGTTGTAATATCTCATAGTCAAATGGATCTAAGTATCCATCTTTCAGCAACTTTTGAATCCTTCCCTCATGTATATGACATAGCCTATAATGCCATAGGTATGCATTATTTACCTCATCTCTTTTCCTCTTAGGCATATTTATATTTATGATGTGTGGAGAAGTGTCTAACACATATAAGCCATTTACAAGAGTCCCTCTAGTGATGATCTCATCATTCATAATTATTGAACAACTATTGTTCTCAAAAACTAATTTATATCCACTTATTGTCAAACAAGAAATAGATATAATATTTTTGATAATAGAGAAACCAAAATAGCATGCATCCAATGCAATGATAGCTCCACCAAGCAAATGTAGGGTGACCTCCCAAACGGCAACTGCAGTAACTCTTGCTCTATTGCCTATCTTGAGGTCCATCTTGCCTCTGACCAGTCTCCTAGGTCTTGCCAAAACTTGCAACAAATTACATATATGATAAGCACTCCCGGTATCCAACACCCATGTATTATCATGAAAATCTGATAAGTGAAGACTGATCATGAATATACCTGGAGCTTCTCTAAGCTTCTGTTTGGCTTTATCTATAAGGTAGTCCGTACAGTTCATCTTCCAATGCCCATCTTAGTCGTAGTGGAAGCATTGTCCTTTGTCCTTTGCCGGGTGTCTCTTGGCAACCTTTGCCTTACTTGGTCTTTCTTTGTCCTTGCCCTTCTTAAGGGACTTGCTGGCCTTCCTTTTCTTTTTGGTCTCACCAATTTAGAGAATTGTTTTCTCTTTCTTGATGGCACTCTCAGCTTCCCTCAACATATTGAGGAGCTTCGGGAGAGTCACCTCAAACTTGTTCATATTAAAGTTAATAATGAACAGTGAAAAGGAATATGGTAGAGACTGAAGTATAAGATTAACATACAGGTTATCCTTTAGAACTATCTTTATACTTCACAAAGCGAGCAACCTCATTCTCGCTTGTCCTTTCCTCCAGCATGGGCACAATCATGTTAACGACATATATAATTTTCTCTTTTGTGAGAATAATTTTTAAATTATGGAGCATTTGGACTAATGAAGTGGTTGGCATCAAGTGTGCCACATAGGGGTTTTGCAAGCGACAAACAAGATATAGCTTAAATAAATAACATGCAGACTTTACAGAAAATACTAATTAAGATATGGACTTTTATCTTAATATACTCCCACTATTTTCTTAACGAATCACGCGACACCCTCGACACGTGAGACGAAAGTCTCCGGTAGACTCCTAGTGGGGATCGGGATCCAATTGGCGTTTTAGTGCAACCTAGAGGGACTCGACCAATGACACTAATCTCACAAGGTAGGCAACTCTTGCCAATCACAACTCCTTATGATTCTCGTCACGTTCGGCCTCCGAATTATCATGGTCTCGAGGGACTCAACCAATCATGACGTTCAGTTAAGTCATCACCATCGTTAAAAGATGAGTCTGATTCGATGATATGCCCTCGAGGGACTTGACCAAGCATACCATGTCCTCAGGTCACCAGTGACATCTCTATGTCATAGGCAAGATCTCGATTACGTAGATAGGTGAGCCTCGAGGGACTCGACCAACTCAACCTATGTCGTGATTCAATTTCTTCCTATAACGATGGAAGGTCACGTGGGTCAATCTTATTGCCTCACGCTTACCGACTTATATTATCTTAGGAGAGATTTTTTTGTATCGGTCTCCTAATATGTCGAGTCACACACATACATATTTAATATATATCTACATCACATGTAAATATATATATACATATATCTAGTAGGTGTATAAGAACACATCACATATGCAAGCCACACCGGATGATCATGAGCCATCACCTAATATGATTAAGCTCAAGCCAATGGGCCTAATCACTCACAATATGATCTATGTGTGCATTGGCACATCTCCATGCCCTGTGATTGTTGATCTTGTCATCATCGGTTCTGTCATATCGTCGCATCACCATGCGTCATGATCTCTCGCCACGACATCGTGGGTCCCATTGTAACCTCCACGCTCCCATTGTGCCTCTCCATGTTATTATAAATAATTATCGGCACGCAGGCCTAATAATAAATGAGAAAAACGTAGGCTCATAGGCCCCAATAATAATAATAATCATAATTACACACATCACAACACATGGCTCATGATCATCCATCCACATCATACATCACATGTACATCACATCATATGTAGGATTACTAGATATATATATAATAATTAATTAAACTATTTAATAAATTATTTTTCTTAAAATTAGGATATACTCAAAATTTTTAGAATTATTAAGGATATTTTTTTAATTCTAGATCAGAGGACAGTCCTTAGAATTTCTAGAATTATTAAGGGTATTTTAGAAATTCTGTGCACGAGAACAATCCTTAGAATTTTTCTAATTAAGAGGGGTATGATCATCCTTTTCTAAAATCAATCTCATCACACGCAGTTTAAAACCAATCTTTCGTACGAAAGCCTTGGCTCTGATATTACTATTGGGAAACCTCAGCGGGTGCATCACATGCACAGCGAAAATCAAAATAAAAACTGGTTTCTCACGTAAATCAAATCGTCATACAAAATATTAGGGTCGCAAGAAAAATATAAAAATCGATAAAACCGCGATGTGTGAGAGATTGATTTTACCTAGGGAGATTGTATATCCCTGTACTCCAGATCCGGATGGAGAAGATGAAGGAGGTCAAGCATCCTCCTCTATATCGGTATCCACACAATGGATCTCTATAACGAAACTCCTCCAATCTGATCTCGCAACTCTTGCGCAGAGGTAGGAAGGAGAATAGGAGGTGGTGGCTAAAGCTGCAGCCTATCAACCATGAGTCTCCCCTCCTATTTATAGAGAGCTACTAAAAAATCCTAGGGCTCCTGTCTTAGTGGGTATTAGATCTCCATCCAATATCCCACTAACCTTGTATTCTTGGATCTCTATCCAATAATCTTCTTATGCCTCTAATTGGGCCTTAATCAAGGAGACCATCAACATAGAGTCTCATCTAATAAGAATATAGGCTAATTGGATCTTCATCCAATCCTCTATTCGCTGAAGCATCCACCATATGTGTGTGACCCTCTAGGCCTGATACTGAGTTGGTCGTGAGTCACTCCCATCAGAACTCCTTCTGATGTAGTGAATTATTATCCTCATAATAATTCACTTAACTCATCGACTATGGACGTACTAGGCCACTATGCCATAATCCCCAAACGGTATGGGGGATCAAATCCATCGGATCTGTCTGTCCACAGTTACCGTGTATCTTTAATCCCTCATCCAACTAATATCCCAGAGACTGTATATTGGACATGGTACTGTCAGGTCACAAACAGAATCCATCATAGTTTCGCTCTAATCAGATTCTCCCGAAGAACTCTTTCTCTCTCAATCTGAATGACCCTAGCCAGGGATTTGTCTGAGCAGGAACATATGGGATATTCCTCTCGTGATACCGAGAGTAGATGATCCTCTATTGACACTCAATTACCTTCGTAAGGTTGGCTACCAATCCTGATAATCAACTGTACCAGATCTGGAACTTTCCAAACCTGAAGTCTAGCGTCAAAGAAAGGAGTACTCATACAAGACATCCTTTGTGTCTCAAGTCTAAGGACCAGATACACAACTAGGACTATGGAATCACTATCTGATATTATGTATCATTAACCATATAGCATTCCATAGGCGAATCAATTAGTAAACTCATTCTCTAATGAGCACCTGTACTATATGCTGGTTACAAGTGCCCTACAAGCCAATCACGTGAGTGATGGCACGTGTGACACGCTGTGTGATCTTTTTGCTTATGATTAATATTGGCATATTCTCATATTATCTGTTACATATATATTGTGAAGTCCTTGATTCTGTGCAATGGGAGTCGGATCGTGATGAGATCACGATAATGAGATCGATTCACCTTTAAACAAATATCCTAAATAATCCCGGTTATAGGTTACTCAAGAGGGACATTGAGATAACCGGACAGATCGATGTACTATATACCCATCTATATGATGGAGGCAGCTGGTCTCATAGCCACTTGTGTGGAAACACTAAGAATATAGTACAAGTGCTCATTGGAGAATGAGTTTACTAATTGATCCGTTTATAGAATATTGTATGGTTAATAATACCTAATATCAGACAGTGATTCCATACTCCCAGTTGTGTATCTAGTTCTTAGACTTGAGACACCAAGGATGTCTTGTATAAGTACTCCTTTCTTTGACGCCAAACTTACAGGTTTAGAAAGTTCTGGATCTGGTACAGTTGGTTATCGGGATTGGTAGGCAACCTTACGAAGGTAATTTTGAGTGTCAATAGAGGATCATCCACACTCGGTATCACGAGAGGAATATCTCATATATGTTTGCTCAGACAAATCCCTGGCCAGGATCATTCGGATTGAAAGAGAAAGAGTTCTCCGGGAGAATCCGATTAGAGCGAGACTATGACGGATTCCGTATGTGACGTGACAGTACCATATCCAATATACTGTCTCTGGGATATTAGTTGGATGAGGGATTATAGATATATGGTAACTGTGGATAGACAGGTCTGATAGATTTGATCCCCCTTGTACTGTCTGGGGACTATGGCATAGTGGCCTAGTACACCCATAGTCGATGAGTCGAGTGAATTATTATGAGGATAATAATTTACTATATCAGAAGGAGTTCTGATGTGAGTGACTCACAGCCAGCTCGGTATCGGGCCTATAGGGTCACACACATATGGTAGATGCTTCAGCGAATAGAGGATTGGATGAAGATTCAATTAGCCCCTATTCTCATTAGATGAGACCCTATGTTGATGTACTCCTTGATTAAGGCCCAATTAGAGGCCTAAGGAGATTATTGGATAGAGATCCAATAATGCAAGGTTAGTGGGTTATTGGATGGAGATCTAATACCCACTAAGGAAGGAGCCCTAGGGTTTTGGTGGCTCTCTATAAATAGGAGGATAGACTCATGGTTGATAGGCTGCAGCTTTAGCCACCACCTCCTATTCTCCTCCCTCCCTCTGCGCAAGAGTTGCGAGATCAGATTGGAAGAGTTTCGCTCTAGAGATCCATCGTGTGGATACTGCTAGAGAGGAGGACATTTGACCGCCTTCATCTTCTCCATCCAGATTTGGAATACAGAGGGATATACGATCTCCCTAGGTAAAATGAATCTCTCACATATCGTGGTTTCCGATTTTTACGATTTTTCTCACAACCCCAATCTTTTGCATGATGATTTGATCTGCGTGGAAAACCAATTTTTGTTTCTGATTTCTGCTGCGCATGTGATACACCCACTGAGATTTCCCAACAGTGGTATTAGAGCCAAGGTTTCATACGAAAGATTGGTTTTAAACTGCGTGTGATGAGATTGAATCATGTAGAATCGTTCTACGTATTTTTGCTACGTTTTCGCAGCGAAGAGGAGGGGCCGCCAGCCACAGCCAGCCCCCATGCAGGGTCGGCCACCCAGGGCCAGGCCGGCTGCAAGGGGCAACCGACTGCGGCCAAGGCCCCCTACAAGGGGGCGGCCGACCATGACCAAAGCCCCTTGCAAGGGCAGCCGCCAACATATGCGGCATGGCTGGTGCTTACAGGCGTAGGCAGCACCCGCGGCCAGGGTTACCGCCATTCCTGCAGGAGCAGCGCCCGTGCAAGAAGGCACCGCCCGCCCATGAGGTGTCACCCGAAGGCAGCAGCGACTGCCCACACCGACGGTGTGTAGTGCCGCTACCTACGCAAGGCAGCGGCGACGGCACAATGAGGGTAAGGGAAGAGGGCTAGGGCATCCTTTTGAGAAAAGGATGATCATACCCCTTTGAATTAGCAAAATTCTGAGGATTGTCCTCGTGTACATAATTCTCAAAATACCCTCAACAATTCTAAAAATTCGAAGGACTGTCCTCTAATCCATAATTACAAAAATACCCTTGATAATTCTAGAAATTTTAAGCATATCCTGATTTTTAAAAAAATTAATTAAATAGTTTAATTAATTATTTTATATATCTAGTAATCCTACATATGATGTGATTGATGTACATGTGATGTATGATGTAGATGGATGATCATGAGCCATGTGTTGTGATGTGTGTAATTATGATTATTATTATTATTATTATTGGGGCCTGCGAACATCTGTTTTTCTCATTTATTATCGGGCCTACATCCCGTGATTATTTGTAATTACATAAAGAGACACAATGGGAGTGTGGAGGTGACAGCGGGACCCACGATGCTGTGGCGGGAGATTACGACGTATGGTGATGCAACGATCCGACGGAACCGATGATGACGAGATCAACAATCACAGGGCATGGAGATGAGCCGATGCACACATAGGTCCTATTGTGAGTAATTAGGCCCATTGGCTCGGACTTAATCATATTAGGTGACGGCTCATGATCATCCGGTGTGGCTTGCATATGTGATGTGTTATACACCTACTAGATATATGTATATATATATATTTACATGTGACGTAGATATATATTAAATATGTATGTGTGTGACATGACATATTATGAGACCGATACAAAAAACCCCTCCTAAGATAATACAAAGGATAATGCTTCCACTGTGGCCAAGACGGACATTGGAAGAGGAACTGCAAGGACTACCTTGCAGAGAAGGCGAGACAGAAGCTTGGAGAAGCTTTAGGTATATTCATGATCAGTCTCCACTTGTCAGATTTTCATGATAACACATGGGTATTGGATACCGGAAGTGTTTATCATATCTATAATTCATTGCAGATTCTGGCATGACCTAGGAGACTGGCCAGAGGTAATATGGACCTTAAGATGGGCAATAGAGTAAGAGTTGCTGTAGTTGCCGTTGGGGAGGTCACCCTACATCTGCTTGGTGGAGTTATCATTGCATTGGATGTATACTATTTTGTTCTCTCTATTAAAAAAAATATTATATCCATCTCTTATTTGGCAATTAGTGGATATAAATTAGTTTTTAAGAACAATAGTTGTTCAATAATTATGGATGATGAGATCATCACCAGAGGGACTCTTGTAAATAGCTTATATGTGTTAGACACTTCTCCACACATCATAAATATAAATATACCTAAGAGGAAAAGAGATGAGGTGAATAATGCATACCTATGGCGTTGTAGGCTAGGTCATATATATGAGGGAAGGATTCAAAAGTTGCTGAAAGATAGATATTTAGATCCAATTGACGATGAGATATTACAACTTGCGAACCTTGCCTTCATGGGAAGATGACCAATTCTCCTTTTCGTGGAACTAAAGAGAGAGCCACTTAGTTATGGAACTCATACATATGATGTTTGTGGTCCCATATTGACTCAGGCTATAGGTGGTTACTCATACTTCATTACATTCACTAATGATATCTCTAGGTATGGATACGTGTACTTAATAAAGTATAAATCTAAGGCTTTTGAGAAATTTAGGAAATATAAGAATGAGGTAGAGAACCAAATTGGAAAGAGTATTAAAACTCTTCGATCAGATCGAGGAGAGTACATGAGTACGGAGTTCATCCATTTCCTCAAGGATAATGTGATTATATCCTAGTGGACATCTCCTTATACACCTCATCTCAATGGTGTATTGGAAAGGAGGAAGCGCACGCTGTTAGATATGGTGTGATCCATGATGAATTTCACTGACTTACCCATCTCATTCTAGGGGTATGCCCTAGAGACTGTAGCTTACCTTCTGAACAGAGTTCCATCAAAATCGGTAGTGTCTATACCATATGAGATATAGAAAGGAAAGAAATCCGATCTTAAAATTGTTAAGATTTGGGGCTATTCTGCCCACGTTAGAAGACACAACCCCGATAAGTTAGAATCAAGGACAGAATGGTGCACATTCGTGGGATACCCAAAGAAAACTTGTGGGTATTATTTCTATCATCCCAAGGACCGAAAGGTCTTTGTTGCTAAGAGAGATGTGTTCCTGGAGAAGGAACACATTCTTGGTGGAAATAGTGAGAGTGAGATAGAATTAAGCGAGGTTGGAGAACCTAGCTCAAGCACCATTCCAGAGCCCGAGTCTGTTCAGGTACCTAACACACAAATTCCAATTTTACATAGGTCTAGTAGAGTATTTTACCCTCCTAAAAGATATGTGGGACATATCAGTGGAGATGACTCTCAGGATGTTGATCCTCAGACCATTATGAGTATAGACTCCAGGAAGTGGCAAGAAGCCATGAATTCTGAGATTGATTCTATGTACTCTAATAAGGTTTGGAACCTTATGAATGCACCTGAGGGTATTGTACCCATCGGCTGCAAATAGATCTTCAAAAAGAAGATCGGAGTGGATGGAAAGGTATAGACCTATAAAGCAAGGCTGGTAGCTAAAGAATATCATCAAAGACAAAGAGTTGACTATGACGAAACCTTTTCACCTGTAGTCATGCTTAAGTCTATTAAAATTATTTTGGCCATTGCAGCACACTATAACTATGATATCTGGCAAATGGATGTCAAAACGGTATTCCTCAATGGCAACCTCTAGGAGGAGGTGTATATGATACAGCTAGAGGGATTTGTATCAAAAGAGAGTCCAAATAAAGTGTGCAGGTTGTTTAGATCCATTTATGGATTGAAGTAAGCTTCCTGAAGTTGGAACATAAGATTTGATGAGATAATAAGATATTATGACTTCGTTAAGAACGAAGATAAGCCTTGTGTGTACAGGAAGGTAAGTGGAAGCACTATCACCTTCTTGGTGTAATATGTGGATGATATCATAATCATTGGGAATGATGTAGGAATGCTCTCCATAGTAAAGGTTTGGCTATCCAGAAACTTCTCCTTGAAAGACTTAGGGGAATCATCCTATATTTTGGAGATCTGGATCTATAGAGATAGATCCAAAAGGATGCTTGGCTTGTCCCAGTCTAGGTACATAGACTTCATTGTCAAAAGGTTTGGCATGAAAAATTTCAAGAGAGGTCTCATACCGATGAGTGTATCCTTAAGTATTTGAGAATGGTATCAGGTAGATCCAGGTTTAGAACACTGGAAGGCAGTAAAGTGTATCCTTAAGTATTTGAGAAGCACTAAGGATCTTTTACTGATATATGGAGATAGTAGCCTCCAGGTTGAGGGCTATATGTACTCGAGTTTTCAGTCCGACATTAATGATAGCAAGTCGAATTCAGGATTTATTTTCACCCTGAATGGAGGAGCAGCAAGTTGGAAAAGTTCCATGCAAGATACTACTGCTGACTCGACCATAGAAGCAGAATACATTGCTGTAGTAAAAGTAGCAAAGGAAGGGGTTTGGATGAAGAAGTTCATTAAGGATTTGGGAGTCATACCAAGCAGCATGGTGCTTACTCCCATATATTATGACAATGACAGGGCGATAACTCTAACAAAGGAACTCAGGTTTCAACAGAATTATTCTAAGGAGGTTTCATCTGATTAGAGCGATCATGATACGAAAAGATATAACAATGGAAAGAGTTCCATCCGAAGATAACATTGCAGATCCACTGACGAAGCCGTTGGCTCAGATTGTATTTGAGCGTCACAGGGGTCTGATAGGGATCAAAAACATTGGTGACTGACTTTTGGTCAAATGGACTGCAAGCCAATCACGTGAGTGATGACACGTGTGATACGCTGTGAGATCTTTTTGCTTATGATTAATATTGGTATATTCTCACATTATCTGTTACATATATATTGTGATGTCCTCGGTTCTATGCAATGAGAGTCGGATCGTGATGAGATCGATTCACCTTTAAACACAGATCCTAAATAATCTCGGTAATAGGTTACTCAAGAGGGACATTGAGATAACCAGACAGATCGGTGTACTATATACCCGTCCATATGATGGATCGGTGTACTATATCCTTAGTGTGTGGAGACACTATGGATATAGAACAGGTGCTCATTCGAGAATGAGTTCACTGATTGATCCGCTTATGGAATGTTGTATGTTAATGATACGTAATGTTAGACAGAGATTCCATAGTCCAAGTTGTGTATATGGTCCATAGACTTGAGACACCAAGGATGCCTTGTATGAGTACTCCTTTCTTTGATGCCAGACATACAGGTTTGGAAAGTTCCAGATCTGATAGAACTAGTTATCGGGATTGGTAGCCAACCTTACGAAGGCGATTGAGTGTCAATAGAGGATTATCCACTCTCGATATCACGAGAGGAATATCTCATATGTGCTTGCTCAGACAAATCCATGGTCAGGGTCATTCGGATTGAGAGAGAAAGAGTTCTCCGGAAGAATCAGATTAGAGCGAGACTATGACGGATTCCGTATGTGACCTGACAGTATATGCAGTCTCTAGGATATTAGTTGAATGAGGGATTATATATATATATATATATATATATACATATATATATATATGTATCTATATGTATATATATTTATATATATATATATATATATATATATATATATATATATGTATATATATATATATATATATGTATATATATATATATATATATGTATATATATATGTATATATATTATATATATGTATATATATATGTATATATATATATATATGTATATATATTATATATATGTATATATATTATATATATGTATATATATATGTATATATATATATGTGTATATATATATATATATATATATATATATATATATATATTGCCTCACGCTCACCATCGTAGGAGGGGTTTTCGTTTTGTTTTGGTTTCCTAATCTGTCGTGTCACACATATACAAATTTAATATATATATACATCGTGAATATATATACATATATATATATATACATATATATATATATACATATATATATATATACATATATATATATATATATATATATATATTAAATTTATATATATGTGACACGATATATTACGAAACCGAAACAAAACAAAAACCCCTCCTACGATAATATTAAGTTTGTGAGCGTAAGGCAATAAGATTGACCCACATGGCCTTCCATCATTATAGGAAGAAATTGAATCACGACATAGATTAAGTTGATTAAGTCCCTCAAGGTTCACCTATATAAGTGATCGAGATCTTGCCTACGACATATAGATATCACCGGTGACCTGAGGACATGGTATGCTTAGTCTAGTCCCTCGAGAGCATATCATCAAATTAGACTCATCTTGTAACGATGGTGATGACTTAACTGAACATCATTGTTGGTCGAGTCCCTCGAGACCATGATAGTTCGAAGGTCGAATATCACGGGAATCACAAAGAGTTGTGATTGGCAATATTTGCCTACCTTTTGGGCTTAATGTACTTGGCCGAGTCCCTCGAGGTTGCACTAAGATGCCAATTGGATCTTGATCCCCACTAGAAGTCTGCTAGAGACTTCCACTTTACGCGTCGAGGATGTCACGTGATTCGCCAGAAAAATTAGTGGAAGTAAATTAAGATAGAAATCCATATCTTAATTATTTTTCTATAAAATCTACATGTTATTCATTTATGCTATATATTGTCTGTTAGAAACATGTCGCTCATAAACCCCTAACTACATGGATTGGCTCCACAATGTAATTTGATAATTGTTCTTATAGCGAAAAAAATCGTGTATGTTATTGACACGATTGTGCCCACACCGGAGGAAGCGGCAAGCGAGGATGAGATCATTTGCTATGTGAATTATATAAATAATTTCATGTTGGCAAAATATTATATGTTGGCTTCCATGACTACTAGGTTATAAAGGTAACATGAGGGCATGGATGCTATTTCTATCCTTCTTCATCTTGATCAACTATTTGAGAAACAGAGAATAACTCAAAGATATAAGATATCCGAGAGTCTCTTCCAAGTCATGATGACAGAAGAGACATCAGTTCAAAACCTATGTTGATCTTATACTTCAGTCTTTACCAGATTCTTTTTCTCATTTAATCATGATTTTAACATGAGCAAATTTGAGGTGATTCTCTCTAAGCTCCTTAATATGTTAAGGGAAGCTGAGAGTGCCAACAAAAAAGAAAAGCCAGTTCTCTATATTAGTGAGATCAGAAGGAAAAAGAAGGCTAGTAAGACCCTTAAGAAAGGTAAGGGCAAAGAAAGACTGGGTAAGGCAAAAGTTGCCAAGAAAGACCTGATAAAGGACAAAGGACAAAGGTCAGTGCTTCCACTATAGTAAAGATGGGCACTCGAAGAAGAATTGTAAAAATTACCTTACAGATAAGGCGAAATAGAAGCTTGGAGAAGCTTCAGGTATATTCATAATTAGTCTCCACTTGTTAGATTCTCATGATAACACATGGGTATTAGATACTGAGAGTGCTTATCATATCTATAATATTTTACAGATTTTGGCAAGACCTAGGAGATAGGCCAGAAGCGAGATGGACCTTAAGATGAGCAATGGAGCAAGAGTTACTGTAATTATCGTTTAGGAGGTCACCCTACATCTGCTTGGTGGAGCTATCATTGCATTGGATGCATGCTATTTTATTCCTTCTATTGTCAAAAATATTGTTTCCATTTCTTGTTTAACAATTAGTAAATATAAATTAGTTTTAGAAAACAATAGTTATTCAATAATTATGGATGATGAGAGCATAGTAGAGGGACCTTGATAAATGGTTTATATGTGTTAGACACTTCTCCACACATCATGAATGTAAATATATTTAAGAGGAAAAGAGATGAGGTGAATAATACATACCTGTGGTATTATAGGCTTGGTTATATCCATGAGGGAAAGATTCAAATGTTGTTAAAAGATGGATACTTAGATCCATTTGACTATGAGTCGTTTGTAACTTACAAACCTTGCCTTCATGGAAAGATGATCAACTCTTATTTTAGTGGAACTATAGAGAGAGCCACTGAGCTACTGTAACTTATACGTAGTGATGTATGTGGTCCCATGTCGAATCAGGCTATAGGCAATTACTTATACTTCACATTCACTAATGATTTCTTGAGGTACAGACACGTGTACTTGATGAAGTACAAGTCCAAGGCCCTTAAGAAATTCAGGGAATATAAGAATGAAGTAGAGAACCAGATTAGAAGAGTCTTAAGACTCTTTGATCAAATCTAGGAGGAGAATACTTGAGTATAGAGTTCACCCATTTCCTTAGGGATCATGGGATTCTATCTCAATAGACACCTCCTTATACACCTCAGTTCAATGGTGTATCAGAAAGGAGGAATCGCACGATGTTGGACACGGTGTGGTCCATAATGAGTTTCGTTAACCTACCTATCTCATTATGGGGATATGTCCTAGATATTATAACTTACCTTCTGAATAGAATTTCATCTAAGCTAGTAGTGTCTATACCATATGAGATATTAAAAGAGAAGAAGCCCAAACTTAAGGCTGTTAAGATCTGGGGTCGCCCTGCCCATGTTAAAAGACATAATCCCGATAAGCTGAAATCAAGGACAGAATGGTGCAAGTTTGTGGAATACCCCAAGAAAACTTGTGTACTATTTCTATCATCTTGAGAACCAGAAGGTCTTTGTTGCTAAGAGGGCTATGTTTTTTTAGAACTAACACATTCTTGGTGGAAACAGTGAGAGTGAAATAAAGTTGAGCGAGGTTGGAGAACCTAGCTCAAGAACCATTCCAAAGTCCGAGTCTGTTCAGGTACCTAACCTCCAACTTTACGCAGGTCTAGAAGAGTATCTCACCCTTCTGAAAGATATGTGGGATATATCAGTGGAGAAGACTCTCAGGATGTTGATTCTCAGACCTACGAGGAAGCTATTATGAGTATAAACTCCGGGAAGTGGCCAGAAGCCATAAATTTTAAGATGGATTTCATGTACTCCAACACGATTTGAAACCTTGTGGATGCATTTGAGAGTATTGTACTTAATGGTTGCAAATGGATCTTCAAGAAGAAGATTGGAGTGGATGGAAAGGTGGAGACTTATAAGGCAAGGGTGGTAGCTAAAGGATATTATTAAAGGCAATGAGTTGACTATGACGAAACCTTTTCACCTGTAGCTATGCTTAAATCCATCATAATTCTTTTGGATATTACAACACACTATAACTATGAGATTTGGCAAATGGATGTAAAAACTGCATTCCTCAATGATAACCTCGAGGAGGAGGTGTATATGATACAACCAAAGGAATTATATCCAGAGAGAGTATAGATAAAGTGTACAGGTTGCTTAGGTCCATCTATGGACTGAAGTAAGCCTCTTGAAGTTGAAACATAAGATATGATGAGGCAATAAGATCTTATGGCTTCGTTAAGAACGAAGATGAGCCTTGTGTGTATAGGAAGGTAAGTGGGAGTGCTTTAATCTTCTTGGTTTTATATGTGGATGACATCCTAATTATTGTGAATGATGTAGGAATATTTTCCAGTAAAGGCTTGACTATCCAGAAACTTCTTTATGAAGCACTTAGAGGAAGTATTCTATATTTTGGGGATCCGAATCTATAGAGATAGATCAAAGAGAATGTTTGGCTTGTCCCAGTCCAAGTACATAGACTCTATTGTCAAAAGGTTTTATATAGGGAATTCCAAGATAGGTCTCATACATATGAGACATAGAATTCACTTTCTGGGAGTATGTCCCCAAAGACTCCCGAAGAAAGGACAGACATGAATAAAATACCCTATGCCTTAGCGATAGGGCCTATCATGTATGTTATGCTATGTACAAAGCCTGACATAACACATGCTTTGAGTGTCACGAGCAGATATCAAGCAGATCCAAGTTTAGAACACCAGAAGGCAGTAAAGTATATCCTTAAGTACTTGAAAAGAACTAAGGATCTTTTACTAGTATATAAAGAAGGTAGCCTCCTGGTTGAGGGCTATACGGACTCGAGTTTCTAGTCCGATATTGATGATAGAAAGTCAAACTCATGATATATTTTTACCCTAAATGGAGGAGCTGTCAGTTGGAAGAGTTACAGATAAGATATTACTGCTGACCGACCATAGAGGCGGAATACATTGCTGCAGCAAAGGAAGGGGTGTGGATGAAGAAGTTTATCAAGAATTTGGGAGTCATACTGAGCAACATAGAGTCGATTCCCATATACTATGACATTAATAGGATAATAGCTCTAACAAGTCATATCAAAAGTATTCTAAGGAGATTCTAATTGATTAGAGAAAGCATAGCCTAGAAAGAAAGATATAGCAATGGAAAGAGTTCTATCCGAAGATAACATTACGGATCGACTAACAAAGTCATTGGCTCATATTGTTTTTTAGCACAGGGGTCTGATGGGGATCAGACATATAGGTGATTTAGCTTTACGTCAAGTGGGAGATTGCTAGGTACAGGTGCCCTGCAAGCCAATCACATGAGCGATGACACATGTAACATGCTACATAATTTCTTTGCATTATTATTATTATTGGTATATTCTTATATTATATTATCAATTGAATATATATATATATATATATATATATATATATATATATATATATATATATATATATATATATATATTATGATATCCTTGGTTCTGTACAATGAGAATTAGATCGTGATGAGATCACGATAATGAGACCGATTTGTATTTAAGCATAGATCCTAAATAATCTCAGTCATAAGTTGTTCGAGAGGGACATTGAGACAACCGGATAGACCAGTGTGCTGCTGTATACCTGTCCATATAATGGAGGTGGTTGTTCTGCTTGTGTGGAGACACTAAAGATATAATACAGGTGCTCATTGAAGAATGAGTTCACTGATTGATATGCTTATGAAATGTTGTATGGTTAATGATACTTAACGTCAGATAACAATTCTAGAGTCTCAATCGTGTATCTGAACCTTAGACTTGAGACATCAAAGATATCTTATTTGAGTACTTCTCTCTTTGACGTCGGACTTATATGTATGAAAAGTTCTAGATTTGGTACAATAAGTTTTCATGATTGGTAGCCAACCTTATGAAGGCTATTGACACATCAAAGATATACCCGTCTATATGATGGAGGTGGCTGGTCTCATAGCTAATTTTATGGAGACACTAAGGATAGTACAGGTGCTTATTAGAGAATGAATTCACTTATTGATTCGCTTATGAAGTGTTGTATGGTTAATGATACCTAATGTTATACACAAATCCATAGTCTCAGTTGTGTGTCTGGTCCTTAGACTTGAGATACCAAGGATGCCTTATATGAGTACTCTTTTCTTTGATGTCGGACTTACAGGTTTGGAAAGTTTCAAATATGGTACAATTGATTATCGGGATTGGTAACGAACCTTACGAAAGCAATTGAGTGTCAACAAAGGATCATCCACTCTCGATATCACGAGAGGAATATCACGTGTGTGCTCGCTCGGATAAATCCTTGGCCAGGGTCATTCGGATTGAGAGAGAATGAGTTCTCCAAGAGAATCTGATTAGAGTGAGACTAAGATGGATTTCGTATATGGCCTAACAGTACCATGTCCAATATATAGTCTTTGGGATATTAGTTGGATGAAGGACTATAAATACATGGTAACTATGGACAGACAGGTCCGATGGATTTGATCCTCCTGTACCGTCTGGGGACTATGACTCAGCGGCCTAGTACGTCCATAGTTGATGAGCCAGATGAATTATTATGGGGATAATAATTCACTATATTAGAAGGAGTTCAGATGGGAGCAACTCACGACCAGCTTGGTATCAGGCTTAGAGGGCCACACACATATGGTTGATGCTTCAGCGAATAAAGGATTGGATAGAGATCCAATTAGCTACTATTCTCATTAGATGAGACCCCACATTAATTGGGTCCACGCATGAGGCCCAATTAGAGGCCAAAAGAGATTGTTGGATAGAGATCCAATAATATAAGGTTAGTGGGTAATTTGATAGAGATCTAATACCTACTAAAGTAGGACCTCTAGGATTTTTGGTGGCTCTCTATAAATAAGAGAGGAGGCACATAGTTGATAGGCTACATCTTTGGCCGCCCCCTCCTATTCTCCTCATTCCCTTTGTGCAAGAGTTGTGAGACATGGGATTTTGATTAGAGGAGTATCACTACAATGATCCATCATGTAGATATCGCTAGAGTGGAGGATGCTTGACCTCATTCATCCTTTCTATCCGGATCTGAAAAAATAGGGATATACGATCTCTCTAGGTAAATAATCTCTTACAAGATATAGTTTTTCGATTTTATAACTTTCTCGTGACCTAATCTTTTGCACGACGATTTGATCTGCATGGGAACCACTGGCAAGGGCGACTGGGGCACTTGCAGCATGGTACCCACCAACAACGGTGACCGCTTGCGGGCACAACGCCCATGGGCGGGCCCTGTGGACCAGGTGGCTGCGCGATGCGGTGTCACCCGCCTGCAGGGGCTATCGCTCGAGGGTAGCAGCGCCCGCCCGCGGGCAGAGGCGGTTGGCAACCAACGACGATGGTGGCCGCTAGAAGAGGGCAAAGGGCTTAGGGTTTCTATTTTGGTAAAAGGATGATTCTACCACTCAAAATTTGAGAAATATCAAGGTCTATCCTTTTTTTAAAATTCTCAAAATACCCTCAATAATTATGGATATTCTGAGGATTGTCCTCCTATCAAGAATTCTAAAAATACCCTTGACAATTCTATAAATTCTTGGTATGTCCTTATTTTAGAAAATTAATTAATTAAATAATTTAATTAATTATTATATATCTAATAATCCTACAGTTGATGTGATGTATGATGTGGATGGATGATCATGAGCCATTTGTTGTGATATGTGAAAATATGAGCCTCTGTTTTTCTCGTTTATTGTCAAGTTTATGTGCTTATTATTATTTTGTAATTATATAGAGAGGCACGATAGGAGCGTGGAGGTGACAACGGGACCCACAATCCTGTGGCAGGAGATCACAACGCATGGTGATACGACGAGGATCTGATGTAACCGAGGATGATGAGATCAATAATTATATATATATATATATATATATATATATATATATATATATATATATATGCATGCGATGTAGATATATATTAAATATGTATGTGTGTGACATGACGTATTACGAGACCGATATAAAACAAAAACCCCTCTTACGATTATATTAAGTCGGTAAGCATGAGGCAATAAAATTGACCCACGTGGCCTTCCATCGTTATAGGAAGAAATTGAATCAAAACATATGTTGAATTGGTCGAGTCCCTCGAGGCTCACCTATCTATGTGATCAAGATCTTGCCTACGATATCAAGATGTCACCGGTGACCTAAGGTCATAGTATGCTTGGTCGAGTCCCCAGAGGGCATATCATTAAGTCAAACTCATCTTGTAACGATGGTGATGACTTAATTGAACATCATGATTAGTCGAGTCCCTCGAGACCATGATGGTTCGGAGGTCGAACATGATAGAAATCACAAAGAGTTGTGATTTGCAAGAGTTACCTATCTTTTGGGCTTAGTGAATATTAAGTCAGTGAGCATGAGGCAATAAGATTGACCCACGTGGCCTTCCATCGTTCTAGTAAGAAATTAAATCATGACATAGGTTGAGTTGGTTGAGTCCCTCGAGGCTCACCTATCTACATAATCGAGATATTGTCTATGACTAATTGGACTCCAACAGGGTTGAGTCCTAATCACCCTATAAGTAGTCAATAAAAACCCTATGGGATTGTAATAAAACCCCACATAACCACTTCTATCCTTTAAAGAAGTGTGGCTAGGGTTTAGATTGGGGCATTATGTAGTCGCCCCCTCTCTTTTATCAAGCAAGATCAATCTTTTATTTAGCCTTGTGCCGAGTTCTAGGAGGGAGGAACCCCTATAACGTTCCAAGGGTTGATCTCACTCAGAGATCAAAATCTATAGAGCTCCTCCTAGGTTCTATCATACTGCTCTTGCCGCCATCTCTGTCGCTCTCACCTTTCCAAGCAATTCCCATAAATCAATGCGACACGCGCCTCCACCTTCCACCTAAGCCGCAGATCAAATCAATCTGCTGCTACCCCCTGCATTTAAAATTGGAGATCTAGTATATTTTCATCACCCACGCCTATTTGCTACTGCTATTCCTTTATCTTACACATTGAAGAAGTTTTCTCATACTTTCATTGTGGTAAATTTCAACCGTCGCAAACATTATCATTATTGCGAAAGTGAAACACTGCAGAAATTTTCAATCATCTATTTGCCTCTTGAAACTAGTTTTATGCTCCCTTATTTTGGCCAAAAATTTTACATGATTTCATAGATCGTCTTAGCCCTCATCTAAGATCAATCTCTAAAAAGAATTCTCTCTAAAATCAGTTCTATTATGCTCTAATTCTTCATCATATATTGTTGGAATTCTTATGATGAAGAATCTGTCCTCCATCTTTTCCCCTATTTCCCTACCGTTACTTTGTCAATATTTTTATTGATATTAACCACATCTGAATCGAGGAGTTTTGCATATTTTCCTTGAGTTTTCTTCTGAGATTTATGTATAGAATTCATTGTTTCTCTGATGTAAAATCTGTTCGGCAGGACAGCATATCGTAGCACCTTTCTTCGTCAAATTCTATCGGATTTGAGTGTTGTCTTTTACAGGTTTTTGGACTCTCTTTCTCTCATCTACAAACCCTATCATCCTCACTAAGAACCCCTCAAAATCACACTCCAAACTGATCCCAAATAGCCACCCAAATCAGCCCTAAACCGCAGTCTACTTCCATCAAACTGATCCACCTACCTAACTGGCCACCTCTTCCTCAAAACCTCTCATGCCCCTCACACGATAATAAAAAAAAGACCTCAACATTATAGATCTAGCTAGAGGCCTACACCATGGCATCGGAGGAGGCCATTAATGCCAAGTTTGAAGCCTTTGAAAGCCACATAGAGGAGAAGATGTGATCCCTTTTCGTCGAATTCAGCATAGGCCAACCACCTAGCCCAAAGAAATTACAACAAGGAGAAACTTCAGATCGATGAGATGATCCTTAAGAGCACGGTCACATCATCTCTGATCCAAACAATTCATACATGAAGGTTGACTTCCCTAGATGGGAAGAAGGAGACCCAATCGAATGGATCGCGCGCGCGGAGCACTATTTTTGGTTCTATCGAACCGCCAATGCTACAAGGGTAGAGATTGCTGCCATCCATCTCAAGGGAGATGCTATTCAATGATTCAATTGGTTTGAGCATACCCATGGAGGTATCTCTTGACAGTGATTTAAGGAAGGACCACTAAATCTCTTTGGATCAATCGATTTCGACAACATCGATGGACAATTGGCGAAGATTCGACAAACCTCTACAATACATGAATACCAAACAAGATTTGAATATTTATCTAACCAAACTGTGGATTGGTCTAAAAAGTAAAGAATCCAAGAAGAACGATTGAACCATGAAGTATGAAGGATAAGGGTTGCCCCTTGACTAGCCATGCCAAAGCCTTCAGCCCCCTCTACTACCATCTGAGCCCCCGCACCAAAAAGATTAACAAGAGACAAGCTTCGTGAACGATTGGCCAAGGGGTTATGTTGGCACTGTGATGAACAGCAGAGCCAAGAACATCGCTGCAAAAAGGGCTAGCTCATCGTGATTGAACCAGTAGAGGATGAGGACAGTGAAATCTGAAGAAAGCCTCAAACCTGAAGATGAAACCATGGAGGAAGAGCCCCAACCGGTCGACTATGCAATGCACGCACTGGCTGGCTACTCCAACCTGGAGACAATGAAAGTTGGAGGACTCCTTAAACAGTAACCCATCACCGTTCTTATAGATACGGGCAACACCAATAACTTCCTCAACTGTAAGGTTGTTGCATGTATGGCACTTCAAATCGAAGGTTGTAACAAGTTCGACGTAAAGGTCGCCGATGATCGAATCCTCAATTACGACTAACGGTGCCCACGAGTAAAATTGCTCCTACAAGACCAAGAAGTGGTAGTCAATTTCTTCCTCCTACCCATCAATTAATGACTATGAAGCCGTGCTTGGGATTGAATGGCTCACAACATTAGGCGACATCTCCTAGAATTTCTTTAAATTAATCATGAAGTTTTCTTGTAAAGGGAGACATGTTACATTATGAGGTAAGCACGGGAGCCATATCTCCACCATTTCGACGTAGCGAATGGAGAAGACAAAAGAAATGGTGGATTTTTTATGCATATCTAGTAGCCATCAAAAGAGAAAAAGTGTAAAATTAAGATCCTAAGTTTACCTTATTGTTGGATGAATTCACGGAACCGCGTGGGTTGCCCCCTAACCAACCGCATGATCATCGCATCCCTATATTGCCAGGCAAACCTCCAGTAAATTTGAGACCATACCGCTATCCTCACTTGCAGAAGGGTGAGAACATCGTTAAGGAGAAGCTTGACACCAGAGTGATTCGACCAAGCTGCAGCCCTTACTCCTCGCTGGTGTTGCTAGTACGTAAGAAGGATGGCATGTGACGGATGTGCGTTGATTTTTGGGCTATGAACGCCATCACCGTCAAAGACAAATACCTTATACCAGTAGTATATGAGCTCTTGGATGAACTAAAGAAGCCCGAATCTTCACTAAATTTGATCTCCTTTCCGAATACCATCAGATTCAGGTATGCACTAAAGATATTCTGAAAACTACATTCCACACACTTAACGGCCACTATAAGTTTTTGGTAATGCCCTTCGAACTTACGAATGCTCCTACTTTTAAAAGCTTGATGAACGATATTTTATGGAGGTTTTTACACAAGTTCGTGTTGGTATTTTTTGATAATATTCTCATTTATAGCCTTACACTTGATATGCAGTTTTAGCACTTACGAATTGTTCTAACAATCCTTCGGGAGATACCCTTTATGTTAAATAATCAAAGTGTAGCTTTTTATAGCGTAAAGTGGAGTATCTAGGGCACATTATATCAGAGAATGGAGTGGCGGTAGACCCGACAAAGATCGAAGCAATGCAAGGATGGCCAAAACCTATGAACATAAAATCATTGCATGGCTTCCTTGGACTCACGGGCTACTACCAGAAATTCGTGAAAGATTATTGTAAGATTAGTGTCTCACTCACGTCCCTATTGAAGAAAGACTCATTCTTATGGTCGGATAAAGCTTCCATGGCCTTTGAACAACTCAAGGTAACCATGACGACGACGTCGGTCCTAGCACTGCCCGATTTAGCTGCACCTTCGTGATTGAGGTCGATGCGTCCGGAGTTGGAATTGGAGCTGCTCTAATGCAAGATGGCCGACCTCTTACTTACACCAGTAAGACTTTGTCTCCCTCACATCTTAAAATATTCATGTATGATAAAGAAATACTTGCCATTGTACACGTCGTTACAAAGTGGAGACCCTACTTGATCAGCCGATGCTTCCAGATTAAAATCGACAATCGAATCCTCAAGTATTTTTTTGGAGTAGAAAATATCTTCCCCATAGCAACAACGATGGGTAACTAAACTTCTTGGCTTTGATTATGAAATTATTTATCGAAAGGGGAAAGAGAATGTTGCTGCAGATGCTCTATCTCGGCTACCGGGACAAGCCAAAATTTCAGTCATCTCTCTTCCCTCCTTCGACTTCCTCAAAGACATTAGAGAGGAGTGGAAGAGTGACCCAGAAACCCGAGGAATCATAGAAAAATTGGAGAAGAATCTGGGTTCCATGGGCTACTACACTTGGGATTCGAAGGACCTATGCTACAAAGACTGAATCGTAATTGTTCCTTCTTCCCCTTGCATCAAAAATATTTTGCATGAGTTACACTCTTCACCTTCAGTAGGGCACTCCGGATTTTTGAGAACATATAAGAGAGTGAAGCAAAACTTCTTTTGGAGAGGCATGAAAAGATCGATTTATGATTATGTATCTAAATGTGATGTATGCCAGCAGCAAAAGGTGAAACGATAGCAAGTTCAGGAAAACTACAACCAGTACCTATCCCGAACTTAGCATGGACTGACATCTCCATGGACTTCATCGAAGGGCTGCCACCATCTCAAGATAAAAGCACGATCTTTGTGGTGGTAGATCATCTAACCAAATATACACATTTCTGTGTTGTGAGGCATCCTTATACCGCTGCCAGTATTGCTCAACTTTTTATGAAAAATATTATAAAACTGCATGGGATATCAAGGTCAATTATGAGCGATAATGACAGGGTGTTTACAAGTAAATTTTGGACCGAGCTCTTCCAACTACAAGGCACCCAATTGAAGATGAGCACAGCTTATCATCTACAAACAGACAACCAAACAAAAATGGTGAACATATGCCTCGAGACTTACTTACGGTGCTTCACCAGTGACCGGCCCAAAGAGTGGACAAGGTGGCTTCCTTGGGCCTAATGGTGGTATAATATAATTTATCATTCATCAACTAAATGTACCCCCTATGAGGCATTGTATGGCCGACCGCCCCCTGTAATATCTAAATATGTAATTGGTGCGGCCAAAGTGGATCAAGTCGACCAAAACTTAATTGACAGGGACAAGCTTCTGCGGTTGCTGAAATACAACCTAATTGCCGCCCAAGCACGCATGAAGCAACAAGCAGACACTCACTGGAGTGAGCAAGAATTTTCGATAGGAGATTGGGTCTACCTTCGCCCATAACCATACAAGCAGCTATCAATCAACACTAGAGCATCGATGAAGCTATCTCCACGATTCTATGGATCATATCAGATTCTGGAGCGTATTGGGGCCGTGGCATATAGATTAAAACTCTTATATGACGCTAAGATCCATCTCATCTTTCACGTATCCTTGCTAAAGCTGAAATTGGGAGAACGTGAGTTGGTTTGAACTCAGCTGCCGAGCACTTTTAATAATGGCAAGATTCAAGCTCAACTTGAAACTATACTTGATTGGAGGATTGTGATGCACCGTCGACGCCCCTCAACTAAAGTACTATCTGAAGATGCAACGTGGGAGTCTTACGAGGAGCTGAAGACCCAGTTCCCAGAGTTTATGGACCCTCGGCCTTAAGGACAAGGCTGATTCAAAGAGGACGGGCTTAATATGACTCTAGCAGGTTTGAGTCCTAATCACCCTAGAAGTAGTCAATAAAAATCTTGTGGGATTGTAATAAAACATCACCTAGTCACTTCTATCCTATAAAAAAGTATGACTAGGGTTTAGATTGGGGCCTTAGGGCTTAGTGGCCACCGGCCCCTTTACTAGGCTGGTCGACCAGGGTTTTCCTCAGCTAGGTCGACTATAGGAGGGCAAAGAGATAATTTTACTTAGGCAAGCACCATATCTATGGGCTAGGGTTTAGAATCCTATATAATGATGTAGCTGTCCCCCCCCCCCCCCTCTTTTATCAAGCAAGATCAATCTTTTATTCAGTCTTGTGTCGAGTTCTAAGAGGGAGGAACCCCTATAGCGTTCCAAGGGTTGATCCCCGTCAGAGATCAAATCTATAGAGTTCCTCCTGGGGTTCTATCAATGACATAGAGATGTCACTGGTGACCTGAGGATATGGTATGCTTGGTCGAGTCCCTCGAGGGCATATTATCAAATCAGACTCATCTTGTAATGATGGTGATGACTTAACTAAACATCATGGTTGGTCGAGTGCCTTGAGACCATGATGGTTCGGAGGCCGAACACGACGGGAATCGCAAAGAGTTGGATTGGCAGAGTTGTCTACCTTTTGGGCATAGTGTAATTGGTCAAGTCACTCGAGGTTGCATTAAGACGCCGATTGGATCCCGATCCCCACTATGAGTCTGCAAAATATGCATGTTATTAATTTATGTTATATCTTGTTTGTCATTTACAAACCCCCTAGATGGCATATTTGATGTCAACCGCCTCACTGGTCTAAACTACATAGATTGGCTCCATAATTTAAGAATTGTTCTCATAATGGAGAAAATTGTACAAGTCCTTAATATAATTGTGCCCATGTTCGAGGAAATTATAATTTAGGATGAGATCGCTCGCTTTGTGAATTATATAGATAGTCCTATAGGATAACATGTGTGTTGATCTTATACTTTAATCCCTACCAGATTTCTTTTTATAATTCATTATTAACTTTAATATGAACAAATTTAAGGTGACTCTCCCTGAGCTCCTCAATATGTTAAGGGAAGCTAAGAGTGCCATCAAAAAAGAGAAGTCAATTCTCCATATTAGTGAGACCAAGAAGAAAATGGAGGCCAGTAAGACCCTTAAGAAGGGCAAGGGCAAAGATCGGGTAAAGCAAAGGTTGCCAAGAAAGACCCGACAAAGGACAAAGGATAGTGCTTCTACAATGACCAAGACGGACATTAGAAGAGGAACTGTAAGGACTACCTTACATATAAGGTGAAATACAAGTCTACACTTGTCAGATTTTCATGATAACACATTGGTATCGGATACCGGGAGTGCTTATCATATCTATAATTCGTTGCAGGTTCTGGCAAGACCTAGGAGATTGGGCAGAGGCGAGATGGACCTTAAGATGGGCAATGGAGCAAGAGCTGTTGCAATTGCTATTGGGGAGGTCACCCTACATCTACTTGGTGGAGCTATTATTGCATTAGATGCATGTCATTTTGTTCCCTTTATTATCAAAAATATTATGTCCATCTCTTGTTTGATAATTAATAGATATAAATTAGTTTTTGAGAATAATAGTTGTTCAATAATTATGGATAATAAGATCATCACTAGAGGGACCTTGATAAATGGCTTATATGTGTTAGACACTTCTCCACACATCATGAATATAAATACGTCTAAGAGAAAAAGAGATGAGGTGAACAATGTGTACGTATGACATTATAGGCTAGGTCATATACATGAGGGAAGGTTTCAAAAGTTGTTGAAAGATGGATACTTAAATCCATTTGACTATGAGTCATATGCAACTTACGAACCTTGCTTTCGTGGGAAGATGACCAACTCTCCTTTTAGTGGAACTGGAGAGAGAGTTACTGGAACTCGTACATAGTGATGTATGTGGTCCCATGTCGACTTAGGCTATAGTTGGTTACTCATACTTCATTACAATGACTAATGATTTCTCTATATATAGACATATGTACTTTATGAAGTATAAGTCTGAGGCCTTTGAGAAATTTAGGGAATATAAGAATTAAGTAGAGAACCAGATTAGAAAGAGTATTAAGACTCTTCGATAGAATCGAGGAGGAGAATACTTGAGTATAATGTTCACCCATTTCCTTAGGGACCATGGGTATCTATCCCAATGGACACCTCCATATATACCTCAGCTCAATGGTGTATCAAAAAGGAGAATCACACACTGTTGAACATGGTGCGGTCCATGATAGATTTCACTGATCTACCTATCTCATTCTAAGAATACGCCCTAGAGGTCGCAACTTACCTTCTGAATAAAGTTCCATCAAAGTCGGTAGTGTCTATACCATATGAGATATAGAAAGGAAGGAAGCTCGATCTTAAGGTGGTTATGATTTGGGGTTGTCCTACCTACGTTAGAAGGCACAACCCCGACAAGTTAGAATTAAGGACTGAATGATGTATATTTATGGGATACCATAAGGAGACTTTGTTGATATTATTTCTATCATCCAGAGGACCGAAAGGTCTTTATTGTCAAGAAGACTGTGTTTCTTGAGAAAGAACACATTCTTGGTGGAAATAGCAAGAGTAAGATAGAGTTGAATGAGGTTAGAGAACTTAGCTCAAGCACCATTCTAGAGTCCGAGTTTGTTCTGGTACCTAGTACACAAGTTCCAACTTTGCGTAGGTATAGCAGAGTATCTCACCTTTCTGAAAGATATTTAGCACATATTAGTGGAGAAGACTCTCAAGATGTTGATCCTTAGACCTACAAGAAGACTATTATGAGTATAGACTCCGGGAAGTAGCAAGAAGCTATGAATTCTGAGATGGATTTCATGTACTCTAACAAGGCTTGGAACCTTGTGAATGCACATTAGGGTATCGTACTCATCGACTGCAAATGGATCTTCAAGGAGAAGATAAGAGTGGATGGAAAGGTGGAGACCTATAAGACAAGATTAGTAGCTAAAGGATATCATCAAAGGCAAGGAGTTGACTATGATAAAACTTTTTCACCTGTAGTCATACTTAAATCCATCATAATTTTTTTGGCCATTGCAGCACACTATGACTATGAGAAATGGTAAATGAATGTGAAAATGACATTCCTCAATTGTAACCTCGAGGAGGAGGTTTATATGATTTAGCCAGAGGATTTGTATCCAAAGAGAGTCCATATAAAGTGTGTAGGTTGCTCAGCTCTATTTATGGACTGAAGCAAGCTTCTCAAAGTTGAAACATAAGATTTGATGAGGCGATCAGATCTTATGACTTCGTTAAGGACTATGATGAGGCGATCAGATCTTATGACTTCGTTAAGGATTAAGATGAGCCTTGTGTATACAGGAAGGTAAATGAGAGTGTTATCACCTTCTTGGTGCTATATGTGGATGGCATCCTAAGTATTGGGAATAATGTAGGAATGCTCTCCACATTAAAGGCTTGGTTATCTAGAAACTTCTCCATTAAGGACTTAGGGGAAGCATCCTATATTTTGGGGATCTGGATCTATAGAGATAAATCCAAGATGATGTTTGGCTTGTCACAGTCTAGGTACATAGACTCCATTATCAAAAGTTTTGGCATGAAGAATTTCAAGAGAGGTCTCATATCGATGAGACATTGAATATCACTTTCTAGGAGTATGTCCCCAAAGACTCCTAAAGAAATGGCAGACGTATATAGGATACCCTATGCCTCAGCGATAGGGTCTATTATGTATGTTATGTATGTTATATACCAGGCCTGATATAGCGTATACTTTGAGTGTCACGAGTTGGTATCAGGCAGATCCAGGTTTGGAACACTAGTAGGCAGTAAAGTATATCCTTAAGAACCTGAGAAAGACTAAGGATGTTTTACTAGTATGTGAAGAAGGTAGCCTCCAAGTTGAGAGCTATACGGACTCGAGTTTTCAGTCTGACATTGATGATAGCAAGTCGAAGTCAATGTATGTTTTACCCTGAATAGAGTAGTAAGCTAGAAGAGTTCGAAGCAAGATACTACTACTAACTCGACCACAGAGGTGGAATACATTGCTGCAACAAAAGCAGCAAAAGAAGGGTGTGGATGAAGAAGTTCATCAGACTTACAAAAAAAAATGAAGTTCATCAGGAATTTGGGAGTCATACCAAACAACGTGAAATCGATTCCCATATACTGTGATAGCAATAGGGCAATAGCTCTAGCAAGGGAACCCAGGTCTTATCAGAATTTTTTTGAGGAGGTTACACTTAATTAGAGAGATCATAACCCAAAAAGATATAGCAATGGAAAGAGTTCTATTTGAAGATAACATTGCAGATACACCGACAAAGCCATTGGCTCAAATTGTATTTGAGCGTCATAGGAGTCTGATGGGGATTAGACACATAGGTGATTGGCTTTAGGTCAAGTGGAGATTGCTGGTTACAAGTGCCCTACAAGCCAATCACGTGAATGATGGCATATGTGACATGCTGCGCGATCTTTTTGCTTATGATTATTATTGATATATTCTCATATTATATTATATATTACATATAAATTTTGTGATGTCCTTAGTTCTATGCAATGAGATCATGATAATAAGATTGATTCACCTTAAATATATATCTCAAATAATCTCGATCATAAGTTACTTGAGAGGGATTTTGAGATAATTGGATAGATTTTTGTACTATATACTCATCCATATGATAAAGGCAGCTAGTCTCATAGCCACTTTTATAGAGACACTAAGGATATAGTACAAGTGCTCATTGGAGAATGAGTTCATTGATTGATCCACTTATGGAATGTTGTATGGTTAATGATACTTAATGTCAGCGATTCTATAGACTCAATTATGTATCTGGTCCTTAGACTTGAGACACCAAGGATGTCTTGTATGAGTACTCCTTTCTTTGACACCAGACTTACAAGTTTGGAAAGTTATAGATCTGGTATAACCAATTATCGACATTGGTAGCCAACCTTACAAAGGTAATTGAGTGTCAATAAATGATCATCTACTCTCGGTATCACGAGAGAAATATCATGTGTGTGTTCACTTGGATAAATCATTGGCTAGGATCATTCGGATTGAGAGAGAATGAGTTCTCCAAGAGAATCTGATTAGAGTGAGACTAAGATAGGTTCCATATGTGGCCTGACAGTACCATGTCTAATATACGATCTCTGGGATATTAGCTGGATGAGGGACTATAGATACACGGTAACTATGAACATACAGGTCTAATGGATTTGATCTCCCTATTACCGTCTAGGGACTATGGCGCAGTACGTCCATAGTCGATGAGTCAAGTGAATTATTATGGGGATACTAATTCACTATATCTGAAGAAGTTCTGATGGGAGCGACTCACGGCCAACTCGGTATCGGGCCTAGATGGTCATACACATATGGTGGATGCTTCAATGAATAAAGGATTGGATAGAGATCCAACTAGCCCCTATTCTCATTAGATGAGACCTTCCTTACATTGATGAGCTTCTTGCATGAGGCCCAATAAGAGGCCAAAAGAGATTATTGGATAGAGATCCAATAATATAAGGTTAGTTGGGTAATTGGATGAAAATTCAATACCACTAAGGTATGATCTCTAGGGTTTTTGATGGTTGTCTATAAATAGGAAGGGAAGCACATAGTTGATATGTTGCATCTTTGGTTGCCCCTCCTATTCTCCTCTTTTTCTCTTTGCAAGAGTTATGAGACCTGAGATTGTGATTAGAGGAGTATCACTATAGCGATTCATCATGTGGATACCACTAGAGAGGATGACGCTTGACCTCCTTCATCCTCTATCTAGATCTGAAAAAATAGGGGTATACGATCTCCCTATATAAATAATCTCTTACATGATGTGGTTTTTCGATTTTGGGCTTTCTCATGACCCAATCTTTTGCACGAAGATTTGATATGTGTGGGAAATATATTTTATTTTGATCTTTCATCGTGTATATGATGCTCCCTTTGAGGTTTCCCATGAGAGCATGGATGTCAATTCTATCATTTTTTATCTCCGCTAGCTGTTTGAGAAATAGGAAAGAACTCAAAGATATGAGATATCCAAGAATCTTCCAAACCAGGATGATATAAGGGACATATGTTCAGAACCATATCCTAAAGATGATAGAGTAGATTGAAAAACTCATAGGTCTAGGAATAGTTCTAGGGGATAACCTGTGCGTTGATCTTATACTTTAGTCCCTATCGGATTCCTTTTCTCACTTCATCATAAATTTTAACATGAGCAAGTTTAAGGTGACTCTCCTTAAGCTCCTCAATATATTGAGGGAAGCTAAGAGTGCCATCAAGAAAGAGAAGTCAGTTCTCTATATTAGTGAGATTAAGAAGAAAAGGCCAATAAGATGTTTAAGAAGGGCAAAGGTAAAGAAAGACTGGGTAAAGCAAATGTTACCAAGAAAGACCCGGCAAAGGAACAAAGATAGTGCTTCCACTACAGCAAATACAGGCACTGGAAGAGGAACTGTAAAAATTACCTTATAGATAAGACGAAACAGAAGCTTAGAGAAGTTTCAGGTATATTTATTATCAGTATCGACTTATTATATTTTCATGATAACATATGGGTATTGGATACTATGAGTACTTATCATATCTATAATTCGTTGCAAGTTTTGACAAGACCTAGGGATTGGCCAGAGGCGAGATGAACCTCAGATGGGCAATGGAGCAAGAGTTGCTGCAGTTGCCACTGGGGATGTCACCCTATATCTACTTGGTGGAGCTATCATTCAATTGGATGCATTCTATTTTGTTCACTATATTATCGAAAATATTATTTTTATCTCTTATTTGACAATTAATGGATATAAATTGGTTTTTTACTTGTTATGGTAAATGATTAGTTTTGTGATTGTATAAATTATTTCACTTGTGGGTTTATAAGTGGTGGTTAATAATTTTTAAGTTGGCTTTAGGTTTCATAAATTTTTTAGTGATGTGGTGTATAATTATAACTGTATAGGTTTTATAAATGTGAATGGTGTTTAATGCTTTTTAATGTCCTCAAATATTATTTTGGATCCTTGGTGATATCGGTTAGGGAGAAAGAGGAATGAAATTCGAGAAAATAAGAGAAATCGAAAGTCGAGTTGTAGAACAGAAATAAGCTCAGAACAGAATTTACGTAAAACGGATAAAAAGTTCACCACCAAGTTTAATGTCACAAAAGGATACAAAAAATTTATCACCTTAAGGAAATTAGACAAGGATACAGAATTAAATCAAAAGACTCACCACTCAAGGAAACATCCAAGAGATACAGAGTTCTAGAGAGACTCCAAAGAGCTTCTGCCAATACAAATCATGTACCGAAAGTTCTTTCTAGCCCTAGAATATCAAAATAAGTACTAGTGTATAAAACATCCCTTCATGCATAAGAAACTATGATATTAAGTGCTTCACATCTGCCACCTAACTCCTTTAATGCATTCCTTGATCATGAAGAAAGGCATCTTGAAATAGCTTTCATTTTGTCCAAGGAATATGCTCATGAGCTATTATTTTTTAGTGGGCTGGGTTAAAAACTCTGAAATATTATAATGGACTATGGGGAATACCATAGGATCAACGAGATGTATAAGTGTTGATTGTAGCAAATTAGACACTCCCATGTCAATCTCCCATAGTTGAAAAAGACTTATCCTCAAGTCTTCATTTGTTTCATCACCGTGATAAGGACTTAGATCAGCCACATTGAATGTTGATGATACACCATAATCTACAGGTAGCTCAATCTCATAATCATTCTCTCCAATTATTTTAAGCACTTTCAATGGACCATCAACCTTTGGTTTCAACTTCCCAAATTTATCGGGTGGAAATCTCTCCTTCCTTAGATGAATCTAAACCAAATCACTTGAATTAACCTTCACATGCTTTCTGCTCGCATGTACCTTTTATTTTGCTTTACAATAGTTGCTTTAACATCGTCATGTAACTTTTTTACCTGTTTAGCCCTCTCATCAACATCTTTACTAAATTACTTAGTTGTAGAATGAGGGACTAAGTCCAAAGGACCAGAATGATTAGCACCATAAACAACCTTAAAAGGACTCTTACCAATGTTATGATGTATGGAATAATTTTTAGCAAACTCAATTTGTGGAAGAATGAGATCCTATTGCTTAATGTTCTTGCCAACATAGCTTCTAAGCAAGTTTCTCAAGCTTCTGTTCGTTACCTCTGTTTGCCCATCGGTTTGTGGATGATGAGAGCTGCTGAAGTTCAAAGATGTACCAAGTTTCCTCTATAGAGTTCTCCAAAAATGGCTAAGAAATTTTGAGTCTCGATTAGACACCATAGTTTTCGGAATGTCATGCAATCTAACAATCTTCTTGAAGTACAAATCAGCAATATAAGATACATCATTTGATTTATTGCAGGGAACAAAATCAAATATCTTTGAGAATCTGTCAACAACAACCATGATAGAATCTTTGTTCCTTTGAGTTCTTGGCAGTCCCAAGATAAAATCAAGATTCGCATCCTCCAATGGAGCATTTAGCACTGGCAATAGAGTGAACAAACCTGAATTTTGGCTTCTTATTTTTATCAAGTGACATACTCTACATTGCTTCACAAATCTCTCCACATCTCTGAACATCTTAGGCCAATAGAAATTTGATTAAATAAGAGCCAGAGTTTTATCCCTACCAAAATGTTCTCCCAAAGCACCACCATGAGCTTCAGCTAGAATTACATGTCTCAAAGAACAAAATGGAATACACAAGGCATTAGCTCAAAAAAGAAATCCTTCATAGTAAATTGCTGAAAAGAACCTAATTTGTAATTGTGTCATATTGAGCTGAAATCCACATCATTTGATAGAGATCTTTGAATGTCTCAAATCCAACTACTTTGACTTCCATGGTTGATAATAAATAATATTTTCTACTCAATGCATCAACAACTATATTTTGAACATAGATTTATGCTTGATTATGAAGTTATAAGATTATAGGAACTCCACCCAAGCTGCATGCCTCTTGTTTAGCTTGTATTGATGATTAATAAACTTAAATGCCTCATGATCAGAATATAAGACAAATGATTATGCAAGAAGATATTGACTCCAATGAGATAAAGCTCGATAAATGGCATAGAACTCCTTGTTATAGGTAGAATATTTTCTTCTTATATCATTCAGCTTCTCACTAAAAAAGATAATGAGCTTTGATTATTGACTCAAAATAGCACCAATTCTCACATTGGAGGCATCATATTCAACCTCAAATACTTTGTCAAAATTGGGTAGTACCAAAATAGGAGTTTCGATCATTTTTCTTTTTAATAGCTCAAAAGCTTCATCAACCTCATTAGTCTACTTAAATTTATCACCCTTCAGGCATTCGGTGATTGGAGCAACAATCGAGCTGAAACCCTTGATAAATCTTCTGTAAAAGGAAGTTAAACCATGGAAACTCCTCACATCATGCAATAAAGTCGGTGTTGGCCGATTAAGAATATCTTCTACCTTACTTTGATCCATCATGATTCCATTTTTTCAAACAACATATCTTAGAAACACCATATTAGGAGTAAAAAAATCACACTTCTTCAGATTAGCATAAAGCTTTTGCTACCTCAAGATAAGAAAAATCTTCTTAAGATGATTCATATGCTCTTCTTCACTCTTGTTGTACACTAATATGTCATCAAAATAAATCACAACAAAAGTCCCAATGCATGGCTTAAGTATATGATTAATAAATCTCATGAAAGTACTATGAGCATTAGATAATTCAAATGACATAACCAACCATTTATACAAGCCTTTGCTAGTTCTAAATATTGTTTTCCACTCATCTCGGTGCCTCATTCTTATTTGGTGATAACCACTCTCCTCAAATCAATTTTAGAGAAAATAAAAATATCATACAATTGATCAAGTAAGTCATCTAACCTTGGAATGGGAAAACGATAATGAATAGTGATTTTGTTGATGGCACAACTATCAATATACATTCTCTAAGAACCATCTTTCTTAGGCACCAACAAGGCTAAACAGCACAAGGATTCATACTCTCCCAAATTAACCCCCTTTTCACCAACTTATCTACTTGCCTTTGAAGTTTTTCATACTCCTTGGGACTCATTCTATAAGCTGCCTTATTAGGTAGGATAGCCCCTAGAATAAGATCAATATGATGTTAGATGTCTCTTCATAGTGGAAGACCATATGAAATCTCATCTAGTATAATATCTTGAAACTCCTCCAGGATTGGTTTCATGTTTGTTGGTGGCTTCTTATAATGTTCATTCTTTTCTATGACTACTAGAGCCAATATATGACTACCCCTTTCCAGTTCAACCTTACATTAACCATAGGACATAAAAGCACTAACTTCCTTCTTTGGTGCATGGAGCTAAAATAATCTTCTTTTCATTCACCTTCAAAGAATAAGTATGTGTATAGCCATTATACAATACCCTCCTATCATAATGCCAAGGTTTGCCCAACAGCAAATGACAAGCATCCATAGGAGCAATATCACACTATACTTCATCTTTATAATACTTGTCAATAGAAAATGGAACTAAACATCTTTTAGTTACCTTAATGTCATTTTCTTTTTGCAGACAGCATAATTAGTAAGGATGCAAATGAGGGATTGTGTCTAACTTTAGCTTCTGCACCATCTCAAAAGATACCACATTCTCAAAGCTGCCACTATCAATGATCACCAAGCACACCTTGCCATTAGAGGTATATTTAGTATGAAACATATTCTTTCTCACCCAACTTTCATCCTCAGCCATATAACATACTTGTAAGCTACGATGTAACACAATAGATAAACCACAATTAGCATAAGTAACATCTTCCTCATAATCTTCAGATTTGTGTTCGTCATTGGTTTCATTTCTTTCTTCGTCATTATGTTTTTCAACTAATATAACAATCCTCTTATTTGGACATCTAAAGCAATATGCCCAAAACCATAACACTTGAAGCATTTTCGGCCATTAGATGTAGAAGAATTAGGACAGTTTGTTGCTAACTGATCCTTCACTCTTGTCTGGCCCCTTTGATACTATTTTGCTTTGGTGAGTAGGCTTAGAATTTTTTCCTCTCGTATAGTCATCTTAGGCCTATATCGAGAACCCTTTTTAAACTTCTGTTGTTTCTCTACTTTTAAAGCTAGCTTACTCACATCATTCAAAGATCAATATGGTTGGAGTTGAACCACTTAGGCAATCTCATATTTCAGACCTCCTATGTATCTAGCAATAGTTTGCTCTTCTGGTTCCATAAACTCTCTTTTTAACATAAGATTGTCGAACTCTGCTATGTACTCCTCCATACTAAGATTTTTTTGATTAAAATCATAAACTTTCAGAAAGATTTCTTGCTTATAGTTGTCAATAAGCATTTTCTTTTTAACTCCCTTTTTATTTTCTCTCATGTTACTATCTTACTCTTCCCTTCACATTCTCTTTGCTTCTTCATATTTTTCCACCAAAAAGGTGTATTCCTTCTAAGTTTGAGTGCCACAAGCTTAACATTCTTTTGTTCTAGTGGTTCATGAAAATCGAATATTCTTTCTACTATATTGAGCCAATTTAATAAAGCCGTCAATATTAATTTTACCTTCAAATTCTAGAATATCCAATCTTGGAATTGTATTTGTTCTGCCATTCATCTTGGTCTCTACGCCTTGCTTGAAATCTTCGAAACTCCCTTGGGTAAGAAGGTGTATCATCATCAGAACCATACATTTGACCAACATTTTTATACTGATTATTTATGTTTCAAAATTCTTCAATAATTTTATTTTTTTCTGGTAGATTATGTAACAAACATTGTAGTTGTAACTTCAAGGATTCAACGTCATCTTCACGGCCACTACCTTCACCAACTATATCTTTTCCATTCTGCCTTGTCATGATCTCTAGCCTTCAGCTCTGATATTAAACTGATACCGGGGAGGGAGAAAGATGAATGAAATTTAAGAAAATAAGAGAAACCAAAAGTCAAGTCGTAGAATAGAAACAAGCTCGAACAGAACTTATGTAAAATAGATAAAAAGTCACCACCAAGTTTAATATCATAAGAAGATATAGAAAATTCACCACCTCAAGAAAATTACATAAGGATGCAGAACTAAATCAAAAGACTCACCACTCAATGAAATATCCAAGAGATACAAAGTTCTAGAGAGACTCCAAAGAGCTTCTGCCAATACAAATCAAGTACCAAAAATTCTTTTTAGCCCTAGAATATCAAAATAAGTACTAGTGCATGAAATATCCCTTCATGCATAGGTAACTATGACATTAAGTGCATTACATCTGTCACCTAACCTCTTTAATGAATTCCTTGGTCATGAAGAAAGGCATCCTGAAATAGTTTTAACTTTGTCCAATGAATATGCTCATAAGCTATCATTTTTTAGTAGGGTGGATTAAAAACTCTGAAATATTATAGTGGATTGTGGGAAATACCATAGAATCAACAAGATGCATAAGTGTTTATTGTAACAAATTAGACACTGTCGTGTTACTAGGTTTGGATTATATATAGATAATAATATTCTTAAATTAAAATAGATTCATATCTATTGAATGCATTAATTTTGAAGGTGTAATAATGAAATTCAAAATTATCAAAAGATTATAATATTTCATAATATTATGGCATATTTTTCAAAATTATAATAGTTATACTTATATCTGAACATTATAGACAAAAAACTACTCCTAGCTATATATAATAAAAAATTGATTCAAATTAGATTATATATAAAGACTAAAGATACCATATTGCTTTATATTTGATAATATTGAGTTAAACAACTGAGGAAAATTGGCATGCCTATCAATTGTGACATAATTGTTGACACCCTTCAAGGAATCTTATCATTGTATCTCAGTTCTTTTCTTCCTTTTGCCTTCTTGTTTTGTAATTTTTGAATGTAAGATAATTTTATTATTAAGTTTTTTAATACAAACAGTTTGTTTCTTGTTAGAAAGTTAATGTAATTGTATGTCTTTTGCGTATATTGTGTTAAAAATAATCCTTACAATACTTATATAGATGGAAATTCAGAAATCGAATAGCAGCTATTACATAATATCAAATGTATTAAAACGCCAATATGAATAGATTCTCTTTTTCAGATCTACTATAACTATGTTCGGAACATATTACTTGAATAAGAACGAATAACATAAAAATATCATCTTATCTTTAGGCTTTGATATATCTTCCTTTATCAGGGGCATCAATGTAGTAATTATAGTATTAACAAACTAATGATATAAATAAAATCATTCGACAAACTTTCTTTTTTGGTCATCTCGATCATATATGTTATTAGAAGTCTATAAACATCTTTCATTATTGAATTCATATTTTTAGAACTATTTGTTTTTAATGTTACATACCATCATCTTGGAAAAAATGCAGCAGCTCACTTCTCTCTGTCTAAATCTGAAATCCAACGATAACTTTTAAGATGTTTTCATGTATTTTTATTAAACTTGAACTCAGTTGGTGCTCACAAGGTAGTCCACAAAACTCTAGCCACTTCTCTATTTGTTGTCACTTATTAAATTCTTTAAAAGATGGATCATGCAGTAATAGTGATGTGAATTCGATAATATTTCTTTTACCGTTATAAAAATTCTTGAATTTCTATCATTGGCAATATTTAAAGAACTGCACTTCAATAATTTTTCTCAACTCAAGAAAGAAACCATTTTCATAGCTCTCTGCCTTAATCTCTACTACTCTAATGTTATAAGTTCTTAGATTCATCAACGGTTGTCACCACCATGAAAACGCCATGATATTTTATAGATCAATATACTATATCTATGCCAATAACTAGATGAATGCATTGAATAAAACTACGGAAACATGCATCGAGTGCCCCAAAAACCCATAGGAAACATCCATCCTTTATAGTTAAACAAACAATCATTTCATAGTCATAAACTTTCAACTCTCATAGGAAAAATATTAACTCATTATCAGATCCATCAAAATCTCCATGAACTTCATTGTTATACTCTTATAATGAGTATATATCTATCACATGTCGGATATGTGAGATATGCTTTTCTATTGAAATCACCTCTCCAAATTTTTTTGAATATACGTAATGATCATCTTCGGAGTTGATATGGCAAATGGTGACCTGACCGCCACATCGACGGACCCTCGGACAACTGGCCCGTCGACGTGGTCGACTCGACGCGAGAAGCTGGTCGGACGCCAGTATGGGGGCGCCAGTGGTCGTACGACCGACTTGACACAGGTAAGGTCGACACCCTTACCTGCGGACGCATGCCTTACCGCAAGGACGGCGGGCGTGGTGGAAGGGTACGACGGCATGGTAAGCCACAAGGGCAGTAAGGTTGTCAGGTACGAATGACCTACAGCACCCACTATATAAGCTCCTACACCTCTACGGAGCAGGGGGATGGGAAATCAACCACAAAAACTAACTTAATCATCGGAGGGGTCACGTCGGGAACTTACCCGACCCGACCTCCTTGCAGGAACCAACGCTCGACCTGACCTATGGAGCCTCCTCCTGACCCGCGCTCCACCACTCCAGCAACCAACCCCCATGACGAGGTACGAGGGATCCATCCATCTAGCCGAACACCGACTCCGTCCCGAGACGACCACAGGCGAACTAGCGCACAAGGGCCTGAACCAGCAGTGCTCGTTTAGCGGCGACGGGGGCAGACCGTATCCACTGGGCAGGCACCAGATTTGGCTCTAACATTTCGGTGCTAGAAGGAGGGTGCATGTCGCAAGAACGCCCGTTTGGGAACTCGGGTGCGGAGCACCACCCGGAACCTGACCACCCTCGACCAACCGAGGAGGCTGCGGCAGCCGTGCCAACTCCCAACTGCTTTTGGAGGATAATAACCGACCCGGGGTTCCCTTCACCTGCATCCAACCCCGTGTCGTTCATGGTCACGGCCGAGGCTTTCCTCGGCCTCACCAGCCAAGTCCAAGCATTAGCGGGAATGGTGCAGACCATAGTCCCGTATATGCCCCAGCTCGTGCATTCGACGGCTCACCAATCGGCGCCCCCGATGGCACCCCCGCAAACGGAGTCACCAGCAGCCCCGAACCGGGGGGTCCCACCCGAGGTAGAGCCGTCACAGCCTCAAGTCGCCGAAGCCCACGCAGCTTCCCCGACCCCAACGCCAGCCCGATCACAAAGTCGCTCCTATAATCCGGTACCAACCGAGCCATCCTTGAAGGGCTGAAGAAAAGGATTTCCAGCGCCACGACCTCCTGGGTAGAGGAACTCCCGAGTATTCTCTGGGCGTCGCGGACGACTTCGAAAACCCCGACGGGGGAGTCCCCCTATAGCCTGGCTTTCGGGACCGAAGCTGTGCTACCTCCCGAGGTGGTTTTCCCGACCCTTCGAGTCCAGACCCAGCGTGACGAGGAGTCCAACCAACAGCTCCGTGAGAAACTCAACCTACTAGAGGAAAAGCGAGCCGATGCCCATCTCCGAGCATTAGCCTATAGAAGGGTCGTCACTAAGCTGTACAACCGTCGGGTACACCCTCGGTATGTTGAGATGGGCGACCTGGTGCTTCGGAAGACTGAGGTCAGTGACCCGACTCGGTCCCACGGTAAGCTGGCCCCGAATTAGGAGGGCCCTTACCGAGTCATCGACGTTATCCGAGATGAGACTTATACGTTGGCAACAATGGAGGGGCGAGTGTTGTCGAGAACTTGGCACATCACAAACTTACAGAAGTTTTACGCATAATATATCGGTAAAACAACCCGACTTGTATTGATTAAAAGTAAGTACAAAAGATGTCGGGAACAAAAATGAGGCTTTTCCCGACCCGGATTACAATTTGAAAAAGAAAATTTGTCGGGAACAAAATGAGCTTTTCCCGACCCGGATTACAATTTGAAAAGGAAAATTACAAGTCAGGGCTCGGGTGGGACCGAGTCGTCAAAGGCCTGCTGCCTCTCCATCGACACCAGGTCATCCTCGGGATGGATGGTGAACGGGTCTTCTTCAACTTCAGCGTCTGGATGTCGGACGCGGAAGCAGGCTAACGCCACCCGATACCCATACTCGTACGTCACCCGACCCATTCTCTTCAAGCCTTCTTTGAAGCCGAGAGACTCCTTGTACTGGACGATCGATTGCCTAGGCAGCTCGGCTCGGGCGCTCTCCAGGTCCTTCATGGCCTGTAGTAGCTCGTCGTCCATCTTCCGAGCCCTTACTCGCGCTTCCTTCAGCAACCGTTGGGCATCGCCCTAACACTACTCGAGGAGTCTGAGGAGGTCATCTCGACCTGTTCAAAAAAGAACTACCGACTGAAGGGGCGATGGGTGGCTAAGAAGGTTCGAGATAGAAGCAGGGAAGGGGCCAAATGAACAAGTAAGATCTCAGTCCGGCCACATCGAACTTATAGCGCCCAGGGGAGTCGTTTCAGCTTCCCGAGGCAAAATGGAGCGCCGCCACCCCCAAAAGCCACCCAGCGCATTAAATGCGCCATTACTCCGACCGAAACCCTAAGCTGAGGACCAAAAAATAAATAATAATATTATTATATATATATATATATAAACATAACAGTAACAATAAATAAAAAAATAAGAGGGTTCATAAGATAAGGGCGAGGGCATCCGAGTTCACCTTCTCGGCCAAATCCCAGGATTTGTGCCCGAGTTCACCCTCTCAGCCAAATCCCCAGGATTTGTGCCGAGCTCACCTTCTCGGCCAAATCCCAGGATTTGTGCCCGAGTTCACCTTCTCGGCCAAATCCCAGGATTTGTGCCCGAGCTCACCTTCTCGACCAAATCCCAGGATTTGTGCCTGAGTCCACCTTCTCAGCCAAATCCCAGGATTTGTGCCCGAGCTCACCTTCTCGGCCAAATCCCAGGATTTGTGCCCGATTCCACCTTCTCGGCCAAATCCCAGGATTTGTGCCTGAGTTCACCCTCTCGGCCAAATCCCGGGATTTGTGCCTGAATTCACCCTCTCGGCCAAATCCCCAGGATTTGTGCCCAAGATCACCTTCTCGGCCAAATCCCAGGATTTGTGCCCAAGTTCACCCTCTCGGCCAAATCCCAGGATTTGTGCCCGAGTCGCCTTCTCGGCCAAATCCCAGGATTTGTGCCCGAGTCCACCTTCTCGGCCAAATCCCAGGATTTGTGCCCGAGTCCACCTTCTCGGCCAAATCCCAGGATTTGTGCCCGAGTTCACCCTCTCGGCCAAACCCCAGGATTTGTGCTCGAGTTCGCCTTCTCGGCCAAATCCCAGGATTTGTGCCCGAGTCCACCTTCTCGACCAAATCCTAGGATTTGTGCCCGAATTAGCCTTCTCGGCCAAATCTCAGGATTTGTGCCCGAGTCCACCTTCTCGGCCAAATCCCAGGATTTGTGCCCGAGTTCACCCTCTCGGCCAAATCCCAGGATTTGTACCCGAGTTTGCCTTCTCGGCCAAATCCCAGGATTTGTGCCCCAACTCACCCTCTCGGCCAAATCCCAGGATTTGTGCCCGAGTTCACCCCGTCGGCAAAATCCTAAATTCAAATTCCTGAGCTCATGCTCGATCGGATCGGTCCCTGCACCATTCAAATTCCCGAACTCATGCTCGGTTGGATCAGCTCCTACGCCATTCAAATTTCCGAGCTCATGCTCGGTCGAATCGGCCCATGCACCATTCAAATTCCCGAGCTCATGCTCAGTCGGATCAGCTCCTGCGCCATTCAAACTTCCGAGCTCATGCTCGGTCAGATTAGCTCCTGCACCATTCAAATTCCCGAGCTCATGCTCGGTCGGATCAGCTCCTGCGCCATTCAAACTTCGGAGCTTATGCTCGGTCGGATCAGCTCCTGCATCATTCAAATTCCCGAGCTCATGCTTAGTCGGATCAGCTCCTGCGCCATCCAAATTCCCGAGCTCATGCTCGGTCGGATCGGCTCCTGCACCATTCAAATTCCCGAGCTCATGTTCAGTCGAATCAGCTCGTGCGCCATCCAAATTCCCGAGCTCATGCTCGGTTGGATCGGCTCCTGCACCATTCAAATTCCTGAGCTCATGCTCGGTCGGATCAGCTCCTGCGCCATTCAAATTTTTGAGCTCATGCTCGGTCGGATCGGCTCCTGCACCATTCAAATTCCTGAGCTCATGCTCGGTCAGATCAGCTCCTGCGCCATCCAAATTCCCGAGCTCATGCTCGGTCGGATCGGCTCCTGCACCATTTAAATTTTCGAGCTCATGCTCGGTCGGATCAGCTCCTGCGCCATTCAAATTTTTGAGCTTATGCTCGGTCTGATCAGTCCCTGAGCTCCCACTTGGGACTAGTCCAGAGCCACCACGAGCCAACAGCTAAGCACAAGACCTTATCTTCAGCACCCTCATCGGGCACCTCGAGAGGGTCTTCCCCGGGGGGGGAATGATAAGGCAAATGGTGACCTGGCCGCCACGTCGGCGGGCCCTCGGACAACTGGCCCATCGACGTGGCCGACCCAATGCGGGAAGCTGGTCGGACGTCAGTATGGGGGCGCCAGCGGTCGTACGGCCAACCTGACATAGGTAAGGTCGACACCCTTACCTGCGGACGCATGCCTTACTGCAAGGACGACGGGCGTGGTGGAAGGGTACGACGGCATGGTAAGCCACAAGGGCAGTAAGGTTGCCAGGTACGAATGACCTACAACACCCACTATATAAGCTCCTGCACCTCTACGGGGCAGGGGGATGGGAAATCAACCATAAAAACTAACTTAATCATCGGAGGGGTCACGTCGGGAACTTACCCGACCCGATCTCCTTGCGGGAACCGGCGCCCAACCCGACCTGTGGAGATTCCTCCTGACCCGCGCTCCACCACTCCAGCAGCCAACCCCCGTGACGAGGTACGAGGGATCCATCCATCTAGCCGAACACCGACTCCGTCCCGAGACGACCACGGGCGAACTAGCGCACAAGGGCCTAAACCAGCAGTGCTCGCTCAGCGACGACGTGGGCAGACCGTATCCACTGGGTAGGCACCAGATTTAGCTCTAAGAGGAGTATATTGTTCATTTGCAAGAACTTATTCTTTGATTTCTTTAGCTAAAAAATTGCTAATGCAAGATGGATGAACTTGATTTTTCCTAGGCATATTGCATTAGTGCTTAGTTGATGAACTTTGTAATTTGACACGTATCGCCTCCATGAGAAACTATCATCCATCCATAATGCTGAAACCTTATATCGTGCTTTAAGCTCATAAATTCTACATGAATTTTCATTTTAAAATTCCTCCTTATAATATATTCTTTTTTAAACTCTAAAATATCTTTAAATACCTACCTATAAGATATGAAGGGCTTATGTGTCAAATATCATAAATAAATTATTATATTAAATATTATAATATGAACAATCATAAATTATTACCTATTCAATGTATAGATCATTGATAACAACTTCATCTTCATTTGGATAGAGAGTTTAAGTATTAAGGTTGAAGTCATAGTCTTTCATAATCCTATCCTCTAATAGGTTTTTATGATTGAATTTGATAAGCTCACTAATAAATAATATCATGAGCATCAAATGTATTATGATTTATATCTTCTTCAACTTCTTTCACTATTCCTTTACTTAGCTCACTTTTTTCAAATATCTTATAAATATCTTTATTGTCATCTATTAAGAATGTCTTATTCAAATCAAAATTTTAAGTTTATGGTTTTACAGAAGAAGATCCTTCAATTTGCTTTTTATAATTCATGATCGCTTTCAAAAATAAAATTTAATATTTGAAGTTGTTCCTATTGCTTGGTTTGGTATCTGATGAATACTTCCCAAATAAGGTTAATGTTTCCTTGAAACTGTCTATCTTGTCTAAAAAATTAAATATTTTATTCAAAAGAGGATCATCCCTATTATAAGTAGACTATACCTAAATGACATTTGAAGCTAATAATACCAAAAATATATTCATCTAATATTATATATTTTTTATTATTATAGTAAATAATTTAATGATGCATTGAATGATAAATCGATGGAATTGGCATTTCAAAGACACTATAAAGAACAATGTCTAGGCTTCAGCAACATTAAAAATGATGCAGTTGGCATTTCGGCGACACTAGAAAGAACAATGTATAAGCTTCATCAACACTAAAAATTCTTCACAAAGACAATGATGAATTATGTAGATCAATTATGTAGTGATTCAGTGAGACTATGCATAATTAAATGTAGTTATGACGATAAATCATGGTTCAATCGACAAACACACAATAGCCATTAGCAAAAAGGTGAATATGTTGTTGGCAAAAAGATGATGACATCGAGATACAACGGGAAGTCGATGGTAACATCAAGGCTTAATGGAAGGGCGATGGCGACGTCCTATCCTAGTGATGGCCACTGCAATCATCGAGATACAACGGGAAGTCGATGGTAACATCTTTCTTACCAACAATCATGACTACCAACACTTAGTGAGAAGATAATAATGACCTATGCCATTGCAATCACCAAGGCCTAGTAAGAAGGCACAGCTACGACTCATTCTATCGTTAGGTTAGGCCAAGAAACACTAACAGAGTTTTTGTTGGTAACGACAATAACACTCAACAACAAAAAGATTAATAACAATGAACTTTTTCTTTTTTTTTTCTATTGCATAGGATATGGTTGATAGTTTACGAGAAAAAGATGAGATAATTTAGGTCTAAATTAAATCAAATAGTTGTAGAGTATTATTTTTTTTAGAGACAAATCGAATGGGTCCAATTTGATATCGTGCAGCTAAAAAAATCTGGAGACAAATAGTGTCATTAGATAAATATTTTTTTATTTATAGAGTATATTTTAGTCATAATATAAAAAATACCCTCATGGCAAAAATTAATGTAGACGTAGATTTACCAATTTATTGGTTATTTTTTATTTATAAAAAGTTTTTTAGAAAAAAGATGTCTTGCGTAGTAAAAATCGGGGTGACATCTGAGATAAATCGTCGTTACTGAAGACATATATATATATATATATATATATATATATATATATATATATATATATATATATATATATATATATATATACACGATGGCCACGTGGAGCGAGCACTTGCCACAGAACCATGCAAATCCACGCTATCTTGCCACGCGGCACGCTTCGAAACACCACCTTCATGTTTCACTGGTGTAATTCGTTTACGCTTCAACGCATACCTACCGGTCAGACCCACTGGTGGGACCACTTTCAAACCCCGCACTTATTGCACTTACGAGACGGGTAATTGTCGTGAGGGTAAAGAAAGGCCACTCCTGCTACCAAACGTGACCGCTGCCGTGGGTTTCTCACTGCTTTTTCTTGGCTACCAATCTTCCTCCACCCTCTCGATCCAATTGCGACTAGGGTGCCAAAATCTCCTCTTCCATTGATCCACTCCGCTTAAACTTCTTGATTGCTTACGATGGATTACGAACAGCGGGCAAAGGTATTGCAAGACCACAAATCTTTCGGAAACTCCAGAGGAGCGATCTCCGAATTCATCGTCCCCCACCTCCTCAAATTGTCAGTCAATTAATTATGCCTTCTATTTACCTTTTGGGATTTTTTTCTCTCTTTCTTTGTTGAATTTGTTCTTCTTTTCATGTACATATTCAGATATGGATCGCGTGCCACGGCACGTCCATTTTTTTTCGTAAATCATGAATCTAATCGAGTCGTTTGTGAGGGTAAAAGGTCATTTCATATGATGTTATATTGAAGAGTTCCATTCAGTAAGATTGGGGAACTAGCATAAATAGCGCTTTTATTCCGACCGTCCATCAAGGTCTCTCTCAAGTCTGCTACAACTCTGAAACATGGTGATCCCATGGCACAGGATATGAACCTCACATCCCGTGTTAGGGTTAGTATTCCTTTGGCATCGAGAATCTTCGCACGGGGCTAGACGGCTTCAGTTTAACATACTCTGACGGAGCAGCAGCTTGTATTTGGGGATAAAGCTTCGAAGGGCAGGGGAGTGATAGGGAACGGTGGCGAGATTGTGCGTATGGATCGGCAGTAGCAGGTGCGCCAGTCCCACAACGCAATCTTTCGATTATCTTTCTCGTTGTTCTAATTTTGGTTTATGATTGCTTATTTCTCTTTCCAATCACCTGATGTTCCCTCCTCCTTTATGACGATGTTGATTCACCGCGGAAATAATTCGGTATTTTGTGGAACGCCGTGCCTTCAACTTGTTTGGTTAAATGCATATGAGCGTGCAGCATCTTCTTTTACCAGCTGATTTGTCTTTAGAGATTGATGCAATTGGTGTTGCATCACGGGAATTTAGGAGTGATTCCAATCAAGTTAACTGTTTAGGAACTGTGGAAATCTATACTGTGGAAAGAGGAAAAATCAAAGAGTGTTCACAAACCTAGATAATCAATGCAAAATCAGTCGGCAGTAGACTTATAGGTCAGTTATGAGGATGTTGTTGTTTTCGAAACCTTACTCTTAGATGTCATCCTGATCTGTGTGCCCATGTAAGCGAGTTACCAACTTCTTTGATTATCTCAGACATGCTAAATATATAAATTTTGCAAGGATTAGGTATTGGTGGACATGTCTTCACTGACCTTGAAAACGTGTCGTGATTTCTTCTGCTTGAAACAGGCAAATGTTGAACATTTGATAAAAATGGTGTTGATGATGCACAACAAAATCAAATAGACAGACATATTAAGTAATAGTTGGGGACAGTATATTTGAGTTTAAGAAGGCACGCTATGCATTACCCTAATCTTGGCTACTATGTCAAGGGTTTTGCGCCTCAAAGTCATTCCCAAGGTATGATCCTGAGCTCGGTCTCGATCCCTTCAGCGTCATGCTTGCCAATTGGTTTTAGATACCCAAGTTCTCAGCCGGTTCTCAAATGAAGTTATATTATACCGAACAAAAATAGATGGAGACGCAGAAAGTTAAAAAAGTCAAAAGGAGTGTTGGCATAGGAGTTATATTTCTGTACATGACTTTGTTTTGTAGAAGAGAAGACCCCCTTATAAGATAAATGAAGATGGAAGGAAATAAGGTGATGATTTTGCACCTGGAAAACTGATCATTTATGGAGGGAGTGATGAGAGATTGTGTGTAAGATGTTCATTCCCATTGTCCAAGTATTTCTCTTGAAACAGTGAAGTAAAAAATATAACAACACGTGACAAAAGGCCAAGTCGAAAGAGATTTACAAAGGCAATATTAAGTTGTTAACCTCTCAAATAAGTGGAATATCTAACAGGAGAACCATGTGCTGAAATTCTAATCGAACTAGCACTGTATAAACTGTTTCATTAGGAGGAGTTATTGAGTGTCCAAGAAGCCTTCTTATATAGTATATTTATTACTAGCAATGTTCAGCCATTTTGAATTCAAAACAAATGTATAAGGAGAGAACTGTTGCCATTAAGAGAAGTCATTCTCGTTTGTTAGTATGCACAGTTGCTAACCTATCCGGATGATTGTTACTCGTCTCTGTTATTCTCTGAGATGTTTTATGAACCGTGTACTTGTCATTGAACTTACATGAAATGACAGTTCTATCCATGCACTCCTTCCTTTCTCAAACATGTAAAACCAAACTAACAAGTACACAGTGTCATACAGGATACAAATGTTTATGAAGCATGTTCTACGTTAGCAAAACCAGAGTGTGGTTGATGACTTAAGTCTCACATGCATCTCTTGAATTAATATATGAGGATTAATCTATTATTGTAGACATATGTAGATAAACGGAGGTGTAGGTTTGATGCAGTAGTTTGACCATTGAAAAGGTTGGCGGGTTCCTTTCAAAATTTATAAATCTAGGTAGTATTTCCTCTCACCTTGTCTTTGTTAGGTTGACTTTGTTTCTTTAGATCTTAGATGGCTTGAAACCAACAAGAATTTACTAGCTTTGTGGAATTCTATTTATTCTTTCTTGGATCATATGTATTAATAGATGAAAATTTATACAAATCCTTTTAGCAGATTCATGCTATCAACTAAGATCACTGCATTAGTGATAGATTTAATGCAGTAGTTTGACTTTTAAAAAGGTTGCAGGTTCCTTTCAGATATCATAAACCCAGGTGATAGGTGAAAGGAAAGATGAAAATTAAGAAACTAATGAAATAAGCCATAAGGTTAAAGAACACTATTGCCTAGGAAATGTTAGTGGTGTCACTTCACCTAATCTATTGTGATAATAAGTATGAGGTAATATATCTTGTACTTCTTATACTGGCAATAATGGGTCTAAGGATCAGTCGAGGTTGGACAACATCGATTGGGTTTGGTCTCAATCAGCACACTTGGACTAGGACCTTGGATCTGAAGACCATAATAAATCATGTTTTTTGATTAAAATTTAAGGTATTAGCATATGACAACTCAGTGGAGAGTCATGTCAACACAGTGCTGGGTCATGCCCCCCATGCCTAATCCAATACAATTGGCAATGATATGTTGCACATCACCTGGCAAGGTGTTCCATAAACTTAGAAATTCTGGATAGTCGTTGGGGATCATTGTCAAAACTCTGCAGTTTATGGATTATTTAATCTTTAAAAAGATTATGAGATACAAGAAGAGTTAAATTCAAGATTACTTGTAACTATTTTGGTTTTGTTGTGGTTTTAATACATGAATATTCTTCATTGATGGATTGTTATGCTATCCTGTATAGTGATAACCTATTGAATGTTCATAGTTGGTGGTACGAATACCAATTAATATGTCAGAAGAAAGTTAAGATCAAAGAATTATGGAATAACACACCCTTAGGTGGGCTGTTTTATTTTTTTCTTTCCCTCATTCATTTGTCTCCGCCTTTTATTATCTTGGGAGTGTCAATTGTGATTGTGATACATGTAGGTTTCTGATAGTAGATTAACATGCAGGCTTATGTGAGCGGAAAGTTCTAGTTTTGATGATTTCGTCAAAGATTTTTAGTCATTAATGATGTTCGAGCCTTCTTTGTCATCTCATTCTTCTATTCATAAAAACAAAATTCATGTGATGGTTATCACTCACTATTTCTGTTTGTTTTTTCAGCAAGCTCTGTATTTTAATTACATAGAGGATGGTATCTAATTGTCCTCATTCTATTTTATTATTATTATTTTTTTTCCTGCTCCAGCAAAAATCATAATCTGGCGTCATGGGGAATAAGGCTGCAAAGCAAGAGACTAGGAAGGATGAGATCTTGGTAAGAGTCATGCCTCCACTAGACCAAGCCTTTGTTAGATGGCTTGCTCGTGATGTCAAAAGATTACATACTTTCGCCCCAAGAAATCCTCGTGCCATAAAGCCACCAGATCATTATATAGAGTACATGCGGCTGTATGGTTGGCTGGATCTAGACATGGATGATCCGGACCTGGCTTGTTTGATTAAGTAGTTTGTCGCCTTGCTATTGGCATGATGCAAGTGTCTCTCTGGCAGTTTAGTGGATTTCACAAATCAAGATTGCAACTTCACTTATTCTTCTTTGAGAATATGTTGCAGAAAGACAGTCATCTCAACTGCTATGCAGAACGTAATCCATAAAGGTAATGTGTAGATTGCAAGTATTATGGTGTCTCGTGATGGAACTGACCACGTATTGATGGAATAATTTTTTGTGGATGATACTGGTTTGGTTTTACGTGTTTTGTTGTACCTTCACAGACAGCAGAAGATGACTTTTGATTGTGTCAAATTGGAAGGACTATTAGGTTGATACGAGTCAATAATACTGATTGGATGCATGAGTTTGATCCAAGTCAAACTGGAAGGACTATTATGGTACTTTATCTAGCTGAGTTGTGTATGTATTTATGTAGCTGAATGATTCTATCTACATTTCTCCATGTTGAAATCAGTGGAAAAGTAACCAACAACTACTAAAGTATTACTGGTAATTGCGGTTTATACCCCAATACTTTGGCATTATCGTCGTAAAATGCATACAAATTAGACGTGTGCGAGAAAAAGAGAAATCGCGAGGAATTGGCGCACGTCGCTGAATCCAACGGCTACCCTCTGCGCTTTGGACAACTGTCCCAAACACTCCCTGCTCTCGGTTCCCTGTTCGTTCTAACAACCGAACAGCTGTGTGTAGGTGCATAACTTGACAGTCCATGAGCTGCCTCTCATCCGACGACCGTGCGATGCTGACGATGGCGTACGAACAAAATTTTAATATATTTAATGAATTATCTAGTTAAATAATTATTTAAACGGGGAGGGAGTGACTCATATCCGCACCAAGTCTGAATATTATTTATTTCCACCCTTGTTTTTTAACCTATTGAAGTAGGAATAAGCAATAAAATGTTTTATTTAATTTTATTGATTCATCATCAATTTATATATATGAAGATCGAAGGATTTCTCTCAATTAACCTATGAGATTTCACTATTTAATTGAGAAAATCATAGTTAAATCCTATCTTCAATCATGCCCCCATAAGATCGAGCTCCTGTCAAGAATGTCGATCTTGAATCGATGTCGATGAATCTGAATGAAGGAGGCCGATGTGTTATCAACCGCGATGAAGATATGATGGTGATCGATTTCGACGACAATGTCAGCCTGGTTGAGGAGGAGGTTGTTGTGTTGTCAACCGCGGTGAAGATCTGATAGTGGTTGACTTCGACGGTGATGTCAGCCTAGCTGAGAAGGAGCAGACGATTCTGCTGGAGCCAAGTTCGACAGTCTGATTAGATTGGACTATCATGCCCTCACAAGATCAAACTCCTGTAAAGGAAGCAGATCTTGAACCGATGTTAAGAAATCTGAAGGAAGGAGACCGCTATCTTGTCAACCAAGATGAAGGTCTGACGGCAGTTGACTTCTGCGGCCATGTAAGCTTGGCTGAGAAGGAGGGTGCAGGCATTACAAGAAGAGGAGGTTTGGCACGGGGCAGGCGTAATAGCATGGATGAAGCAGAAGGCAGAAGTTGTTCTGTTTCTATTGCACTACAGAAGAAGACACTGGCGACACCGAAAGAAGAGGTAAGAAGTTGTCGTTGGACAGCGAAGGGCTACCATTGGCAGAGGAGAGGTAGCAGGAGTCGACGTCGACGGGTGCATTATGAACACCAATCGCTAGAAGATGCTGGCTATTGCCAACGAAGAGTGGGCGATGGCGATAGGAAGATGAGGAGTCACCAGGGGATCATCCTCTATTGCTAGAGATTTGATCAGATAAATAAATCTAATCAAAAGAAAGAGTTTGCTATCGTTTGACAACAATTGAATTGAGGAGGAAGGCCATGGTGGTGTTCCTTCTTGCTGAAATGCTGACAGCAAGGAGGGAAGGGCAGTGACTGTGGGGAGCGAGCAACAACAACAAGATGGCAGGGGAGGCAGAGTGCTTCTGGCGGTTGATAGGAGCACCGTCGACGCGACTGGGCAATGGGAAATGATGGCGATGGTGGAGAAAAGGTAGCGGCTGGAAGATTGTCGTGGAAAACAGGGGAGCAGTGGTAGCGGTGAGCAGCAGGTGATAGATTGCTACAGGCAACAACGTTGTGTAGTGATAGATCGTTGTTGATCGCAGTAGATCGGCGAGAGATCGCTATGGGCGACTGATGGAAGCAGAGGAGGGCGTTGACAGGGAAGGTGGAGAAGGGGGCAGCGGATCCGCCAAAGGAGAGGCGGGTGGTGCAACCGGAGCTGCACAGGGCGTTGGACCTATTTGAGGCAAGTAGGTGCCTAAGCGACATGGCTTGGTCCGGGTGGGCTACGGCAGCAGGAAGAAGCATTGACACTGCTGTTGGCAGAGGCACGACTATGGCAGAGGTAAGAAGATACAACTGGACAGCAAGGGGCTTGGCTCTAGCGTGAGCAGAGAATCGAGAGAGAGGATCCTCGGGAGAAATAAGGGCTGCAACAGCAGAGGATCATCCTCTGATCTGGAGAGAAGGCAACGGGGGAGACAATAGATGGCTGCCGACATTGAAGATGTCGTGGCCAGAGGCAATGCCAAGTCGATCCAAAGGATGATCTAGTGGAAGTGAACGTCCCAGATGGCAATGCGACCCTAGCGACCCTCAACAGCGAGGAAGATAGATAGCTCCCTCCATATTGAAATAGGAAGGTGAGGAAGGCGCTAGCAGCAAGGGGAGGAGATGGTTGCTGGGACTAGGGTGATCGACTGCGACGGTTGCGGCAAAATGAAAGGCGCAACTGGCAGTTACGTGGGTTGCAACGGTGACAGAGGTGACGACAAGATGGGTGTGACTGGAAGCAGCAGGCGGAGATGACGTTGCGATAGGGGATTACGACGCGGCTGTGGCAGAGGGCGTGGGTTACAACGATTGATAGGGGAGGATGCCTCTTTCCGATTGGTAGAGGGCGGTGGCGATGTGAAGTAGGAGATCGGTGGCTGAGGAAGATGAGGAAGGCAACGGCGGGCACTAGCGACAGCGGTGCCCTTCTTCGTCTACGACTGACACGGGAGTGTCTCTAATTTTTCAGAATTTTTAACCCAATCCACTCAATTTACAGCTCATGAGTATATTCCTTGGACAAAGTTATAGCTATTTCAAGATCCCTTTCTTCATGACCAAGGAATGCATAAAGGGGTTAGTTGATAGATGTGAAGCATTTAAAGTTAGTTTGTAGATGTGAAGCATTTAATGTTATATATAGTTCCCTATGCCTGAAGGGATGTTTCTTGCTCTAGTACTTATTTTGATATTCTAGGGTTAAAAATAACTTTTTGGATAGTTGATTGTATTTGCAGAAGCTCTTTGGAGTCTTTAAAACTCTGTATCTCTTGGATGCGTCCTTAAGTGGTGAGTCTTTTGATTTTAGTTCTGTATCCTGTTTAATTTCCTTGAGGTGGTGAACTTTCTGTATCCTCTTGCGATTTTAAACTTGGTGGTGAACTTTCTGTATCCTCTTGTGATTTTAAACTTAGTGGTGAACTATCTTTAACTATTTTGTGCAAGTTGTGTCCTGAGTTTGTTGGTTTCCTACAACTCAACTTTCAGGTATTCTCATTTCTTTCTGAATTGTATTCCTCTTTCTCCCTTCCTGGTTGGTATCAACGACAGTGACGATCTTCTTCCCAGAGGAGGTCCGTTCATGATCTAGCACAAAGGTGGGGCTCGCCACCTTTGCTACTCAAGCACTATGGTCAGCGACGCGAGGTTGCCATGAGTGAAGGAGGGCAATGCCAAGGGTTGAGGATGGGGACGGAGGATGGCCCCCCTTCGCAAAGTTGACTGGCAGATCTAAAAGGTAGCGAGAGGAGTGTCAGGCTACAAGGCACTCTACGACCTCCGGATGGCAAGAGGAGGACTAACGAGGGCTAGGACAGTAGAATAACAGAGAAATAGATATTACTGAAGTAGTAGGCAAATAGCAACAAGTTAGGGGCATCTGCGGTTTCGCAGAAGAGTAAGGAGTAAGCCGACGGGGAAGAAACAGTCGCGGACAAGCAGTGATAGAAGCTATCATTGGACAACGAATAAAGAAAGATAATCTCTCTTATAGAGAGAGGGGCTCTGATATTGAAGTAGAAAGAAGTAATGAAATGCCCGATTGAGTTCGTAGATTCATCATCAATTTATAAAGGTGAAGATAGAAGAATTTTCATCAACTAACCTATGAGATTTCCTAGGAAAATCATATCTAAATATAGCTAAATCGTATCTTATATCACACATGACCTCATCTCCCTCTCTCTCCTTGACGTTCACGGATCCCAGACCGTGATCCGCCCCATACCTATCACCCATCCCACACCACCACCGTGGGCGCCGTCGGATCCCCTTCTCCCTGCTACTTCCACTGTTGGAATCGGGCCAAGAACTAGGGTTTGGCCTCGGATTCTTTCTTGGAGGAGGACCTGGGGTTCCTTTTGTGATTTGATTTGTTTTGTGCTAGGTGGTCAATGTCTGTCGACCGAGCAGTTGGGAGCCGGACGCTGCAGCTGTCGAAACGGTACCTTCTGTTCCCCTATGCAAGGCTACCGTTTTTGGCTCCAGATGAATACCACTGGCTCTCAACCCCCGATGGGCGTCGGATCACCGAGGATGAGATGGCCGATGCCCTAGTTATTAAGACGCCTGTGAGTCTCATGTTGGAATGTTGTCTCCCTATTGATTTGACTCCCTATTGATTTGACTGAGATGAATTAAAGCATTTTAACCTCATTGTCTGCTAATTTTGCTGCTCCTCTTATCATTTCTGTTCTAGATGGACATGATTGTTTTCCCTTTTAATGTGGATTCCCATTTTTTAAGAAACAAAGAGATTATAAATTGTATTCATGCAATGTTATTTGACGTTGTTGATGTCATAGATCTGCATTTCTTTAGTTTTCTTAGACCTTATGCTAAAACTTGGGAAGGTTATTTGGAATGTCAAATTTTGAGGGTTTAGTTGCCACTCAGTGAAACTTGGAAATTTAGGAGAATGGTGCAGAAATGTCCAACGATAAAGTTTGCAAAAATTTAGGAGCGCGGGTCTCGGTATAACGCCGAAGTTGCTTATTTACAACCTAGGAGATCAGGATTCGAATCACGGAAATAGTCTCTTTAAATATTTAAAGAGACGGTTGCATACATCGATCCTCGCTCCTTAGACTCCACATTGGCGGGAGCCTTGTACACTGGCTGCAGAAATGTGTAGCTTCTATGAGGACAATACAATTTTTTAAGTGCTAAAACTTGCTATGCTTAATTGAAACTTTAAGTATCAGAAATATAAAATTTTAAGCTTTGAAGGACACTACTGGTATAAATGGTGCCAATGCTTGCTTCAAATTATAACAAATGATAGTTTATTATAATAGATAGCTTACATGTTTGTAGAATGTAAAGGTAGAATCTACATTTAGATTTATAAGATGATGGGTATTGGAGTTGGATCAACAGTGATGATCAGGTTTACATGGTATTATGCATACTTTATCAAGGTATGCAAGATGTTGCAACCTTGTCATTTCTTAAAACAGAAATTGCTGTTTTCGTTCTTATTCTGCAAAATGGTTGGCATTGTTATTCTCATATACTTCATGATGGCATGTTATGTTTTTCAAGGTAGGGAAATGGGATTGTTCCGAATATTTATTTCATCAATCACAAAACTTCAAGTGACAATTGAAATTTGATATCCCCACCGACCGAAGTACATTAAGGTGTAGAAAGACTCATGTGGCCTCAATAGAATATTTTATATTGTTATGAACTTAGTTGATTTTGTCTAAATTGTGTGGCACTCTTGTGTGTCCGTTCGCAAAGGTCGACCTCCCCGAAACGTTCCTTAGGGAAAATATTTCATACGGGATCTACAAACAACCATTTCAGCAAACTTTATAGCCAATGCAAATTACAACTATGGAATTGACAAGCTCTGAACGGTCGCACACAAAATATCATATTTCATTATAGACCGAAATCCTCACAAGTATCCATATGACGTAACTCTCATATACAAGCCGAAAACGGTCACAAAAACTAACCAAACTAGTGCTGCCAAGCTTACTCATAGCCCGCTACTTGCTGTACAAAGCATAAACAAAAAAATTGAAAGACATGGACATACATGAGCATTGCATCAAGCACCCTGTTTATATTTTTGTCTGTGATATTCTCCTCCACTTATTCCTTCACGTCCTCGTCGAAGCCATTACATACGCTTCATCTCCTCGCCTTTTGTTAAGTCTTTAATCTTCTGCTCTAGTTGCAACATGCCTCTTGGCTTCTAGCTGCTCTTTGTTGTTGTTATCGAGTAGTTGGACTTTGATCCGACTCTGGTGTGAGGTCGGTTGAGTTGTGTTGATCCTTATTGATTCCTACGGATCATTCTGATGAAGGAAAAGATATTCCTTGTTATGCGCTAGTATCTCAATCGTCTCATGTCGCTTAAACTAGGTGGATGCTTGTTGGAGCTTTACAAGTATCCCCTCGCAGGCTTTGAAGTTTTGAAGCCCTTCATAAAAATTTGCCCATTTATTCTTTTTCTACTTAGTTTTCACTTCCAAGTAGGTTCGCATCACTTCCGCTTTCGATTGACATTCTATTTGGAAATGAAGCAAACAATATACTCTCAATAGTATCAATCACCATTAGTGAGGATTTGACAACTATTATCTTCTATTAGATTTCTTCAAATGGTCTTTGAAATTGTGCAGAGCTCCTCTGTTGGATAAATAAGAAAACTGGGCTACTCGGTTTCGTCCATTCTCTTAAGAGTTGAGAAGACAAAGGTTACTCGACTTCGCCCCTCCTTGAGGTTGTACTTCATGCATCGAGCTGGTAACTAGCATTCGCCCACTCTTTATTCACACTTCCGAAGCACCCGAAGTGTTGACACTCCTTCCGTTGAGTTAGCTATTGTAATTTATCTTCTCACTGTCATTGAACCTCTAGAATTCAAGAAGTTCTGCCCAAGAAGAGCAAAATTTTATCTCAACTTGGAGCAAGTCTCTGATAGCTGTAGTCACCTCTGGAATTGTACCATCTTTTCCATCATCTTTGTCGCCTACTCCTCTGAGTAAAAAAGGTATAACACTCTTGCATCAACTTGGAGCAAGTCTCTGAGCGTACTTCTTTCCTTGGTCGAGCACTCTTGCATCAACCTGAAGTCCTCCACTTTCAACTATCTTGATGAGAAGCCCGTTGACATCGGTTTATGAAGTTTCCTAGCTTCTGCCCTTTAGTTTTGTCTTGGTACTTGGAGTTTACCTCTGCATTCTTCACCTCTTTGGCCCTTTTCACGACCAACACTCTCCCTATATGAGTGCAAGGGAACGATGTCTCTATGGAAGTCCCGCCTCTACGGTACCATGGTACTACCAAGCCCATGACACTACTATCAGTTGCCTCGCATCTGCATCCCTTTCTTCGTGATGGATAGATTCGCCTCTATGACACCGTGACACTCCTTTGAGTCCACCTCAATTCTGATCGACACTTAGCTCTTGGGTAGCTGAGCCCCTCTAAACTCATCGTCGCTTCCTCGCTCCTTTCGACCACCTACTTCAACACCTCTATATTCTTTGAGCAGTTCCCCTTGGTCGATGGAAAGACAGACTACAACTCCCATTCATGGCCTCCGCCATCCTGTTGTAGCGGCTCACACCGATTATGTTCTCCTTAGTTTCCTTGGTAGTAATGTTCGCTTACTCAACCTAGGCCTCTGACTTGCCGGGCTCCCTTAAGTGAATATGAGCACTAGAGCAGTCCAACTCTCCAGTCACTCCGATCATACCTCTGTATGATCAAGTCCCCCTCATGGGACTTACTGGTATTTGTACTTGAAATTCCTCCTCAGTGGTACATAGCCCCCATATGCTGATGACCAAGACTTTCATCCAATGCAAAATTCGATACACGCATGGAAGACTCACCTCTACGGTACCATGACATTCACTCATTGAATCTATAGCCTTTTTTATTCGTGTTGTTCACCGAAGTGGAGCTCCTAATCATACCTCCGCATAATCAAGTCCCTTACAGGACTTCTCCTGCATGTGTTGTATTGCCTCGAATTGTTCCACCATAATCTATTGTACTATGTTGCCTCCTGGTGACATCTCCATTGCATTCAGATTCTCGTAGAATAAACTCAAACTATGATCTCTCCATGTGTGGCCTTTGCTGGCACATTGTAGGGCCTCCGCCACCTCCGATTATGTTCGGTTCTTTAGCAATTGACCTTCATCCACCCTTTCTCGGGTCACACTTGGACAAAGCATCGCTCTAAGAAAGTCCGTCGTTACTAGCTCTCGAAGTCCATAGGCTTCGCTGAAATTGGTGCACCATTGTCTGGATCCTTCTTGGCCTATCCCCCACTATCATAATCTCTGCTGCGCACCGCTTTCTTCATGACAACTTGAATGATAATATTGTGGTATATTCTTCAAGAGTACCCGTCTTTGTGTCCTCTTGTCCCGTGCTAAGGCATTCTGATCCCAACTTTGCCTCAGCCAGTTGAGTTGCCTTAGTTCCTCCGTCAAATGCTTCTCTGAGATAAGGTGCATGTGCCTCAAAGCTCCCTTCGTCTTTGGCACCATGCAGAATGAGTCTGCTTCATTAAAATGAAGAACACATGTAACGACATAATCTCGCTCTTATCTCTGTAATAGTTCATGTCCTTAACCTCTGTCCAAGAGAAGCTTTGTGCTTCTGCTCTATGTTCCATCTTCTATGTTAGCTCCCTTCATGCGGCTTGGGCACTTCACCAAGTTCCACCCAAGTTGCTCCACCCTTCGATTTGCATTGAGTTGATGCTTGCCCTCGCGCCCACCATTCTACAGGTCAGCCCTTTACTGAGTCCGATTTCCACATCGGCTCTAAAGTGTGCGTTTGTTTGATGTTGCCATGGGTCGCTTCCCCACTTGATCTCGCAATGCAACCACTAGTGCATTACCTCATGCAAGATCATAAGATGACTTCTCATCGCTCGCTCGGTCCATTGAGCTTTGTGGAGGGAGTTGTTGTCTTAAGGTACTCCTCTTCAACATGTGTGGTCCGCTGCATATGATCCTTCCCTTAAAGAACCAAGACTTACCCCTCTTGGATATCTATCATGTTGGAGTAACTTTCCTCTTCGTATCCTTCCCTCTGGAAGTTTCAGAGACCACCAACCCCTTGGACTACTCTGTCTTGTTGAACAAATTATGCATTGTTCTGCCCTTGCAAATGCACTTGCTAGATTACGACTCTTCGCCAATACAGCCCCCGGTGCACCCTTCAAGGCCTAGCAACATGTTGAACTTGTTGCACACTTAGCCTCCTACGAACATATCCTTCTCATGTCGAAGAAAAAGTTTCAATACTCCATGGTGCCGAATTTCGGTCACCTTAGGATGGCCATGGATACTCCATCGTCCTCATACAAGCTCTTGCATGAGTACCAAATTCTTTGAGTTAGCAAATTCCCCTTACCTTTGTGAGCTTTGCACAACTCTTTCGGTCACTGTGCAACCCATCCCACTTTGCACGGTCTTATACTTCACCACGCGCTCTACATGCCTTGAGCACCATCAAGTTTGGTTGCCAACATCGAGCTTTAGCTTGAACTCAACCATCCCAACCTTTGTGCGCTACGCATTCTTCCTAGCTTGCTTATCATCATGGTGCCTCTCGCACAAAGGGTTAGTCATTCCTCTGAATGCCAATGTCGGGTGCTTGCTCCTCTAAGCGACTCTTTTCCCTATATCTCAATGTCTGTTTCTTCCAAACGGTCGTGCGTTCTGGTTGCCCTCCACGCAGCCCAGCTAGGTCTCTCACGTTTGCATGCCAAGTGTTTCTAGGTGTGCTTGTCTCGCTTTGATACCAAATGTCACAAACTTAGCTAGTTTTGCCTAAGTCGTGTGGCACCCTTGCGTGTCCGTTCGCAAAGGTCAGCCTCCTCGTAACGTCCTATAGTCCCTTAGGACCTACAAAAGAGAAAACAGGTTAGAGAAAACATTTCACACGGGATCCACAAACAACCATTTCAGCAAATATTTTATAGCTAATGCAAATTACAATTATGTATTTCACAAGCTCTGAATGATCGCACACAAAGGATAATGATCCGTTACAGACCAAATTCCTCACAAGTGTCAAGCCTACTACTAACCCGCTACTTGTTGTACAAGGCATGAATAAAAAAATCGAAAGACACGGATATATATGAGCATTATATTGATCACTCAGTTTATATTTTTATCTTTGATAATAAGGAGAGTCAGATCTAGAAGGTAAATGGCAGGATATTTTGAGAGAGGACTAAGCATGATGATATTCCAAAGAGTATCTATATTGAAGAAATTGCTTTGTTCAATTCGGAGCAAGAACCGTTGGCATGTTCATAACTTGTAATATATACTTGGACTTGGCACTTTCCATATATTTTAGTCAGCAGCAAGTTCCTATTAGAAATCTGCCAATCTTTTGGCTAGTAATTGTGATTTGAATCTAATTCATCGTTAGATACTAGCTTGTTTCTTGGTATCTTTTATAACAACATCAATGGTTTCATGGCAAATAATGTACTTCTTTAATTATAAGTTTTAAGTTGATCAGACTTCAGAGTAAAAAATGATAGGTGCAATAATATTTAGGAAATAAAATATTTTTTGCAAAAAAAAAAGTATCTTCTAGAGTATTGACAACTTACTGTTGTGTACCCAACCCTAAACATTTTTGAATATTGTGATACTGAAAATTGATTATTATGCAGTCATTTTGTCAAATGGTTGTAACCAAGATTCGTCGTACCATGATGTATTATTTGGCATGGGTGATATATATCGTTCTCATAGGAAACCATTATGTGCGATATATACTGGTTTGTCGGTATGTCTTACTGTACCGTTTGTCAGTACATCAGTATATACTATACTGATGACTGATTGATATATCAATATGGACCGATAAGGTGAATTATGGTTGCATCATTCAATTCATTGTTGTTGTTGGACAACTTAGGGCATCCTGGTTTTATCTTTACATTTATGTTGTGGGAAGATAAGTATTCGATGCATTTTTATAAATGGTTTGATTGATAAAGATTGGCATAAAACAATTAACATATTAGTATGACATTAGTGTTTCTAGAGAACTGTCATTACCACCACATCATGTCTTGGTAGCTTCTACTCTAGTGCCAGCGATTGGAAGTAAATAATCTGATATCAAACTTATTCTAGAAAAGGTTAGAAATAATATGAAGTGTCATGTAAACTCATCTGATATGGGCTTCAACTTAGAATCAGTTATTGACTTATTGGTGATTATGAAGTGTCATGTAAGTAGCACAAGAAAATTGTGCTTCAGCATCTGAATTTTTGCTTGACAAAATTCTATGTTAAACAAGATCTTTGTTCAGACTTGTTTTTCAAGTTGCTCTTGATAAATTAAATAATGGATTGACTATTATTCCTTTCAGTTAACCACATCTAACTTAGCTTGCTTGTAGATCTAATGTGTATATATATATTTTAATTTTATCAGTATTCCAGATCTTAGGCTTACTTTAATCTTGTGCCATCAAATTTGCTGAGATGTATATTCCTTTATATAAATTTGAAATTTTAATTTGCTACTCATAATTTAGTGAACAAGAAAATGATGAGGCTGCAGAGTCAAGTGAGTGGATGACGAATCCTGGTAAAGCTGAAAGACATAATAATCTTTTTCTCACACCAAAATCAGGAAACAGAGGAAAGAAACCTGGCAGATCCAAGGTTGCGAAGAACACGAAGTCTGGCCCTCAATCCCCTATGTCAAATGTTGGTGCACAGGTTCACCCTTCCATTATCATCAAATTTTCATACCAGTAATCTCCACTTGGAAAATTCACCCATCAGTTACTTGCATGCATGCACCTACCTATCTTTGCAACTGGCTACTGAGATATGCTGTTTCTTTGCCAAATTTCAAGCTTAGGTATAATAAATTCCCAATTGAAGGCCTTGATCTACATATGACGTACATGTTCATTTTCTTGGCAAGACCAGAAAACCACTGTTCTCAGTTTATACTCGTCTGTTCAGAGCCATGTTGTGAAATTCTTTATTGTGAACCAAGTAAACTCATCTGAATTATCCTAGTTTCATATTCTTCAGGTGGATGTTGAAAACTTTGCCCTGCAAGAGTGCGGTTTTGATGATTGTATCAGGTCTGGTTAGATTTTAATGGAGCTGCTAGGCTACTGATGTCACACATCCTAACAATATGTTGAAGATGGAATCAATCAAAATTAAGTCTTTTTTTCTCTTGCATTTGCATTGTGAATATGTTATCAATTCATGCAATCGCCATATGCTATGATATCTGACTTCAGATTGCTATATGTGACTGAAGATGACATCAAAGCCCCACCATGCTTTCAGGTGTCCATTAGCTTGCTTAGTTTATGAACGGCAATAAGGCACTGGTCTCTTCTCCATTATGAATATCATGATCTGATCCTCACATATCTTATGTGCAGGATGAAACATTAATAGCAATAAAAGCACCTCATAGTACCCTGAGGTGAGAAGAGGAAAAGCCTTGGAGAAGGATTTGTTTTTAAGTTTTAGCACTTAATTGGTTTGACCATCTTTAAGTCTGTTTCCTCGCTACTCAGGTGGGTAACTATCTGCAGAGATATAGGATTGTCCTAAGAAGCACAACGGGCCCCATAGATGTTTAACTTGCTAGGTAATAGTTACCCTTCAGTTTGCCATTCTAGACTGTCAAGCTTTCTACACAATTATTTGAGTTGGGCTCTGCTCTGACCTTTCTGTGTTGTCCCTTGGTGTTCTTTTCCTTCTTGTTGCTAGTCAATTTGAGGAGGTGAGCGGTGTTGAGCCATCTCGGAGACTCCTTTCTGTGAACTGTGGCAAATTCCGGGTCTGTTGTGAACCCATGCTGGCAGAGTTACAATGGAAGAGAACAGAGGGTTAATCAAGATAGTGACGTAAGTTGCTTGCAGGATTTTGGTGGTGGTATTATGAAGACTGTTCCCTCAGATGTTGATGTAAGTTCAGTTTTTGGTTATGAAGATATTAACCCATTATACCTGCATATGCAACTCACCTCTGTGGTCTGGAATCTGGATCATGGACGTCACAATAGACCATTCGATTAGGATCCCTTCTACATATATGTAATGACTAGCAATTTAAATATAGTTTGACTAGAGTTGAATCTGACTTTGATCTAAATAGATGACTTGTTAAATAATAATTTTAATTTATTAGATTTTTTTAAATGATCCAAATCATTTATTTGGTGATTGAAATCTGAGCCTCTTTGGTGATTGATATTTAATTAATATATAAAAATTTATCTAAATGGATATTTTTGTTTTGTGATGATAATCTATTGCAAATATGAGATATTTATTATGAAACTGATCAGATAAATTTAGTTTGATTCGTTATGTTATTTAAAATTAAAAAAGTCATGTTATTAATCTATTTTGGAGAGAGAAACATTAGAATTCTATGATTTTGCAGCATAATGTTGATATTCGTGACAAATTTAGTACATATTTTTATTATGTTATGTTATTTAATGCGAAATCTGTAACGTACATTATTTGATTTATGTACAGATGGCATGCATACAACTCGGTTCGTAGGTGTGCACAATCCTTATATGCATAAGTGCACATATATGCATATATAAATTCTAACCATTCATTACAAGAGTGCGTCTATTCAAATCCTACCCGACCATAGATGTTGTGTCCGTCTCCCATGCTATCCCGAGATCTTAGTCTTGTCACGCTCTCTTTGCTCCCATGTAGAGACTCTCGTTGACTCCATACCGGGGTGTCGTCGTTGCACTCTCCTTCGTCGCTTTGTTTCATCTTGGACATCGCAAAGTCCAGAGGGTTTCAAGTTTCCATCACTTGCACCGTATAATTTTATAAGTAGATCGATCGACTTCCTATGGGATGGTGCCGACTCGACAACTTGGTTCCTTCCACATATTCGATGCAGATTCCAACATATTTGAAGGGTGTGTCATGCTATTGTGCCTTGATATCACAACATTGCTCACATGCACATGGTAGAACATTTTAAGCCTACCGTGCACTTCCCTTATGATTTCCATGATTGGAATAGAGAACTTGTGGTAGAGAGGTACGTGCAGCTAACTATGGTTTTAAGAAAATTGATGTTCTTGCATTTCATGGTTATCCGATGTTGAGGAGGGAATATGATTACAAGGTTTACATTGGTGATTGTGTCAAAAGAGATTGTCACAACTACAATGTAAGGTAGTAATTATTTAATTTTATCTACTTCTGATGATATTTTTTTCTTGTGTGTGTCAGGATCTTGAGTGTATAATTGACACAGGTGTTTCTTATCATGCTATACAACGGATGGAGTTTTTTGCTATTTATAGGTCTAAAATTTTTGGTATTATTAAGATGGGCAACTATGACATAACAGATATCATTGACATGAGAGATATTCATATAAAGATCAACCGTGGCTGCAAGTTGGTGCTTAAGGATGATGAAGACTTTGATGTCAGATTCACAGAGGGCAGTGCACAGTAAAGGTTCTCTTATTGTAGCTAATGGGAAGAAATATCATACATTATACAAATTGCAGGCTAAAGCTTGTGGTGAGCAGTTGAATGCTACAGAGAAAGACTTCAACATGGAGTTGTGGTATAGGCGATTGAGACACATGAGCGAGAAGGGGCTGCAAGAACTTCCAAGAGAGAGGTATTGCCAGACCTCATAAGTACACGTTTGAACCTTTGTATTGATTATTTGGCTGATAAATAATACAGTGTTTTCTTTGTTAGTACTACTTTATCTAGAAAAATACATGCCTTGAATTGTGTCTATACAGATGTGTATGGTCCTTCGAGGACAAAAACTCCTAGTGGATCTGTTAATGTTCCTAGTATCAGTAGTGTACTTTATTTTGTCACTTTATAGATGACTTTTCTAGAAAAGTTTGGGCCTATGCTTTGAAGACCAAAGATCAGGTTATTAATGTCTTCAAGGAGTTCCATGCCAGAGTTGAAAGAGAGACAGAAAGGTAATTAAAATGTATAAGATCAGATAATGGTGGTGAGTACACAGGATTATTTAATGATTATTTTAGGTCACATGACATCCAGCATGGGTTGATAGTTCCTGGTACGCCTCAACATAATGCAATTGTAGAGAGGATGAACCGCACCATTATGGAAAAGGCCAAGCTACCCAAAAAGTTTTGGGATGAGGCTTTAAGGATTACAATTGATGTAATCAACTTATCACCATGTACAACTCTAGATGATGATGTTGCAGAGCATGTATGGTCACGGAAAGATGTCTCATATAGGCATTTAAGAGTGTTTGGGTTGTCGTGCATTTTCACATGTTCCAGACAATGAGAGGTCCAAGCTGGATGGTAAGTCAAAAGAGTGTATTTTTCTTGGTTACTCACATGATCAGTTTGGTTACAGGCTTTGGGATCCAGAAAAGCAGAAGGTGTTCAGAAGTAGAGATGTTGTCTTCTTTGAGGATTAAACCATTGAGGATTTAAAGAAGGAGACACTAGCTAAGACTTCTGTAGAGGGATTTGTAGACTGTGACCCAGTTATTCCTCCAGTATATCAGGGTGATGAGGGAGATATGCAGGAAGATGGTGCAGAGCCAGATGTTGATCTACCTGCAGGACATGTTGAGCAAGAAGAAGAAAGAGAGTAAGTTCCCTAGAATCTCAGTTAAGAAGATTTTTCAGACCACGTCAACCTTCCAAAAAATACTCTACCGATGAGTATGTGATGCTTACTGATGCAGGTGAACCAGATAGTTACCAGGAAACAGTTGAAAGTAAGCAGAAAAAAAAGTGGTTTATTGCTTTGTAGGAAGAGATGAATTCTCTGCAAAAGAACCACACATATGATTTGGTACAACTACTAGAGGGAAGTAAAGCCTTAAAGAATAAGTGGGTTTTCAGGTTGAAGACTCAAGAATATTGTTCTCAACCAAAGTACAAAGCCAGATTGGTTGTGAAAGGCTTTGGTCAAATGAAAGATATTGATTTTGAATAAATTTTTTCTCCTGTTGTTAAAATATCTTTTATCTATGTTACTCTTGGTATTGCTGCTAACCTAGACTTGGAGATTAAATAGTTAGATGTGAAAACAACTTTCCTTCATGGTGATTTGGAGGAGAAAATTTATATGGAGCAACCGGAAGTCTTCAAATTCAAAGGTAAAGAAAATCTTATCCGCAAGTTGAAGAAGAGCTTGTATGGGCTGAAGCAAGCTCCAAGATAGTGGTATAAAAAGTTTAATTCATTTATGATTAAAAATGAATACAAAAGAACAACTTCAGATCATTATGTGTACATCAAACAATTTGGTGAGAATTTTATTATTCTCTTACTTTATGTTGATGACATGCTTATCCTTGGGAAAGATATGTCTATGATTGACAGGTTGAAGAAGGAACTGAGTGAGTCTTTTGCAAGAAAAGACATGGGGCCAGCAAAACAAATACTGGGCATGCAGATTTCTCGTGACAGAAGAAAGAGGAAGATTTGGTTGTCATAGGAGAAATACATAGAGAAGGTATTGGAAAGGTTCAGTATGAGTAATGCAAAGCCAGTTGGTTCTCCTCTTGCAGGTCACTTCAAGTTGTGCTGAGATAAGAGTTAGTCAAGTGATGAAGAGAAGGAGAAAATACAAAAGGTTCCTTATGCTTCAGCAGTTGAAAGTTTAATGTATGAGATGATATGTACGAGGCCAGACATCACACATGCAGTGGGTGTTGCTAGCAGATTTCTTGCAAATCTTGGTAACGAGCATTGGGCAGTAGTGAAGTGGATTTTTAGATATCTCAGAGGAAGTTCTAAAGTTTGTTTAAGCTTTGGAGGTGGACCACCTGTGTTGACAGGTTACATAGATACAAATACGGCAAGAGATATTGACACAAGAAAGTTCACATCAGGTTTTGTGCTTACTTTTGTAGGGGGAGCTGTGTCATGACAATCCAGATTGCAAAGGTGTATTGCGCTCTCTACCACAGAGGCAAAATATATTGCTGCTACAGAGGTTTGCAAAGAAATATTATAGATGAAAGGATTATTATAAGAATTGGGGCTGAAATAGAAAAACTATGTGGTATATTGCGACAGCCAAAGTGCCATCTATTTGTATAAAAACCCAATATTCCATTCCAAGTCAAAGCATATTGATGTCAGATATCATTGGATCAGAAATGTGCTTGAAGAGAAGTAGTTACAGCTTCAAAAAATTCACACAGATGATAATGGAGTAGACATGTTGATAAAGTCTTTACCGAAAGAGAGATAGGAGATGTGCCGACAGTTGATCGGTATGACTTCACATTGAGGAGTCATGAGACAGCCTCCCTTATGGGCTGAAGGGGGAGGTTGTTGGACAGCCAGCCCAGATTCAGCCCGTAATGGGCTTTAGTGAAGCCCATAACCTAGAGCTTCATTTATATTAATCTAAACCCTAGATTAGGTGGAAAGGGTTGAGATTAAAAAGACAGCGGTGGCTGAAAACGTGGGAGAGAGAAAGAAAACTGTAGATTGATAATAGAAGCCAGAAAACAAGAGATCCAGGAAAGGAAATAAAATAAGGATTAGAAAAGACTATTCTCAATCATTCATATCTCAGGTTAGATCAGTTTACAGTGGATTCTTACTGTGATATCTTTGGAAGATTTTGGATATTGTGTTTGGTATTATAGTCCTTGTATCCCTGTGATTCTCTTGTGGCTATTGCTTGGGTTTGAGCAAGAAACCTTGAGATCTGTATATTTATTATTTTGATAGTGGATTTTCTCTGACTTGTCCCGTGGTTTTTACCCTTCGAGTTGAAGGGATTTTTCACGTAAATTTTAATATTTATCTAATTATGATTTCTGTCTGATTCCATTGTGTATGACGGTCTTCTAGTATTTATTCATATATAAATTTTATTTATATTTTATTTTCATAAATAGAAGAATCAGACAACTAATCTAATTGGCCTGAAAAGATTTGACATTTCCTAGATACCGTTGGAGAACCCTGCATGAGCAGTGAGTGCTACATAGTTGTCATCATATGCTGCAGAATAAGTGGTGTCTAAATCATCCATAGGATCACTTGTCTTGCTCTACTAGAATTATTGGGTGTCATGCTAATATCCATAATTGGTTACAACTGTGATGTCCCTCTCATCTACTATGCAAGAGGACATCCACCCTGTTGGCTTCTTCTTCTTCGATGACAGAACAACTCTGAATCTGAGTCCATCGACACAACAAGCTTCATCGATCTTCCAATTAAACTAACAACATGAGCTTAATCAAGACATAGCATGTGAAAGAAAAGAAGAAGAACGAGAAAAAAGAGAGGAGAGAGAGTGAGAGTTGATAGCTCTCAGTCTTGAAACTTCACTATCTGAAAACTCTAACAATATACATGTCAATATAAGAAGTCAACTGGACTGACTTCTCTCCTCCTCTATGATTGCCTCGATCTTAAAAGAATTGGAAGATGATGAGGAAGAAGACAGAGGAGGAGGAGGAGAAGCAAGGTCTACAAGCAAATCCACAAAGGCTGCAGCTATGAAACGATGGGTCTTCTTCCCGTTGACCTTTAGATACCAAACCAGCAGCTCTTCTAGTCGCTCCCAGTCATTCAGCCCATGAGCCGCCACCATCTCCTCCATCGACCGCCGGAAGTCGCGGTAGGGGTCCTCGGACTCCATGGCCAGCACGACGCTGCCTCGAATGGCGACACGCCGGCCTTCGCCTCCTCCAGTATCGAGCTCGTGTTGTAAAAAAGAGGAATGAAATTCAAGAGAAAGAAAAAAACTGATAGTCGAGTTGTAAAAAAGAAACAAACTCAGAACAGAACTTGCATAAAATAAATAAAAAGTTCACCACCAAGTTTAATGTCACAAGAGGATACAAAAAATTTACCACCTCAAGGAAATTAAACAATGATATAAAACTGAATAAAAAGACTCACCACTCAAGGAAACATCCAAGAGATACAGAGTTTTACAGAGACTCCAAAGAGCTTCTTTCAATACAATCAAGTATTTCCAAACACTTCTTTCTAACCCTAAAACACCAAAATAAGTACTAGTGCATGAGACAACCCTTCATACATAGGGAACTAGGAAATTAAATGTTTTATAACTGGTAACTAACTCCTTTAATGCATTCCTTGGTCATGAATGAAAGCACCTTAAAAGAGCTTTTACTTTGTCCAAGGATCATGAGCTGTGATATTTGAGTGAGCTGGGTTAAAAGCTGTAAGGCAACATTATGGGTTGTAATTATAAGATCAGCAATTGTTAGGAAACCTCAGCGGGAGCATTACATGCGCAGCGGAAGATTAAAATAAAACTGGTTTCCTACATAGATCAAATCGTCGTGCAAAATATTGGTGCAAGAAAAATTGTAAAACTAAAAACTGCAATAGGTGAGAGATTGATTACCTAGGGAGATTGTATATCCCTATTTTCCAGCTCTACATGAAGAGGATGAAGGAGGTCAAGTCTAGTGGTATCCACACGATGGATTTCTACAGCGATGCTCCTCCAATCGTAGCCCCAAGTCTAGCAATCCTACATAAAGGGAGGAAGGAGAATAGAAGAAGGTGGCCAAAGGTGCAGTCTATCTCATCTATGTGCCTCCCCTCCTATTTATAGAGAGCCACCAAAACACTAGGGGTCCTTCTTTAGTGGGTATTGGATCTTCATCCAATAACCCATTAACCGTACATTATTGAATCTTTATCCAATAATCTCTTATGGCCTCTAATTGTGCCTTATGTAAGGAGCCCATTAGTGTAGGGTCTCATCTAATGATAATATAGACTAATTAGGTCTCTATCCAATCCTTTATTCGCTGAAGCATTCATCATATATGTGTGACCCTCTAGGCCCGATACCGAACTGGCCGCGAGTCACTCCCATCAGAACTCCTTATAATATAGTGAATTATTATCCCCATAATAATTCACTCGACTCATCGACTATGGACGTACTAGGCCACTGCGCCATAGTCTTCAAACGATAAAAGGGGATAGAATTCATCAGACCTATCTATCTACAATTATCGTATATCTATAGTCCCTCATCCAATTAATATCCTAGAGACCATATATTGGACATGTTGTTGTCAGGCCACATACGAAATTCGTTTGAGTCTCGCTCTAATCGGATTTTCTCGGAGAACTTATTCTCTCTCAATCCAAATAACCTTGGCTAGATATTTGTCTGAGCAAGCACACACGAGGTATTCCTCTCATGATACCGAGAGTAGATTATCCTTTATTCACACTCAATTAGCTTCGTAAGGTTGGCTACCAATCCCGATAACTAATTGTACCATGTATGAAACTTTCCAAACCTATAAGTCTGGCGTCAAAGAAAAGAGTACTCAAACAAAACATCCTTGATATTTTAAGACTAAGAACTAGATGCACAACTGAGACTATGGAATCACTGTCCGATATTAGGTATTATTAACTATACAACATTCTATAAGTAGATCAATCAGTGAACTCATTCTCCAATAAGCACATATACTATATCCTTAGTGTCTTCACACAAGTGGCTATGAGACCAGCTGCTTCTATTATATGGACAGATATATAGTACATCGATCTGTCCAGTTATCTCGATGTCCCTCTCAAGTAACCTACGATTGAGATTATTTGAGATATGTGTTTAAAGGTAAATCAATCTCATTATCGTGATCTCATAATGATATATATATATATATATATATATATATGTAATCATAAGCAAAAAGATCACGTAACATATTACACTTGTCATCACTCACGTGATTGACTTACTAGGCACCTGTAACCAGCAATCTCCATCTTGACCTAAAGCCAATCACCTATGTGTCTGACTTCTATCAGACCCCTATAACACTTAAATATAATCTAAGCTAGTGGCTTTGTTTATGGATCTACAATGTTATCTTTAGATGGAGCTCTTTCCATTGTTATATCTTTACAGGCTATAATCTCTCTAATCAGTTGGAACCTCCTCAGAATAATTCTGATAGGACCCGAGTTCCCTTGCTAGAGCTATCTCCCCGTTAGTGTCGCTATATATGGGAATCAGCTCCATGTTGCTCGATACGACTCTCAAATCCCGAATGAACTTCTTCATCCACATCCCTTCCTTTGTTGCTTCTGCTGCAACATTATACTCTACCTCTATGGTCGAGTCAGCAGTAGTATCTTGCTTGAAACTCTTCTAGCTTACTGCTCCTTCATTCAGGGTGAAAATATACCTTGAGTTCAACTTGCTATCATCAATGTTAGACTAAAAACTCGAGTCTGTATAGCTCTCAACATAGAGGTTACCTCCTCCATGTACTAGTAAAAGATCCTTAAGGATACACTTTATTGTCTTCCAGTGTTTCAAACCTAGATCCGCCTGATATCTGCTCGTGACACTCAAAACATGTGTATATCAGACCTAGTACATAGCATAGCATACATAATAGACCCTATCACTGAGGCATAGGGTATCCTATCTATGTCTACATTTTCTTTAGGAGTCTTTGGGGACATACTCCTAGAAAGTGATATTTTATGTCTCATCAGTATGAGACCTTTCTTGAAATTTTTCATGTCAAACCTTTTGACAATGGAGTCTATGTACCTGGATTAGGACAAGCCAAACATCCTCTTGGATCTATCTCTATAGATCCGGATCCCTAAAATATAGGTTGCTTCCCCTAAGTCCTTCATGAAGAAGTTTTTGGATAGCCAAGCTTTAATTATCTAGAGCATTCCTACATCATTCCCAATGATTATGATGTCATCCACATACAGTACCAAAAAGGTGATAGAGCTCCACTTACCTTCTTGTACACATAACACTCATCTTCATTCTTAACGAAGTCATAAGATCTGATCACATCATCAAATCTTATGTTCTAACTTCGGGAAGCCTGCTTCGATCTATAAATGGACCTAGCAACCTGCACACTTTATCTGACCTCTTTTTGGATACAAATCCCTTTGGCCGTATCATATACACCTCCTCCTCGAGGTTGCCATTGAGGAATATCGTTTTCACATCCATCTGTCAGATCTCATAGTCAGAGTGTACTGCAATGGCCAAAAGAATTTTGATGAATTTAAGCATGACTATAGGTGAAAAAGTTTCATTATAGTCAACTCCTTGCCTTTGATGATATCCTTTAGCTACCAACATTTCCTATAGGTCTTCACATTCCATCCACTCTGATCTTTTTCTTGAAGATCCATTTACAGCCGATAAATATGATATCCTCAGGTGCATCAACAAGGTTTTAAACCTTGTTGGAGTATATAGAATCCATCTCAGAATTCATGGCTTCTTGCCACTTCCCGGAGTCTATACTCATAATAGCCTCATCGTAGGTCTAAGAATTAATATCTTGAGAGTTCTCTCTACTGATATGTCCCACATATCTTTCAAGAGGGTGAGATACTCTGCTAGACCTGCGCAAAGTTGTAAATTGTGTGTTAGGTGCCTGAACAAACTCAGACTCTGGAATAATGCTTGAGCTAGGTTCTCCAACCTCGCTCAATTTTATCTCACTCCCACTATTTCCACCAAGAATGTATTCCTTCTCAAGGAATATAGCTCTTAGCAAAAAAGACCTTTCGGTCCTCGGGATGATATAAATAATACCCCAAAGTCTTATTAGGATATCCCACGAACATGCATAATTCTGTCTTTGATTCTTACTTATTGGGGTTGTGTCTTCTAATGTGGGAGTACAATCCCAAATATTAACCACATTAAGATCAGGCTTCTTTCATTTCCATATCTCATATGGTGTAGACACTATCGACTTTGATTGAACTCTGTTCAGAAGGTAAGTTATAGTCTCTAGGGCATATCCCCAGAATGAGATGGGTATGTCAGCGAAACTCATCATGGACCGCACCATGTCTAACAGCATGTGATTCCTCCTTTCAGATACACCTTTGAGTTGAGGTGGGTGTATGAGGAGGTGTCTAGTGGGATAGAATCTTATGGTCCTTGAGGAACTAGGTGAACTACATACTTAAGTATTCTCCTCCTCGATCTAATCGAAGAGTCTTAATACTCTTTCCAATCTAGTTCTCTACCTCATTTTTATATTCTCTGAATTTCTCAAAAGCCTCAGACTTGTACTTCATCAAGTACACGTGTCCATACCTAGAGAAATTATTAGTGAATGTAATAAAGTATGATTAACCACCTATATCCTGAGTCGACATGGGACCACATACATCACTATGTATGAGTCCCAATAACTTAGTGGCTCTCTCTCCGGTTCCACTAAAAGGAGAGTTGGTCATCTTCCCATAAAGGCAAGGTTTACAAGTTACAAATGACTCATAGTCAAATGGATCTAAGTATCCATCTTTTTGTAATTTTTGAATCATTCCCTCATGTGTATGACCTAGCCTACAGTGCTATAGGTATGCATTATTCGCCTCATCTCTTTTCTTCTTGGCGTATTTATATTCATGATGTGTGAAGAAATGTCTAACACATATAAGCCATTTATCAGGGTCCCTCTAGTGATGATCTTATCATGCATAATTATTGAACAACTATTATTCTCAAAAACTAATTTATATCCACTAGTTGTTAAATAAGAGATGGAAATAATATTTTTGATAATAGAAGGAACAAAATAGTATGCATCTAATGCAATGATAGCTCCACTAGGCAAATTAGGGTGACCTCTCCAATAGCAACTCTTGCTCCATTGCCCATCTTGAGATCCATCTCGCCTTTAGCCAATCTCCTAGGTCTTGCAAGAACTTATAACAAATTACAGATATGGTAAGCACTCCCGGTATCCAATACCCATGTGTTATCATGAAAATCTGACAAGTGGAGACTGATCATGAATCTACCCGAAGCTTATCTAAGCTTTTGTTTCACCTTGTATGTAAGGTAATCCTTACAGTTTCTCTTCCAGCGTCTGTCTTTACTACAGTAGAAGCACTATCCTTTGTCCTTTGCCGGTCTTTCTTGGTAACCTTTGCCTTACCCAATTTTGCCCTTGCCCTTCTTAATGGTCTTACCGACCTTTCTTTTCTTCTTGGTCTCACTAATATAGAGAACTGGCTTTTTTTCTTGATGGCACTCTCAGCTTCCCTCAATATATTGAGGAGCTCAGGGAGAGTCACATCAAACTTGCTCATGTTAAAATTCATGATGAAGTAAGAAAAGGATTCCAGTAGGGACTGAAGTATAAGATCAACGCATATGTTATCCTCTAAGACTATTCCTAGACCCGTGAGTTTTTCGATCCACTCTTTCATCTTTATTTATACTTCAAATAGTGAGCGATCTCATCCTCGCTTGTTTCTTCTTTCGGTATGGGCATAATTGTATCAAGGACGTAAACGATTTTCTCTGCCATCAGAATAATTCTCAAATTATGGAGTCAATCCATATAGTTTAAACCAGTGAGGCGGTTGGTATTAAGTATGTCATGCAGGGGGTTTTCGAGTGACATGTTTCTAACAAGATATAACACAAATAAATAACATGCATATTTTACAGAAAAAACTAATTAAGATATAGACTTCTATCTTAATGTACTCCCACTATTTTCCTAGCAAATCACGTGACACCCTCGACATGTGAAACGAAAGTCTCCGGCAGACTTTTAGTGGAGATCGGGATCTAATCGGCGTCTCAGTGCAACCTCGAGTGACTCGACTAATTACACTAAGCCCGAAAGGTAGACAACTCTTGTCAATCACAACTCATTATGATTCTCGTCATGTTTGGTCTCCAAATCATCATGGTCTCGATTACTCGACCAACTATGAAGTTTAATTAAGTCATCACCATCGTTACAAGATGAGTCTGATTCGATAAATATGCTCTCGACTACTCGATCAAGTCATATCATGTTCTCAGGTCACCGACGACATCTCTATGTCGTAGGCAAGAACTCGATCACATAGATAAGTGAGCCTCGAGTGACTTGACCAACTCAACCTATGTCGTGATTCAATTTCTTCCTATAACGATGGAAGGCCATGTGGGTCAATCTTATTACCTCACGCTCACCACTTAATATTATCGTAAGAGGTGTTCTCATTTTGTATCGGTCTCCTAATATATCATGTCACACATATACATATTTAATATATATCTACATCGCATATATATATATATATATATATATATATATATATATATATATATATATATATATAGTAGGTGTATAACACATCATATATGCAAGCCACAACGGATGATCATGAGCCGTCACCTAACATGATTAAGCCCCAGCCAATGGGCCTAATTATTCACAATAGGATCTATGTATGCATCGACACATCTACATGCCCTGTGATCATTGATCTTGTCATCATTGGCTCCGTTAGATCCTCATGCGTCGTAATCTCTTACCACGACATCGTGGGTCTCGTTGTCACCTTCACGCTCCCGCTGCACCTCTCTATGTAATTATAAAATAATCACAGGCACGTAAGCCCGACAATAAACGAGAAAAACGGAGGCTCGCAGACCTCAATTATAATAATAATCATAATTACATATATCACATCACATGACTCATGATCATCCATCCACATCATACATAACATATATACATGACATTACATGTAGGATTACTAGATATATAATAATTAATTAAACTATTTAATTAATTATTTTTTGGAAATCAATATATGCTAGAAAATTTTAAAATTATCAAGGGCATTTTTAGAATTATGAAAAGAGGATAATCCTCAAAATTTCTTGAATTATTAAGGGTGTTTTCAAAATTTTGGATAGAAGGACAAACCTTAAAATTTATCAAATTTTGAGGGGTAGAATCATCCTTTTACCAAAATAGAAAAGAAAAACCCTAACCCTTTGTACCCCTTCCAGCGGCCGCCCTGCCCACGGGTGGCTGCCCTTGGGCGGCACCCCCAGGTGGGTAGGCAGGCGCCATGCTAGCAGGCGATGCCTTTGTGGGCGCCACCCCCTTGCGGGTTGGCCGCGAGCGTTGCTATGCCCGCGGGCGTTGCCTATGCCAGCAAGCGGTAGCTATGCCCGAGGGCGATCACCCTTGCAAGTGGCCTGACTGTGGGTGGCCGCCCCTACAAGGGGTTGCCCGCAGGTGGCTGTCCCTTTCCTTGCTGCCTTCGCTGCAAAAACATAATAAGAATACATAGAACAGTTCTACAGGATTCAAGCTCATCACACACAATTTAAAACCAATCTATTGCACGAACAACTTTAGCTCTGATCCCACTGTTGGGAAACCTCAGCGGGAGCATCATATGCGCAACATAAGATCAAAATAAAATTAGTTTCTCACATAGATCAAAATCGTCGTGCAAAGATTAGTGTGAGAAAAAATTGTAAAACCGAAAACCACAATAGGTGAGAGATTGATTACCTAGGGAGATCTTATATATCTCTTTTCCAAATCCAGATGAAGAGGATAAAGGAAGTCAAGCGTCATCCTCTCTATCGGTGTCCACACGATGAATCTTTGTAGCGATGCTCCTTCAATAGCAGTCCTAAGTCTCGTAACTCTTGCACAGAGGGAGAGAGGAGAATAGGAGAGGGCGGCTAAAGGTGCAGCCTATCATCTATGTGCCTCCACTCCTATTTATAGAGAGCCACCAAAAACCTTAGGGGCCTTGCCTCAGTGGGTATTGATTGGATCTTCATCCAATTACCCACTAACCTTGTATTATTGAATCTCTATCCAATAATCTCTTCTGGCCTTTAATTGGGCCTCATGCAAAGAGCCCATCAGTGTAGGGTCTCATCTAATAAGAATATGGGATAATTGGATCTCTATCCAATCCTCTATTCGCTGAAGTATCCACCATATGTGTGTGACCCTTTAGGTCCGATACCGAGCTGGCCGTGAGTCGCTCTTATCAGAACTCCTTTTGATATAGTGAATTATTATCTCTATAATAATTCACTCGATTCATCGACTATGGATGTACTAGGCCACTGCGTCATAGTCCCCAAACGATACAGGGGGATCGAATCCATCGGACCTGTCTGTCTACAGTTACCGTATATCTATAGTCCCTCATCCAACTAATATCCTAGAGATCATATATTAGACATGGTATTATCAGGCCACATACGACATCGTTTGAGTCTTGCTTTATTCAGATTCTCCCGGAGAACTCTTTCTCACTCAATCCGAATGACCCTAGCTAGGGATTTGTCTAAGCAAGTACACATGAGATATTCTTCTCATGATACCAAGAGTGGATAATCCTTTATTGATACTTAATTACCTTTGTCAGGTTGGCTACCAACCCCGATAACCGACTGACTAGATCTGAAACTTTCTAAACCAATAAGTCCGGCGTTAAAGAAAGGAGTACTCAAACAAAGCATCCTTGGTGTCTCAAGTCTAAGGACTAGATGCACAATTGAGACTATGAAATTGCTATCTGACATTAGGTATTATTAACCATACAATATTTATAAGCGGATCAATCAGTGAACATATTCTCCAATGAGCACATGTACTATATCCTTAGTGTCTCCACACAAGTGGCTATGAGACCAGCCGCATTCATCATATGGGCGAGTATATAGTAAATCGGTCTGTTCGGTTATCCCGATGTCGCTCTCAAGTAACCTACGATCGGGATTATTTAGGATATGTGTTTAAAGGTGAATCGATATCATTAGCGTGATCTCATCATAATCCGGTTCTCATTGCACAGAACCACATACATCATAATACATATATGCAATATATAATATAATGTGAGAATATGCCAATAATAATCATAAGCAAAAGAAATCATGTAGCGTGTCTGTCACATATGCCATCACTCACATGATTGGCTTTATCGGGCACTTGTAACCAACAATTTTCATATGAGTTGATTTTAGCAACTTAGGCACTCCTGTGTCAATCTACCATGGTTGAAAAAGACTTATCCTCAAGTTTTCATTTATTCCATCACCATGATAAGGACTTAAATCAGCTATTTTGAATGTTGATGACACCTCACAATCTTTAGGTAGCTCGATCCTATAAGCATTCTCGTGAATTCTTTTAAGTTTATTGATCAGACTTTTAGTCTTTGGTTTTAATTTTGCAACTTTATCTGGCGGTAACCTCTCCTTTCTTAGATAAATCCAAATCAAATCATATGTATTAAACTCCATATGCTTTCTGTATTTGTTGGCAGCTTGCACGTATCTCTCATTTTGCTTTTCAATGGTTGCTTTTTCTCATGCAACTTCTTTATCTGTTTAGCCCTCTCATCAATATCTCTAGTAATTTGTATAGTTACAGAATGAGTAACTAAAGCCAAACGATTTGTTGGATCTACCCTAGGAATAAGATAATCGTGATGTCGTATGTCTCTCAAATGTGGAAGGTTATGTTGGATCTCCTTTGGTACAACATCTTGTAACTCCTCCATGATAGGTTTCATGATTGTTGGTAACTCGTTGTGTTGTTTATTATCCTCCATGGCTACTAGAGCCAAAACATAACCATCCCTTTCTAATTCATCGTTGCATTCACTATAGGAAATAAAAGATAAACCATGATCAGCATAAGTAACCTCTTCCTCATAATTATCATATTTTGCTTCGTCACTAGCTTCATTTCCTTCTCCATCACTATATTCTTCAACAAATATAATGATACTCCTATTTGGACTATCTGAAGTAATATTCCTAAAACTATATGATCCTTTACCTTTGTCTTGTACCTTTAATACTACTTTGCTTTGGAGAGTAGACTTAGAATTTTCTCTTCTCGAATAACCATCTTTTGCATCGTATCGAGAACCCATTTTAAACTTTTGCTACAAGTTCACACGAAGATCTCTTTGTTTAAAATAAGAGATTTTCAAAATGAGTTCTTGCCTATAGTTGTTAGGTAAGTATTTTCTTTTCAATTTCTTTTTCATTTTCTCCCATGTCACGATCTACTCTTCCCATCACGTTCTATTTGCTTCTTCAGATTTTTCCACCAAAAATATACATTCCTTCTGAGTTTGAGTGCCACAAGCTTTACCTTCTTTTATTTTGGTGGTTTATGAAAATTGAATATTCCTTCCATCGTATTAAGCTAATTAATAAAGTCATCAACATTTATTATACCTTCAAACTCTGAAATATCCAAATTTAGGTTGTATTTGTTCTGTCATTCATCTTGGTCTCTATGCCTTGCTTGAAATTTTGCAAACTCCCTTGGGTAAGGAGGTGTATCATCATCAGAACTAAACTTTTGGACATCATTTTCATGCTGATTATTTCTACTCCGAAGTTCTTCAATGATTTCATTTTTTTCTTGTAGACTGTGTAGCAATCTTTGTAGCCACAACCTCAAGGATTCAACATCATCTTTATTGCCACTACCTTCACCCACTCCACCGTTTCCATTTCGCCTTGCCATGATCTCTAGCCTTTAGTTCTGATACCAAACTAATACTGGGGAAGGAAGAAAGAGTAATAAAATTTGAGAAGAAAGAAAGAAACCGATAGTCGAGTTGTATAAAAGAAACAAACTCAGAGCAGAACTTGCATAAAATAGATAAAAAGTTCATAACTAAGTTTAATGTCATAAGAGGATACAGAAAATTCACCACTTCAAGGAAATTAAACAAAGATACAGAACTGAATTAAAAGACTCACCACTCAAGGAAGCATCCAAGAGATACAAAGTTTTAGAGAGACTCCAAAGAGCTTCTTTCAATACAAATCAAGTACTTCCAAAAACTTCTTTCTAACCCTAAAACACCAAAATAAGTACTAGGAAAGTAAATGCTTTACAGCTGATAACTAACACCTTTAATGCATTCCTTTGTCATGAAAAAAAGCACATTGAAAGAGCTTTTACTTTGTCTATGGAATATACTCATGAGCTGTCATATTTGAGTGAGTTGAGTTAAAAGTTGTGAGGTAACATTGTAGACTGTAGGGAATCATATAATCAACAATTTACATACGAGCTGATTTTAGCAACTTAGGCACTCACAATTTCCATAGGGAACTAAGAAAGTAAATGCTTTATAGCGGATAACTAACTCCTTTAATGCATTCCTTGGTCATAAAGGAAGCACCTTGAAAGAGCTTTTATCTTGTCCAAGGAATATGCTCGTGAGTTGTCATATTTGAATGAGCTTAAAAGCTGTGAGGCAACATTATGGACTGTAGAGAATCATAGGATCAACAATTTCAATACGAGCTAATTTTAGCAACTTAGGCACTCACAAATGTTGATGACACCCCATAATCTTCAAGTAGCTCGATCCCATAAGTTGCTAAAATCAACTCGTATGGAAATTGATGATCTTATGATTCCCTACAACTCACACGAAATCCACCACGAGTGGCCAAGTAATACTTGGCTTGCCCCTGACTTAGCCGGAAGCTAGCCATAAACAACTCTCGGGTCGCCCTTATACCCGACATATGACACTCCCACAAAAAAGCCACCAGATACCACCACGAGTTGGGAACCATCTGGGAAGGAGAAATCCTCCATTGTTCGAGACACGCCTCGATCACAAGATGCAATGAGAACCTCAATCCCGCCTCAAGGGCATCTGTCGACAAACTGAAGCCACACTGAGAAGTATCATAAGGACGCTCCCTCGGTAGGGGGACATAGAGTTCATACTCCAGAGGAATGAAATAGTTCTTCCTCACCTCGACCAAACGATGAGTTGTTACTATCGAGTCTACATTGAAATAGGACCGCATCACTGCCAAGGCGATGACGGTCCTGGAGTCGCCCAGAGCACTGGACGAAGGGACGATCGCCACTAACACAGAATCCCCGGAGGGACGACTCAAAACCCTAGACCTACGGGCTAAAATTTTGACCGATCAGGACTCAGAGTGGGAGGAGGCGGAAGACATCCGACCTGCTCGAGAAATCATTGAGGGAAAAAGAGAGGGGATGAAGGTTGACACTGTTAGCATAGCCGGTGCCGGAGATAATGAAGAAATAGCAACAACAACAGAGAAGAAACAGCAGCATGCAGAGTAAGAGAAGGCTATGGAATAATGAGGAGCAGGGGACTAATACCTCCCCCCAGCACCTGTTGGCGCTTCGCCTACCCCAAGAAAAGGTGGGATAGCTCATCATGATGCCTCGCGCCTCGTGCCCAATGAGTTATCGTGCGGGACATGTGTCACCCCACGAGTGATTCTGATTAACAAACAAATCTTCCTCAATCCCAAGGAGAATATCCACGATCTTTAACAAGTGAGCTCCCAGTCTCACCCAAGGGCTTTCAGTCCCGACCACCAACAAGCGAACTCTCAGCCTCGCCCAAGGGCTTTCAGTCTTGACCACTAATAAGCGAGCTTTCAATCTCGCCCAAGAGCTTTCAGTCCCGACCACCAACAAGCGAGCTCTTAGCATCACCCAAGTGCTTTTAGCCCCAACCGCCAATAAGCGAGCTCTCAGCCTCGCCCAAGGGCTTTCAGTCCCGACCATCAACAAGCGAGCTCTTAGCCTCGCCCAATAGCTTTCAGTCCTAACCATCAACAAGCGAGCTCTCAGCCTCGCCCAAGGGTTTTCAGTCCCGACCATCAACTAGCGAGCTCTCAGCCTTGCCCAAGGGCTTCCAGCCCCAACATTCGACAAACGAGACATTGAACTCGTCCGAAGGCTCTCAGACTCGACTACTCATAACACAACACTCGCCCTTGCCCGACTACTCATAACACGGGCCAACTGAGGCGATACAACCTCAAACACGTGCCTAAAGGATCCTCCCCCTCGCCTTGTAGAAGACCTCAGCGGAACTTCCTTATCGGGGGGGGGGAGAGAATGATAGAAGAGATAATGGTGGTCCCCCTCCCAAACTAGACGAAGTGGTCCAAGGCTAGCCGACGGGGAAGGATAGGTCCGGATGACCAATTTTCCCGACCCCACCCTCTGACACACACAAGCAACGTGTCACAAACAGGCAGACAAACCTGAAGTCTGGTAGCATCAGATACCATGCAGTCACCATCAGCTCTCATAAGAACCTGAGGGAACCACACGACAACAGAGCAAAAGCAACACACAACCGGCAGCATGAATAGCCGGCGGTGCTGCCGGTGACATTAAACGGGCTGCCAGAAAAATGCCAGAAGGATGATGAGGTTGAGACTTGACTGGTTGATGTTATACAGGTATAAAAGTACCACCCTAAGGGCCCTCCCTAGGGGGCTCAGGGTGGGCACTCTCCCTCTACTGGTTACATGTGTCCTGCAAGTCAATCACGTGAGTGATGGCACGTGTGACACGCTATGTGATCTTTTTGCTTATGATTAATATTGGCATATTTTCACATTATATTATCTGTTGCATATATATTGTGATGTCCTTGGTTCTGTGCAATAGGAATCGGATCAAGATGAGATCATGATAATGAGATTAATTCACTTTTAAACACAGATCCTAAATAATCCTGGTCATAGGTTACTCGAGAGGGACATCGTGATAACTGAACAGATCAGTGTACTATATACCCATCCATATGATGAAGGCGGTTGGTCTCATAACCACTTATATTGAGACACTAAGAATATAGTACAGGTGCTCATTAGAGAATGAGTTTACTGATTGATCCGCTTCTAGAATATTGTATGGTTAATGATATCTAATGTCAGACAGCGATTCCATAGTCCTAATTGTGTATCTAGTCCTTAGACTTAAGATACCAAGGATGTCTTATATGAGTACTCATTTCTTTAACACCAGACTAACAGGTTTGAAAAGTTCTAGATCCGGTACAACTGGTTATAGGGATTGATAGCCAACCTTATAAAGGAAATTGAGTGTCAATAGAGGATTATCCACTCTCGGTATCACGAGAGGAATATCTCATATGTGCTTGCTCAAACAAATCCCTGGCCAGGGTCATTCGGAATGAGAGATAACGAGTTCTTGGGAGAATTCAATTAGAGCAAGACTATGACGGATTCCGTATGTGACCTGACAGTACCATGTCCAATATACGATCTCTAGGATATTAGTTGGATGAGGGATTATAAATATACGGTAACTGTGGACTGACAGGTCCGATGGATTCGATCCCCCTGTACCATCTGGGGACTATAGCGTAGTGGCCTAGTACGTCCATAGTCGATGAGTCGAGTGAATTATTATGAGGATAATAATTCACTATATCAGAAGGAGTTCTGATGGGAGTGACTCACGACCAACTCGGTATCGGGCCTAAAGGGTCACGCACATATGGTGGATGTTTCAGCGAATAGAGGATTGAATGGAGATCCAATTATCTCATATTCTCATTAGATGAGACCCTATGCTGATGGGCTCCTTGATTAAGGCCCAATTATAGGCCTAATGAGATTATTAGATAGAGATCCAATAATGCAAGGTTAGTGGGTAATTGGATGAAGATCCAATACCCACTAAGGAAGGAGCCCTAGAGTTTTTTTGTGGCTCTCTATAAATAGGAGGAGAGACTCATGGTTGATAGGCTGCAGCTTTAGTTACCACCTCATATTCTCCTCCCTCCCTTTGTGCAATAGTTGCGAGATCAGATTGGAGGAATTTTTCTGTAGAGATCCATCGTGTGGATACCACTAGAGAGGAGGACGCTTGACCTCCTTCATCTTCTCCATTCGGATATGAAAGACAAGGATATATAATCTCCCTAGGTAAGATCAATCTCTCACATACCGTGAATTTTCAATTTTTATAATTTTTCTCGCGACCCCAATCTTTTGCATGATGATTTGATCTACGTGGGAAACCAATTTTTATTTTTATTTCTGCTACGCATGTGATGCACCCGCTGAGGTTTCCCAACAGTGGTATCAGAGCCAAGATTTTCGTGTGAAAGATTGATTTTAAATTACGTGTGATGAGATTGAATCACGTAGAATCGCTCTACACGATCTTACTACGTTTTCACAGCAAAGGCAGCGAGGAGGAGGGGCGGCCAGCCTCCATGTAGGGCCGACCACCCACGGCCAGGCCACAGCCAAGACCCCCTTCAAGGGTGCGACCGATTACGGCCAGGGAAAGCCCGTAAGGGGTGGCAACCGGCCGCAGGGGCGGCGCCTGCGGGTAGAAGCATCGCCCACTAGCATAGTCGCTTGCAGCGGGGAGTCTGCAAGGGGGGCCAGCTGCAGGACGCTCGCAAGGGGCTACCGCTAGTAGGGTGACGGCGTCAGCCGTAGAGGTGGCCGCCCCTAAGCAGGGCAGCTGTTGGTGGGCAAAGGCTACCGCCGCCTATGCAGGGGCAGTGGCACCGGTGCAGAGGTGGCAAGATGGCTAGGGCATCCTTTTAAGAATGCCCGCGTGGAGGTGACAGCAGGACCCACGATGCCATGGCGGGAGATCACATCGCATGGTGATGCGATGATTCGACGGAACCGATGATGACAAGATCAACAATCACAGGGCATGGAGATGCACCGATACACACATAGATCCTATTATGAGTGATTAGGCCCATTGGCTCGGGCTTAATCATATTAGATGACGGCTCATGATCATCTAGTATGGCTTGCATATGTGATGTGTTATACACCTACTAGATATATGTATATATATATTTGCATGCGATGTAGATATATATTAAATATGTTTGTATGTGACACGACATATTAGGAGACCGATAGAAAACAAAAACCTCTCCTATGATAATATTAAGTAGGTAAGCGTAAAACAATAAGATTGACCCACATGACCTTCCATCGTTATAGGAAGAAATTGAATCCCGACATAGGTTGAGTCACTCGAGGCTCACCTATCTACATGATCGAGTTTTGGCCTACGATATATAGATGTCACTGGTGACATGAGGACATGGTATGACTTGGTCGAGCAGTCGAGTGCATATCCATCGAATCAGACTCATCTTGAAATGATGGTGATGACTTAACTGAACTTCATGGTTAGTCGAGCAGTTGAGACCATGATGATTCAGAGGTCGAACATGACGAGAATCACAATGATTGTGATTGATAAGAGTTTTCTACCTTTTGGGCTTAGTGTGGTTGGTCGAGTTCCTCGAGATTGCACTAAGATGCAATTGGATCCCGATCCCCTCTAGGAGTCTGTCGGAGACTTCCGACTCACGTGTCGAGGGTGTCGAATGATTCGCTAAGAAAATAGTGGGAGTATATTAAGATAGAAGTCCATATCTTAATTAGTATTTTTTGTAAAATCTGCATATTATTTATTTTTGCTATATCTTATTTTTCATAAATATGTCGCTCACAAACCCCCCCTACGTGGCATACTTTATGCCTCACTGGTCCAAACTATACAGATTGGCTCCATAATTTGAGAATTATTCTCACTGTGGATAAAATCACATACATCATTGATACATTTGTGCCCAAGCCAAAAGAAGGGGTAAGCGAGGATGAGATCGCTCGCTATGTGAAGTATATAGATGATTCCACGTTGGCAAAATGTTACATGTTGGCCCCCATGACTCCTGAGTTATAGAGGCAACATGAGAATATAGATGCAGATTCTATCATTCTTCATCTTCGCCAACTGTTTGAGAAACCAGGAAGAACTCAAAGATATGAGATATCTAAGAGACTCTTCCAAGCTAGGATGATGAAAGAGACATCGGTTGAGAACTATGTCCTAAAGATGATAGAGTGGACCAAGAAACTCACAGGTCTAGGAATAGTCCTAGAGGGTAACCTGTACATTAATCTTATACTTCAATCCCTATTAGATACCTTTTCTCACTTTATCATGAATTTTAACATGAGCAAATTTGAGGTGACTCTCCCTAAGCTCCTCCTCAATATGTTGAGGGAAGCTGAGAGTGCCATCAAGAAGTAGAAGCCAGTTCTCTATCTTGGTGAGACCAAAAAGAAAGGGAAGGCCATCAAGTCCCTTAAGAAGGGCAAGGACAAAGAAAGACTAGGTAAGGCAAAGGTTGCCAAGAAAAACTCGATAAAGGATAAAGGATAGTGCTTCCACTACGGCTAAGACGGGCATTGGAAGAGGAACTATAAGGACTACCTTGTAGAGAAGGCGAAACAGAAGCTTGGAGAAGCTTTAGGTATATTTATCATCAGTCTCAACTTGTTATATTTTTATGATAACACATGAGTATTGGATACCATGAGTGCTTATCATATCTGTAATTCATTGTATTTTCTGGCAAGACCTAAAAAATTGACTAGAGGTGAGATGGACCTCAAGATGGGCAATGGAGCAAGAGTTGCTGTAGTTGCTATTGGGGAGGTCAGCCTATATCTGCTTAGTGGAGTTATTATTGCATTTGATGCATGTTATTTTGTTCCCTCTATTATCAAAAATATTATTTTTATTTTTTGTTTGACAATTAGTGGATAAAAATTAGTTTTTTAGAATAATAGTTGTTCAATAATTATGGATGATGAGATCATCACTAGAGGGACATTTATAAATGGCTTATATGTGTTAGACACGTTTGCACATATCATGAATATAAATATATCTAAGAGGAAAAGAGATGAGGTGAATAATGCATATCTATGATATTGTAGGCTAAGTCATATACATGAGGGAAGGATTCAAAAGTTACTGAAAGATTGATACTTAGATCCATTTGACTATGAGTCATATGCAACTTTCGAACCTTGCCTTCGTAGGAAGATGACCAACTCTCATTTTAGTGGAACTGGAGAAAGAGCCACCGAGTTATTGGAACTCATACATAGTGATGTATATGGTCCCATGTCGACTCAAGCTATAAGTGGTTACTCATACTTCATTACATTCACTGATGATTTCTCTAGGTATGGACACTTGTACTTAATGAAGTACACCATGACTAAAGGACTCCTTAGGACCTCTAACCCGATCAGGACAAAGATCAGTGGACGCGACAAAAGAAGGTACTGCCATTTTCACCGTGACTACGGGCATGACATAGAGGAGTGCAACAATCTCAAGAACCAGATCGAGGACTTAATTCATTGAGGGCACCTTCATCGGTTTGTCTGAGACCGACAGCACTTACTGACGAGGGTCCTCACCGAGAAAGAAAATCCTCACCTCGACCGAAGCGACCGATTGAAAAGCAAATAGATGTCATTGTCAATGGACCAGCCGGGGGGACAGTTTCTCGGCCAGAAAAGCTTATGCACGATACGAAGTGGAAAAAAGGCCAACGAGCGACCCGATCACCTTCGGGTCGGGGAATGAGGTGTACCCGTACCACGATGATGCCTTAGTAATCTCGGCCCTAGTCGCCAATGCCCGAGTTAAAAGAATCATGGTCGACACGAAAAGTTCACCTGACATTTTATACTTTGACGCTTTTCAAAAACTCGAGCTGACTAATAAAGATTTGCTCCTTGTGACATTGATGCTGACAGGATTCACTGGAGACTCGATCTCCCCTGCCAGAATGATGATCCTTCCGGTCACCATTGGAGAAGAGCCAAGTTCAAAGACATTGATGGTGTCGTTCATTGTGGTCGCACTCCCCTCGGCGTACGATGCTATCATCGGCAGACCAACGCTCAACAAACTCAGAGTAGTTGTCTCAACATATCATCGAGTCATGAAGTTCCTGACCAGAGCGAGGGTCGGAGAAGTAAGAGGCGATCCTCGAGAGTCAAGGTAGTGCTACCTGATGGTGACAATGCTACCTAAGAAACTTAAAACCTCGGCTCCTACCCTCGACACGCGAGACGCAGACAAAATGTCGCCAAAGCCTGAACCAGCGGAGAAAGTGGTCAAGGTCCCCCTTGACCCAAAGATCCCCGACAAAACCATCAAGGTTGGCTCGATGCTTTCGGAGGAACAACAGGTCCAGCTGGTGGAATTTCTTGGCAAAAACGTTGACATCTTCGCTTGGTCCCCGAAGGACATGCCCGGCATTAATCCCGAAGTGGCTCAACACCGTCTCAACATAGAACCTGCTGCCCGACCCGTGAAGCAACGACCAAGGAAGTTCGCCCCCGATCGACAAAAAGCCATTAAGGAGGAAGTCGCCCACTTGATGGAGGTAGGGCTTATCACCAAAGTAAAGTATCCGACTTAGTTATCCAATGTTGTATTAGATAAAAAATCTAATTCAACCTAGAGGATGTGCATTAATTACACCAGCCTCAATCGGGCTTGCCCGAAGGATTGCTACCCCCTCCCAAGGATCGACCATCTGGTCAATGCAACTTCAGGTTATGAGCTGCTCTCGTTCATGGAAGCCTTCTCGGGTTATAATCAGATTCAGATGGTACCAAAAGATTGGGAAAGTATGACCTTCATCACGCACCACGACACCTACTGCTACAAGGCCATGCTATTCGGGCTAAAGAATGCCGGAGCAACCTACCAAAGGATGGTCAATTGGCTATTCAAAAATCAAATCGGGCGTAACATGGAAGTATATGTCGATGATATGATAGTAAAAAGTTAGGAAACGACTACTAACTTCACAGATTTAGCCGAGACGTTCCAAACGTTAAGGCAATATAAGATGTGGCTTAACCCAACCAAGTGCGTATTCGGTGTTAGATCCGGGAAGTTCCTCGGGTTCGTCATCCACCAGAGAGGGATTGATGTGAACCCAAAAAAAGTGGATGCCATCCTCCATATGTAGTCTCCCCGGATAGTGAAGGATGTCCAGCGACTCACCGGAAGACTGGTAGCACTGAGTCGATTCATCTCCCGAACCGGAGATAAGAGTTTTCCCTTCTTCTGAGCCCTAAAGCAAGTAAAGGATTTCGAGTGGGGCCCCCAATGCAAAGAGGCATTCTGACAACTAAAGGCACATGTAGCCCACCTTCCGTGCCTCACCCCGACCGCTCCCGAGGAGCCCCTCGGGATTTATTTGGCGACCTCGGAAGCCACAGTCAGCTCAGTTCTGGTCAGGCTTGGAAAGGATGGACAGAGACTGGTATACTACTACAGCCACATCTTGAGTGGTCTCAAGGAGTGATACCCAATGATTGAAAGACTCGCCCTCGCGCTGATCTTGGCATCAAGAAAGCTGAGAGGCCCTACTTCCAAGCTCACCCCATTAAGGTGATCACCGACCAACCTTTGCATCAAATACTCTCAAAGTTTGATGTCACAGGTCAGATGCTAAAATGGTCGGTCGAGCTTGGAGAATTTAGTCTCGAATACGTTCCAATGACTGCAATAAAGGCCTAGGCTCTAGCCGACTTCATATCGGAATCAATGAGCCCCGAGAGTCCACCACCAACCCCGAGGTGGACCTTGTAAGTGGACGGAAACACCAATTCAGAGCGCGAAGGAGCCAGTCTCATCCTTAAAGGCCCCGCCGACCAAGCTTTCAAGCACACCCTTTGACCTGAATTCAAGGCCACTAACAACGAAGTCGAATACAAAGCATTATTGTTCAGTCTAAGGCTCGCCAACGAGTTGCATGTTGAATACATTGAAGTCTTCACCGACTCCCAGCTTGTCATTGGACAGGTCAACGGAGAATTCGAGGCTCGAGACCAGTCGATGGTCAACTACCTGGCCGAGGTACGACGCTGCACCCAATGGTTCAGCCGCTTCATCATCACCAAAATACCTCGATCGGACAACATGCAAGCCGACGCCCTAGCAAAACTAGCCTCTACACGCGAACCGGTGGGATGCCCGGCGTGGATGGCCAAGATCCTGAAGCCCTCAATATCCGTCGAGGTAGCTATGACTGAAGTCGAGCACGACTAGGTCGAAGATATGCTCAAGTTCAAGAACGATGGCCTACTGCCCTAAGATCCCAGCACAACTCAGCATGTGAAGAGGGCGAGCCCATTGTATTGCATCTTCAACGGGTGCCTGTACTGACGAGGATTCACGCAGCCATTGCTCCGATGCTTGCACCCATCAGACGCATAAACCACGTTGGCCAAGGTCCACGAAGGGATCTGTGGCAAACATATCAGTGCCCGAACCCTAACCCATAAAATACTCAGGCAGGGGTATTACTTGCCAACCATGTGCACAAATCCGCTCAGGCCTACGTGCAGAAGTGTGAATAGTGTCAGAGACACTCTAGAATCCAACACCAACTGACGGTCCCGATATCCACTTCAAACTACGCCTGGTCATTCGTCTAATGGGGAATATGCTAGTTACAGGAGCTCTGCAAGCCAATTACATAAGTGATGACATATGTGACACACTGCATAATCTTTTTGCTTATGATTAATATTGACATATTATCACATTATATTATTTGTAGCATATATATTATAATATCCTTGGTTCTGTGTAATGAGAATCAGATCGTGATGAGATCACGATAATGAGATCGATTCACCTTTAAACACATATCCTAAATAATCCTGGTCATAGGTTACTCGAGAGGGTCATCGAGATAACCAGACAGACCGGTATACTATATACCCATCCATATGATGGAGACGGTTGGTCTTATAGCCACTTGTGTGGAGACACTAAGGATATAGTACAGGTGCTCATTGGAGAATGAATTCATTGATTGATCCGCTTATGGAATGCTATATGGTTAATGATATCTATTATTAGATAGCGATTCCATAGTCTCAGTTGTGTATCTGGTCCTTAGACTTGAGACACCAAGGATGTCTTGTATGAGTACTCCTTTATTTGATACCAGACTTATAGGTTTGAAAAGTTTCAGATCTGGTATAACTAGTTATTAGGATTGGTAGCCAACCTTCAAAGGTAATTGAGTGTCAATAGAGGATCATCCACTCTCGGTATCATGAGAGGAATATCCCATATGTGCTTGCTCAGATAAATCCCTGGCCAGGGTCATTCGGATTAAGAGAGAAAGAGTTCTCTAGGAGAATCCGATTAGAGCAAGACTATGACGGATTTCGTATATGACCTGACAGTACCATGTCCAATATACGGTCTTTGAAATATTAGTTGGATGAGGGATTATAGATACATGATAACTGTAGATAGACAGGTCTGATGGATTCGACCCCCCTATACCGTTTGGGGACTATGGCGTAGTGGCCTAGTACGTTCATAGTCGATGAGTCGAGTGAATTATTATGGGGATAATAATTCACTATATCAGAAGGAGTTCTGATGAGAGTGACTCATGACCAGCTCGGTATTGGGCCTAGAGGGTCACACACATATGGTGGATGCTTCAGCGAATAGAGGATTAGATGGAGGTCCAATTAGCCCCTATTCTCATTAGATGAGACCCTATGCTGATGGACTCCTTGATTAAGGCCCAATTAAAGGCCTAAGGAGATTATTGGATGGAGATCCAATAATGTAAGGTTAGTGGGTAATTGGATGAAGATCCAATACCCGCTAAGGAAGGAGCCCTAGGGTTTTTGGTGGCTCTTTATAAATAGCAGGGGAGACTCATGATTGATAGGCTGCAGCTTTGGTCTTCCCCTCTTATTCTCCTCTCTCCCTCTGTGCAAGAGTTGCGAGATCATATTGGAGGAGTTTCACTATAGAGATCTATAGTATGGATACCGTTAAAGAGGATGACACTTGACCTCCTTCATCCTCTCAATTCGGATTTGGAAATACAGGGATATACGATCTCCCTAGGTAAAATCAATCTCTCACATATCATGGTTTTTTGATTTTACGATTTTTCTCGTGATCCCAATTTTTTGCACGAAAATTTGATTTGCGTGGGAAACCAATTTTTGTTTTGATTTCCGCTGCGCATGTGATGCACCCGCTGATGTTTCCCAACAGTGGTATCAGAGCCAAGGTTTTCATGCAAAAATTAGTTTTAAACTGCGTGTGATGAGATTAGATCACGTAGAATCATTCTACGTGTTCTTGTCACGTTTCCGCAGCGAAGGCAGCGAGGAGGAGGGGCGGCCAGCCACGGCCAGCCCCCATGCAGGGCAAGCCACCCACGGCTAGGCCGAGGCCAAGAACCCCTGTAAGGGGGCGGCCGACTGCGGCCAGCGGCGCCCGCAGGAGCAGCGCCTGTAGGCAGAAGCGCCGCCTGCAGGCATAGTCGCTTGAAGTGCGGCGCCAACAAGGGGGGCTGGCTGCAGGACACCCGCAAGGGGCTGCCGCTAACAGGGGCGGCGGTGCCGACTGTCCCTTGGCAGGGCAGCTACTGGTGGGCAACAGCGGTGGCGTAGACGGCGCAAGATGGATAAGGCATCCTTTTGAGAAAAGGATGATCCTGCCTCTTTGAATTCAAAAAATTTTGAGGACTATCCTCGTGTATAGAATTTCCAAAATACCCTCAATAATTTTAGAAATTCCTAGGACTATCCTCTCATGCATAATTATGAAAATACGCTTGATAATTCTAGAAATTTTGAGCATGTCTTGATTTTAAAAAAATAAATAATTAAATAGTTTAATTAATTATTATATATCTAGTAATCCTACATATGATGTGGATGGATGATCATGAGCCATGTGTTGTGATGTGTGTAATTGTGATTATTATTATTATTGGGCCTGTGAGCCTCTGTTTTTCTCGTTTATTATTGGGCCTACGTGCCTGTGATTATTTGTAATTACATGGAGAGGCACGGCGGGAGCGTGGAGGTGATAGCGGGACCCATGATGTCGTGGTGGGAGATCACGATACATGGTGATGCGATGATCCGACGGAACCGATGATGACGAGATCAACGATCATAGGGTATGGAGATGCATCAATGCACACATAGATCCTATTGTGAGTGATTAGACCCATTGGCTCGGGCTTAATCATATTAGGTGATGGCTCATGATCATCCAGTGTGGTTTGCATATGTGATATGTTATACACCTACTATATATATATATATATTTACATACGATATAGATATATATATTAAATATGTATGTGTGTGACACGATATATTAAGAGACCGATACAAAACGAAAACCTCTCCTACGATAATATTAAGTCGATAAGCATGAGGCAATAAGATTGACCCACGTGGCCTTCCATCATTATAGGAAGAAATTGAATCACGACATAGGTTGAGTTGGTTGAGTCACTCGAGGCTCACCTATCTACGTGATCAAGTTCTTGCCTATGACATATAGATGTCACCGGTGAACATGGTATGACTTGGTCGAGCAGTCAAGAGCATATCCATCGAATCATACTCATATTGTAACGATAATGATGACTTAACTGAACTTCATGGTTGGTCGAGCAGTCGAGACCATGATGATTCGGAGGCAGAACATGACGAGAATCATAAGGAGTTGTGATTGACAAGAATTGTCTAACTTTTGGTCTTAGTGCAATTGGTCGAGTCCCTCGAGATTACACTAAGATGTCAATTGGATCCCGATCCCCACTGTGAGTTTACCAAAGACTTTCGTCTCATGTATCGAGGGTGTCACGTGATTCGCTAAGAAAATAGTGGGAGTACATTAAGATAAAAGTCCATATCTTAATTAGTATTTTTCTACAAAATCTGTATGTTATTTAATTTATGCTATATCGTGTTTGTCGCTTACAAACCCCTTACGTGGCATACTTGAGGCCAACCGCCTCATTGGCCCAAAAGCTCCACAATTTGAGAATTGTTCTCACGGAGGAGAAAATCTCATATGTCCTTAACATGATTGTGCCCATGCAGGAGGAAAGGACAAGCAAGGATGAGATCACTCACTTTGTGAAGTATATAGATAGTCCCAGAGGATAACCTATATGTTGATCTTATACTTCAGTAGCTACCATATTCCTTTTTACAGTTCATATAAACAAGTTTGAGGTGACTTTACCTAAACTCCTCAATATGTTGAGGGCAGCTGAGAGCACCATAAAAAAGGAGAAGCCAATCCTTTATATTGGTGAGACCAATAAGAAAAGGAAGGCTAGTAAGACCCTTAAGAAGCGTAAGGACAAAGAAAGATCGGATAAGGCAAAGGTTGCCAAGAAATATCCGACAAAGGATAAAGGATAATGCTTCCACTACGGCCAAGACGAGAATTGGAAGAGGAACCGTAAGGACTACCTTATAGAAGCTTCAGGTATATTCATGATTAGTCTTCACTTGTCAGATTTTCATGATAACACATGGGTATTGGATACCGAGAGTGTTTATCATATCTGTAATTCGTTGTAGGTTCTAGCAAGACCTAGGAGATTGGCTAGAGGCGAGATGGACCTCAAGACGGGCAATGGAGTAAGAGTTACTACAGTTGTTGTTGGAGGGTTCACCCTACATTTGCCTGGTGGAGCTATTATTGCATTAGATGCATGCTATTTCTCTCTATTATCAAAAATATTATTTCTATCTCTTGTTTAATTATTAATTGATATAAATTAGTTTTTTAGAATAATAATTATTTAATAATTATGGATTATGAGATCATCACTAGAGGAACCCTTATAAATGACTTATATGTGTTAGACACTTCTCCACACATCATGAATATAAATATGTCTAAGAGGAAAAGAGATAAGGTGAATAATGCATACCTATGACATTGTAGGCTAGGTCATATACATAAGGAAATGATTCAAAAGTTGCTGAAAGATTGATATTTAGATCCATTTGAGTATGAGTCATATGCAACTTGTAAACCTTGCCTTCCTTCGTGGGAAGATGACCAACTCCCCTTTTAGTGGAACTGGAGAGAGAGTCACCAAATTATTGGAACTCATACATAGTGATGTATATGGTCCCATGTCGACTCAGGCTATAGGTGGTTACTCATACTTTATTACATTCACTGATGATTTCTCTAGGTATGGACACATGTACTTAATGAAGTATAATCTGAGGCCTTTGAGAAATTTATAGAATATAAGAATGAGGTAGAAAACTAAATTGGAAAGAGTATTAGAACTCTTCGATCAAATCGAGGAGGAGAGTACTTGAGTACGGAGTTTACCCATTTCCTCAGGGACAATGGGATTCTCTCCCAATGGACACCGCCTTATATACCTCAGCTCAATGGTGTATCAAAAAGGAGGAATCACACGCTGTTAGACATGGTATGATCCATGATGAGTTTCGCTGACCTACCCGTCTAATTCTGCAGGTATGCCCTAGAGACTGCAGCTTACCTTCTGAACAGAGTTCCATCAAAGTCGGTAGTGTCTAGACCATATGAAATATGGAAAAGAAAGAAGCCCGATCTTAAAGTGGTTATGATTTGGGGCTATCCTACCCACGTTAGAAGATATAATCCCGATAAGTTAGAATCAAGGACGGAACGATGCACGTTCGTATGATACCCTAAGGAGACTTTGGGGTATTCTTTCTATCATCCCAAGGACCGAAAGGTCTTTGTTGCCAAGAGAGCTATGTTCCTTCAGAAGGAAGACATTCTTAGTGGAAACAGTGGGAGTGAGATAGAATTGAGCGAGGTTAGAGAACCTAGCTCAAGAACCATTCTAGAAACCGAGTCTGTTCAGGTACCTAACACACAAGTTCCAACTTTGCATAGGTCTAGTAGAGTATCTCACCCTCCTGAAAGATATGTGGGACATATTAATGGAGATGACTCTTAGGATATTGATCCTTAGAGATACGAGGAGGCTATTATGAGTATAGACTCCGGGAAGTGGCAAGAAGCTACGAATTCTGAGATGGATTCCATGTACTATAACAATGTTTGGAATCTTATGGATGCACCTGAGGGTATTGTACCCTCAGGTGCAAATGGATTTTCAAGAAGAAGATCGGAGTGGATGGAAAGGTAAGAGACCTATAAAGCAAGGCTGGTAGCTAAAGGATATCATCAAAGATAAGTAGTTGACTATGACGAAACCTTTTCACCTGTAACCATGCTTAAGTCCATTAGAAATAGTTTGCCCATTGCAGCATACTATGACTATGAGATCTGACAGATGGATATCAAAATGGTATTCCACAATGGCAACCTCGAGGAGGAGATGTATATGATGCAATGATAGGACTCCAGCAAGGTTGAGTCCTAATCTCCCTAGAAGTAGTCAATAAAACCTTACTATATTGTAATAAAGTCACTCCTATCTTATAAAGGAAGGAGTATGGCTAGGGTTTAGATTAGCCCTTAGGGCTTAGTGGTCATCGCCCCCCTTACTGGGTGGTAGGCTAGGGTTTCACCTTGCTTAGGTCGGTGATAGAGCCAACCTAGCCGCCACCTATTCCCTCTAAGGTAGGTAGGCTATAAAAGGGGCAAAAGGATAATTTTAGTTAGGCAAGCACCCCATAGGGCTAGGGTTTGGAGCCCTATATAAAAGCATGTAGCCTCCACCTCTTTTTATTAAGCAATTATCAATTTTATTTCAGCCTTGTGCCAAATCTAGGAGGGAGGAACTCCTACAACGTTCCAAGGGTTGATCCCCATCAAGGATCAAAATCTATAGAGCTCCATCTGGGGTTCTATCATCTGGTATCAAAGTAGCAATCTTGCTACCCCTGTAGCCATCATCCACGCCTCCACCTTCCCAAGCAATTCCCATAATTGCTATGACATGTGCCTCCACCTTCCACCCCAGCAGCATAAATCAGTCTACGCTGCCCCCTGCGTTTGATCTGGAGATCTGATATATTTTTATCACCCACACCTCTTCAATACTATAAAATCCTTTACCTCACACATTGAAAAAGTTTTTCGAAAAGTTTCCTTGCTGCAAAATTTTACCGTCGCAAACGTTATCATCGTTGCGTAAGCGAAATGCTGCAGAAATTTTCAACCGATTGTTGCTTCTTAGAATTGAACTTTTAATCATCCTTTTTTGTTGAAACTTTTATATAATTTCCTAGATCATCTTAGCTTTCATCTAAGACTATCTCATAAAAACTCCTTCTGGATCCGGACTTATAGCACTGCGATTCTTCATCACGCAGTGCTGAAATTTTACGATGGAGAATTTGGCTTCCGTCTATTGGCCTCTTGAAACTGAACTTTTTTTCATCCTTTTCAGCCAAAATTTTTATACAATTCCAAAGATCAACTTGGCTTTCAATTGGGATTGATTTCTCAAAAAAAATTCCTTCTGGAATCGGTTTTCTTGTGCAATCTTCAACCAGCATGCAGTTCTGGAATTTTTACGATGAAGGATCTACCTTTCATCTTTTGCCCTATTTCCTTACTGTTACACTGCCAAAATTTCACCAAACGTTTTAATAGTATTCCCCACATCTAAATCAAGGGTTTCTGTATAATTTCCTTGAACTTTCTCTAGAAATTATGTCAAGAAGTCATCGTTTCTCCGACGTAAAATCTGTTCGACAGGACTGCACATCGTCACACTTTTTTTCATCAAATTCTATCAGATTTTAGTGCTATTTTTTGTGGGATTTCAGACTCTTTTCATCATCACCAAACCCTACCATCCTTACCAAAAACCCTTCAAAACTCTACCCTAAACCGAAACCAAATAGCCCCCCAAATCAGCCTATTTCCTTATCGATCCACTTACCTTTTTAGCTAATTTTCCTTACCGAGACACCTACATTTGCTGCCATCTATCCCCGATCTAAAATCTATTTTCCTAACCTTCATCTACTACTATCACAGCCCTAAAACCACACCAATTTACAACCTAAACTCCACAAAATCGTAGCCCCAAATCTGCCCTAAACCGCAGCCTACTTCCATCCAAACCGATTCACCTTCCAACCAACCACCCCCTTCTCCAAAATTCCCCTGCCACTAACCCGACAATAAAAAAAAGATCTCAATATTATAGATCTAGAGGCGTATACTATAGCATCAAAGGAGGCAATCAATGCAAAGCTTGAAGCCTTTGAAAACCGCATGGAAGAGAAGATGTGATCCCTTTTCACCGAATTCAGCATTGGCCGACTGTCGAACCGGAGGAAATCACAACACGGAGAAACTTCATATCGGTGAGACAATCCTCAAAAACATGGCCACATCACCTCTGATCTCAATAATCCATGCATGAAGGTTGACTTCCCTAGATGGGAAGAAGGAGACCCGATCGGGTGGATCTCGCGCGCGGAGCACTATTTTCGATTCTACCAAATCGCCGAGGCCACACGGGTCGAGATTGCTGCTATCCACCTCGAGGGAGATACTATTCAGTGGTTTAATTAGTTTAAGCACACCCATGGAGGACTCTCTTGGCAGCGATTTAAGGAAGGACTACTAGACTGCTTCGGACCAATCGATTTCAACAACATCGACGGACAATTGGCAAAGATTCGTTAAACCTTGACAATACAAGAATACCAAACAAGGTTTTAGCGTTTCTCTAACCAAACTATGAATTGGTCTGAGAAATAACTTTTAGGTACTTCTATCGAGGGCCTAAAGCAGGAGATCCGAGGAGAAGTAAAGGCGCGACAACCGTACACTCTTATGACGACGATTTCCTTCGTGTGTATCCAGGAAGAACAATTGAACCATGAGGTACAAAGGACAAGGGTTGCTCCCCGACCAGCCATGCCGAGGCCTACTGCCCCCTCTACTGTCATCCAAACCCCTGCACCAAAAAAGATGACAAGAGACGAGCTTCGCGAACGATCGGCCAAGGAGTTGTATTGGCATTGCGACAAACCGTGGAGCCGTGAACATCACTGCAAAAAGGGCCAGCTCCTCGTGATTGAACCAGCGGAGGATGAGGACAATGAAATATCTGAAGATGCCCTTGAACCATGGAGGAAGAATCCCAACCGGCCAACTACGAAGTGCACGCATTGGTCGGCTATTCCAACCCGCTAGTGATTGCGTCCACTAAAGAACCCAAACTTGAAGATATGACTCTCGAGCCCGAGGAGAAGGATACACCATAATCGGCCGCTCGCACGGTCCATACCTTAGCCGACTACACCAACCTGTAAAAATTAAAGATCGAAGGGTTTCTCGAGCAACAGTCTGTCATCATCCTCATCGACGCCGGGAGCACACACAACTTCATGTGTAGTAAGGTTGCTACCCACTTAATGCTCCCAAAAAAAAGATTACAATGGATTTGAAGTTAAGGTAGCTAATGGTCAAATTTTGAAGTGCAACTAGAAGTGCCCGCAGGTAAAATTGATCCTATAGGAGCAAGACGTTATTGTTGAATATTTTCCTCCTCCCTCTTGATGGTGTTGGTATAGTGCTTGGCATTGATTTGTTGTCCATGATTGGAAATATTTTTTAGAATTTTTCGAAGCTAACCATGAAATTTTTCAGAAAAGGAAAACAGGTGATTCTACGAAGGAGCCCAGCGGCTACAACCACAACACCATACTTGGAGGGGATACTAAAAGAAGAATCCAATGGTTTCCCAATTCAAATTCAAGAGTTTCATGAGATTGAAGATAAAAAAATTACTCCCACAACTTACTGAATTTTTGGGCGACTCCACCGAACCGAGCCGACTACCTTCTCTTAAGCTGGCCGACCCCCCTATATTGAACATGTCAAAACTTCTACCAGTTGTTGCACGACCAGATTACTTTATACAACCTCAGAAGGTCAAAGATAAAAGGGTCATCCAAGAGATGACAGAGACACAAATCGTTTGGTCATGCTTATTTCCCGCTATGACACGTCTCTATATCAGTTTCCCTGGAGATAAGCTACTTCTAAAGTGTTACATCCTATTGAACTCACCATGGTTGCTGATGCAGCACTTCCATATCTCAGGTGACTTCCATAACTTTTCCCAGGATCGGATCATGATGCTTAAAGTCTTCCTTGATGATGACCTCCGATCTACGGTCTAAGACTTTGAGAAAATTGAGCCCCCCCAGTGGCAAAATTAAAGAAGGCGAAGGATCATTCGCAGGACTCAACGAAGAATGAACATCATCCATCTCATTATAAAGAAAGATGCACCACCTTGGCCGAGTGGAACTATAGCCCTCACGGTCACGTTGTTGTCCACACCAAATCATGGCCATGTGTTTATTATTGGAGCAGACACATCCAGAGTGGGGGTCAGCACTATCCTCATGCAAGATGGTCAACAGCACGAAGAAGTAAAAATAGGCCCTGAAAAATCACCATTCCTACCCATCTCAAACTCAAATCTGGCTCACACCACTAGAGATTTTAATAGAGGACAACTCTCACTCCAAAAGAAGGCATGACTACTATTACAGAGCAACTACATGGTAGCCCATGCAAGGCCAGAGTAAAAGAAAGTTCCTGAGAAAGATCAAGTCCCCCTTCATCTCCAGCTCCACCAGCACGAAATTCAAGCCTCAAGAAAGTGGTCTCCTTATTTCTTTGGGTCTTACAAAATTGGGGATTATATTGGGGCCCTAACCTAGAGATCATATCCATGCACCAGATTAAAATTATAGTTGATCCTCCAAGTATCCCACCTCAAATGAAAATTTAAAGCCGATGACTCAGCTCAAGTTCTTCCAACTGACACCCAAGCTGATGAGGAGCTGAAGACCTGGTTCCCTGAGTTCATGGAACTTCATCCTTGAGGACAAGGCTGATTTTAAGAGGGCGGGTTTGATAGGACTCCAGCAGGGTTGAGTCCTAATCTCCCTAAAATTAGTCAATAAAATCTTACTAGATTGTAATAAAGTAACTCCTATCTTATAAAAGAGTATGGTTAGGGTTTATATTAGCCCTTAGGCCTTAGTGGCCGGCCTCCCCCCCTACTGGGTTGGTAGGCTAGGGTTTCCCCTTGCTTAGGTCGGCTATAGAGCCAACCTAGCCGTCACCTGTTCCTTCTAAGGCAGGTAGGCTATAAAAGGGACAAAATGATCATTTTAGTTAGGCAAGCACCCCCCTAGGGCTAGGGTTTGGAGCCCTATATAAGCATGTAGCCTCCACCTCTTTTTATTAAGTAATTATCAATTTTATTTCAGCCTTGTGCCAAATCTATGAGGGAGGAACCCCTACAGCATTCCAAGGGTTGATCCCCCTCAAGGATCAAAATCTATAGAGCTCCATCTAGGGTTCTATCATATAACTAGAGGGATTCGTATCCAAAGAGAGTCCATATAAACTATGCAAGTTGCTTAGATTCATTTATGGATTAAAGAAAGCTTCCCGAAGTTGGAGCATAAGATTTGATGAGGTGTTTAGATCTTATGACTTCGTTAAGAATGAAGATGAGCCTTGTATATACATGAAGATAAGTGGGAGCACTATCACCTTCTTGGTATTATATGTGGATGACATCCTAATCATTGAGAATGATGTAGGAGGAATGCTCTCCACAGTAAAGACTTAGGGGAAGCATCATATATTTTGGGGATCTGGATCTATAGAGATAGATCCAAGAGGATGCTTGACTTATCCAAATCCAGGTACATAGACTCTATTGTCAAAAGGTTTGGCATGGAGAATTTCAAGAGAGGTCTTATACCAATGAGATATGGAATATCACTTTTTAGGAGTATGCCCCCAAAGACTCCTGAAAAAAGGGTAGGCATGGATAAGATACCTTATGCCTTAGCGACAAGGTCTATTATGTATGCGATGCTATGTACCAGACTTGATATAACACATGCTCTGAGTGTCATGAGCATGTATCAGGCAGATCTAGATTTAGAATACTGGAAGGTAGTAAAGTGTATCCTTAAGTACTTGAGAAGGACTAAGAATCTTTTACTGGTATATAAAGGAGGTAGCCTCGAGGTTGAGGGCTACACAGACTCGAGTTTTCAGTTCGATATTGATGATAACAAGTCAAATTTAGGGTAAGTTTTCACCGGAGGAGCCGTAAGCTGGAAGGGTTCCAAGCAAGATACTACTGCTGACTCGACCATAGAGGTGAAATACATTGCTGTAGCAAAAGCAGCGAAGGAAGGGGTATGGATAAAGAAGTTCCTCAAGGATTTGGGAGTCATACCAAGCATCGTAGAGCTGGCTCCAATATATTGTGATAGCGACTAGGCAATAACTTTAACAAGGGAACCCAGGTCTAATCAGAATTGTTCTGAGGAGGTTCCATCTGATTAGAGCGATCATGACCCAAAAAGATATAGCAATGGAAAGAGTTTCATTCGAAGATAACATTGCAGATCCACTAACGAAGTTGTTGGCTTAGATTGTATTTGAGTGTCACAGGGGTCTGATGGGGATCAGACACATAGGTATTAGCTTTTGGTCAAGTGGGAGATTGCTAGTTATAGGTGCCCTGCAAGTCAATCATATGAGTGATGGCACGTGATATGTTATGTAATCTTTTTGCTCATGATTAATATTGGTATATTCTCATATTATATTATTTGCTGCATATATATTGTGATGTCCTTGGTTCTGTTTAATGGGAATCAGATCGTGATGAGATCACGATAATAAGATCGATTCACCTTTAAACACATATCCTAAATAATCTCGGTCATAAGTTACTCGAGAGGGACACCGTGATAACCGGACAGATTAGTGTACTATATACTCGTCCATATGATGGAGGTGGCTCATCTCATAGCCACTTGTGTGGAGACACTAAGGATATAGTACAGGTGCTCATTGGAGAATGAGTTTACTGATTGATCCGCTTATGGATGTTGTATGGTTAATGATACCTAATGTCAGACAGCGATTTCATAGTCTCAGTTGTGTATCTGGTTCTTAGACTTGAGACACCAAGGATGCCTTGTATGAGTACTCCTTTCTTTGATGCCAGACTTACAGGTTTGAAAAATTTTGGATCTTGTACAACTGATTATTGAGATTGGTAGCCAACCTTACGAAGTCAATTGAGTATCAATAGAGGATCATTCATTCTCGGTATCACAAGAGGAATATCTCATATATGCTTGCTCAGACAATTCCTTGGTCAGGGTCATTCGGATTGAGAGAGAAAGAGTTCTCCAAGATAATTTGATTAGAGCGAGACTATGACGGATTTCGTATATGACCTGACAGTACCATGTCCAATATATAGTCTTTGGGATATTAGTTGGATGAGAGATTATAAATACACGGTACTGTAGACAGATAGGTCCGATGGATTCGATCCCTCTGACTGTTTGGGGACTATGGCGTAGTGTGGCCTAGTACGTCCATAGTCGATGAGTCGAGTGAATTATTATGAGGATAATAATTCACTATATCAGAAGGAGTTCTGATGGGAGTGACTCACGGCTAACTCGATATCGGACCTAGAGGGTCATACACATATGGTGGATACTTTAGCGAATAGAGGATTGGATAGAGATTCAATTATCCCCTATTCTCATTAGATGAGATCCTATGCTGATGGGCTCCTTGATTAAGGCCCAATTATAGGCCTAAGGAGATTATTGGATAGAGATTCAATAATACAAGGTTAGTAGGTAATTAGATGAAGATCCAATACCCACTAAGGAAGGAGCCCTAGGATTTTTTTGTGGCTCTCTATAAATAGGAGGGGAGACTCATGGTTGATAGGTTGCAGCTTTAGTCACCACCTCTTATTCTCCTCCCACCCTCTGCGCAAGAGTTGCGAGATAAGATTAGAGGAGTTTCGCTACAGAGATCTATTGTGTAGATACCGCTAGAGAGGAGGACGCTTGACCTCCTTCATCTTCTTCATTCGGATCTAAAATACAAGGATATACGATCTCCCTAGGTAAAATTAATCTCTCACACATCGTGATTTTCTGATTTTTACGATTTTTCTCACGACCCCAATCTTTTGCATAATGATTTGATCTGCATGGGAAACCAATTTTTGTTTTGATTTTCGCTGTGCATGTGATGCATCGCTGAGGTTTTCCAACACCCTCTCCCTCTCTACTTCAATAAAAAAAAAGAAGAAGCTCCGGTGCCCAAGTGGAGGATATCGAACTTCACTTTTCTAAACAATTATTAACTTGATCGTTGGAGGGATCACCTCGGGAACCCACCACCCAGGAGGTTTTGTCTTACAGGAACAATCCAGCGAGGTTAGGAAGACCCACATCAAAGTCACAACCGGAGTATCCACACACGCTGACCTCGGACTGCAAGCATGGAGTGCCTCTCATGCTCACAGCTCGAACCCTATTATACGAACCCATTAGACACGATGGAGGATTCACAACAGTTTTCAACCTAACATCCCTGTCTCTACTAGACTATCCTGTCTAGTAGCCCATGTAGCAATGGGTTGTACGGAACTTCCCCAGCAGGGTATAGCCCTAAAAGCTACATTTCGATTCTTGTAGTTAATAGAGAAAGCCTTTTGATAGTTAGCAGTTGGAGAGTTAGAGAAAGGATAGTAGGGATCATTGCCAGTAGAGCAAGATTCTTGGTCAGGAGTAAAGGAATTATTGTTCTACTATTCTAGAATCCGCTTATTAATGGCCTATTCCAATTTCATCCCTTGTTTTATATATTAAGTTAAGGAAGTTGTGCCAAAATAAGCTGCAGTGATAAAGCCTACTGTTGTGGGAGTTGAAGTCGGGAGCAGAAGCCTAACAACGTGCCCGCAAAAGGAAAACTTTTAGGAGTAAGTATAATAATGAAGTTTACAGGAACAAAGAAGCAAACTCAGGTAGGAATTGATAGAAGATAAGATTAAGTTAGGATTTAGATATGATTTCCTTAACTGAATGAGGAAATCACGTAGGTTAGTTGAGGGAAATCCTCTTATCTTCACCTGTATAAATTAATGATGGATCAATGAATCAATTGGGCATTTTCATTACTTCTTCCTATTTCCAACATGGTATCAGAGCCCCTCTCTCTATAAGAGAGATTATTTTTTTTTTCCACTGTCAAATGACAACTTTTATTTCCATTTGTCCGTCGACAACCCCGCTGCAAAACTGCAGATACTCAGGGGTCATCTGTCGCCACCCTCCCGGACATCCTCTGCTCCGAAGATCTCTCCTACCTCATTTGCAGTAGATGACGACTTCTACACCCGCTCGTCGGCATCGTCCCTCCTGCAACCTTTGTTCTCTCTACTAAGAGCACTTGTAAGGGCCACTGCCCATCGTCTCTCGGTGCTTTGTAGAGAGGGCACAACAAGTTCTTTCTTGCTATCAAACGGTAGCAAATCCCCACCCCGTCGACTGCCCCTTTGTGAAGCCGCAATTGTCGGTCGACTCCTCTTCTGCAAAGCCGCGATCTCTGTTTCCCGACAAAAAAAAAAAATAGAGCATCGCCAGCGCCGTTTTCATTCGAGGATCTGAAGATTCGGGTCCCGCTCTATAATTGATGTCCACGTCGCTGGTCTGGCAGCCCTCTCGCTCAACCTCTCTAGCACTTGCCGTTGCCATCGCTAGCATCGACGACACTATCTGCCTCATTGTTGCCTACCATCGGCTCATCGTTCGCTCGCTGCTTCTGCCGTCATAGCAATAACTCGGTCACTTCTCTTTGGTGCAGATCCCTCTCTGCATCATCTCTACACCTCCAAAGAAGGGACCGCAACATTATGGTCCTGAAGTCAGGGAAGAAAGGGAAGCACACCTTCACTACAACGGCTTCCTCATCTTCTCCTTCGGCAGTTACTATGCTCGCTGCCGACCCCCCTTACTCCAACAATTGCAGTCGCAACTACAGCCCTCGCCGGCCACAACTGCTGCCCTCTCCTTAGATCTATCGCTTCTTGCTGTCAAACGACAGTCTCTCATCGACATCGAAGCTGGAGACTTCTAGTGCGTCGGCTTTCTCAATTCCTCTACCGAGGTGTTCTTCTACACGAGGTCATCTTCCTTGTGCACCACCACTGTCGCATCAGCACCAACAAGCAGCGGCACCTTCCCTACCCTATCAGCAATAAGTTCCTTCTCGCTGTCAAACGACAGTAAATCTACGACCGCAGCGCTTCTCTCGCTGCCCTTCAGATCTATCGATCGCCCCAGCCGTAGCAGCATCTCCTCCGCCGAAGTCAACCGTTGTCAGACCTTCACCGCGGTTGACAACACAGCGGTCTCCTTGACATCGGGTAAAGATCTGTGTCCTTCACAGGAGCTTGATCTTGCGGGGGCATGATAGTTCGATCTAATCGGATTGTCGAATTTGGCTCTAGCAGAATCGTCTGCTCCTTTCTTCGGATTCATTGTCATCGGTTCAAGATCAACGTCCTCAGTTCAAGATCGACGTCCTTACAGGAGCTCGATCTTGCGGGGGCATGATAGAAGATAAGATTAAGTTAGGATTTAGATATGATTTCCTTAACTGAATGAGGAAATCACGTAGGTTAGTTGAGGGAAATCCTCTTATCTTCACCTGTATAAATTAACGATGGATCAATGAATCAATTGGGCATTTTCATTACTTCTTCCTATTTCCAACAGGAATTCCATTCTCACAGCTTGGTAGGAGTAAGAATCTAAAGACCTTTATTTAGAATTGGCTCCAGAGGCTGGTAATAGAATAGTCGTCTTTGGTTCCGAAGCTTAATGTAAGGGAAACTCCTACTTATCATAATTGTTGTTAGGGAAAATTTCTGCTGCTACCTCAACTTCTGTGTTGTCTGTTTATTTCGGCCTCATCGTCTTTATTCTTTCTTACTAAAGCTAAAGAAATTCTTCCCATTTGGGTTCGACTTACCTTGTGTTAAGGAAATAGCCTATATTAATAGTACATTTCTTATACATTAATCTATTTGGATTTTGAAAGATATGTTGCTTATTGCTTTTGAAACAACTTCTTCTCCTGTAGATTCTCGAACACTGCTGATGCAGATTCTATAATTGAAGATTCTGTTACTTATGATTCTTAAGATCCTGATCCTGCTTATGTGCATTATGTGATGGGGCCAGGATAAGTAAGATATTCTGTCCTTATCGCTATGTAAACTTCTCCTCTACTTACAAAGAAAGGATAAGTTACAACGATCCGAACTTGACTGAAACTGCCAACAGCCTCTATCTTCCTTCTAAAGCCCTGCCCTTGTATGTTATGCAGATTCAATTAATTGTTAGTCACCAACCGTAATATAAGTTCCAATTGTAAACCGTAAGTGACTTATTTCCTTTCTATTGCATCCTATTTAGCATCTAATCCTTAATCTCCTTTCATATAATTCTGATCTCTTATACTTTACTGTATACTATACTGTCCTCTAGGCAAAGGTAAAGCAAAGTAAGTTCAAGGAATAGTATTTTGAAAAGCCACTACACATTATTAATTTCTTATATCTTAGGTTCAAAGCTATATTTTTCTATTTGAGTTCAAACCTAAAAGCAGGTTGAGCGGAGAATGAAGGTGTTTCGAAAGCAAAGGAAAGGGACGAAGTAGTGATTAAAGTGAAGAGTAAGCTGGTAGATATGTATTTTGAACTTCAATTCTTTCTTTAATGATTCAGGGTTAACTCCCTTTTCTCTTCTTTAGATTAAGCAGTCTGGTTATGCGATTATATTAGTTGCAATCTATATTCTTTTCTTCAATTCAAATAATTGGGATTCGAGTCGATTTTAACAGCGAGATCTGAATGACACAATAAAGAATGGATTATTCTGCTTCCTATCCTGCTGGAACTCTACTTAAAGAATCACAGCCAAATGATACTTATGCATTTGAAAAGATAGATATATAGAGGAGATTCGGCTTCTTACTTAATGGGATAAAAGTCAAACGAAACTTGAGGACAACATCACGGATGATCTTGGGGCGCTCACTTTAGCTTTAGAAGTAAGGGTGGCTCGAACACCGGATTTAGAGTCGACAATCACTTCCCTTGTTAAGAGTATTCAACTCAAACTTTAATTCCACTTGCACCTTTTGAAACCGATCCCGCAGATTATATTGCCTCTGATCAAGATCTTCAAACGAAAACTACACTTGTAGTCAACTTAGCGCTTGCTGTTGACTCCTTACTTTTGTTGCTACTTATTCATTGCCTGTAGAGTTTAGTTCGTTAACGTACCCGACCCGAAACTATTTGTTCTTGCTTGTTATGTAGCTTGTTCCTAGAAAGTAAGCTCCAGCAGACACCCCAAGAAGTAAGTGTCACTACAAGGGCTAAATCTAACTTAGATTCTTTTCTTAAGGGAGCATAGGTATTATTTTGGTACCTTATTAGTCACGCTAGATTCAATGAAGTATGGTCGAGGCGCTAAGAAAGATGATTTCATCAATTATGGAGTTTATATTCATAACTAATGCATATGTCACATATGAAATTCTTAAACACCTAGCATATTCCTTCATACGAGTTCCAGAAACAATAAGCAATGAAAAAAACAATCATCTCGGCACGCACAACAAAAGAGCGCAAAGCAAACAAGAGAAGATCCCGAGAGTTATTTCCCTAAAATAAAGCTAAGCTATATTTCTTCTTTTGAGAGTATTACCTATAAGACCCATGAAATCAGTGATTTTGGCTCATAAAGAACATAAAGAAAAAGAGATCGTGACACTACTCTCTATGGTAAGAATTGACTACTCTTTGAAAGAAATGGATTGCGCCAACGATTTTATTATCGTTATCGAGAATCAATGACCGAAGATAGCTTGAACTGACATTGTTACTACAGATATAAAATAGAGATAGAAGCATTGTCTTATCTTCAAAAAGGTGGGCCAATAGATAGAACCATTGTCTTCCAAAGGTAGAGATTCCCAAGTGCTGGAGAGGAAATAGATGTCATTTACAGGTTTTTAACCAATTGACTGACTGACCGTACTAGAGTGATAAGCTAACTGAGCTCCAAAGCATCATTAAAGCTTCATGGTATTATTTATTAGTGGATATATCAAAAAATCATCACAGAGAGGGTAAACCACAGATCAATATAATTAGGATTGTAGATCTTGTTGCAAGGACTCTTCATATAAAATTTAGGTTAAAACTGACGAAGTTTTATCGTTCGATCCTCTTGCCAAAACTTTCTCTCTCTTCGTTACTATGTAGTTATCATGTCGAAGTCCACCTATGGGTTGCTGGACCCAGTAATTCTCCCCTTCCAACTCATATGGTGGGCTATACTAAGCCCACTCTCCGTCTACACGCTTCAAGTTTCTCTTTAGGCGAAGACTTTGCCAACATATCTGATCCATTCTCATTAGTATGCACATTTTCTAGGTACAACTCTTTCATCTCAAGCATATCATGAATCCAATGATACCTTACATCAATATGTTTGGATCTAGAATGGTATGTTGAATTCTTAGAGAGGTGAATGACACTCTAACTATTACAGTAAATAGTATATCTATCCTTCCTGCTTCAAACATAATTTCTGTAGAAATCTTTTCATCTATAACGCTTCCTTACAGGCTTCAGTTATTGCTATATATTCTGCTTCTATGGTCGATAGAGCGACACAATTCTGTAACTTAGACTGCCAAGAGACTGCTCCCCCTGCAAGAGTCATCAAAAACCCTGAAGTTGATTTCTTGGAATCAATATTACCTGCCATGTCTGCATCTGTGTAACCCTCTAGCACAGATTTACCAATGCCAAAACATAAACACAACCTAGTAGTACCTCTTAGATATATTAATATCAATTTTACCAAGGACAGTTTTGGAACCAGTTGTTTATCTTCAACAAGTCTAAAGTAAAAGTTAAAGAAAAAGAATCAAATCTAAAGTCAGTTACAATTCAAGTTATAGGATCAAAAGCACTCTTGTTGAATTAGTTTCAGCAGTTAAAAGATCTGTTGCAGAAGAAGCAACGGCGAAATCAAAGAATCCACCTCGCATACGCAAGTCAGTAGCTGGGGGCGCGTGCTGGTTCTTGTTTCAAATAAAAGGGAGTTGACCTTATTGCGAGAGATGATTAATTGTTTGGGTGGCCTCAAACTGGAATTGCTACGGACGGTTAACAGCGTTGGTGACGAGAATGTGTGCTTTTGAAGCGAGGCTTTTACTTTAGTAAAGTATCTTTCTGTTCGAATAATCACCAATTCAAGTGTTTTTGTCGTATCAAGAAAAGAAGTGGAATGCCCGGTTACAGTTCGCGAAACAGGACTTATTATTAAAGTTACCGTTAGCAAGTTCTTTGCCTTATTTGTGCTCTCTTACTTTAATTCTTCAACGTAGTGTACTTCATCGATACAGAGTTTTCCCTTCTTTTCTTGTGTTGAGCTAGAGAGAGGTAGAGGTTATGATTGTATTGCAGTAAGTGAATCAGGTGTGAGAGCCTAAAACTCATAATCAGGTACAGCGCGGTTAATTATTTATTCTACTGGAAAGTCTAGTTCGGTTACGCGTGTTGGATCTTCGGCAGTACCAATGAAATATGGGTTCGGTGCTGTAGCTCTTTGTACTTTACTTATACTTAATACGGGTAGATAACTTCTTCAGCGCTAAAGTCAGTAGCAAGTGGTATTTTAAAGTGTAGTTCAAAACTAGAGGGATAAAGATGAAAGAGGTAGGGGGTGTAAAGGATTAGGAGCGTCAATGTCTACGAACAGCCTTTTTTTTTTTTTTTTGTCTTCACAAAGTGCATTAGCTATTTTCTTATGTTGAACAGAGGTTAAAGTAGTAGAAATCAATCTTATTTTCTGGATTATTTTCTTGGGGAATGTCCTTCTTCGTCAATCAGTATCATCTTTTTCGGTGCCCAAGTAAGCAACAAGTAATAGTTCTATTCGACTTTAATCTCTTTGTTTCATGTCTTAACGATGAGAGATCATAAGTTGGATCTTTATCGGCTAAAAGAGTTACTGTTGCATTTGTTGATAATGGAATTGAATTTAGTGTTGGGCAGATGATCCAGATTCAGCTTATAATGGGTTTTAGTGAAGCCCACAGCTCAAAACTTCACTTATATTATTCTAAAACCTAGATTAGGTGGCTATGGTTGAGATTAAGAGAGCAACGAACGCTGAAAATATGGGTGAGAGAAAGAAGACTGCAGATTGACAGTAGAGGCCAGAATACAAGAGATTCAGGAAAGGGAATAAGACAAGGGCAGGAAAAGACTACTCTCAATCATTCAAATCTCAGGTTAGATCAGTTTACAGTGGATTCTTACTGTGATCTCTTGCGAAGGTTTTGGATATTGTGCTTAGTATTATAGTCCTTGTATCCCTGTGATTCTCTTGTGGCTATTTCTTTGGACTTGGGTAAGAAGCCTTGAGATCTGTATATTCATTATTTTGATAGTGGATTTTCTTTGGCTTGTCCCGTGGTTTTTACCCTTCGAGTTGAAGGGGTTTTCCACGTAAATCTTGGTATTCATCTGATTGTGATTTTTGTTTGATTCTGCTGTGTATGACAGTCTGCCAGTATTTGTTCGTATACAAAGTTTATTCCTATTTTATTTCCATCAACTGGTACTATAGCAGGATTTTGGAGGTCGATAATATTTCTCGAATGATTAGTTTAAATGGAAACAATTGGATGATATGAAAATCAAGAATGGAAGATCTCTTGTATTGCAAAGATTTGTATGGACTTTTACAAGGGGGCAGTGCAAAGCCCACATCTATGACAGATGATGAGTGGAAGAGGTTAGATCGAAAAATAGTTGGCTTTATTCGACAATAGCTAGATGATAGTGCTTTCACCATGTTTCTACTGAATGTTCTGCTTACTCTCTTTGGAAAAAGTTAGAAGATCTTTATGAAAGAAAAACGACTGACAATAAAGCTTTTTTGACAGAAAACTTGTGAACTTGAAATATGAAGAGGGTACTTCTATTCCTGAGCATTTGAATGAAATGCAGAGTATTTATTACTAACCAGTTATCCTGTATGAAAATGTCTCTTGATAATGAATTGTAAGCATTGTTACTTCTTAGTTCTTTGCTAGAAAGTTGGGAGACACTGGTGGTTTCCCTCAGTAATTCAACACCAGATGGTATTATGACCATGAGTCAAGTAAGAAGTAGTTTGTTGAATGAGGAGTTAAGGAGAAAGAATTCAGTAACTTCTCAGATTGATTCACAAGCACTTCTCTCAAAGAACAGAGGAAGGTCAAAGTCAAAGGATAGAAGTGGTTCACGCGTATGTAGAAGCAAGTCAAGATCAAGGAAAGATATTGTTTGCTACAATTGTGGTGAGAAAGGACATTACAAGAATAAGTGCAAGCAACCTAAGAAGAACAAGAAAAAGAGGAAAGAAGTGGAGCATACAGAATCAAAAGAGAATATCACAACTACAGTACAATGTAGTGATTATTTGATTTTATCTACTTCCGATGATATTCTTTCTTGTGTGTGCTAGGATCTCGAGTGGATAATTGACACAGATACTTCTTATCATGCTACACCATGGAGGGAGTTCTTTGCTACTCACAGATCTGGAAATTTTGGTGTTGTCAAGATGGGCAACTATTGCACATCAAACATCATTGGCATGAGAGATATCCATATAAAGACCAACCATGGTTGCAAGTTGGTGCTTAAGGATGTGAGGCATGTGATTGACTTAAGACTGAATTTAATTTCAGTTGGAAGGCTAGACGATGAAGACTTTGATGTCAGATTTCATAGAGGGCAATGGAAGCTCAGTAAGGGTTCTCTTATTGTAGCTAATGAGAAAAAATGTCATTTAAGAGTGTTTGGTTGTCATGCATTTGCACATATTCCAAACAATGAGAGGTCCAAGCTGGATGATAAGATAATACATGATCAGTTTGGTTACAGACTTTGGGCTCCAAAAAAGCAGAAGGTGTTTAGAAGTAGAGATGTTATCTTCTTTGAGGATCAAACCATTAAGGATTTGAAGAAGGAGACACCAGCTAAGACTTCTGCAGAGGGATTTATAGACTTGACCCAGTTATTCCTCTAGTATATCAGGATGATGGGGGAGATGTGCAGGAAGATGGTACAGAGCCAGATGTTAATCTACTTGCAGGACATGTTGAGCAGGAAGAAGAAAGAGAGCAAGTTCTCACAGAACCTCAGTTAAGAAGATCTTCTAGACCACGTCAACCTTCTAGAAGATACTCTACAGATGAGTATGTGATGCTTACTAATGCAGGTGAACCAGAGAGTTACCAGGAAGTAGTTGAAAGTGAGTAGAAAAAGAAGTGATTTATTGTTATATAGGAAGAGATGAATTCTCTGCAGAAGAACCACACATATGATTTGGTGCAACTACCAGAGGGAAGTAAGGCCTTGAAGAACAAGTGGGTTTTCAGGTTGAAGACTCAAGAATATTATTCTCAACCAAAGTATAAAGCTAGATTGGTTGTGAAAGGCTTTGGTCAAAAGAAAGGTATTGACTTTGAAGAAATTTTTTCTCCTGTTGTTAAATGTCTTCTATCTGTGTTGCTCTTGAAATTGCTGCTAACCTAGACTTGGAGATTGAACAGTTAAATGTGAAAACAGTTTTCCTTCATGGTGATTTGGAGGAGGAAATTTATATGGAGCAACCAGAAGGCTTCAAAGTCAAAGGTAAAAAAAATCTTGTCTACAAGTTGAAGAAGAGCTTGTATGGGCTGAAGCAAGCTCCAAGATAGTGGTATAAAAAGTTCGATTCATTTATGATTGAAAATAAATATAAACGAACAACTTCAGATCATTGTGTGTACATCAAACGATTTGGTGAGAATTTTATTATTCTCTTACTTTATGTTAATAATATGCTTATCCTCATAAAAGATATGTCTATGATTGACAGGTTGAAGAAGGACCTGGGTGAGTCTTTTACAATGAAGGACATAGGGCCAGCAAAGCAAATACTGGGCATGCAGATTTCTCATGACAGAAGAAAGAGAAAGATTTGGTTGTCACAGAAGAAATACATTGAGAAGGTATTGGATAGGTTCAGTATGAGTAATGCAAAGCTAGTTGGTTCTCCTCTTGCAAGTCACTTCAAGTTATCCTCATATCAGAGTCCGTCAAATGATGAGGAGAAGGAGAAAATGCAAAAGGTTCCTTATGCTTCAGTAGTTGGAAGTTTAATGTATGCAATAGTATGTACGAGGCCGGACATCGCATATGCAGTGGGTGTTACTAGTAGATTTCTTGCAAATCCAAGTAAAGAGCATTGGGCAACAGTGAAGTAGATGTTTAGATATCTCAGAGGAAGTTCTAAAGTTTGTTTAAGCTTTGGAGGTGGACCACCTGTATTGACAGGTTACACAGATGCAGATATAGCAAGAGATATTGACACAAGAAAGTCCACATCAGGTTTTGTACTTACTTTTGTAGGGGGAGTTGTGTCATGGCAGTCCAGATTGCAAAGGTATATTGCTCTCTCTACCACAGTGGCAGAATATATTGCTGCTATAGAGGTTTGCAAAGAAATGTTATGGATGAAAGGATTCTTACAAGAATTATGGCTGAAACAGAAAAACTATGTGGTGTATTATGACAGCTAGAGTGCCATCAATTTATGAAAGAACCCAATATTTCATTCCAAGTCAAAGCATATAGATGTCAGATATCACTAGATCAGAAATGTGCTTGAATAGAAGTAGTTACAGCTTCAGAAAATTCACACAGATGATAATGGGGCAGACATGTTGACAAAGGCTTTACCGAAATAGAGACAGGAGATGTGCCGACAGTTGGTCGGCATGGCTTCACGTTGAGGAGTCATGAGACAACCTCTCTTATGGGCTGAAGGGGGAGGTTGTTGGCAGATGGCCCAGATTCAGCCCATAATGGACTTTAGTGAAGCTCACAGCCCAAAACCTCACTTATATTAACCTAAAACCTAGATTAGGTGGCTAGGATTGAGATTAAGAGATCAGCGACGGTTGAAAACGTGGGTGAGAGAAAGAAGACTGCAGATTGACAGTAGAGGCCAGAAAATAAGAGATCTAGGAAAAGGAAGAAGACAAGGGCAGAAAAAGACTATTCTCAATCATTCAAATCTCATGTTAGATCAGTTTATAATGGATTCTTACTGTGATCTCTTGCGAAGGTTTTGAATATTGTGCTTAGTATTATAGTCCTTATATCCCTGTGATTCTCTAGTGGCTATTGCTTTGGGCTTAGGTAAGAAGTCTTGAGATCTGTATATTCATTATTTTGATAGTGGATTTTCTTTGGTTTGTCCCGTGCTTTTTACCCTTTGAGTTGAAGGAGTTTTCCACGTAAATCTTGGTGTTTATCTGATTATGATTTCTGTTTGATTCCGTTATGTATGACAGTCTGTTAATATTTATTTATATATAAAATTTATTTCTGTTTTATTTTCATTATTTATGAATCGGATTTAATAATAAAATTTGGAATGCTAAGGTGCATGAGGGATGGTGTTGTATCAGTAAGGATCATTAAGCTTCAGTTCTAGTTCGAGAATTAAGTATAAGCAGGAGCAGCTACTTGCTCTGCTGGCGAGGTCTAGGTCTACTTCAATACGAGTCTCTTTCTGCTCGAGGTAAAGTTTAGTTCAGAACTTCCAAGTCCAGTAAGGGGAAGAGGAAAGTGAAAGTACAGGCTTTGAATTAACTCGTGGATCCGATCTCCCTTTTTATTGCAATTGAGTCCGGGTCGATCAGAGGTTGGCGTGTAAAGAAGATGTGTTGGCGCGGGCAAGGTAAGTTTCAATACGAGTTGGGGCAATTAGATCTGAAGTGAAGCAATTCCATTGTCAACAGCAAATTGGATCTTCTTTTTTGGAGTCAAAGGGCAGTGTAGTGTCTTTACTCTATTCATGCGCTTCCATCTATTTTATTTAATTAAATATGGCAAAAATTTCTGGAAACTTAAAGTCGACCAACTGCTTGTGGATTCTAGTGGTGTATAGTGGATATCAGTAAGGGTGAGGGCATAATCCAGTACTGGTTTTGAAGCGGGGTGGGTCTAATTTAGTAGTGTATCTTATGTTGTAGATAGACTTAATTGGCACTACTTCTGTTGGGCCTGGACCAAGACTCAGCAGTTAGTAAGTGAATTCTTTGTGACTGCTACATTATTCCTATATAATATTATTATGAGATATGAAAGAAAAAAGAATTCCTATACTGGTTGACAAAGGTGCAATAAAGAATCCATTGTTTGTTGCTTCATCGTTCTATGGATCTGTATTGACACCGACCTAACCCCAGAGATAGAATATCAGATTGTCTGTGTAGAAGGCAACTCTGTTTAGCCAACAATCAAAATCTACCCCGAATCCTAGTTATAGTGATAGAGGAATATTATCAATTCAATGTTGGATGCAGCACTATAGGATTCTATTATTTAATATATTCTAAATTCAGATTATTTAATATATATATTACACCAATTAAGTACATTCTATATGTGCTATATGCGTACTCTATATTGAAGTATAAGTTGAAGGAAGTTAATTATGTTGAAATAGAGTCATAGAGGTAAGTTCTGGATTCTAAGCCGTACAAGATGGGTTTTATTCTTGGAGATTAACCTTAGTTTCATCTATAGAATCACATATCTTTTTCTCATGCCCACGTAGCAGATTAAGAGATTATTCAGAAAATACTGGTTATTTGTTATAGAAGTGAAAGTAGAAATTGAGAAGTGAAAGTCGAAATTGAAGTTTAGTATCGTATAGAAACTAGCTAGATCCATAGTAGGAACTTCATACTCGTATCTTGGTAGGATGCAAGCAAACACCTTCTTGTGTGCTTTTAGGTTGCTGAGTACATTAGTTAGTCAGTTGGGCCTTAGCTTATTATTGTGTGCTTTCAGGCAGGCTGCAAAAGAAGGGTATTTAGCCTTAACCGAATCGAGTAGTGGTCGACCAGAAAGAACTTATATAAGTGATAGCGATAATGTTAGTGCCTGATTATAGGCTTTTTATCCTTGCCTGCTTGTCTTTGTCGTATCGATAAGACCTCTTGTTGGTAACTTCACTTCTAACACACTTGTTATTTATTACTTACTTTTATTTATTTCTTTATAGCCTCCCCTCTATTATTGATTTATGTTCTATTCTATTTTACTAACATGCAACAGTAACTCACATTAGCACTTAGTCTTGTTGCTCTAACTCCTAATGCTGAAAACTGTAACTCTAACTAACACGCCGATGAAGATAGGAACTCACCGGGCGCCAACTCATTCAAAAATTGCTGTTGACCGCTTTCCTTTCTGCTTAGAAGCTGTTTCTGTCAACTCTCAAGTCAGATTTGGATTTCATTGTCATTTGCTTCTTATGATTCTACTGTTCCTTGACGCAAATACTCGACTGCAACTGGCAATCCATAAGCTGACAAGCGTACTGCGTATTCTAGTGATCCATATTCTTTACCTTATTATTTCGGCTGGAACTGTCCGAGATGAAGCACCGACACCCACTTTAACTGAAACTTCAACTCCTTTTTTTCCTTTAGCCGACCGAGTCAACAAGGAATTCAATCTCTATTCTGCTGCAAGCCGAATCGATGCAGTTCGAGTAAAGTAAACGTCAACTCTGGAATCATAAGTTCAAAAGTCAGTTTCTGTTCTAAAGTAAGCTGCCCGTGGTTTTGCAATTGAAGTTTATGTTAGAATAGGAAGCAATAATAAAAAGTTTAATTGAGATTTATTGATTGATCATTTATTTATTTATTTATATAGATGTAGAGAAAGATTTTTCTCAATTAATCTATGAGATTTTTTGATTCAGTTAGAAAAATTATTTATATTCCATCTACTATTATATCTAAATCATATGTGTTATCATATCTAAATCCTATCTGCTATCATGTCCCGTAAGACCGAGCTCCTGTCAAGGACGTCAATCTTGGACCAATATAACTAAAAGAATTTGAGAGAGAAGAATTGAACGATGCTTGGGAGATCGGTGTCGATCTGATGTTGGTTCTTGTCCAACATGACGACAACAGGTTCTGAAGAGAAAGAGGAGCTCTTGGTAGAGATTGCGTGCAGCAGAGTGGATGGGCACCAATGAGATCAGCTTTGCGTACGCGCTGACCCTGGTACCACATAGAAGAAGCAAGAGGTTGGCGGAACTTGGGCGTACCGGTGAGAAGCTATCGTTGGACAGTGAGGTGGAGAACTGATACGGTTAGGGTCGTCGCGGACAAGGGAAGAGGCCGCTGGTAGTGAGGGGACCTCGGTGGCAAGAAGAGGAGGTCCGACGACTACAACAGAAGGTGGCAGTGAGGGGACCTCGGTGGCAAGAAGAGATTGCCATGAACGATAGTGGCAACAGCGACAATGCCAGGGCGACGGTCAACAGGAAGTAGATAGATCAATTACATTGTCGGAGAGGAGCGTTGAGAGTCGCGAGAATTTACTATTGTTGGACAGCGAAGAATGTAAAGATTATCTCTCTTAAAGAGAGAGGGGCTCTGATACCATGTTAGAATATAAAATAATAATAAAAAACCCAATTGAGATTCATTGATTCATCATTTATTTATACAGATGAAGATGAGGTTTCCCTCAACTAATTTATGAGATTTTCTCATTCAGTTAGGGAAATCATATCTAAATTCTATTGCTATCATATCTAAATCCTATGTAGATACTCGTACAAAGGAATATCCATTGAAGAAGGTAAGACACAAAAGGAGCTACAGCCTACAACATGGTCTAGTCAGCCAACATTGCTTATTCTAGAACTGATACTGGTTATTGAAGTGGATAGGAAGAAGGGATAGAGTTATCACATAAGGGATAGAGTTATAAAACTAAGGAAGAATAGGAGAAGACTAAATCTTCTGTATTTCTCTCAATATTTTTTTATAATTTGACAAACTCTATATTTTTCATGACTCAATATATGAGGTTTATATAGTTCCTCAAGATACATTACATTTATGCACTAAGAATGAATCTCTCTTTTTCAAGAAATCCTTTCAAAAATCAATAGTCAATTTTTGACTTGTTCTTCCATAAATATTTTCTCTTGATGAAATGAACATTTCTTCTGATGAAATTAATCTCTTATGATAATTGAATAATTTTAATTCCAACATTCTCTCCCCTTAAACTTGTTTCGTTCAACATGCAAAGTTTCCTTCGAAGTTGTTGAAATATTTTAAATTTGAGAGGTTTTGTAAATATGTCAGCTACTTGTTCACTTGTCTTGACATGATGTAGCTCCATTTCTTTGTTTATGATATGATCTCTTATAAAATGAAAGCTTATGTCAAAATGCTTTGATCTTTCATGGTAGACTGGATTCTTGGCTAAGGTAATAGCTGATTTATTATCAACATAAATTTTTGTTGACTTCTCCAGTGACATATGAAGTTCTTGGAATAATCTTCTTAGTCATATTGCATGATAAACACAGGAAGATGCTACTATATATTCTGCTTCACAACTTGATAGTGCAATGATATGCTGTTTTTTTTTAAGACCAAGTAAATATAGCTCCACTAAAATAAAATACAAATCCAATTGTACTCTCCCGATCATCATAGCTTCCAACCCAATCAATGTCACTATATCCAATAAGATCCAATCCTTTTGATGATGAATAAAATATTCCATACTCAATTGATCCTTTAATATATCATAAAATTCTTTTAGCGACATTTAAATAGAAGTCTTAAGAGATTCCATGTATCTACTTATTAAACCAACTCCAAATAGTATATCAGGTTGAGTGCATGTCAAATACCTTAAACATCCAATTAGACTTTTGTAATAAGTTAGATTAATATATTTACCTTTGCCTTCCTTGGTCAACTTGGTGCCATATTCAATAGATGTATCTGTAGGATAACAATCTTCTATAAAAAACTTCTTTAGAACCTCCTTTGTATAATTTCCTTGTGAGATAAAAATTCCTTCATTATTTTGTGTAATTTCGATACCAACGAAATAAGCCATTAAGCCTAAGTCGGTCATCTCAAACTTTTTTATAGAGTGCTTAAAATCTTTAATCATGGAGCTACTATTGATTGTAAATATTAAATCATCTACATCCAGGCATACAAACATGATATCTCCATCAATGTTAGATTTCGTATAGAGAGCATGTTCATGTGAATATTTAGAAAAATCGTTTTGAATAAAATATAAAGAATCATTTTGAATAAAACATTTAGAAAAGCTATTGAATCTTTAAGAACATTTTCAATGTAGGCCTCCTGAGATAACCAAATCTTTTCATTCTTTCTATCATGAAGAATTTTCATACCAAGTGTTTATCTTGCTGATCCTAAGTTTTTCATAGCAAAAGACTTAGTTCCTTCTTAAGCTTCTTAGTTTTACTAGCATCATGACCAACAATTAACATATCATCAATATATAACAGGAGAATAATGAAATCATCATCTGAAAACTTCTTTATAAACACACAGTGGTCAAATGTGATTTTATTATACCGTTGGCTCATCATAAATGAATTAAACTTCTTGTACCACTGTTTGGGTGCCTGTTTGAGTCCATATAAGCTTTTCTTAAGCTTACACAGTAGATTTTCCTTTCCCTTGACTTCGAAATATTCTGGTTGCTCCATATAAATTTCTTCTTCTAAATTATCGTGTAAAAATATAGTTTTCATATCAAGTTGTTCAACTTCTAAATTCAAACTGGCAACTAAACCAAGAACAACTCGAATAGAGGATATTTTCACTATAGGAGAAAATATTTCTTCAAAGTCAATATCATTTTTTTGACGGAATCCTTTCACAACTAATCGTGTTTTATATCTTTGTTGTGAGCTGTTATTTTCAATCTTTAATTTATAAACTCATTTATTCTTGAGAGCTTTCTTCCCTATAGGTAACTTTACTAAGTCATATGTGTGGTTCTCAAGCAAGCATCTCATCTCTTCTTACATGGCTTTAATCTACTCATTCTTATGCTCATATAAAAATAGCTTCTTAGTAAGTTTTTGGCTCTCCCCCATTAGTAAGCATAACATACTCATGTGGAGGATATCTAGTAAATGATCTTTACTCTCTTGTGGGGTCTTCTCAGTGGAATCTCATATGGTGGTGGAGGTGCTTGCTCAATTGGTTCAACTGTATCAACTGTTGGAGCATCGTCACTAACATTCTCACTACCATCTTCTTATCTATCCCCCCTATGATTATCATGAACTATAGGTGGAGGAATTGGGCTCAAACTCCAAAAAGTATAAACAAAGATATTTTTGCTTCTCAACATTATTATCATCTTCAAATAATTGGTCTTCAAGAAACACGACATCTCTGCTTCTAATAATCTTCTTGTTCACTAGATCTCATAATCTGTACCCAAATTCTTCATGACCATATCCCAAGAAAATACATGCTTTTGCCTTATTATCAAGCTTGGACCTCTCACCTTTAAGAATATGAACAAATGCTTTACATCCAAAAATATTTAAATAATCATAAGATACATCTTTTCCTTTCCATACTCTCTTTGGAACATCATCATTCAGAGTAACTGATGAAGATATGTTTATCAGATCAACTATAATTCTCATAGCCTCCCCCCAAAAAGACTTAGGTAGCTTAGCATAGGAAAGCATACAAATAATCATTTCTTCAATAGTTATGTTCATCATTTCTACCACACCATTATATTAAGGAGTTTTAGGAATTGTCTTCTCAAGCCTGATACCATGAAACCTACAATAATTCTCAAAAGGACCCCTGTACTCACCACTATTATCTGCTCGAACACATTTCAGTTTTCTTCATGTTTCTCTTTCAATACTGGCATGAAACACTTTGAAAACATCAAGCACCTAGTCTTTAAATTGCAAAGTAAAAGCCCAAACTTTTCTAGAATAGTCATCAACAAAAGTAACACAATAAAGAGCACCTCTAAGAGTGTTTGCATAGTATAGACATCAGTATGAACCAAGTCAATAATATTTAATCTTCTATATAATGAATAAATATGAAATGTAACTTTGTGTGTTTTTCCAGCTAAGCTATGATCACAAGATTTAAGAGATGTACCTTACAACTTTGGTAATAACTACTTTCTAGCAAGAGTTTGAAGTCTCTTCTCACTGATATGACTAAGTATTTTATGTCAAAGATCTATACTTTTATCCTTTTAGATTGTTTAATCTCTCCTTTGTGTAGTTTAGCCTCCATGACATAAAAAGAGTTTTGCTTCTTTCCTCTCTAGAGAACCTTTAGTGAGCTTCCATTTGCTTTCACCATAATAGCGCATAAACCCCTCATCATCAAGTTTCCCTGTAGATATCAAGTTTAGATGAATATCTGGAACATGTTTTATATCTTTGAGTATTAATTTGCTTCCAATACTAGTCTTTAAGCAAATGTCTCCAATACCCATAATCTTAGATGTACTACTGTTTTCCATTTTGGCTTACCAAAACATCAGCAGTGTAAGACCTGAAGAAATCACCATGAGAAGTCACATGAAAAGAACTACCAGAGTCAATTATCTAGTTACTATCCTGAGCTACAAGACTGATACATCCATCATCACAAATAATAATAATATCACCTTAAGCAGCAACTGTATTAGTCTCTTTCTCATTTTTCTTTCTTTCATTTTGTTCTCTCTTTAAGAACCTACACTCTTTTTTCATATGACATGGTTTGTTGCAATAGAAACACTTGATATCTCTTTTAGATTTGGATCTTTCTTTATAACCATGTGGATTCCTGCTATGACTTCTTCCACATCATTCTTGTTTTTCAATAGCAAGTACACCTGAAGAAGATTCTCCTTGTTCTTTCCTTCTGACATCTTCATTTAGTAAACTATCTTTAATCTTATCTATAGTTAGAGTCCCCTCTAGCGTGGAGTTAGAAATTACCACCACATATATTTTCCAACTTTCTGGTAAAGAGCTGAGGAGTAGCAATCCTTGTATCTCGTTATATATATTTATTTCTTAGTAACCAGCTTATTTGCAAGACTCTAAAATAGGTTTATATGCTCAATAATATTACCACCATCTTTATACTTTAAATTGACAAGCCTTCTGAAGAGAGAAATTCTGTTTCCCACTGTTTTCTTTGCAAAGAGATTTTCTAACCTCTACAAACAACATCAGCTCTGGTTTCATTAGAAATATGCTCGTGCAAATTTATATACATCCATCTTCTAATATAGGAATAGCTTTTTTGTATTGTACCTCCCATTTTTCATCGTTCATATTAGAAAGTTTTGCTTTAGCTTTGATGGACTTATATAGATCTTTTCAATAGAGCAAATCTTTTATCATCCGCCTCAAAGTAAAATAATTTGATTAGTTTATTTTAATCATACCATCAAACTCTTTTATTTTAATCACACAAGAAAAATTATACCAAATAACCTATGCTTTGATACCACTTGTTGGAAAAAACTATTGAATATAAAATAATATTTTTTCTTCTTTGTGTATAAAAATGGGTTCCTCACCAAAATTACCAAGTTGTTACTAAAAACAGATATTAACCAGAACAAGACACACAAAAAAGTAATAAATCATCTACCAAGTGGGGTATTAGATTTTTAACATGAAAAATCCAATGCGAAAAAAATCACGGGATTGTAGTCCACTTAAACTTTTATTATCACCAATAATGATAATAGATTTATAATGAAACTTTTCTAAAATAACTAGAGGATCACAATAACATCAAAAACATATATCTTGGTTCACCAATAACATAAGATCATATAGATCTCATAAAAGAAAAATATTCAAACTCATTATGTAGATATATCATAAAACTATTATAGAAAAAGTAATTCATACATCAATATTATTAAAATTATAGATCTATTTACAAGAATTATTTACATAAAATTTGAATTAAAACTTACGAATCCTCTCTTAAAACTGACGAATCCTCTCACCAAACGTTTCTCTCTCTCTCTCCTTTACTGTACAGTTTCACGTACAAAGCTAAGCTGCCCCCTCTTAGATTAGGTTTTCCTCTCTTGTCACTTTTCTTTCTTTTTATGCTAAATGCCTAAATACCCAACACTTATGAATTGCCTGTTCCACTTTACTAAATTCTATAACCCTATCTACAAAATCCAATCATGGAATTGAAGACTACATGCTACACCGAGCTTACCCGCTACACCTTCTAGTATAGAAAAAATAGTAATATTATCTGCTTAATATCTTTATTCCCTAATATTACCTGCTTAAGATCTTTGTTCCCTTGGTTGTCGAGTCTGCAGTGAGGTTTTATTACTCGCCTATATCGAAGTGCTTACTTTTTCTTATTCTTAGTTAGAGTTTAAACTTGTTTGTTTGTGCTAATGGTTACTTAAAGTAATGCACCTTTGCCTAATCAAATGGTAATCCACCTATCAAACCGCTCTAAGGGCTCAATGAATGTATGAAGCCTCTAATCTTTCTGGTTCACTTGCTTCTTCCTTTGCTTACTTGCTTGTTCCCCCACTTGCAGATGACTTTGAGCAACCCTAACTTTCGCCGGTAAACTCTCTGATACCGAGAAGGGAGAAAGAGGAATGGAATTCGAAAAGTGCGAATACGCGAAAGTTGAGTTGTAGGAAACCAACAAACTCAGAACACAACTTGCACAAAATAATTAAAGATAGTTCACCACCAAGTTTAAAATCGCAAGAGGATACAGAAAGTTCACCACCTCAAGGAAACCAAACAGGGATACAGAACTAAAATCAAAAGACTCACCACTCAAGGATGCATCCAAGAGATACAGAGTTTTAGAGACTCCAAAGAGCTTATGCAAATACAATCAACTATCCAAAAATTGTTTTCAACCCTAGAATATAAAAATAAGTACTACAGCATGAAACATCCCTTCATGCATAGGGAACTATAACATTAAATGCTTCATACCTACCAACTAACTTTAAATGCTTCACATTTGTCAACTAACCCCTTTATGCATTCCTTGGTCATGAAGAAAGGTATCTTGAAATAACTATAACTTTATCCAAGGAATATACTTTTGAGCTATAAATTGAGTGAGCTGGGTTAAAAATTCTAAAAAATTAGACACTCCCATGTCATCTCTCCTGGCTGAAAAAGACTTGTTCTCAAGTCTTCATTTGTTTGATCACCATAATAAGGAATTAAATCGGCCACATTGAATGTTGATGATACCCCATATTCTTCAGGTAGATCAATCTCATAAGCATTCTTTCTAATTTTTTTAAGCACTTTGAATGGACCATCAGCCTTTGGTTTCAACTTTCCAAATTTTTCTGGTGGAAACCTCTCATTCCTTAGATGAATCCAAACCAGATCACCTGCATTAAACCTTATTTGCTTTTTATGTTTGTTAGTTGCTTGCATGTACCTTTCATTTTACTTCTCAATTGTTGCTTTAACATCGTCGTACAGCTTCTTTATCTATTTAGCCCTCTTATTAGCATCTCCACTAAATTGCTTATTCGTAGAATGAGGGACTAAGTCTAAAGGACCAACAGGATTAGCACCATAAACAACCTCAAAAGGACTCTTACCAATGGTATGATGCATGAAACGATTGTAAGCAAACTCAATTTGTGGAAGAATGAGGTCCCATTGCTTAATGTTCTTGCCAACATAGCTTCTAAGCAAGTTTCCCAAGATTCTATTTGTTACCTCTATTTGCCCATCGATTTGTGGATGATGAGAGCTACTGAAATTCAAAGACGTACCCAATTTTCTCCATAGAGTCCTCCAAAAATGGCTAAGAAATTTTGAATCTCGATCAGACACCATAGTTCTTGCAATGCCATGCAATCTAACAATCTCCTTGAAGTACAAATCAACAATATGAGATGCATCATTTGATTTATTACAGGAAATAAAATGAGACATCTTTGAGAATCTGTCAACAACAACCATGATAGAATCTTTGTTCCTTTGAGTTCTCGGTAGTCCCAAGACAAAATCAAGACTCACATCCTCCCATGGAGTATTAGGCACCGGCAATGGAGTGTAAAAACCTGAATTTTGTCCTCTTATTTTTGCCAAGTGACACACTCTGCATTGCTTCATATATCTCTCCACATCTCTGAACATCTTAGGCCAATAGAAATTTGATTGAATAAGAGCTAGAGTTTTGTCCCTACTAAAATGTCCTCCCAAAGCACCACCATGAGCTTCAGCTAAAATTATATGTCTCAAAGAACAAGATAGAACACACAAGGTATTAGCTTGAAAAAGAAATCCATCTAAGATAGTAAATTACTGAAAGGAACCTGATTTGTAATTCTGCCATATTGAGTTGAAATCCACATCATTCTGATATAGATCTTTGAATGTCTCAATTCCAACTACTTTGACTCCCATGGATGATAATAAATAATGTTTTCGGCTTAATGCATCGACAACTACATTTTGAACACCAGATTTATGTTTGATTGTGAAGTTATAAGATTGCAAGAACTCCACCCAAGTTGTATGCCTCTTGTTTAGCTTGTGTTGGTGATTAATAAACTTCAATGCCTCATGATCAAAATATAAAACAAATGGTTGGGCAAGAAGATATTGACTCCAATGAGATAAAGCTCGATAAATGACATATAACTCCTTGTCGTAGGTAGAATATTTCCTCCTTGTATCATTCAGCTTCTCACTAAAAAAGACAATGGGCTTTGATTTTTGACTCAATACAGCACCAATTCCCACATTGGAGGCATCACATTCAACCTCAAACACTTTGCCAAAATTGGGTAATACCAAAATAGGAGCCTCGGTCACCTTACTTTTTAATAGCTCAAAAGCTTTATCAGCCTCATTAGTCCATTTGAATTTATCACCTTTAAGGCATTCGGTGATTGGAGCAACAATCGAGCTGAAACCCTTGATGAATCTTCTGTAAAAGAAAGTTAAACTATGGAAACTCCTCACATCATGCAATGAAGTTAGTGTTGGCCAGTTAAGAATAGCTTCTTACTTTTATCCATCATGATTTCATCTTTTGAAACAACATATCCAATAAACATCACACTATGAGTAAAAAAGTCACATTTTTTCATATTAGCATAAAGTTTTTGCTGCCTCAAAATAAGAAAAATCTTCTTAAGATGATTCATATGTTCTTCCTCACTTTTGTTGTACACCAATATGTTATCAAAATAAACTACAATAATACATGTCTTAAGTATATGATTGATAAATCTTATGAAGGTACTAGGAGCATTAGATAACCCAAATGGATAACCAACCATTCATACAAGACTTCTCTAGTTTTAATGTTGTTTTCCACTCATCTCCAGGCCTCATTCTTATTTGGTGATAGCCACTCCTCAAGTCAATTTTAGAGAAAATAGAAACACCATATAATTGATCAAGTAAATCATCTAACCTTGGAATAGGAAAATGATAGTCAATAGTGATTTTGTTGATGGCACGACTGTCCATACACATTCTCCAAGAACCATCTTTCTTAGGCGCCAACAAGGCACAACACAAGGACTCATACTTTCTCGAATCAATCCCTTTTTCACTAATTCATCTACTTACCTTTGAAGTTCTTTATGCTCCTTGGGACTCATTCTATAAGCTACCTTGTTAGGTAGGATAGCCCTTGGAATAAGATCAATATGATGTTGGATGTCTCTTAATAGTGGAAAATCACATGGAATCTCTTCTAGTGTAATGTCTCGAAACTCCTCCAGGATTGGTTTCATGTTTGTCGGTGGCTCATTGTGATGTTCATTCTCTTCTACGACCACTAGAGCCAAAATATCACTACCCCTTTCCAATTCACCCTTACATTCACCATACTACATAAAAACACTAACTTCCTTCTTAGGTGCATTGATTTCAAAAGGTTGTAATGGAGCTAAAATAATTTTTTTTTCATTCACTTTAAAAGAATAAGTATGTTTATAGCCATCATACAATACCCTCCTATCATAATACCAAGGTTTGCCCAATAATAAATGACAAGCATCCATAGGAGCAACATCACACCATAGTTCATCTTTGTAGTACTTGCCAATAGAAAATGGAACTAAACATCTTTTAGTTACTTTGATGTCGTTTTCCTTTTGCAGCCAACATAATTGGTGAGGATGTGGATGAGGGATTGTCTCCAACTTTAGCTTCTGCACAATCTCGAAAGATACCACATTCTCAAAGCTGCCACTATCAATGATCACCAAGCACACCTTGTCATTAGAGGTACATTTAGTATGAAACACATTCTTTCTCACCCAACTTTTATCCTCAACCACATAAGATACTTGTAAGCTACGTTGTAACACAATAGATAAACCACGATCAGCATAAGTAATATTTTCCTCATTATTATCAGATTTTTGTTCGTCATTGGCTTCATTTCCTTCTTCGTCATTATGTTCTTTAACTAATGTAACAATCCTCCTATTTGGACAGTTTGAAGTAATATGCCCAAAACCATAACACTTGAAGCATTTTCGACCATTAGGTGTAGAAGACTTAGGTGGTAGTTTGCTGCTGATTGATCCTTCACTCTTCTCTTGCCCTTTCGGTACTACTTTGCTTTGGGGAGTAGGCTTAGAATTTTCTCCTCTCATATAGCTATCTTTCACTCCATATCGAGAACCCTTTTTAAACTTTTATTGTTTCTCCACTTTTAAAGTTAGCTTACTCACATCATTTAAAGTCCAATACGGTTGGAGTTGAACGACTTTGGCAATCTCATATTTCAGACCTCCAAGGTATCTTGTAATGGTCTGTTATTTTGGTTCCATAAGCTCTCATTTTAACATAAGATTATCGAACTCTGCTGTGTACTCCTCCATACTAAGATTTTTTTGCTTAAAATCATGGATTTTCGGAAAGATTTCTTGCTTAAAGTTGTCAGGTAAGTATTTTCTTTTCAACTCCCTTTTTATTTTCTCTCATGATCTGATTTTACTCTTTCCCTCACGTTCTCTTTGCTTCTTCAGATTGTCCCACCAAAAAGATGCATTTCTTTTGAGTTTTAGTACCACAAGCATTACTTTCTTTTGTTCTGGTGGTTCATGAAAATAAAAAATTCTTCACACCGTATTAAGCCAATCAATAAAGTCGTCAACATTTATTTTCCCTTCAAATCCGGAATATCCAATCTTGTGTTGTATTTGTTCTATCATTCATCTCGGTCTTTACGTCTTGTCTGAAATCTTTGAAACTCCCTTGGGTAGGATAGCGAATCATTATCAGAATCATACATTTGGCCAACATTTTCATGCTGATTATTTTTGTTCCAAAGTTCTTCAATAATTTCATTTTTTCTTATAGACTATGTAACAATCTTTATAGTTGCAACTTCAAGGATCATCTTCATAGCCACTACCTTCACCAACTGTATCTTTTCCATTCCGCCTTGCCATGATCTCTAGCCTTAAGCTCTGATACCAAACTGATACTGGGAAGGGAGAAAGAGGAATGAAATTCGAAAAGAAATGCGAATACCCAAAAGTTGAGTTGTAGGAAACCAACAAACTCAGAGCACAACTTGCACAAAATAGTTAAAGACAGTTCACCACCAAGTTTAAAATCGCAAGAGGATATAGAAAGTTCACCACCTCAAGGAAATTAAACAGGGATACAGAACTAAAATCAAAAGACTTACCACTCAAGGATGCATCCAAGAGATACAGAGTTTTGGAGACTCCAAAGAGCTTATGCAAATACAATCAACTATCCAAAAGTTGTTTTCAATCATAGAATATCAAAATAAGTACTACAGTATGAAACATCCCTTCATGTATAGGGAACTATAACATTAAATGCTTCACATCTGCCAACTAACTTTAAATGCTTCACATCTGCCAACTAACCCTTTTATACATCCTTGGTCATGAAGAAATGTATCTTAAAATAGTTATAAATTTATCCAAGGAATATGCTCTTGAGTTGTAAATTACAAAGAATTAAACTCGCACTGAGATTGCTACTTACTTGATCCAGCTATAGATTACCAAATTCCATATGTGGGCCTTCCCTTATCTTATTTCACTATTCTACATCCGCTTACTTCTAGTGCTGACTTGATACTCTGACCATAGCCTTAAGCGCGTAGTGGGCCTCTTAACCTTAACCGTGTAGTGCACTCGTCTTACAGATATGATATTCCTCATGTAAGTAATGGAGAACTGTTTCCATATGCCAACGCAGTCTCTCCATAACCACTAGCACCCTTAGTGTATGATACTTCAGTACTGAGAGATCTAAGAGATCTAGTGGTACAGGAAGACCTTTTTGCTACCTTTTAAGTCATGTTTCTTAGACTATTATAGCAAATATCATCAATTGAGTCAAACACTAGAAGATTACTTGGCTTGTTATCTCTATCAAACAACAAATCATTTCTTTCTTATAGGCTTTGCAAGTCCTGTTTCGAGAGCTGCTGCTTATCCTTTTCTTTCACTGCAGATTCATTCATCTCATCGTCAGCAAACTCCGGTAGGGCATCAAAGCCAGTAAGATCCTCTTTCTTTCCCAGAACTTTCCTTTCAGCTTCCCGCTTCAGAGCCAGTAGTGATTGACTATGATCCTGCTCCTTATAAAGAAACTCTCAACTTTAGTGGACCTCGCTTCTAATCCTTTACTATTTTATTCCCGAACAATACTTGATGAACCGACAACAACTAAGGTAAAGCCAAGCCAATCTTAGACACGAGCACTGGAACCAGTATATTCTGATTCCTCGACCTCAACTCAAGAACAATTATTTGATTCTGATTCCTCGACCTCAACTCGAACAGAACTGTTTGCAGCCTCCTATTTTGCGTATGATCCTGCCCCGAACTAAAACTCAGCTAATGCACAACTGAGAGTAAATTGAACAAACTACCAAGAGTCTTTGAAAGCAGGGCAACAAGCTTATTATGATTGTTTCGGGGTGCTAAAACTAGCAAGGGAACCTTAGAAGATGTTAGGAGAAAATGCAGTAGAACAGCTGATATAAGTAATGAAGTTAAGAATTTCCTTCCCATAATATTTATTAGTCGACCATGGCTGCTTTTTCTTCAGCGCTTAAATATTATTTGACGGTTTTACTCGCCACTCACAGGAATCTCGATGCAGGTGTTGCGGTTTAATTGTCAGCAGCAAGTGGTTTTGAAAGTGAAGTTATTATTTAACTGACATTAGATATTTATTAGATATAAATAGGTAAACTAGAGAATCAGCTGTTCGAAAAGGAAGCATCTGTCCTAGATGTCCTGTCCTAAAGTATCTCTTTTCTTGTGGTGAAGCATCTCTTGCTAGGTTAGGTAAGGGAGTGTCCGTTTCTGCGAGTTACTGTTTTCGGCGTTGAGTTGTGAGTCCGGTGGGTTGGATGTCAAGTAGTTTATTCTGAAGCGCCTAGCAGATCAGCAATTCAAAGTCGACTTTAATCCTATAGAAAGACACAAATGTGATGTTTGACTTTTACTTGGTGCCCAAGAAAGAAATCTGACTCTGGTAGACTCGGCCCATTAAGTGTGTTAAGTGTCAGTTTATTCTTTGGCTGCTTCTCATCTCCACTGCGTAAGTCAATTTCAATTCTTAGTTTACTCGATACGGTGGTATCAGGGAAGGGAGTGGAAATTAATAATTTATAGTACAGCCCAAGTTCAAGGAATAGCTGCTGGGCGCATTTGAAGGCCATAATTAATAATTAAGGCAATCAGTTTAGTGTCATAATGTTAGTGCCGAAGTTTCCCAGTCAAGTTTTCGTTTTCGTTTTCGTTTTTTTTTTTTCCTTGTTGGTATAGATTTGAATAAAGAGACTGAACAAGTAGTACCGTTTTATCCATTTTATGCTTTTGATTCCTATTTGTGAACTCATCTTTCATCTATAACTCTACGTTCATCTGGAACTACACTTTCCTATCCGATTGCCGACCTAACCTCTTACTTATAAGTGTTAAGTTAAGAATTGGAATATCTATTTTATATTGCACCAGGTCAAGGAGAAAGAAAGGAAAGGTGTTGACTAAAGTAAGAGTAGAAATAAAGCTGCCATTCAAATTGAGGTCGGCAAAAGAACAATAACTAGGGCTTCGAACACAAGGTAACGTGAAATATTAAGTTGTCAGCTCATTCTTAAACGTTTCCCTGCTTCAGATTTGGCTTCGGCTAACTATCCCTGCTTATAAATCTTTCCTTGCTTCATATTCGGCTTCGGCTAACTATCCCTGCTTATGATCTTGTCGATTCAACTGACACGGAAGTGTTTAATTTTTTAAATTTTTTTATTCAGTTCATTCAATTTACAGCTCATAAGTATATTCCTTGAACAAAGTTACACCTATTTCAAGATACCTTTCTTCATGACCAAGGAATACATAAAGGGGTTAGTTGGCAGATATGAAGCAAAGTTAGTTGGTAGATGTGAAACATTTAATGTAATAGTTCCATATGCATTAAGAGATGTTTCATGCTCTAGTACTTATTTTGATATTCTAGGGTTGAAAATAATTTTTAAATAGTTGATTGTATTTGCAGAAGCTCTTTGGAGTCTCTAAAACTCTATATCTCTTGGATGCGTCCTTGAGTGGTGAGTCTTTTGATTTTAGTTCTGTATCCCTGTTTAATTTTCTTGAGGTGGTAAACTTTCTATATCCTCTTGCGATTTTAAACATAGTGGTAAACTATCTTTAACTATTTTGTGCAAGTTGTATTCTAAGTTTATTGGTTTCCTATAACTCAACTTTCGTGTATTCTCGTTTCTTTCCGAATTTCATTCCTCTTTCTCTCTTCCCGGTATCAGTTCGGTATCAGAGCTTAAGGCTAGAGATCATGGCAAGGCGGAATAGAAAAGATACAATTGGTGAAGATAGTGGCCATAAAGATAACGTTGAATCCTTGAAGTTGCAACTACAAAGTTTGTTACATAGTCTACAAGAAAAAAATGAAATTATTGAAGAACTTCATAATAAAAATAATCAGCATGAAAATATTGACCAAATGTATGATTCTGATAATGATTCGCTATCTTACCCAAGGGAGTTTCAAAGATTTAAGATAAGACATAAAGACCGAGATAAATGGCAGAACAAATACAACACAAGGTTGGATATTCCGGAGTTTGAAGAGAAAATCAATGTTGATGACTTTATTGATTGACTTAATATGGTGGAAAGAATTTTTAATTTTCATGAACCACCAGAACAAAAGAAGGTAAAGCTCGTGGTACTAAAACTCAAAAGAAATGCATCTTTTTCGTGGGAAAATCTAAATTAGCAAAGAGAACGTGAGGGAAAGAGTAAAATCATATCATAGGAGAAAATGAAAAGGGAGCTGAAAAGAAAATACTTACTTGACAACTATAAGCAAGAAATCTTTCTGAAAATCCATGATTTTAAGCAAAAAAATCTTAGTATGGAGGAGTACACAGCAGAGTTCGACAATCTTATGTTAAAAGGAAAGCTTATGGAACCAGAAGAACAGACCATTGCAAGATACCTTGGAGGTCTAAAATATGAGATTGCCAAAGTCGTTCAACTCCAACCGTATTGCACTTTAAATGATGTGAGTAAGCTAGCTTTAAAAGTGAAGAAACAATAAAAGTTTGAAAAGTGTTCTCGATATGAAATGAAAGATAGCTATACGAGAGGAGAAAATTCTAAACCTACTCCTCAAAGCAAAGTAATACCGAAAGGGCAAGAGAAGAGTGAAGGATCAATCAGCAGCAAACTACCACCTAAGTCTTCTACACCTAATGGTCGAAAATGCTTCAAGTGTCATGGTTTTGGGCATATTGCTTCAGACTGTCCAAATGGGAGGATTATTACATTAGTTGAAGAACATAGTGACGAAGAAGGAAATAAAGCCAATATGAACAAAAATCTAATGATGATGAGGAAGAGGTAACTTATGCTGATCGTGGTTTATCTATTGTGTTACAACGTAGCTTACAAGTATCTTATGTGTTTGAGGATGAAAGTTGGATGAGAAAGAATGTGTTTCATACTAAATGTACCTCTAATGGCAAGGTGTGCTTGGTGATCATTGACACTGGCAGCTTTGAGAATGTGGTATCTTTCAAGATGGTACAGAAGCTAAAGTTGGAGATAATCCCTCATCCACATCCTTACCAATTATTTTGGTTGTAAAAAAAAAATGACATCAAAGTAACTAAAAGATGTGTAGTTTCATTTTCTATTGGCAAGTACTACAAAGATGAAGTATGGAGTGATGTTGCTCCTATGGATGCTTATCATTTATTATTGGGCAGACCTTGGCATTATGATATGAGGGTATTATATGATAGCTATAAACATACTTATTCTTTTAAGGTGAATGAAAAGAAGATTATCTTAACTCCACTACAAACTTCTGAAATCAATGCACCTAAGAAGGAAGTTAGTGCTTTTATATCCTATGGTGAATGTAAGGGTGAATTGGAAAGGGGTAGTGATATTTTGGCTCTAATGGTCATAGAAGAGAATGAACATCACAATGAACCACCGACAAACATGAAACCAATTCTGGAGGAGTTTCAAGACATTACTATAGTAGAAGAGATTCCATATAGTCTTCCACCATTAAGAGACATCCAACATCATATTGATCTAATTCCGGGGGCTATCCTACCTAACAAGGCAGCTTATAGAATGAGTCATAAGGAGCATGAAGAACTTCAAAGGCAAGTATATGAATTAGTAAAAAAAGGATTGATTCGGGAAAGTATGAGTCTTTGTGATGTTCCAAGCTTGTTGGTGCCTAAGAAAGATTTTTCTTGGAGAATGTGTGTGGACAGTCGTGCCATCAACAAAATTACTATTGACTATCATTTTCCCATTCCAAGGTTAGATGATTTACTTGATCAACTATATAGTGCTTCTATTTTCTCTAAAATTGACTTGAGGAGTGATTATCATCAAATAAGAATGAGGCCTGGAGATGAGTGAAAAATAACATTTAAAACTAGAGAAGACTTGTATGAATGGTTGGTTATGCCATTTGGGTTATCTAATGCTCCTAGTAGTTTCATGAGATTTATGAATCATATACTTAAGGCATGCATTGAAACTTTTGTTGTAGTTTATTTTGATGACATATTGGTGTACAGTAAAAGTGAGGAAGAACATATGAATCATCTTAAGAAGATTTTTCTTATTTTGAGGCAGTAAAAACTTTATGCTAATATGAAGAAGTGTGACTTTTTTACTCATAGTGTGGTGTTTCTTGGATATGTTGTTTCAAAAGATGGAATCATGATGGATCAAAGTAAGGTAGAAGATATTCTTAACTGGCCAACACCGATTTTATTGCATGATGTGAGGAGTTTCCATGGTTTAACTTTCTTTTACAGAAGATTCATCAAGGGTTTCAGCTCGATTGTTGCTCCAATCACTGAATGCATGAAAGGTGATAAATTAAAATGGACTAGCGAGGCTGAAAAGCTTTTAAGCTATTAAAATGAAAGGTGACCGAAGCTCCTATTTTGGTATTACCTAATTTTGACAAAGTGTTTGAGGTTGAATATGATACCTCCAATGTGGGAATTGGTGTTATTTTGAGTCAAGAATCAAAGCCAATTGCCTTTTTTAGTGAGAAGCTGAATGATACAAGGAGGAAATATTCTACCTACGACAAGGAGTTCTATGCTATTTATCGAGCTTTATCTCATTGGAGTCAATATCTTCTTGCCCAACCATTTGTTTTATATTCTGATCATGAGGCATTGAAGTTTATTAATCACCAACACAAGCTAAATAAGAGGCATGCAACTTGGGTGGAGTTTTTGCAATCTTATAACTTCACAATCAAGCATAAATCTGGTGTTCAAAATGTAGTTGTCGATGCATTGAGTTGAAAATATTATTATTATCAGCCATGGGAGTCAAAGTAGTTGGATTTGAGACATCCAAAGATCTCTATCAGAATGAGAATGATGTGGATTTTAACTCAATATGGCAGAATTGCAAATCAGGTTCTTTTCAGCAATTTACTATCTTTGATGGATTTCTTTTTCTAGCTAATGCCTTGTGCGTTCCATCTTGTTCTTTGAGACATGTAATTCTAGCTGAAGCTCATAGTGATGCTTTGGGAGGATATTTTGGTAGGGACAAAACTCTGGCTCTTATTCAATCAAATTTCTATTGGCCTAATATGTTTAGAGATGTGGAGAGATTTGTGAAGCAATGCAGAGTGTGTCACTTGGCAAAAATAAGAGGACAAAATTTAGGTTTGTACACTCCATTGTCGGTGCCTAATGCTCCATAAGAGGATGTGACTTTTGATTTTGTCTTGGGACTACCGAGAACTCAAAGGAACAAAGATTCTATCATAGTTGTTGTTGATAGATTATTAAAGATGTCTCATTTTGTTCCCTGCAATAAATCAAATGATGCATCTCATATTGCTAATTTATACTTCAAGGAGATTGTCAGATTACATGGCATTCCAAGAACTATGGTGTCTGATCGAGATTCAAAATTTCTTAGCCATTTTTGGAGGACTCTATGGAGGAAACTGGGTACGTCTTTGAATTTCAGTAGCTCTCATCATCCACAAACCGATGGGCAAACAGAGGTAACAAATAGAAGTTTGGAAAACTTGCTTAGAAGCTATGTTGGTAAGAACATTAAGCAGTGGGACCTCATTCTTCCACAAATTGAGTTTGCTTACAATCGTTCCATGCATCTTACCATTGGTAAAAGTCCTTTTGAGGTTGTTTATGGTGCTAATCCTGCTGGTCTTCTGGACTTAGTCCCTCATTCTACGAATAAGCAATTTAGTGGAGATGCTAACGAGAGGGCTAAATAGATAAAGAAGCTGCATGACGATGTTAAAGCAACCATTGAGAAGCAAAATGAAAGGTACATACAAGTAGCTAACAAACATAGAAAGCAAATGAGGTTTAATGCAGGTGATCTAGTTTGGATTCATCTAAGGAATGAGAGGTTTCGACCAGGAAAATTTGGAAAGTTGAAACCAAAGGCTGATGGTCCATTCAAAGTATTTAAAAAAATTGGAGAGAATGCTTATGAGATTGATCTACTTAAAGAATATGGGGTATCATCAACATTCAATGTGGCTGATTTAATTCATTATTATGGTGATCAAACAAATAAAGACTTGAGAACAAGTCTTTTTCAACAAAGGGAGATTGACACGAGAGTGTCTAATTTTTCATAATTTTTAACCCAGCCCACTCAATTTACAGCTCATGAGCATATTCTTTGGACAAAGTTACACCTATTTCAAGATGTCTTACTTCATGATCAAGGAATGCATAAAGGGGTTAGTTGGCAGATGTGAAGCATTTAAAGTTAGCTGGTAGATGTGATGGATTTAATGTTATAGTTCCCTATGCATGAAGGAATGATTCATGCTCTAGTACTTATTTTAATATTCTAGGGTTGAAAATAACTTTTGGATAATTTATTGTATTTGCATAAGTTCTTTGGAATCTCTAAAACTCTGTATCTCTTGGATGCGTCCTTGAGTGGTGAGTCTTTTGATTTTAGTTCTGTATCCCTATTTAATTTTCTTGAGATGGTGAACTTTTTGTATTCTCTTGCGATTTTAAACTTGATAGTGAACTAACTATCTTTAACTATTTTGTGCAAGTTGTGTTCTGAGTTTGTTGGTTTCCTACAACTCAACTTTCGGGTATTCTTATTTATTTTTGAATTTCATTCCTTTTTCTACCTTGCCGGTATCATCAACTCACCCTGCTTCTTATATTTGATACTGTGACAGATGCTACTGATTGAATTGAAGATGCTGCTCTAACTATTGATCCATATTATGATTCTGCTCCTACTTAACTAAACTGCTAACGGCCAACTCACATTCTACAAGTAAAAGAGCAAGGGAACAAGCACTAGTAATAAGGGCGGAAGGAACAAACCAAACAACTTTAAGACGCGTTAGCTGACTCAACAAGCAAGGGCTAGCATAAGCTTTGAAACAGACCATAAAGCAACAGAATCAGTTGTGTGCAAGTAAGCTACAGTGAGAGTTGAGTCAACTATAGAATATGAGGTTTAAGCAGAAGCGGGAAGTATATAGTTCCAGAAGTAACGGAATAAAAAGGACAAGTTTTGGAATAAAAAGGATAAGCAACGGAATAAAAAAGAAGAGGATTTCACCGACAAAAGTATAGAAGAGGATTTCTCTCTATTGTTGCTGACTTCTTACTTGCACCTTCCAATTCAATTAACGATGAAACTGGAACAGACCCGATTGCTGCTCCCGTTTGCCAACCAGTACTTGAAACTGATACTACTTCTAATCCTTTTATGTCTAGAACTGGAGTTGGTCTGGAGCTAAACCTGTTAGATTATATGATTATATTTAATTAATATATATTATGGATATGATTGAATTATGATTATTGTTATTGATCAATAGAAATAAAGTTGAATTAAAATAGAATTATTTAGGGGATGCTCTTGATGGAATGAACTCTCCTAATTACTTATTCTGGACCTTCTATTCTTGCATATAAATATACAAGACCTCCTAGAGACACAATAAGGGAAACTAAAAGAGGATAAACGATTATGAGAATGGTAGAAATACGTGACATAGTTCAGAGATTACATATCTTCTCTCCATCTCTCTTTGTCAAGTGAACCAACCAATTGAGATATTATAGTTCATCTCTCATATTATTGTGTTCCTAAATTCATCAATCAAAGTGGTTCTGTGAAAGGATAGGAAGAGAGGAGAATGTGAGTTTAGTTATCCTTGTAGATTGACATTATTATAGATTTTGGATCCGACGATGATGCACTTGTAGATCAGATTAAAGTTTTTCTGAGTAGCAGTATTAAAGGTACGCATCATAATAATCTTTTAGATCCAATGTTATTTGATTTCATATTCTAGCATTAAAATTTTTTTTCCACATTACAGATAGCATATTATAGTTTTATGCTAATAATTGGCATCAGAGCCATGATTTTGAAATCAAATATTTTGGATCTATTTGTTAGCTTCTTTTGTTCGCTAAAAGATGTTAATCAATTTTTTATGTACGATGCATGAATGATTCATTGGTATTGTCGATCTATTTTCCCATTCAAGCTATCATATCACTTGCTAGCGATATATAGTTTTATGTTTGATCGATGGATTTGTTGTTTGTTATCAATGTTATTAAGGGCGATGATCTATCACCTATTTTATTGTCAGTAACGGCTATGCAGATCAGCAGTACTGATGCATGCTGACATCAGTTGTGTGCTGCCAGCGGCGATCGTGCGTAGGAAGCAGTCACACACAGCAGCTACGCGCGAACAGCAGGCTGGTTCCGGTAGCACCGCTGCAGAGCGATGATTGCGCGAACAGTAGGTCGGCTGCGGCAGTATCACTGCAAAGTGGTGGTCGTGTGCAAAGAGCAGCCATGCATCATGGCCGCGCGAGAGCAGCAGCCGCGCATCGTGGCCGCGCGAGAGCAGCAATCGCGCATCGTGGCCGCGCGAGAGTAGCAGGTCGCGCCGCCTGCGGGCAGAGGCCACACTTAATCGACGTCCACACGCGGGCAGCAGCCGCGCATAAGCGGTGGCCGTGTGATCGCCAACCAGTAAAGGCGGTGGCTGTCGCGTGCAGAAGCAGCTCGCTCGCAATGGCGGTGGTTGTCGCACGCACAGGCAATGGCTGCGGGTAGAGGCGACAGCACCTGCAAAGCAATGGCCTCCCATGACAACTACGGTGGCTGTGAGAAGAGGCAACATCGCGCCCTCCCGTAGAGGCGATGGCCGTATGCGCAAGGGGCGATGGCGTACGGAGGGTTTTCTGAAAGGACATTTGCCCTTTGAAAATATAGGAATTTCGAAGTTTCTCCTTTTATTTAATTTCCTTTAATGCTCTTCATAAATTAGATATTTTCCTATATATCTTTTTAATAGTTCTACCCTTTATGAATATTGTAATGTTGTTTATATCCTATCAATATAATTATAGTTTTACCCTTGTGAAATTGTAAAATTTAATCAATATCCTTAATTATAAAATTAATCAATATAATTTAATTTTAATTGAATTTGATCATTATAACTATTGATTTGATTTAGTTATGATCAAATTTAGAAAAAAATTAAATTTGGGTCTTGATTGAGTCAATTGGATTGATACTTAGTCCAATTATAAGCTTATCTAATTAAATAAGGTTGACTGGTTTAATGGCTCATTGATGGTTTTCTCATATAGTTCATTGATTTCATGTGGTAATTAAAATTTAATTATTGTTCTTGGATATTTATTTGGTTATTCACATGTATATGTTTTCGATTATGAAATAATATTTTTATTTCACATAAAGACCTTTCATGATTTATGTATCATCATGATTACAGTATTATATAAGTTTTTTGTATGCTGATTAATGTTTAATAATTATTTTATTATTGAATTATTTCAGTATAAATTAGATTAAAAAACTTGATGAATATTATTTATAATTCATCTCCCTAAGTTTTATATGACCGGTAGCTGCCAAAGTAGCTTGAGATGTTAAACTTTTGAGATGTGAATTATAATAAAGGTCTTATTATTTATATGATATTTTAGACTGTATTTTATATTCTTGTATTGATCATGTACCCATTAAAGTGACCTGGACCAATAATTTATAAAATACATTATGGAATTGGTCCTAAATGATAAAAAAATAATATTTATAATGACACACACAATTGGAAGATTTAGATAATCCCAAAGGAAAATCTATTTCAAATAATTATGTGATAAGATAGGATAATACTATCTTAGATATCCTTACAGTTTAGGATTATATACTCACAGGTAGCAATCATATTCCACAAGGATGATATCAGTTCTTCGTAAATAATTTTGTGTGAACACTAAATATGTCAAAATTTCACCCAAAGGTGAAATAAAGATGATATCAATAGTTCAACATTTATTAAAAAACTTAAAGCATTACATTATATTCTTATAATGTCCATATATTTTATCTAGAATATATGGCTTGAGCATATGCAATTTGTATTGAGTGAGTTAGACCTTGATCAGATTAATTGAAAAGGAACACAGACTTAACTATTGGAAGTTATGTGGAATAATTCATATAACTGATTGGGAAAGGTTTAAAAAACTCAATGTTATTATAATTGCTAATAATATTTAGACTTCAGTATAGTTTACAACTAGCGCATAAGAATATTTATAGATCAATTTATATTTACTGATAAGTCATTGGGTGACACCTTAATAGAAGAATTGATTGAAGATAATAAATAGTCTTTAAGGAATTTAAGATAATATCCTCAATATAGCTAATAAAGCTGTAAGCTCAAGAACATTAAGCATGACTGTAATTGAGTCATTTATCATAATTTATTATATTTCTTCTTAGTTTGACTCATTTAAAATTTAATTAAGAATAAATGAAACTTAAATGAATCGACTAGTATATGTGTATAGAAAGAATCAAAATTAAGATAGAAAAGACTCAAAATATTTAGAGTACTTCTTAAGGAGTCGGTAATAATAAAAGAAAATTAAAGCGCAAGCCAACTGAGTTTATAAATACTACATAAATTCATAAAGAAATTTTTTTACAATAAAGTGCTACTTTTGTAGCAAGGAAAGTTATGTGAAGAACTAAAGATTTAGATTAAAAGAAAATGTATAAGTCTGATCTTTGTATGGTTTAAATCAAATATTGTATAAATCATTTTCTAATACTTGGTGGATTAATTTTGATGCTTCAACGAATGTTACCAATAATAGAGATTCATTTTAATATAAAAATCCAAAAGAGAATGAAATATTCATCGTTATAGGGAATCATCTTAAAGCGAAAGCAATAATAGTTTATATTTATTGCCTATGTCTAGAGATGATTCATTTGATGGATCTGGAGGATACATTATTGCTAGAATATTATTTCTCTTTTGGCGGTTGTTACCAATGTTCTTATAATTCTGGGAATTTGAATTCTTTACCTAGAATTGTTAGAATATTATTTCTCTTTTGGCGGTTGTAAACTTAGTATGATTCAATAAAGTAATAGTTTATACAGAATTAATATAAATCTTGAGTTTATAATGATCTTATATTAAAATAAAATATAGTAAACTCCTTGAGATTATGTTTATATTTGCATGTCACTTTATGTTCTACCTTATTAAAGAGAGATATTTTATCATCTTAAAGATAACTTATCTAGATATGATTATATATATATATATATATATATATATATATATAATATATATATAATATATAAAGTCTCAGGCTATTGTAATTCTTAAAGTATACATAAATGAGGTCGAAAGGTGATTAGATAGAAAAGTCAAGATTATCATATCTGAAATGGGTGATAAGTTTTAAGATATTTATAATGAACCCAATTATAGTTCTAGTTATTTTGATAGATTCTTGGAAAAGTATGGTATATGTATTCAATATGATTTACCAGATATATCACAACAGAATAGGATTGCTGAAAGATACCCGTACTCTTATAGATATGATTAGGAGCATGATAGATTATTCTTTGTATCCGAATATATCTTAAATAGGACAACTATATATATCTTAAATAGGATTCTTAATAAATAAATTCCTTCAACTTCTCTTGAGTTATTGATTGATAAGAAACCCAACTTAAGATATTTACATATTTGGGATTGTTTTGTAGAGATAATGATTTTCAATTCACATAAAATAAAATTAAATTTAATAACTATTTTTGGATATTTTATAGTTTATCAAGAAGGTTCAAATGGTATATTTCTTATTGCCCTAATCATAGTAGAGTAATGTAAGATTCCTATAAAATAGCGAATTAATGAGAGTGAAAATCTTAAAATTTAATTTTTGATATAAAAATATATAATTTGATACTTATTTTGTTACTCAAGAAATTATTGTTATTCAAATCATTAAATGATTTGATAAAGGCGAACAACAAAATAACATTACTAAACTCTCACATAATATTGATGTCGTTGTTAATAGTCTTGTAGAATAATCACAATTGGCAGTTTTAAGAATATCTTAAAGGAAAAGGAATTATGTCATTTATGATTATTATGTGGTATATCTATAAGAATTATATTATAATATAGGAATCAAATGGATCACTCATCCCTTATTATTTTCACAAGTCATGAAAGGTAAAGATTCTGAAAAAGAAAATATAATTCAATGAAAGAAGATTTAAAATCAATAACCAGGATAGTGTTTGATGAATTCGTCGAATTATCCAATAATTATAAAAGAGTGTTCTATAAATATAATTTAAGGACAATATCGAATGATATAATGGTCAAACTTGTGATTAAATATTTTATTCATAAATAAAGTAATGACCATAATGAGATATTTATTTTTTAAATAAACTCATTAAGAATCGTCATGACATTGGTGACTCATTATGAGTTTGAGTTAGACCATAAGGATGTGAAAATAAGTTTTCTAATTAAAGATTTTGCTTTAAATAAGTTATTCTAAATGATTCGTAGAAGAAATATAAAATTTGGTATGTAAATTTAAGAATCCATTTATGACCTTAAATAAGTTTCTAACAATGATATATAAACTTTCTTTTGATATCATTAATTTCTTCATGTTTAAAGAAAAATACTGTTGATCAGTATTTATACTTGAAGATCAGTGGGAGCAAGTTTATTATATTATAATATTTTACATTGTCAATAATGTTCTTATTTATTATACTAAATCAAGAAATTTATTACTAAGAATTTAAGATGGTTGACATGCATGAGATATCTTATGTTATTAGTATTGAGGTATGAGATATCTTATGTTATTAGTATTGATGTATTCAGTTATAGATCTTAATAATTGTTTAGACAGTCTCAGAAAATATATATTAACCAAGTCTTGGAAAAGTTTAATATACAACTTTGCTCAGCAAATCACAAAGTAGAATTTTAGTCAAAATTGGTGCTTTAAAGTTACTTGAAAAGAATCAGATAAAAGAAATATTCTCTATATATGCATAGTTGGAAGTCTATGCTCAGCCAATAACAATACATATATCAATTTTACAGTTAATATATTTTGTAGATATTTAAGTTATCTAAAAATAAAAATATTAAAAGACTACAAAGAAAAGTAATAAGATATCTGGAAGGGACGATTCTATACTCACATGTATGAAAATATATCAGCTTGAAATTATAGTAATTTTCAGGTGTTGATTTTATAAATTACGTTGATAACAGTGACTCCACCTTATTATTTATATCTATATCAATCAGAGGGGTAATTTATTATTATATTATTAACAATGAAAGTTGATTTTGTGGCATGTTTTGAGGCCACTAATCAAATTTATGACTGCGAAATTTTTATCTTAGAACTTGGTATGGTCAGACTCAATTGTCAAGTCGCTGAAGATATTTTATATAACATGTCGTACCAATTTTCTTCTCTGAGAATGGCAAGTACTAGCATCTCTATGTATTATGGTATAAAGTACTTGATGGTTAGAGAAAATGAGTCCACAATTAATTACTAGAGTTTCACTATATTGATTGTTGATTCATTCACTTAGGACTTACAGCCTAAAGTATTTTTGAAAGAACTTGTTCTTGTAATTGGGTTTGTGAGAAACTCATAAAAGATATGGTGATGCATGTTTGAGTGGATACTATAATTGATATTTTGCTTACGTACTTAAGTTATTTGTTTCTGCTATCTTATTCACAGTTATGTATGTATATATTATGATTGAATGTGATAATAAGATTATCTTGACAAGACAAATTACAATGATCATTTTAGACTGCATTAGGAAAGGCTAATGATGTTGTGATACATAGAAGAAAGTATGATATTTATGTCATGCAACCGTTATGACTCGCATTGCTAATCAGACTTAATATAGTATTATTGTATTTGTTGGACTTATTGACCTATTTAAAAATTCATGCACGTGTAAATAATTTTCAAAAATTTCAGAATCCGTAAATTTATTTTTAAATAAATGTTATTTATTTATTTTGATTTTGAATCCTTTTTGTATATTACCAAATTAATAGGTCAAGTAGGAGAATGCTAGATTATGTGGCCTATTTAATTAAGATATATTATGCATATAATTGGATTATGATTATGGTTATTGACCAATAGAAAGAAGTCCAATTAAAGTAAGATTATTTAGGGGATGCCCTTGATGGGAAAAACTCTCCTAATTACTTATCTTAAACCCTCTGCTCTCGCTTATAAATATACAAGACCTCCTAAGGACAATAAGGGGAACTGAAAGGGGATGAACGATTATGAGAGTGGCAGAAATACGTGATATAGTTGAGAGATTACATATCTTTTCTCCATCTTCCTTTGTCACGTGAATCAGTCAATTGAGAGATTATAGTTTCTCTCTCATATTATTGTGTTCCTAAATCCATCAATCAAAGTAGTCCTGTGAAAGAATATGAAGAGATGAGAGGGTGAGTCTAGTTCTCCTTGGAGATTGACATTATTACAAATTTTAGATCCGACGATGATGCGCTCGCAGATCAGATTAAAATTTTCTGAATAGCAATATTAAAGATATGCATCATAATAATCTTTTAGATAAATTATTATTTAATTTTATATTCTAATATTAATTCTTTTTTCTATTACAGATAATATATTATAGATTATATGTTAACAAGAGCATCAAATCTTTCTTTCTTTATCTTTTGACGAGAGAAATAGTAAATAAAACATTAATTGAAACTCGCGCTTCTCCCGTTAGTGCCCAAACAAAGTCATGGATGTCAGGTTTGTATTTTCTATGCGTGAGTTCACTATCTCGATTTCATTCTGAACTTATCAATTCCTACTTTTTGAAATGAAAACTTCACTACTAATTATTTCGTCGACAAAACAAGAACAATTAGATCCAGATAAAAAAAAAAGATTCAAGGAATTCATGCTTGGATGACTACTCTGTTTACTTACAGTAAACCCAGATTTAGATAGAGTTCTTAGTGGGCTGTAAACGATTGCCAACTCATTCACTTTCATAATCGACTACACAAGCAAGCACGTATAAACTAATATATAAAGATGTAGTATTACTCAATCCATCCATAATCAATTTGCTTCTTTTCGACAACACCTAGAATTGAACTGAACTTGCGCACTGTTGATTTGATTTCCCTTTTACCGCTCGCTTAATAGATATCATATTGTTGTTATCTTGGTCTTGGCTCTTTGACTCATTGCTTCTTCCTCCTTTAAATGAATCTTCTTAGACTCATTGCTTCTTCCTTGTAAATGAATCTTTCTTATCGATAGCAGAAGCATAAGCCGAATGAGATAGATAGAACTGATGCTGACACTTGGTCTTATGCCGTGTCAACAAATACTGACTCATCCTTGTTACACAGAGCTCGATTTCAATCGAACCTGACACTGATATTTAGTAACTCACTAACGCCTAGTCAACTCATGAATGGAGAAAATTGGAACTCCAACTTATCGTAAGCCGCAGGACTTGTTGAAATCGACAAGTCAATCCAAATAATATATCCCGTCGCCACCACTCGAATTCGAACTTGAATATAATTCTTGTATCTAATCAAACCTAACTGCCCTGAATGAAGAAATAAGGTCATTTATCTAAGTAAGATTTTGATAGGGTCAATAATGGGTCGACCTGGCTCACTCGGGCTCGTGCCAGGTCGACGGTCACGTCAGCATCTGAGGTGGAGTCGCATCCGCTCCAGCTCGGCGTCCAGGTCGGCGGCGACGTTAGTATCCGAGGTGGAGGGGTCCGGACGCGGCACCATCCCAGCTCCCTCTCCACGCGCCATTAATGCTGCGTGGTGCGCTATACCCTCATCCCATACTTCTGCACTGACTGGCCCGCCGTACGACTTGGCCATGCCCAAGGTGACGGCGGAGGTAAGGCCGAACGTATGGGCGACCTCCCCTCCGATAAGTATAAAATCCCCTTTTGGTAGCACCAAGAAGGGGGCTCTCTCCTCTCTAAAAAGAAAAAGAACTCGTCTCCTTTTTCCGAGAAAGCAACTAACTCGGATGTCAGAGGGGTCACGTTGGACACCCCCCACCTCCGACGAGGCCTTTGTGCAGGATCCACACTGCGGACGCCGAGTGGAGCAGGCGAGCAGACAACCGAGCCGACGCTAGGGCACTGACCTCCGAGGGACGGTCCCAACCCGAGTTGGAGATCTCAATTCTGACTGACGCAGGTGAGCTTGCGCACTCGGCTAGAACTAGGTCGGTTGACATCTCAGCATGACCCCGAAAGTTTAACAACATTTTTGGCGCTAGAAGGAGGGCCGATGTTGCAAGAACGCCCGACAAGTAACCTGAACTCCGAACACCCGGATGGATTCACCCATATCCTCCCACCGACCTTGCAAGCGATCGGACAAACCCCCCGCTTTCCCGCGAAGGAGCCAAACATGGCAGCGCCTACACCGAATCGCTATTGGAGGTTGCTTCACGACCCGAGATTCACTCCTCCAGCACCAAACCCCGGGCCTCCTATTGTTTCGACCAAGGCATTCCTCAGCCTCACTCCGCAGGTCCAGACGTTAGCTGGGATGGTGCATACCATTGTCCCCTACATCCCCCAATCGGCACAAGTACTATCGCACCAATGCCCAGATGCTCCTTGGCAGACGCTGCAACAGGGAGTACCTCAATCAACACCGACCCGAGAGGAGCATCCCGAAAATGAGGTACCACGCTGCCTCCCGAATGAAGTTATGGCCAAAAACCCGAACACCCCAGTAATTCAGTCAGCGAGCCGTTCCCGGAACGTCATACGAATACCCTCCGAGCCGGATGCCGCCTCCTCGGACTCAACCGACTTGGTGAGGGAACAATTTTGCCAAGTCAATCAAAGGCTAGACGAGGTTCAAAGGGAGTTTGTCAAGTCAAAGGAGGAGGACGGTGAGACCTCAAAAGGGGTTCCCTGTTTGTCCCTGAGATTCAAGATAAACCGATCACACCCAGCTTTTGGCTCCCGATCCTGGAGCCCTATGATGGAAGCACTGACCCATCGGAGCACATCGCGACGTTTAGAGCTCAGATGGCTCTCTACAACACCTCTGACGCTTGGATGTGTCACACCTCTCTGATGACCTTTAGGGGGCCAACTCGGATGTGGTACAATCGATTGAAGTCATCTTCAATCTCATCCTTTGACTACCTCACCAAAGAATGCGAGCTCAACTTCATGGCGAGTTCCCGCCCAAGGCTGACAGCTACCTCACTACTCGGCCTCGTGTAGGGAAGCAACGAACCACTCGCTCAATTTGTCGACAGATTTACGATAGAGGTCAGAAGGATGCCTGACGTACATCCTTCGCTAGCAATCCAAGCATTCCTAATGGGGCTCCATCCCTCCTGATTCTTCTGGTCTCTAATCAAGCGGTCGCCGTCAACAGTACCAGAGATGTTGCAATGGACAAATCAATATATGGCTGTCGAAACACTGGTGGCTAGAAAATGGGAGGATCATAAGAGGCCGTGAAATGACAAACCCCAAGGACAACCCTCGGGAACCTCCAGAAGAAGGGATAGGCTAGAGCTACCCGCGCCCAGGCCTCTCCCGATCCCGCTCAACTCGACCTAGATGGAGGTTTTCCTCCAAATCTGAGACAAAGAACTCCTCAGGACCTCTAACCCAATCAGGACAAAGATCGGAGGACGCGATAAAAGAATGTACTATCATTTTCACTGTGACTACGGGCATGACACAGAGGAGTACAACGACCTCAAGAACCAGATCGAGGACTTAATTCATTGAGGGCACCTTCATCGGTTTGTCCGAGACCGACAAGCACTTATCGACGAGGATCCTCACCGAGAAAGTGAATCCTCACCCTGATCAGAGTGGCCGATTGAAAAGCAAATAGACGTCATTGTCGATGGACCGACATCCAGGGGGGATAGTTCCTCAGCCAAGAAAGCTTATGCATGATCCATGATGGAAAAAAGGCCAAGGAGCGACCGAGACCCCAAGATCACCTTTGGGTCGGGGAATGAGGTGTACCCGGACTGCGACGATGCCTTAGTAATCTCGGCCCAGGTTGCCAATGCCCGAGTCAAAAGAATCATGGCCACACAGGAAGTTCAGCTGACATTTTATACTTTGACGCTTTTCAAAAACTCGGGCTGACTAACAAAGATTTGCTCCCTGTGACATCGACGCTGACAAAATTCACTAGAGACTCGATCTCCCCTGCCAGAACGATGATCTTTCTGGTCACCATTGGAGAAGAGCCAAGTTCAAAGATATTGATGGTGTCGTTCATTGTGGTCACACTCCCCTCGGCATACAACGCTATCATCGGTAGGCCAACGCTCAACAAACTCAGAGTAGTTGTCTCAACATATCACCGAGTCATGAAATTTTCGACCAGAGCTGGGGTCGGAGAAGTAAGAAGCAATCCTTAGGAGTCAAGGTAGTGCTACCTGATGGCAACAATGCTACTTAAGAAACTCAAAACCATGGTCCCTTCCCTCGACACCCGAGACGTAGATAAAATGTTGCCAAAGCCCGAACTAGCAGAGAAAGTGGTCGAGGTCCCCCTTTCGCCTGATAGAACCCTGATAGAACCATCAAGGTCAGCTCGATGATTTCGGAGGAACAACGGGTCCAGCTAGTGGAATTTCTTAGTAAAAACGCTGACATCTTCGCCTGGTCCCCAAAGGACATGCCCGACATTGATCCCGAAGTGGCTCAACACCATCTCAACATAGAACCCGCTGCCCGACTTGTGAAGCAATGACCAAGGAAGTTCACCCTCGACCAACAGAAAGCCATTGAGGAGGAAGTTGCCCACTTGCTGGAGGTAGGGCTCATCACCGATGTAAAGTATCTGAATTGGTTATCCAATGTTGCATTAGTTAAAAAATCTAATGGAACCTAGAGGATGTGCATTAATTACACCAGCCTCAATCGGGCTTGCCGGATTGCTACCCCCTCCCAAGGATCAACCATTTGGTCGACGTAACTTCAGGTTACGAGCTGCTCTCTTTCATAGATGCTTTCTTGGGTTATAATCAGATTCAGATTACACCAAAAGATCAGGAAAGCATGACCTTCATCACGCACCACGACACCTACTGCTACAAGGCCATGCTATTCAGGCTAAAGAATGCCAGAGTAACCTACCAAAGGATGGTCAATCGGCTATTCAAAAATCAAATCGGGGATAACATGAAAGTATATGTTGATGATATGATAGTAAAAAGTCAGGAAGTGACTACACACTTCACAGATTTAGCCGAGATGTTCCAAACGTTAAGGCAATACAAGATGTGACTTAACCCAACCAAGTGTGTATTCGGTGTCGAATCCGGGAAGTTCCTCAGGTTTGTCATCCACTAGAGAGGGATTGATGTGAACCCAAAAAAAGTAGATGTCATCCTCTGAATACAATCTCCCCGGATAGTGAAAGATGTCCAGCGACTCACCGGAAGACTGGCAACACTGAGTCGATTTATCTCCTGAGTCGGAGATAAGAGTTTTCCCTTCTTCCGAGTCCTAAAGCGAGCAAAGGACTTCGAGTGGGGCCCCCAATGCGAAGACTGCTGGTTACAAGTGCCCTGCAAGCCAATCACGTGAGTGATGACACGTGTGACACACTGTGTGATCTTTTTGCTTATGATTAATATTGGCATATTCTCACATTATATTATCTGTAGTATATATACTGTGATGTCCTTGGTTCTATGCAATGGGAATCGGATCATGATAATATCACGATAATGAGATCGATTTACGTTTAAACACAGACCCTAAATAATTTCGATCATAAGTTACTCGAGAGGGACATTGAGATAACTGGACAGATCGATATACTACATACCCGTCCATATGATGGAGGCGGCTGGTCTCATAGCCACTTGTGTGGAGACACTAAGGATATAAGTATAGGTGCTCATTGGAGAATGAGTTCACTGATTGATCCTAATGTCAGGCAGCGATTTTATAGTCTTAGTTGTGTATCTGGTCCTTAGAATTAAGACACAAAGATGTCTTGTATGAGTACTCCTTTCTTTGATGCTAGACTTACAAGTTTGAAATGTTTCAGATCTGGTACAACTGGTTATCGGGATTGGTAGCCAACCTTACGAAGGCAATTGAGTGTCAATAGAGGATCATCCACTCTCGGTATCATGAGAGAAATATCCCATATGTTCTTGCGCAAATAAATCTCTGGCCAGGGTCATTCGGACTGAGAGAGAAAGAGTTCTCTGAGAGAATCTGATTAGAGCGAGACTATGATGGATTCTGTGTGTGGCCTGAGTACCATGACCAATATACGGTCTTTGGGATATTAGTTAGATGAGGGATTATAGATATACGATTACTATGGACAAACAAATCCGATGGATTTGATCCCCCGTAATGTCTGGGGACTATGGCGTAGTGGCATAGTACGTCCATAGTCGATGAGTCGAGTGAATTATTATGGGGATAATAATTCACTATATCAGAAGGAGTTCTGATACAAGTGACTCACGGGCAGCTCAGTATCGGGCCTAGAGGGTCACACATATATAGTGGATGCTTCAACGAATAGAGTATTGGATGAAGATCCAATTAGCCCATATTCTCATTAGATGAGACTCTATGCTGATGGGCTCCTTGATTAAGGCCCAATTAGAGGCCTAAGAAGATTATTAGATAGAGATCCAATAATGTAAGGTTATTGGGTAATTAGATGGAGATCCAATACCTACTAAGGCAGGAGATCTAGGATTTTTTGTGGCTTTTTATAAATAGGAGGGGAGACTTATGGTTGATAGGCTACAGCTTTAGCCACCACCTCCTATTCTCCTCCCTCCCTCTGTGCAAGAGTTGCGAGATCATATTGGAGGAGTTTCACTGCAGAGATCCATCGTATGGATACCATACCACTAGAGAGGAGGACGCTTTACCTCCTTCATCTTTTCCATCCAGATCTAGAATACAGGAATATACAATCTCCCTAGGTAAAATCGATCTCTCACACATCGCAGTTTTATCGGTTTTTGTATTTTTCTCACGATCCCAATATTTTGCAAGACGATTTGATCTGTGTGGGAAACCAGTTTTCGTTTTGATTTCCACTACGCATGTGATGCACCCGCTGTGGTTTTCTAATAGTGGTATCAGAGCCAGGTTTTCAAGTGAAAGATTAGTTTTAAACTATGTGTGATGAGATTGAATCACGTAGAATCATTCTACGCATTCTTGTTTTGTTTTCACAGTGAAGGCAAAGAACGAGGAGGGGCGGCCAGCCAAGGCCAGCCCCCAAACAGGGCCGACGAGGCCACGGCCAAGGCCCCCTACAAGGGGGCAGCCGGCTGCAGCCAGGGCCAGCCCGCAAGGGAGGCCGGCACCACTTGCAAGGGTAGCAACTCGTAAGGGAGGCCGGCGCTGCTCGCAGGGACAGCAGCCCGCAAGGGTGGCGTTTGCGGGCACGGTCGACTGTGGCCATCCCGCAGGGGCGGCAGCCGCCCGCGGGAACACCCGCTTACAGCGCGACGCCCGCAAAGGGGGCCGACTGTAAGCCCTACCCCAGTTTAAAATCAGCGACGTCGGCCGCAGGGGTGGTCGCTCCTTGGCAGGGTGGGTACCGGTAGGCAAGGGCAGCCGTCGCCTGCGTACAAGAGGGGTTAGGGCAGATGGGGCAATATGGGTTAAGGCATCCTTTTGAGAAAAGGATGATCCAGCCCCTTTAAATTTTAAAAATTTCAAGAACTCTCCTCGTGTATAGATTTTAAAAATGCCCTCAATAATTCTAAATATTTCGAGGATTGTCCTCTCATCCAAAATTATAAAAATACCCCTGATAATTCTAAAAATTCTAAGCATGTCCTAATTTTTAGAAAAATAATTAATTAAATAGTTTAATTAATTATTATATATATCTAGTAATCATACATATGATGTGATGTACATGTGATGTATGATGTGGATGAATGATCATGAGCCAAGTGTTGTGATGTGTGTAATTATGATTATTATTATTATTGGGGCCGGCGAGCCTACGTTTTTCTCGTTTATTATTAGGCCTGCATGCTTGTGATTATTTGTAATTACATGGAGAGGCACAACGGGAGCATAGAGGTTACAGCGGGACCCACGATGCCATGGCGGGAGATCACTACGTATGGTGATGTAACGATCTGACGGAACCGATGATGACAAGATCAACAATCACAGGGCATGGAGATGCACCAATGCACAAATGATCCTATTATGAGTGATTAGGCCTATTGGCTTGGGCTTAATTATATTAGGTGACGGCTCATGATCATCTGGTGTGACTTGCATATGTGATGTGTTATACACCTACTAGATATATGTATATATATATTTACATGCTATGTAGATATATATTAAATATGTATGTTTATGACATGACATATAAGGAGACCGATTACAAAAACCCCTCCTAAGATAATATTAGGTCGGTAAGAGTGAGGCAATAAGATTGACCCATGTGACCTTCCATCGTTATAGGAAGAAATTAAAGCATGACATAGGTTGAGTTGATCGAGTCCCTCGAGGTTCACCTATCTACGTGATCGAGATTTTACCTACGACATAGAGATGTCACCGGTGACCCGAGGACATGGTATGCTTGGTCAAGTCCCTTGAGGGCATATCATCGAATCAGACTCATCTTGTAACGATGGTGATGACTTAACTGAATGTCATAGTTGGTCGAGTCTCTCGAGACTATGATGATTCAGAGGTCGAACATGACAAGAATCACAAGGAGTTGTGATTGGCAACAGTTGTCTACCTTTTAGGCTTAGTATAACTGGTCGAGTCCCTCGAGGTTGCACTAAGATACCAATTGGATCCTGATCCTCACTAGGAGTCTGCCAGAGACTTTCGTCTCACATGTCTAGGGTGTCGCGTGATTCTCTTAGAAAATAGTGAGAGTACATTAAGATAGAAGTCTATATCTTAATTAATATTTTCTACAAAATATGTATGTTATTTATTTTTTGCTATATCTTATTTTACCAGAAACATATCACTTACAAACCCTCTACATGGCATACTTGATGCTAACTGCCTCACTAGTCCAAACTATACAGGTTGGCTCCGTAATTTGAGAATTATTCTCACGGTGGAAAAAATCATATATGTCCTTAACATGATTGTGCCCACGCTGAAGGAAAGGATAAGTGAGGATAAGATCGCTCGTTTTGTGAAGTATATAGATAGTCTTAAAGGATAACCTGTGTATTGATCTTATACTTCAGTCTCTATCAAATTCCTTTTCATAGTTCATTATTAACTTTAATATGAACAATTTTAAGGTGACTCTCCCTGAGCTCCTCAATATGTTGAGGGAAGTTGAGAGTGTCATCAAGAAAGAGAAGCCAGTTCTCTATATTGGTGAGACCAAAAAGAAAAGGAAGGCCAGTAAGATCCTTAAGAAAGGGAAGGACAAAGAATGATCAGGTAAGGCAAAGGTTACAAAGTGAGACCCAGCAAAAAATAAAGGACAGTGCTTCCACTACGGTCAAGATGGACATTGGAAGAGGAACTGTAAGGACTACCTTGCAGAGATAGCGAGACAGAAGCTTGGAGAAGCTTCAGGTATATTTATGATCACTCTCCACTTGTCAGATTTTCATGATAACACATGGGTATTGGATACCAGGAGTGTTTATCATATCTGTAATTTATTGTATTTTCTTGCAAGACCTAGGAGATTAGCTAGAGGCGAGATGAACCTCAAGATGGGTAATAGAGCAAGAGTTACTGCAGTTGCTGTTGGAAAGGTCACCCTACATCTGCCTGGTGGAGCTATTATTGTATTAGATGCATGTTATTTTATTCCCTCTATTATCAAAAATATTATTTCTATCTCTTGTTTGATAATTAGTGGATATAAATTAGTTTTTGAGAATAATAGTTGTTCAATAATTATGGATGATGAGATCATCACTAGAGGGACCCTTATAAATGGCTTATATGTGTTAGACACTTCTCCACATATGATGAATATAAATATGTCTAATAGGAAAAGAGATGAGGTGAATAATGCATACCTATGACATTGTAGGCTAGGTCATATACATGAGGGAAGGATTCAAAAGTTGCTGAAAGATGGATACTTAGATCCATTTGACTATGAGACATATGCAACTTGCGAACCTTGATTTCGTGGGAAGATGCCAATTCTCCTTTTAGTGGAACTGGAGAGAGAGCCACCGAGTTATTGGAACTCATACATAGTGATGTATGTGGTCCCATGTCGACTCAGGCTATAGGTGGTTACTCATACTTCATTAGATTCGCTGATGATTTCTCTAGGTATGGACACATGTGCTTAATGAAGTACAAATATGAGGCATTAAGGCATAGTTAGCCATTTCTTTTTTGGATTGGTCTTCATCCTCCAAGGAACTTGAATCATCCCAAGTGGCCGAGAGTGCTTTCTTTTTTAGCATCAGTTTCTTCTTCAGTTGGGGACTTTCACTTTTGAAGTGTCCCGATTTTTTGCATTCATCGGAAATGATGTTGTCTTTCTTTGGTTCCTTTTTGTTTTTATAGTTTTTGTTCCTTTTTATAAATTTCTTAAATTTTCTTGATATAAGTGCAATGTCATGGTCCTCATCACTCGAGGTTTCACTCGATGAGTCATTCGTTGTTCAAAGTACTAAATCCTTCCTGTTCTTTGGAAGGGGTTCATCAATCTCATTATAAGCTTTACAGTTTAGTTTATAAGTCATACGAGAGCCCATCAGTTCTTCAAGAGGCAGGTTATTCAAATCTTTGGCCTCTTGAATAATAGTTACTTTAGGATCCCAATTTTTAGGTAGAGATCGTAAAATCTTACTCACAAGTTCAAAATTCGAAAAATATTTTCCAAGTGCGTTAGGTCCATTGATGACATCCGTGAAACGGGTGTACTTGTCTCCAATAGACTCACTTGGTTTCATTTGAAACAACTCATAATTATGAACTAGAATATTTATTTTTTATTCTTTTACTCTACTAGTCCACTCATGTGTGATTTCTAGTATGTGCCAAATATCAAAACCCGATTCGCAATCAGAAACACAATTAAACTCATTTTTATCAAGTGCACAAAACAAGGCATTCATAATCTTTGCATTTAGAGAAAAATTCTTCCTTTCTAAATCATTTAACTCGTTCATTGGTTTGGAAGATTTTTCAAATCCACTCTCAACTATATTCCATAAATCAAAGTCCAAAGAGATAAGGAAAATATGCATCCGTGTTTTCCAATATGTGTAATTGTCTCATTGAACATGGGTGGACGTGAAATAGAATATCCCTCATTCATGCCAAAACAAGTCATTTACTCAAGTGGGTGTTAATCTAAAGAGTAAGAACTTTGCTCTGATATCAATTATTAGGATCAATTGGCACTGTGGGGGGGGGGGGGGGGGGGGGGGGGGGGTTGAATTAGTGCAAGTATAAATATTCAGTTTAGATGATATCTTTTTGATTAAAATAATATAGGGAAATCGAAGCTTTTTGTTCTTAGTGAAATGATTGAGTGAACAAAGAAAAGTTACTAAGTAGATAGTTAAACCGGAAAGCTAAGCAACGTTTAAAGTAAAGAACTTATCGTGAAAACTTTGCTTTCTTAAAAGTTGAGTTAAATAGGAAGCTTTAATACAAGAAATATGTAATCAATGAAAGCAAAGAACCACTCACAATTTTTAGTGGTTCGGCACCAACGGCCTACGTCCACTCCCTAGTCCTCCTTCTGGAAGCATACCGGTGTCAACTACCAATCTTCTGTGGGTGAAGATCAAACCCTTACACTTGCTTACAAGGGAGACTTAAGAAAAATTTCTATCTCTAACCTTTCTCCCTTCCCTTTTCTTTTTTTATAAATCACTCATAATTTTTTCATAAAATTTAATTGCTCAAAAGAGTTGTAGTGAATACAAGAATACTTGGGATATTTATAGACCCCAAGTGGCTTCAAAATTTGGAGCCAAAAATCAAACATACCCGAAAAAACTGGGGGGTACTAGCGATTTACCCGCCGTCAACCGTTGGCCATCGCCCGGATTCTATAGCACGAGCGGTTTAACCATTGCCTGCGTAGTTTACCCACCGAAAGCTACTCGTTGTCGCCCAGATTCTATGGTACGGGCGGTCCAACTATCGTTCACCAATGGTTTACCCGTCGAATTCTCCGTAAAAGTGGGTCCCTCCACTTTTCAAATTCTAGCTTTGACTTTATGTTGACCATCTCCTTGGTCAACTGATTGAGCTTAACCTAAGCTCAACCTAACCTAGTAGTAGATTCAATTGCCTTATTGGGTTGATTTGAATTTCATCTAAATCAAACTCAATTAGAACTCACTTCTAACTAAGACTCAACGATTACAACACTTAATAATCATAAGCTTAATTTAGACCCAACTTTCGCCAATCCAGTAGCCTCCGTCATTCTTGCGTAAGTCCTTCGATCTTCTCTCGGTGATCTCCCTTCATGTTCCCAGCGAGCTTCCCGATCCCTTCGGCGAATCTCCTAACGAGATCCCACCGTATCGTCCGAACCCGACCCGATGCCTAAGCTTGATCTTGACCCATTATCTGGTTGTAACTCCACTGATCCTGTCATAATTAGACCTGCAATTCCTTTTCTAACACACATATTAGATAAACACACATCAATTGATCTCATCATCAAAATCTAAGATTTAATAGACCCGCCCAGGCCGACGGGGTGAACCACCCGTACCCAAATTTTTAGGATACGGTTGGATTTTGGCTCTGGTTTTGAAGCTAATTTGGGGCCTATAAATACCATAAGTTTTCTTGCATTCTATACAATAATTTTTTGGGGATTATATTTTGAGAAAATATTATGTGAGAATTGTAAGAAAAAGAAAATGGGTAAGTGAGTGATCAAAGAGTATAATCTTGTTTCCCTTGTAAGCAAAGTGTAAGGGTTTGGTCTTCATCCAAAGAAGATCGGTAGTGGATGCTGGTGTGCCTCAAGAAGGAGGACTCGGAGTGGATATAGGGCGTTGGTGCCGAACCACTATAAAAACTATGAGTGTTTCATTGCTTACATATTTTTGTATTGATGCTTCCGATTTAACTTAACTCCTTGAAAGTAAAGTTTTCATGATAAGTTCTTTCCTTCAAATATTGCTTATCTTTCCGGTTTACTTATTAACTTAGCAACTTTCTTTTAATCACCCACTTGTTTCACTAAGAACAAATTGCTTTGGATTTCCTATGTTGGTTTAATCAAAAAAATTTCATCTAAACTAAAAATTTACACTTGCATTAATTCACCCTGCCCCCTCTTAGTGTCAATTGATCCTAACAATTAGTATCAGAGCCACGTTTTTCTTATTTGATTTAACACCCAAGAGAATGAGTCTTTTTGGCTTTCAAGAAGGTTTTTCTATCGTTCACCCTCCCATATTCAATGGGACGGACTACACTTATTGGAAAACTCGGATGAGAGTTTTATTGCTTTCTTTTTTAGAGCTTGATTTATGGACTATTATTAAAAATGGATTTGAAAAGTCTTCTCTTCCAATGAATGATTGAAATGATTTGGAGAAGAAGACTTTCTCTTTAAATGTCAAGGCTATTAATGCTTTGTTTTGTGCCTTAGATAAAATGAAATTTGATCGGGTTTTTTGTTGTGATTCAGCTTTTAAAATTTGGCTTACATTAGAATTGACACATAACAACACACTTAATTTAAATGACTCATTAAATGAAATGTCACACAAAAATGAACATGAAGAACACTTTCCAAAGAACATCAAGAATTGTGAACTAAGAATGACATATGACTCAGTGAGTGATGAGAATCTTGGACATAAAATTTTGACAAATGAACCAGAAAAATTAATGAACTTAAACCTTAAAAATAATCTAAAGATGGACAAAACCTCTTGGATGAACACAAAAAGTCGAGGTGCTCCAAAGATGAAAAACACGATCAAGAAGAAGTGGAAGATCTCGCGCTTGTGGCCAACCACAATGAGGTAAGTAACCACCCTGGAAGCTCTTTTACTTTTAATGAGTTATTACTTTCTTTTCATTAGCTTTATGATGAATTTAGAAAGATTAGCAAATCTTATAAATTACTTAAGGAAGAGCATGCATCATTAGTTAGTAAACTTAATGAAATGCATGAAGTAGCACCATCACACAATACATGTACCAAACATAAAACCTTGCATGATATTTTACCATCACACAATTTTTGCTCTAAATGTGAAATGCTAGATGATGTTAAAAAGGAAAATATCATGCTTATTAAATAAATATTAGAAAATTTTGAAATAGGAAATAAATCCCTAAATATGATCCTTGGTAATAGATCATATTAATAGAAGAAACGATATAAGCTTTATTAGTAACATTCAACAGGAGCCAACCATGTTTGTGAAAGGACCTACATTAAATTTACCACTGAAAAATAAATATAATTTTTGTGGTAGAATAGGACATAAAGCCTACAAATGTCCATTTAAAAATTATAGTCCACATAAATTAATTGGGGTTCCTAAATGAACCTTAAACAACTTTAAGTCATTAGAGAAAATGGGAAGAACATACCATGAAGGACCCAAACTCAAATGGGTATCTAAATCAAAACCTCTCATAATATAAAGTTGCATCATAACAATGTTAGAAGCACTAAGTAATGTTTTGAAAGTAGATGCTCAATGAACATGACTTGAGATCTAATACTCTTTCAAAGCTTACTAGCCTAAGCAAATAATAAGAAAAATTATTGAAAATAAAATTATTGGTAATAAATCTTAAGGATGATTCGTTGTTATAATTAATCTTGATTGCTTTCAATGATGCATAATCTTTGCATAGCTAGAGCATGCTAAAATTAGAAAGAAGAAAGTTAAGCTATCTTAAATAAAAGTCATATATATGAAAGAAAGATTTTGATGATGATTAATGTATTGATTTATGTGCCTAAATTTATGTACATTGCCTTGAGATTAAATAACCAAACATTGAATTTGAACTTAAAGGTCATATACAAAATCATTTTTCTTTAAAGAAAAAACTTCTTGATAACATGATAGAATTTTCCAACATATAAAAATCATTGGATTTAAAATGAATCGAAACTTTTGTTTGAAAATATTTTATTGCAATGATCTTCGTGAAATTTTGTTTTGGAACTTTAATCGACATTGAACTCTAGAAATAAATTTCAAAAGAAGGACAATTATTCATGAAAGAACTTTTTATCTCACGAATCCTTCAACAAGATAAAATGATACATTTATTATTGAATATCTTTAACTATAAAAATGAATTAGAAAACTTTAGCTATTTTCTTTTGGAAAACAATCTATGTCGACTTTATTAAAATTTTCCAAAAAAAATATTTTTTGATGATGATTTTGGATAAGTTTACAAATGATTTTGTTTTAAAATGAGATTGATGAATCTATCGAAAGTTATTGATATTTTGATGATTTTATTATAATCTTGACAAGTTGAAAAAAAATTATACTTTAAAATCCTTATATAAATTTGTTCGAAGAAAGTCATATGAATGAATCATAATTTGTCTCTTTGGATCTATAACTTGAAAATCTTCTTATGAACCATATTCTTGAAAACTTGAAGTTTCATATACATAAATCAAGATCTTCTAATTTTTCTTCCTCGAAATTAACTCATGATCTTGATATCTACAATATGATATCTTTATGAATAAAAACTCTTATTTGATCTCTTAAGATTCTATTTTATCATCTAAAAGGAGATTTATTAAATTAAATCATGTCTTTAATATTCATAAATATATTTTAATATCCATATCTATCTTGACATGATTTATTTTAAAAATTCATGAATGACATAACATATCACCAAAATTAGTATTTCTTAAATTTGTGATAATTTAAAAATTATATGAAATTTATTTTATTATGAACAATTTCCTTGATGCTTTGACTTTATCCTTTAGGGAATCATGTTTAAATCTCTACGATTTTCACTTTTTAATAAAAAAAAATTTATGATCTTAACAATTATAATTAAAATTTTTATCAAGATCATTCTTCTATTTTATTAAAAAGATTTATCTTGGATGAATTAAGATAAACCCCTAAGACTCATTGTTATTATTTACAAAAGGGGAGAAAGAAACTTATTAAATAAAATCACGTCTTTTGATATTCAAAAATTTAATTTTATCTTTAATGATATGATCTTCTACTTCTTAGCGTAATTTGAATATGGATGTTAAGAAGAAATTATGTAATCATATTTCTTTTTAATATTAACAAAGGAGGAGATAAAATTATCAATATGATTGGAAGCAAATTGGACATGATAACCTTGAATGAGAAACAATATGCTTAGAAGAAAATTTAGAATTTTCTAAATATATGCGAAATGCATATTTCATAATTTGAGCTTAATGTATTATCATATTTTCCTTTGGATTTTTTATAAATTACACTTCTTATCAAAATATGCATGCAAAATTCTTGATTAACAATTTAAGCTATCATGTTTTCTTTTGAAATTTTTGATGCTTATTACCAAAATATAAATGAAAGGTGATCTACAAAAATACATGATTTGCTATTTATGTTAGAAAATCACACAATTTAAATGCGTGAGTGACTCTTAATGCTTCTTGGATTTCTTAGATTTTTGAGGTCACTTTTGAAATCACTCTAGTTAAAATGGACATAAGAAGAGGATTCAAATTTTTGTGATAAGATAGTTTTAAAAGATTATTCATGTTTCATGAATCTTGATGAATGTTTACAAAGGAAAATATATATAACATAAACTTCTATGATGCTTGAAATAAGTCTTTGATATTAAATCTTTAATGAATTACTTGATGTGCTACTCTTGATGTAAATGAATTAAATTGCATTGGTAGATATCAATTCTTGGATTTTAAAATTTACATTTAAAAGATTAAGCCCTATTTTTATGATATAATGTCTCTCACCCCACTCCCTTGTTTCTTATTTATTATTCAAAGAAAGGGAAGAAAATTCTTTCATAAGAAAATTATCAAGGGGGAGCAAAACTTGTTTGCTTGCATGATGCAACTTGCTAGCTTGAATATTACAAAGGAAGCAAAAATTTGCTAACTTACACTTCTCAAAAGAGAAGAAATAACTCACTAGCTTTATTTGCTATATTTTCTTGAAATTTATATAAGATGGATTTGTTGAGCTCATATTCAAAATTTTTAAAATCTTATATCTACAAGATTGAGGTTGAGAGTTAAAAATGCTAAATTATGAAAATATATAAATTGATAATCTAGATTTCATGATATTAAGCCTTTTGTGATAATGTTTTTGAAAGTATTCTCATGTTTTTATCTTATTATTTACAAAGATAAAAAGGGGAGAAAATTTACATGATGTTACCTCCTTACAAATTTATTTACTACCCTTGCTTGAAATTACATGAGATATTTTTAAATGCATGAGTAGCTCCTAAATTCTTGAATCTTCTTGAATATCTTGGATCCTGGAGCTTATTTTCGAAATTTATCTCTACAAATTAAAAGCTATACATAATGATATTTTATAACCCCTCTCTTATTTTCTTTCCTTCTTGTTCATAAGAGAAAGAAAATTCTTTATGACTCAGGTAGTATTTTTACAAAGGAGGAACAAAAACTCAGGTGCCTTAAAATTCTAAGCCCTATATTTCATCTTTTTGTTGATGACAAAAGGAGAGAAATATATATTGATAACACATGATATTAATGATATACATTGATATGGATATGGATTGATATATCTTGGATATGGATATGAGGGCACAATTCCTTTTTACTCATCATTTGATATATTGGATATGCAAATTTGGGTTGAAATTTACATAGAATTTTGATTGCTTGAATCTAAGGGTGTGTGATTCTCTTAAATGTAAGTGGTATAAATTTATAGGGAGTTAAGATTAACTCTTGTCATCAATTAATTGTCATCATCAAAAAGGGGGAGTTATTGAATCTTAGATTTTGATGATGAAATCAATTGATGGGTTATTGATCTAATATGGATTATTAGAAGTTGATTGATGCAAGATTAACTACGACAGAGAGAATGTGACAATTAGGTTTGGCTAGAGTCAAGTTCATGCATTAGGCCGGGGTTTAGACGGTGCAGTTGGGAACTCGCCAGGAGTGCGTCGGAAGCTTGCCGAGGGTATCAGGAGCTTGCTTGGATGGCACAAGGGAGTTCGCCAAAAGAAGACCGAGACTCGTTGGAAGATTGTTAGGGATAGCCGAAAGGCTTCCGGGAGTTGTGATGGTCTTGAAGTGGACTTGTGGCTATTATGATTGAAATTAATTAAGTCATAGTTAGCATCATGCAGGTTTAACCATGATGAGAGAAGGAGTTATAGATCAGACATGGACCCAGGATCAAGCTTAGGCATCGGGCCAAGGATTGGACGATGCGGTGGGAGCTCACCGGTAGTTCGCTAGGAGATTTGCCAAAGGGATCGGGAAGCTCGCTAGGCACATGTCGGGAGATCGTCGGAGGAAGATCGTGAAACTCGTCGCTGGATATTTCAAAGGTTGCCAGAATGTGAAAGTGAGGTCAATAAGCTTAATGGTTATACTTGATTGTAATCTTTAAGTTATAGTTAAGAGTGAGTCCGATTTGAGTATGATTTGAAAATCAACCAAAGAGGCAACCAGGTCCACTATGGGATTTGATTGAGCTTAGGTTGAGCTCAAATAGTTGACAAAAGAATTGGTCAACATCAGGTTCAAACCAGAATTTGGAAAATGGAGGGAACCACTTTTATGGAGATTTCGATGGGTTGTGCCACCGTACCCACGATTCCGGGCGACTGTCAGTGGTTGAGCTGCCCAAGTTGGGCAGCTGAACCGCCCGTACCCAGGAATCTAGGCACTTTCGACGGTTGACCTGCCCAAGGTAGTGGGTGAACCATCCGTACTTGGATTTTTTCGATACGGTTGGATTTTAACTTCGGTTTTGAAGTCAATTTGGGGCCTACAAAATGCTCCAAGTTTTCTTACATTCTATACAATAATTTTTTGGGATTATATTCTGAGAAAATATTGTATGAGAATTGCAAGAAAATGAAAAGGGGTAAGGGAGTGATCAAAGAGTGTAATCTTATCTCCCTTGTAAGCAAAGTGTAAGGGTTTTGTCTTCACCTAAAGAAGATCGGTAATGGAAGCTGGTGTGCCTCAAGAAGGAGGATTCGGGAGTGGACGTAGGCCGTTGACATCGAACCACTATAAAAATTATAAGTGTTTCCTTGCTTTCATTGCTTACATATTTTTGTATTGACGTTTTTGATTTAACTAATCTCTTTGAAAGCAAAGTTTTCATGATAAGTTCTTTCCTTCAAACGTTGCTTATCTTTCCGGTTTGCTTATTAACTTAACAACTTTCTTTTAATCATTCGCTCGTTTCACTAAGAATGAAAAGCTTCATATTTTCTATCTTGGTTTAATTATAACAGTTTATAGAATGTAATGATTCATTTGATTCTTGTTTGATTTTGTGCATTTTGATTTTTTAGAAGTATTTAAAACTATTAGAAGAATGAACTTGTTCTTTATGTTATATTGTAGCTCACCGTCGTATTGGAGAGCGAAACATGAATCTTCACAGCAGTAGGTATCACACTATATTTCGCATGGTACATTTATTATCATTTGGTTCATTTTGATATATGAAAATTTGTTTGATGGTTCTTTTATACACTTTTTATTGCATATACAGATTGTTGAGAGCAGGGAAAGAATTGACAATGGGAATATGGTTGATTCATGTGATGCAGTTCGTGTATCAAAATTTATCAAAATCCTTTACACATGTTTTATTTGCTCATTATCATATTTTCTTTTTCTTGCTTTAGTGATTTTCTTACACATCTGCTTATTGATAGAATGTTTCTAAATTTTTGTAGAATTTAGTTAACTTAGCTAGCTCAAAATGTACAGCTAAGACCACTGATTGGAAAAGACGTTTCGGCGCTCACCTAAGCGCTCAGGTGAGGCGAGATGAGGTCTGAGCGCCTCGCTCAATCTCCAAATGGCGTGCTTCAAAGAGACATCGCCTGGGAGCTTGCCTGAGCCCAAGCGTCGGGCGCTTTGAGCGAGCGATCGGGTTAATAAACCACGTGACCAAACCAGGTTTTTAGCTCTGGTTCAATCGCATTCATGTTAGCTGGTTCAATCGAACCAACTACGCACTGATATCAACCCTAAATCCCTAATCCTACTCGTAAATTGTGATTACACTACCAACATTTCTCTATTGATACTGTTGTTGCCTCTCTCCACTATTGCCGCTCTCTTTTGTCGTTGCTATTGTTGCTGCTCTCCACCATTGTCACTACTGTCGCTGCTCTTCGCCGTTGTTGCTATTCTCCACCGTCGTCATTGCTGTCGCTACTCTCCATTGTCGTCGCTGTTGTTGCTACTCTCCGCTACTACTGCCATTGTCGATGCGCGCCGTTGCCGTTGTTCTAGTAAGCAGCTTTCGCTCTCGGTCAGCTGTCTCGTCTCGTCTCTACTGTTAAACAGTATACTGTTAACTTATTGTTAATAATATACTATTAACAGTATACTATAGCGTCTCGTTTCGCTCGGACGAGATCCTAACGCCTCAGACATTTTAGATCCCTAGTGCCTTTTGACACCTAACGTATTTTAAATCACTGGATATGCTTTTGAAAGATTAACAAAAGCCTAAGGACACTTGGTACTGTTATGAAAAAACCAAGTGAACGTGCAGAGAGCCAAGGGTGATTTGTTATTCTTTACTGTATGGTTGTTGCTTTCACATAGGTTGTAGAATTCATGTTCCATATCGGGACAGTAAGCTCACTCGAATCTTACAACCTGCACTTGGAGGTAATGCAAATACTGCAATTATCTGCAGCATCACATTGGCACAGGTGATCTACTATTTTGCAACATTAGTTTTTAAAACTTGCCCAGTTTTGGCCTTATACATTACTTTGTATTCTGACCTTTTAAGCTTTTGTCTTAGCATCTACTCAACTACATTAAACAGTCCTATCTTACTAAGTAACTATTTGATGGTAAGCAAACTTGTTAAATAGTGTATTCTATGTATAATATAGTAATATTGGCCACATTGAAGGGTTCATAATTATTTCTTACGTGTTCATTGGATGTAATGAAGATTAGCAAGAACATGATTCTTCTGAACATGAATGGATGTATTTAAGAATTTTTAAGATACACAATTTATAAAATGAGCCTATTTTTGGAAATCAATTTGAATGATATTAAACATGCAATTAGAAGTTGCAATGGTGGTATTGAGTTGGTAGAAGAGAGTTTCTAGAATGAATTGAAGAATGAGGTTTCCAATCTAAAATTTATTTGGCATGAAGAAGATATAATAAATATATTTGACAACAGTTTTTGTAACAACAGTATTTTCTTCACCTGTTGCTTAGCTTATTCATGAAGAGGAGGATGTTAATATAGTTACTTTAACAGTAAAAAGGAATGACTAGAGATGGTTGCCATTTCCCTTGAAGATCTTAAGTTTGTTCACTCAAATTCATTGACTTGTTTTTGTGAAATAGGTGAAAGCTTAAGTTTGGAGTCAATCATAATTACATGTTTGATACACCCATAAAATTGATTTGAGCATACTTCGTCTTTGTCTCAATAGTTGAGGCATATAAACACTTTTTTATTATAGTATCTGCTCTCCTGAGTGGGTTGGGCAATATTTATTGGATATTTTTAGGATTTATAATTAATAAATTAATGAGGATGTGTCAATAGGAAAGGGCAAGATTGATGAATATCATAAGCATCTAAGTGTGAATTGATTTTAAGTATACTTCTTTATTTCAAGAGTTGAGGCATATGATCACTTTCTTGTTATACTTGTCTGGTATATCATGTTATAGTACATCGGTACATACCAACAATTCCAAAACTTAGTTCAAAAATTAGTAAAAATTAAAGATAAATAAGAATAAAATATATCAAGTTATAAATGAATAAAAATCCTAGGTTATAAGGATTGAGAATTGTAATTTTTTTCTTTATAGATCTATGGAACTTTATGACATGGTCCTCCATCGAAGATTGCTTTCATTGATCTTGTATCAATTTTGCATTAGATGTAACTCTAAGATTTGTGTAAGATAAACTATTGAGATATCATTAATATATACTTACTTTTAACATCATATATAATGAATGACCTCATGGCCCAGTGAATTGATGATACAGGAGTATCTAATTTGCTACCATTAATACTTATGCATCTTATTGATCCTATAATATTCCCCATAATAACCCACTAAAAAATGACAGCTCATGAGCATATTCCTTGGATAAAGTTAAAGCTATCTCAAAATGTATTTCTTCATGACCAAGGAATGCATTAAAGGGGTTAGGTGGCAGATGTGAAGCATTTAATGTCATAGTTCCCTATGCATGAAGGGATGTTTCATGCACTAATACTTATTTTGATATTTTAGGGCTAGAAAAAACTTTTAGATATCTGATTTGTATTTGCAGAAGTTCTTTGGAGTCTCTAAAACTCTATATCACTTGGATACATCCTTAAGTAGTGAGTCTTTTGATTTAGTTTCTGTATCCTCGTCTAATTTTCTTGAGGTGTTGAATTTTTTGTATCCTCTTGTGACATTATATTTGGTAATAAACTTTTTATCCATTTTACGCAAGTTATGTTATGAGTTTATTCCTTTTCTACAAATTGACTTTTTGATTTCTCTTGTTTCTCAAATTTCATTCTTTTTTCTCTTTTCCCAGTATAAGTTTGGTATCAGAGCTAAAGGCTAGAGATTGTGACAAGGCGAAATGGAAAAGATACAGTTAGTGAAGGTAGTGGCCATTAAGGTGACATTAAATCCTTAAAGTTACAACTACAAAGTTTGTTAAATAGTCTACAAGAAAAAAAATAAAATTATTGAAGAACTTCAGAATAAAAATAATTAGCATGAAAATATCGACTAAATATATGGTTTTGATGATGATATGCCATCTTACCCAAGGGGGTTTCAAAGATTTCAGCCAAGGCATAGAGACCAAGATGAATGAGAAAACAAATATAACTCAAGGTTGGATATTCCAGAATTTGAAGGTAAAATCAATATTGACGACTTATTGATTGGCTTAATACAATTGAAATAATATTTAATTTTTATGAACCACTAGAACAAAAGAAGGTTAAGCTTGTGGCCCTCAAACTCAGAAAGAATGCATCTTTTTGGTGGAAAAATCTAAAGAAGCAAAGTGAATGTGAAGGGAAGAGTAAGATTGTAACATGAGAGAAAATGAAAAGGGAATTAAAAAGAAAATACTTACTCGACAACTATAAGTAAGAAATTTTTCTGAAAATGTACATAGCAGAGTTCGACAATTTTATGTTAAAAGGCGAGCTTATGGAACCAGAAGAGCAGACCATAGCAAGATACCTAGGAGGTCTAAAATATGAGATTGCCAAAGTGGTTCAACTCCAACCGTATTGGTCTCTGAATGATGTGAGTAAAGTGGCCTTAAAAGTGAAGAAACAATAGAAGTTTGAAAATGGTTCTTGATATAAGGCGAAGGATGACTATACGAGAGGAGAAAATTCTAAGCCTACTCACCAAAGCAAAATAGTATCGAAGGGGAAAGACAAGAGTGAAGGGGAAAGCCTACTCACCTAATCTTATTGGTCCTTTGGACTTAGTCCCTCATTCTACAACTAAGCAATTTAGTAAAGATGCTAGTGAGAGGGCTAAATAGATAAAAAAGTTACATGACGATATTAAAGCAACCATTGAGAAACAAAATGAAAGGTACATGCGAGCAGCTAAAACTCTGATTTGTATTTGTAGAAGCTCTTTGGAGTCTCTAAAACTCTGTATCTATAGGATACGTCATTGAGTTGTGAGTCTTTTAATTTAATTTTGTATCCTTATCTAATTTCCTTGAGGTAATGAATTTTCTGTATCCTCTTGTGATATTAAACTTGGTGGTGAACCTTTTATCCATTTTACGTAAGTTCTATTCTGAGTTTGTTCCTTTTCTATAAATCTATTTTTTGATTTATTTTTTTTATCAAATTTTATTCCTCTTTCTTCCTTTCTGACATCAATCGATGTCCTCAATCCTTTGAAGTTTATGTTGGTTTGGTAAGTTTCTTTGATCCAATCTTGAAATTGTTTATATGCTCCCACGGCATATTATACTTTTGAACAGTGCACCATTAATACATCAATCTGGTAATAAGCAACATATCCTAAGGGCTTCTTGGGTGGTGTGTAGGGATGCAGAGGTTGGAGTGTACTGGAATTATCGCTATCTTCCTTCACTAATAGCTCCTCTACAGCATAAGAATGATTAAACTAAAAAAAATAACAACTATCACTATACATCGCCATGAGATCCTCAATATTATAAAGGCTCCATTATAGAAAGATTGTGACTTGTGAATAGAATGAGCTCCTACTAGTATCGACATCATAGAGTTTTAACTTTTTTTATCAAGTTTTGATTGAAGGTTCTCATTATCTTTATATGAATCTTGGTGCATTTTGCGATATTGAAAATCTACTGGCTATATGTTGCTTAAGACTGGTTATTCCTTCACCTCGATAGATGTAGAGTGTTGCAATATCTATGTTACCATGGATCATTTGATGCAAATAATTGTCAATAAAATAAGTTCTAGTTATCTCTAATTTGATATATGTCAAAGAAGGCCCAAATTAGCTCTAGTTAGCATTTCATCCAATGTTAATGCAAGAACAAACCCTTAGTGAGCCAATAAATTTCATCATCAAGCAATAATAAGACTGGTTTGATAGCCTTAAATGGGTCTTAAAGTAAGAAAATGACCCTAATTAGCTCTAGTTAGTCTTTAATTGCATTAAATTTAATTTTGATTATTTTTAATCATGCAATAATAAGCCTCTAATTAGTTGTAATATATGTAGAATGAGCTACAAAATCATGGGACAAGTCGAAACATGGTGCAACATGCTAATCTACCTAACATGCTAATCTTCTTAATCATGTTTAATCTACCTAATCATGTATTAATCATCCTCTAATTACCCATTAATCATGTTAGGATATGCTTGTTAATCATGCTAATTTCTCTTAAATGCTTTTAGTTAGGTCTTAATTAGTCATTAGTCCCTAATCAATTAAGATTTATCAATATTCTCTTTGACAAAGAGAACATACCAAGTAGGTAAATACCTTCAATTGAAAATAAATTTCATTATGTTTTGAGTTTGAATTTCTTTTTATCCAAAACGAGTTCCGCTAATCAACAAGCAGGATGATTAAACACATTTAAGCCTCTCAGTTGAGAGAAAATAATGAGACTAAGAGTGTGAAACTGTGTGAAAGAGGGGTAAGGAGAAGCTTTTATAAGCCCAAATTGCTCCCAATGGGCAAATTGACCATTGGGGGTTGAAATGGTAAATTTCAGCCCATTAGTGGTCGAAATAGTTAGGTGTTAATCAAATTTGAACTGTACTAAGTGGTAAGGTTCATCGTACAATTCCATATCTACATATCAGCTTATAGATAAATCTAAAAAAACATGGATAAGACAAGTTTAAAGAATTCGATCAAATTTCTCTTTACTCCTCTTAATTTAATAATTCTTGCAACCAGATGATTCTTTTGTTTTGTAAACCACATTAAATCTGTTCATGTCTATTTCACAAATTTTCCTTATATTGCTAGTAATTTGTATGAAACTGTTAGTTGCTTATCATTGCTCCAGTTCATTGACAGATCTTAACGGACACTGTCTTGTTAAGACATCAATGGAAAGAAATTGAAGAGCTTCGGGCGAAATTCCTGGTTGATCTTTATTTGGTGATATTATCATTATATATATATATAGTTTATTTGATTTAATTATAACCTCTTTTACCCTTTTCTTTTTTTTGGGTGTTGTAGAGCTATCACGCAGAGCATTGGGGGGAAGAAATCTTGAACATGCTAAACATACCGTTACAAGTGTTGGGCAGATGACCCAGATTCAGCCCATAATGGGCTTTAGTGAAGCCCATAGCCCAGAACATCACTTATATTAACCTAAAACCTAGATTAGGTGGCTAGGGTTGAGATTAAGAGAGCAGCGGCGGCTGGAAACGTGGGAGAGAGAAAGAAGACTGCAGATTGACAGTAGAGGCCAGAAAACAAGAGATCCAGGAAAGGGAAGAAGACAAGGGCAGGAAAAGACTATTCTCAATCATTCAAATCTCATGTTAGATCAGTTTGCAGTGGATTCTTACTGTGATCTCTTGGGAAGGTTTTGGATATTGTGATTAGGATTATAGTCCTTGTATCCCTGTGATTCTCATGTGGCTATTGTTTTGGGCTCGGGCAAGAAGCCTTGAGATCTGTATATTCATTATTTTGATAGTGGATTTTCTCTGGCTTGTCCCGTGGTTTTTACCCTTCGAGTTGAAGGGGTTTTCCACGTAAATCTTGGTGTTCATCTGATTATGATTTCTGTTTCATTCCGCTGTGTGTGACGGTTTGCTAGTATTTGTTCGTATACAAAGTTGATTCTTGTTTTATTCCCATCAATAAGTTCATTTCAGTCCGGATCTTTCCTATTTGATACTCAGGTTTGAGGCACATGGTTTTAAAGTGAACTCGAGGAGAGAATACAATTAGAGTTAGAAGAGGAAAAAAAAGCTAGAGCTCATCGCAAGAAGAGGTTGTTAGAGCAAACACAGAAAATTGCTAACCTTAGCTCATTGGTGTTATATTCTAAAAAGAATGATATAACTGTAAGTTGTCACTCTATGTACATGTTTGACTATGGTGTGGCCTCAAATTATTACCAATGGGCTTGTAAATTATGGTAATATGTATTGGCAACAATGTTAATAATGTTTTGGTTTCTCATTGCATTAGAGGGGCTCTTCTAAACTATCATTTGTTTGGATCTAGTTGATTTTGTAGATGAGTGATAGGACTCTTTGAGTCCTAATCATCCATCCTAGAAGAATCAATAAAACCTTGTGAGATTATAATAAAACCCCATATAGTCATTTCTATCCTATAAAGAAGTGTGACTAGAGTTTAGATTGGGGCCTTAGGGCTTAGTGCCCGCTGCCCCCTTTACTGGGCTAGTCGACCAGGGTTTCCCCCTGCTTAAGTCAGCTATAGAGCCAACCTAGCCGCCCCTTTTTTCTACTAAGGCAGGTTGGCTATAGAAGGGGCAAAGGGATAATTTTACTTAGGCAAATACCTTTTGGGCTAGGGTTTAGAACCCTATATAATGATGTTACCGCCCCCTCTCTTTTATCAAGCAAATATCATCTTTTACTCAGTCTTGTGCCGAGTCTAGGAGGGAGGAACCCCTCAGCGATTAAAATTCATAGAGCTCCTTCTAGGGTTTTATCATTTAGTATCAGAGCCAGGTTCCTGCTGCCCTGTCTGTAGCTATCTCTGCCTCCTTTACCTTCTCAAGCAATTCTCAAAATTGCTATGATATGCGCCTCTACCTTTCATCCTAGCCACAGATCAAATCAGTCTACCACTGCCCCCTGCATTTGATATGAAAATCTGGTATATTTTCATCACCCACACCTTTTCAATACTGCAAGATCCTTTTATCTTACAAGTTGAAGAATTTTCTCATATTTTTATCCGCTGCAAATTTCATCTGACGCAAACGTTATCGTTGTTATGAAGGCGAAATGCTGCAGAAATTTTTAGCCACTTATTTGCCCCTTGAAACCGATTTATTGCTTCTCCTTTTTTGTCAAAATTTTTACACGATTCCCTAGATCAACTTACCTTTCATCTGAGATTAATCTCTAGAGAAAATTCCTTCTGGAACTAGTTTTATTGTGCCTTCTTTCATCATTATGCAGTGTTGGAATTTTACGACGAAGGATCTGTCTTCCGTCTTTTACCCTATTTTCCTGTCATTACTCTTCCAAAATTTTATCAACTTTTTTCTGATATTAATCACATCTGAACCGAGGGTTTTTATATATTTTCCTTGAATTTTTCTCTGGAATTTATGTCAAGAATTTATCATTTCTCCGATGTAAAATATATTCGGTAGGACAGCACATCGCAGTACCTTTCTTCGATGAATTCCATTGGATTTGAGTGCTATCTTTTGTGGTTTTTGGACTCTCTTTCTCTCATCTGCAAACCCTACCATCCTCACCAAAAACCCTTCCAAACTGTACCCTAAATCGATCCTAAATAGCCAACTAAATAAGCCCTAAACGGTGGCAGCCTACTCCCATCTAAACCAATCCATCCATCCAACTGGTTATCTCCTCTCCAAAAATTCTCATGCTACTAGCCCGATAATAAAAGAAAGATCTCAATATTATAGATTTAGAGGCATACACCATGGCATCAGAGGAGGCCATCAACGCCAAGTTTGAAGCCTTTGAAAGCTGTATGGAGGAGAAGATACGATTTCAATATTTACAGATCTAGAGGCATACACTATGGCATCAGAGGAGGCCATCAACGCTAAGTTTGAAGCCTTTGAAAGCCGTATGGAGGAGAAGATGCGATCCCTTTTCGTCGAATTCAGCATGGGCTGACCACCTAGCCCGAAGAAATTGTAGCAAGGAGAAACTTCATATCAGTAAGACGATCCTCAAGAGCATGGCCACATCATCCCTGATCCAAATGCTTCACGCATGAAGGTTGACTTCCCTAGATAGGAAGAAGGAGACCCGATCGGATGGATCACGCGAGTGGAATGCTTATCTAATAAAACTATGGATTGGTCTAAGAAATAACTTTTAGGGACTTTTATTGAGAGCCTAAAGCCGGAGATTCGATGAGAAGTAAAGGCGTGGCAACTGTACGCTCTTATGACGACAATTTCCTTCACGAGAATCTAAGAAGAACGTTTGAACCATGAAGTATGAAGGATAAGGGTCGCTCCCCAACCAACCATGTCAAAGCCTTCAGCCCCCTCTACTACCATGTGAGCCCCTGCACCAAAAAAATTAACAAGAGACGAGCTTCGTGAACGATCGCCAAGGGGTTGTGCTGGCACTGTGATGAACCGTTGAGCCGAGAATATCACTGCAAAAAGGGCCGGCTCCTCGTGATTGAACTAGTAGAGGATAAGGACAGTGAACCATCTGAAGAAAGCCTCAAACCTGAAGATGAAGCCACGGAGGAAGAGCCCTAACTGGCTAACTACACAGTGCATGCGCTGATCGGTTACCCAACACGCAGACGATGAAAGTTGGAGGACTTCTTAAACAACAACCAATCACCGTTCTCATCGATACAAGCAGCACAAATAACTTCCTCAATAGCAAGGTTGCTGCACATATGGCTCTTCAAATCAAAGGTTGCAACAAGTTTGATGTAAAGAACACCGATGACCGAATCCTCAATTACCACTAATGATGCCCGCGGGTAAAATTGCTCCTACAAGACCAAGAAGTGGTAGTCGATTTCTTCCTCCTACCCATTGATGATTATGAAGCCGTGCTTGCGATTGAATGACTCACAACATTAGGTGATATCTCCTGAAATTTTTCTAAACTAATCATGAAGTTTTATTGCAAAGGGTGACAGGTCCCATTACAAGGTAAGCGCAGAAGCCATATTTCCACCATTTCAACTCAACGAATGGAGAAGGTGCTACACAAAATAAATGGTGGATTTTTAAAGTATATCTAGCAGTCATCCGAGGAGAACATGCAAAATTCAGATTTTAAGCTTGCCCTCTTGTTGGACGAATTCACGGATGTTTTCACGGAGCCGCGTGGGCTTCCCCTAACAGGCCGCATGACCACCATATTCCTATTATACCTATCGGGATAACCTCCAGCAAATTTGAGGCTGTACCACTATCCTCACTTGCAGAAGGATGAGATTGAGAATATCGTCAAGGAGATGCTCGACACCGGAGTAATTCAACCAAGCTGCAGCCCTTACTCCTCGTCGGTGTTGCTAGTTAGTATGCAAGAAGGATGGTAAGTGGTGGATGTGTGTTGATTACCGGGCTTTGAACGCCATCACCGTCAAAGACAAATATCATATACCAGTGATATTAAAAGGAGCCTGAGTCTTCACTAAATTAGATCTCCATTCTGGTTATCATCAGATTCGGGTATGCACTAAAGATGTTCAGAAAACTACATTTCACACACATAACGGCCACTACAAGTTTCTGGTAATGCAACTTACTAATGCTCCTTCCACTTTTCAAAGCCTGATGAATGACATCTTTCAGAGTTTTCTATGCAAGTTCGTGTTGGTATTTTTTAGCGATATCCTCATTTATAGCCCTACGCTTGATATGCATTTTCAGCACTTATGAACTATTCTAATGATTCTTCGGTAGAACACCATTTATGTTAAATAGTCAAAGTGTAGCTTTTTATAGCGTAAAGTGGAATATCTAGGGCATATTATATCAGTGGATGAAGTAGTGGTAGACCCAACGGAGATCGAGACAATGCAAGGATGGTCGAGACCTACGAACATTAAATCACTTCACTATACGGCTTCCTTGGACTCACGGGCTACTATTGAAAATTCATGAAAGATTATGGTAAAATCAATGCCCCACTCACGTCCCTACTAAAGAAAGACTCCTTCTTGTGGTTAGATAAAGCCTCCACAGCCTTTAAACAACTCAAGGTAGCCATGACGACGACGCTGATCCTAGTGCTAATCGGTTTCAGCCAAACCTTCATGATTGAGACCGACGCATTCGGAGTTGGAACTGGGGATGTTCTAATGCAAGATGACCGACCCCTTGCTTACACCAGCAAATCTTTATCTCCCTCATCTTAAAATATCCGTGTATGATAAAAAAAATATTTGCCATCGTACACGCCGTCATGAAGTGGAGACCCGACCTGATAAGCTGATGTTTCCAAATTAAGATCGACTACCGAAGTCTTAAAAAAATTTTAGAGCAGAAAATATCTTCCCCGGAGCAGCAACGATGGGTCACTAAACTTCTTAGCTTTGATTATGAAATTACTTATCGAAAGGGGAAAGAAAATATTGTTGCAGATGCTCTATCATGGCTACCAGGACAAGCCAAAATTTTAGCCATCTCCCTTCCCTCCATCGACTTCCTCAAGGATATTATTAGGGAGGAATGGAAGAATGACCTAGAGACCCAAGATATCATAGAAAAAATGGAGAAGGATCCAGGTTTCGTGGGCCACTACACTTGGGATTCGAAGGACCTACGCTACAAAAGCCGAATTATGATTGTTCCTTCTTCCCCTTGCATTCAGATTATTTTGCATGAGATGCACTCTTCACCTTCATCAGGGCACTCTGGATTTCTGAGAACATACAAGAGGGTGAAGCAAAACTTCTTTTGGAAGGGCATGAAAAAATCAATCAATTTATGATTATGTATCCAAATGTGATGTATGCCAGCAACAGAAGGGTAAAACAATGGCAAATCAAAGAAAACTACAATCACTACCTATACCAGACTCAGCATGGATGGACATCTCCATGGATTTCATCGAAAGTCTACCACCATCTCAAGGTAAAAGCACGCTTTTTATGGTGTTAGATCATTTAACCAAAATGCTTATTTATGTGCTATGAGACATTCCTATCCGCTGCCAGTATTGATCAGCTTTTTGTAAAAAATATTGTAAAACTACATGGGATGCCAAGGTCGATTATAAGTGACCGTGACAGGATGTTTACAAGTAAATATTGGACCGAGCTCTTCCAACTACAAGGCACCTAACTGAAGATGAGTACAACCTATCATCCACAGACGGACGACCAAATAGAAGTGGTGAATGACCGTCACATTTTTTCACAAAACCATGCTCGTACGACTTGGTGAAGTGGCAAAAGCTTCCTCAAACAGAAGCCAATTGGGAGCCAGAAGATGCCCTACGACATGAAGAAGCTCGCGTCAAAGCCTACCAACAAGCATCGACGAGGGCGTCGACAGTTTAAGTGGGGGAGAATGTCATGAACGGACGTCGCTCAACCGCAACATCTTCACTTTATGAACCGTTCGTTGCTTTTTCTTGCTTGTACATATGTTTGACAGCTTGTTTTGCCTTGAGTTTATGTGTTTTTACCTAAGAAATGTGAGCGAAAGTAGTGTAGAAGGCTGCAGAACAGTCGTTCGCTACACAGAGCCAAAAATAGCCCTGTTTTTGGGTCTTTTTCATGTGCCACGGCAACCTTTCTGAGCGGTGTGAAATGTCAGCCATTTCAGCACCCTGGAACCCCTCGGGTGGCACCGGGCTGGATGGGGCTCCGGGTATATGTCGGGCGTAGGCGTTCATTAGCAGTTGAACTTGTCTTGTGTCCGATACCTTGGGAACCATCGTTTGCGGACTTACGACCGTTCCTACAACCCTCCAAAGTCCTATTTCACTCTCTCTCTTTTTTCTCAGCTACACTCCAGGTGTTTGACAAATTGCTTGTATAACTTTCCGCTTTACGAGACGCCGGGACATGTCCGTCGCTCGCTTCCAAGCTAATCAACTTCTTCTTTGCAGGTCCTACGGGACCTTAAGATATTGTAAGAGGGCTGATCCTGTGCGGACAGATAACGCTTTGGGTGTTCCATGACTTAGGCAATCCCAGCTAAGTCCAGAATAGTGGGCAAGGTTGCTTCACAACTTAGACAATTTCAGCTAAGTCTTCGGGAGGGCCGCAAGGGTGCCGCACGGCTTAGGCAAATTCAACTAAGCCCGTGACAGTTGGGAATGGCCAGTATTTTGAAATTTTGAAACGGTGCATGAAAAATCGATCGAAACTCGACTTTGTGCGTACCTTTGCACAAAGTTTATGACCATCGTATTTTTTCATGAAACAATACTTGTACGACTTCCCATGGGCTAATACATAGGGAATGGCTAGTATTTTGAAATTTGGAGACAATGCACAAAAAACCGATCGAAACTCGACTTTGCATGTGACATTGTGCAAAGTTTATGATCGTCGTATTTTTTCATAAAACCGTGCTCGTACGACTTCCCATGGGCTGATATGTTGGGAATGACCAATATTTTGAAATTACGAGATGGTGCACGAGAAATTGATCAAAACGTGACTTTGCAAAGTTTATGACCATCGTGTATTTTCGAGAAACCATGCTTATACGATTTCCCATGGGCTAATACGTTGGGAATGATGAGTATTTTGAAATTCCGAGATGGTGCACCAAAATCCGATCGAAACTCAACTTTGCGCGCGACTTTGTGCAAAGTTTATGACCATCACGTTTTTTCACGAAACCGTGCTCGTATGACTTCCCATGGGCTAATACGTTGGAAATAGCTAGTATTTTAAAATTTCGAGATGGTGCACGAAAAATCGATCGAAACTCAACTTTACGCAAAGTTTATGACCGTCGTGTTTTTTCGCGAAACCGTTCTCGTACGACTTCCCATGGGCTAAGACGTTGGGAATGGCTAGTATCTTAAAATTTCGAGATGGTGCACGAAAAACTGATCGAAACTCGACTTTGTGCAGAGTTTATGATCGTCACATTTTTTCACGAAACCTTGCTCGTACGACTTCCCATATGCTAATACGTTGGTAATGGCCAGTATTTTGAAATTCTGTGATGGTGCACGAAAAATTGATAGGAACTCGACTTTGGGTGCGACATTGCGTAAAGTTTATAACCATCACGTGATTTCATGAAACCGTGCTCGTACGACTTCCCATAGGCTAATACGTTGGGAATGACTAGTATTTTGAAATTACGAGATGGTGCATGAAAAATTGATCGAAATGAGACTTTGCGCAAAGTTTATGGCCATCATAATTTTTCATTAAATCGTGCTCGTACGACTTCCCATGGGGTAATACGTTGGGAATGGGCAGTATTTTAAAATTTCAAGACGGTGCATGAAAAATCGATCAAAACTCGACTTTGCACGTGACTTTGCACAAAATTTATGACCGTCATGTTTTTTCACGAAACCGTGCTTGTACGAGTTCCAATGGGTTAATACGTTGGGAATGGCCAGTATTTTGAAATTCCGAGATGGTTCACAAAAAACCGATTGAAACTCGACTTTTTGTGCGACTTCGCGCAAAGTTTATGACCATCATGGTTTTTCACGAAATCGTGCTCGTACGACTTCTCATGGGCTAATACGTTGGGAATGGCCACTATTTTGAAATTCCGAGACGGTGCATGAAAAATCGATCGAAACTCGACTTTGCACGTGACTTTACATAATGTTTATGACCGTCATGTTTTTTCGAGAAACCATGCTTGTACGACTTCCCATGGGCTAATACGTTGGGAATGGCTAGTGTTTTGAAATTATGAGACGATTCATAAAAAACCGATCAAAACTCGACTTTGTGTGCGACTTCGTGCAAAGTTTATGACCGTCGAGTTTTTTCATGAAACCATGCTCGTACGACTTCCCATGGGTTGACACGTGGGGAATGGCAAGTATTTTGAAATTATGACACATTGCATGAAAAATCGATCGAAACGAGACTTTATGCAAAGTTTATGACCGTCACATTTTTCCGCTAAACCGTGCTCGTAACGACTTCCCATAGGCTAATACGTTGGGAATGGAGAGTATTTTGAAATTCCGAGATGGTGCACCAAAAACCGATCGAAACTCGACTTTGCGCGTGACTTTGCGAAAGTTTATGACCGTCATGTTTTTTCACAAAACCGTGCTCGTATGGCTTCCCATGGGCAAATACATTGGGAAAGGCCAGTATTTTGGAATTCCAAGATGGCGCACGAAAAACCTATCGAAACTCAACTTTACGCAAAGTTTATAATCACCACATTTTTTCGCAAAATCATGCTCGTACGACTTCCCATGGGCTAATACGTTGGGAATGCTCGTATTTTAAAATTCCAAGACGGTGCATGAAAAATCGATCGAAACTCAACTTCACGCAAAGTTTATGACCATCACGTTTTTTTATGAAACCGTGCTCGTACGACCTACCATGGGCTAATACGTTGGGAATAGCCAATGTTTTGAAATTCCGAGACGGTGCATGAAAAACAGATCGAAATTTGATTTTGCGCAAAGTTTATGACCATTGCATTTTTTCGCGAAACCATGCTCATATGACTTCCCATGGGCTAATATGTTGGGAATGGCTAGTATTTTGAAATTATGAGACAATGCACTAAACACTGATCAAAACTCGACTTTGCACAAACTTTATGACCGTCGCATTTTTTCACGAAACCATGCTAGTACGACTTCCCATGTGCTAATACATTGGGAATGGTGAGTATTTTGAAATGCCGAGATGGTGCACCAAACACCGATCGAAACTCGACTTTACGCAAAGTTTATGATCGCCATGTTTTTTCACAAAACCGTACTTGTACGACTTCCCATTGGCTAATACATTGGGAATGGCCAGTATTTTAAAATTCTGAGACGATGCACGAAAAACCTATTGAAAATCGACTTCGCGCAAAGTTTATGATCGTCTCATTTTTTTGCGAAATCGTACTCGTACGACTTCCCATGGGCTAATACGTTGGGAAGGGCCAGTATTTTAAAATTCTGAGACGGTGCACGAAAAATTGATCGAAACTCGACTTCGTGCAAAGTTTATGACCGTCATGTTTTTCCGTGAAACCATGCTCGCATGACTTACCATGGGCTAATACATTGGGAATAGCCAATGCGACTTTGCGCAAAGTTTGTGACCGTCGTATTTTTTCATGAAACCAACAAATCGATCGAAACTCGACTTTGCGTGTGACTTTTCGTAAAGTATATGACCATCATGTTTTTTCATGAAACCGTGCTCATACGACTTCCCATGGGCTGATACGTTGGGAATGACCAGTATTTTGAAATTACGAGACGTGCATGAAAAACCGATCGAAATGAGACTTTGCACAAAGTTTATGACCGTCGCATTTTTTCGCGAAACCATGCTCGTATGACTTCCCATGGGCTAATACATTGGGAATGACTAGTATTTTAAAATTTCGAGACGGTGCTTGAAAAATCGATCGAAACTCGACTTTGCATGTAACTTTGCGCAATGTTTATGACCGTCGTGTTTTTTCGCCAAACCATGCTCATATGACTTCCCATGGGATAATCCATTGGGAATGGAGAGTATTTTGAAATTCCGAGACGGTGCACCAAAAACCGATCGAAACTCGACTTTGCGCACGACATTGTGCAATGTTTATGACCATCACGTTTTTTCACGAAACTATGCTCGTAATTTCAAAATACTGGCCATTTCCAACGTATCATTCCATGGAAAGTTGTACGAGTACGGTTTCATGAAAAAACGTGACGGTTATAAACTTTGCGCAAAGTCACACGCAAAGTCAAGTTTCAATCGATTTTTTGTGCACCGTCTTAGAATTTCAAAATACTGGCCATTCGTAACATATTAGCCCATGGGAAGTCGTATGGGCACGGTTTCGCGAAAAAATGTGACGGTCATAAACTTTGCTTAAAGTCTCATTTCGTACGAGCATGGTATCGTGAAAAAACACGACGGCCATAAACTTTGCCCAATGTTGCGCGCAAAGTCGAGTTTTGATCGGTTTCTCGTGCACCATATCGGAATCTCAAAATTCTGGCCATTCACAACGTATTACACTCTGGGAAGTCGTACGAGCACGGTTTCATGAAAAAACACAACGGTCATAAACTTTGTACAAAGTCGCGTGCAAAGTCGAGTTTTGATCGATTTTTTGTACATCGTCTCGAATTTTAAAATACTGGCCATTCCCAATGTATTAGCCCATGGGAAGTCGTACGAGCATGGTTTCCAGAAAAAACACGACAGTCATAAACTTTACGCAAAGTCGAGTTTCGGTCGATTTTTCGTGTATCATCTCGGAATTTTAAAATACTAGCCATTCCCAACGTATTATCCCGTGGGAAGTCGTATGAGCACGATTTCGCGAAAAAAACACTACGGTTATAAACCTTGCATAAAATTGTGTGCAAAATCTTGTTTCGATCGATTTTTCATGCACCATGTCAGAATTTCGAAATACTGGTCATTCCAACGTATTAGCCCATGAGATGTCGTACGAGCACGGTTTCACGAAAAAATGCGACGGTCATAAACTTTACGCAATGTCTCGTTTTGATCGGTTTTCCGAATACCGTCTCAGAATTTCAAAATACTGGCCATTCCCAACGTATTAGCCCATGAGAAGTCGTATGAGCACAGTTTTATGAAAAAATGCGACGGTCATAAACTTTGCACAAAGTCATGCGCAAAGTCTCATTTCGATCGATTTTTCGTGCACCGTCTCGGAATTTCAAAATACTAGCCATTCCCATCGTATTTGCACATGGAAAGTCGTACGAGAATTGTTTTGTGTAAAAACGCGACAGTCATAAACTTTGCGCAAAGTCTTTTTTTTTGTAAGTAAAGATAGTGTATTTATTATGTATAAGGTTTGTACAAAGTAGCTTTGTCTACACAAGCCATAGACTAAAGCCTGAAGTCTCTTAGTGTAGTCGAGAAGATTGCATCCCACCTAAAAAAGGTGGAATGGACACACTTCATCAAACTCATCTCTAAGAGTAGCACAAGGTAGTCAATAAATAATAAAATACAATATCTAGACCGTCCTGGACTACTTGTGGAAACATCACAAAATATAAGCTTTGCCCCACATAATACATTACAATCTTCATCATTATTCAAGAGATTATTGACTAATGGAAAAATTGAATCTTGTGAAAATTCCTTTCACTCTTCTTGTTCGGTTCTCTATGTTCAATTCTTGCTCCATACATGATCGTGAGTCCTAAAGAATCTCTATCAGAATTTGAGCTTTGTTCGTGTTGTGACACTCAAAAATTTTGCAACACCTCTCCTTCCAAATCCACCAAATAGCACATATGAATGTAATCCTTGCTAGTTGTGTAAGAGTCCCCTTTCTTGAGAAGTTTTGCATAAGCATTTCTAATTCATGATGCAAGTTTGGCCGTGATAGCCTTTGAAGATCAAATCGCTTCAAGATCTCCTTCCATATCCAAGATGAATAATCACAAGCAAAATAGAGATGGTCAACTTTCTTCCTTTTGCATAAACAAAGAGCACCAATTTACAATATAAACACCTGTTCGTTGCATATTATCCATCGTAGGAAGTTTGCCAAGATGGGCCTACCATGTACATAAGTAATGTCGCTGTGAGCATGGTCTATCCCATGTCCAACTACTTGGGATCCACTTGTTGTTTCGTTGTCTAATTTAGTTCCATGCAGATGTAGCACTAAATTTGTCATTATCATGAAGTCAAATAAGCATATCTGAAGAGTTGTTCTTGATCGAAATAGCCCTAATAGTCGGCCAAAGTGATAACATGTCAGGGGAGGTAGGGTTGGGAAGACACCATGTACCATTGTCAATGAATTCAGAAACCTTCCAATCTTTAGGAGCCCCCAGATCCTGTCGTACTCTATGACCAAATAACTGAAATATACTTTTCCCATTCACCCAAGGGTCATACCACATATTAATATTGGTTCTAAAAGAGATCACATAAGAAATGTTGTTACTTGCCACCTCCTTACCTTTAGAATTTCTTTACAAGCAATAGAATGAGATGTTTTTGCGGATGCTTCCCAGATTGATTCCTTGGTTAGGTACCTAGCAAAAACCCATTGTGACCATAAGGAAGACTTGTTTTGTAAAATATCCCACAATTATTTTACCAGACAAGCTTTATTCCAATCTCTAATATGTCGTAGACTCAGCCCACCTTCATTCTTCGGTTTGCAAATGTTGCCCCAATTCACCATGTGCATTGCCTTACTATCTGTGTCATTCCAGAAGAAGTTCATAAGTCATTTATCAATATCATGGAGAAGCCCGACAGGTAGAAGGAATGCATGAGACCAATAAATAGAGTAAGAGATCAACACAGATCGAATAAGTTCAAGTCATCTAGCTTTAGTAAGAAGCCTATTTTTCCAAGAGGAAATTCTGTTGTTCACTTTGCGCAAAGTCGCGCGCTAAGTCGAGTTTCGATCGATTTTTCGTGCACTGTCTCGGAATTTCAAAATACTAGCCATTCCCATTGTATTAGCCCATGGGAAGTCGCACGATCACGGTTTCGTGAAAAAACATGACGGTCATAAACTTTGCACAATTTTTCGTGCCCATTGTATTAGACCAATTTTTCATGCACCATCTCAGAATTTCAAAATATTGGCCATTCCCAATGTTTTAGCCTATGGGAAGTCATATGAGCACGGTTTGGCGAAAAACTACGACGGTCATAAACTTTGCGCAAAGTCGAGTTTCGATCGATTTTTCATGCACCATCTCTTAATTTCAAAATACTAGCCACTCTCAACGTATTTACCCATGGGAAGTCGTATGAGCACGTTTTCGCGAAAAAATGCAACGATCATAAACTTTGCGCAATGTCACACACAAAGTCAAGTTTCGATAGATTTTTCATGCACCGTCTTGGAATTTCAAAATACTGGCCATTCCCAACATATGGGAAGTTGTATGAGCAAAGTTTCATGAAAAAATACGACAGTCATAAACTTAGCTCAAAGTCTCATTTTGTACGAGCATGGTTTCGTGAAAAAACACGACGGTCAGAAACTTTACCCAAAGTCGCGCATAAAGTCACGTTTCGATCGATTTTTCGTGCCATCTTGAAATTTCAAAATATGGGTCATTCACAACATATTAACCCATCAGAAGTCGTATGAGCACGGTTTCGTGAAAAAATATGACGGTCATAAACTTTACGCAAAATCACCCGCAAAGTCGAGTTTCGATCGGTTTTTCGTGCACCATCTCAAAATTTCAAAATTCTGGCCATTCCCATCGTTTTAGCCCATGGGAAGTCGTACGAGCACGATTTCACGAAAAAACACGATGGTCATAAACTTGCGTAAAGTCGCGCACAAAGTCGAGTTTCGATCGATTTTTCGTGCACCGTCTTGGAATTTCAAAATACTGGCCATTCCCAATGTATTAGCCGATGGGAAATCTTACAAGCATGGTTTCACAAAAAAATACGACGGTCATAAACTTTGCACAAAGTCACGCGCAAAGTCTAGTTTCAATCGATTTTTCATACACCGTCTCAGAATTTCAAAATACTGGCCATTCCCAATGTATTAGCCCATGTGAAGTCGTACAAGCACAGTTTCGTGAAAAAACGCGATGGTCATATACTTTACGCAAAGTCACGTGCAAAGTCAAGTTTCGATTGATTTTTCATGCACCATCATGAAATTTCCAAATATTGGCCATTCCCAACGTATTAGCGCATGGGAAGTCGTACAAGCATGGTTTCATGAAAAAATATGACGGTCATAAATTTGCACAAGGTCACGCGCAAAGTCGAGTTTCGATCGGTTCGTGCACCATCTCGGAATTTTAAAATACTAGCCATTACCAACGTATTAGCCCATGGGAAATCGTACGAGCATGGTTTCACGAAAAAACTCGATGATCATAAACTTTACGTAAAGTCTCGTTTTGATTGATTTTTCGTGCACCATCTCGGAATTTTAAAATACTGGCCTGTCCCAACATATTAGCGAAGTCGTACGAGCATGTTTTCATGAAAAAACATGATGGACATAAACTTTGCACAAAGTCGCGCGCAAAGTCAAATTTTGATCGATTTTTCATGCACCGTCTCAGAATTTTAAAATACTGGCCATTCCCAACGTATTAGCCCATGGGAAATCACACGAGCACGGTTACGCGAAAAAATGCGACGGTCATAAACTTTGCATAAAGTCGAGTTTCGATCGATTTTTCGTGCACCGACTTAGAATTTCAAAATACTGGCCATTCCCAACGTATTAGCCCAAAGGAAGTAGTACGAGTATGGTTTCACAAAAAAATACGATGATCATAAATTTTGTGTAAAGTCGCGCACAAAGTCGAGTTACTATCAGTTTTTCGTGCTGCATCTCGAAATTTCAAAATACTAGCCATTCCCAATGTATTAGCCTAAGGGAATTCGTACGAGAATGGTTTCCCGAAAAAACGTGACGGACATAAAGTTTCCACAAAGTCGCAAGTAAAGTCTCGTTTCGATTGGTTTTTCATGCACCATCTTGAAATTTCAAAATACTGGCCATTCACAATGTATTAACATTAGCCCATGGGAAGTTATACGATCACTGTTTTGTAAAAAACATGATGGTCATAAACTTTGCACAAAGTCGCACGTAAAGTCAAGTTTCGATCAGTTTTTCATGCATCGTCTCTGAATTTTAAAATATTGGCCATTCAAACGTATTAGCCCATGAGAAGTCGTACGAGCACGGTTTTGCGAAAAAATGTAACGGTCATAAACTTTGCACAAAGTCTGGAACAAATTCGAGTATTGATCGATTTTTCGTGCACCATCTTAGAATTTCAAAATATTGGCCATTCCCTACGTATTAGAAGCACATGGGAAGTCGTACGAGCATGGTTTCACAAAAAAATACGAAGGTCATAAACTTTACGCAAAGTCACAAACAAAGTCGAGTTTCGATCGGTTTTTCGTGCACCATCATGAAATTTCAAAATAATGGCCATTCCTAATGTATTAGCCCATGGGAAGTCATACGAGCACTGTTTCGTGAAAAAATGCGACGATCATAAACTTTACGTAAAGTCATGCGCAAAGTCGAGTTTCTATCGATTTTTCGTGCACCATCTCAGAATTTTAAAATACTGGCCATTTCCAATGTATTAGCCCATGGGAAGTCGTATGAGCATGATTTCGTGAAAAAACGTGATGGTCATAAACTTTGGGGAAAGTCACGCACAAAGTCGAGTTTCGATCGGTTTTTAGTGCATTGTCTCCGAATTTCAAAATACTAGTCATTCCCAACATATTAGCCCATGGGAAATCGCATGAGCATGCTTTCGCGAAAAAATACGATGGTCATAAACTTTACGCAAAGTCGAGTTTCAACGATTTTTCGTGCACCATCTTAGAATTTTAAAATACTGGCCATTCCTAACATATTGCCCATAGGAAGTTGTACGAGCACGGTTTCACGAAAAAATGCGACGGTCATAAACTTTGCGTAAAGTCGCATGCAAAGTCATGTTTCGATCGATTTTTTGTGCACCATCTCAGAATTTCAAAATATTGGCCATTCCCAACGTATTAGCCCATGGAAAGTCATACGAGCATGGTTTCACGAAAAAATGTGACAGTCATAAACTTTGCGCAAAGTCTCATTTCGATTGATCATAAACTTTGCGTAAAGTCGTGCACAAAGTCGAGTGTCGATCGATTTGTTGTGCTCCATCTCAGAATTTCAAAATACTAGCCATTCCCAATGTATTAGCTAGCCCATTGGAAGTCGTACGAGCACGGTTTTGCAAAAAAATACGACGGTCATCAACTTTCTGCAAAGTCTCGTTTCGATCGACTTTTCGTGCACCGTCTTAGAATTTCAAAATACTGGCCATTCCCAACATATTGCTCATAGGAAGTTGTACGAGCACGGTTTCATGAAAAATTACGACGGTCATTAACTTTGCGTAAAGTTGCATGCAATGTCGAGTTTCGATCGATTTTTTGTGCACCATCTCAGAATTTCAAAATACTGGCCATTCCCAACGTATTAGCCCATGGGAAGTCGTATAAGCACGATTTCGCGAAAAAATGTGACGGTCATAAACTTTGCACAAAGTCTCATTTCGATCGGTCATAAACTTTACGTAAAGTCTTGCGCAAAATCGAGTGTCGATCGATTTTTTATGCTCCATCTCAGAATTTCAAAATACTAGCCATTCCCAATGTATTAGCCCATGGGAAGTCGTACGAGCACGATTCTGCGAAAAAATACGACGGTCATAAACTTTGTGCAAAGTCTCGTTTTGATCATTTTTTTGTGCACCATCTCAAAATTTCAAAATATTGGCCATTCCCAACTTATTAGCCCATAGGAAGTCGTACGAGCACAGTTTCACTAAAAAATGCGACGGTCATAAACTTTACGCAAAGTCGCATGCAAAGTCAAGTTTCGATCGGTTTTTCATGCACCGTCTCGAAATTTCAAAATACTGGCCATTCCCAATGTATTAGCCCATGGGAAATCGTACGAGCACGATTTCGTGAAAAAATGCGACGGGCATATACTTTGCGTGAAGTCGACTTTCGATCAATTTTTCGTGCCCCGTCTCAGAATTTCAAAATACTGGCCATTCCCAACGTATTAGCCCATGGGAAGTCATATGAGCATGGTTTAATGAAAAATTATGATGGCCATAAACTTTGCGCAAAGTCTCGTTTCGATCAGTTTTTCATGCACCATCTCGTAATTTCAAAATACTAGTCATTCCCAACGTATTAGCCTATGGGAAGTCGTACGAGCACAGTTTCATGAAATCACGTGATGGTTATAAACTTTACGCAATGTCGCACCCAAAGTCGAGTTCCTATCAATTTTTCGTGCACCATCACGGAATTTCAAAATACTGGCCATTACCAACGTATTAGCATATGGGAACTCGTACGAGCAAGGTTTCGTGAAAAAATGTGATGATCATAAACTCTGCACAAAGTCGAGTTTCGATCAGTTTTTCATGCACCATCTCGAAATTTTAAAATACTAGCCATTCCCAACGTATTAGCCTCTGGGAAGTCGTACGAGAACGGTTTCGCGAAAAAACACGATGGTCATAAACTTTACGCAAAGTTGAGTTTCGATCGATTTTTCATGCACCATCTCGAAATTTTAAAATACTAGCTATTTCCAACGTATTAGCCCATGGGAAGTCATACAAGCATGATTTCGTGAAAAAATGTGATGGTCGTAAACTTTGCGCAAAGTCGCGCGTAAAGTCGAGTTTCAATCGGATTTTGGTGCACCATCTCGGAATTTCAAAATACTCGTCATTCCCAACGTATTAGCCCACGAGAATAACAATATCACATGCAGTAGATCGAATTATTCTATTGAGCTCCTAATATTTCTCAGGCTTATTAAGTCCAGGAACATTCCAACATATTATTTTCATCAATACTAGATAGAAAGAAGAGCATGCTTTGTGAGGACATTACAATCCTTTTTTTTATTCTTTGATTTTACATGGTCCTCTCGTATAATATCTTTACCTTTTAATCCTTTATTCCTATATTTATCCACCTCATCCATAGCTTGCAAATGTTTAAATTTTTTCATACCTTGAGAAAGAAGACCTTAATAGCGGGATGTGTCGAAGCGCGACGAGTTTGGTGAGGTGTCTTGGTTCACAAGAGGTTGTTGAGATGCAATTTTCTGATTATCTGAAGGAATGATTCGTGCAGGCAAGATCGTTATTAGGGAGTTAGAACCATGGGAAGCTCTTGGAGTGGAAGTCTCTAATATAATAGGAAAAGATGAAAGTCCTGACTTGTCTTTCTCTTGTTCGTGTCACTGCCCCAATGAGTCAGAGTGCTCGTTCATCTTCTCTGCCACCGTCATTGTTGGCACTGGAGTATCAGTGCTCAGAATAGTAGTAGCCTTGGGAGATGCACCTAAGGGAGAAGCCTTCACAGCAGCCCCAGATAATGACACAATACTGTAGTCAATAAATAATAAAATATAATATCTAGACCGTCCTGGACTACTTGTGGAAACATCACAAAATATAAGCTTTGCACCACATAAATACATTACAATCGTCATCATTATTCTAAAGATTATTGACTAATGGAAAAATCGAATCATGTGAAAATCTCTTTTTCTCTTCTTGTTAAGTGATCTATGTTCAGTTCCTGCTCCACACATGATCGTGAATCCAGAAGAATCTCTATCAGAATTTGAGCTTTGTTCGTGTTGTGACACTAAAAAATTATGCCACACCTCTCCTTCCAAATCCACCAAATAGCACATCTGAATGTAATCCTTGCCAGTTGTGTAAGAGGCCCCTTTCTTGATATGTTTTGCATAAGCATTTATAATTCATGATGCAAGTTTGGCATGGTAGCCTTTGAAGATCAAATCGCTTCAAGATCTCCTTCTATATCCAAGAAGAATAATCACAAGCAAAAGAGAGATGGTCAACACTTTTTTCTTTTTCATACACAAAAAAGCACCTATTTATAATATAAATACCTCTTCGCTGCATATTGTCCATCATAGGAAGTTTGCCAAGAAAGACTTGCCATGTACATAAGGAATGTCGTTGTGAGCATGGTCTATCCCTTGTCTAACTTCTTAGGATCCACTTGTTGTTCCGTTGTCTAATTTGGTTCCATGCAGATGTAGCACTAAATTTACCATTATCATGAAGCCAAATTTATTATAGAGATTATGAGTTAGATTCTTTTCTCAATTGAATTCAACAAAACAAGTAAGAAGTTAGTTTAAGGGGAACAAGTAAGAACAAGAGAAGAACTTACATTGGCCACCCTGAGAAGAGTAAGGTAGTGAGTCAGCTGTTAGGTACCACAAACAAGGCAACATAAGCATATCCGAAGAGTTGTTTTTGATAGGAATAGAGCCATAATAGTCGGCCAAAGTGATAACATGTCTGTTAGGGGAGGTAGGGTTGGGAAGACACCATGTACCATTATCAATGAATTTAGAAACCTTCTTTGGGAGCCCCCAGATCCTGTTGTACTCTATCACCAAATAATTGAAATATACTTTTCCCATTCACCCAAGGGTCATATCACATATTAATATTGGTTCCAGAAAAAATCACATAAGAAATGTTGTTACTTAGCCACCTCCTTTGCCTTCAGAATTCCTTTCCAAGCAACAGAATGAGATGTTTTTGCAGATGCTTCCTAGATTGATTCCTTGGTTAGGTACCTAGTGAAAACCCATTATGACTATAAGGAAGACTTGTTTTATAAAATATCCCACAATTATTTTACCAGACAAGCTTTATTCCAATCTCTAATATTTCGTAGATTCAGCCCTGCTTCATCTTTCGATTTGCAAATGTTGCTCCAATTCACCATGTATATTGCCTTACCATCTGTGTCATTCCAGAAGAAGTTCATAAGTAATTTATCAATATCATAGAGAAGCCCTCAGGTAGAAGGAATGCATGAGACCAATAAATAGAATAAGAGATCAACACAGATCGAATAAGTTCAAGTCGTCTAGCTTTAGAAAGAAGCCTATTTTTCCAAGAGGAAATTATGTTCTTAATTTTTTGTAGGATAGGCTGATAGGAGACTTTGTTGATTCCAGTGGATATAAGTGGGAGACCCAAGTAAGGAACCAGTAAACTTCCTTCAGCAACTCCCAATGTTTGAGCAATATAGTCCTTATCGTTAATACAAGCACCCACATATACTTTACTCATTGCATAGTTTAGCTTAAGACCTGAAACTATAACAAATTCATTAAGAATAACTGCCAGATTACGCACGGAAACTAGATTATTCCGAAGGAAGATAATAAGGTCGTCAGCAAATGTTATGTGAGAGATATGAACATAACCATAATATGGTACCTTAATTTTGTCATTGGAAAGTGCCTCTTCTAACATACAACTGAGTCCTTCCATTGCAATCACAAAAAGATAAGAAAATAGTGGATCGCGTTGCCAGATGCCATTCTTACTCCAAAAGAAGCCAATAGGTGAACCATTAAAGAGAATAAAAATTTTGGAGTTTCTAAGCAACATTGAATCCATTTAACCTAATGCTGAGGGAAGCCCATATTATGGAGCATCGTGTAAATAAAATGCCTATTAACTGAGTCAAAGGCCTTCCATGATCTTGGAGATGACCTTATAAATAAAGTTACACAGTGAAATAGGTCGATAATTCTCCAATAAATCAGCTCCATCATTCCTGGGCACTTAAGAAATAAAAGTACAATTCATTTCTTTAAGGATATGACCTGAGGAGAAAAAATGTCGACAAGCTTTTATGACATCGTTGCCTACGATAGATGTTGCAATTTGATAAAACTTAGCTAGAAATCCATCTGGACTAGGGCTTTTGTGCTTCGGGACTTAAAAACAACTCTAACAATTTTATCATCCATTATTGGTGCAATAAGAAGAGAGATAGCTTCATAATTAAGTCATCTAGTGGTCTCAACATGAATATTATTTGGATGCTCCTCCTGATTGAGTAAGGAATAAAAAAATTATTTGGTGTAATTTTTAACCTCATCCAAATCCTCAATAAGATTACAATCTATGTCTTTACATTTTTTGATGTGATTAGTAGCCCTTCTGGCAGCAATAGCAGCATAGAAAAACTTAGTATTGGAATCCCCTAGAGTAAACCAATGCTGTTGAGACTTCTGTTTCAAAAAGTATTTCTCCTGCTTTAAAGTTTGCATAAAGTTATTTCTAGAAGCAACCTCTTTGCATATAAGATTCGCATTAAGAGGCTGAAGATTTAGCTCGCTTTGCACTGCCATAAGTTCTTTCTTGCATAACTGAACCCTATTGGTGATATTTCCAAAGATAGTTTAATTCCACTCCTTAAGTGCTGCTTTTCATGCTTTTAGTTTTTGAAATAGGATGTATGGAGGAGAACCAAACACATTAATGTTCCCAGCTGACTTCTTGATAACTTCGAGGAATTGAGGGTGTGTACTCCACATATTAAAAAATCTAAAAGGTTACTTGTCATTGGGTATTGCTTTATCTACATGTATATGCATAATAGAGTGATTCGAAAATAACTTAGCACCGTACTCAAGAAGAGAATATGGGAAAACTACTAACTATTCCTGATTAATCAAGCATATGTCACTTCGAGCCATAATTTTTCTGTTAGCAGCACTTTGATTATTTCATGAGTACCAATCACCTACAAATTTCATGTTAGTCAATGTAGCAGTATCTATACAATCATTAAAACTTTGAAGCTGACATTCAGAAAGCACTCTACCCCCGACTTTCTCATTTATGCATCTAATAGTATTAAAGTCACCGAGAACAATCCAAGGTACTGTAGGATAACTATTTGCAATGCTAACCAGATCACACCATAGAACATTCCTGTCAGACATACTGTTAGAAGCGTAAATACCGATAATATTGAATTGACATCTAGTCTATTTGTCCTCTGCCTTAAGATGAATGAATTGATTAGTAGCAGAAATACACCAAGTAGTAATAAGGTTAGGATGCCATAAGACACAAACTCGACCATAAGTATCATAAGAATAATTAGTAAAAAGTTCTACCTCAAGCCATATTAAATTCTTCTGAACATAAACACGAGGAGTTTTAATTTTTATTTCGACAAGAATAACAATATCACATACAACAGTTCGAATTATTTTATTGAGCTCCCGACATTTCTCAGGCTTATTAAGTCCATGAACATTCCAACAGATTATTTTCAACAATACTAGATAGAAGGAAGAGCATACGACTTTGGGAGGATATTACCATCCCATGGGAAGTCGAACGAGCACAGTTTCACAAACAAATGCGACGGTCATAAGCATTGGGCAAAGTCGCGCACAAAGTCGAGTTTCGATCGGTTTTTCATGCACTATCTCAGAATTTTAAAATACTGGCCAATCCCAACGTATTACCCATGGGAAGTCATACGAGCACGATTTCAAGAAAAAATGTGACAGTCATAAACTTTGCTTAAAGTCGCGTGCAAAGTCGAGTTTCAATCGATTTTTCATGCACCGTCTCAGAATTTCAAAATACTAGTCATTCCCAACGTATTAGTCCATAGGAAGTCGTACGAGCATAGTTTCACAAAAAATGCAACTGTTATAAACATTACGTAAAGTCACGCGCAAAGTCGAGTTTCGATCGATTTTTCGTGCATCGTCTTGGAATTTCAAAATACTGGCCATTCCCAACGTATTAGCCCATGGGAAGTCATAGGAGCATGGTTTCATGAAAAAACACGATGGTTATAAACTTTGGGTAAAGTCACACATAAAGTTGAGTTTCGATCGATTTTTCATGATTGTCTCAAAATTTTAAAATACTGGTCATTCCTAACGTATTAGCCCATGGGAAGTTGTACGAGCACAGTTTCATGAAAACACGTGACAGTCATAAACTTTACGCAAAGTCTCGCGCAAAGTCGAGTTTCGATCGATTTTTCGTGCACTGTCTCAAATTTTAAAATACTGGCTAACTTCAAAATATTGGTGCATGGGAAGTCGTACGAGCACAGTTTCATGAAAAAACACGACGGTCATAAACTTTATGCAATGTCGTGCACAAAGTCTCGTTTTGATCGGTTTTTCGTGCACCATCTCGAAATTTCAAAATATTGGTCATTCCCAAAATATTTGCCCATGGGAAGTCGTTCGAGCACGGTTTCACAAAAAAACACGATGGTCAAAAATTTTTGCATAAAGTCACGCCCAAAATCTCGTTTCGATTGGTTTTTCATGCACCATCTCAAAATTTTAAAATACTGGCCATTCCCAACATATTAGCCCATGAGAAGTCGTATGAGCACGATTTCACAAAAAAATGTGACGGTCATAAATTTTGTGCAAAGTCGCACGTATTATCGAGTTTCGATAGATTTTTTTTTCACCATCTCAGAATTTCAAAATACTAGCCATTCCCAACGTATTAGCCTATAGGTAGTTGTACAAGCACGGTTTCACAAAAAAAAATAACGATCATAAACTTTACATAAAGTCATGTGCAAAGTCAAGTTTCGATCAGCTTTTCATGCACCATCTCAGAATTCAAAACACTGCCCATTCCCATGGGAAGTCGTACGAGCACGATTTTGCGAAAGAACGCGACAGTCATAAACTTTACGCAAAGTCGCACACAAAGTCGAGTTTCGATCGATTTTTCATGCACCATCTCAGAATTCCAAAATACGGGTCATTCCCAACGTATTAGCCCAAGATAAGTCATACGAGCATGGTTTCGCCAAAAAATGCAATGGTCATAAACATTACACCAAGTCTCGTTTTGATCGATTTTTAATGCATCATCTCGGAATTTCAAAATACTGGCCATTCCCAACATGTTAGCTCATGGAAACTCGTACGACAACAGTTTCATGAAAAAACACGACGGTCATAAACATTAAGCAAAGTCACGCGCCAAATCGAGTTTCGATCGGTTTTTCGTGCAACGACTTGGAATTTCAAAATACTGGCCATTCCCAACGTATTTGCTCATGGGAAGTCGTACGCGCACGATTTCACGAAAAAATGTGATGGTCATAAACTTTAAGCAAAGTCACGTGCAAAGTCGAGTTTTGATCGATTTTTCATGCACCGTCTCGAAATTTCAAAATACTAGCCATTCACAATGTATTATACCATGGATTCATAATGTATTAGCCCATGGGATGTTGTCCGAGCACAGTTTCGCGAAAAAATGTGCTGGTCATAAGCTTTGTGCAAAGTCGCTAACAAAGTCGAGTTTTGATCGATTTTTTGTGCACCGTCTCCAAATTTCAAAATACTGGCCATTCCGAATGTATTAGCCCATGGGAAGTCATACGAGTACGATTTCACGAAAAAACAAGATGGTCATAAACTTTGCATAATGTCTCGTTTCGATCGGTTTTTCGTGCACCATCTCAGAATTTTAAAATACTGGCCATTCCCAGCAGCCCATGGGAAGTCCTATGAGCACGATTTCACAAAAAAAACATGACGGTCATAAACTTTACGCAAAGTGACGCGCAAAGTCTAGTTTCGATCGATTTTTCATTCACCATCTCGAAATTTCAAAATACTGACCATTCCCAACGTATTAGCCCATGAGAAGTTGTACGAGCATAATTTAATAAAAAAATGCGACGATCATAAACTTTGCGTAAAGTCGCACGCAATGTCGAGTTTCGATCGATTTTTCATTCACCAATTCGGAATTTCAAAATACTGGTCATTCCCAACGTATTAGCCCATAGGAAGTCGTACGAGCATGATTTCACGAAAAAATGCAATGGTCATAAACTTTGCGTAAAGTCACACGCAAAGTCAAGTTTCGATCGATTTTTTGTGCATCGTCTCAGAATTTCAAAATACTGGCCATTCCCAACGTATTAGCCCATGGGATGTCGTATGAGCACGGTTTCATGAAAAAACACAACAGTCATAAACTTTGCGTAAAGTTGTGCGCAAAGGCAAGTTTCGATCGATTTTTCCTGCACCGTCTCAGAATTCTAAAATACTGGCCATTCCCAACATATTAGCCCATGATAAGTCATACGAGCATGGTTTCGCTAAAAAATGCAACGGTCATAAACATTGAGCAAAGTCTTGTTTCGATCGATTTTTCGTGCACCATCTCAGAATTTCAAAATACTGGTCATTCCCAATGTGTTAGCCCATGGAAAGTCGTACGAGCATGGTTTCATGAAAAAATACGACGGTCATAAACATTAAGCTATGTCACGCGCAAAGTCGAGTTTTAATCGATTTTTCGTGCATCGTCTCAGAATTTCAAAATACTAGCCATTCCCAATGTATTAGCCCATGGCATGTCGTACGAGCATGGTTTCGTAAAAAAATACGACGATCATAAACTTTGTGCAAAGTCGCACGTAAAGTCAAGTTTCGATCGATTTTTCATGCACCGTCTTGAAATTTTAAAATATTGGTCATTCCCAACGTATTTGTCCATGATAAGTCATACGAGCACGGTTTCACCAAAAAATGTGATGGTAATAAACATTGCACAAAGTCTCATTTCGATCGATTTTTCGTGCACCATCTCAGAATTTCAAAATAATGGTCATTCCCAATGTATTAGCATATGGGAAGTCATACAAGAACGGTTTTGCAAAAAAATTGTATGGTCATAAACTTTGCCAAAGTTGCGTGCAAAGTCAAGTTTCAATCGATTTTCGTGCACCGTCTCGAAATTTCAAAATACTGGCTAATTTTAAAATATTAGCGCATGGGAAGTCGTACGAGCATCGCATCATGCAAAAACACGATGGTTATAAACTTTGCGTAATGTCGTGCGCAAAGTCTCGTTTCGATCGATTTTTATTTCACCGTCTTGGAATTTCAAAATACTGGCCATTCCCAACATATTTGCCTATGGGAAGTCGTACGCGCACGGTTTCATGAAAAAATGTGTAAAGTCAAGTTTCGATTGGTTTTTTGTGCATTATCTTGGAATTTTAAAATATTGGCCATTCCCAATGTACTAGCACATGGGAAATTATACGAGCACGGTTTCACGAAAAAATATGATGGTCATAAACTTTGCGCAAATTCACGCACAAAGTCGAGTTTCGATCGGTTTTTCGTGCACCATCTTAAAATTTCAAAATACTGGCCATTCCGAACATATTAACCCAAGGGAAGTCATACGAGCATGATTTCATGAAAAACACGACAGTCATAAACTTTGTCCATTGTCTCGTTTCGATCGGTTTTTCATGCACCATCTCGGTATTTCAAAATACTAGTCATTCCTAATGTAATAGCCCATGGAAAGTCATACGAGCATGGTTTCGCAAAAAAACACGACAGTCATAAACTTTGCGCAAAGTCGCGCGCAAAGTCTCGTTTCGATTGGTTTTTCATGCACCATCTCAGAATTTCAAAATATTGGTCATTCCCAATGTATTAGCCCATTGGAAGTCATATAAGCATGATTTCATGAAAAAATATAATGATCATAAACTTTACGTAAAGTTGCACGCAAAGTCGAGTTTCAATCGATTTTTCGTGCTCCGTCTCGGAATTTCAAAATACTGGCCATTCCCAATGTATTAGCCCATAGGAAGAAGTTGTACGAGCACAGTTTCACAAAAAAATGCAACGGTCATAAACTTTGCGCAAAGTCACTCGCAAAGTCGAGTTTCGATCGATTTTTCATGCACCATCTCTGAATGTCAAAATACTGGCCATTCCCAACGTATTAGCCCATGGTAAGTCGTACGAGCACGATTTCATGAAAAAATGTGATGGTCATAAACTTTGTGCAAAATCTCGTTTCAATTAGTTTTTAGTGCATCGTCTCAAAATTTTAAAATACTGACCATTCCCAACGTATTAGTCTATGGGAAGTCATACGAGAACGGTTTCATGAAAAAATGCGACGGTCGTAAACTTTACGCAAAGTCATGCAAAGTCTCATTTCGATCAGTTTGTCGTGCACTGTCTCGGAATTTCAAAATAATCATCATTCCCAGTATGTAATATTCCTCATTTCTGAAATATTTATAATTAATTATCTTAAATTATTTATGAGGACTCATTTGTAAATTTTAAGGATTTATTTATTATTTCTCTTGGTTAAATAATTTTATATTAAAAGTTGATTGCTAGGGACATAAGTGTGAATCTTAAAAAAAATATGAAATGTTTGCCACATATCAACACATACGTTAGGTTAAATAATTAACAATTAGAGAAAAAAAAAAGGTGTTTTGGCTGCAACGTGAACTTGAGGAGAAGAAGAAGAAGAAGAAGAAGAGAAGGAAAGAAGAAGAAATTTGGGGATTTTGAGATTGTGATCTAATCCATGCCTTTGGGGCTAAATTATTCAAAGGCAAGTGTTCTATCTTTCTCCTACTGAAATTTATCTTTGTTTTTACCTTGATTTATGAAGAAAATTCTGAACTAATTCGAAATCTTTTGTTGGCTGCCTAAGTATGAATCTGTAATATTATCAAGATTATGACCTATCTGCCTTGTTCTTACTGTAACATTTAGTATAGACCTCTAATTTGGACAAAACTCATTTTATTCAAAAATAGATTCAAATATCTTTCTTTTGAACCTGAGTTTGAAGAATTTGGAGTTTATTTTCTAGCCCAAACATTTATTTCAATTGAGTATATGAAATCTATAGAGTAGAATATGTAGCTCATGACCTTCTATCACTATATTGCTTATATCTCCCTGTTGGAGTTCCCGATTTAAGTAAAACTTGATTTGTTAGAAAATAGATTGAATTTTGCAAAATAGGGACTTTGATTTCAGACCTTTAGTTGCAAAATCATCAATAACTCTTTGTAGAGACCTTCAATTTGTATGAAAATTATTTCATATGAAACTAGATTGATTTAGCATTTCAACAACACCTTTTTTGAGTAATTTGGAGCATGTTTGATCATCTAAATAACTTTATATTTTGCCTTCAGAATTTTGCTAGAATAGGGATTGCATCAATTCTGCCTATACTTGCTTCATCCATTTCAAAACTGAAATCTCTAATGCTCTTGTCCTTGACTTCCTTACATATAAGAATATATTATGTATTAATCGATGTTACATTATATTATTTTATTTAGGCACATGTATGATTTATTGTTCTGCATGTGCTTTCGATATATGCCAAATTCATTGCTCATGTCCTTTTGTACTCTAGTGTTTATGGGATAATGTGAACCTTTGCCAAAAATGATAAAGGGAGTTATGCTTAGAGCCCACGTGCTATGTCAGGCCCCTATGACTTCACTCAAACGTGAGTGGATGGAGCTCCTAGACGTAGGAGACTTATGTTTGATGGTCATTCCGCAATGGATGTTCCACATTATGTTTGTGGTCCCACTTCGCCCTCTATGTTTTTTATATGATATCCAAAACATTTCTTTTGAGTTATTTGGGCGCTTTAGATAAGAATAAAATGAATGTTATGTTGGAATGATATTTGAGCTTCTGATCATTACTTGTTCATTTGATAAGCTTTTGAGATCATTCATACACCATTGATATGCTTTCGAAATATGTCCTATGCATTTTTTATATGTTTCGAAATGTTTCATTTGCTATTGATATATTCCGAAACATTTCACACGTCATTAATATGTTCCGAAATGTCCTATACCTCCTTGATATGCTCTAAAATATTTTGTATTCTTATTTATATGCTCTGAAATATTTCATTTGCCATTGATATGCTGCTTGACATACTTACGCCTATGATATTCATCCAACTTTAAATGTGGCATACGAGCTTAAGTTTGATATTTGTTCCCTTGACATGTTCAGAAGTATTTCATGTGTTATTGATATGCTCCTAAAACTTCATATGTTATTGATATATATCAAAATGCTTTTGATTGCCATATATGCTCCAATTACCTTCCCAAATTATTATAGATTTAAGTATGCTTCGAACGAAATGAACCTTATGCTTGTGAATCTGATTTGATGCTATATATGAAGACTTTTGTATTCCCTACCTTGCACTCGTATATTAGGTTCAATTTGAAAACATCTTTCCTTGCTCTAAACCTAATTGATACTTGTTGGGCTTCTAAGCTCACTCTGTTGCTATCTAATATTCTTCAGGTTAGCTTGGCATTTATTAAAATACTTGATACGACTAAAGCAATGGGAAAGCAAGAAGTTCTTGGGCTAAATGTTCATTTGATAATATGTTATCATTGTATGTGTACACCTTGGGTCTAAAGTAAAGTTGTAGACATATTTTGAAGAGGAATAACTATTTAATTATTTTAAAACTACCCTCTTGTTTGAGATTTTGAATGTTAAACCTGCTGTATAATATATAAAGTGGTGGTGTATGGTTGTTTTCCAAAGTCATATGGATTTTATCGCATTAGTGGACCTTATGAATGTGGGTTATACTTAGCTGCATTGGTTTTGGATCAATTTTGTGATTCATTAAGAGAATGTGAAGAGATTATAATCTGCATAGGTTTCTATGAAAGTGATTGAATGATTGCATGTTATTCTTAGTATCTTCAAATGATTGTTTGGATCCTGGATGGATTATGTTATTAATATTATCAATCTTTTTATATTAGAGTCACACCTCTCGAATGTGATATAATTCGTCGGGGGGGGGGGGGGTGTGTGTGGGAGGAGGGGGAGCGTGACAAAGATGGTATCAGAGCATGATTTGAGGATCACTAAGACCTACTAGTAGATATGCCATATTTGAAATATATATTGAGGTTTAGTGAGTTTTATAGAGTGATTGACAAACAAATTTTTTCTTTTGATGAAATTAGGAAGGCAAAAAGATTTGAGAGAGGTTTAAGACCGATAATAAGGAGTCTGATATCAGCCTTAAAACTTCCTTCATATGCTAATGTGGTAGAAAGGGCCTTAATAATTGAAAGAGACTTGGAGGAGATACAGGAAATTGTGGGTAAGAACTACAAGGACAAGTTTATAAGCAAAAGTAAGAGAGTGGATGAATATGAAAATAGAAATAAGAGGGTCAAGATGTCAAGATTAGGGAAGGGAAATCCACCACAGAGAACCCAGTCATGTGCAAAATGTGGATATAATCATGATACAAGTAAATATTTTTGGGTGACTGGAGCTTGTTTTGCTTGTGGGAAACTAGATCATAAAGTAAAGGATTGCCCACTGAATAAGGAGCACTTGAGAAATGTATTGTCCATACTGAGAGAAAAGAAGTTGTATGCAAAGTTCAGTAAATGTGAGTTTTGGTTAAATAAAGTTGCCTTCTGAGGCCATGTGATTTCAAGCAAGAGCATCTCTGTTGATCTAAAGAAAGTTGAAGCAATAGTAAAGTGGGAAGTCCCAACAAATGTAACAGAAGTTAGAAGTTTCTTGGGCATGGCAGGCTATTATAGGAGATTTGTGGAGGGATTTTCTCGAATTGCTAACCCCCTCACCAAGCTAACTCAAAAGAATGTGAGATTTGAATGGGTGATGAATGTGAACAAAGTTTTCTGGAGTTAAAAAGAAGATTGACTAATCTCCTATTCTCACAATTTCTAGTGGTGACGAAGGATTTGTAGTTTACACTGATGCTTCAAGAAAGGGCCTTGGATGTATTTTGATGCAAGAAGGGAAATTAATTACTTATGCTTCTAGACAAGTGAATAGTTATGAACTAAATTATCCAACCCATGATTTGGAGTTAACAACAATTATTTTTGCACTGAAGATTTAGAGACATTATTTATATAGGCGGACATTTGGAATATTTACCGATCACAAGAGTCTAAAGTATATCTTTACTCAAAAGGAGTTAAATATGAGGCAACCAAGATAGATAGAACTTTTAAAGGATTATGATTGGACCATTAGATATCATCCGGGCAAGGCCAATGTTGTAGCTGATTCACTTAGTAGAAAATATGTAAATTTTATGGCTAGTTTAGTTATGAAACAATGAGGATTATTGAAAGAAAATAATGGTGATGAGGATTCTATCAGGAATGAGCAAAACTTAATGATATTGATGGCCTATATCCAGGTTCAATTTGATTTCATTCAACAAATTAAAGAGAGACAACTACGAGATCCACGTTTAATCCACTTGATGAAAGAAGTAGAAAAAGGATCAAAGCCTGGTTTTCACGTTTCATAGGATGGCCTATTAAGAATGGGGAATAGAGTATGTGTTCCAATTGACCCAAATATCAAGGATCAAATCCTGAAGGAAGGTCATAGTTCCAAATTCACCTTGCACCCGGGTAGCACAAAAATGTATAAAAATCTTAATAGTCATTACTGGTGGGAAGGCATAAAAAAGGAGATTATAATATATGTATCAAAATGTTTAACTTGCCAGCAAATCAAAGTTGAATACCAAAGACCTGTGGGTTGTTACAACCTTTAGATATTCCTGAATGGAAATGGGAAAGTATCACTATGGATTTTGTTTCAGGTCTACCTAGAACCTCCATAAAGCATGATGCTATATGGGTGGTTATTGATAGGTTATCCAAATCAGAACATTTCCTACTGATCAATATGACATATTCTATGGATAGGCTTGTTGAGTTATATATTGGTGAAATAGTAAGACTTCATGGTGTTCCAAAGGAGATAATCTCTGATAGAGACTCCATATTCCTTTTTAGATTATGGAGAAGATTATAGGAATCTTTGGACACTAAAGTCAAGTTTAGTTTAGCACGGCTTATCACCTCAAACCGATGGTCAATCAGAAAGAATAATTTAAACACTTGAGGATTTGCTTAGAACATATATCATGAATTTGAAAGGTGAGTGGGATAAAGATATTTCTCTTGTTGAGTTCACCCACAATAATAGTTACCAGTCTAGTATTCAGATAGCTCCTTATGAAGCTTTGTATGGGCAAAAGTGTAAAACGCCTATTTGTTGGGAGGAAGTTGGCAATAGGAAATTGTTAGCACCCGAAAAAGTGCAGGAGACTACTGAAAAGATTCAAGTTATAAGAGAAAGACTAAAGACTACTCAGAGTCGTTAAAAGAGCTATGCTGACAATAGAAGATAAGAAATTGAGTTTAAAGTAGGGGATTTTGTATTCTTGAAGCTCTCTCCTTCCAAGGGCATGGTAAGATTTGGGAAGAAAGGAAAGTTAAGCCCTTGATTTATTGGACCATTTGAGGTCCTTGAGAGGATTGGTTGTGTCACTTATAAGATTGCCTTTGCCGCCATCCTTGGGTCGTATCCATGATATTTCATATTTCAATGCTCAGAAAGTATATTCATGACCCTTCTCACATTATTCAGTATGAGCCGATTGTAATCGAACACAACTTATCTTATGTGGAAGAACCTATATAAATTAGTGATAAGAAAGAAAAGATAATAAGGATTCGGGTCATTTCTCTAGTTAAAGTGATGGAGGCATCATTCTATGGATGAAACAACTTGGGAGCTAGAGGAAAAAATGAAGAAAAGCTATCCTCATCTTTTCGTCGATGAAGGTATGATAAATTTAGAGGACTAAATTTTTATTTTAAGGGGGAGAGAGTGTAATATCCCTCTTTTCTGAAATATTTATAATGATATATTTTAAATTATTTGTGAGGACCCATTTATAAATTTAAGAATTTATTTATTAATTCTCTTGATTAAATAATTTTATATTGAAAGTTGATTGCTAGGGACCTAAGTGTGAATCTAAAAAATATAAAATAAATTATGAAAGATTCACATTAAGTTAAAAAGAAAAAACACATGGTGAGGACATGTGTCACTACCTTGTTTAAAGTAGTGCCACTTGTGCATGTGCATAGGTGACACATAAGGACATTACATGCATGTTTGCCACCTATCAACCCATATGTTAGCTTAAATAATTAATAATTAGAAAAAAAAAAGGGTTTTGGCTGCAACCTGAACTTAAGGAGAAGAAGAAGAAGAAAAAAGAAGAAGAAGAAGAAGAAATTTGGGGATTTTGAGATTATGTTCTAATCTATACCTTTGGGATCAAAATATTCAAAGGTGAGTGTTCTATCTTCCTCTTACTGAAATTTATCTTTGTTTTTACCTTGATTTATGAAGAAAATTTTGAACAAATCTGACATCTTTTGTTGGCTGCCTAAGTACGAATCTGTAATATTTTTAAGATTATGACCAGTCTACTTTGTTCTTGCTGTAACTTTTAGTACAGACCTCTAATTTAGACAAAACTTAGTTTTTCCAAAAATAGATTTATATATCTCTCTTTTAAACTTAAGTATAAGGAATTTTGAGTTCATTTGCTAGCCCAAACGTTTATTTTAATTGAACATATAAAATCTATAAAATAGAGTTATATCACCTGACCTTTCATCACTATATTGCTTATATCTTCCTGTTGGAGTTCCTGATTTATGTAAAACTTGATTCATTAGAAGGTAGGCTCATAGATCTTTCATTTGATACTAGGATTGAAAGATTTGGAGTCCAAATGACTGTCAAAATTTCTATTTGTTAGACATTATGGATTCTATAAAACATGGATCATAACTCCTGACCTTTGGTTACGAAATCATCAATAACTCTTTGTAGAGACCTTCAATTTGTATGAAACTTATTTCATTTGAAACTAGATTGATTTATCTTTCCAATATCATTTTTTGAATAATTTGGAGCATGTTTAATCATCTTAATAACTTTGTAATTTGCCTTCAGAATTATGCTATAATAAGGATTGTATCAATTCTGCCGATACTTGCTTCAACCATTTCAAAACTTAAATCTCTAATGCTCTTATCTTTGACTTCCTTACATATCAGAATATGTTATTTATTAATTGATGTTATATTATACTATTCTATTTAGGCACATGTATGATTTATTATTCTGCATGTGCTTCCGACATATGCCAAATTCATTGCTCATGTCCTTTCCTACTCCGGTGTATGTGGGACAATATGAACCTTTGTCATAAATAGTAAAGGGAGTTATGCTTAGAGCCCGTATGCTCTATCGGCCCCATATGACTTCACTCAGACATGGGTGGATGGAGCTCCCAAACGTGGGAGACATGTTTGGTGGTCATTCAGCGATAGATGTTACACATTATGCTTATGGTCCCACTTCATCTTCTATGTCTTGATATGATATCTAAAGCAGTGCTTATGAGTTTATTCATGCACTTTGGATAAGAATGAAATGAATATTATGTCTGAATGATATTTGAGCTTCTATTCGTTACTTGTTCATTTGATAAGCTTTTGAGATTATTCATACTCTATTGATATGCTTTCGAAATATGTCCTATGCATTTTTGATATGTTCCGAAATGTTTCATTTGCTATTGATATATTTTGAAATATTTCACATGTCATTGATATGTTTCGAAATGTCCTATACCTCCTTGATATGCTCCGAAATGTTTCATATTCTCATTGATATACTCCGAAATATTTTGTTTGCCATTGATATGCTGCTTGACATACTTGCGCCTATGATATTCATCCATCTTCAAATGTTACATACAAGCTTAAGTTTGATATTTGTTCCATTGAATGTTCAGAAGTATTTCATGTGTTATTGATGTCCTAAAACTTCATATGTCATTAATATATACCAAAATTCTTCTGATTGCCATATATGCTCCAATTACCTTTCGAAATTGTTATGGATTTAAGTATGCTTCGAACGAGATGAACCTTGTGGTTGTGAATCTGATTTGATGCTATATGTGAAAACTTTTGTATTCCCTACCTTGCACTCTTATATCAGGTTCAATTTGTAAATACCTTTCCTTGCTTTGAACCTGTCTTATACTTGTTGGGCTTCTTAGTTCACTCTATTTCTATCTAATAAGTACCCTCTTGTTTGGGATCTTGAATGTTAAACTTGTTGTATAATATATGAAATAGTGGTATATGTTTATTTTCAAAGTCATATAGATTTTATCGTATTGGTGGACTTTATGAAGGTGGATTATATTTAGCTGCGCTGGTTTAGGATCGATTAAAAAATTCATTAGGAGAATGCGAAGAGATTATAATCTGCATAGGTTTCTATGAAAGTGATTGAATGACTCTGCATGTTTTTCTTAGTATCCTCAAATATTTGTTTGGATCCTGGATGGATTATGTTATTGATAATATTATCGATTTTTAAGATAAGGTCACACATCTCAAATGCGATATAATTCGGGGGGGGGGGGGGGGGGGGGGGGGGGGGTGGGGGGGGGGGGGTGGGTGGGTGGGTGTGACAGCTATCACCTTCTTGGTGTTGTATGTGGATGATATCCTAATAATTGAGAATAATGTAGGAATGCTCTCCATAGTAAAGGCTTGGCTATCCAAAAACTTCTCAATTAAGGACTTAGGAGAAGCATCCTATATTTTGGGTATCCGAATCTATAGTGATAGATCCAAGAGGATATTTGGCTTGTCCCAGTCCAGGTACATAGACTCCATTATCAAAAAGTTTAGCATAGTGAATTCCAAGAGAGATCTCATACTGATGAGACATAGAATATCACTTTCTAGGAGTATGTCCCCAAGGACTCCTGAAGAAAGGACAGACATGGATATGATACCCTATGCCTCGGTGGTAGAGTCTATCATGTATGCTATGCTATGTACCAGACTTGATATAGCACATGCGTTAAATGTCACGAGCAAGTATCAAGCAGATCTAAGTTTAGAACACTAGAAGACAGTAAAATGTATCCTTAAGTACTTGAGAAGGACTAAGGATCTTTTACTAATATATTAAGAAGGTAGCCTCCAGGTTGAGGGCTACACGGACTCGAGTTTTCAGTCCGACATTGATGATAGCAAATCAAACTCACGGTATATTTTCACCATGAATGGAGGAGCAGTAAGCTGGAAGAGTTTCAAGCAAGATACTATTATTGACTTGACTACAGAGGTGGAATACATTGCTATAGCAGAAGTAGCAAAGGGGTGTGGATGAGGAAGTTCACAATAGGTTTTTGCTAGGAACCTAACTAAGGAATCAATCTGGGAAGCATCCGTAAAAACATCTCATTCTGCTGCTTGGAAAGGAATTCTGAAGGCAAGGAGGTGGCTAAGTAACAACATTTCATATGTGATCTCTTCTAGAACCAATATTAATATGTGGTATGACCCTTGGGTGAATGGAAAAAGTATATTTTAGTTATTTGGTGATAGAGTATGATAGGATCTAGGGGCTCCCAAAGATTGGAAAGTTTCTGAATTCATTGACAATGGTACATGGTGTCTTCCCAACACTATCTCCCCTGATATGTTATCTCACTTTGGCCGACTAATAGGTCAATTCGGATCAAGAACAACTCTTCAAATATACTTATTTGGCTTCACGATGATGGTAAATTTAGTGCTACATATGCATGGAACCAAATTAGACAATAGAGCAACAAGTGGATCCCAAGTAGTTGGACATGGGATAGACCATGCTGACAGCGACATTCCTTATGCACATGGCAGGCCCTTCTTGGCAAACTTCCTACGATGGACAATATGCAGCGAAGAGGTATTTATATTGTAAATTGATGCTCTTTGTGTATGCAAAAGGAAGAAAGTGTTGACCATCTCTATTTTGCTTGTGATTATTTTTTTCGGAAATGGAAGGAGATCTTGAAGCGATTTGATCTTCAAAGGCTACCATAGCTAAGAAATGCTTATGCAAATTTCTCAAGAAAGGGGCCTCTTAATCAATTGGCAAGAATTACATTCAGATGTGCTATTTGGTGGATTTAGAAGGAGAGGTGTGTCTGAATTTTTTAGTGTCACAACACGAACAAAACTTAAATTCTGATAGAGATTCTTCAGGACTCACGATCATGTGTAGAGCAGGAACTGAATATAGAGCACTTAACAAGAAGAGAGAAAAGGATTTTCATAAGATTCAATTTTTCCATTAGTCAATAATCTCTAGAATAGTGATGAAGATTATAATGTATTATGTGGTGCAAAGCTTATATTTTGTGATGTTTTCACATGTAGTCTAGGACGGTCTAGATATTTTATTTTATTATTTATTGACTACAGAATTGTGCTACTCTTGGAGATGTGTATGATGAAGTGCGCCCATTCCACCTGTTTCAGGTGGGGTACAATCTTCTCGACTAAACTAAGAGACTTCAGGCTTTAGTCTATGGCTTGTGTAGACAAAGCTTCTTTGTACAAATCTTTTACAAAATACATTATATTTACTTACCAAAAAAAAAAAATTCAAAGCTACATGGCTTGTGTAGACAGAGCTACATTGTACAAACCTTATACATAATGCATTATCTTTACTTACAAAAAAAAGGGTCATACCACATATTAATATTGGTTTCAGAAGAGATCACATAAGAAATGTTGTTACTTAGCCACCTCCTTGCCTTCAGAATTCCTTTCCAAGCAGCAGAATGAGATGTTTTTGCAGATGTTTCCCAGATCGATTCCTTGGTTAGGTACCTAGCAAAAACCAATTGTGACCATAAAGAAGATTTGTTTTGTAAAATATCCCATAATTATTTTACCAAACAAGCTTTATTACAATCTCTAATATTTCATAGATTCAGCCCCCCTTCATCCTTCGATTTGCAAATGTTGCCCTAATTCAACATGTGCATTGCCTTACCATCTGTGTCATTCCAGAAGAAGTTTATAAGTAATTTATCAATATCGTGAAGAAGCCCGACAGGTAGAAGGAATGCATGAGACCAATAAATAGAATAAGAGATCAACACAGATCGAATAAGTTCAAGTCGTCCAGCTTTAGAAAGAAGCCTATTTTTCCAAGAGGAAATTATGTTCTTAATTTTTTGTACGATAAGCTAATAGGAGACTTTGTTGATTCCAGTGGATATAAGTGGGAGACTCAAATAAGAAATCGGTAAACTGCCTTCGGCAACTCCCAAAGTTTGAGCAATATAGTCCTTATCGTCAATCAAGCACCCACATATACTTTGCTCTTTACATGGTTTAGCCTAAGACTAGAAACTATATCAAATTCATTAAGAATAACTGCCAGATTACTCACAAAAACTGGATCATCCCGAAAGAAGATAATAAGGTCATCAACAAATGTTATATGAGAGATATGAACAGAACCATAATTGGGTATCTTAATTTTGCTATTGGAAACTGCCTCTTCCAACATACAACTGAGCCCTTCCATTGCAAGGTTAAAATGAAAAGGAGATAGTGGATCGCCTTGCCGGATGTCATTCTTACTCCCAAAGAAGCCAATATGTGAACCATTGAAGAGAATAAAAAATTTTATAGTTTTCAAGCAACATTGAATCCATTTAATCTAGTGTTGAGGGAAGCCCATATTATGGAACATCGTGTAAATAAAATACCTATTAACTGAGTTAAAGGCCTTTCGTAGATTAGCTTTAAAAGAGATCTTTTTCCCTCTTGTTTTTTAGTACAGATCATTAACCAAATCATTAGCAAGAAGGATATTATGGTGAATACTCCTCCCTTTAAGAAAAGTAGCCTGATTAGGACTAATGACCTTATTCATAACCTTTTGTCATCTATCTTCCAGCACCTTACAGATGACCTTACAAATAAAGTTGCACAATGAAATAGGACGATGATTCTCTAATGAATCAGCTCTATCATTCTTGGGCTAGACATCGTTACCTATGATAGACCATGCAATTTGATAAAACTCAACTGAAAATCCATCTAGACCAGGGCTTTTGTGCTTCGGGGACCTAAAAACAACTCTCACAATTTCAACATCCATTACTGGGGCATTAAGAAGAGAGATAGCTTTAGAATCAAGTCGTCTAGTGGGCCCAACATGAATACTATTAGGATGCTCCTCCTGATTGAGTAAGGAATAAAAAAATTGCTTGGTGTAATTTTTAACCTCAACCAAATCCTAAATAAGATTACCAATGCTTTTGCATTTTTTGATGTGATTAGTAGCCCTTCTAGTAGCAATAGCAGCATAGTAAAACTTAGTATTAGAATACCCTAGAGTAAGCTAATGCTGTCGAGACTTTTGTTTCAAAAAGCATTCCTCTTGCTTTAAAGCTTGCATAAAGTTATTTCTAGCGGCAGCCTCTTTAAATATAAGATTAGCATCGAGAGGCTGAAGATTTAACTCACTTTGCACTATCATAAGTTCTTTCTTGTATAACTAAACCCTATTGGTGATATTTCCAAATGTAGTTGAATTCCACTCCTTAAGTGCTGCTTTGCATGCTTTTAGTTTTTGACATAGGATGTAAGGGGAAGAACCAAACACATTAATATTCTAAGCTGACTTGATAACTTTGAAGAATTGAGGGTGCATACTCAACATATTAAAAAATCTAAAAGGATTCTTGTCGCTAGGTATTGCTTTATCTGCATATATATGCATAATAGAGTGATTCGAAAATAACTTAGCACCATACTCAAGAAGTGAATCTAGAAAAACTGATAACCATTCCTGATTAATCAAACATTCATCAAGTCGAGCCATAATTTTTCTGTCAGCACCACTTTGATTATTCTATGAGAGCCAATCACCATACAGATTTCATGTTAGTCAATGCAGCAGTATTTATACAATTATTAAAACTTTGAAGCTGACATTCGGAAAGCACTCTACCCCCCACTTTCTTATTTGTGTATCTGATAGTATTAAAGTCACCGAGAACAATCCAAGGTACTATAGGATAACTATTTGTAATGCTAACCAGATCACGCCATAGAACATTCATGTCAGACATACTATTAGAAGCATAAATACCGATAATATTGAATTGACATCTAGTCTATTTGTCCTCTACCTTAAGATGAATGAATTGATTAGTAGCAGAAATAAAATAAGCAGTAATAAGGTTAGGATGCCATAAGACCCAAACTCGACCATAAGTATCATGAGAATCATTAGTAAAAAGCTCTGCCTCAGGCCATATTAAATTCTTCTGAACAAGAACATGATGAATTTTAATTTTTATTTTCACAAGAATAACAATATCACAGGCAACATTATTCTATTGAGCTCCCGATATTTCTCAGGCTTATTAAGTCCACGAACATTCCAACATATTATTTTCATCAATACTAGATAAAAGGAAGAGCATGTGACTTTGGGAGGACATTACCATCCTTTTTTTTATCCTTTGATTTTGTATGGTCCTCTCGCATAATATCTTTACCTTTTAATCCTTTATTCCTATATGTATCCACCTTATCTACAACTTGCAAATGTTTAAATTTTTACGTACCTTGAGAAAGAAGTCCTAAATAGCGGGATGTGGCGAAGCGCGACGAGTTTAGTGAGGTGCAATGTCTTAGTTCACAAGAGGTTGTTGAGATGCAATTTCCTGATTATCTGAGGGCATGATTCGTGAAGGTGTGGTCATTATTAGGGAGTGAGAACCATGGGAAGTTCCTGTAGTGGAAGTCTGATATAATAGGAAAAGATGAAAGTCCTGACTTGTCTTTCTCATATTCGTGTCACTGCCCCAACGAGTCAGAGTGCTCGTTCATCTTCTCTACCACTGTCACAATTAGCACTGGAGTATCAGTGCTCGGATTAGTAGTTGGGACCCCTTGCTGAGGCTCTTGACTTGGTCGGTAGACTTGTGTGATTTTTTGTGAAGGCTGCTGGCAAGCACCGTTTTCATGTCCAAAAGATAGACAAACCTTGCATCGTTGTGTCTTCCAAGCTTCCAAGAATATAAAACTTTCACCTTTTAGGGGTTCCTATCAAGATTATGGCAAAAAACTTCATTCGGTAGTTCCTGATCAGAAGAAACCATTACATAGGCTCTGGCAAAAGCTAATCTCGTTTGCGAAGCTGTTGCCTTATCAATATACAATGGTTGTCCTAGGGTGCTGCAAAGCTTTGCAATAAAACGACAACCCCAGAGATGTAGCGGAAGTCCATGGAAAGAAACCCATATTGGGATAGATCGTAGACTGTCAAACTCCAATCGCACATCAGGTGCCCAACGTCGTAGGATCATTGGATGACCACGGATAGTCCAAAATCCTTTCAGGACCTGTTGTAAATCATCTTTAGAGTAGAGCTTGCACACAGAGAATCCGTTCTCCAACATATGAAGACCAAATGATGATATTCCCCATCAAGTCCTTATGTATATGGATAACGAAAAAAAGTATGTTCTGAGTCCAACCACGTAGCCTACAATCGCCATGGACCATGTCTCAATCAGTTCATCAGAATTAGCAGTCTCATACATAGCAATCTTCTGATCAGCCTGTACTTCTAGAGCAAAAAAATCCAATCGAAGATCTGGACTACCAACTGGAGCCTTAAAAATGCTACTCCAAGACCGAGGATCTCGGGAAATGGGCACAGGAGTCATGATCTAGAACGTGAACGACCTCTAGGCTGGTTCGTCAAAGGAGCATCCCACCGAGAAGAAACCAACGAAGGAACATCCCACTGTGAAACCGGCCGAGGCCGCTGGAGAGGAGCATCCCTCTCCCATTGCGAACCCTCCCGCTGTGAAAAAACCAGCGGCTGTGGAGAGGAGCATCCCCCTCCCGCTGTGAATGCTCCTACTGTGAAGGGACCAACGGCTGCTGGAGAGGGGCATTCCGTTGTAAAGAAGCTAGCGGAGGAGCATCCCGCTGGAACATCCATGGCATCTGTCGCCCTAGAGACCATCAGCCGCCTAGGGGAGAAGGAGACACCACCCTTCATAAGCCTGAATCGCCGATTGAAGAAGCAGCCATCGCCCTTTCCATGCTTGATTTGCCATGGGATTGCAAAGCAACAATGAACCCAACACCAATCGCAACACAACCGCCACTGTTTCTCACCCTAGAGGCCATCCCATGCCTAGGGGAGAAGAAGTCGTCGCCCTTCCATGCCTAAAATCATCGATCACAGAAGCAATTGTCGTCCTTCCACGCCTGAAATCATCGATCGCAGAAGTGACCGCAGCCTTCCACGCTTGAAATCACCGCAGAATGATCGTAGAGGAGAAATCGCCCTCCGCTACCTGCTCGTCGTTCAGTAAGAGAAGAGGTTATCGTCCCCAGCGCCGATCGCAAGCGCGAGCGCAAGCAGAGCGCAAGGGAAAGTTGTTACCTTGCCTTGGGAGAAGCAACCAAGGGAGAAGCCTTCACAGTAGCCCTCTCCTCCCTCCATTCCCAACGTATTAGCACATGGGAAGTCGTACGAGCATGGTTTAACGAAAATACTAGCCATTCCCAACGTAGTTGCCCGTAAACTTTGCACAAAGTCCAACACAAAGTTGAGTTTCGTTCAATTTTTCGTGCATTGTCTCGGAATTTCAAAATACTAGTCATTCCCTACGTATTAGCCCATGGGAAGTCGTATGAGCACGATTTCACGAAAAAATATGATGGTCATAAACTTTCAACAAAGCGCACAAAGTCTCGTTTCAATCGGCTTTTCGTGCACCATCTCAAAATTTTAAAATACTGGCCATTCCCAATGTATTAGCACATGGGAAGTCGTACGAGCAAGGTTTTGCAAAAAAAAAATATGATGGTCATAAACTTTAGGAAAGTCACGCGTAAAGTCTCGTTTCGATCAGTTTTTCGTGCACCGTCTCGAAATTTTAAAATACTAGCCATTCCCAACGTATTAGCCCATGGAAACTCGTACAAGCATGGTTTCATGAAAAAATATGACGGTCATAAACTTCACACAAAGTCACGCGAAAAGTCTCGTTTCGATCGATTTTTCGTGCACCGTCTCAGAATCTCAAAAAACTGGCCATTCCCAACGTATTAGCCCATGTGAAGTCGTACGAGCATGGTGTTACAAAAAAACTTGACGGTCATACACTTTGCGCAATGTCACGCGCAAAGTCGAGGTTCGATCGGTTTTTCGTGCACCATCTCGGAATTTCAAAATACTGGCCACTCCCAACGTATTAGCCTATGGGAAGTCGTACGAGCATGGTTTCGCAAAAATACAGTAGCAACGCTTTGATTATTCCATAAGAACCAATCCCCTACAGATTTCATGTCAGTCAATACAGTAGTATATATACAATCATTAAAACTTTAAAGCTGACATTTGGAAAGTACTCTACCCCCTATTTTCTCATTTTTATATTTGATATTATTAAAGTTACCGAGAATAATCCAAGGTACTATAGGATAACTATTTGCAATGCTAACCAGATCACACCATAGAGCATTCCTGTCAAACATATTGTTCGAAGCATAAATACCGATAATATTGAATTGACATTTAGTCTATTTATCCTCAGCCTTAAGATGAATGAATTGATTAGTAGCAGAAATAAACCAAGCAGTAACAAGGTTAAGATGTCATAAGACCCAAACTCGACCATAAGTATCCTGAGAATCATTAGTAAAAAGTTTTGCTTCAGGCCATATTAAATTCTTCTGAACTCGAACACGATGAGTTTTAATTTTTGTTTACACAAGAATAACAATATCACATACAGTAGATCGGATTATTCTATTGAGCTCCCGACATTTCTCAAGCTTATTAAGTCCACGAACATTCCAACAGATTATTTTCATTAATACTAGATAGAAGGAAGAGCATGCGACTTTGGGAGGACATTGCCATCCTTTTTTTATATCCTTTGATTTTGCATGGTCCTCTCGCATAATATCTTTACTCTTTAATCCTTTATTTCTATATTTATCACCTCATCCGCAGCTTGCAAATGTTTAAATTTTTACGTACCTTGAGGCAAGGAGTCCTGGATAGAGAGATGTGTCGAAGCGCGATGAGTTTGGTGAGGTGCAATGTCTTGGTTCACAAGAGGTTGTTAAGATGTAATTTCTTGATTATCTGAAGGAATGATTCGTGAAGGCGAGGTCGTTATTGGGGAGTGAGAACCATAGGAAGCTCCTATAGTGGAAGTCTCTGATATAATAGGAAAAGATGAAAGTCCTGACTTTGTCTTTCTCTTGTTCGTGTCACTACCCCGACGAGTGAGAGTGCTCATTCATCTTCGTCGCCACCATCACTATTTGCACTGGAGTATCAGTGCTCGAAATAGTGGTAGCGACCCCATGCTGAGGCTCTTGACATGGTCGGTAGACCTGTGTGATTTTTTGTGAAGGCTACTGCTGGCAAGCACCATTTGCATGTCCAAAAGACAGACAAAACTTAGATCGTTGTGGTTTCCAAGAATATGAAACTTTCACCGTTTCGAGTGCTCCAATCAAGATCATGGTAAAAAACTTCATTCGATAGTTCCTCATCAGAAGAAACCATTACATAGGCTCTGGCAAAAGTCAATCTCGTTTGCGAAGTTGTTGCCTTATCAATATACAATGGCTGTCCCAGAATGCTACAAAGCTTTGCAATAAAACGACACCCCCAGAGATGTAGCAGAAGTCCATAGAAAGAAACCATATTGGGATAGACTATAGACTGTCTAACTACAATCGCACATCAGGTGCCCAACATCATAGGATCATTGGATGACCACGGATAGTCCAAAATCCTTCCAGGACCCGTTGTAAATCTTTTTCAGAGTAGAGCTTGTATATAAAAAATCCGTTCTCCAACATATGATGATCAAATGTTGATATTTTCCATCGAGTCCTGATGAATGAGGATAATGGAAAAAAGAATATTCTGAGTCTAACCACGTAGCCCGCAATTACCATGGACCATGTCTCAATCAGTTCATCAGAATCAATAGTCTCATACATAGTAATCTTCTTCTGATCAGCCTATACTTCTGGAGCAAAAAAATCAAGTCGAAGATCCGGACTACTAACTGGAGCCTTGAAGAGGCTACTCCAAGACCGAGGATTTCGAAAAATGAGAGCAGGAGGTCGTGACTAGAGCATGAACGACCTCTGGCCTGGTTCATTGAAGGAGCATCCCGTCGAGAAGAAACCAGCAGTGGCACATCCTGGTGTGAAACCGGCCTAAGCCGCTGGGGAGGAACCATCGGCTGCTGGAGAGGAGCAACCCCCTCCCGCTGTGAAGTAACCAGCGGCTGCTGGAGAGGAACCAGCGGCTACTGAAGAGGAGCAACCCCCTCCTGCTGTGAAGGAACCAGCGGCTGCCGGAGAGGGGCGTTCCGCTGTGAAGCAACCAGCGGAGGCCGCTGGGAAGAAGCCAGCGGAGGAGCATCCCGCTGGAACAGAGGAGCGGTATGCGAAGCAGAGTGCCGTATCTGGCCGCTCGCATCCATGGCGTCTCTCGCCCTGGAGACCGCCAGCTGCCTAGGGGAGAAGAAGCCACCACCCTTCCCACACCTGAATTGCCGATTGCAGAAGCAGTCGTCGCCCTTTCCATGCCTGATTTGCCGTAGGATCGTAAAGTAGCAGTGAACCCAGCACCAATCGTAGCGCAGCCGCCACCGTTTCTCGCCCTAGAGGCCGTCCCGCGCCTAGGGGAGAAGAAGCCGCCGCCCTTCCATGCCTGAAATCGCTGATCCCAGAAGCGATTGCCATCCTTCCACGCCTGGAATCGCCGATCGCAGAAGCAACCACCGTCCTTCCACGCCTGAATTCGCCGCAGAACGATCGTAGAGGAGATATCGCCCAAGGGAGCAATCGCCCTCCGCTACCCGCTCATCGTTCGGTAAGGAAAGAGGTTGCTGTCCCCAGCGCCGATCGCAAGCGCAAGCGTAAGCAGAGCACGAGCGCAAGGGAAAGCTGTCACTTTGCCTTGGGAGAAGCGCCCAAGGGAGAAGCCAGCAGCCCTCACACGACACCTCGCGCCCTCTCCATTCTGGGCAAAGTCTCGTTTCGATCCATTTTTAATCCACCGTCGTGAAGTTTTGATCGATTTTTAGTGTACCATCTCAAAATTTCAAGATACTAGTCATTCGTAATATATTAACCCATGGGAAACAGTATAAGCACGATTTCATAAAAAGAACACGACGATCATAAACTTTGTGCAAAATCGAGTTTCGATCGATTTTTCGTGCACCGTCTCGGAATTTTAAAATACTAATCAATCCCAACGTATTAGCCCATACATAGGAAGTCGTACGAGCACGGTTTCAAGAAAAAACATGATGGTTATAAACTTTGCATAAAGTCGACTTCGATCGATTTTTCAAACACCATCTCGAAATTTAAAAATACTGCCTATTCACAACGTATTAGCCCATAGGAAGCCGTACGAGCACAGTTTCATGAAAAAACACAATGGTCATAAACTTTACGCAAAGTCGCACGCAAAGTCAAGTTTCGATCGGTTTTCCATGAACCATCTCCAAATTTCAAAATACTGGACATTCCCAACGTGACGGTCATAAACTTTACGCAAAGTCTCGGTTCGATCGGTTTTTCGTGCATTATCGTGAATTTCAAAATATTTGTCATTCCCAATGTATTAGCCCATGAGAAGTCGCAGGAGTACGATTTCACGGAAAAACATGACGATCATAAACTGTGCACAAAGTCGAGCGTAAAGTTGAGTTTTGATTGATTTTTCGTGCACCATCTCGGAATTTCAAAAGACTGGTCATTCCCAGCGAATTAGCCGTGGGAAGTCGTACAAGCATAGTTTCGTGAAAAAATGCGACGGTCAATAAACTTTGCGCAAAGTCGAGTTTTGATCAGTTTTTCGTGCACCATCTCGGAATTTCAAAATATTGACCGCTCCCAACGTATTAGCCCATGGAAAGTCATACGAGAACGGTTTCACGAAAAATTATGACGGTCATAAACTTTGGGCAAAGTCATGGGCCAAGTCTCGTTTCAGTCGGTTTTTCACGCACCATCTTGGAATTTTAAAATACTAGCCATTCCCAATGTATTAGCTCATGGGAAGTCATACGAGCACGGTTTCACAAAAAAATGCGATTGTCATAAACTTTGCGTAAAGTCGCGCGCAAAGTCTCGTTTCGATTAGTTTTTCATCCACCGTCTCGTAATTTCAAAATACTAGCAATTCCCAATGTATTAACCCATGGGAAGTCGTACGAGCATGGTTTCGTGAAAAAATGCGTCGGTCATAAACTTTGCGTGAAGTCACGTGCAAAGTCTCGTTTTGATCGATTTTTCGTGAACCATCTCAGAATTTCAAAATACTGCCCATTCCCAACGTATTAGACCATGGGAAGCCGTACGAGCGTGGTTTCATGAAAAAACATGATAGTCATAAACTTTGCGCAAAGTCACGCGTAATGTCTCATTTCGATCGATTTTTCGTGCACCGTCTCGGAATTTCAAAATACTGGCCATTCCAAACGATTAGCCCATGGGAAGTCATACGAGCACGTTTTCGTGAAATAACGCGACGGTCATAAACTTTGCACAAAGTTGCACGCAAAGTCGATTTCGATCGATTATTCGTGCACCATCTCGGAATTTTAAATTATTGGCCATTCCCAACGAATTAGCCCATGGGAAGTCCTACGAGCATGGTTTCACGAAAAAACGTGAGGGTCATAAACTTTGCGCAAAGTCTCATTTCGATCGATTTTTCATACGCTATCTTAGAATTTTAAAATACTGGTCATTCCCAACGTATTAGCCCATGGGAAGTCATACGAGCACACACCATCTCGGAATGTCAAAATACTGGACATTCCCAAAGTATTAGCCTATAGGAAGTCGTACGAGCACGATTTCACGAAAAAATACAATGGTCATAAAATTTGTGCAAAGTCGAGTTTCGATCAATTTTTCATGCGCTGCCTCAGAATTTCAAAATACTAGTCATTCCCAACGTATTAGTCAATGGCAAGTTGTACGACAATGGTTTCGCAAAAAAATGCGACGGTCATAAACTTTGCGTAAAGTCGAGTTTCGATCGATTTTTTGCGCACCGTTTCAGAATTCAAAATACTGGTCATTTCGAACGTATTAGCCCATGGGAAGTCGTACGAGCACAGTTTCGTAAAAAAAACGCAACGGTCATAAAGTTTGTGTAAAGTCTCGTTTCGATCGATTTTTTTGTGCACCGTCTCGGAATTTCAAAATTCCTGTCATTCCCAATGTATTATCCCATGGGAAGTCGTACGAGCACGATTTTGTGAGAAAACGTGACGGTCATAAACTTTGCGCAAAGTCATGCGCAAAGTCGAGTTTCCATCGATTTTTCATGCACCATCGCGGAATTTCAAAATACTAGCCATTCCAAACGTATTAGCCAATGGGAGGTCGTATAAGCACGATTTTGTGAAAAAACACGATGATCATAAACGTTGCATAAAGTTATGCGCAAAGTCGAGTTTTAATCGATTTTTCATGCACCATCTCTGAATTTCAAAATACTGGCGATTCCCAATGAATTACCACTTGGGAAGTCCTATGAGCATGGTTTCACGAAAAAATGAGACTTTACGCAAAGTTTATGACCATAGCTTTTTTTTCATGAAACCGTGCTCGTACGACTTCCCATGGGCTAATACGTTGGGAATGGCTAATATTTTAAAATTCCTAGATGGTGCATGAAAAATTGATCGAAACGAGACTTTGCGTGTGACTTTGCGCAAAGTGTATAACCGTCACGTTTTTTTGTGAAAGCGTTCTCGTACGACTTCCCATAGGCTAATACATTGGGAATAGCTAGTATTTTGAAATTCTGAGATAGTGGACAAAAAACCAATCGAAACTCGACTTTGCGCACGACTTTGTAAAGTTTATGACCATTGCATTTTTTCATGAAATGGTGCTCGTACGACTTTCCATGGGCTAATACGTTGTGAATGGTCAGTATTTTGAAATTTTGAGTTGGTGCATGAAAAGTCGGTCGAAACTTGACATTGCGCAAAGTTTATGACCGTCGCGTTTTTTCGCAAAATCGTGCTCGTACGACTTCCCAAGGGCTAATACGTTATGAATGGATAGTATTTTGAAATTCCGAGACAGTGCATGAAAAATCGATCGAAACTCGACTTTTGCGTGACTTTATGCAAAGTTTATGACCGTCGTATTTTTTTATAAAATCATGCTCGTCCGACTTGCCATGGGCTAATACGTTGGGAATGGCCAGTATTTTGAAATTTTGAGACGGTGGACGAAAAATCGATTGAAAGATGACTTTGTGTGCGACTTTACGCAAATTTTATGACTGAAATGTTTTTTTGCGAAACTGTTCTAGTACTACGACTTCTCATGGGGTAATAAGTTGGGAATGGCCAGTATTTTGAAATTTCGAGACGATGCATGAAAAATCGATCGAAACTCGACTTTGCGCAAAATTCACGAAATCATGCTCGTACGACTTCCCATAGGCTAATACGTTGGGAATAGCCAGTATTTTGAAATTTCGAGATGGTGCATGAAAAATCAATCAAAACTCGACTTTCCGCGCGACTTTGTGTAAAGTTTATGATCATCGCATTTTTTCACGAAACCGTGCTCGTACGACTTCCCATGGGCTAATACGTTTGGAATGGCCAGTATTTTGAAGTTCCGAGACGGTGCACCAAAAATCGATTAAAACTTGACTTTGCACAAAGTGTATGACCGTCGTAGTTATGGTAGTTATGGTAAGGAGGGTCGTTCTCCCATGGCAAAGAATGGTGAGGGTGAGAGGTTTCCTCTAAAGGCTGCTGGCTTCTCCCTTGGGCACTTCTCCTAAGGCAAAGTGATAGCTTTCTCTTGCGCTCGTGCACTGCTTGCGCTTGCGATCAACGATGGGGACGACGGCCTCTTTCCTTCCGAACGACGAGCGGGTAGCGGAGAGCGATTGCTCCCTTGGGCAATTTCTCCTCTATGATCGTTCTGCGGTGAATTCAAGCATGGAAGGATGGCGGTCGCTTCTGCGATTGGCAATTCCACGCGTGGAAGGACAGCAACTGCTTCTGCGATCGGTGACCTCAGGCGTGGAAGCGGCTTCTTCTCCCCTAGGCACGGGACGGCTTCTAGGGCGAGAAACAGTGTCGGCTGCATTGTGATTGGTGCTGGGTTCATTGCTGCTTTGCAATCTTGCGACAAATCAGGCGTGGAAAGGGCGACGGTTGCTTCTATTGGTGATTCAGGTGTGGGAAGGGTGGTGGCTTCTTCTCCCCTAGGTGGCTGGCGGTCGCTAGGGCGAGGGACACCATTGATGCGAGCGGTCAGACGCGACACTCTGCTTCACATACCGCTCCTCTGTTCCAGCGGGATGCTCCTTCGTTGGCTTCTTCCTAGCGGCCTCTGCTGGTTGCTTCACAGCAGAATGCCCCTCTCAGCAGCCGCTAGTTCCTTCACAGCGGGAGGGGGTTGCTCCTCTTCAGCAGCCGCTGGTTACTCTCCAGTAGCCGCTGGTTACTTGACAGCGGGAGGGGGTTGCTCCTCTCCAGCAACCGCTGGTTCCTCCCCAGCGACTTAGGCTGGTTTCACATCAAGATGTTCCACTATTGGTTTCTTCTCGGTGGGATGCTCCTTCAATGAACCAGGCCAGAGGTCATTCACGCTCTAGATCACGACCTCCTACTCCCATTTCTCGAGATCCTCGACCTTCAAGACTCCAGTTGGTAGTTCGGATCTTCGACTGGATTTTTTTTGCTCCAGAAGTACCTATCAGAAGATTGATGTGTATGAGACTGTTGATTTGGACAAACTGATTGAGACATGGTCCATAGCAATTGTGAGTTACGTGGTTGGACTCAGAACATCTTTTTTCCATTATCCTCATTCATCAGGACTCGATGGAGAATATCAACATTTGATCTTCATATGTTGGAGAACAGATTCTTTATATGCAAGCTTTAATCTGAAGAAGATTTACCATGGGTCCTGGAAGGATTTTGGATTATCCGTGGTCATCCAATGATCCTACGACGTTGGACACCTAATGTGCGATTGGAGTTAGACAGTCTATAGTCTATCCCAATATGGGTTTCTTTCCATGGACTTCCGCTACATCTTTGGGGTCATCATTTTATTGCAAAGCTTTGCAGGACCCTCGGACAGCCATTGTATATTGATAAGACAATAGCTTCGCAAATGAGATTGCCTTTTACCAGTGCATGTGTAATGGTTTCTTCTGATAAGGAGCTACCGAATGAAGTATTTTACCGTGATCTTGATGGGAGCACCGGAAAGGTGAAAGTTTTATATTCATGGAAGTCATAACGATGCAAGGTTTGTTTATCTTTTGGACATGCAAATAGTGCTTGCAAACAGGATTCACAAAAAATCACATAGGTCTACTGACCACGTCAAAAGCCTAAGCATGGGGTCGCTACCACTATTCCGAGCACTAATACTCCAGTGCCAACAGTGACAGTGGCGGAGAAGATGAATGAACACTTTGACTCGTTGGGACAACAACATGAATAGGAGAAAGATAAGTCAGAACTTTCATCTTTTCCTATTATATCAAAGACTTCCATTGCAGGAGCTTCCCATGGTTCTCACTCCCCAATAACGACCTCGCCTTCACGAATCATTCCTTCAAATAATCAGGAAATTACATCTCAACTACCTCTTGTGAACCAAGACATTGCACCTCACCAACCTCATCGCGCTTCGACACATCCTGCTATCAGGACTCGTTGCCTTAAGGTACGCAAAAACTTAAACATTTGAAAGCTGTGGATGTGGTGGATAAATATAGAAATAAAGGATTAAAGGGTAAAGATATTATGCGAGAGGACCATGCAAAATCAAAGGATAAAAAAAAGGATGGTAATGTCCTCCCAAAGTCGCATGCTCTTCCTTTTATCTAGTATTGATGAAAATTCTGTTGGAATGTTCGTGGACTTAATAAGCCTGAGAAGTGTCGGGAGCTCAACAGAATAATCCGATCTGCTGCATGTGATATTGTTATTCTTGTGGAAACAAAAATTAAAACTTATCATGCTCGAGTTTAGAAGAATTTAATATGGCCTGAGGCAGAACTTTTTACTAATGATTCTCAGGATACTTATGGTCGAGTTTGGGTCTTATGACATCCTAACCTTATTACTGCATGGTTTATTTCTACTACTAATCAATTCATTCATCTTAAGGCAGAGGATAAACAGACAGAATGTCAATTTAATATTATCGCTATTTACGCTTCTAACAATATGTCTGACAGGAGTGATCTATGGCGTGATCTGGTTAGCATTACAAATAATTAGCCTACAGTACCTTGTATTGTTCTCGGTGACTTTAATACTGTCAGATACACAAATGAGAAAGTGGAGGGTAGAGTGCTTTCCGAATGTCAGCTTCAAAGTTTTAATGTTTGTATAGATACTACTGCATTGACTGACATGAAATCTATAGGTGATTGGTTCTCATGGAATAATCAAAGTGCTACTGACAGAAAAATTATGGCTCGACTTGATAGATGTTTGATTAATCAGGAATGGTTAGTAGTTTTCCCAGATTTACTTCTTGTGTACGGTGCTAAGTTATTTTTGGATCACTCTATTATGCATATACGTGCAGATACAGCAATACCCAACGACAAGAAACCTTTTAGAATTTTTAATATATGGAGTACTCACTCTCAGTTCCTCAAATTTATCAAGTCAGGTTGGAACATTAATGTGTTTAGTTCTCCCCCTTACATCGTATGTCAAAAACTTAAAGTATACAAAGCAGCACTTAAGGAGTAAAATTCAACTACATTTGGAAATATCACCAACAGGATTCAGTTATGCAAGAAAGAACATATAGCAGTGTAAAGTGAGCTAAATCTTCAACCTCTGGATGCGAATCTTATATACAAAGAGGCTATCGCCAGAAATAACTTTATTTATGCAAGCATTGAAGCAGGAGGAATGCTTTTTGAAACAGAAGTCTCGACAGCATTGGTTTACTCTAGAGGATTCTAATACTAAATTTTTATATGTTGTTATTGCTGCCAGAAGGACTACTAATCGTATCAAAAAATGCAAAGGTATAGATGGTAATCTTATCGAGGATTTGGATGAGGTTAAAAATTACACAAGCAATTTTTTTATTCCTTACTCAATCAGGAGGAGCAGCCTAATAGTATTCATATTGTGCCCACAAGACGACTTGATTCTGAAGCTCTCTCTCTTCTTAATGCCCCAATAACGGATGATGAAATTGTGAGAGTTATTTTTATGTCCCCGAAGCACAATAGCCCTGGTCCAGACGGATTTCCAGCTGAGTTTTATCAAATTACATGGTCTATTGTAGGCAACGATGTCATAAAAGCTTGTCGACATTTTTCTCCTCAGGTCATATACTTAAAGAAATGAATTGCACTTTTATTTCTTTAGTGCCCAAGAATGATGGAGCTGATTTATTGTAGAATTATCATCCTATTTCACTGTGCAACTTTATTTATAAGGTTATCTCTAAGGTGCTGACAGATAGACTACAAAAGGTTATGAATAAGGTCATTAGTCATAATCAAGATGCTTTTCTTAAAGGGAGGAGTATTCATCATAATGTCCTTCTTGCTAATGATTTGGTTAAGGATCTACACTAAAAAATAAGAGGAAAAAAGATATGTTTTAAAGCTAATTTATGAAAGGCCTTTGACTCAGTCAATAATCATTTTATTTACACGATGCTCCATAATATGGGCTTCCCTCGACACTGGGTTAAATGGATTCAATGTTGCTTGGAAACTCCAAAATTTTTTATTCTCTTCAATGGTTCACCTATTGGCTTCTTCAGGAGTAAGAATGGCATTCGGCAAGGCGATCCACTATCTCCTTATCTTTTTACCATTGCAATGGTAGAATTCAGTTGTATGTTTGAAGAGTTAGTTTCGAATAACAAAATTAAGGTACCATATTATGGTTCTGTTCATATCTCTCACATAACATTTGCTGATGACCTTATTATCTTCCTTTGGGATGATCCAGTTTCTGTGAGTAATCTGGGAGATATTCTTAATGAATTTGGTATAGTTTCTGGTCTTAAGCTAAACCATGCAAAGAGCAAAGTACATGTGGGTGCTTGCATTGACGATAAGGACTATATTGCTCAAACTTTGGGTGTTGTTGAAGGAAGTTTACCGGTTCCTTACTTGGGTCTCCCACTTATATCCACTGGCATCAACAAAGTCTCCTGTCAGCCTATGCTACAAAAAAATAAGAAGAGAATTTCCTTTTGAAAAAATAAGCTTTTTCTAAAGCTGGACGACTTGAACTTATTCGGTCTGTGTTATTTTTTTATTCTATTTATTGGTCTCATGCATTCCCTCTACCAGCCACCAGACTTCTCCTTGATATTGATAAATTACTTATGAACTTTTTCTGAAATGACACAGATGGTAAGGCAATGCATATGGTGAATTGGGGCAACATTTGTAAACCGAAGGATGACGGAGCACTGAATCTACGACATATTAGAGATTGGTATAAAGCTTGTCTAGTAAAATAATTGAGGGATATTTTACAAAATAAGTCTTCCTTATGGTCACAATGGGTTTTTGCTAGGTACCTAACCAAGGAATCAATCTGGGAAGCATCCGTAAAAACATCTTATTTTACTGCTTGGAAAGGAATTCTGAAGGCAAGGAGGTGGCTAAGTAACAAAATTTCTTATGTGATCTCTTCTAGAACCAATATTAATATGTGGTATGACCCTTGGGTGAATGGAAAAAGTATATTTCAGTTATTTGGTGATAGAGTACGACATGATCTGGGGGCTCCGAAAGATTGGAAGGTTTCTGAATTCATTGACAATGGTACATGGTGTCTTCCCAACCCTACCTCCCCTAACATGTTATCACTTCGGCTAACTATTAGGGCTATTCGGATCAAGAACAACTCTTCATATATGCTTATTTGGCTTCATAATAATGACAAATTTAGTACTACTTCTGCATGGAACCAAATTAGACAATGAATCAATAAGTGGATCCCAAGTAGTTGGACATGGGATAGACCATGCTCATAGTGACATTCCTTATGTACATGGTAGGCCCTTCTTGGCAAACTTCCTACGATGGACAATATGCAGCGAAGAGGTATTTATATTGATCTTTAAAGGCTACCACGGCCAAACTTGCATCATGAATTAGAAATGCTTATGCAAAACTTCTCAAGAAAGGGGCCTCTTACATAACTGGCAAGAATTACATTCAGATGTGCTATTTGGTGGATTTGGAAGGAGAGGTGTGGTAGAATTTTGAGTGTCACAACACAAACAAAGCTCAAATTCTGATAGAGATTCTTCAGGACTCACGATCATATATGGAGCAAGAATTGAACATAGAGCACCTAACAAGAAGAGAGAAAGGGATTTTCATAAGATTCAATTTTTCTAGAATAATGATGAAGCTTATATTTTGTGAGAAAGGGATTTTCATAAGATTAGTCAAGAATCTCTAGAATAATGATGAAGCTTATATTTTGTGATGTTTCCACAAGTAGTTAAGGACGGTCTAGATATTACATTTTATTATTTATTGACTACCTTGTGCTACTCTTGGAGATGAGTTTGATGAAGTGTGCCCATTCCACCTTTTTTAGGTGATGTGTGTAGACAAAGCTACTTTGTATAAAACCTTATAAATAATACATTATCTTTACTTACCAAAAAAAACATGACCGTCATAATTTTTCACGAAACCGTGCTCGTACGACTTCGCATAGGCTAATACGGTTGGAATTGCCTATATTTTGAAATTATAAGACGATGCACGAAAAATCGATCGAAACTTAACTTTGCTTAAAGTTTATGACCATCGCGTTTTTTCGTGAAACCATGCTCGTATGACTTCCCATGGGCAAATACGTTCGGAATGGCCAATATTTTGAAATTCTGAGATGGTGCACGAAAAACCGATCGAAACTCGACTTTGAGCAAAGTTTATGACCGTCATATTTTTTCACGAAAACATGCTTGTACGACTTCCCATAGGCTAATATGTTAGGAATGACTCATATTTTGAAATTCCGAGACGGTGCACCAAAAATCGATCGAAACTCGATATTGCGTAAAGTTTATAACCGTCATGTTTTTTAATGAAATCGTGCTCATATGACTTCCCATGGGCTAATCAGTTGGGAATGGCCAGTATTTTGAAATTCCGAGATGGTGCATGAAATATAGATCGAAACTCGACTTTGTGTGCGACTTTGCTCAAAGTTTATGACTATCGTATTTTTTCAAGAAACCGTGCTCGTATGACTTCCTATGGGCTAATACGTTGGGAATGACCAGAATTTTGAAATTCTGAGACGGTGCTCAAAAAATCGATCGGAACGAGACTTTACGTAAAGTTTATGACCGTCGTGTTTTTTCATGAAATCGTGCTCGTATGACTTCCCATGGGCTTATACGTTAGGAAAGTCCTATATTTCAAAATTCCGAGATGGTGTACAAAAAATCGATCAAAACTCGACTTTGCTCGCGACTTTGTGTGAAGTTTATGACCGTCTTTTTTCATGAAACCATGCTCGCACGACTTCACATGGGCTAATACGTTCGGAATGGCTAGTATTTTGAAATTCCTAGACGGTGCATGAAAAATCGATCGAAACTCAACTTTGCACAAAGTTTATGACCATCACATTTTTTCGTGAAATCATGCTCGTACGATTTCACATAGGCTAATACATTGGGAATGGCCAGTTTGAAATTCCGAGATGGTGCACGAAAAATCGATCGAAACTCGACCATGCGCCAAGTTAATGGCCGTCGTATTTTTTCGTGAAACCGTGCTCGTACGACTTCCCATGGGCTAATACGTTAGGAATGATGATTATTTTGAAAAGCTGAGACGGCGCACGTGTCATTACGTAAAGTTTATGACCGTCATGTATTTTCACGATATTGTGCTCGTATGACTTCCCATGGGCAAATACATTGGGAATGACCAGTATTTTAAAATTCTGAGATGGTGTATGAAAAATCAATCGAAACTCGACTTTGCGCTTAACTTTGCGCAAATTTTATGACCGTCACATTTTTTTCACGAAACCATGCTCATATGACTTCCCAAGGGTAACTACATTGGGAATGGCCAGTATTTTGAAATTTCGAGACGGTGCACGAAAAACCAATCGAAACTCGACTTTGTGCATGACTTTACGCAAAGTGTTTGATCATCGCGTTCTTTCACGAAACCATGCTCATACGACTTCCTATGGGCTAATACGTTGGGAATTGCCAGTATTTTGAAATTCCGAGACGGTGCATGAAAAATCGATCAAAACGAAACTTTCTGTTTGACTTTGCGTAAAGTTTATGACCATTGCATGTTTTCACAAAATCGAGTACGACTTCCCATGGGCAACTATGTTGGGAAAGGCCAGTATTTTGAAATTTTGAGACGGTGCACGAAAAACCAATCAAAACTCGACCTTACACAAAGTTTATGACTGTTTTGTTTTTTCGTGAAACCATGCTCATATGACTTCCCATTTGCTAATACGTTGGGAGTGGCCAGTATTTTGAAATTCTGAGATGGTGCACGAAAAACCAATCGAAACTCGACTTTGCACGTGACTTTGTGTAAAGTGTATGACCATCACGTTTTTCATGAAATCATGCTCCTACGACTTTTCATGGGCTAATACGTTGGGAATGGCTAGTATTTTAAAATTTCGTGACTGTGCATAAAAAACTGATCGAAACGAGACTTTCCGAGTGACTATGTGCAAAGTATATGACCATCGTGTTTTTTCACGAAATCGTGCTCGTATGACTTCCCATGGGCTAATACGTTGAGTATGTCCAATATTCTGAAATTCTGAGATGGTGCACGAAAAATCGATCAAAAATCGACTTTGCGCATGACTTTGCACAAAGTTTATGATAGTCGCTTTTTTTGTGAAACCATGCTCGTACGACTTCCCACGGGCAAATACGTTGGGAACGACCAGTATTTTGAAATTCCAAGACTGTGCAAGAAAAATCGATCGAAACTCGACTTTGCACCCGACTTCGCGCAAAGTTTATGACCATTTATTTTTGTGAAACCGTGCTCGTACGCCTTCCCACGGGCTAATATGTTGGGAATGGCCAGTATTTTGAAATTCTGAGACGGTGCATGAAAATCGATCGAAACTCTACTCTGCGAAAAGTTTATGACCATCGCATTTTTTCACGAAATCATGCTCGTACGACTTCCCATGGGTTAATACGTTGGGAATGGCCAGTATTTTGAACTTCGGAGACGGTGCACGAAAAACTGATCGAAACTTGACTTTTAGCAAAGTTTATGACCGTTACGTATTTTCGTGAAACCGTGCTCGTACGAATTCTTATGGGCTAATACGTTGGGAATGGCCAGTATTTTAAAATTTCGAGACGGTGCACAAAAAAATGTTCGAAACTCGACTTTGCGCACGAAACTGTGCTCGTACGACTTCCAATGGACTAATACATTGGGAATGGCTAGTATTTTGAAATTTCGAGATGGTGCACGAAAAGCTGATCAAAATGAGACTTTGAGCAAAGTTTATGACCGTCACATTTTTTCGCGAAACCGTGCTCGTGTGACATTCCATTGGCTAATATGTTGGGAATGGCCAATATTTTGAAATTCCAAGACGGTGCACGAAAAATCGATTGAAACTCGACTTTGCACGCGACTTTACGTAAAGTTTATGACAGTCACATTTTTTCAAGAAATCATGCTCGTATGACTTCCCATTGGCTAATACGTTGGGAATGACTAGTATCTTGAAATTTTAAAATGGTGCATGAAAAATCGATCGAAACGAGGCTTTGCGCACAACATTGCGTAGAGTTTATGACTCGTGTTTTTTTGCAAAACCATGCTTGTATGACTTGTCATGGGCTAATACGTTGGGAATGGCTCGTATTTTGAAATTTTAAGACGGTGCACCAAAAACCGATCGAAACTTGATATTGCACAAAGTTTATGATTGTCACATTTTTTAATGAAACTGTGCTCGTACGACTTCTCATGGGCATCCGTTGGGAACGGTCAGTATTTTGAAATTCCAAGATGGTGCACGAAATACTGATCGAAACTTAACTTTGCGTGCGACTTTGCGTAAAGTTTATGACCATCGAGTTTTTTCATGAAACCGTGCTCGTACGACTTCTCATGGCTAATACGTTGGGAATGGCCAGTATTTTAAAATTCCAAGATGATGCATGAAAAAACGATCGAAACTCAACTTTACGTGCGACTTTGCACAAAGTTTATGACTGTCGTATTTTTTTACGAAATCATGCTCGTACGACTTCCCATGAGCTAATACGTTGGGAATGGCCCGTATGTTGAAATTTCGAGACGGTGCACCAAAAACCGATCGAAACTCGAAATTGCATAAAGTTTATAACTGTCATATTTTTAATGAAACTATGGTCGTACGACTTCCCATGGGCTAATGTGTTGCGAATGGCCAGTATTTTGAAATTTCGAGATGGTGCATGAAATACAGATAGAAATTTGACTTTGCTTGCGACTTTACGCAAAGTTTATGACCATCGAGTTTTTTCATGAAATCGTGCTCGTACGACTTCCCATGGGCTAATACATTGGGAATGACCAGTATTTTGAAATTCTGAGATGGTGCACAAAAAATCGATCGAAACTTGAATTTGCACGTGACTTTACGAAAAGTTTATGACCATCACATTTTTTTGTGAAATCGTGCCTGTACGACTTCCTATGGGCTAATACGTTGGGAAGGACTAGTATTTTGAAATTCCAAGAGAGTGCACGAAAAATCGATCGAAACAAGACTTTGTACGATACTTTGCGCAAAGTTTATGATCGTCACATTTTTTCATGAAACCGTGTTTGTATGACTTCCCATGGGCTAATACGTTGGGAAAGGCCTGTAATTTGAAATTTTGAGATGGTGCATAAAAAATCGATCAAACCACGACTTTGCGAATGACTTTGTGCAAAGTTTATGATCGTCACGTTTTTTCACGAAACCGTGCTCGTACGACTTCCCATGGGCTAATACGTTCGGAATGGCCAGTATTTTGAAATTCCGATATGGTGCACGAAAAATCGATCGAAACTCGACTTTGCGCAAAGTTTTTGACGTCACATTTTTTCGTGAATCTATGCTCGTATGATTTCCCATGGGCTAATACGTTGGGAATAGCCAGTATTTTGAAATTCCGAGACGGTGCACAAAAAATCGATCGAAACTCGACTTTGCGCAAAGTTAATGACCATCACATTTTTTCACGAAATCGTGCTCGAACAACTTCCCATGGGCTAATACGTTGGGAATGGCCATTATTTTGAAATTATGAGATGACATACGAAAAATTGATCAAAACTTGACTTTGCATGTGACTTTACGCAATGCTTATGACCGTCACGTATTTTCATGATACCGTGCTCGTACGACTTCCCATGGGCTCATACATTGGGAATGGCCAGTATTTTGAAATTCTGAGATGGTGCCCGAAAAACTGCTCGATTTGTGCTTGACTTTATGTAAAGTTTATGACCGTCGCATTTTTTTGCGAAACCATGCTCATACGATTTTCCAAGGGAAACTACGTTGGGAATGGCCAGTATTTTGAAATTCCGAGATGGTGCAAGAAAAATCGATCGAAACTTGACTTTGCACCCGACTTTGCGCAAAGTTTATGACCGTCGTGTTTATTTGTGAAACCGTGCTCGTACGCCTTCCCATGGGTTAATACGTTGGGAATGGCCAGTATTTTGAAATTCCAAGACAATGCACGAAAATCGATCGAAACTCTATTTTACGAAAAGTTTATGACCGTCATATTTTTTCACGAAATCATGCTCGTACGACTTCCCATGGGTTAATACGTTGGGAATAGCTAGTATTTTGAACTTCTGAGGCGGTGCACGAAAAATCGATCGAAAATCAACTTTGCGCACGACTTTGTGCAAAGTTTATGATCGTCGCATTTTTTTGTGAAACCATGCTCGTATAAATTCTTATGGGCTAATACATTGGGAATGTCCAGTATTTTGAAATTCTGAGACGGTGCACAAAAAATCGATCGAAACTCGACTTTGCGCACGAAACCGTGCTCGTACGACTTCCCATTGGCTAATACATTGGGAATGGCCAGTATTTTAAAATTCTGAGATGGTGCACGAAAATTTGATCAAAACGAGACTTTGGGCAAATTATATGACCGTCGTATTTTTTCATGAAACCGTGCTCGTGCGACTTTCCATGGGCTAATACATTGGGAATGGCCAATATTTTAAAATTCCGAGGTGGTGCACGAAAAACCAAATGAAACTCAACTTTGCGCACGACTTTGCGCAAAGTTTATGACCGTCGCCTTTTTTCAAGAAACCGTGCTCGTATGACTTCCCATTAGCAAATACTTCGGGAATTGCCAGTATTTTAAAATTTCGTGATGGTGCATAAAAAATCGATCGAAATGAGGCTTTGCGCAAAGTTTATGACTTTCACTTTTTTTTGCGAAACCATGCTCGTACGACTTCCCATGGGCTAATACATTGGTAGTGGCCAGTATGTTGAAATTCCGAGATAGGACAAGAAAAACTGATCGAACCTCGACTTTGTGCGTGACTTTGCGCAAAGTGTATGACCGTCACATTTTTTTGTTACACCGTGCTCGTACGCCTTCACATGGGCCACTACGTTGGGAATGGCTAGTTTTTTTAAATTCTGAGACGGTGCACGAAAAATCAATCGAAATGAGACTTTTCGCGTGACTTTACGCAAAGTTTATAACCGCCACATTTTTTCACGAAACCATGCTTGTACGACTTTCCATGGGCTATTACGTTGGGAATGGCTAGTATTTTAAAATTCCGAGAGAGTGTATAAAAAACTGATCGAAACGAGACTTTACGCATGACTTTCACAAAGTTTATGACCATCATGTTTTTTTTTACAAAACCATGCTTGCACGACTTCCCATGTGCTAATACATTGGGAATGGCCAGTATTTTGAAATTTCGAGACGGTGCATGAAAAACCGATCAAAATGAGACTTTATGCACTTTGGTTTATGACCGTCCCATTTTTTTTGCAAAATCGTGCTCATACGGCTTCCCATGGGCTAATACATTGGGAATGACCAGTATTTTGAAATTCCGAGATGGTGCACGAAAAATCGATCGAAACTCGATTTTGTGTTGGACTTTGCGTAAAGTTTATAGGCAACTACGTTGGGAATGGGTAGTATTTTCGTTAAACCATGCTCGTACGACTTCCCATGTGCTAATACGTTGGGAATGGAGGGAGGAGAGGGCTACTGTGAAGGCTTCTCCTAAGGCAAGGTAACAACTTTCCCTTGCACTCGTGCTCTGCTTGCGCTCGCGCTTACGATCGGCACTGGGGACGATAACCTCTTCCCTTACCGAATGACGAGCGGGTAGCAGAGGGCGATTTCTCCCTTGGGCGATTTCTCCTCTACGATCATTCTGCGGTGATTTCAGGCGTGGAAGGTACCTTAATGGAAGGAGTAAGAATAAAGGTATAGCACCACATAGCACACCCGCGTATGGTATATGGTATAGCACTATGGCATAGAAGGTACTTCGGCGACGAAGCTAGTACCTCGGTCATTCTCCGTTCGGACGTGCATTGATGGTGGTCCGGCCCCTCAGTCATTCTCTGTTCAGTCGTGTGCAACAGCTATAGCTATGGATTATTCTTTGCGCTTGTCGTCTTGGCGTCGACTGACGCACTGAAAGAGTGTAACGACGGGCCGACAAGCTATAACATAGCGCGTCAGTAGTGAACTAGCCACGGCGCTACTAGCCGCGCAACTACTTTAGCGCTAAACTATAGCTTGTCGGCCCTTGGCCGGTGGTTGCTTGGCAGCTTGTCGGCAGCTTGTCGGCCGGTAGTAAAGCCCATAAAAACCAGTATCAGGCTTAGAGAGCACCTAGTAAATATAGTCAATACGGAATCACACTCATACTTCTGCGATTGGCAATTTCAAGCATGGAAGGCTGACAATTGCTTCTGTGATTGACGATTTCAGGCGTGGAAGGGCGACGGCTTCTTCTCCCCTAGGTGCGGGACGGCCTCTAGGGTGGGAAACGGTGGTGGCTATGTTACGATTGGTGTTGGGTTCACTGCTGCTTTGCGATCCCATGGCAAATCAGGCATGGAAAGGGCGATGGCTGCTTCTACAATCGGCGATTCAGGCTTGGGAAGGGTGGTGTCTTCTTCTCCCCTAGGCGACTGATGGTCTCTAGGGTGAGAGATGCCATGGATGCGAGCAGCCAGACGCGGCACTTTGCTTCGCATATCGCTCCTATGTTCCAGCAGGATGCTCCTCTGCTAGCTTCTTTACAGCGGAATGCCCCTCTCCAGCAGTCGTTGGTCCCTTCACAGCAGGAGCATTCACAGCGGGAGGGGGATGCTCCTCTCTAGTAGCCGCTGGTTTCTTCACACTGGGACGGTTCGCAATGGGAGAGGGATGCTCCTCTCCTGCGGCCTAGGCCGGTTTCACAGCGGGATGTTCCTTCGTTGGTTTTTCTCGGTGGGATGCTCCTTTGACGAACCAGGCCAGAGGTCGTTCACGTTCTAGATCACGACCTCCTGCTCCCATTTCCCGAGATCCTCGGCCTTGGTGTAGCCTTTTCAAGGCTCCAGTTGGTAGTCCAGATCTTCGATTGGATTTTTTTGCTCCAGAAGTATAGGCTGATCAGAAGATTGCTATGTATGAGACTGCTGATTCTGACGAACTGATTGAGACATAGTCTATGGCGATTGTAGGCTACGTGGTTGGACTCAGAATATCCTTTTTTTCGTTATCCTCATACATAAGGACTTGATGGGGAATATCAACATTTGGTCTTCATATGTTGAAAAATGGATTCTTTGTGTGCAAGCTCTACTCTGAAGATCATTTACAACAGGTCCTGAAAGGATTTTGGACTATTCGTGGTCATCCAATGATCCTACGATGTTGGGCACCTGATGTGCGGTTGGAGTTTGACAGTCTACAGTCTATCCCAAAATGGGTTTTTTTCCATGGACTTCTGCTACATCTCTGAGGTCGTCGTTATATTGCAAAGCTTTGCAGCACCCTAGGACAACCATTGTATATTGATATGGCAATAATTTTGCAAACGAGATTGGCTTTTGCCAGAGCCTGTGTAATGGTTTCTTCTGATGAGGAACTAGCGAATGAAGTTTTTTACCGTGATCTTGATAGAAACACCCAAAAGGTGAAAGTTTTATATTCTTTAAAGCCACAATGATGCAAGGTTTGTCTATCTTTTGGGCATGCAAATGGTGCTTGCTAGCAGCCTTCACAAAATATCACACAGGTCTACCGACCAAGTCAAGAGTCTCAGCATGGGGTCCCAACTACTAATCCGAGCACTGATACTCTAGTGCTAATAGTGACGGTGGCGGAGAAGATGAACGAGCACTCTGACTCGTTAGGGCAGCGACACGAATAGGAGAAAGACAAGTCAGGACTTTTATCTTTTCCTATTATTCCAAGCAGACTTGATAAATGTTTGATTAATCAGGAATGGTTATCAGTTTTCACAGATTCATTTCTTGAGTATGGTGTTAAGTTATTTTCGGATCACTCTATTATGCATATACATGCAGATAAAGCAATACCTAGCGACAAGAATCCTTTTAGATTTTTTAATATGTGGAGTACGCACCCTCAGTTCTTCAAAGTTATCAAGTCAGCTTGGAACATTAATGTGTTTGGTTCTCCCCCTTACATCCTATGTCAAAAACTAAAAGCATGCAAAGCAGCATTTAAGGAGTGGAAACTACATTTGGAAATATCACTAGCAGGGTTTAGTTATGCAAGAAAGAACTTATGATAGTGCAAAGCGAGTTAAATCTTCAACCTCTTGATGCTAATCTTATATGTAAAGAGGCTGCCGCTGGAAATACCTTTATGCAAGTTTTAAAGCAGGAGGAATGCTTTTTGAAACAGAAGTCTCGACAACATTAGCTTACTTTAGGGGATTCTAATACTAAGTTTTTCTATGCTTACTCTAGGAGATTCTAATACTAAGTTTTTCTATGCTGCTATTGCTACTAGAAGGGCTACTAATCACATAAAAAAATGCAAAGGCATAGATGATAATCTTATTGAGGATTTGGTTGAGGTTAAAAATTACACCAAGCAATTTTTTTATTTCTTAATCAGGAGGAGCATCCTAATAGTATTCATGTTGGGCACACTAGACGACTTGATTCTAAAGCTATCTCTCTTCTTAATGCCCCAATAATGGATGTTGAAATTGTGAGAGTTGTTTTTAGGTCCCCGAAGCAAAAAGCCCCTGGTCTAAATAGATTTTCAGCTGAGTTTTATCAAATTGTATGGTCTATCGTAGGTAACGATGTCATAAAAGCGTATCGATATTTTTTCTCCTCAGGTCATATCCTTAAAGAAATGAATTACACTTTTATTTCTTTAGTGCCCAAGAATGATGGAGCTGATTCATTGGAGAATTATCGTCCTATTTCATTGTGTAACTTTATTTGTAAGGTCATCTCTAAGGTGTTGGAAGATAGATGACAAAAGGTTATGAATAAGGTCATTAGTCCTAATCAGGCTGCTTTTCTTAAAGGGAGGAGTATTCACCATAATATCCTTCTTACTAATGATTTGGTTAATGATCTTCACTAAAAAACAAGAGGGAAAAAGATCACTTTTAAAGTTGATCTACGAAAGGCCTTTAACTCAGGTAATAGGTATTTTATTTACACGATGCTTCATAATATGAGCTTCCCTCAGCACTAGGTTAAATGGATTCAATGTTGCTTGGAAACTGTAAAATTTTTGATTCTCTTCAATGGTTCACATATTGGATTCTTTGGGAGTAAGAATAGCATCCGGCAAGGCGATCCACTATCTCCTTATCATTTACCATTGTAATGGAAGGGCTCAGTTGTATGTTGGAAGAGGCAGTTTCCAATGGCAAAATTAAGATACCAAATTATGGTTCTGTTCATATCACTCACATAACATTTGTTGATGACCTTATTATCTTCCTACGGGATGATCCAGTTTCTGTGAGTAATCTGGCAGTTATTCTTAATGAATTTGGTATAGTTTCTGGTCTTAAGCTAAACCATGTAAAGAGCAAAGTGTATGTGGGTGCTTGCATTGACCATAAGGACTATATTGCTCAAACTTTGGGAGTTACCGAAGGCAGTTTACTGGTTTCTTATTTAGGTCTCCCACTTATATCCACTGGAATCAACAAAGTCTCATGTTACAAAAAATTAAGAACAAAATTTTCTCTTGAAAAAATAGTCTTCTTTCTAAAGCTGGACGACTTGAACTTATTCGATCTGTGTTGATCTCTTATTCTATTTATTGGTCTCATGCATTCCTTATACCTGTCGGGCTTCTTCACGATATTGATAAATTACTTATGAACTTCTTCTGGAATGACATAGATGGTAAGGCAATGCACATGGTGAATTGGGGCAACATTTGCAAACCGAAGGATGAAGGAGGGCTGAATCTATGAAATATTAGAGATTGGAATAAAGCTTGTTTGGTAAAATAATTATGGGATATTTTACAAAACAAATCTTCCTTATTGTCACAATGGGTTTTTGCTAGGTACCTAACCAAGGAATCGATCTAGGAAGCATCCGCAAAAACATCTCATTCTGCTGCTTGGAAAGGAATTCTGATGGCAAGGAGGTGTCTAAGTAACAACATTTCTTATGTGATCTCTTCTGAAACCAATATTAATATGTGGTATGACCCTTTTTTTTGGTAAGTAAAGATAATGCATTATGTATAAGGTTTGTACAATGTAGCTCTGTCTACACAAGCCATAGACTAAAGCTTGAAGTCTCTTAGTGTAGTCGAGAAGATTATACCCCATCTGAAACAGGTGGAATGGGCGCACTTCATCAAACACATCTCCAAGAGTAGCACAATTCTATAGTCAATAAATAATAAAATAAAATATCTAGACCGTCTTAGACTACTTGTGGAAACATCACAAAATATAAGCTTTGCACCACATAATACATTACAATCTTCATCACTATTCTAGAGATTATTGACTAGTGGAAAAATTGAATCTTGTGAAAATCCTTTTTTCTCTTCTTGTTAAGTGCTCTATGTTCAGTTCCTGCTCTACACATGATCGTGAGTCCTAAAGAATCTCTATCAGTATTTGAGCTTTGTTCGTGTTGTGACACTAAAAAATTCAGACACACCTCTCCTTCTAAATCCACCAAATAGCACATCTGAATGTACTTCTTGCCAGTTGTTTAAGAGGCCCCTTTCTTGAGAAGTTTGCATAAGCATTGCTTGGCTATGGTAGCCTTTGAAGATCAAATCACTTCAAGATCTCCTTCCATTTCCAAGAAAAATAATCACAAGCAAAATAGAGATGGTCAACACTTTCTTCCTGTTGCATACACATAGTGCATCGATTTACAATATAAATACCTCTTCGCTGCATATTGTCCATCGTAGGAAGTTTGCCAAGAAGGGTATGTCATGTACATAAGGAATGTCGCTGTCAGCATGGTCTATCCCATGTCCAACTACTTGGGATCCACTTATTGCTCCGTTGTCTAATTTGGTTCCTTGCAGATGTAGCACTAAATTTACCATTATCATGAAGCCAAATAAGTATATCTGAAGAGTTGTTCTTGATCCGAATTGCCCTAATAGTCGGCCAAAGTGAGATAACATGTCAGGGGAGGTAGGGTTGGGAAGACACCAAGTACCATTGCCAATGAATTTAGAAATTGCCCTAATCTAGGGCTTAACTTTCCTTTTTTCCCAAATCTTACCATGCCCTTGGAAGGAGAGAGCTTCAAGAATACAAAATCCCCTACTTTAAACTTAATTTCTTATCTTTTATTGTCAGCATAGCTCTTTTGACGACTCTGAGTAGTCTTTAGTCTTTCTCTTATAATTTGAATCTTTTCAGTAGTCTCCTGCACTTTTTCGGGTGCTAACAATTTCCTATTGCCAACTTCCTCCCAACAAATAGGTGTTTTACACTTTTGCCCATACAAAGCTTCATAAGGAGCCATCTGAATACTAGACTGGTAACTATTATTGTGGGTGAACTCAACAAGAGAAATATCTTTATCCCACTCACCTTTCAAATCCATGATATATGCTCTAATTAAATTCTCAAGTGTTTAAATCATTCTTTTTGATTGACCATCGGTTTGAGGGTGATAAGCAGTGCTAAACTTGACTTTAGTGCCCAAAGATTCCTGTAATTTTCTCCATAATCTAAAAAAGAATCTGGAGTCACTATCAGAGATTATCTCCTTTGGAACACCATGAAGTCTTACTATTTCACCAATATATAACTCAACAAGCCTATCCATAGAATATGTCATATTGATCGGTAGGAAATGTTCCGATTTAGTTAACCTACCAATAACCACCCATATAACATCATGCTTTATGGAGGTTCTAGGTAGACCTGAAACAAAATCCATACTGATACTTTCTCATTTCCATTCAGGAATATCTAAAGGTTGTAACAACCCCCCAGGTCTTTGGTGTTCAACTTTGATTTGCTGGCTAGTTAAACATTTTGATACATATATTATAATCTCCTTTTTTATGCCTTCCCACCAGTAATGACTTTTAAGATCTTTATACATTTTTGTGCTACCCGGGTGCAAGGTGAATTTGGAACTATGACCTTCCTTCAGGATTTGATCCTTGATATTTGGGTCATTTAGAACACATACTCTATTCCACATTCTCAATAGGCCATCCTCTGAAACATGAAAATCAGGCTTTGATCCTTTTTCTACTTCTTTCATCAAGTGGATTAAACGTGGATCACGTAGTTGTCTCTCTTTAATTTGTTGAATGAAATCAAATTGAACCTGGATAGAGGCCATCAATATTATTAAGTTTTGCTCATTCCTGATAGAATCCTCATCACCATTTTCTTTTAGTAATCCTCATTGTTTCACAACTAAACTAGCCATAAAATTTACAGATTTTCTACTAAGTGAATCAGCTACAACGTTGGCCTTGCCCGGATGATATAGAATGGTACAATCATAATCCTTTAAAAGTTCTTCCTATCTTCGTTGCCTCATGTTTAACTCCTTTTGAGTAAAGATATACTTTAGACTCTTGTGATCGGTAAATATTTCAAATGTCCACGCATATAAATAATGTCTCTAAATCTTCAGTGCAAAAATAATTGTTGTTAACTCCAAATCATGGGTTGGATAATTTAGTTCATAACTATTCACTTGTCTAGAAGCATAAGTAATTAATTTCCCTTCATGCATCAAAACACATCCAAGGCCCTTCCTTGAAGTGTAAACTACAAATCCTTCGTCACCACTAGAAATTGTAAGAATAGGAGATTAGTCAATCTTCTTTTTAACTCCTGAAAACTTTGTTCACATTCATCACCCATTCAAATCTCACATTCTTTTGAGTTAGCTTGGTGAGGGGGTTAGCAATTCGAGAAAATCCCTCCACAAATCTCCTATAATAGCCTGACATGCCCAAGAAACTTCTAACTTCTGTTACATTTGTTGGTACTTCCCACTTTACTATTGCTTCAACTTTCTTTAGATCAACAGAGATGCTCTTGCTTGAAATCACATGGCCTCAGAAGGCAACTTCATTTAACCAAAACTCATATTTACTGAACTTTGTATACAACTTCTTTTCTCTCAGTATGGACAATACATTTCTCAAGTGCTCCTTCTTATTCAGTGGACAATTCTTTACTTTATGATCTAGTTTCTCACAAGCAAAACAAACTCTAGTCACCCAAAAACATTTACTGGTATCATGATTATATCCACATTTTGCACATGACTGAGTTCTCTGTGGCTTTCCCTTCCCTAATCCTGACATCTTGACCCTCTTATTTCTATTTTTATATTCATCCACTCTCTTACTTTTGCTTGTAAACTTGTCCTTGTAGTTCTTACCCATAATTTTTTGTATCTCCTCCAATTCTCTTTCAATTATTAAGGCCCTTACTACCACATTAGCATATAAAGGTGTGGCTCTAATATAAAAAGATTATATCACATTCTCTTTCAATTAGCATATAAAGATTGTATCTCCTCCAATTTTCTTTCAATTTTTTGTATCCCCCCCCCCGAATTATATCACATTCGAGAGGTGTGGCTCTAATATAAAAAGATTGATAATATTATCAACAACATAATCCATCCAAGATCCAAACAATAATTTGATGATACTAAGAATGACAAGCAGTCATTCAATCACTTCCAAATAAGCCTGTGCAGATTATAATCTCTTCACATTCTCTTAATGAATCACAAAATCGATCCAAAGCAAATGTAGCTAAGTATAACCCACATTCATAAGGTCCACTAATGCGATAAAATCCATATGACTTTGGAAAACAACCATACACCACCACTTTATATATTATACAGCAAGTTTAACAAAACCTTATACATAATACATTATCTTTACTTACAAAAAAAAAGAGTACGACAGGATCTGGGGGCTCCCAAAGATTGGAAGGTTACTGAATTTATTGATAATGGCACATGGTGTCTTCCCAACCCTACCTCCCCTGACATGTTATCACTTTGACCGACTATTAGGGCTATTCTGATCAAGAACAACTCTTCGGATATGCTTATTTGGCTTCATGATAATGGCAAATTTAGTACTACATTTGCATTTAACCAAATTAGACAACGAAATAACAAGTGGATCCCAAGTAGTTGGACATGGGATAAACCATGTTACAGCGACATTCCTTATGTACATGGCAGACGCTTCTTGGCAAACTTCCTTCGTTGGATAATATGCAGTGAAGAGATATTTATATTGTAAATCGGTGCTCTTTGTGTATGCAAAATGAAGAAAGTGTTGACCATCTCTATTTTGCTTGTGATTATTCTTCTTGGATATGGAAGGAGATCTTGAAGCGATTTGATCTTCAAGGCTACCATGGCCAAACTTGCATCATGAATTAGAAAGGAGCCTCTTACACAACTGACAAGAATTACATTCAGATATGCTATTTGATGGATTTGGAAGTAGAGGTGTGGCAGAATTTTTGAGTGTCATAAAACGAACAAAGCTCAAATTCTAATAGAGATTCTTTAAGACTCACGATCATATGTGGAGCAAGAATTGAACATAGAGCACCTAACAAGAAGAGAGAAAGAGATTTTTACAAGATTCAATTTTTCCATTAGTCAATAATCTCTAGAATAATGATAAAGATTGTAATGTATTATGTGGGGCAAAGCTTATATTTTGTGATGTTTCCACAAGTAGCCCAGGAAGGTCTAGATATTACATTTTATTATTTATTGACTACCTTGTGTTACTCTTGGTGATGAGTTTGATGAAGTGTGCCCATTCCACCTGTTTTTGGTGGGGTGCAATCTTCTCGGCCACACTAAGAGACTTCAGGTTTTAGTCTATGGCTTGTGTAGACAAAGCTACTCTGTACAAACCTTATACTTAATACATTATCTTTACTTACCAAAAAAGACTTTGCGTAAAGTTTATGACCATCGCGTTTTTTCACAAAACCATGCTCGTACGACTTCCCATGGGCTAATACGTTGGGAATGGCCAGTATTTTAAAATTCTGAGATGGTGCACAAATAACCAATCGAAACGAGACTTTGTGCGTGACTTTACGTAAAGTTTATGACCGTCGTATTTTTTTTGTGAAACCGTGCCCGTACGACTTCCCGTCGGCTAATATGTTGGGAATGGCCAGTATTTTGAAATTCCGAGAAGGTGCACAAAAAACCAATCGAAACTTGACTTTGCGCGTGACTTTACGCAAAGTTTATGACCGTTGCATTTTTTCGCAAAATCGTGCTCGAAGGACTTCTCATGGGCTAATACTACATTGGGAATAGTTAGTATTTTGAAATTTCGAGATGGTGCACGAAAAATCGATCGAACCTCGACTTTGCGCGTGACATTGCATAAAGTTTATGACCATCATGTTTTTTTACAAAACCGTGCTGGTATGACTTCCCATAGGCTAATACGTTGGGAATGACCAGTATTTTGAAATTTCGAGATGCTGCACGAAAAATCGATCGAAACGAGACTTTACTTGTGACTTTGTGTAAACATTATGACCGTCACATTTTTTCGCGAAACCGTGCTCGTACGATGTCCCATGGGCTAATCCTTTGGGAATGGCCAGTATTTTGAAATTTTGAGATGGTGCACAAAAAATCGATCAAAACGAGACTTTTTGCGCCACTTTGCTTAAACTTTATGACCGTCACGTTTTTTCACGAAACCGGGCTCATACGACTTCCCATTGGCTAATACGTTGGGAATGGCCAGTATTTTAAAATTTCGAGATGGTGCACGAAAACCCGATCGAATCTTGACTTTGTGCAAAGTTTATGACCGTCGCATTTTTTCGCGAAACCGTGCTCGTACGACCACCCATGGGCTAATATGTTGGAATAGCTAGTATTTTGAAATTTCGAGATGATGCACGAAAAATCGATCGAAACTCGACTTTATGCATGACTTTGCGCAAAGTTTAAGACCGTCGTATTTTTTTGCAAAATCGTGCTTTGAGAATGACGATATTTTGAAATTACGAGATGGTGCATAAAAAATTGATCGAAAATTGACTTTCCACGTGACTTTGCGTAAAGTTTATGACCGTCATATTTTTTTGTGAAACGGTGCTCGTACGACTTCCCATAGGCTAATATGTTGGGAATGACCAGTATTTTGAAATTCTGAGACGGTGCACGAAAAACCTATCGAAACACGACCTTGCACGAGACTTTGCACAAAGTTTATGACCATCACGTTTTTTCACAAAACCATGCTCCTACAACTTCCCATGGGCTAATACATTGGGAATGGCCAATATTTTGAAATTCCGAGATGATGCACGAAAAATCGATCGAAACGAGACTTTACGTGCGAATTTGCACAAAGTTTATGACCGTTGTGTTTTTTCATGAAACCGTGCTTGTACGACTTCCCCTCGACTAGTGCGTTGGGAATGGTCAGTATTTTGAAATTTTGAGACGGTGCACGAAAAATCGACCGAAACTCGAATTTGTTGTGACTTTACACAAAGTTTATCACCGTCACATTTTTTCGCAAAACCGTGCTCGTACGACTTCTCATGGGCTAATACGTTTGGAATGGCCAGTATTTTAAAATTCAAAGATGGTGCATGAAAAATTGATCGAAACTCGACTTTGTGCGTGACTTTACGCAAAGTTTATGACCATCGCATTTTTTCGTGAAACCATGCTCATACGACTTCCCATAGGCTAATACGTTAGGGAAGGCCAATATTTTGAAAAGACTGTGCACGAAAGACCGATCGAAACGAAACTTTGCACATGACTTAACACAAAGTTTATGACCGTCACGTTTTTGCGCTAACCCATGCTCATAGATTTCTCATGGGCTAATACATTAGGAATGGCTAGTATTTTGAAATTCTGAGACGGTGTATGAAAAACTGATCGAAACTCGACTTTGCACGTGACTTTACGTAAAGTTTATGACCGTCCCATTTTTTTACGAAACCATGCTCATATGACTTCCCATGGGCTAATACGTTTGGAATGGCCAGTATTTTGAAATTCTGAGTCGGTGCACGAAAAATCGATCGAAACCTGACTTTACGTGCGACATTGCGTAAAGTTATGACCGTCGTATTTTTTTGCAAAACCATGCTCGTACGACTTCCCATGGGCTAATACGTTGTGAATGGCCAGTATTTTGAAATTCCGAGATGATGCACGAAAAATCGATCGAAACGAGACTTTACGTGCGAATTTGCACAAAGTTTATGACCGTTGTGTTTTTTCATAAAACCGTGCTTGTACGACTTCTCCTCGGCTAATGCGTTGGGAATGGCCCGTATTTTGAAATTTTGAGATGGTGCACGAAAAATCAACCGAAACTCAAATTTGTTGTGACTTTACACAAAGTTTATCACCGTCACATTTTTTCGTGATACCGTGCTCGTACGACTTCTCATAGGCTAATACGTTTGGAATGGCCAGTATTTTAAAATTCAGAGATGGTGCATGAAAAATTGATCGAAACTCGACTTTGCACGTGACTTTACGCAAAGTTTATGACCATCGCATTTTTTCGTGAAACCATGCTCATACGACTTCCCAGAGGCTAATACGTTGGGGAAGGCCAATATTTTGAAATTCCAAGATGGTGCACGAAAGACCGATCGAAACGAAACTTTGCACGTGACTTAACACAAAGTTTATGACCGTCACGTTTTTACGCTAACCCATGCTCATAGATTTCTCATGGGCTAAAACATTAGGAATGGCTAGTATTTTGAAATTCTGAGACGGTGTATGAAAAACTAATCAAAACTCGACTTTGCATGTGACTTTAAGTAAAGTTTATGACCGTCGCATTTTTTTACGAAACCATGCTCATATGACTTCCCATGGGTAATACGTTTGGAATGGCCAGTATTTTGCAATTCTGAGACGATGCACGAAAAATCGATCGAAACCTGACTTTACGTGCGACATTGCGTAAAGTTTATGACCGTCGTATTTTTTTGCAAAATCATCCTCGTACGACTTCCCATGGGCTAATACGTTGGGAATTGTGAGAATTTCGAAATTCTGAGACAGTGCACTAAAAATCGATCAAAACTTGACTTTCCACACGATTTTCTGCAATGTATATGACAATCATGATTTTTCATAAAATGGTGCTTGTACGACTTCCCATGGGCTAATACGTTGGGAATGGTCAGTATTTTAAAATTCCAAGACGGTGCACGAAAAACCGATCGAAACTCGACTTTGCACGTGACTTTGCGCAAAGTTTATAACCGTCGTGTTTTTTCATGTAACCGTGCTCGTACGACTTTCCATGGGCTAATACATTGGGAATGGCCAGTATTTTGAAATTCTGAGATGATGCATGAAAAATCGCTCGAAACGAGACTTTACATGCGACTTTGCTTAAAGTTTATGACCGTCACATTTTTCGCGAAATCATGCTTGTACGACTTCCCCTGGGCTAATACGTTGGGAATGGCCACTATTTTTAAATTCTAAGACATTGCACTAAAAACCAATCAAAACTCGAATTTGCACTAGACTTTGTGCAAAGTTATGACCATCATAATTTTTTGCGAAACCATGCTCGTACGACTTCTCATGGGCTAATATGTTTGGAATGGACAGTATTTTGAAATTCAGAGACGGTGCATGAAAAATCGATCGAAACTCGACTCTGCGCGTGACTTTGCACAAAGTTTATGACCGTCAGCTTTTTTTCGCGAAACCGTGATCGTACGACTTCCCATGGGCTAATACATTGGGAATGGTCAATTTTTTAAAATTCCAAGATGGTGCACCGAAAACTGATCGAAACGAGACCTTACTTGTGACTTTGTGCAAACTTTATGACCGTCGTATTTTTTCCTGAAATCGTTCTTGTACGACTTCCCATGGGCTAATACGTAGGGAATGGCTAGTATTTTGAAATTCCAAGAAGGAGCACAAAAAATCAATAGTAATTTGACTTTGTGCACGACATTGCACAAAGTTTTATGACCATCACATTTTTTTGTGAAACCGTGCTCGTACGGCTTCCTATGGGCAAATACATTAGGAATGGCAGTATTTTAAAATTCCGAGATTGGGCACAAAAAATTGATCAAAATTCGACTTTGTGTAAAGTTTATAACGGTCTTGTTTTTTTGTGAAACCGTGCTCGTGCGACTTCCTTTGGGGCTAATACATTGGGAATGACTATTATTTTGAAATTCTAAGACAGTACATGAAAAACCGATCGAAACTAGACTTTGCACGCGACTTTGCGTAAACATTTTGACCGTCCCATTTTTTCGTGAAAACATACTCGTACGACTTCCCTTGGGCTAATACGTTGGGGAAGGCCAGTATTTTAAAATTTTGAGATGATGCACAAAAAATCAATCGAAACAAGACTTTACGCAAAGTTTATGACCGTTGTGCTTTTTCATAAAATCGTGCCCATACGACTTCCCATGGGCAAATATATTGGGAATGGCCAGTATTTTAAAATTCCGAGATGGTGCATGAAAAATCGATCGAAACGAGACTTTGCGCAAAGTTTATGACCGTCACATTTTTTCACGAAACCATGCTCGTACGACTTTCTATTGGCTAATACGTTGGGAATGGCCCGTATTTTGAAATTATGAGACGGTGCACGAAAAATCGATCGAAACGAGACTTTGCGCGTGACTTTACCCAAAGTTTATGACCGTCGCATTTTTTTGTGAAACTATGCTCGTACGACTTCCCAAGGGCTAATACGTTGGGAATGACCAGTATTTTGAAATTCCGAGACGGTGCACCAAAAACTGATTGAAACTCAACTTTGTGCGTGACTTTACGCAAAGTTTATAACCGTCTTGTTTTTTCATGAAATCATGCTCGTACGACTTCCTATGGGCTAATACATTGGGAATGACCGGTATTTTGAAATTCTGAGACGGTGCACAAAAACCGATCGAAACTCGACTTTGGCCGACTATTAGGGCTATTTCGATTAAGAACAACTCTTCAGATATACTTATTTGGCTTCATGATAATGACAAATTTAGTGCTACATCTGCATTGAACCAAATTAGACAACGAAACAAGTGGATCCCAAGTAGTTGGACATGGGATAGACCATGCTCACATCAACATTCCTTATGTACATGGTAGGCCCTTCTTGGTAAACTTTCTACGTTGGACAATATGCAGTGAAGAGGTATTTATATTATAAATCAGTGTTCTTTGTGTATGCAAAATGAAGAAAGTGTTGACCATCTCTATTTTGGTTGTGATTATTCTTCTTGGATATGGATGGAGATCTTGAAGCAATTTGATCTTCAAAGGCTACCACGGTCAAACTTGCATCATGAATTACAAATGCTTATGCAAAACTTCTCAAGAAAGGAGCCTCTTACACAACTAACTGGCAAGAATTACATTCAGATGTGCTATTTGGTGGATTTGGAAGGAGAGGTGTGACAGAATTTTTTGAGTGTCACAACACGAATAAAGCTCAAATTCTGATAGAGATTCTTCAAGACTCAAGATCATGTGTGGAGCAAAAACTGAACATAGAGCACCTAACAAGAAGAGAGAAAGGGTTTTTGACAAGATTCAATTTATTGACTACCTTGTGCTACTCTTAGAGATGAGTTTGATGAAGTGTGCCCATTCCACCTTTTTTAGTGGGGTGCAATCTTCTCGACTACACTAAGAGTCTTCATGATTTAGTCTATGGCTTGTGTAGACAAAGCTACTTTGTATAAACCTTTTTTCGCGAAACAGTGCTCGTACGACTTCGCGAAACGTTGGGTATGGCTAGTATTTTGAAATTCCGAGACTGTGCACGAAAAATCGATCGAAACTTGACTTTGCGCAAAGTTTATGATCGTCACATTTTTGGGAAACCATGCTCGTACGAATACCCAAGGGCTAATACGTTGGGAATGGCCAGTATTTTGAAATTCCGAGACGGTGCACGAAAAATCGATTGAAATGAGACTTTACGGGCGACTTCGCGTAAAATTTATGGCCGTCATGTTTTTTTATGAAACAGTGCTCGTACAAATTATCATGGGCTAATATGTTGGGAATAGCTAGTATTTTCAAATTCTGAGACGGTGCATGAAAATCGATCGAAACTCAATTTTACGTAAAGTTTATGACCATCGCGTTTTTTCGGGAAACCATACTCGTACGTTGGGAATGGCTTGTATTTTGAAATTCCGAGACGGTGCACGAAAAATCGATCGAAACGAGACTTCGAGCAAAGTTTAGGACCATCACGTTTTTTCATAAAATCGTGCTCGTATGACTTCCCATGGGCTAATACGTTGGGAATGGCTTGTATTTTAAAATTCTGAGACAGTGCACGAAAAACTGATTGAAACTTGACTTTGCGCGTGACTTTGCGCAAAGTTTATGACCGTGGCATTTTTTCACGAAACCGTGCTTGTACGACTTCCCATGGGCCAATACGTTGGGAATGATGAGTATTTTGAAATTCCAAGATGGTGCACCAAAAATCGATCGAAACTCGACTTTGCGCGCGACTTTACGTAAAGTTTATGGCCGTCACATTTTTTCACAAAACCGTGCTCGTACAGCTTCCCATGGGCTAATACGTTCGGAATGACTAGTATTCTGAAATCTGAGATGGTGCACAAAAAACCGATCGAAACTCGACTTTGCGCGCGACTCTGTGCAAACTTTACGACCATAGCATTTTTTCGTGAAACCGTGCTCGTACGAGTTCCCATGGGCTAATACGTTCGGAATGGCTAGTATTTTAAAATTCCAAGATAGTGCATGAAAAATCGATCGAAACTCTACATTGTGCATTACTTTACGCAAAGTTTATGACCGTCACATTTTTCACGAAACCGTGCTTGTACGACTTCCCATGGGCTAATACGTTGGGAATGGCCAGTATTTTGAAATTCTGAGACGGTGCACGAAAAACCGATCAAAACTCGACTTTGCGCAAAGTTTATGACCGTCACGTTTTTTCATGAAACCGTGCTTATATGACTTCCCATGGGCTTATATGTTAGAAATAGCCAGTATTATGAAATTTCAAGACGGTGCATGAAAAACCTTTTGAAACGAGACATTGCGCAAAGTTTATTACCGTCGCATTTTTTCACGAAACTATGTGCGTACAACTTCCCAGGGGCTAATACATTGGGAATGGCCAGTATTTTGAAATTCTGAGACGGTGCACAAAAAATCGATCGAAACGAGATTTTACGGGCGACTTTACGTAAAATTTATGGTCGTCACGTTTTTTCGCGAAACCGTGTTTGTAAGGATTCCCATGGGCTAATACATTGGGAATGGCCAGTATTTTGAAATTCCGAGACGGTGCACGAAAAATCGATCGAAACTCGATTTTGCGTAAAGTTTATGACCGTCGTGTTTTTTCACGAAAACATACTTGTACGACTTCCATGGATTAGCACGTTGGGAATGGCCAGTATTTTAAAATTCCGAGACGGTGCACGAGAAATCGATCGAAACTAAACTTTGCACGCGACTTTAAGCAAAGTTTATAACCGTCATGTCTTTTCGCGAAACCGTGCTCGTACGAATTCCTATGGGTTAATATGGTGGGCATGGCCATTATTTTTAAATTTCGGGACAGTGCACAAAAAATCGATCGAAATGAGACTTTATACGCAATTTTGTGCAAAGTTTACAACAGTCACATTTTTTCATAAAACCATGCTCGTACGACTTCCCATAGGCTAATACATTGGGAATGGTGAGTACTTTTAAAATCTAAGATGATGCGTGAAAAACCGATGGAAACGACATTTTGTGTGAGACTTTGCGCAAAGTTTATGACCATCACGTTTTTTCCCGAAACCGTACTCGTTCGACTTCCCATGGGCTAATACGTTGGGAATGGCCATTATTTTGAAATTCCAAGGCGGTGCACGAAAAACTGATTGAAACTTAACTTTGCGCATAGTTTGTAATCATTGCATTTTTTCACGAAACCGTGCTCGTACGACTTCCCATGGGCTAATACGTTGGGAATGGCCAGTATTTTAAAGTTCCGAGACGGTGCACGAAAAATCGTTCGAAACTCTACTTTGCGCATAGTTTATGACCGTCTCATTTTTTCGCGAAACCGTGCTCGTATGACTTCCCATGGGCTAATTCGTTGGGAATGACCAGTATTTTGAAATTTCAAAATGGTGCACGAAAAATCGATTGAAACTCGACTTTGCTCGCAACATTACGCAAAGTTTATGACCGTCGTGTTGTTTTGCGAAACTGTGCTCGTACGACTTCCCATGTGCTAATACATTGGGAATGGCTAGTATTTTGAAATTATGAGACGGTGCATGAAAAATCGATCGAAACTTGACTTTGCGCAAAGTTTATGATCGACACATTTTTTGGGAAACCATGCTCGTATGAATACCCAAGGGCTAATACGTTGGGAATGGCCAGTATTTTGAAATTCCGAGACGGTGCACGAAAAATCGATCGAAATGAGAGACTTTACGGGCGACTTCGCGTAAAATTTATGGCCGTCATGTTTTTTTGTGAAACAGTGCTCGTATGAATTATAATGGGCTAATACGTTGGGAATAGCCAGTATTTTCAAATTCTGAGACGATGCATGAAAAATCGATCGAAACTCAATTTTACATAAAGTTTATGACCATCGTGTTTTTTCGGGAAACCATACTCGTACGTTGGGAATGGCTAGTATTTTGAAATTCTGAGATGGTGCATGAAAAATCGATCGAAACGAGACTTTGAGCAAAGTTTAGGACCATCGTCCCAATGCATGGCTTAAGTATATGATTAATAAATCTCATGAAAGTACTATGAGCATTAGATAATCCAAATGACATAACAAACCATTTATACAAGCCTTCTCTAGTTCTAAATATTATTTTTCACTCATCTCGATGCCTCATTCTTATTTGGTGATAACCACTCTCCTCAAATCAATTTTAGAAAAAATAAAAGCATCATACAATTAATCAAGTAAGTCATCTAACCTTGGAATGGGAAAATGATAGTCAATAGTGATTTTGTTGATGACACGACTATCCATATACATTCTCTAAGAACCATCTTTCTTAGGCACCAACAAGGCTAAAACAGCACAAGGACTCATACTCTCCCAAATAACCCCTTTTTCACCAACTCATCTACTTGCCTTTGAAGTTTTTCATACTCCTAGGGACTCATTCTATAAGTTACCTTGTTAGGTAGGATAGCCCCCAGAATAAGATCAATATGATGCTAGATGTCTCTTAATAGTGGAAGACCATGTGGAATCTCATCTACTATAATGTCTTGAAACTCCTCCAAGATTGGTTTCATGTTTGTCGGTGGCTTCTTATAATGTTCATTCTTTTCTACAACTACTAGAGCCAATATATGACTACCCCTTTCCAGTTCACCCTTACATTCACCATAGGACATAAAAGCACTAACTTCCTTCTTTGGTGCATGGAGCTAAAATAATCTTCTTTTCATTCACCTTAAAAGAATAAGTATGTGTATAGCCATTATACAATACCCTCCTATCATAATGCCAAAGTCTGCCCAACAGCAAATGACAAGCATCCATAGGAGCAATATCACACCATACTTCATCTTTATAATACTTATCAATAGAATATGGAACTAAACATCTTTTAGTTACCTTAATGTCATTTTCTTTTTGCAGCCAACATAATTAGTAAGGATGCGAATGAGGGATTGTGTCTAACTTTAGCTTCTGCACCATCTCAAAAGATACCACATTCTCAAAGCTGCCACTGTCAATGATCGATCACCAAGCACACCTTGCCATTAGAGGTATATTTAGTATGAAACATATTCTTTCTCACCCAACTTTCATCCTCAACCACATAACATACTTGTAAGCTACGATGTAACACAATAGATAAACCACAATTAGCATAAGTAACCTCTTCCTCATAATCTTCAGATTTTTGTTTGTCATTGGCTTCATTTCTTTCTTCGTCACTATGTTTTTCAATTAATATAACAATCCTCTTATTTGGACAATCTGAAGCAATATGCCCAAAACCATAACACTTGAAGCGTTTTCGGCCATTAGATGGAGAAGAATTAGGTGACAGTTTATTGCTAATTGATCCTTCACTCTTGTCTGGCCCCTTTGATACTATTTTGCTTTGGTGAGTAGACTTAGAATTTTCTCCTCTCGTATATCCATCTTAGGCCCATATCGAGAACTCTTTTTAAACTTCTATTGTTTCTTACTTTTAAAGTCAGCTTACTCACATCATTCAAATATCAATATGATTGGAGTTAAACCACTTAGACAATCTCATATTTCAGACCTCCTATATATATCTAGTAGTGGTCTGCTCTTCTGGTTCCATAAGCTCTCTTTTAAACATAAGATTGTCAAACTCTGCTATGTACTCCTCCATACTAAGATTTTTTTTATTAAAATTATTAATTTTCAGAAAGATTTCTTGCTTATAGTTGTAAGTATTTTCTTTTTAGCTCCCTTTTCATTTTCTCCCATGTTACTATCTTACTCTTCCCTTCACATTCTCTTTGCTTCTTCATATTTTTCCACAAAAAATGTGTATTTCTTCTAAGTTTGAGTGCAACAAGCTTAACATTCTTTTGTTCTGGTGGTTCATGAAAATTGAATATTCTTTCTACTATAATGAGCTAATTAATAAAGTTGTCAATATTAATTTTACCTTCAAATTCTGGAATATCCAACCTTGGAATTGTATTTATTCTGCCATTCATCTTGGTCTCTACGCCTTAAATGAAATCTTCGAAACTCCCTTGAGTAAGAAGATGTATCATCATTAGAACCATACATTTGGCCAACATTTTTATACTAATTATTTTTGTTTCGAAGTTCTTCAATAATTTTATTTTTTTCTTGTAGATTATGTAACAAACTTTGTAGTTGTAACTTCAAGGATTCAACGTCATCTTCACGGCCACTACCTTCACCAACTGTATCTTTTCCATTCTGCCTTATCATGATCTCTAGCCTTAAGCTCTGATACTAAACTGATACCAGTGAGGGAGAAAGATGAATGAAATTTAAGAAAATAAGAGAACCAAAAGTCAAAGTCGTAGAATAGAAACAAGCTCGAACAGAACTTATGTAAAATAGATAAAAAGTCACCACCAAGTTTAATATCATAAGAAGATATAGAAAATTCACCACCTCAAGAAAATTAGACAAGGATGTAGAACTAAATCAAAAGACTCACCACTCAATAAAATATCCAAGAGATACAGAGTTCTAGAGAGACTCCAAAGAGCTTCTGCCAATACAAATCAAGTACCAAAAGTTCTTTTTAGCCCTAAAATATCAAAATAAGTACTAGTGCATAAAATATCCCTTCATGCATAGGTAACTATGACATTAAGTGATTTACATATGCCACCTAACCTCTTTAATGAATTTCTTGGTCATGAAGAAAGACATCCTGAAATAGTTTTAACTTTGTCCAATGAATATGCTCATGAGCTATCATTTTTTAGTAGGCTGGGTTAAAAACTCTGAAATATTATAGTGGATTGTGGGGAATACCATGGAATCAGCAAGATGCATAAGTGTTTATTATAATAAATTAGACACTCTTGTGTTATTGGGTTTGGATTATATATAGATAATAATATTCTTAAATTAAGATAGATTCATATCTATTGAATGCATTAATTTTGAAGGTGTAATAATAAAATTCAAAATTATCAAAAGATTATAATATTTCATAATATTATGGCATATTTTTCGAAATTATAATAGTTATACTTATATCTGAATATTATACACAAAAAACTACTCCTAGCTATATATAATAAAAAATTGATTCAAATTAGATTATATATAAAGACTAAAGATACCATATTGCTTTATATTTGATAATATTGAGTTAAACAACTGATGAAAATTGGCATGCCTATCAATTGTGACATAATTGTTGACACCCTTCAAGCAATCTTATCATTGTATCTCAATTCTTTTTTTCCTTTTGCCTTCTTGTTTTGTAATTTTTGGATGTAAGATAATTATATTATTAAGTTTTTTTAATACAAACAGTTTGTTTCTTGTTAGAAAGTTAATGTAATTGTATGTCTTTTGCATATATTTTGTTAAAAATAATCCTCACAATACTTATATAGATTGAAATTCAGATATCTAATAGCAGCTATTACATAATATCAAATGTATTAAAACACCAATATGAATAGATTCTCTTTTTCAGATCTACTATAACTATGTTCGGAACATATTACTTGAATGAGAACGAATAACATAAAAATATCATCTGCGGCTTTGATATATCTTCCTTTATCAGCGGCATCAATGTATTAATTATAATATTAACAAACTAATGATATAAATAAAATCATTCGACAAACTTTCTTTTTTGGTCATCTCGATCATATATGTTATTAGAAGTCTATAAACATCTTCATTATTGAATTCATATTTTTAGAACTATTTGTTTTTAATGTTACATACCATCATCTTGGAAAAAATGCAGCAGCTCACTTCTCTCTGTCTAAATCTGAAATCCAACGATAACTTTTAAGATGTTTTCTATCAATTTTCATGTTTTTTTTTTATTAAACTTGAACTCAGTTGGTGCTCACAAGGCAGTCCACAAAACTCTAGCCACTTCTCTATGTGTTGTCACTTATTAAATTCTTTAAAAGATGGATCATGCAGTAATAGTCGATAATATTTCTTTTACCGTTATAAAAATTCTTGAATTTCTATCATTGGCAATATTTAAAGAACCATAGTGCACTTCAATAATTTTCCTCAACTCAAGAAAGAAACCATTTTCATAGCTCTCTCCCTTAATCTCTACTACTCTAATGTTATAAGTTATTAGATTCATCAACGGTTGTCATCACCTTGAAAATACCATGGTATTTTTTTTATAGATCAATATATTATATCTATGCCAATAACTAGATGAATGCATTGAATAAAACTACGGAAACATGCATCGAGTGCCCCAAAAACCCATCGGAAGCATCCATCCTTTATAGTTAAACAAACAATCATTTCATAGTCATAAACTTTCAACTCTCATAGGAAAAATATTAACTCATTATCAGATCCATCAAAATCTCCATGAACTTCATTGTTATACGCAATGATCATCTTCGGAGTATATTGTTCATTTGCAAGAACTTATTCTTTGATTTCTTTAGCTAAAAAATTGCTAATGCAAGATGGATGAACTTGATTTTTCCTAGGCATATTGCATTAGTGCTTAGTTGATGAACTTTGTAATTTGACACGTATCGCCTCCATGAGAAACTATCATCCATCCATAATGCTGAAACCTTATATCGTGCTTTAAGCTCATAAATTCTACATGAATTTTCATTTTAAAATTCCTCCTTATAATATATTCTTTTTTAAACTCTAAAATATCTTTAAATACCTACCTATAAGATATGAAGGGCTTATGTGTCAAATATCATAAATAAATTATTATATTAAATATTATAATATGAACAATCATAAATTATTACCTATCCAATGTATAGATCACTGATAACAACTTCATCTTCATTTGGATAGAGAGTTTAAGTATTAAGGTTGAAGTCATAGTCTTTCATAATCCTATCCTCTAATAGGTTTTTATGATTGAATTTGATAAGCTCACTAATAATATCATGAGCATCGAATGTATTATGATTTATATCTTCTTCAACTTCTTTCACTATTCTTTTACTTAGCTCACTTTTTTCAAATATCTTATAAATATCTTTACTGTCATCTATTAAGAATGTCTTATTCAAATCAAAATTTTAAGTTTATGGTTTTACAGAAGAAGATCCTTCAATTTGCTTTTTATAATTCATGATCGCTTTCAAAAATAAAATTTAATATTTGAAGTTGTTCCAATTGCTTGGTTTGGTATCTGATGACTACTTCCTATTGCTTGAAACTGTCTATCTTGTCTAAAAAATTAAATATTTTATTCAAAAGAGGATCATCCCTATTATAAGTAGACTATACCTAAATGACATTTGAAGCTAATAATACCAAAAATATATTCATCTAATATTATATATTTTTTTTATTATTATAGTAAATAATTTAATGATGCATTGAATGATAAACCGATGGAATTGGCATTTCAAAGACATTATAAAGAACAATGTCTAGGCTTCAGCAACATTAAAAATGATGCAATTGGCATTTCAGCTACACTAGAAAGAATAATGTATAGGCTTCATCAACACTAAAAATCTTGCACCAAGACAATGATCAATTATGTAGTGATTCGGCGAGGCTATGCAAAATAAAATGTAGTTATGACGATAAATCATGGTTCAACTGACGACCACACAATAGCCACTAGCAAAAAGATAAATATCTTGTTAGCGAAAAGGTGATGACAATCTCTTGCCCCATTGGCGATGATGACCATCAAGGCTTAATGGGAGGGCGATGGGGACGTCCTATCCTAGTGATGGCCACTGCAACGACTCATTCAATCATCGAGATACAACGGGAAGTCGATGGTAACATCTTTCTTACCAACAATCATGACTACCAACACTTAGTGAGAAGATAATGATGACCTCTAGTCCCATCCTAGTGATGGTCATTGCGATCACCAAGGCCTAGTAAGAAGGCACAGCTACGACTCATTCTATTGCTAGGTTAGGCCAAGAAACACTAAGAGAGTTTTTGTTGACAACAATAATAACACTCAACAATAAAAAGATCAATAACAATGAACTTTTTCTTTTTTCTCTATTGCATAGGACATGGTTCATAGTTTACGATAAAAAGATGGGATAATTTAGGTCTAAATTAAATCAAATAGTATAGAGTATTATTTTTTTTAGAGACAAATCGAATGGGTCCAATTTGATATCAAGCAAATAGGTGCAGCTAAAAAAATCTAGAGACAAATAGTGTCATTAGATAAATATTTTTTAATTTATAGAGTATATTTTAGTCATAATATAAAAAATACCCTCATGGCAAAAATTAATGTAGATGTAGATTTATCAATTTATTGGTTAATTTTTTATTTTATAAAAGGTTTTTTTAGAAAAAAAGATATTTTACATAGTAAAAATCGGGGTGACATCTGAGATAAATCGTCGTTACTGAAGACTTATATATATATATATATATATATATATATATATACGATGGCCACGTGGAGCGAGCACTTGCCACAGAACCATGCAAATCCACGCTTACCTGCCACGCGGCACGCTTCGAAACACCACCTTCTTGTTTGTATATATATATATATATACACATGATGGCCACGTGGAGCGAGCACTTGCCACAGAACCCTGCAAATCCACGCTTACTTGCCACGCGGCACGCTTCGAAACACCACCTTCTTGTTTCACTGGTGTAATTCGTTTACGCTTCAACGCAGACCTACCGGTCAGACCCACTGGTGGGACCACTTTCAAACCCCGCACTTATTGCACTTACGAGACGCGTAATTGTAAGAAAGGCCACTCCTACCAAACGTGACCGCTGCCGTGGGTTTCTCGCTGCTTTTTATTCGCTGCCCATCTTCCTCCACCCTCTCGATCCAATTGCGACTAGGGTTCCAAAACCTCCTCTTCCATTGATCCACTCCGCTTAAACTTCTTGATTGCATACGATGGATTACGAACAGCGGGCAAAGGTATTCCAAGACCACAAATCTTTCGGAAACTCCAGAGGAGCGATCTCCGAATTCATCGTCCCCCACCTCCTCAAATTGTCAGTCAATTAATTATGCCTTTTATTGACCTTTTGGGATTTTTTTTCTCTTTCTTTGTTGAATTTGTTCTTCTTTTCATGTGCATATTCAGATATGGATCGCGTGCCACGGCACGAGACTTTGAAATCTACGCTCCCAATGCAACCTTTGAGGATCCTCTCATGTGCGCTCACGGGTGAGAAGCTAACCACAGTTGGTTTGTCGGGTTTATTGCCTAGTTGTTGCATTGATTAACCTTTTTTTTTTTTGCAGAGTGAAGCAGATAAAATCCGCGTTTTATTCACTCCCCAAGGTTTTGATTTGCTTTGTTGGCTTTAGTGTTCTTCGTCATGCTTTTGTCAAGATCGCTTTGATTTTTGATTGGTGCCTGTTGGTCTTTAAGAAGAATGCTATATATAGTAAAAATCTTATCAGACATTAATATTATGACAATGCTCTAGTAAAATGCACAGATTTTAGGAAGGTGGATGCCAGTCCAATGTTAGGCACGCAATGGTCTTCTAGTCCCTTTTCCTCCTCGTAGGCGCCTTCGTCCCTGCCGCCTCCCACTTCGTCCTCTTTTGCGCCTCCACCCGTCGTGCCTACGATGTGATGGTCCAATTCTCACTCACCTGTACCTTCGACCTTTCCTATCTTTGCCTCTCTGCATTCGTCCGTCGCTACAGCCTTTGTCGCTTACTCTTCCCTTGATAATATAGATTTTTTTTAAAATTTAAATTACACGTGCTATTATATTAATGATTTATTATGAGTTAACATGTCATGTAAATATATTTTAATTTTTATCAACTCAGACTTGACGGATAGAGCTTATATGCAAAATCATAAGGGCTTAAGTGGTCTATGACCATAATCACAGGGGTTAAAATAATTTTTTTAGAATTTAATTTATCTATCATTATACTAATAGTTTATTGTGAGTCAGCATTGCTACGACTTTGAAAATGTAGGGGTTATTTTAGACACGAGTTACCATAAGGGTTTAAGTGGTCCAGGGCCATAATCACAAGGGTTAAAATGGACCGTAACTCTATTAACTTTGGCTTCAATAAAGTTCACACACTAATTTACTCTCACAAGTCGTCTTGGGCTTAAGCATTCCGGGCTAGTGGTTCAGGCTTAATAAAGTTTGTTAACCTACCGGATCTAATCATGACAATGCCACTTGTGATGATAATCAGGATAATGATTACTAAAATTTATATATTCTAGTTTATAGATTATCATGATTTGTTCCACACTAATTTGACTTGGGAATAGTGCTTCATGTTTCATGGTTTGCTTTGTAATATGCCAAGTGAATGTTGATCGCTTAGTTTAGTATTTATAATAACACATAGTATGAAAATTGTTGAATCTCGGATTTTGATGATGAAATCAATTAATGGAGTATTGATCTAACAGGATTGTTAGAAGTTGATTGATGCAGGATTAATTACGACAAAAGAATTATTACAATCAGGACTGGCCAAAGTCAAGTCCATGCATCGAGTCGATGCGGTTGGGAACTCACCAGGAGTGCGTCGGAAGCTCGCCGAGGGTATCGGGAGCTCGCCAGGATGGCGCAAGCGAGTTCGTCATAAGAAGATCGAGACTCACCGGAAGATTGTCGGGGGCAGTCGAAAAGCTTGCCGGGAGTTGGGATGGTCTTGTAATGGATGTTTTGGCAATTTTGATTCTATTTAATTAAGTCATAATTAGCATCGTGTAGGACTAACTATGACAGGATCAATGGAGTTACAGCCAGATAATGAACTAAGATCAAGCTTAGGCATCGGGCCGAGTTCGGACGATGAGATGGTATCTCACTGGGAGTTCGCTAAGAGATTCGCCGAAGGGATCGGGAAGCTCACTGGGAACACGAAGGGAGATCGCCTGGAAGAAGACCGGAGGATTGGCCGCAAGAATGCCAGAGGCTATCGAATTATGCGGGAGTTAGGTCTTATGTAAGCTTAATTGGTCATTAAGTGAGTCTTAATTGAGTTAAATTTGGAAGGAATCCAAATCAACTCAATAAGGCAACCGGGTCCATTATAGGGTTTGGTTGAGCTCAGGTTGAGTTCAATTAGTTGACCAAGGGTGTGGTCAACTGATAGTTGAAGTCGGATTTAGAAAAGTGGAGGGAATCATTTTTCCGGACAATCCGACGGGTAAACCGTCGGTAACCGACGGTTGGACTGCCTGTACTACAGAATCCGAGCGACGACCAGCAGCTTTCGGCGGGTAAACCGCCTAGGTGGCGGGTAAATCGCCTGTACCACAGAATCTGGGCGGCGGCCAATACTTTTGGCGAGTAAACCGCCCAGGTCGACGGGTGAACCGCCCGTACCTGGATTTTTCGGATACGGTTGGATGTTGGCTCTGGTTTTGAAGCCAATTTAGGGCCTATAAATACCCCAAGTTTATTACATTCCATACAATTATTCTGGGGATTATATTCTGAGAAAATATTATGTGAGAATTGTAAGAAAAAGAAAAGGGGTAAGGGAGAGAGTTTAGAGTTGTAAATCTAGTCTCCCTTGTAAGCTCAAGTATAAGGGTTTGATCTTCACCCAAAGAAGATTGGTAGTGGTTGTCGATGTGCCTCAAGAAGGAGGACTCGGGAGTGGATGTAGGCCTTTGGCACTGAACCACTATAAAAATTGTGAGTGGTTCTTTGCTTTCATTGATTGCATATTTCTTGTATTAAAGCTTCCGATTTAACTCATCTTTTAGAAAACGAAGTTTTCACGATAAGTTATTTACTTCAAACGTTGCTTATATTTCCGGTTTGATTATTAACTTAGCAACTTTTCTTTGTTTACTCAATCATTTCACTAAGAACGAAAAGCTTTGGTTTCCCTATCATGGTTTAATCGGAAAGATTTTATTTAGAAAGAAAATTTACACTTGCACTAATTCAACCCCCCCCCCCCCCTCTTAGTGCCAATTGATCCTAACAATTGGTATCAGAGCAAGGTTCTTACTTTTTGGATTAACACCCACTTGAGTAAATGACTTATTTTGGCATGAATGAGGGACATTCCATTTCACGTCCACCCATGTTCAATGGGATGAATTACACATATTGAAAAACACGGATGCGTATTTTCCTCATCTCTTTAGACTTTGATTTATGGAATCTAGTTGAGAGTAGATTTGAAAAGTCTTATCTTCTAACGAATAATTGAAATGATTTGGAGAAGAAGACTTTATCTTTAAACGCAAAGGCTATGGATGCCTTGCTTTGTGCTCTTGATATGAATGAGTTTAATCGTGTTTTCGCTTGTGATTCGGCTTCCGATATTTGGCATACTTTGAAAATCACACATGAAAACATAATTAATATAAATAAATTAATTAATGAAATGTATTATAAAAATAAACTTGAAGAATACCTTCTAAAGAACAGGAAGGATTGTGAACTAAGAATGACATATGACTCCTCGAGTGAAATCTTGAGTGATGAGAACCTTGGACATGAACTTTTGACAAATGAACTGAAAAAATTAATGAACTTGAACCTTATAAAAATTATGGACACAAACTCTTGCTATGAACGCAAAAAGCCGAGGAGCTCCAAAGATCAAATGCTCAATATAGAAGTGGAGAACCTTGCTTTAATGATGATCGAAGATGGGGTTAACGAATCTTTAAATATTTTATTTTCAGAATTATTAAATATGTTTGATGATTTGGTCAATGAGTTTAGAAAACTTAGCAAGTCTTTTAAGTCACTTAAAGTTAATTATGATTTGTTAGTTAAAAGACTAAACGAAATGTATGATTTCTTAGCATCACATAAATCATGTTCTAAATGTGATATGCTAGATAATGTTAAAGAAGAAAATATCATACTTAGAAAATTTTGAAATAGGGAATAAATCCCCAAATATGATCCTTGCCAATAAGAGTCATATTAATAATAGAAATGGCATAGGCTTTGTTGGTAATGTTCAACAAAAGCCAATCATCTTTGTAAAAGGATCTAACATTAAAGTTGCCACAAAAAATAAATATAATTTTTGTGGTAGATTAAGATATAAAGTCTATAAATGTTCATTTAAAAATTATAGTTCACATAAATTAATTTGAGTTCATAAAGGAACCATAAATAACCTTAAGCCATTAGAGAAAATGAGAAGAACATGTCATGAAGCCATTAGAGAAAATGAGAAGAACATGTCATTAAGGATCGAATGTTAAATGGGTACCTAAATCAAAACCTCCCATAATATAAAATTGTTTTATAACAAGGCTAGGAGCACTAAGTTATGATTTGAAAGTAGATGCTCAAGGTACATGACTTGAGATCTAATATTCTTTCAAGGCTTACTAGCCTTAATAATAACAAGAAATCATTGAAATTAAAACTATTGATAGGGAATCTTTTGATTGTTCATCATTATACAATTAATATTGATGATGCAAGAGCATACAAGTATAAAAATGACCTAGAACCAAGGAACTTTAGTTATTCAAAAACATATTGAAACTTACACAAATAAGATTTTGAGTGAATGCTAAAATCATTAGCTTGTTTAAATGTAAAGACTATTATTAAGTGCTTCAAATATTGACTAAGTTTGTGGAATGATTGATTTACATGTTACATTGATTGAAATGTCATGATGATTGAATGCTTATGTAGAATGTTAGAGCATAGAAAATATATATGCTTCATTTTTAAGATGGGTTTGTGCACTATGTGTAAAGAGTTAGACTCATTTAAATATTGAAATTGAGATCAGTTAAATTTATGCTTTGAAGATGTTTTATGTCTTATAGTAATGATTGTGTTGAAATGAAATTTGGTTTTTAGTCTTAAACGAAAAATCATTGATTTGAAAATTATTCTTGAAAGAAATCACATGAAACAACCAAAAAGAGGATAATTAATCGTAAAAATATTTCTATCCTATGAATCCTTCAACAAGAGATAAAATGATATTATTATTGTTGAATCACTTTAACTACAAAAATGAATTAGAAAATTTTTAGCTATTTTTTTGGAAAATATTCTATGATGACTTTATTGAAATTTTTCGAAAAGCGATTTTTATGATGATTTTGGATACATTTTCAAATGATTTTGGATACATTTTCAAATGATTTTGTTTTAAAGAATGGATATGTTTGAATCTATCCAACTTCATTGATATTTTGCTTTTGATTATTTGATAACTTTAATCATGATCTTGAAATCTTGAAAATTATAATTTGAGATTTTTTTATTCACTAACATTCCTACCCTTTATTAAAAAAAAGTTTTCATCCTAATCATGATCTTGACTTCTCAATATTTATAAGTTCATATTTCTATAAGAATCAAGATCCTTTTTATTTGATCTCCTAAAATTTCAAAAGCCTTGAAATTTTATTTATGAAGAAATGTGTCAAAATAAATCATGTTCTCAGCATTTATGCTTTGATAATAATATTCTTTATGACATGATTATTTATGACTTTTTAGTATAACTTATTACCAAAATTAGTATTTCTTAAATTTGTGATAAGCTGAAAATTCAAAGAGATTTGCATTATCATGAATATTTTCTTAATTTCTTGATTTGACTTATATGTTAAGAGAATCACATTATTGATCTTTATGATTTTTTTTTAATTAAAAGAAGATTTATGATCTTAACAATAATAATTAAAATTTTTATCAAGATCATTCTTTTTTTTTATTAAAAATATTTATCTTGGATGAATTGAGATTATCCCCTAAGACTCGTTCTCATTATTTACAGAAAAGGGGAAAGAAATTTTTTAAATAAAATTATGTCTTTTGATATTTAAAAATTTGATTTTATCTTTAATAACATGATCTTTTTGACATTAACAGAGGGGGAGATAAAATTATCAATAAGATAGGAAGCAAATTGGATATGATAACGAGAAACAATGTGTTTAGAAGAAAATTTAGAATTTTCTAAAGACATGCGAAATGCATATTTCATAATTTGAGCTTGAGGTATTATCATATTTTCCTTGGATTTCTTGGATTTTATAAATTACACTTCTTATCAAATCATGCATGCAAAATTCTTGATTAACAATTTAAGCTATCATGTTTTCTTTTGGAATTTTTGATGCTTATTATCAAAATATAAATGAAAGGTGATCTACAAAAATACATGATTTGCTATTTATGTTAGAAAATCACATAATTTAAATGCTTGAGTGGTTCTTAATTATTCTTAGATTTCTTAGATTTTTTAGCTCACTTTCGAGATCACTCTAGTTAAAATGAACATAAGAAGAGGATTCAAATTTTTGCGGTAAGATTTTTGAAAAAAAAATTATTCTTGGTTTCATGAATCTTGATGAATGTTTACAAAAGGAAATATATATAACATAAATTTTTATGATGCTTGAAATAAGTCTTTGATATTAAATCTTTGATGAATCACTTGATGTGCTGCTCTTGATTTAAATGAATTAAATTGCACGGGTCGATATCAATTCTTGGATTTTGAAATTTACATCTAAAAGATTGAGTCCTATTTTTGTAATACAATATCTCTCACCCCACTCCCTTGTTTCTTATTTATTATTCAAAGAAAGGGAAGAAAATTTCTTCATAGGAAAATTATCAAGGGGGAGCAAAACTTGTTTGCTTACATGATGTAAATTGCTAGCTTGAATATTACAAAGGAAGCAAATATTTGCTAGCTTGCACTTCTCAAAAGAGAAGAATGAATTCGCTAGCTTGCATGTTCTAAAGTAATGAAAAATTTGTTAAATTGCTAAGCTTTCATATATATTAAAAACTTGCTAATTGTACTTCTCCTTTTGTTAATGATAATGATATGAAATCATGTAAGATGATCATGCATGTAATGATTATTTTGAAAATCTACATAAAGATAATGATTTGTTATTGTTCGGATTTATTTGCTATATTTTCTTGAAATTTACATGAGAAAAATTTGTTGAGCTCATATTCGAAATTATATATACAAGATTGAGGTTAAGACCTAAAAATGTTAAATCATGAAAATATATAAATTGCTAATATAGATTTCATGAAATGAAGTCTTTTTGTGATAACATTTCTTGAAAACATTCTCCATGATTTTATCTTATTGTTTTCAAAAAAATGGGAGAAAAGATTGCATGAAGATATGCCACATTTGGCAATTACAAGAGACGACTTTTGCTACATTTGAAATACATAAGTAGTCTTTAAATCTCTTGAACTTTTGAGCTCGTATTATTATTACTTTTAAAATTTATTAAGAGCTCTTCTCAATGATGAAATGATTCAACACCACCCCCCTTATTTCTCTCCTTATTAAAGGGGAAGTAAATTTTATAATGCATATACTAAGGGGGAGTAATGTCATCACGTGCTTTGAAATTATTAGTTATATTTGACTTTTTGCTAATGACAATGGGGGAGATATATATATTGATGACACATGATATATTGATGACACATGATATTAATTGATGAATACATTGATGACACATGATCTTGTTGAAAAATATGGATATCATGATATAGATATAGATTGATATATCTTGGATATGGATATGAGTGCATAATTTTAATTATGATTTGATGACTTGATGAAATTCATGATTTGATGACTTTATCCAAATTTATGTTAAAATTTGTACAGAAGGTTGATAGCTTAAATTTAAGAGTGTGTTTCTCTTAAATTTAAGTGGCATGGATTTAGGGGGAGTTAGGATTAACTCCTGTCATCAATAAAAAGGGGGAGATTGTTGAATCTCGGATTTTGATGATGAATTAATTGATGGATTATTGACCTAATAAGATTGTTAGAAGTTGATTAATGCAGGATTAATTACGACAGAAGAATTATTACAATTAGGATTCGCCAGAGTTAAGTCCGTGCATCGAGTCGATGCGGTTGGGAACTCGTCAGGAGTGTGTCGGAAGCTCGCTGAGGGTATCAGGAGCTTGCCAGGATGGTGCAAGCGAGTTTGCCAAAAGAAGCCGAGACTCGCCGGAAGATTGTCGGGGGTAGCCGAAAAGCTTGCTGGGAGTTGGGATGGTCTTGTAATGGATGTTTTGGTAATTTTGATTCTGCTTAATTAAGTCGTAATTAGTATCGTGTAGGACTAACTATGATAGGATCAATGGAGTTACAAACAGATAATGGATCAAGATCAAGCTTAGGCATCGGGCCGAGTTAGGACGATGAGGTGGTATCTCGTCGGGAGTTCGCTAGGAGATTTGCCGAAGAGATCGGGAAGCTCGCTAGGAACACGAAGGGAGATCACCGGGAAGAAGACTAGAGGACTTGACGCAAGAATGCTGGAGGCTACCGGATTATGCGGGAGTTAGGTCTTATTTAAGCTTAATTGGTCATTAAGTGTTGTAATCATGAAGTCGTAGTTAGAGTTTGAGTCCTAATTAAGTTGAATTCGGAAGGAATCTAAATCAACTCAATAAGGCAATCGAGTCCACTATAGGGTTTGGTTGAGCTCAGGTTGAGTTCAACTAGTTGACTAAGGGTGTGATCAACTGATGGTTTAAGTCGGATTTAGAAAAGTGGAGGGAACCACTTTTCCGGAGAATCCAACGGGTAAACCGTCGGTAAGCGGCGGTTAGACCACCCGTACCACAGAATCCGAGCGGCGGCCAGCAGCTTTCGGTGGGTAAACCACCCGTACCCGCCCGTACCACAGAATCCGAGCGGCGGCCAACAGCTTTCGGTGGGTAAACCACCCGTACCATAGAATCCGGGTGGCGACCAACACTTTCGACGGGTAAACCGCCCAGGTCGGCAGGTGAACCGCCCATACCCAGATTTTTCGAATACGATTGGATTTTGGCTTCGGTTTTGAAACCAATTTGGGGCCGGCCTATAAATACTAAAGTTTTCTTACATTCTATACAACTATTTTGGGGATTATATTCTGAGAAAATATTGTGTGAGAATTGTAAAAAAGAGAAAAGGGGTAAGGGAGAGAGCTTAGTTGTAAATCTAGTCTCCCTTGTAAGCTCAAGTGTAAGAGTTTGATCTTCACCAAAAGAAGATTGATAGCGGATGCCGATGTGCCTCAAGAAGGAGGACTCGGGAGTGGACGTAGGCCTTTGGCATCAAACCACTATAAAAATTATGAGTGGTTCTTTGCTTTCATTGATTGCATATTTCTTGTATTAAAGCTTTCGATTTAACTCATCTCTTAGAAATCAAAGTTTTCACGATAAGTTCTTTATTTTAAACGTTGTTTATCTTTCCGGTTTGATTATTAACTTAGCAATTTTTCTTTGTTCATCAATCATTTCACTAAGAACGAAAAGCTTCGGTTTCCCTATCTTGGTTTAATCGGAAAGATTTCATTTAGAAAGAAAATTTACACTTGCACTAGTTCACCCCTCCTCTCTCTCTCTCTCTCTCTTTCTCTCTCTCTCTCTCTCTCTTAGTGCCAATTGATTCCAACAAAAATTACTAATCAAGCTTAAGAATTCACATTTATGAATCTTGATTGTTTTAGAGTTTACTACCTTACTTTCCAATTTCAACGTCTCCTGTCTTGTCACTATTATTTCGGCATACTCAATAGACCAAGAATTAATTTTCTCCTGACTGAGTTTTTGGTACAGTGAAACATCTTTCTTTCTTCCAACATATGGCAAAGACTACCCCGGGTGGAAAAATATGATATCTGCAGACTGTAAAGTCTGGGTGCGTTTTGGAAGTAGGTTTAATACAGTAGTCAGCAGGTGATCAGTTATGTTTCACCTACGAGACTCACGACAGGGGTGTTTATATATATTCACTAATAACAACACATTTGCAATCCACTGAATTGATAGATAAAGATATGAAACGGTCATTGGGTATCTAAAGTTAATGTGTGATACAAACCTTTATAGGCATTCACATAAAAAAAAATATGAGAGAACTTTTTTATTTTCTGATTAGAATTGTGATGTACATTAGCATTATGAATTTACAAATTTAATTTTCTGAACCATCAAGCCTGGATAAGTAACTACTGTCAGTTTTTCCTGACTTTTTGGGTAACTATTATGTGTATTTGATATCCTTCAAATCAAAATTTGGTTGAATTTACTGACCTTCATTGAGTGAGTACTTGGAAAAAGATACAAGGACTCATGCAGTCGGATTTCTAATTTTATACATCTTGATAGAAAATTGAAGTACATTGTACTAAACTTGACTGTTGCTAAACCTCAGTGCTAGTAGATACATTATGTAATTAGATAATATAGTATTGCAAATTTGATCATTCAGTCTATGCACCTGCCCTTCAGGTGAACCATATCGATGCCATGTATAGCCATGCAGAGTAAGCTTTACTTTGCATTATGATTGTCATTTATCATCTATTTATTATTCTTCAAAGATAATTATCCATCTAATTCTATATTAGATCTATTTTATTAGGACAGGCAGTGCAGTTGATCCTATAAATTTATACCACCATGACACACTTGTCTATCTGTGTGTTGCAGCTCTCTCTTGTATTTTTAAGTGTGTCTGGGTTAAGGTTAGACCTGCCTGATTAATCAATGTTGAAGATGTAAGTTTACCTCTGTATCAACGATATTTTCTATCATCAATTGAGGCAGTCTATGCCTTTCAGGTTTTCAGTGAATCTAGGATTGTTGAATATACAATACAAGAAAATGCAACTGGACCAGGAAAAGCTGAGGTATGTGGTTGTATTTTGCTATGAAACTCTACATTGCTCTTCCAATATGCTCTTTTGTAACTTTCTTTTTTTCCTCAAAAAGTAAAAAAGTTATATAACTTAACGAGTACAAAAAGAGCCCTTTATACATACATACCTAATATATGCACATATGGGACTTTCTTCTTTGAAAATTACTTGCATACACACATAATGCACATGAACCTGTGATTTGCTTGCTGTTCAAGATGCCATATATGCACCATCTAGGTCCCATGATGGTTCTACACCAGCAGCGGCACATCTAATCACCTCCATGTTCATAAGAAAGCCAACAGCAACCTTTCTCTCTGAAATGACAACCTATTTTGTGTATGTTTCAGATTTTGATTGATAACAAGCAACATTACAAACTTTTTGGAAAAGATATCGATCTAGTATCACTTATTAGGCTGAAAGTTGAAGGGGGGCTAGTTGTCCACCATGAAGACTGGTTAGTCCAAGCTCTCACTGTCTTTTGGTATGCTTTAATTCCAGCATCAGTTTTGATAGATTTTGGTGATAGAAACTAATTCATCATGAATACAAGTGCAGGTGGGATAGGAAGCCTCTAAAGAACAGGGACACAACCAATCTCCCCTTGGTAGGACGACTAGCAGAATATACACGCAGGGGCTCAATGCTAATTACACATGTCCTTATGGGTTTTGGCAAAGATTCAAGCTATTGATATTTATCTCATGAGTACCAGACTTCATGTTAGCTTCTCACTAGTTTTGCTCTGCCACTGTTGTAAGTAGCAGATGCAATCTGCCAAGTCCACAAAGATTGGATTGTATGCAAATGGTACTTCAGAAAGTATTGCAGACTGGATTGTAAGGAATAAAAGGTAAATATATTCAGATGATCTTGGTTAGTTTGGCATCCAATGGCAGTAGCTTTCTGACGAGTGTACGAACAAATGCCAGTTGTTATCTCACTCCGTATGCTATGAGCAAATAATGGAAGATTGTTTCAAGTAATTTCGTCTTGTGCATCATCCGAAGTTCTCAGTCGTGAGTATGAGGGCAATTGTCGTTCTCTGAACATAAATTCTCTTATTTAAATAAAAATGGTGATGAGTGTATATATATATATATATATATCTCTTCTTTAAGTAGATAAGAGCTAATATGTTTTCAAAACATTTATGTTTGACCTCTTAAAATTGTTACATAAAACAAAATAGTTACATGGTCTTATTTTTTTAATAAAAAATTTCATTCAATATGTGTTTTTTCATAAATCATGAATCTAATCGAGTCGTTCGTGAGGGTAAAAGGTCATTTCATATGATGTTATATTGAAGAGTTCCATTCAGAAAGATTGGGGAACTAGCATAAATAGCGTTTTTATTCTGACCGTCCATCAAGGTCTCACTCAAGTCTGCTATAACTTTGAAACATGGTGATCCCATGGCACAGGATGTGAACCTCACATCCCGTGTTAGGGTTAGTATTCCTTTGGCATCGAGAATCTTCACACCAGGCTAGACAGCTTTAGTTTAACATACTCTGACGGAGCAGCAGCTTGTATTTGGGGATAAAGCTTCGAAGGGCAGGGGGGTGATAGGGAACGATGGCGAGATTGTGCGTATGGATCGGCAGTAGCAGGTGCGCCAGTCCCACAACGCAATCTTTCGATTATCTTTCTCTTTGTTCTAATTTTGGTTTATGATTTCTTATTTCTCTTTCCAATCACCTGATGTTCCCTCCTCCTTTATGACGATGTTGATTCATCGCGAAAATAATTGGGTATTTTGTGGAACGCCGTGCCTTCAACTTGTTTGGTTAAATGCATATTAGCGTGCAACATCTTCTTTTACCAGCTGATTTGTCTTTAGAGATTGATGCAATTGGTGTTGCATCACGGGAATTTAGGAGTGATTCCAATCAAGTTAACTGTTTAGGAACTGTGGAAATCTATACTGTGGAAAGAGGAAAAATCAAATAGTGTTTACAAACCTAGATAATCAATGCAAAATCAGTCGACAGTAGACTTATAGGTCAGTCATGAGGATGTTGTTGTTTTCGAAACCTTACTCTTAGATGTCATCCTGATCTGTGTGCCCATGTAAGCGACTTACCAACTTCTTTGATCATCTCAGACATGCTAAATATATAAATTTTGCAAGGATTAGGTATTGGTGGACATGTCTTCACTGACCTTGAAAACGTGTCATGATTTCTTTTGCTTGAAACAGGCAAATGTTGAACATTTGATAAAAATGGTGTTGATGATGCACAACAAAATCAAATAGACAAACATATTAAGGAATAGTTGGAGACAGGATCTTTGAGTTTAAGAAGGCACGCTATGCATTACCCTAATCTTGGCTACTATGTCAAGGGTTTTGCGCCTCAGAGTCATTCCCAAGGTATGATCCTGAGCTCGATCTCGATCCCTTCAGCGTCATGCTTGCCAATGGGTTTTAGATACCCAAGTTCTCAGCCGGTTCTCAAATGAAGTTATATTATACCGAACAAAAATAGATGGAGACACAGAAATTTAAAAAAGTCAAAATGACTTTGTTTTGTAGAAGAGAAGATCCCCTTATAAGATAAATGAAGATGGAAGGAAATAAGGTGATGATTTTGCACCTGGGAAAAAACTGATCATTTATGGAGGGATTGATGAGAGATTGTGTGTAAGATGTTCATTCCCATTGTCCAAGTATTTCTCTTGAAACAGTGAAGTAAAAAATATAACAACACATGACAAAAGGCCAAGTCTAAAGAGATTTACGAAGGCAATATTAAGTTGTTAACCTCTCAAATAAGTGGAATATCTAACAGGAGAACCATGTGCTGAAATTCTAATCGAACTAGCACTGTATAAACTGTTTCATTAGGAGGAGTTATTGAGTGTCCAAGAAGCCTTCTTATATAGTATAGTTATTACTAGCAATGTTCAGCCATTTTGAATTCAAAACAAATGTATAAGGAGAGAACTGTTGCCATTAAGAGAAGTCATTCTCGTTTGTTAGTATGCACAGTTGCTAACCTATCCGGATGATTGTTACTCGTCTTTGTTATTCTCTGAGATGTTTTATGAACCGTGTACTTGTCATTGAACTTACATGAAATGACAGTTCTATCCATGCACTCCTTCCTTTCTCAAACATGTAAAACCAAACTAACAAGTACACAGTGTGTCATACAGGATACAAATGTTTATGAAGCATGTTCTACGTTAGCAAAACCAGAGTGTGGTTGATGACTTAAGTCTCACATGCATCTCTTGAATTAATATATGAGGATTAATCTATTATTGTAGACATATGTAGATAAATGGAGGTGTAGGTTTGATGCAGTAGTTTGACCATTGAAAAGGTTGGCGGGTTCCTTTCAGAATTTATAAATCTTGGTAGTATTTCCTCTCACCTTGTCTTTATTAGGTTGACTTTGTTTCTTTAGATCTTAGATGGCTTGAAACCAACAAGAATTTACTAGCTTTGTGGAATTCTATTTATTCTTTCTTGTATCATATGTATTAATAGATGAAAATTTATACAAATCCTTTTAGCAGATTCATGCTATCAACTAAGATCACTACATTAGTGATAGATTTAATGCAGTAGTTTGACTTTTAAAAAGGTTGCAGGTTCCTTTCAGAAATCATAAACCCAGGTAATAGGTGAAAGGAAAGATGAAAATTAAGAAACTAATGAAATAAACCATAAGGTTAAAGAATGGAAATGTTAGTGGTGTCACTTCACCTAATCTATTGTGATAATAAGTATGAGGTAATATATCTTGTACTTCTTATACTGGCAATAATGGGTCTAAGGATCAGTCGAGGTTGGACAACATCAATTGGGTTTGGTCTCAATCAGCACACTTGGACTAGGACCTTGGATCTGAAGACCATAATAAATCATGTTTTTTGATTAAAATTTAAGGTATTAGCATATGACAACTCGGTGGAGAGTCATGTCAACACAGTGCTGGGTCATGCCCCCCATGCCTAATCCAATACAATTGGCAATGATATGTTGCACATCACCTGGCAAGGTGTTTCATAAACTTAGAAATTCTGGATAGTCGTTGGGGACCATTGTCAAAACTCTGCAGTTTATGGATTATTTAATCTTTAAAAAGATTATGAGATACAAGAAGAGTTAAATTCAAGATTACTTGTAACTATTTTGGTTTTGTTGTGGTTTTAATACATGAATATTCTTCATTGATGGATTGTTATGCTATTCTGTATAGTGATAACCTATTGAATGTTCATAGTTGGTGGTACGAATACCAATTAATATGTCAGAAGAAAGTTAAGATCAAAGAATTATGGAATAACACACCCTTAGGTGGGCTGTTTTATTTTTTTCTTTCCCTCGTTCATTTGTCTCCGCCTTTTATTATCTTGGGAGTGTCCAATTGTGATTGTGATACATGTAGGTTTCTGATAGTAGATTAACATGCAGGCTTATGTGAGCGGAAAGTTTTAGTTTTGATGATTTCTTCAAAGATTTTTAGTCATTAATGATGTTCGAGCCTTCTTTGTCATCTCATTCTTCTATTCATAAAAACAAAATTCATGTGATGGTTATCACTCACTATTTCTGTTTGCTTTTTCAGCAAGCTCTGTATTTTAATTACATAGAGGATGGTATCTAATTGTCCTCATTCTATTTTATTATGTTTTTTTTTTTCCTGCTCCAGCAAAAATCATAATCTGGCGTCATGGGGAATAAGGCTGCAAAGCAAGAGACTAGGAAGGATGAGATCTTAGTAAGAGTCATGCCTCCACTAGACCAAGCCTATGTTAGATGGCTTGCTCGTGATGTCAAAAGATTACATTCTTTCGCCCAAGAAATCCTCGTGCCATAAAGCCACCAGATCATTATATAGAGTACATGCGGCTGTATGGTTGGCTGGATATCGACATGGATGATCCGGACCTGGCTTGTTTGATTAAGTAGTTTGTCGCCTTGCTATTGGCATGATGCAAGTGTCTCTCTGGCAGTTAGTGGATTTCACAAATCGAGATTGCAACTTCACTTATTCTTCTTTGAGAATATGTTGCAGAACGACAGTCATCTAAACTGCTACTCAGAACGTAATCCATAAAGGTAATGTGTAGATTGCAAGTATTATGGTGTCTCGTGATGGAACTGACCACGTATTGATGGAATATTTTTTTGTTGATGATACTGGTTTGGTTTTACGTGTTTTGTTGTACCTTCACAGACAGCAGAAGATGACTTTTGATTGTGTCAAATTGGAAGGACTATTAGGTTGATACGAGTCAATAATACTGATTGGATGCATGAGTTTGATCCGAGTCAAACTGGAAGAACTATTATGGTACTTTATCTAGCTCAATTGTGTATGTATTTATGTAGCTGAATGATTCTATCTACATTTCTCCATGTTGAAATCAGTGGAAAAGTAACCAACAACTACTAAAGTATTACTGGTAATTGCGGTTTATACCCCAATACTTGGCATTATCGCTGTAAAATGCATACAAATTAGACGTGTGCGAGAAAAAGAAAAATCGCGAGGAGTTGGCGCACGTCGCTGAATCCAACGGCTGCCCTCTGCGCTTTGGACAACTGTCCCACACTCCCTGCTCCCGGTTCTCTGTTCGTTCTAACAGCCGAACAGCTGTGTGTAGGTGCATAACTTGACTATCCATGAAAGCTGCCTCTCATCCGACGACCGTGCGAAGCTGACGGCGGCGTACGAACAAAATTTTAATATATTTAATGAATTATCTAGTTAAATAATTATTTAAATGGGGAGGGAGTGACCATATCTGCACCTGAATACTATTTATTTCCTCGCTTGCTTTTTAACCTCTTGAAGTAGGAATAAGTAATGAAATAAGTAATGAAATGTTTTATTTAAATTTATTGATTCATCATCAATTTATATATATGAAGATCGAATGATTTCTCTCAATTAACCTATGAGATTTCACTATTCAGTTAAGAAAATCATACCTTCTATCATGCCCCTATAAGATTGAGCTCCTGTCAAGGATGTCGATCTTGAATCGATGTCGATAAATCTGAATGAAGGAGGCCGATGTGTTATCAACTGCGATGAAGATATGATGGCGATCAATTTCGACGACAATGTCAGCTTGGCTGAGGAGGAGGCTGTTGTGTTGTCAACCGCGGTGAAGATCTGATAGTGGTTGACTTCTATGGTGATGTCAGCCTAGCTGAGAAGGAGCAGATGATTCTGCTAGAGCCAAGTTCGACAGTCTGATTGGATTGGACTATCATGCCCTCACAAGATCAAACTCCTGTAAAGGAAGCAGATCTTGAACCGATGTCAAGAAATCTGAAGAAAGGAGACCGTTATGTTGTCAACCAAGATGAAGGTCTGACGGCAGTTGACTTTCGCGGCCATGTAAGCTTGGCTGAGAAGGAGGGTGCAGGCATTATAGGAAGAGGAGGTTTGGCATGGGGCAAGTGTAGTAGCATGGATGAAGCAGAAGGCAGAAGTTGTTCTGTTTCTATTACACTATAGAAGAAGACACTGGTGACACCGAAAGAAGAGGTAAGAAGCTGTCGTTGGACAGCGAAGGGCTACCATTGGCAGAGGAGAGGTAGCAGGAGTCGACATCGACGAGTGCATTATGAACACCAATCACTAGAATATGTTGGTTGTTGCCAACAAAGAGTGGGTGATGGCGATAGGAGGATGAGGAGTCACCAGGGGATCATCCTCTATTGCTAGAGATTTGATCAGATAAACATATCTAATCAAAAGAAAGAGTTTGCTATCGTTTGACAGCAATTGAATTGAGGAGGAAGGTAATGGTGGTGTTCCTTCTTGCTGAAATGCTAGCAGCAAGGAGGGAAGGGCAGTGACTGTGGGGAGCGAGCAGCAACAACAAGATGGCAGGGGAGGCAGAGTGCTTCTAGCGGCTGATAGGAGCACCGTCGACGCGGTTGGGCAATGGGAAATAATGGCGATGGTGGAGAAAAGGTAGCAGCTGGAAGATTGCTGTGGAAAATAGGGGAGCAGTGGTAGCGATGGGCAGCAGGTGATAGATTGCTACAGGCAACAACGTTGTGCAGTGATAGATCGTTGTTGGTCGCAGTAGATCGACGAGAGATCGCTACGGGTGACTGATGGAAGCAGAGGAGGGCGTTGACAGGGAAGGTGGAGAAGGGGGTAGCGGATCCGCCAAAGGAGAGGCGGGTGGTGCAACCGAAGCTGCACAGGGCGTTGGACCTATTTAAGGCAAGTAGGTGCCTAAGCGACACGACTTGGTTCGGGTGGGCTACGGCAGCAGGAAGAAGCAATGACGTTGCTGTTGGCAGTGGCACGGCTATGGCAGAGGTAAGAAGATACAACTGGGCAGCAAGGGGCTTGGCTCTAGCGTGAGCAGAGAATCGAGAGAGAGGATCCTCGGGAGAAATAAGGGCTGATAGCAGAGGATCATCCTTTGATCTGGAGAGAAGGCAACGGGGGAGACAACAGATGACCACCGACATTGAAGATGTCGTGGCTAGAGGCAATGTCGAGTCGATCCAAAGGACGATCTAGTGGAAGTGAACGTCCTAGATGGCAATGCGGCCCTAGTGACCCTCAACAGCGAGGAAGATAGATAGCTCCCTCCATATTGAAATAGGAAGGTGAGGAAGGCGCTAGCAGTAAGGGGAGGAGACGGCTGCTGCGACTGGGGCGATCGGTAGCGGCGGTTGCGGCAAAACGAAAGGCGCAACTGGTAGTTACGTGGGTTGCAACGGTGACAGAGGCGATGACAAGATGGGTGCGACTGGAAGCAGCAGGCGGAGATGAAGTTGCGATAGGGGATTATGACGCGACTGTGGCAGAGGGCGTGGGTTAGGGAGGATGCCTCTTTCCGATTGGTAGAGGGCGGTGGCGATGTGAAGTAGGAGATCGGTGGCTGAGGAAGATGAGGAAGGCAGCGGCGGGCACCAGCGACAGCGGTGCCCTTCTTCGTCTACGACTGACACGGGAGTGTCTCTAATTTTTCAGAATTTTTAACCCAGCCCACTCAATTTATAGCTCATGAGCATATTCCTTGGACAAAGTTACAGCTATTTCAAGATCTCTTTCTTCATGACCAATGAATGCATAAAGAGGTTAGTTGACAGATGTGAAGCATTTAAAGTTAGTTGGCAAATGTGAAGCATTTAATGTTATAATTTCCTATGCATGAAGGGATGTTTCTTGCTCTAGTATTTATTTTGATATTCTAGGTTTAAAAATAACTTTTTGGATAGTTGATTGTATTTGCAGAAGCTCTTTGGAGTCTCTAAAACTCTATATCTCTTGGATGCGTCCTTGAGTGGTGAGTCTTTTGATTTTAGTTCTGTATCCTGTTTAATTTTCTTGAGGTGGTGAACTTTCTGTATCCTCTTGCGATTTTAAACTTGGTGGTGAAATATCTTTAACTATTTTGTGCAAGTTGTGTTCTGAGTTTGTTGGTTTCTTATAACTCAACTTTCGGGTATTCTCGTTTCTTTCTGAATTCCATTCTTCTTTCTCCCTTCCTGGTATCAACGATAGTGACGATCTTCTTTCCAGAGGAGGTCCGTTCATGATCTAGCACAGAGGTGGGGCTCGCCACCTTTGCTACTCAAGCACTATGGTCGGTGACACGAGATTGCCATGAGTGAAGGAGGGCAATGCCGAGGTTGAGGATGGGGATGGAGGATGGCCCCCCTTCACAAAGTTGACTGGCAGATGTAAAGGGCAGCGAGAGGAGTGTCAGGCTGCAAGACACTCTGCGACCTCCAGATGGCAAGAGGAGGACTAACGAGGGCTAGGACAGTAGAACAACAGAGAAATAGATATTGCTGAAGTAGTAGGCAAATAGTAACAATGTTAGGGGCATCTGCGGTTTCACAGAGGAGTGAGGAGTAAGCCGACGGGGAAGAAACAGTCGCGGACAAGCGGTGATAGAAGCTATCGTTGGACAACGAATAAAGAAAGATAATCTCTCTTATAAAGAGAGAGACTCTAATATTGAAGTAGGAAGAAGTAATAAAATGCCCGATTTAGTTCATTGATTCATCATCAATTACATGTGAAGATATGATAATTTTCATCAACTAACATATGAAATTATATCTAAATCTAGCTAAATCGTATCTTATATCACACACGACCTCATCTCCCTCTCCCTCCTTGACGTTCACGGATCCCAGACCGCGATCCGCCCCATACCTATCACCCATCCCACACCACCACCGTGGGCGCCATCGGATCCCCTTCTCCCCGCTACTTCCACTATTGGAATCGGGCCAATGTCTGTCGACCGAGCAGTTGGGAGCCAGATGCTGCAGCTGTCGAAGCGGTACCTTCTGTTCCCCTATGCAAGGCTACCGTTTTTGGCTCCAGATGAATACCACTGGCTCTCGACCCCCAATGGGCGTCGGATCACCGAGGATGAGATGCCCGATGCCCTAGTTATTAAGACGCCTGTGAGTCTCATGTTGGAATGTTGTCTCCCTATTGATTTGACTGAGATGAATTAAAGCATTTTAACCTCATTGTCTGCTAATTTTGCTGCTCCTCTTATCATTTCTGTTCTAGATGGACATGATTGTTTTCCCTTTTAATGTGGATTCCCATTTTTTAAGAAACAAAGAGATTATAAATTGTGTTCATGCAATGTTATTTGACGTTGTTGATGTCATAGATCTGCATTTCTTTAGTTTTCTTAGACCTTATGCTAAAACTTGGGAAGGTTATTTGGAATGTCAAATTTTGAGGGTTTAGTTGCTACTCAGTGAAACTTGGAAATTTAGGAGAATGGTGCAGAAATGGCCAACGATAAGGTTTGCAAAAATTTAGGAGCGCGGGTCTCGGTATAACGCTGAAGTTGCTTATTTACAACCTAGGAGATCAGGATTCGAATAACGGAAATAGTCTCTTTAAATATTTAAAGAGATGGTTGCATACATTGATCCTCGCTCCTTAGACTCCACATTGGCGGCAGCCTTGTACACTGGCTGCAGAAATGTGTAGCTTCTATGAGGACAATACAATTTTTTAAGCGCTAAAACTTGCTATGCTTAATTGAAACTTTAAGTATCAGAAATATATAATTTTAAGCTTTGAAGGACACTACTGGTATAAATGGTGCCAATGCTTGCTTCAAATTATAACAAATGATAGTTTATTATAATAGATAGCTTACATGTTTGTAGAATGTAAAGGTAGAATCTACATTTAGATTTATAAGATGATGGGTATTGGAGTAGGATCAACAGTGATGATCAGGTTTACATGGTATGCATACTTTATCAAGGTATGCAAGATGTTGCAACCTTGTCATTTCTAAAAACAGAAATTGCTGTTTTCGTTCTTATTCTGCAAAATGGTTGGCATTGTTATTCTCATATACTTCATGATGGCATGTTACGTTTTTCGAGATAGGGAAATGGGATTGTTCCGAATATTTATTTCATCAATTACAAAACTTCAAATTTGATATCCCCACCGACTGAAGTATATTAAGGTGTCGAAAGACTCATGTGGCCTCAATAGAATTTTTATATTGTTATGAACTTAGTTGATTTTGTCTAAATTGTATGGCACTCTTGTGTGTCCGTTCGTAAAGGTCGACCTCCTCGAAACGTCCATTAGGACCTATAAAAGAAAAAAGGGGTTAGAGAAAATATTTCATACGGGATCTACAAGCAACCATTTCAGCAAACTTTATAGCCAATACAAATTACAACTTTGGAATCGACAAGCTCTGAACGGTCGCACACAAAGTATCATATTTCATTATAGATCGAAATCCTCACAAGTATTTATATGACATAACTCTCATATACAAGCCGAAAACGGTCACAAAAACTAACCAAACTAGTGTTGCCAAGCTTACTCATAGCCCGCTACTTGCTGTACAAAGCATAAATAAAAAAATTGAAAGATATGGACATACATGAGCATTGCATCAAGCACCCTGTTTATATTTTTGTCTGTGATATTCTCCTCCACTTATTCTTTCACGTCCTCGTCGAAGCCATTACATACACTTCATCTCCTCGTCTTTTGTTAAGTCTTTAATCTTCTTCTCTAGCTGCAACATGCCTCTTGGCTCCCATTTGCTCTTTGTTGTTGTTATCGAGTAGTTGAACTTTGATCCGACTCTGGTGTGAGGTCGGTTGAGTTGTGCTGATCCTTATTGATTCCTATAGATCATTCTGATGAAGGAAAAGACATTCCTTGTTATGCGCTAGTATCTCAATCGTCTCATGTCGCTTAAACTAGGTGGATGCTTGTTGGAGCTTTACAAGTATCCCCTCGTAGGCTTTGAAGTTTTGAAGCCCTTCATAAAAATTTGCCCATTTATTCTTTTTCTACTTAGTTGTCACTTCCAAGTAGGTTCGTATCACTTCCGCTTTCGATTGACATTCTGTTTGGAAATGAAGCAGACAATATACTCTCAATAGTATCGATCACCATTTGAGGATTTGACAACTATTATCTTCCATTAGATTTCTTCGAAGGGTCTTTGAAATTGTACAGAGCTCCTCTGTTGGATAAATAAGAAAACTGGGCTACTCGGTTTCGTCCATTCTCTTAAGAGTTGAGAAGACAAAGGTTACTCGACTTCGCCCCTCCTTGAGGTTGTACTTCATGCATCGAGCTGGTAACTAGCATTCGCCCGCTCTTTATTCACACTTCCGAAGCACCCGAAGTGTTTACACTCCTTCCGTTGAGTTAGCTATTATGATTTATCTTCTCACTTCCATTGAACCTCTAGAATGCAAGAAGTTCTGCCCAAAAAGAGCAAAATTTTATCTCAACTTGGAGCAAGTCTCTGATAGCTTAGTCGCCTATGGAATTGTACCATCTTTTCCATCATCTTTGTCACCTACTCCTCTGAGTAGAAAAGGTACAATACCACGTACTACGTACTTCTTTCCTTGGTCGAGCACTCTTGCATCAACCCGAAGTCCTCCACTTTCAACTATCTTGATGAGAAGCCCGTTGACATCGGTTTATGAAGTTTCCTAGCTTCTGCCCTTTAGTCTTGTCTTGGTACTTGGAGTTTACCTCTGCATTGTTCACCTCTTTGGCCCTTTTCACGACCAACACTCTCCCTATATAAGTGCAAGGGAACGATGTCTCTATGGAAGTCCCATCTCTGCGGTACCATGGTACTACCAAGCCCTTGACACTACTATCAGTTGCCTCGCATCTGCATCCCTTTCTTCGTGATGGATAGATTCGCCTCTATGGCACCGTGACACTCCTTTGAGTCCATCTCAATTCTGATCGACACTTGGCTCTTGGGTAGCTGAGCCCCTCTGAACTCATTGTCGCTTCCTCGCTCCTTTCGACCACCTACTTCAACACCTTTATGTTCTTTGAGCAGTTCCCCTTGGTCGATGGAAAGACAGACTACAACTCCCATGCATGGCCTCCGCCATCCTGTTGTAGCGGCTCACACCGATTATGTTCTCCTTAGTTTCCTTGGTAGTAATGTTCGCTTACTCGACCTAGGTCTTTGACTTGTCGAGCTCCCTTAAGTGAATATGAGCACTAGAGCAGTCCAACTCTCTAGTCACTCTGATCATACCTCTGTATGATCAAGTCCCCCTCATGGGACTTACTGGTATTTGTACTTGGAATTCCTCCTTAGTGGTACATAGCCCCCATATGCTGATGACTAAGACTTTCATCCAATGCAAAATTCGATACACGCATGGAAGACTCACCTCTACGGTACCATGACATTCACTCATTGAATCCATAGCCTTTTTTATTCGTGTTGTTCACCGAAGTGGAGCTCCCAGTAGCTCCTAATCACACCTCCGCATAATCAAGTCCCTTACAGGACTTCTTTTGCATGTGTTGTATTACCTCGAATTGTTCCACCATAACCTATTGTACTATATTGCCTCCTGGTGACATCTCCATTGCTTTCAGATTCTCGTGGAATAAACTCAAACTACGATCTCTCCATGTGTGGCCTTTGCTGGCATATTGTAGGGCCTCCACCACCTCCGATTGTATTCGGTTCTTTAGCAATTGACCTTCATCCATCCTTTCTCGGGTCACACCTGGACAAAGCATTGGTCTAGGAAAGTCCGTTGTTACTAGCTCTCGAAGTCCATAGGCTTCACTGAAATTGGTGCACCATTGTCTGGATCCTTCTTGGCCTATCCCCCACTATCATAATCTCTGTTGCGCATCGCTTTCTTCATGACAACTTGAATGACAATATTGTAGTATATTCTTCAAGAGTACCCGTCTTTGTGTCCTCTTGCCCCGTGCTAAGGCATTCTGATCCCAACTTTACCTCAGCCAGTTGAGTTGCCTTAGTTCCTCCGTCAAATGCTTCTCTGAGATAAGGTGCATGTGCCTCAAAGCTCCCTTCGTCTTTGGCACCATGCAGAATGAGTCTGCTTCATTAAAATGAAGAACCCATGTAACGACATAATCTCGCTCTTATCTCTGCAATAGTTCATGTCCTTAACCTCTGTCTAAGAGAAGCTTTGTGCTTCTGCTCTATGTTTCATCTTCTATGTTAACTTCATGCGGCTTGGGCACTTCACCAAGTTCCACCCAAGTTGCTCCGCCCTTCGATTTGCATTGAGTTGATGCTTGTCCTCGCGCCCACCATTCTACAGGTCAGCCCTTTACTGAGTCCGATTTCCACATTGGCTCTAAAGTGTGCGTTTGTTTGATGTTGCCATGGGTCGGTTCCCCACTTGATCTCGCAATGCATCCACCAATGCATTACCCCATGCGAGATCATAAGATGACTTCTCATCGCTCGCTCAGTCCATTGAGCTTTGTGGAGGGAGTTGTTGTCTTAAGGTACTCCTCTTCAACATGTGTGGTCCGCTGCATATGATCCTTCCCTTAAAGAACCAAGACTTATCCCTCTTGGATATCTGTCATGTTAGAACAATTTTTCTCTTCGCATCCTTCCCTCTGGAAGTTTCAGAGACCACCAACCTCTTGAACTACTCTGTCTTGTTGAACAAATTATGCATTGTTCTGCCCCTACAAACGCACTTGCTAGATTACGACTCTTCGCTAATACAGCCCCCGGTGCACCCTTCAAGGCTTAGCAACATGTTGAACTTATTGCACACTTAGCCTCCTACGGACATATCCTTCTCATGCCGAAGAGAAAGTTTCAATACTCCATGGTGCCGAGTTTCGGTCACCTTAGGATGGCCATGGATACTCCATCGTCCTCATACAACTCTTGCATGAGTCCCCATAATAATTCACTCGACTCATCGACTATGGACGTACTTAGCCACTGCGCCATAGTCTTCAAACGGTAAAAGGGGATAGAATCCATCAGACCTATCTATCTACAATTATCGTGTATCTATAGTCCCTCATCCAACTAATATCCTAGAGACCATATATTGGACATGTTATTGTCAAGCCACATACGAAATTCGTTTGAGTCTCGCTCTAATCGGATTTTCCCGGAGAACTTATTCTCTCTCAATCTAAATGACCTTGGCTAGATATTTGTCTGAGCAAGCACACACGAGGTATTCCTCTCATGATACCGAGAGTAGATTATCCTTTATTCACACTCAATTAGATTCGTAAGGTTGGCTACCAATCCCGATAACTGATTGTACCATATCTGAAACTTTCCAAACCTGTAAGTCTGGCGTCAAAGAAAAGAGTATCAAACAAGACATCCTTGATGTCTCAAGACTAAGAACTAGATGCACAACTGAGACTATGGAATCACTGTCTGATATTAGGTATCATTAACTATACAACATTCTATAAGTAGATCAATCAGTGAACTTATTCTCCAATAAGCACATATACTATATCCTTAGTGTCTTCACACAAGTGGCTATGAGACCAGCTGCTTCCATCATATGGACAGATATATAGTACATCGATCTGTCCAGTTATCTCGATGTCCCTCTCAAGTAACCTACGATTGAGATTATTTGAGACCTGTGTTTAAAGGTAAATCAATCTATTATCGTGATCTCATAATGATATATATATATATGTATATAATCATAAGCAAAAAGATCATGTAATGTATTACACTTGTCATCACTCACGTGATTGACTTGCTGGGCACCTGTAACCAGCAATCTCCCTCTTGACCTAAAGCCAATCACTCATGTGTCTGACTTCTATCAGACCCCTGTAACGCTTAAATATAATCTAAGCTAGTGGCTTTGTTTATGGATCTACAATGTTATCTTTAGATGGAACTTTTTCCATTGTTATATCTTTACAGGCTATAATCTCTCTAATTAGTTGGAACCTCCTCAGAATAATTCTGATAGGACCCGAGTTCCCTTGCTAGAGCTATCTCCCCGTTAGTGTCGCTATATATGGGAATCAGCTCCATGTTGCTCGGTACGACTCTCAAATCCCGAATGAACTTCTTCATCCACATCCCTTCCTTTGTTGCTTCTGCTGCAACATTATACTCTACCTCTATGGTCGAGTCAGCAGTAGTATCTTGCTTAAAACTCTTCTAGCTTACTGCTCCTTCATTCAGGGTGAAAATATACCTTGAGTTCAACTTGCTATCATCAATGTTAGACTAAAAACTCGAGTCTGTATAGCTCTCAACATAGAGGTTACCTCCTTCATATACTAGTAAAAGATCCTTAAGGATACACTTTATTGTCTTCCAGTGTTTCAAACCTAGATCCGCCTGATATCTGCTCGTGACACTCAAAACATGTGTATATCAGACCTAGTACATAGTATAGCATACATAATAGACCCTATCACTGAGGCATATGGTATCCTATCTATGTCTATATTTTCTTTAGGAGTCTTTTGGGACATACTCCTAGAAAGTGATATTTTATGTCTCATCAGTATGAGACCTTTCTTGGAATTTTTCATGTCAAACCTTTTGACAATGGAGTCTATGTACCTGGATTAGGACAAGCCAAACATCCTCTTGGATCTATCTCTATAGATCCAGATCCCTAAAATATAGGTTGCTTCCCCTAAGTCCTTCATGAAGAAGTTTTTGGATAGCCAAGCTTTAATTATCTAGAGCATTCCTACATCATTCCCAATAATTATGATGTCATCCACATACAGTACCAAAAAGGTGATAGAGCTCCACTTACCTTCTTGTACACATAACACTTATCTTCATTCTTAATGAAATCATAAGATCTGATCACCTCATCAAATCTTATATTCTAACTTCGGGAAGCCTGCTTCAATCTATAAATGGACCTAGCAACCTGCACACTTTATCTGACCTCTTTTTGGATACAAATCCCTTTGGCCGTATCATATACACCTCCTCCTCGAGGTTGCCATTGAGGAATATCGTTTTCACATCCATCTGTCAGATCTCATAGTCAGAGTGTATTGCAATGGCTAAATTTTTTTTGATGAATTTAAGCATGGCTACAGGTGAAAAAGTTTCATTATAGTCAACTCATTGCCTTTGATGATATCATTTAGCTACCAACCTTTCCTTATAGGTCTTCACATTCCATCCACTCTGATCTTTTTCTTGAAGATCTATTTACAGCCGATAAATATGATATCCTCAGGTGCATCCACAAGGTTTTAAACCTTGTTGGAGTATATAGAATCCATCTCAGAATTCATGGCTTCTTGCCACTTCCCGGAGTCTATACTCATAATAGCCTCATCGTAGGTCTAAGAATCAATATCTTGAGAGTTCTCTCTACTGATATGTCCCATATATCTTTCAAGAGGGTGAGATACTCTGCTAGACCTGTGCAAAGTTGTAAATTATGTGTTAGGTGCCTGAACAAACTTAGACTCTGGAATAATGCTTGAGCTAGGTTCTCCAACCTCGCTCAATTTTATCTCACTCCCACTGTTTCCACCAAGAATGTATTCCTTCTCAAGGAATATAGCAAGGAATATAGCTCTTAGCAAAAAAGACCTTTCGGTCCTTGGGATGATAGAAATAATACCCCAAAGTCTTATTAGGATATCCCACGAACATGCATAATTCTGTCTTTGATTCTTACTTATTGGGGTTGTGTCTTCTAATGTGGGAAGTACAATCCCAAATATTAACCACATTAAGATCAGGCTTCTTTCATTTCCATATCTCATATGGTGTAGACACTATCGACTTTGATTGAACTCTGTTCAAAAGGTAAGTTATAGTCTCTAGGGCATATCCCCAGAATGAGATAGGTATGTCAGCGAAACTCATCATGGACCGCACCATGTCTAACAGCATGTGATTTCTCCTTTCAGATACACCTTTGAGTTGAGGTGGGTGTATAAGGAGGTGTCTAGTGGGATAGAATCTTATGGTCCTTGAGGAACTAGGTGAACTACATACTTAAGTATTCTCCTCCTCGATCTGATCGAAGAGTCTTAATACTCTTTCCAATCTAGTTCTCTACCTCATTTTTATATTCTCTGAATTTCTCAAAAGCCTCAGACTTGTACTTCATCAAGTACACATGTCCATACCTAGAGAAATTCATCATTAGTGAATGTAATAAAGTATGATTAACCACCTATATCCTGAGTCGACATGGGACCACATACATCACTATGTATGAGTTCCAATAACTTAGTGGCTCTCTCTCCAATTCCACTAAAAGGAGAGTTCGTTATCTTCCCATAAAGGCAAGGTTCACAAGTTACAAATGACTCATAGTCAAATGGATCTAAGTATCCATCTTTTTGTAACTTTTGAATCCTTCCCTCATGTGTATGACCTAGCCTACAATGCCTTAGGTATGCATTATTCACCTCATCTTTTTTCTTCTTGGCGTATTTATATTCATGATGTGTGAAGAAATGTCTAACACATATAAGCCATTTATCAGGGTCCCTCTAGTGATGATCTTATCATGCATAATTATTGAACAACTATTATTCTCAAAAACTAATTTATATCCACTAGTTGTTAAATAAGAGATGAAAATAATATTTTTGATAATAGAAGGAACAAAATAGTATGCATCTAATGCAATGATAGCTCCACTAGGCAAATGTAGGGTGACCTCTCCAATAGCAACTCTTGCTCCATTGCCCATCTTGAGATCCAATTCGCCTTTGGCCAATTTCCTAGGTCTTGCAAGAACTTATAACAAATTACAGATATGGTATGCACTCCTGGTATCCAATACCCATGTGTTATCATGAAAATCTGACAAGTGGAGACTGATCATGAATCTACCTGAAGCTTATCTAAGCTTTTGTTTCACCTTGTATGTAAGGAAATCCTTACAGTTTCTCTTCCAGCGTCCGTCTTTACTATAGTAGAAGCACTATCCTTTGTCTTTTGCCGAGTCTTTCTTGGTAACCTTTGCTTTACCCAATTTTACCCTTGCCCTTCTTAATGGTCTTACCGACCTTTCTTTTCTTCTTGGTCTCACTAATATAGAGAACTGGCTTTTTTTCTTGATGACACTCTCAGCTTCCCTCAATATATTGAGGAGCTCAGGGAGAGTCACATCAAACTTGCTCATGTTAAAATTTATGATGAAGTAAGAAAATGATTCCGGTAGGGACTGAAGTATAAGATCAACGCACATGTTATCCTCTAAGACTATTCCTAGACCCGTGAGTTTTTCGATCCACTCTTTCATCTTTATTTATACTTCAAATAGTGAGCGATCTCATTCTCGCTTGTTCCTTCTTTCGGCATTGGCATAATTGTATCAAGGACGTACACGATTTTCTCTGCCATCAGAATAATTCTCAAATTATGGAGTCAATCCATATAGTTTAAACCAGTGAGGCGGTTGGTATTAAGTATGTCATGCAGGGGGTTTTCGAGTGACATGTTTCTAACAAGATATAACATAAATAAATAACATACATATTTTACAGAAAAAACTAATTAAGATATAGACTTCTATCTTAATGTACTTTCACTATTTTCCTAGCAAATCACGTGACACCCTCGACCTGTGAAACGAAAGTCTCTGGCAGACTTCTAGTGGAGATCGGGATCTAATCGGTGTCTCAGTGCAACCTCGAGTGACTCGACTAATTACACTAAGCCCGAAAGGTAGACAACTCTTGTCAATCACAACTCATGATTCTCATCATGTTTGGCCTCCAAATCATCATGGTCTCGATTACTCGACCAACTATGAAGTTTAATTAAGTCATCACCATCGTTACAAGATGAGTCTGATTCGATAAATATGCTCTCGACTGCTCGATCAAGTCATATCATGTTCTCAGGTCACCGACGACATCTCTATGTCGTAGGCAAGAACTCGATCACATAGATAAGTGAGCTTCGAGTGACTCGACCAACTCAACCTATGTCGTGATTCAATTTCTTCCTATAACGATGGAAGACCATGTGGGTCAATTTTATTACCTCACGCTCACCACTTAATATTATCGTAGGAGGTGTTCTCATTTTGTATTGGTCTCCTAATATATCATGTCATACATATACATATTTAATATATATCTACATCGCATATATATATATATATATATATATATATATATATATATATATATATATATATATATATATATATATATATATATATATATATATATATATATATAGTAGGTGTATAACACATCATATATGCAAGCAACAACGGATGATCATGAGCCGTCACCTAACATGATTAAGCCCCAGCCAATGGGCCTAATCATTCACAATAGGATCTATGTATGCATCGACACATCTACATGCCCTGTGATCATTGATCTTTCATCATTGGCTCCGTTAGATCCTCATGCGTCGTGATCTCTTCCCACGACATCGTGGGTCCCGCTGTCACCTTCACGCTCCCGCTGCACCTCTCTATGTAATTATAAAATAATCACAGGCACGTAAGCCCGACAATAAACGAGAAAAACGGAGGCTCGCAGACCTCAATTATAATAATAATCATAATTACATACATCACATCACATGACTCATGATCATCCATCCACATCATACATAACATATATACATCACTTTACATGTAGGATTACTAGATATATAATAATTAATTAAATTATTTAATTAATTATTTTTGGAAATCAATATATGCTAGAAAATTTTAAAATTATCAAGGGCATTTTTAGAATTATGAAAAGAGGATAATCCTCAAAATTTCTTGAATTATTAAGGGTGTTTTCAAAATTTTGGAAAGAAGGACAAACCTTAAAATTTATCAAATTTTGAGGGGTAGAATCATCCTTTTACCAAAATAGAAAAGAAAAACCCTAACCCTTTCTACCCCTTCCAGCGGTCGCCCTGCCCACGGGTGGCTGCCCCTGTGGCAGGCTACGCTACCCTTGGGCGGCACCTCCAGGTGGGTAGGCAAGCGCCATGCCAGCAGGCGAGGGCACTGCCTATGCCAGCAAGCGGTAGCTATGCCCGAGGGCGATCACCCTTGCAAGTGGCCTGACTGTGGGTGGCCGCCCCTACAAGGGGTTGCCCGCAGGTGGCTGTCCCTTTCCTTGCTGCCTTCGCTGCAAAAACATAATAAGAATACATAGAACAGTTCTACAGGATTCAAGCTCATCACACACAATTTAAAACCAATCTATTGCACGAACAACCTTAGCTCTGATCCCACTGTTGGGAAACCTCAGCGGGAGCATCATATGCGCAACATAAGATCAAAACAAAATTAGTTTCTCACATAGATCAAAATCGTCATGCAATGATTAGTGTGAGAAAAAATCATAAAACCGAAAACCACAATAGGTGAGAGATTGATTACCTAGGGAGATCTTATATATCTTTTTTCCAAATCCAGATGGAGAGGATAAAGGAAGTCAAGCGTCCTCCTCTCTATCGGTGTCCACACGATGAATCTTTGTAGCGATGCTCCTCCAATAGCAGCCCTAAGTCTCGTAACTCTTGCACAGAGGGAGAGAGGAGAATAGGAGAGGGCGGCTAAAGGTGTAGCCTATCATCTATGTGCCTCCACTCCTATTTATAGAGAGCCACCAAAAACCTTAGGGGCCTTGCCTCAGTGGGTATTGATTGGATCTTCATCCAATTACCCACTAACCTTGTATTATTGAATCTCTATCCAATAATTTCTTCTGGCCTTTAATTGGGCCTCATGCAAGGAGCCCATCAGTGTAGGGTCTCATCTAATAAGAATATGGGATAATTGGATCTCTATCCAATCCTCTATTCGCTGAAGTATCCACCATATGTGTGTGACCCTCTAGGCCTGATACCGAGCTGGCCGTGAGTTGCTCTTATCAGAACTCCTTTTGATATAGTGAATTATTATCTCTATAATAATTCACTCGACTCATCGACTATGGATGTACTAGGCCACTGCGCCATAGTCCCCAAACGATACAGGGGGATCGAATCCATCGGACCTGTCTATCTACAGTTACCGTATATCTATAGTCCCTCATCCAACTAATATCCCAGAGACTATATATTAGACATGGTATTATCAGGCCACATACGACATTCGTTTGAGTCTTGCTCTATTCAGATTCTCCCGGAGAACTCTTTCTCACTCAATCCGAATGACCCTAGCTAGGGATTTGTCTAAACAAGTACACACGAGATATTCTTCTCATGATACCAAGAGTGGATAATCCTTTATTGATACTTAATTACCTTTGTAAGGTTGGCTACCAACCCCGATAACTGACTGACTAGATCTGAAACTTTCTAAACCGATAAGTCCGGCATTAAAGAAAGGAGTACTCAAACAAAGCATCCTTGGTGTCTCAAGTCTAAGGACTAGATGCACAATTGAGACTATGAAATTTCTATCTGACATTAGGTATTATTAACCATACAATATTTATAAGCGGATCAATCAGTGAACTTATTCTCCAATGAGCACCTGTACTATATCCTTAGTGTCTCCACACAAGTGGCTATGAGACCAGCCGCATTCATCATATGGGCGAGTATATAGTAAATCGGTCTATTCGGTTATCTCGATGTCGCTCTCAAGTAACCTACGATTGGGATTATTTAGGATATGTGTTTAAAGGTGAATTGATATCATTAACATGATCTCATCATAATCCGGTTCTCATTGCACAGAACCACGGACATCATAATACATATATGTAATATATAATATAATGTGAGAATATGTCAATAATAATCATAAGCAAAAAAAATCACGTAGCGTGTCACATATGTCATCACTCATATGATTGGCTTTATCGGGCACCTGTAACCAACAATTTTCATATGAGTTGATTTTAGCAACTTAGGCACTCCCGTGTCAATCTACCATGGTTGAAAAAGACTTATCCTCAAGTTTTCATTTATTCCATCACCATGATAAGAACTTAAATCAGCTATTTTGAATGTTGATGACACCTCACAATCTTTAGGTAGCTCGATCCCATAAGCATTCTCGTGAATTCTTTTAAGTTTATTGATCAGACTTTTAGTCTTTGGTTTTAATTTTGTAACTTTATCTGGCGGTAACCTCTCCTTTATTAGATAAATCCAAATCAAATCATATGTATTAAACTCCGTATGCTTTCTGTATTTGTTGGCAGCTTGTATGTATCTCTCATTTTGCTTTTCAATGGTTGTTTTTTCTCATGCAACTTCTTTATCTGTTTAGCCCTCTCATCAATATCTCTAGTAATTTGTATAGTTACAGAATGAGTAACTAAAGCCAAACGATTTGTTGGATCTACCCTAGGAATAAGATCATCGTGATGTCGTATATCTCTCAAATGTGGAAGGTTATGTTGGATCTCCTTTGGTACAACATCTTGTAGCTCCTCCATGATAGGTTTCATGATTGTTGGTAACTCCTTGTGTTGTTTATTATCCTCCATGGCTACTAGAGCCAAAACATAACCATCCCTTTCTAATTCATCCTTGCATTCACTATAGGAAATAAAAGATAAACCATGATCAGCATAAGTAACCTCTTCCTCATAATTATCATATTTTGCTTCATCACTAGCTTCATTTCCTTCTCCATTACTATGTTCTTCAACAAATATAATGATACTCCTATTTAGACTATCTGAAGCAATATTCCTAAAACTATATGATCCTTCACCTTTGTCTTGTACCTTTAATACTACTTTGCTTTGGAGAGTAGACTTAGAATTTTCTCTTCTCGAATAACCATCTTTTGCACCGTATCGAGAACCCATTTTAAACTTTTGCTACAAGTTCACACAAAGATCTCTTTATTTAAAATAAGATATTTTCAAAATGAGTTATTGCCTATAGTTGTTAGGTAAGTATTTTATTTTTAATTTCCTTTTCATTTTCTCTCATGTCACGATCTACTCTTCCCATCACGTTCTCTTTGCTTCTTCAGATTTTCCCACCAAAAATATACATTTCTTCTGAGTTTGAGTGCCACAAGCTTTACCTTCTTTTATTTTGGTGGTTTATGAAAATCGAATATTCCTTCCATCGTATTAAGCCAAACAATAAAGTCATCAACATTTATTATACCTTCAAACTCTGAAATATCCAAATTTAGGTTGTATTTGTTCTGTCATTCATCTTGGTCTCTATGCCTTGCTTGAAATTTTGCAAACTCCCTTGGGTAAGGAGGTGTATCATCATCAGAACTAAACTTTTGGACATCATTTTCATGCTGATTATTTCTACTCCGAAGTTCTTCAATGATTTCATTTTTTTCTTGTAGACTGTGTAGCAATCTTTGTAGCCACAACCTCAAGGATTCAACATCATCTTTATTGCCACTACCTTCACCCACTACACCATTTCCATTTCGCCTTGCCATGATCTCTAACCTTTAGTTCTGATACCAAACTGATACCGAGGAAGGAAGAAAGAGTAATAAAATTTGAGAAGAAAGAAAGAAACCGATAGTCGAGTTGTATAAAAGAAACAAACTCAGAGCAGAACTTGCATAAAATAGATAAAAAGTTCATAACTAAGTTTAATTGTCACAAGAGGATACAGAAAATTCACCACTTCAAGGAAATTAAACAAGGATACAGAACTGAATTAAAAGACTCACCACTCAAGGAAGCATCCAAGAGATACAAAGTTTTAGAGAGACTCCAAAGAGCTTCTTTCAATACAAATCAAGTACTTCCAAAAACTTCTTTCTAACCCTAAAACACCAAAATAAGTACTAGCGCATAAGACAACCCTTCATGCATAGGGCACTAGGAAAGTAAATGCTTTACAATTGATAACTAACACCTTTAATGCATTCCTTTGTCATGAAAGAAAGCACCTTAAAAGAGCTTTTACTTTGTCTAAGGAATATACTCATGAGCTGTCATATTTGAGTGAGTTGAGTTAAAAGTTGTGAGGTAACATTGTAGACTATATGAAATCATATAATCAACAATTTCCATACGAGCTGATTTTAGCAACTTAGGCACTCACAATTTCCATAGGGAACTAAGAAAGTAAATGCTTTACAGCAGGTAACTAACTCCTTTAATGCATTCCTTGGTCATGAAGGAAGCACCTTGAAAGAGCTTTTATCTTGTCCAAGGAATATGCTCATGAGTTGTCATATTTGAATGAGCTTAAAAGTTGTGAGGCAACATTATGGACTGTAGAGAATTATAGGATCAACAATTTCAATACGAGCTAATTTTAGCAACTTAGGCACTCACAAATGTTGACGACACCCCATAATCTTCAAGTAGCTCGATCCCATATGTTGCTAAAATCAACTCATATGGAAATTGATGATCTTATGATTCCCTACAACTCACACGGAATCCACCACGAGTGGCCAAGTAATACTTGGCTTGCCCCTGACTTAGCCGGAAGCTAGCCATAAATAACTCTCGGGTCGCCCTTATACCTGACATATGACACTCCCACAAAAAAACCACCAGATACCACCACGAGTTGGGCACCATCTGGGAAGGAGAAATCCTCCATTGTTCGAGGCACGCCTCGATCACAGGATGCAATGAGAACCTCAATCCCGCCTCAAGGGCATCTGTCGACAAACTGAAGCCACACTGAGAAGTATCATAAGGACGCTCCCTCGGCAGGGGGACATGGAGTTCATACTCCACAGGAATGAAATAGTTCTTCCTCACCTCGACCAATTGATGAGTTGTCACTATCGAGTCTACATTGAAATAGGACTGCATCACTGCCAAGGCGATGACGGTCCTGGAGTCGCCCAGAGCATTGGACGAAGGGACGATCACCACTAACACAGAATCCCCGGAGGGACGACTCAAAACCCTAGACCTACGGGCTGAAATTTTGACCGATCAGGACTCAGAGTGGGAGGAGGCGGAAGACATCCGACCTGCTCAAGAAATCATTGAGGGAAAAAGAGAGGGGATGAAGGTTGACACTGTTAGCGTAGCCGGAGATGATGAAGAAATAGCAACAACAACAGAGAAGAAACAGCAGCATGCAGAGTAAGAGAAGGCTATGGAATAATGAGGAGCAGGGGACTAATACCTACCCCCAGCGCCTGTTGGCGCTTCGCCTACCCCAAGAAAAGGTGGGATAGTTCATCATGATGCCTCGCGCCTCGTGCCCAATGAGTTATCATGCGGGACATGTGTCACCCCACGAGTGATTCTGATTAACAAATAAATCTTCCTCAATCCCAAGGAGAATATCCACGATCTTTAACAAGTGAGCTCCCAGCCTCACCCAAGGGCTTTCAGTCCCGACCACCAACAAGCGAGCTCTCAGCCTCGCCCAAGGGCTTTCAATCCTGACTACTAATAAGCGAGCTTTCAATCTCGCCCAAGGGCTTTCAGTCCCGACCACCAACAAGCGAGCTCTCAGCATCACCCAAGGGCTTTCAGTCCCAACCACCAACAAGCGAGCTCTCAGCCTCGCCCAAGGGCTTTCAGTCCCGACCATCAACAAGCGAGCTCTTAGCCTCGCCCAATGGCTTTCAGTCCTAACCATCAACAAGCGAGCTCTCAGCCTCGCCCAAGGGCTTTCAGTCCCGACCATCAACTAGCGAGCTCTCAGCCTTGCCCAAGGGCTTCCAGCCCCAACATTCGACAAACGAGACATTGAACTCGTCCAAAGGCTCTCAGACTCGACTACTCATAACACAACACTTGCCCTCGCCCGACTACTCATAACACGGGCCAACTGAGGCGATACAACCTCAAACACGTGCCTAAAGGATCCTCCCCCTCGCCTTGTAGAAGACCTCAGCGGAACTTCCTTCTCGGGGGGGGAGAGAATGATAGAAGAGATAATGGTGGTCCCCCTCCCAAACTAGACGAAGTGGTCCAAGGCTAGCCGACGGGGAAGGACAGGTCCGGATGATCAATTTCCCCGACGCCACCCTCTGACACACACAAGCAACGTGTCACAAACAGGCAGACAAACCTGAAGTCTGGCAGCATCGGATACCATGCAGTCACCATCAGCTCTCATAAGAACCTGAGGGAACCACATGACAACAGAGCAAAAGCAACACGCAACCGGCAGCATGAATAGCCGGCGGTGCTGCCGGCGACATTAAATGGGCTGCCAGAAAAATGCCAGAAGGATGATGAGGTCGAGACTTGATCGGTTGATGTTATACAGGTATAAAAGTGCCACCCTAAGGGCCCTCCCTAGGGGGGCTCAGGGTGGGCACTCTCCCTCTACTGGTTACATATGTCCTGCAAGTCAATCACGTGAGTGATGGCACATGTGACACGCTATGTGATCTTTTTGCTTATGATTAATATTGACATATTTTCATAATATTATCTGTTGCATATATATTGTGATGTCCTTGGTTCTGTGCAATGGGAATCAGATCGTGATGAGATCATGATAATGAGATTAATTCACTTTTAAACACAGATCCTAAATAATCCTGGTCATAGGTTACTCGAGAGGGACATCGTGATAACTGAACAGATCAGTGTACTATATACCCATCCATATGATGGAGGCGGTTGGTCTCATAACCACTTATATTGAGACACTAAGAATATAGTACAGGTGCTCATTAGAAAATGAGTTTACTGATTGATCCGCTTATAGAATATTGTATGGTTAATGATATATAATGTCAGACAATGAGTCCATAGTCCTAATTGTGTATCTAGTCCTTAGACTTAAGATACCAAGGATGTTTTATATAAGTACTCCTTTCTTTAACACCAGACTAACAGGTTTGAAAAGTTCTAGATCCGGTACAACTGGTTATAGGGATTGATAGCCAACCTTATAAAGAAAATTGAGTGTCAATAGAGGATTATCCACTCTCGGTATCACGAGAGGAATATCCCATATGTGCTTGCTCAAACAAATCCCTGGCCAGGGTCATTCGGAATGAGAGATAAAGAGTTCTTGGGAGAATCCAATTAGAGCAAGACTATGACGGATTCCATATGTGACCTGACAGTACCATGTCCAATATACGGTCTCTAGGATATTAGATGGATGAGGGATTATAAATACACGGTAACTATGGATTGACAGGTCCGATGGATTCGATCCCCCTGTACCATCTGGGGACTATAGCGTAGTGGCCTAGTACGTCCATAGTCGATGAGTCGAGTGAATTATTATGAGGATAATAATTCACTATATCAAAAGGAGTTCTGATGGGAGTGACTCACGACCAACTCGGTATCGGGCGTAAAGGGTCACACATATGGTGGATGTTTCAGCGAATAGAGGATTGAATGAAGATCCAATTATCCCATATTCTCATTAGATGAGACCCTATACTGATGGGCTCCTTGATTAAGGCCCAATTATAGGCCCAATGAGATTATTAGATAGAGATCCAATAATACAAGGTTAGTGGGTAATTGGATGAAGATCCAATACCCACTAAGGAAGGAGCCCTAGAGTTTTTTTGTGGCTCTCTATAAATAGGAGGAGAGACTCATGGTTGATAGGCTGCGGCTATAGTCACCACCTCTTATTCTCCTCTCTCCCTCTGTGCAATAGTTGCGAGATCAGATTGGAGGAATTTTTCTGTAGAGATCCATCGTGTGGATACCACTAGAGAGGAGGACACTTGACCTCCTTCATCTTCTCCATTCAAATATGAAATACAAGGATATATAATCTCCCTAGGTAAGATCAATCTCTCACATACCGTGGTTTTTCAATTTTTATGATTTTTCTCGCGACCCTAATCTTTTGCACGATGATTTGATCTACGTGGGAAACTAATTTTTGTTTTTATTTCTGCTACGCATGTGATGCACCCGCTGAGGTTTCCCAACAGTGGTATCAGAGCCAAGATTTTCGTGTGAAAGATTGGTTTTAAATTACGTGTGATGAGATTAAATCACGTAGAATCGTTCTACACGATCTTACTACGTTTTCACAGCAAAGGCAGCGAGGAGGAGGGGTGGCCAGCCCCCATGTAGGGCCGACCACCCACGGCCAGGCCACAGCCAAGACCCCCTTCAAGGGTGCGACCGATTACGGCCAGGGAAAGCCCGTAATGGGTGGCAGCCGGCCGCAGGGGCAGCGCCTGCGGGTAGAAGCATCGCCCACTGGCATAGTCGCTTGCAGCGTGGAGCCCGCAAGGGGGGCTAGCTGCAGGACGCTCGCAAGGGGCTGCCGCTAGTAGGGCGATGGCGTCGGCCGTATAGGTGGCCGCCCTTGAGCAGGGCAGCTGTTGGTGGGAAAAGGCTACCGCCGCCTATGTAGGGGCAGCGACGCCGGTGCAGAGGGGGCAAGATGGCTAGGGCATCCTTTTAAGAAAAGGATGATCCTACACCTTTGAATTCAAAAAATTCTCGTGTACAGAATTTCTGAAATACCCTCAATTCTGAAAATTTCGAGGATTGGCCTCTCATCCAGAATTATGAAAATCCCTTTGACAATTCTAGAAATTTCGAGCATGTCTTGATTTCTAGAAAAATAATTAATTAAATAGTTTAATTAATTATTATATATTTATATAGTAATCCTATATATGATGTGATGTACATGTGATGTACATGTGATGTATGATGTTGATGGATGATCATGAGCCATGTGTTGTGATGTGTGTAATTGTGATTATTATTATTGTTGGAGCCTATGAACCTCTATTTTTCTTATTTATTGTCGGGCATACGTGCTTGTGATTATTTGTAATTACATGGAGAGGCATAGTGGGAGCGTGGAGGTGACAACGGGACCCACGATGCCAGGGCGGGAGATCACATCGCATGGTGATGCGACGATTCGACGAAACCGATGATGACAAGATCAACAATCACAGGGCATGGAGATGCACCGATGCACACATAGATTCTATTATGAGTGATTAGACCCATTGGCTCGGGCTTAATCATATTAGGTGACGGCTCATGATCATCTAGTATGGCTTGCATATGTGATGTGTTATACACCTACTAGATATATGTATATATATATTTACATGCGATGTAGATATATATTAAATATGTTTGTGTGTGACACGACATATTAGGAGACTGATAGAAAACAAAAACCTCTCCTATGATAATATTAAGTAGGTAAGCGTAAGACAATAAGATTGACCCACATGGCCTTCCATCGTTATAGGAATAAATTGAATCCCGACATAGGTTGAGTCACTCGAGGCTCACCTATCTACGTGATCGAGTTTTGGCCTACGATATATAGATGTCACTAGTGATCTGAGGACATGGTATGACTTGATCGAGTAGTCAAGAGCATATCCATCGAATCAGACTCATCTTGTAATGATGGTGATGACTTAACTGAACTTCATGGTTAGTCGAGCAGTTGAGACCATGATGATTCAGAGGTCGAACATGACGAGAATCATAATGAGTTGTGATTGACAAGAGTTTTCTACCTTTTGGGCTTAGTGTGGTCGGTCGAGTTCCTCGAGATTGCACTAAGATGCCAATTGGATCCCGATCCCCTCTAGGAGTCTGTCGGAGACTTCCGACTCACGTGTCGAGGGTGTCGAATGATTCGCTAAGAAAATAGTGGGAGTATATTAAGATAGAAGTCCATATCTTAATTAGTAATTTTTATAAAATCTGTATATTATTTATTTTTGCTATATCTTATTTTTCATAAATATGTCGCTCACAAACCCCCCTACGTGGCATACTTTATGCCTCACTGGTCCAAACTATACAGATTGGCTCCATAATTTGAGAATTGTTCTCACTGTGGATAAAATCACATACATCATTGATACATTTGTGCCCAAGCCAGAAGAAAGGGTAAGCGAGGATGAGATCGCTCGCTATGTGAAGTATATAGATGATTCCACGTTGGCAAAATGTTACATGTTGGCCCCCATGACTCCTGAGTTATAGAGGCAACATGAGAATATAGATGCAGATTCTATCCTTCTTCATCTTCGCCAGCTATTTGAGAAACCAGAAAGAACTCAAAGATATGAGATATCTAAGAGACTCTTCCAAGCTAGGATGACGAAAGGGACATCGGTTGAGAACCATGTCCTAAAGATGATAGAGTGGATCAAGAAACTCACAGGTCTAGGAATAGTCCTAGAGGGTAACCTGTACATTAATCTTATACTTCAATCCCTATTAGATACCTTTTCTCACTTTATCATGAATTTTAACATGAGCAAATTTGAGGTGACTCTCCTTGAGCTCCTCCTCAATATGTTGAGGGAAGCTGAGAGTGCCATCAAGAAGTAGAAGCCAGTTCTCTATCTTGGTGAGACCAAAAAGAAAGGGAAGGCCATCAAGTCCCTTAAGAATGGCAAGGACAAAGAAAGACTAGGTAAGGCAAAGGTTGCCAAGAAAAACCCGATAAAGGATAAAGGACAGTGCTTCCACTATGGCTAAGACGGGCATTGGAAGAGGAACTATAAGGACTACCTTGTAGAGAAGGCGAAACAGAAGCTTGGAGAAGCTTCAGGTATATTTATGATTAGTCTCAACTTGTTATTTTTATGATAACACATGAGTATTGGATACCATGAGTGCTTATCATATCTGTAATTCATTGTATTTTCTGGCAAGACCTAAAAAATTGACTAGAGGTGAGATGGACCTCAAGATGGGCAATGGAGCAAGAGTTGCTGCAGTTGCTATTGGGGAGGTCAGCCTATATCTGCTTAGTGGAGTAATTATTGCATTTGATGCATGCTATTTTGTTCCCTCTATTATCAAAAATATTATTTTTATTTTTTGTTTGACAATTAGTGGATATAAATTAGTTTTTTAGAATAATAGTTGTTCAATAATTATGGATTATGAGATCATCACTAGAGGGACATTTATAAATGGCTTATATGTGTTAGACACGTTTGCACATATCATGAATATAAATATGTCTAAGAGGAAAAGAGATGAGGTGAATAATGCATATCTATGATATTGTAGGCTAAGTCGTATACATGAGGGAAGGATTCAAAAGTTACTGAAAGATTGATACTTAGATCCATTTGACTATGAGTCATATGCAACTTTCGAACCTTGCCTTCGTAGGAAGATGACCAACTCTCATTTTAGTGAAACTGGAGAAAGAGCCACCGAGTTATTGGAACTCATACATAGTGATGTATGTGGTCCCATGTCGACTCAAGCTATAAGTGGTTACTCATACTTCATTACATTTACTGATGATTTCTCTAGGTATAGACACTTGTACTTAATGAAGTACACCATGACTAAAGGACTCATCAGGACCTCTAACCCGATCAGGACAAAGATCAGTGGACGCGACAAAAGAAGGTACTGTCATTTTCACCGTGACTACGGGCATGACATAGAGGAGTGCAACAACCTCAAGAACCAGATCGAGGACTTAATTTGTTGAGGGCACCTTCATCGGTTTGTCCGAGACCGACAAGCACTTACTGACGAGGGTCCTCACCGAAAAAGAAAATCCTCACCTCGACCGAAGCGACCGATTGAAAAGCAAATAGATGTCATTGTCAATGGACCGACCGGGGGGGACAGTTTCTTGGCCAGAAAAGCTTATGCATGATACGAAGTGGAAAAAAGGCCAACGAGCGACCCGATCACCTTCGGGTTGGGGAATGAGGTGTACCCGAACCACGATGATGCCTTAGTAATCTCGGCCCAGGTCGCCAATGCCCGAGTTAAAAGAATCATGGTCGACACGGGAAGTTCACCTGACAATTTATACGTTGACGCTTTTCAAAAGCTCGGGCTGACTAATAAAGATTTGCTCCTTGTGACATCAATGCTGACAGGATTCACTGGAGACTCGATCTCCCCTGCCAGAACGATGATCCTTCCGGTCACCATTGGAGAAGAGCCAAGTTCAAAGACATTGATGGTGTCGTTCATTGTGGTCGCACTCCCCTCGGCGTACAATGCTATCATCGGCAGACCAACGCTCAACAAACTCAGAGTAGTTGTCTCAACATATCACCGAGTCATGAAGTTCCTGACCGGAGCGAGGGTCTGAGAAGTAAGAAGCGATCCTCGAGAGTCAAGGCAGTGCTACCTGATGGTGACAATGCTGCCTAAGAAACTCTAAACCTCGGCCCCTACCCTCGACACACGAGACGCAGACAAAATGTCGCCAAAGCCTGAACCAGCGGAGAAAGTGGTCGAGGTCCCCCTTAACCCAAAGATCCCCGACAAAACCATCAAGGTTGGCTCGATGCTTTCGGAGGAACAACAGGTCCAGCTGGTGGAATTTCTTGGCAAAAACGTTGACATCTTCGCTTGGTCCCCGAAGGACATGCCCGGCATTGATCCCAAAGTGGCTCAACACCGTCTCAACATAGAACCTGCTGCCCGACCCGTGAAGCAACGACCAAGGAAGTTCGTCCCCGATCGACAAAAAGCCATTAAGGAGGAAGTCGCCCGCTTGGTGGAGGTAGGGCTCATCACCAAAGTAAAGTATCCGACTTAGTTATCCAATGTTGTATTAGATAAAAAATCTAATTCAACCTAGAGGATGTGCATTAATTACACTAGCCTCAATCGGGCTTGCCCGAAGGATTGCTACCCCCTCCCAAGGATCGACCATCTGGTCGATGCAACTTCAGGTTATGAGCTGCTCTCGTTCATGGAAGCCTTCTTGGGTTATAATCAGATTCAGATGGTACCAAAAGATTGGGAAAGCATGACCTTCATCACGCATCACGACACCTACTGCTACAAGGCCATGTTATTCGGGCTAACGAATGCCGGAGCAACCTACCAAAGGATGGTCAATTGGCTATTCGAAAATTAAATCGGGCGTAACATGAAAGTATATGTCAATGATATGATAGTAAAAAGTCAGGAAACGACTACTCACTTCACAGATTTAGCCGAGACGTTCCAAACGTTAAGGCAATATAAGATGTGGCTTAACCCAACCAAGTGCGTATTCGGTGTCAGATCCGGGAAGTTCCTCGGGTTCGTCATCCACCAAAGAGGGATTGATGTAAACCCAAAAAAAGTGGATGCCATCCTCCATATGTAGTCTCCCCGGATAGTGAAGGATGTCCAGCGACTCACCGGAAGACTGGCAGCACTGAGTCGATTCATCTCCCGAACCGGAGATAAGAGTTTTCCCTTCTTCTGAGCCCTAAAGCAAGTAAAGGACTTCAAGTGGGGCCCCCAATGCAAAGAGGCATTTCGGCAACTAAAGGCACATGTAGCCCACCTTCCGCGCCTCACCCCGACCGCTCCTGGGGAGCCCCTCGGGATTTATTTGGCGACCTCGGAAGCCACGGTCAGCTTGGTTCTGGTCAGGCTTGGAAAGGATGGACAGAGACTGGTATACTACTGCAGCCACATCTTGAGTGGTCTCAAGGAGTGATACCCAATGATTGAAAGACTCGCCCTCGCGCTGATCTTGGCATCAAGAAAGCTGAGAGGCCCTACTTCCAAGCTCACCCCATTAAGGTGATCACCGACCAACCTTTGCGTCAAATACTCTCAAAGTTTGATGTCACAGGTCAGATGCTAAAATGGTCGATCGAGCTTGGAGAATTCGATCTCGAATACGTTCCAATGACTGCAATAAAGGCCTAGGCTCTAGCCGACTTCATATCGGAATCAATGAGCCCCGAGAGTCCACCACCAACCCCGAGGTGGACCTTGTAAGTGGATGGAACCACCAATTCAGAGCGCGGAGGAGCCAGTCTCATCCTTAAAGGCCCCGCCGACCAAGCTTTCAAGCACACCCTTTGACCTGAATTCAAGGCCACTAACAACGAAGTCGAATACAAAGCATTATTGTTCAGTCTAAGGCTCGCCAACGAGTTGCATGTTGAATACATTGAGGTCTACACCGACTCCCAGCTTGTCACTAGACAGGTCAACGGAGAATTCGAGGCTCGAGACCAGTCGATGGTCAACTACCTGGCCGAGGTACGACGCTGCACCCAACGGTTCAGCCGCTTCGTCATCACCAAAATACCTCGGTCGGACAACATGCAAGCCGACGCCCTAGCAAAACTAGCCTCCACACGCGAACCGGTGGGATACCCGGCGTGGATGGCCAAGATCCTGAAGCCCTCAATATCCACCGAGGTAGCTATGACTGAAGTCGAGCACGACTGGGTCGAAGATATGCTCAAGTTCAAGAACGATGGCCTACTGCCCTAAGATCCCAGCACAACTCGGCATGTGAAGAGGGCGAGCCCATTGTATTGCATCCTCAACGGGTGCTTGTACTGACGAGGATTCACGCAGCCATTGCTCCGATGCTTGCACCTGTCGGACGCATAAACCATGTTGGCCGAGGTCCACGAAGGGATCTGTGGCAAACATATCGGTGCCCGAACCCTAACCCATAAGATACTCAGGCAGGGGTATTACTTGCCAACCATGTGCACAAACCCGCTCAGGCCTACGTGCAGAAGTGTGAATAGTATCAGAGACACTCTAGAATCTAGCACCAACTGACGGTCTCGATATCCACTTCAAACTACGCCTGGTCATTCGCCCAATGGGGAATATGCTAGTTACAGGAGCTCTGCAAGCCAATTACATAAGTGATGACATATGTGACACACTACATAATCTTTTTGCTTATGATTAATATTGACATATTATCACATTATATTATTTGTAGCATATATATTGTGATGTCCTTGGTTATGTGTAATGGGAATCAGATCGTGATGAGATCACGATAATGAGATCGATTCACCTTTAAACACATATCCTAAATAATCCTGGTCATAGGTTACTCGAGAGGGTCATCGAGATAACCAGACAGACCGGTATACTATATACCCATCCATATGATGGAGACGGTTGGTCTTATAGCCACTTGTGTGGAGACACTAAGGATATAGTACAGGTGCTCATTGGAGAATGAATTCATTGATTGATTCGCTTATGGAATGCTATATGGTTAATGATACCTATTATTAGATAGCGATCCATAGTCTCAGTTGTGTATCTGGTCCTTAGACTTGAGACACCAAGGATGTCTTGTATGAGTACTCCTTTATTTGATACCAGACTTATAGGTTTGAAAAGTTTCAGATCTGGTATAACTAGTTATCAGGATTGGTAGCCAACCTTCGAAGGTAATTGAGTGTCAATAGAGGATCATCCACTCTTGGTATCATGAGAGGAATATCCCATATGTGCTTGCTCAGATAAATCCCTAGCTAGGGTCATTCGGATTAAGAGAGAAAGAGTTCTCTAGGAGAATCCGATTAGAGCAAGACTATGATGAATTCCGTATATGGCCTGACAGTACCATGTCCAATATACGGTCTCTGAAATATTAGTTTGATGAGGGATTATAGATACATGATAACTGTGGATAGACAGGTATGATGGATTCGATCCCCCTATACCATTTGGGGACTATGGCGTAGTGGCCTAGTACGTCCATAGTCGATGAGTCGAGTGAATTATTATGGGGATAATGATTCACTATATCAGAAGGAGTTCTAATGGGAGTGACTCACGACCAGCTCGGTATCGGGCCTAGAGGGTCACACACATATGGTGGATGCTTCAGCGAATAGAGGATTAGATGGAGGTCCAATTAGCCCCTATTCTCATTAGATGAGACCCTATACTGATGGGCTCCTTGATTAAGGCCCAATTAGAGGCATAAGGAGATTATTGGATGGAGATCCAATAATGTAAGGTTAGTGGGTAATTGGATGAAAATCCAATACCCGCTAAGGAAGGAGCCCTACGGTTTTTGGTGGCTCTCTATAAATAGCAGGGGAGACTCATGATTGATAGGCTGCAGCTTTGATCTTTCCCTCTTATTCTCCTCTCTCCCTCTGTGCAAGAGTTGCGAGATCAGATTGGAGGAGTTTCGCTGTAGAGATCTATAGTATGGATACCATTAAAGAGGATGACACTTGACCTCCTTCATCCTCTCAATTCGAATTTGGAAATACAGGGATATACGATCTCCCTAGGTAAAATCAATCTCTCACATATCATGGTTTTTCGGTTTTATGGTTTTTCTCGTGATCCCAATTTTTTGCACGACAATTTGATTTACGTGGGAAACCAGTTTTTGTTTTGATTTTCGCTGCGCATGTGATGCACCCGTTGATGTTTCCCAACAGTGGTATCAGAGCCAAGGTTTTCATGCAAAAATTAGTTTTAAACTGCGTGTGATGAGATTAGATCACGTAGAATCATACATGTTCTTGCCGTGTTTCCGTAGCGAAGGCAGCGAGGAGGAGGGGCGGCCAGCCACGGCCAGCCCCCATGCAGGGCCAGCCACCCACGGCCAGGCCGAGGCCAAGAACCCCTGTAAGGGGGTGGCCGGCTACGGCCATAGCTAGCCCACAAGGGAGGCCAACGGCGCCCACAAGAGCAGCGCCTGTGGGCAGAAGCGCCGCCTGTAGGCACAGTTTCTTGAAGCGCGACACCTGCAAGGGGGGCTGGCTGCAGGACACCCGCAAGGGGCTGCCGCTAACAGGGTCGGCGGTGCCAACTGTCCCTTGGCAGGGCAGCTACTGGTGGGCAGCAGCGGTGGCGTAGAGGGCGCAAGATGGATAAGACATCCTTTTGAGAAAAGGATGATCCTGCCTCTTTGAATTCAAAAAATTTCGAGGACTATCCTCGTGTATAGAATTTCCAAAATACCCTCAATAATTTTAGAAATTCCTAGGACTATCCTCTCATGTAAAATTATGAAAATACCCTTGATAATTCTAGAAATTTTGAGCATGTCTTGATTTTTTTAAAAAATAAATAATTAAATAGTTTAATTAATTATTATATATCTAGTAATCCTACATATGATGTGGATGGATGATCATGAGCCATGTGTTGTGTGTAATTGTGATTATTATTATTATTGGGCCTGTGAGCCTCCGTTTTTCTTGTTTATTATTGGGCCTACGTGCCTGTGATTATTTGTAATTACATGGAGAGGCACGGCGGGAGCGTGGAGGTGATAGCGGGACCCATGATGTCGTGGCGGGAGATCACGATACATGGTGATGTGATGATCCGACGGAACCGATGATGACGAGATCAACGATCATAGGGTATGGAGATGTATCAATGCACACATAAATCCTATTGTGAGTGATTAGACCCATTGGCTCGGGCTTAATCATATTGGGTGATGGCTCATGATCATCCAGTGTGGCTTACATATGTGATGTGTTATACACCTACTATATATATATATATATATATATATATATAGTTGCATATGATATAGATATATATATTAAATATGTATGTGTGTGACACGACATATTAAGAGACCGATACAAAACGAAAACCCCTCCTACGATAATATTAAGTCGATAAGCATGAGGCAATAAGATTGACCCACGTGGCCTTCCATCATTATAGGAAGAAATTGAATCACGACATAGGTTGAGTTGGTTAAGTCACTCGAGGCTCACATATCTACGTGATCAAGTTCTTGCCTATGACATATAGATGTCACCGGTGACCTGAGGACATGGTATGACTTGGTCGAGCAGTCAAGAGCATATCCATCGAATCATACTCATCTTGTAACGATAATGATGACTTAACTGAACTTCATGGTTGGTCGAGCAGTCGAGACCATGATGATTCGGAGGCAGAACATGACGAGAATCATAAGGAGTTGTGATTGACAAGAATTATCTACCTTTTGGTCTTAGTGCAATTGGTCGAGTCCCTCGAGATTATACTAAGATGTCAATTGGATCCCGATCCCCACTGTGAGTTTACCGAAGACTTTTGTCTCATGTATCGAGGGTGTCACGTGATTCGCTAAGAAAATAGTGGGAGTACATTAAGATAAAAGTCCATATCTTAATTAGTATTTTTCTACAAAATCTGTATGTTATTTAATTTATGCTATATCGTGTTTGTCGCTTACAAACCCCTTACGTGGCATACTTGATGCCAACCGCCTCATTGGTCCAAAGGCTCCACAATTTGAGAATTGTTCTCACGGAGGAGAAAATCTCATATGTCCTTAACATGATTGTGCCCATGCAGGAAGAAAGAACAAGCAAGGATGATATCACTCGCTTTGTGAAGTATATAGATAGTCCCAAAGGATAACCTATATGTTGATCTTATACTTCAGTCGCTACCATATTCCTTTTTACAGTTCATATGAACAAGTTTGAGGTGATTTTACCTAAACTCCTCAATATGTTGAGGGCAGTTGAGAGCACCATCAAAAAGGAGAAGTCAATCCTTTATATTGGTGAGACCAATAAGAAAAGGAAGGCTAGTAAGACCCTTAAGAAGCGCAAGGACAAAGAAAGATCGAATAAGGCAAAGGTTGCTAAGAAATACCCGACAATGGATAAAGGATAATACTTCCACTACGGCCAAGACGAGAATTGGAAGAGGAACCATAAGGACTACCTTATAGAAGCTTCAGGTATATTCATGATTAGTCGTCTCCACTTGTCAGATTTTCATGATAACACATGGGTATTGGATATCGAGAGTGTTTATCATATCTGTAATTCGTTGTAGGTTCTGGCAAGACCTAGGAGATTGGCTAGAGGCGAGATGGACCTCAAGATGGGCAATGGAGTAAGAGTTACTACAGTTGTTGTTGGAGGGGTCACCCTACATTTGCCTGGTGGAGCTATTATTGCATTAGATGCATGCTATTTCTCTCTATTATCAAAAATATTATTTCTATCTCTTGTTTAATTATTAATTGATATAAATTAGTTTTTTAGAATAATAATTATTTAATAATTATGGATTATGATATCATCACTAAAGGAACCCTTATAAATGACTTATATGTGTTAGACACTTCTCCACACATCATGAATATAAATATGTCTAAGAGGAAAAGAGATAAGGTGAATAATGCATACCTATGACATTGTAGGCTAGGTCATATACATGAGGAAATGATTCAAAAGTTGCTGAAAGATTGATATTTAGATCCATTTGAGTATGAGTCATATGCAACTTGCAAACCTTGCCTTCCTTCGTGGGAAGATGACCAACTCCCCTTTTAGTGGAACTAGAGAGAGAGTCACCGAGTTATTGGAACTTATACATAGTGATTGATGTATATAGTCCCATGTCGACTCAGGCTATAGGTGGTTACTCATACTTTATTACATTCACTGATGATTTCTCTAGGTATGGACACGTGTACTTAATGAAGTATAATTTGAGGCCTTTGAGAAATTTATAGAATATAAGAATGAGGTAGAAAACTAAATTGGAAAGAGTATTAAGACTCTTCGATCGGATCGAGGAGGAGAGTACTTGAGTACGGAGTTTACCCATTTCCTCAGGGATAATGAGATTCTCTCCCAATGGACACCGCCTTATACACCTCAGCTCAATGGTGTATCAGAAAGGAGGAATCACACGCTGTTAGACATGATATGATCCATGATGAGTTTCGCTGACCTACCCATCTCATTCTGCAGGTATGCCCTAGAGACTGCAGCTTACCTTCTGAACAGAGTTCCATCAAAGTCGGTAGTGTCTAGACCATATGAGATATGGAAAAGAAAGAAGTCCGATCTTAAAGTGGTTAAGATTTGGGGCTATCCTACCCACGTTAGAAGATATAATCCCGATAAGTTAGAATCAAGGATGGAATGATGCACGTTCGTAGGATACCCTAAGGAGACTTTGGGATATTCTTTCTATCATCCCAAGGACCGAAAGGTCTATGTTGCCAAGAGAGCTATGTTCCTTCAGAAGGAAGACATTCTTAGTGGAAACAGTGGGAGTGAGATAGAATTGAGCGAGGTTAGAGAACCTAGCTCAAGCATCATTCTAGACCCTGAGTCTGTTTAGGTACCTAACACATAAGTTCCAACTTTGCATAGGTCTAGTAGAGTATCTCATCCTCCTGAAAGATATGTGAGACATATTAATGGAGATGACTCTTAGGATATTGATCCTCAGAGATACGAGGAGGCTATTATGAGTATAGACTCCGGGAAGTGGCAAGAAGCTACGAATTCTGAGATGGATTCCATGTACTATAACAATGTTTGGAATCTTATGGATGCACCTGAGCGTATTGTACCCTCAGGTGCAAATGGATTTTCAAGAAAAAGATCGGAGTGGATGGAAAGGTAAGAGACCTATAAAGCAAGGCTGGTAGCTAAATGATATCATCAAAGATAAGTAGTTGACTATGACGAAACCTTTTACCTGTAATCATGCTTAAGTCCATTAGAATTAGTTTGGCCATGCAGCATACTATGACTATGAGATCTGACAGATGGATATCAAAACGGTATTCCACAATGGCAACCTCGAGGAGGAGATGTATATGATCCAATGATAGGACTCCAACAAGGTTGAGTCCTAATCTCCCTAGAAGTAGTCAATAAAACCTTACTAGATTGTAATAAAGCCACTCCTATCTTATAAAGGAAGGAGTATGGCTAGCGTTTAGATTAGCCCTTAGGGCTTAGTAGTCATCGCCCCCCTTACTGGGTGGTAGGCTAGGGTTTCCCCTTGCTTAGGTTGGCGATAGAGCCAACCTAGCCGCCACCTATTCCCTCTAAGGTAGGTAGGCTATAAAAGGGGCAAAAGGATCATTTTAGTTAGGCAAGCACCCCCTAGGGCTAGGGTTTGGAGCCCTATATAAAAGCATGTAGCCTCCACCTCTTTTTATTAAGCAATTATCAATTTTATTTCAGCCTTGTACCAAATCTAGGAGGGAGGAACCCCTACAGCGTTCCAAGGGTTGATCCCCATCAAGGATCAAAATCTATAGAGCTCCATCTGGGGTTCTATCATCTGGTATCAAAGCAGCAATCTTGCTGCCCCTGTAGCCATCATCCACGCCTCCACCTTCCCAAGCAATTCCCACAATTGCTACGACATGTGCCTCCACCTTCCACCCCAGCAGAATATCAGTCTACGCTGCCCCCTGCGTTTGATATGGAGATCTGATATTTTTTATCACCCACACCTCTTCAATACTATAAAATCCTTTACCTCACACATTGAAAAAGTTTTTCGAAAAGTTTCCTTGCTGCAAAATTTTACCGTCGCAAACGTTATCATCGTTGCGTAGGCGAAACGCTGCAGAAATTTTCAGCCGATTGTTGCTTCTTAGAATTGAACTTTTAATCATCCTTTTTGGTTGAAACTTTTATACAATTTCCTAGATCATCTTAGCTTTCATCTAAGACTATCTCATAAAAACTCCTTCTGGATCCGGACTTAAAGCACTGCGATTCTTCATCACGCAGTGCTGAAATTTTACGATGGAGAATCTGCCTTCCGTCTATTGGCTTCTTGAAACTGAACTTTTTTTCATCCTTTTCAGCCAAAATTTTTATACAATTCCAAAGATCAACTTGGCTTTCATTTGGGATAGATTTCTCAAAAAACATTCCTTCTTGAATCGGTTTTCTTGTGCAATCTTCAACCAGCATGCAGTTCTGGAATTTTTACGATGAAGGATCTACCTTTCATCTTTTGCCCAATTTCCCTACTGTTACACTGCCAAAATTTTGCCAAACTTTTTAATAGTATTCCCCACATCTAAATCAAGGGTTTCTGTATAATTTTCTTGAAATTTCCTCTAGAAATTATATCAAGAAGTCATCATTTCTTTGACGTAAAATCTGTTCGACAGGACTGCACATCATTACACTTTTTTTCATCAAATTCTATCGGATTTTAGTGCTATTTTTTGTGAGATTTCAGACTCTTTTCATCATCATCAAACCCTACCATCCTTACCAAAAACCCTTCAAAACTCTACCCTAAACCGAAACCAAACAGCCCCCCAAATTAGCCACCCAAATCAGCCTATTTCCTTATCGATCCACTTACCTTTTTAGCTAATTTTCCTTACCGAGACACCTACATTTGCTGCCATCTATCCCGGATCTAAAATCTATTTTCCTAACCTTCATCTACTGCTATCACAGCCCTAAAACCACACCAATTTACAACCTAAACTTCACAAAATCGTAGCCCCAAATCTGCCCTAAACCGCAGCCTACTTCCATCCAAACCGATTCACCTTCCAACCAGCCACCCCCTTATCCAAAATTCTCATGCCACTAACCCGACAATAGAAAAAAGATCTCAATATTATAGATATAGAGGCGTATACTATAGCATCAAAGGAGGCAATCAATGCAAAGCTTGAAGCCTTTGAAAATCGCATGGAAGAGAAGATGCGATCCCTTTTCGCCGAATTCAGCATTGGCCGACTGTCGAACCCGAGGAAATCACAACACGGAGAAACTTCAGATCGGTGAGACAATCCTCAAAAACATGGCCACATCACCTCTGATCTCAATAATCCACGCATGAAGGTTGACTTCCCTAGATGGGAAGAAGGAGACCCGATCGGGTGGATCTTGCGCGCGGAGCACTATTTTCGATTCTACCAAATCGCCGAGGCCACACGGGTCAAGATTGCTGCTATCCACCTCAAGGGAGATACTATTCAGTGGTTTAATTAGTTTAAGCACACCCATGGAGGACTCTCTTGGCAGCGATTTAAGGAAGGACTACTAGACCGCTTCGGACCAATCGATTTCAACAACATCGACGGACAATTGGCAAAGATTCGTTAAACCTTGACAATACAAGAATACCAAACAAGGTTTCAGCATTTCTCTAACCAAACTAAGAATTGGTCTGAGAAACAACTTTTAGGTACTTTTATCGAGGGCCTAAAGCAGGAGATCCGAGGAGAAGTAAAGGCGCGGCAACCATACACTCTTATGGCGACGATTTTCTTCGCGTGTATCCAGGAAGAACAATTGAATCATGAGGTACAAAGGACAAGGGTTGCTCCCCGACCAGCCATGTCGAGGCCTACTGCCCCCTCTACTGCCATCCAAACCCCTGCACCAAAAAAGTTGACAAGAGACGAGCTTCGCGAACGATCGGCCAAGGAGTTGTATTGGCATTACGACAAACCGTTGAGCCATGAACATCATTGCAAAAAGGGCCAGCTCCTCGTGATTGAACCAGCGGAGGATGAGGACAATGAAATATCTGAAGAAGCCCTTGAACCATGGAGGAAGAATCCCAACCGGTCAACTATGAAGTGCACGCATTGGTCGGCTATTCCAACCCGCTGATGATTGTGTCCACTAAAGAACCCAAACTTGAAGGTATGACTCTCAAGCCCGAGGAGAAGGATACACCACAATCGGTCGCCCGCATGGTCCATACCTTAGCCGATTACACCAACCTGCAAAAATTGAAGATCGAAGGATTTCTCGAGCAACAGTCCGTCATCATCCTCATCGACGCCGGGAGCACACACAACTTCATGTGTAGTAAGGTTGCTACCCACTTAATGCTCCAAAAAGAAGATTACAATGGATTTGAAGTCAAGGTAGCTAACGATCAAATTCTGAAGTGCAACTAGAAGTGCCCGCGGGTAAAATTGATCATATAGGAGCAAGACGTTGTTGCTAAATATTTTCCTCCTCCCTCTTGATGGTTTTGGTATAGTGCTTGGCATTGATTGGTTGTCCACGATTAGTGATATTTTTTAGAATTTTTCGAAGCTAACCATGAAATTTTTCAGAAAAGGAAAACAGGTGGTTCTACGAGGGAGCCCAACGGCTACAACCACAACACCACACTTGGAGGGGATACTAAAAGAAGAATCCAATGGTTTCTCAATTCAAATTCAAGAGTTTCATGAGATTGAAGATAAAAAAATTACTCCCATAACTTACTGAATTTTTGGGCGACTCCACCGAACCGAGCCGACTACCTTCTCTTAAGCTGGCCGACCCCCCTATATTGAACATGTCAAAACTTCTACCAGTTGTTGCACGATCATATTACTTCATACAACCTCAGAAGGTCAAAGATAAAAGGGTCGTCCAAGAGATGACAGAGACACGAATTGTTTGGTCATGCTTATTTCCCACTATGACACGTCCCTATATCATTTTCCCTGGAGATAAGCTACTTCTAAAGTGTTACATCCTATTGAACTCACCATGGTTGCTGATGCAGCACTTCCAGATCTCAGGTGACTTCCATAACTTTTTCCAGGATCGGACCATGATGCTTAAAGTCTTCCTTGATGATGACCTCCGATCTACGGTCTAAGACTGTGAGAAAATTGAGCCCCCCAAGTGGCAAAATTAAAAAAGGCAAAGGATCATTCGTAGGACTCAACGAAGTATGAACATCATCCATCTCATTATAAAGAAAGATGCACCACCTTGGCCGAGTGGAACTATAGCCCTCACGGTCACGTTGTCGTCCACACCAAATCGTGGCCATGTGTTTATTATTGGAGCAGACACATCCAGAGTGGGGGTCAACACTATCCTTATGCAAGATGGTCAACAGCACGAAGAAGTAAAAATAGGCCCTGAAAAATCACCACTCCTACCCATCTCAAACTCAAATCGGGTTCACACCACTAGAGATTTTAATAGAGGACAACTCTCACTCCGAAAGAAGGCACGACTATTATTACAGAGCAACTACATGGTAGCCCATGCAAGGCCATAGTAAAAGAAAGTTCCTGAGAAAGATCAAGTCCCCCTTCATCTCCAACTCCACCAGCACGAAATTCAAGCCTCAAGAAAGTGGTCTCCTTATTTCTTTAGGCCTTACAAAATTGGGAATTACATTGGGGCCCTAACCTAGAGATCATATCCGCGCACTAGATTAAAATTACAGTTGATCCTCCAAGTATCCCACCTTAAATGAAAATTTAAAACCGATGACTCAGCTCAAGTTCTTCCAACTGACACCCAAGCTGATGAGGAGCTGAAGACCTGGTTCCCTGAGTTCATGGAACTTCATCCTTGAGGACAAGGCTGATTTTAAGAGGGCAGGTTTGATAGGACTCCAGCAGGGTTGAGTCCTAATCTCCCTAAAATTAGTCAATAAAATCTTACTATATTGTAATAAAGTCACTCCTATCTTATAAAGGAGTATGGTTAGGGTTTATATTAGCCCTTAGGGCTTAGTGGCCGCCCTCCCCCCTACTGGGTTGGTACGCTAGGGTTTCCCCTTGCTTAGGTCGGCTATAGAGCCAATCTAGCCGTCACCTGTTCCCTCTAAGGCATGTAGGCTATAAAAGGGATAAAAGGATCATTTTAGTTAGGCAAGCACCCCCTAGGGCTAGGGTTTGGAGCCCTATATAAGCATGTAGCCTCCACCTCTTTTTATTAAGTAATTATCAATTTTATTTCAGCCTTGTGCCAAATCTAGGAGGGAGGAACACCTACAGCATTCCAAGGGTTGATCCCCCTCAAGGATCAAAATCTATAGAGCTCCATCTAGGGTTCTATCATATAACTAGAGGGATTCGTATCCAAAGAGAGTCCATATAAACTATGCAAGTTGCTTAGATTCATTTATGGATTAAAGAAAGCTTCCCGAAGTTGGAGCATAAGATTTGATGATGTGTTTAGATCTTATGACTTCATTAAGAATGAAGATGAGCCTTGTATATACATGAAGATAAGTGGGAGCACTATCACCTTCTTGGTATTATATGTGGATGACATCCTAATCATTGAGAATGATGTAGGAATGCTCTCCACAGTAAAGACTTAGGGGAAGCATCATATATTTTGGGGATCTGGATCTATAGAGATAGATCCAAGAGGATGCTTGGCTTATCCCAATCCAGGTACATAGACTCTATTGTCAAAAGGTTTGACATGGAGAATTTCAAGAGAGGTCTTATACCAATGAGATATGGAATATCATTTTTTAGGAGTATGCCCCCAAAGACTCCTGAAAAAAGGGCAGGCATGGAAAAGATACCTTATGCCTTAGCGACAAGGTCTATCATGTATGTGATGCTATGTACCAGGCTTGATATAACACATGCTTTGAGTGTCACGAGCAGGTATCAAGCAGATCTAGATTTAGAATACTGGAAGGTAGTAAAGTGTATCCTTAAGTACTTGAGAAGGACTAAGGATCTTTCACTGGTATATAAAGGAGGTAGCCTCGAGGTTGAGGGCTACACAGACTCGAGTTTTCAGTTCGATATTGATGATAACAAGTCAAATTTATGGTAAGTTTTCATCAGAGGAGCCGTAAACTGGAAGGGTTCCAAGTAAGATACTACTACTGACTCGACCATAGAGGCGAAATACATTGCTGTAGCAAAAGCAGCAAAGGAAGGGGTATGGATAAAGAAGTTCATCAAGGATTTGGGAGTCATACCAAGCAGCGTAGAGCTAGCTCCAATATATTGTGATAGCGACTAGGCAATAACTTTAACAAGGGAACCCAGGTCTAATCAGAATTATTCTGAGGAGGTTCCATCTGATTAGAGCGATCATGACCCAAAAAGATATAGCAATGGAAAGAGTTCCATTCGAAGATAACATTGCAGATCTACTGACGAAGTTGCTGGCTTAGATTGTATTTGAGTGTCACAGGGGTCTGATGGGGATCAGACACATAGGTATTAGCTTTTGGTCAAGTGGGAGATTGCTAGTTACAGGTGCCCTGCAAGTCAATCATATGAGTGATGACACGTGACATGTTATGTAATCTTTTTTCTCATGATTAATATTGGCATATTCTCACATTATATTATCTGTTGCATATATATTGTGATGTCCTTGGTTCTGTGTAATGGGAATCAGATCGTGATGAGATCATGATAATAAGATCGATTCACCTTTAAACACATATCCTAAATAATCTCGGTCATAAGTTACTCGAGAGGGACACCGTGATTGATAACCGGACAGATTAGTGTACTATATACTCGTCCATATGATGGAGGTGGCTCATCTCATAGCCACTTGTGTGGAGACACTAAGGATATAGTACAGGTGCTCATTGGAGAATGAGTTCACTGATTGATCCGCTTATGGAATGTTGTATGGTTAATGATACCTAATGTCAGACAGCGATTCCATAGTCCCAGTTGTGTATCTGGTCCTTAGACTTGAGACACCAAGGATGCCTTATATGAGTACTCCTTTCTTTGATGCCAGACTTACAGGTTTGAAAAATTTTATATCTTGTACAACTGATTATCGGGATTGGTAGCCAACCTTACGAAGTCAATTGAGTATCAATAGAGGATCATTCATTCTCGGTATCACAAGAGGAATATCTCATATATGTTTGCTCAGACAATTCCTTGGTCAGGATCATTCGGATTGAGAGAGAAAGAGTTCTCCAGGAGAATCTGATTAGAGCGAGACTATGACGGATTTCGTATATGACCTGACAGTACCATGTCCAATATACGATCTTTGGGATATTAGTTGGATGAGAGATTATAAATACACGGTACTGTAGACAGATAGGTCAGATGGATTCGATCCCTCTGACCGTTTGGGGATTATGGCGTAGTGTGGCCTAGTACGTCCATAGTCGATAAGTCGAGACCTAGAGGGTCATACACATATAGTGGATGCTTCAGCGAATAGAGGATTGGATAGAGATTCAATTATCCCCTATTCTCATTAGATGAGATCCTATGCTGATGGGCTCCTTGATTAAGGCCCAATTATAGGCCTAAGGAGATTATTGGATAGAGATTCAATAATACAAGGTTAGTATATAATTATATCAAGATCCAATACCCACTAAGGAAGGAGCCCTAGGAATTTTTTGTGGCTCTCTATAAATAGGAGGGGAGACTCATGGTTGATAGGTTACAGCTTTAGTCACCACCTCTTATTCTCCTCCCACCCTCTGCGCAAGAGTTACGAGATAAGATTAGAGTTGTTTCGCTACAGAGATCTACTGTGTATATACCGCTAGAGAGGAGGACGCTTGACCTCCTTCATCTTCTTCATTCGGATCTAGAATACAAGGATATACGATCTCCCTAGGTAAAATTAACCTCTCACACATCGTGATTTTATGATTTTTACGATTTTTCTCACGACCCCAATCTTTTGCATAATGATTTGATCTGCATGGGAAACCAATTTTTGTTTTGATTTTCGCTGTGCATGTGATGCACCGCTGAGGTTTCCCAACACCCTCTCCCTCTCTACTTCAATAAAAAAAGAGAAGAAGCTCCGGTGCCCAAGTGGAGGATGTCGAACTTCACTTTTCTAAACAATTCTTAACTTGATCGCTGGAGGGATCACCTCGGGAACCCACCACCCAGGAGGTTTTGTCTTACAGGAACAATCTAGTGAGGTTAGGAAGACCCACATCAAAGTCACAACCGGAGTATCCACACATGCTGACCTCGGACTGCAAGCATAGAGTGCCTCTCGTGCTCACAGCTCGAACCCTATTATACGAACCCATTAGACACGATGGAGGATTCACAACAGTTTTCAACCTAACATCCCTGTCTCTACTAGACTATCCTGTCTAGTAGCCCATGTAGCAATGGGTTGTACGGAACTTCTCCAACAGGGTATAGCCCCAAAAGCTACATTTCGATTCTTGTAGTTAATAGAGAAAGCCTTTTGATGGTTAGCAGTTGGAGAGTTAGAGAAAGGATAGCAGGGATCATTGCCAGTAGAGCAAGATTCTTGGTCAGGAGTAAAGGAATTATTGTTCTACTGTTCTAGAATCCGCTTATTAATGGCCTATTCCAGTTTCATCCCTTGTTTCATATATTAAGTTAAGGAAGTTGTGCCAAAATAAGCTGCAGTGATAAAGCCTGCTGCTGTGGGAGTTGAAGTCGGGAGCAGAAGCCTAACAACGTGCCCGCAAAAGGAAAACTTTTAGGAGTAAGTATAATAATGAAGTTTACAGGAACAAAGAAGCAAACTCAGGTAGGAATTCCATTCTCACAGCTTGGTAGGAGTAAGAATCTAAAGACCTTTATTTAGAATTGGCTCCAGAGGCTGGTAATAGAATAGTCGTCTTTGGTTCCGAAGCTTAATGTAAGGGAAACTCCTACTTATCATAATTGTTGTTAGGGAAAATTTCTGCTGCTACCTCAACTTCTGTGTTGTCTGTTTATTTCGGCCTCATCGTCTTTATTCTTTCTTACTAAAGCTAAAGAAATTCTTCCCATTTGGGTTCGACTTACCTTGTGTTAAGGAAATAGCCTATATTAATAGTACATTTCTTATACATTAATCTATTTGGATTTTGAAAGATATGTTGCTTATTGCTTTTGAAACAACTTCTTCTCCTGTAGATTCTCGAACACTGCTGATGCAGATTCTGTAATTGAATATTCTGTTACTTATGATTCTTAAGATCCTGATCCTGCTTATGTGCATTATGTGTTGGGGCCAGGATAAGTAAGATATTCTGTCCTTATCGCTGTGTAAACTTCTCCTCTACTTACAAAGAAAGGATATAAATACAACGATCCCAACTTGATTGAAACTGCCAACAACCTCTATCTTCCTTCTAAAGCCCTGCCCTTGTATGTTATGCAGATTCAATTAATTGTTAGTCACCAACCGTAATATAAGTTCCAATTGTAAACCGTAAGTGACTTATTTCCTTCCTATTGCATCCTATTTAGCATCTAATCCTTAATCTCCTTTCATATAATTCTGATCTCTTATACTTTACTGTATACTATACTGTCCTCTAGGCAAAGGTAGTGCAAAGTAAGTTCAAGGAATAGTATTTTGAAAAGCGACTACACATTATTAATTTCTTATATCTTAGGTTCAAAGCTATATTTTTCTATTTGAGTTCAAACCTAAAAGCAGGTAGAGCGGAGAACGAAGGTGTTTCGAAAGCAAAGGAAAGGGACGAAGTAGTGATTAAAGTGAAGAGTAAGCTGGTAGATCTGTATTTTGAACTTCAATTCTTTCTTTAATGATTCAGGGTTAACTCCCTTTTCTCTTCTTTAGATTAAGCAGTCTGGTTATGCGATTATATTAGTTGCAATCTATATTCTTTTCTTCAATTCAAATAATTGGGATTCGAGTCGATTTTAACAGCGAGATCTGAATGACACAATAAAGAACGGATTATTATGCTTCCTATCCTACTGGAACTCTACTTAAAGAACCACAGCCAAACGATACTTATGCATTTGAAAAGATAGATATATAGAGGAGATTCGGCTTCTTACTTAATGGGATAAAAGTCAAACGAAACTTGAGGACAACATCACGGATTATCTTGGGGCGCTCACTTTAGCTTTAGAAGTAAGGGCGGCTCGAACACCGGATTTAGAGTTGACAATCACTTCCCTTGTTAAGAGTATTTAACTCAAACTTTAATTCCACTTGCACCTTTTGAAACCGATCTCGCAGATTATATTGCCTCTGATCAAGATCTTCAAACGAAAACTACACTTGTAGTCGACTTAGCGCTTGCTGTTGACTCCTTACTTTTGTTGCTACTTATTCATTGCCTGTAGAGTTTAGTTCGCTAAAGTACCCGACCCGAAACTATTTGTTCTTGCTTGTTATGTAGCTTGTTCCCAGAAAGTAAGCCCCAGCATACACCCCAAGAAGTAAGTGTCACCACAAGGGCTATCTAACTTAGATTCTTTTCTTAAGGGAGCATAGGTATTATTTTGGTACCTTATTAGTCACGCTAGATTCAATGAAGTATGGCCGAGGCGCTAAGAAAGATGATTTCATCAATTATGGAGTTTATATTCATAACTAATGCATATGTCACATATGAAATTCTTAAGCACCCAGCATATTCCTTCGTACGAGTTCCAGAAACAATAAGCAATGAAAAAAACAATCATATCGGCACACACAACAAAAGAGCGCAAAGCAAACAAGAGAAGATCCCGAGAGTTATTTCCCTAAAATAAAGCTAAGCTATATTTCTTTCTTTTGAGAGTATTACCTATAAGACCCATGAAATCAGTGATTTTGGCTCATAAAGAACATAAAGAAAAAGAGGTCATGACACTACTCTCTATGGTAAGAATTGACTACTCTATGAAAGAAATGGATTGCGCCAACGATTTTATTATCGTTATCGAGAATGAATGACCGAAGATAGCTTAAACTGACATTGTTACTACAGATATAAAATAGAGATAGAAGCATCGTCTTATCTTCAAAAAGGTGGGCCAATAGATAGAACCATTGTCTTCCAAAGGTAGAGATTCCCAAGTGCTGGAGAGGAAAGAGATGTCATTTACAGGTTTTTAACCAATTGACTGACTGACCATACTAGAGCGATAAGCTAACTGAGCTCCAAAGCATCATTAAAGCTTCATGGTATTATTTATTAGTGGATATATCAAAAAATCATCATATAGAGGGTAAACCACAGATCAATATAATTAGGATTGTAGATCTTGTTGCAAGGACTCTTCATATAAAATTTGGGTTAAAACTGACGAAGTTTTATCGTTCGATCCTCTTGCCAAAGCTTTCTCTCTCTTCGTTACTATGTAGTTATCATGTCCAAGTCCACCTATGGGCTGCTGGACCCAATAATTCTCCCCTTCCAACTCATATGGTGGGCTATACTAAGCCCACTCTCCATCTACACGCTTCAAGTTTCTCTTTAGGCGAAGACTTTACCAACATATATGATCTATTCTCATTAGTATGCACATTTTCTAGGTACAACTCTTTCATCTCAAGCATATCATGAATCCAATGATATCTTACATCAATATGTTTGGATCTAGAATGGTATGTTGAATTCTTAGAGAGGTGAATGACACTCTAACTATTACAGTAAATAGTATATCTATCCTTCCTGCTTCAAACATAATTCCTGTAGAAATCTTTTCATCCATAACGCTTCCTTACAAGCTTCAGTTATTGCTATATATTCTGCTTCTATGGTCGATAGAGCAACACAATTATGTAACTTAGACTGCCAAGAGACTGCTCCCTCTGCAAGAGTCATTAAAAACCCTGAAGTTGATTTCTTGGAATCAATATTACCTGCCATGTCTGCATCTGTGTAACCCTCTAGCACAGATTTACTAATGCCAAAACATAAACACAACCTAGTAGTACCTCTTAGATATATTAATATCAATTTTACTACTACCCAATGTTACTTACCAAGATTGGAGAGAAATCGGTTGACAACTCTAACTACATGAGCTATATTTGATTTAGTGCAAACCATATCATACATCAAACTGCCTACTGAATATGAGTAAGGCACTCTGAATATTTCTTCTTTTTATTCCTCACTTGTAGGACATTGTTTCGAACTCAGCTTGAAATGACCTGCAAGTGGAGAACAAATTGCTTTGGTTTTATTTATGTTGAATCTTTCAAAAACCTCTTCAATATAGGCCTCCTGAGATAACCAAATCTTTCCATTCTTTCTATCACGAAGAATCTTCATGCCAAATATTTGTCTTATCGATCCTAAGTCTTTTATAGCAAAAGACTTACTTAATTCAATCTTAAGCTTCTCAATTTTACTAGTATCATGACCAACAATTAGTATATCATCAATATATAGCAGGAGAATAATGAAATCATTATCAGAAAACTTCTTTGTAAACACACAATGGTCAGATGTGATTTTATTATACCCTTGACTCATCATAAAATAATCAAACTTCTTGTACCACTGTCTATGTGCTTGTTTGAGTCCATGTAAGCTTTTCTTAAGCTTACACACTAGATTTTCTTTTCCCTTGACTTTGAAACCTTCTGTTGCTCCATATAAATTTCTTCTTCTAAGTTACCATGTAAAAATATAGTTTTTATATCAAGTTGCTCAACTTCTAAATTCAAGCAGGCAACCAAACTAAGAACAACTTGGATAGAGGACATTTTCACCATAGGAGAAAATATTTGTTCAAAGTCAATACCTTTTTTATGACTAAATCATTTCACAACTAATCGTGCCTTATATCTTTGTTGTGAGATGTTATTTTCAGTCTTCAATTTATAAACCTATTTATTCTTGAGAGCTTTCTTCCTTACAGGTAACTTTACCAAGTCATATGTGTGGTTCTCAAGCAAGGATCTAATCTCTTCTTGCATGGCTTTAACCCATTCATTTTTATGCTCATGTAGAATAACTTCTTAGTAAGTTTTTGGCTCTCCCCGTCGGTAAGCATAACATACTCATGTGGAGGATATCTTATAGATGGTCTTCACTCTCCTATAAATCTTCTCAATGGAATCTCATCTGGAGGTGCTTGCTTAGTTTGTTCAATTGTGTCAACTTCATCAACTATAGTAGCATCATCACTAATATTCTCACCACCATCTTCTTGTCTATCTCTCTCCCCCATGATCATTATGAACTATAGGTGGAGGAATTGGACCCAAACTCCAAGGAATATAAATAGAGGTATTTTGCTTCTTAACATTATCACTATCTTCAAATAATTGGTCTTCAAAAAATACGATATCTCTTCTTCTAATAATCTTCTTGTTCATTGGATCCCATAAACTATACCCAAACTATTCATGACCATATCCCAATAAAATACATGTTTTTGTCTTATTATCAAGCTTGAATCTCTCATCTTTAGAAATATGAACAAATATTTTACACTCAAAGATTATCAAGTGATTATAAGATACATTTTTCCCTTTCCATACTCACTATGGAACATCACCATTCAGAGGAACTGGTGGGGAAAAAATTTATCAAATCAACTGTAATTCTCATAGCCTCTCCCCAAAAAGATTTAGGTAGCTTGACATGGGAAAGTATGTACATAATCCTTTCTTCAATAGTTATGTTCATCCTTTCTGCCACACCGTTTTGCTGAGGGGTTTTAGGAACTGTCTTCTGAGCCTGATACCATGAAACCTGTAATAATTCTCAAAAGGACCCCTGTACTCACCACCATTATCTACTCGAACATACTTCAGGTTTCTTCCTATTTCTCTTTCAACACTAGCATGAAACACTTTGAAAACATCAAGTACCTGATATTTAGATTTCAAAGCAAAAGCCCAAACGTATCTAGAAGAGTCATCAATAAAAGTAACAAAATAATGAGTACCTCTAAGAGTTCTAGTTTACATAGTACAGACATCAGTATGAACTAAATCAATAACATTTAATCTTCTAGATGATGAATAAGTATGAAAGACAACTCTATGTTATTTCAACTAAGCAACGATCACAAGATTTAAGAGATATATGTTGTAACTTTGGTAAGAACTGCTTCTAGCAAGAGTTTGAAGTCTCTTCTCACTGATATGGCAAGCTTTTTATGTCCAAGATCTATACTTCCATCCTTTTGGATTGCATTAATCTTTTCTTTATGTATCTTAACCTCCATGACATAAAAAGAGTTCTGCTTCTTTCATCTTGCCACAACTAGAGAACTTTTAGTGAACTTCCATTTGCTTTCACCAAAATAGTGCATAAACCCCTCATCATCAAATTTCCCTATAGATATCAAGTTTAGACGAATATCTGGAACATGTCTTACATCTTTGAGTATCAATTTACTCCCAATATTGGTTTTCAAGTAAATATCTCCAATACCCACAACCTTAGATATACCACTATTTCTCATTTTGACATTGCCAAAATTACTAGTAGTGTAAGATCTGAATAAATCACTATGAGAAGTAACATAAAAAAAGTACCAAAGTCAATCACCTAGTCACTGCTAACCTATAAGACTGACACATCCATCATTACAAATAATATCAATATCACCTTCAGTAGCAACTACATTTGTCTCTTTCTCATTTTTCTTTCTTTCATTTTGTTCTATCTTCCAGAACCTACACTCTTTCTTCATTGACCTGGTTTGTTGTAGTGGAAACACTTGATACTCTTCTGGACTTCGATTCCTCTATAATTATGTGAATTTCTGCTATGACTTCTTTTACGTCGTTCTTATTTTTCAATGACAAATGTACCTAAATAAGATTCTCCTTATTCTTTCCTTCTGGTATCTTTATTTAACAAACCGTCTTTAACCATATCTATAGTTAGAGTCCCCTTTGGCATGGAGTTAGAAATTATCATCACATATATTTCCCAACTTTCTAGTAAAGAGCTGAGGAGTAGCAATCCTTGCATCTCATCATCTATATTCATTTTCATAGTAACCAGCTTATTTGCAAGACTCTGAAATATGATTATGTGCTCAATAATATTATCACCATCTTTATACTATAAATTGACAAGCCTTCTAAGGAGAGAAATTCTATTTCCCACTATTTTCTTTGCAAAGAGATTTTCTAACCTCTTCCAAACAACAACAGTTCTAGTTTCATAAAAAAACATGCTTATGCAAATTTATATCTATCTATCTTCTAATATAGGCAATAGATTTTCTATGGTGTACCTCATATTCTTCATCATCCATAATAGAAGATTTTACTTTAACTTTGATAGACTTATACAGATCTTTGCAATAAAGTAAATCTTCCATCATTCGCCTCCAAGTGGAATAATTTGATGAGTTTAATTTAATCATATCATTTTAATACAGAATAATACTTTTCCCTCTTTGTGTATCAAAATGGGTTGCTCAACAAAAGTATCAACTTAATACTAAAAGTAAACATTAACCAGAACAAGATAAACAACAAAATAATAGTTCAACCACAAAGTGAGACACCAGATTTTTAACGTGGAAAACCGAATGCGAGAAAAATCATAGGACCTAGTCCACTCAAACTTCTACTATCACCAATAATGATAATAGGTTCATAATAAAAATTATTCAGAATAACTAGAGGATCATATTGACATCAAGAACATATATCTTGGTTCACTATTAGCAAAGCATCATCAATATTGATGGATCTCATAATAGGAAAGATCAAAACTTACTAAGTGAATATATCAAAAAATCATCATAAATAGGGTAAACCATAGGTCGGTACCATTAGGATTGTAGATCTGGTTAAAAAGATTCTTCACATAAAATTTATCAAAACTGATAAAGTTTTACTGTTCTATCCTCTTGTCAAAACTTTCTCTCTTTATTACTGTGCATATTTTCATCGCATCCTCAATCTTGCGCCGCCTCGTCTTAGATTAGGTTTTCAACCTTTTCTTTTTTTTTCTTAATAAATCAGATTTAAACTAAATGATCAAATATTCAGTCCAAGCCCACCTATCGACTGGACCCAACACTTGTGTACTAGTTTAAAAAATATGTAAGGGCAATTTAGTTACCATAGGGGTTCATTAATTAGTTCATGCCTAGCCTATAATAAGGCAAGAGAACTAGCAGGAGCAAGCAATGGCTACAAGGCAAAGAGGTTAGTTTGCCAGTGATAGAGTTGATGCTACAACAGTGAAAGAATCAAGTCCTGTTTTCCTTGGTTATGAAAGTGAAGTTGATGCCATTAGTACTTAATAGGAGGAGTCTAATTATCTTCAAAGAAGAGTAGAAAGAGTACAGGTGCTTGGCAAAAGTAAGGATATTATGAAAGCGAAGCGGGAACGGGAAGTCCTGTTTTGAACCTTAAAGTAGAGTTCCTGTGCAGGAGATGATTTCATCCTATTAAGAATTAGAAGTAGAGACGCAAGTCAGCAACAAGTGGGTAATCTTCCATTCAAACAAGTAACACTAAAGGACAGGATAAATTCGATAATCTTAAGTTAAGAAGAAAGTCATTAATAATCAATTCAGAAAGTAAAATTTCTTAAAAAATAAGATCCTATCAAATAAGAAAGAACGCTCATCTTAATAGAAGATAAGATTTAGATAACTTCTTCAATAACAATTAATTGAATTTTTAATTATCACTTCATATTCTATCATGGTATCAGAGATTATCTCTCTATAAGAGAGATCATCTTACTTTATTTGTTATCGAACGATAGTTTCTATCAACACTTAAGCGGGTTGGTTCAAGAATAAGTTTACTGTAAAAATTCGATTAAGCCAATTCAAGTTATAAGATAAAGGACAGTTTTGGAACCAGTTGTTTATCTTCAACAAGTCTAAAGTAAAAGTTAAAGAAAAAGAATCAAATCTAAAGTCAGTTACAATTCAAGTTATAGGATCAAAAGCACTCTTGTTGAATTAGTTTCAGCAGTTAAAAGATCTGTTGCAGAAGAAGCAACGGCGAAATCAAAGAATCCACCTCGCATACGCAAGTCAGTAGCTGGGGGCGCGTGCTGGTTCTTGTTTCAAATAAAAGGGAGTTGACCTTATTGCGAGAGATGATTAATTGTTTGGGTGGCCTCAAACTGGAATTGCTACGGACGGTTAACAGCGTTGGTGACGAGAATGTGTGCTTTTGAAGCGAGGCTTTTACTTTAGTAAAGTATCTTTCTGTTCGAATAATCACCAATTCAAGTGTTTTTGTCGTATCAAGAAAAGAAGTGGAATGCCCGGTTACAGTTCGCGAAACAGGACTTATTATTAAAGTTACCGTTAGCAAGTTCTTTGCCTTATTTGTGCTCTCTTACTTTAATTCTTCAACGTAGTGTACTTCATCGATACAGAGTTTTCCCTTCTTTTCTTGTGTTGAGCTAGAGAGAGGTAGAGGTTATGATTGTATTGCAGTAAGTGAATCAGGTGTGAGAGCCTAAAACTCATAATCAGGTACAGCGCGGTTAATTATTTATTCTACTGGAAAGTCTAGTTCGGTTACGCGTGTTGGATCTTCGGCAGTACCAATGAAATATGGGTTCGGTGCTGTAGCTCTTTGTACTTTACTTATACTTAATACGGGTAGATAACTTCTTCAGCGCTAAAGTCAGTAGCAAGTGGTATTTTAAAGTGTAGTTCAAAACTAGAGGGATAAAGATGAAAGAGGTAGGGGGTGTAAAGGATTAGGAGCGTCAATGTCTACGAACAGCCTTTTTTTTTTTTGTCTTCACAAAGTGCATTAGCTATTTTCTTATGTTGAACAGAGGTTAAAGTAGTAGAAATCAATCTTATTTTCTGGATTATTTTCTTGGGGAATGTCCTTCTTCGTCAATCAGTATCATCTTTTTCGGTGCCAAAGTAAGCAACAAGTAATAGTTCTATTCGACTTTAATATCTTTGTTTCATATCTTTACGACGAGAGATCATAAGCTGGATCTTTATCGGCTAAAAGAGTCACTGTTGCATTTGTTGATAATGGAATTGAATTTAGTGTTGGGCAGATGACCCAAATTCAACTTATAATGAGCTTTAGTGAAGTCCACAGCTTAAAACCTCACTTATATTAATCTAAAACCTAGATTATGTGACTATGGTTGAGATTAAGAGAACAGCGGCGGTTGGAAATGTGGGTGAAAGAAAGAAGACTGCAGATTAACAGTAGAGGCCAGAAAACAAGAGATTCAGGAAAGGGAATAAGACAAGAGCAGGAAAAGACTATTCTCAATCATTCAAATCTCAGGTTAGATCAGTTTATAGTGGATTCTTACTGTGATCTCTTGCGAAGGTTTTGGATATTGTGCTTAGTATTATAGTCCTTGTATCCCTGTGATTCTCTTGTGGCTATTTCTTTGGGCTTGGGTAAGAAGCCTTGAGATCTGTATATTCATTATTTTGATAGTGGATTTTCTTTGGCTTATCCCGTGGTTTTTACCCTTCGAGTTGAAGGGGTTTTCCACGTAAATCTTGGTGTTCATCTGATTGTGATTTTTGTTTGATTCCGCTGTGTATGACAGTCTGCTAGTATTTGTTCGTATACAAAGTTTATTCCTGTTTTATTCCCATCAACTAGTACTATAGCAGGATTTTGGAGATCGATAATATTTCTTGCATGATTAGTTTAAATGGAAACAATTGGATAATATGAAAATCAAGAATGGAAGATCTCTTGTATTGCAAAGATTTGTATGGACTTTTGCAAGGGGATAGTGCAAACCCCACATCTATGACAGATGATGAGTGGAAGAGGTTAGATCGAAAAACAGTTGGCTTTATTCGACAATGGCTAGATGATAGTGTCTTTCACCATATTTCTACTGAATGTTCTGCTTAAATAAAGCTTTTCTGGTCAGAAAACTTGTGAACTTGAAATATGAAGAGGGTACTTCTATTCTTGAGTATTTGAATGAAATGCAGAATATTTATTACTAACCAGTTATTCTCTATGAAAATGTCTCTTGATGATGAGTTACAGGCATTGTTACTTCTTAGTTCTTTGTTAGAAAGTTGGGAGACACTGGTGGTTTCCCTCAGTAATTCGGCACCAGACGGTATTGTGCCCATGAGTCAAGTAACAAGCAGTTTGTTGAATGAGGAGTTAAGGAGAAAGAATTCAGTACCTTCTCAGATTGATTCACAAGCACTTGTCTCAAAGAACAGAGGAAGGTCAAAGTCAAATGATAGAGAAGTGGTTCACGCGTAGGTAGAAGCAAGTCAAGATCAAGGAAAGATATTGTTTGCTACAATTATGGTGAGAAAGGATATTACAGGAATCAGTGCAAGCAACCTAAAAAGAACAAGAAAAGCGGGAAAGAAGTGGAGCATACAGAGTCAAAAGAGAATATCACAGCTACAGTACAAGGTAGTGATTATTTGATTTTGTCTACTTCCGATGATATTTTTTCTTGTGTGTGCTAGGATCTCGAGTGGATAATTGACACAGATGCTTCTTATCATGCTACACCATGGAGGGAGTTCTTTGCTACTTACAGGTCTGGAAATTTTAGTGTTGTCAAGATAGGCAACTATGGCACAGCAAACATCATTGGCAGAGAGATATCCATATAAAGACCAACCTTGGTTGCAAGTTGGTGCTTAAGGATGTGAGGCATGTGATTGACTTAAAACTGAATTTAATTTCAGTTGAAAGGCTGGACGATGAAGACTTTGATGTCAGATTTCATAGAGGGCAATGAAAGCTCAGTAAGGGTTCTCTTATTGTAGCTAATGGGAAAAATATTATACATTGTATAGATTGCAGCCTAAAGCTTGTGGTAAGCAGTTGAATGTACAAAGAAAGACTTCAACATGGAGTTGTGGCATAGGCGATAAGGACACATGAGCGAGAAGGGGCTATAAGAACTTTCCAAAAGAGAGGTATTGCCATACCTCAGAGGTACACGTTTGAACTATTGTATTGATTGTTTGGCTGGTAAATAATATAGAGTTTCCTTTGTTAGTCCTGCCTTATCTAGAAAAATGCATGTCTTGGATCGTGTCTATACAGATGTATGTGGTCCTTTGAGGACAAAAACTCCTAGTGGATCTGTTAATGTTCCTAGTATTAGTAGTGTACTTTATTTTGTTACTTTTATAGATGACTTTTCCAGAAAAATTTGGGCCTATACTTTGAAGACTAAAGAACAGGTTATTAATGTCTTTAAAGAGTTTCATGCTAGAGTTGAAAGGGAGACAGACAGACAATTGAAATGTATAAGATCAGATAATGGTGATGAGTACACAGAGTTGTTTAATGATTATTGCAGGTCACATGGCAACCAGCATGAGTTGACAGTCCCTGGTATGCCTCAACATAATGCAATTGCAGAGAGGATGAACCACACCATCATGGAAAAGATCAGATGTATGCTTTCATAGGCCAAGCTACCCAAAAGGTTTTGAGATGAGGCTTTGAGGACAGCAGTTGATGTAATCAACTTATCACCATGTACAGCTCTATATGGTGATGTTGCAGAGCATATATGGTCAGGGAAAGATGTCTCCTATATGCATTTAAGAGTGTTTGGTTGTCGTGCATTTGCACATATTCCAAATAATGAGAGGTCCAAGCTGGATGATAAGACAATACATGATCAGTTTGGTTACAGACTTTGGGATCCAAAAATGCAGAAGGTGTTCAGAAGTAGAGATGTTGTCTTCTTTGAGGATCAAACCATTAAGGATTTGAAGAAGGAGGCACCAGCTAAGACTTCTACAGAGGGATTTATAGACTGTGACCCAGTTATTCCTCTAGTATATCAGGGTGATGGGGGAGATGTGTAGGAAGATGGTGCAGAGCCAGATGTTAATCTACCTACAGGACATGTTGAGCAGGAAGAAGAAAGAGAGCAAGTTCCCACATAACCTCAGTTAAGAAGATCTTCTAGACTACATCAACCTTCTAGAAGATACTCTACAGATGAGTATGTGATGCTTACTAATGCAGGTGAACCAGAGAGTTACCAGGAAGTAGTTGAAAGTGAGCAGAAAAAGAAGTGGTTTATTGCTATATAGGAAGAGATGAATTCTCTGCAGAAGAACCACATATATGATTTGGTGCAACTACTAGAGGGAAGTAAGGCCTTGAAGAACAAGTGGGTTTTCAGGTTGAAGACTCAAGAATATTGTTCTCAACTAAAGTATAAAGCTAGATTGGTTGTGAAAGGCTTTGGTCAAAAGAAAGGTATTGACTTTGAAGAAATTTTTTCTCCTGTTGTTAAAATGTCTTCTATCCGTGTTGCTCTTGAAATCGCTGCTAACCTAGACTTGGAGATTGAATAGTTAGATGTGAAAACAGCTTTCCTTCATGGTGATTTGGAGGAGGAAATTTATATGGAGCAACCAGAAGGCTTCAAAGTCAAAGGTAAATAAAATCTTGTCTGCAAGTTGAAGAAGAGCTTGTATGGGCTGAAGCAAGCTCCAAGACAGTAGTATAAAAAGTTTGATTCATTTATGATTGAAAATGAATATAAACGAACAGCTTCAGATCATTCATTGTGTGTACATCAAACGATTTGGTGAGAATTTTATTATTCTCTTACTTTATGTTAATAACATGCTTATCCTCATAAAAGATATGTCTATGATTGACAGGTTCAAGAAGGACATGAGTGAGTCTTTTACAATGAAGGACATAGGCCCAGCAAAGCAAATACTAGGCATGCAAATTTTTCGTGACAGAAGAAAGAGAAAGATTTGGTTGTCACATAAGAAATACATTGAGAAGGTATTGGATAGGTTCAGTATGAGTAATGCAAAGTCAGTTGGTTCTCCTCTTGCAGGTCACTTCAAGTTATGCTCATATCAGAGTCCGTCAAATGATGAGGAGAAGGAGAAAATGCAAAAGGTTCTTTATGCTTCAGTAGTTGGAAGTTTAAGGTACGCAATAGTATGTACGAGGCCGGACATCGCATATGCAGTGGGTATTACTAGTAGATTTCTTGCAAATCCAAGTAAAGAGCATTGGGCAGTAGTGAAGTGGATTTTTAGATATCTCAGAGGAAGTTCTAAAGTTTGTTTAAGCTTTGGAGGTGGACCACCTGTATTGACAGATTACACAGATGCAGATATGGCAAGAGATATTGACATAAGGAAGTCCACATAAGGTTTTGTACTTACTTTTGCAGGGGGAGCTGTGTCATGGCAATCCATATTGCAAAGGTGTATTGCTCTCTCTACCATAGTGGCAAAATATATTGCTGCTATAGAGGTTTGTAAAGAAATATTATGGATGAAAAGATTCTTACAAGAATTATGGCTGAAACAGGAAAACTATGTGGTGTATTATGAAAGCCAGAGTGCCATCAATTTATGAAAGAACCCAATATTTCATTCCAAGTCAAAGCATATAGATGTCAGATATCAATAGATCAGAAATGTGCTTGAATAGAAGCAGTTACAACTTCAAAAAATTCACACAGATGATAATAGGACAGACATGTTGACAAAGACTTTACCGAAAGAGAGACATGAGATGTGTCGATAGTTGGTCGGAATGGCTTCACGTTGAGGAGTCATGAGACAACCTCTCTTATGGGCTGAAGGGGGAGATTGTTGGCAGATGGCCCAGATTCAGCCCATAATGGACTTTAGTGAAGCTCACAGTCCAAAACCTCACTTATATTAACCTAAAACCTAGATTAGGTGGCTAGGGTTGAGATTAAGAGAGCAACAACGGCTGAAAACGTGGGTGAGAGAAAGAAGACTGCAGATTGACAATAGAGGCCAGAAAATAAGAGATCTAGGAAAAGGAAGAAGACAAGGGCAAAAAAAGACTATTCTCAATCATTCAAATCTCAGGTTAGATTAGTTTATAGTGGATTCTTACTGTGATCTCTTGCGAAGGTTTTGGATATTGTGCTTAGTATTATAGTCCTTGTATCCTTGTGATTCTATTGTGGCTATTGCTTTGGGCTTAGGTAAGAAGTCTTGAGATCTATATATTCATTATTTTGATAGTGGATTTTATTTGGTTTGTCCCGTGCTTTTTACCCTTCGAGTTGAAGGGTTTTTCCACGTAAATCTTGGTGTTTATCTGATTATGATTTCTGTTTGATTCCGTTATGTATGACGGTCTGTTAATATTTATTTATATATAAAATTTATTTCTGTTTTATTCCCATCATTTATGAATCGAATTTAATAATAAAATTTGGAATGCTAAGGTGCATGAGGGATGGTGTTGAATCAGTAAGGATCATTAAGCTTCAGTTCTAGTTCGAGAATTAAGTATAAGCAGGAGCAGCTACTTGCTCTGCTGGCGAGGTCTAGGTCTACTTCAATACGAGTCTCTTTCTGCTCGAGGTAAAGTTTAGTTCAGAACTTCCAAGTCCAGTAAGGGGAAGAGGAAAGTGAAAGTACAGGCTTTGAATTAACTCGTGGATCCGATCTCCCTTTTTATTGCAATTGAGTTCGGGTCGATCAGAGGTTGGCGTGTAAAGAAGATGTGTTGGCGCGGGCAAGGTAAGTTTCAATACGAGTTGGGGCAATTAGATCTGAAGTGAAGCAATTCCATTGTCGACACCGCGCGGCTCCGGGGTGAGAACGGGTCTAGCTGCCGCGGCAAGAGCCCTGCCCCGCCTGCATGGTTCGCAGTCCACCACCCCTCTTCCTCCCCGCGCGGCTCTCTCCTCTGATAGAAGATAAGATTAAGTTAGGATTTAGATATGATTTCCTTAACTGAATGAGGAAATCACGTAGGTTAGTTGAGGGAAATCCTCTTATCTTCACCTGTATAAATTAACGATGGATCAATGAATCAATTGGGCATTTTCATTACTTCTTTCTATTTCCAACATGGTATCAGAGCCTCTCTCTCTATAAGAGAGATTACTTTTTTCTCTTCACTATCAAACGACAGCTTTTATTACCGTTTGTTCGTCGACAACCCCGCTGCAAAACTGCAGATACTCAGGGGTCATCTGTCGCCACCCTCCCGGACATCCACTGCTCCGAAGATCTCTCCTACCCCATCTGCAGTAGACGATGACTTCTACACCTGCTCGCCGGTATCGTCCCTCTTGCAGCCTTTGTTCTCTCTGCCAAGAGCACCTGTAAGGGCCATTGCCCATCGTCTCTCGGTGCTTTGTAGAGAGGGCGCAACAAGTTCCTTCTCGCTGTCAAATGGCAGCAAATCTCCACCCCGTCGACTGCCTTTTTGCAAAGCCGCAATTGTCGATCGACTCCTCTTCTGCAAAGCCGCGATCTCTGTTTCCCGACAAAAAAAAAAAAAAATAGAGCATCGCTGTCGCACCCATCACCAGCGCCGTTTTCATTCGAGGATCTGAAGATTCGGGTCCCGCTCTATAATTGATGTCCACGTCGTTGGTCTGGCAGCCCTCTTGCTCAACCTCGCCGGCACTTGCCGTTGCCATCGCTAGCATCGGCGACACTATCAGCCTCATTGTTGCCTACCATCGGCTCACCGTTCGCTCGCTGCTGCTGCCGTCACAGTAACAACTCGGCTGCTTCTCCTCTTCGGTGCAGATCCCTCTCTGTATCGTCTCTACACCTCCAAAGAAGGGACCGCAACATTGTGGTCCTGAAGTCAGGGAAGAAAGGGAAGCACACCTTCACTACAGCGGCTTCCTCATCTTCTCCTTCGGCAGTTACTATGCTCGCTGCCGACCCCCCTTACTCCAACAATTGCAGTCGCAACTGCAGCCCTCGCCGGCCACAACTGCTGCCCTCTCCTTAGATCTATCACTTCTTGTTGTCAAACGACAATCTCTCGTCGACATCGAAGCTGGAGACTTCTAGTGTGTCGGCTTTCTCAATTCCTCTACCGAGGTGTTCTTCTGCACGAGGCCATCTTCCTTGTGCACCACCACTGTCGCATCAGCACCAACAAGCAGCGGCACCTTCCCTACCCATCATCAATAAGTTCTTTCTCGCTGTCAAACGACAGTAAATCTACGACCGCAGCGCTTCTCTCGCTGCCCTTCAGATCTATCGATCGCCCCAGTCGTAGCAGCATCTCCTCCGCTGAAGTCAACCGTTATCAGACCTTCACCGCGGTTGACAACACAGTGGTCTCCTTGACATCGGGTAAAGATCTGTGTCCTTCACAGGAGCTTGATCTTGCGGGGGCATGATAGTTCGATCTAATCAGATTGTCGAATTTGGCTCTAGCAAAATCGTCTGCTCCTTTCTTCGGATTCATTGTCATCGGTTCAAGATCAACGTCTTCAATTCAAGATCGACATCCTTACAGGAGCTCGATCTTGCGGGGGCATGATAGAAGATAAGATTAAGTTAGGATTTAGATATGATTTCCTTAACTGAATGAGGAAATCACGTAGGTTAGTTGAGGGAAATCATCTTATCTTCACCTGTATAAATTAACGATGGATCAATGAATCAATTGGGCATTTTCATTACTTCTTTCTATTTCCAACACCCTCCTCCTCCGCTTTCGGTCGCCAGCCACCCATCGACGAGCTTGACCACCTGGGGAGCTTCGATGGCGCCTCCGCGGAGCGCGAAGAGAGCACGTTTAGAGAGAGAGAGAGAGAGAGAGAAGACGGCCTCGTTGCGAGAGGTGATCCTCTTTACAGGCTCGGCCGCATCGTTCCTCCAATTCGGGGGTAAAACCGTAAATCCAGGTCAATATATACACCTAGACGCGAGGGATGAAATAATTAAGAGAAAATCCAAACCTAGAACCGGGACCCACATGTACTCCAATAACAACACGGGTAGGTAACCAATGGCAAGCAGTATCAACTCCCCCTCTAAACCATTGAGTCCAGACCGTCGGATCCAATCTTATAATTAAGTACTGAACTCCATGAAATTAACGAAATCGCCATTGGCCTCTGCGTGGACCCCGATAGGATTAGACGCCAGTGATGAACGCTTGAGATGATTTTAGTGGTCAATCAACTAGAAGATGTTTTCCCGCATAGAAAATTCGTGCACGTGTTCGTATATTTACTATTATATCGTGCGCAGCTTCCGGGAACTCGGGCGGCAGAAGAGAGGCGTGTATTAGGCCTCGCTGTTTGTCCCAATTTACGAGGGTAGCCACTGAATGGGGGCTTTCAAATGGGGTTTCTTTTCCTGGTTTGTATAATGGGTAATCATGTAGTCTTTTAATGGTGGGGTTGATCTTTCGAAGTGATGGCCGTAGTGGGGTGAAAGGCGTTGAGAGGAGTACCAAGGTGGGCTGACAGACTCCCACTGGCTGTCTTCTCCTTTTGCTTAAATTACTAAAAAGCTCTCGGCTGCAAACATTTGCCTTTCGCCTTTTGAGGAAGGATGTGATGGCTTTGTTTTGTTGTTCTTCGCTAATCTTTGTTTGAGCCACACCCTGATGATGTAAAATTAATGAGCTTGTTTAATTAATGATTATGATCTTGTTAGCTGGAGATGAGGGGAGAATCCATGTTGTTTAATAAATGGAAGGTATCTGTTCCTCTCTGGATTTTGATGAATGATTCCACTTCAGAAGCTTCTGTCACTCATGCAGTCTATCTATCTATGTGGGAACGAAGCAAAGAAGTGCAGTGAAGAAGCATGTTTTTGTTCATTGGAGATGGGCAGGATACTGCATGGAACACCGCAGTTGTACTGGATTCATGGTTGGATTCTTTTTGTCCTCCATTGCTGTCAATTTGGTCACATTCCAAACACTCGACAGCATGTTTGGGTGGAGATGTGCCATGTCATGATCCATTTATATTTTTATTCCTCTGCCTAATTATTTGCTCTAAATATAAGTTTTATAGAACATAAAATCCTATTAATATTTTTTGAGAGTATGCATACTTCGACTCGCTATCTCATATTCTCACTTGGTAAGAGGCCTGCTTTAATTGGATAATAACGCTTTGAATAATCAGGACACTCATAGAAGATAGAATTTAAGATATGATCTAGATATGATTTTTTTAATTGAACGAGTAAATCTCGTGGATTAGTTGAGAAAAATCCTTCTCACCCGTATAAATGGAATCAAAGAACTTAATCGAGTTTTTCATTCTCGCTTCATTTTCTAACATGATATCAGAGCCTCACTCGCTATAAGAGAGAGATTATATTTTTTTATTTATTGTCCAGCGACAGCTTCTATCACTGCTTATCCGCGACAGTCGTTATTCCCCGTCGACTTCCTCCTCTCCCTCTCTAGCTTCCTTTGGCAGTTGTCCGCGTTGGCTTCTTTCTCCTCTAAGTGGCAACACCGATGCCTTCTTCCACGACAGTCATCTTCTCTGCCTCTTCCTTAAGTGATTGATCCCCCTAGCATTGCCATCGCTGCCATCGTCGTGGCAGCCACTTCCCTCAACCGCTCGTGACCCTTTGGCATCACAAGCATGTTCTTCCGCAAGAGAGGTGCCACTCCCGCTCTCTGCCGTTGGTGCCGACTCTTGTGCCTTCTCCTCCTGCTCGCAGCCATCAAAACAGAGCAACAGTTGCTCTATTTCTTCTGTTGCTGAGACCAACCCAGCAATCTTGCTAGGGGCCACTGCCCATCATCTCCCTCCTTGGCCATGACATCTATATTCTCCTACAAGGTCCGTTGCTGCTCTACTTCTCCTATAGAGCGCTCTTACTACATGCCCGAGTCCTGCACACGATCGCGTGACCTTGCCCCGACGATTGTGGCCTCTTCCGATCGTTGCGTCCGTTGAGACCTCTTGGTCCTAATCTCCAAGTCCAATGACTCCATACTTGTTTTCACTGTCCAACGATAACTTCTACTCCATCCATTCTACTCTGCATGCCCTGTGTCGGATCTCCTCTTCCTGCCATGCTTGCACCCTCCTTCTCAACTAGGCTTATATTATCGTTGAAGTCAATTATCGTCAGACCTTCATCGCGGTTGATACCACTGCGACCTCATTCTTTCAGATTTATTGACATCAGTTCAAGATCGACATCCTTAACAGAAGCTTGATCTTGCAGGAGCATGATAGAAGATAATATTTAAAATATGATCTAGATATGATTTCTCCAACTGAATGAGAAAATCTCATAGATCGGTTGAGAGAAATCCTCCTCCTCACAAATGAATCAAAAAAATTTAATAAAGCTTTTTATTTTCACTTCCTATTCTAACAGACACTAAATATAGGCAGATATCTGAGTTATCTGTCTTGTGAGGAGAAGAGAGAATATGAGCTCAAACCAACATATAGACCATATCAAACATTGACCCTGGAAGGATATAACACTTGATGTCAATCAGCTAGGTTAACCCACTAAAGATTCATCATTTATGATGGCCAGTGCTGAGTGCTTCTTCACCGAGAGGACAGAGTGAAAAAGTATGAAAAGATAAGAGCCCGCTAAAAAGACATCTGTATGAGAATCTTGACCTTGGCTTGTACAATTATACACCCTCCATCCACAAAAGCAAAAGTTTTGAGCTGAAGCTAGTCCTTTATGGTTTGATACTCGGGCCACCGGTAATGGGGGAGATGTTACAAGTCACAGGAATCAACATTCTCCAGTGTTCTTGAATCACCTATTTATATTGATTAAAAGATAGAATATAGATATTTTAAAACACTAAAAAATCTATCACATCTAAATAAATCTTATCCTTATCTAAACTAATCTCATCATCATCTTAACTACTTGGATTATTTCCAACACACCCTCTTAATTCAAGTAGTTATAATTTAAAATTATTTTTAAAGAAATATTTTATTTATCAAAATTTTTATGAAGATGTCGGCAAGCTGATCTTCGTTGCTACAGTAGTTGTCTTATGTTTTTTCTTTGTCCATAGATCTTTGAGAACTTCTGACCTGAAATCTTTTATCCTTTCTCTTGACATTTTTTTCTTCGGTAGCCATCTTTGATGATACGATGAAGACTCTGTATTTGTAGGATTGAATCCCTTTGTATGCGGAAGCTTTATCTTTCTTTTTTTTCTCTTAGCTTTCTTCACATCATCATAAACTTCTACCAACCCTGTATGTGTACTTTCATTATTGTCCTTATAATTTAGAGCTTCACCCCTTTTCTATACACGTGTGTCATCAACATTATGGCCTGCATCATTTGAGATAGTTTGCATAGATCCACACAAATTTAGATGATCATAATTTTTATGCCATAATGTTGATTCATCAGTAGGAGTAGCAAAATCCAAAAATAATAAGGCAAACATCTTGTTTTTTTTATTATCTTGCAATTGCCATCAATTTACCGATTTTCTTATCATAAATCATATATTTTTCATCATAAAAAAAACATAATATCTTTTTCTCATTAGTTGTCCTATACTAATGAGATTTTATTTTAAATCAGGAATAAATAACATATCATCAATAATTTTTTTACTAGACTTTATGTTCACAGCAACTGTTCCTTTTCCTTTTACTTGAACCTTTTTATCATTTCCCATCTGCACAGTAGATCTGACCGAATCATCAAGCTTCTGAAATAGGCTTTTATCTCCTGTCATATGATCACTACATCTACTATCCAAAAACCAAACAAATCTAGAATATTCTTCATCAGATGCTATAAAGAAAATATTTTTTTATCTCTTTTATTATCGTTATTTTTCTCATGATAATTTGTTTGATTTTTGTTCCAACAATCTTTTTCAAAATGTCCATATTTTTCACAATAAGAACATAGAGGAACATTTAGATTTTTATTTTTGTACCAATAATTTTTTTCAATATGTCCAACTTCTTTGCAACAAAAGCATCTTTGAGTTTCTTTGTTACCTTCATTTGGTCGGCCTCGTCTTTTGTCCTTTTGATCTCTCCCTTGAGATCTAATTTATGAATTCTCTTTTTGATCATTCTTTTGATCAATCTTCATTTGAAGAACATGTTCCAAAGTTTCATTTGAAGATCTGTTCACTTTTTGTTCATGAACTAAAAGAGATCCCATTAATTTATTAATAGATAATGTACTTGTATCTTTAGCTTCTTCTATAACAGTAGAGATCATATCAAAATTTGAAGATAAACTTCATAAAAAAATTTCTATACAGTTTGATCTTTTAGATTTTCACCATAAGATTTCATTTGATTCACAATAGAAGAAACTTTTGAAAAGAAATCAGCAACAGATTCTGAATCTTTCATCATAAGTGTTTCAAATTCACGATAAAGAATTTGAAGCTTTGGAATTTTTACCTTCTCTGTGCCTCCAAACATATTTTTTAATATCTCCCAAGCTTCTGTTGATGTTGATGCCATTATGATTCTGGGAAATAGGGAATCATCTATTGCTTGTTGTAACATGTAAAGGGCTCTTGCATCTTTTTATATATTTTCTTTCATCTGGTTTTTTTGATCTTTTGTAATACTAGGATCTTGTAGATCATAAACTATTTTCTACCAACTTCCATAATCCTTGTGAAATAAGTAGAGTTTTCATTTTAATAGCCCAAAACTGATAATTATCATCTTTGAGGATAAGAAAAAGTTGATTAGGAATACTTACTGTAATACCTGTCATCTTCTCTTTTTCTTTTTCTTTTTTCTGGATCTACTAGTCTTCTTTTCTTTTTGACTGGTATACTTACTCCTTTTGATTTTCTTTGAATTAGGCTCTGATATCACTGTTGGATTTTCTACAAAACTTCAAGAGAAGGAGAAGAGAATAGTAAAGAACATTAGGAGAACTTTCAATCAGCAGTCTCTAGTGCTCTGGAATGAACCAAGAGCACATATTTATATTGATTAAAAAATAAAATACAGATATTTTAAAATACTAAAGTATCTATCATCATTATCTTAATTACTTGGATTATTTTCAACAGATTTTGATGTCCCTTTGTTTTGTTTGGACCTGATCTAAACTCATCTAAACAAAAAAAAAGGACCAGGAGATAACGACTATGATGGAAGGTGAGACAACTCTTCATTGTTTTGGTAATTTTTACTACTTTTTTTCTCAAATAAAACCCTTTTTTATTATAAAAACACCTCAAAAATGGCTAGAAGTCAGCAATCAAACCAAAATAAGACAACAAATGCTTGAAGCAGATTCATCTTCTTGAGGTACTATTTTTACCAACAAATGTCTAAAATTCAGGTCTTAGATCTCACCCTAACTCGTCAATTTTCTTTGTTTCAATCATTCGGCAGATGTGCATTGTTTGCTTCCACAACTCATCCATGCTGATTTGGATCAGCACATAAGAACAAGAAGGTCACCACCCACCCTCTGTATCTTCCTGCATGAAACTTGCAAATCTACTGTTCCTTTGTCTTTTCTTTCCCCCCTTTCCAAATAGCAAAGCCCTTGTGGCTTATCTCCATCGTCTGGGACAAGCCACAACAAACCTCCTACAGGGAAACTTGAGGCATGGAGTTGGATGCTGCATGTGATTGATTGGTAGATGGATTTGCGAAGCTTGGATTGACATGGGGAAACTCTTTTCGATGGGAATATTTTGATGCTCTTAGAGCAAGCTCTCTGGTATTGTGCAAACAAAAGCACTCTTGGTTGGCACGATGGCCCTCCTCTTCTTGGACAAAGTAGTAGTCTTGGCAAAGCTAGGGAAGATCCTTCATGGCTTCACTACAAATCTTTGATGAGTTTGAAGACAAAAGGTCACGCTGAACATCTTGAGTTGTGGTCTGCGTCAGGGACCAGTGTGGTTGCGAGGCCAGTGAAGGTGTGCAGTCTCGTTCACTGAGCACACAGGTCAAAAATAAGGGTTGGATGGAGCTGTTAGTGGGCCCACACAATGATGTCCCTTGAGGTTAACCTCAGGTGAGAGTGGCCTGTGCTGTGGCGTCGTCTCCTACATCGTGGCTTGAAAAGGTCCCTTTGGTGTACCGAATCACCCCAAGCCGTGATGCATTCAAGTGTGGGTAGGTAGATACTTTGGGGATGGAGGGGTAGGAAACTAAAAAATATATATAATATTATGATACAATTAATAAAAATATTTTTAGTAAAAAAATAATATAATATTAAATAAGAGGTAAAAAATATTATAAGATTATCTTCAAATATATACTTTGTACATTAATAGTAACTATCTTATTTCATGAATTATGATTTTATTTATAGGACCTAATAGTAACTATCTCATCAGATTATTTTATCTCACTATTTAATCATCTCACTCATGATTAACCACTATCCCTACTAACTCCTAACTGACTCCACAAATCTTAAACACGAGCCATTACTCCTAAAACATGTTAACTAATTAGGTAACTACAATAAATCAATTCTCAACACTCCCCCTTGATTCATTGTTACATACACCGATTTGAGACATAAAATAAACATGCTTCTGAACTAGAAGTGACTTGGTGAGAATATCTGTAAATTGTTCATCCGTGCCATAGTACTTCATTGTTATAGCTCAATTTACTATAAGATCTCGGATGAAATGATAACGTATCTCAATATGTTTCATTCTTCCATGAAATGTTGGATTATTCGTCATTGCAATTGTGACTTTGTTGTCACAAAATATTTTTGTTACTTCTTTTTGTTCTCGATGAAGATCTTCAAGAAATCTTCTAAGCCATATAACTTGATAACCTGCTAATGTTATAACTACATATTCTACTTTCGATGTCGACAACACAGTTGTTGCTTGTTTATTTGAACTTCAAAATATAGCTCTTGATCTGAGGCTAAAAATATTACCTGAAGTACTCTTTCTACCATCTAGATCTCCTACTGAATCATTATCAGTAAAACTAAATAATTTACATTTAAAATTATGAGCATACCAAATTTCATAATCCGCAGTTCCAACAATATAATGCAGAATTATTTTAACAGCTCCGAGATAATGTTTACTTGGACTCTACATAAACCTGGATACTACACCAATAGAGAAGGTAATATTTGGTCGAGTATAAGTTAGATAGATCAAACCACCAATAAAACTTTTATAGTATCTTACATATGTCAAACCTATACCATCTTAAAGTTTTAATTTCTCATTTACATTCATGGGTGTAGTTGCAGCTTTACAATTAATCATGTTAGATTTTTTGAGCAGATTCATTACATATTTTCTTTATGAAATAAAAATTCAACCTGATTCTTACTTCACCTCCAACCCAAGAAAATAGTGCAGTAGACTTAGATCTGATATTTAAAAGTTATTCATAATATTTTTTTTTAATTATATCAAAACAAAGTTAGATGAACCTATATATATAATATCATCAATATAAAGTCATAAGAATATTATGTTCATCTTCCTTCTTTAGATAAAAGGTAGTTCATTATCGTTCCTATTAAATTTATTTTGATGAAATAATAATCAATTTTCTTTAGCTTATATATCTTTTCTTCATATCCTTTAACCAAAAAACCTTCAAGTTGAGTGACAAAAATATCTTCTTGTAAGTTTTTATTTAAAAATACAGATTTCATATCAAATTAATAAATAGACCAACTCAAGTGAGCAGCTAAAGCCAAGAAAGTTCTCGTGGTTTCAAATCTAGCAACTGAAAACAAAGTATCATTAAGATCAATACCTTATTACTACAAATATCCTTTTACTACAAAACGAGATTTATGCTTTTGAATACTTTGTTTTGAACACCTATTTCAATCCAATAGCTTTCTTTTCATTCAATATATCTATTAGCTCTCAAGTTTCATTCTTTTCAATTGACTTGATTTCTTTTTTCATTGCCTTTCGCTATTCCTCTTTTTAACTATTTCCTTAAAACTTATAGGATCTGAAATAAATAAAGCAAATGTTGAATTATAAATTTTCGTTAGTGATCTAAATCTTCTTGGGGGGGTTTCATCCGAGAAAATATTTGCTGAATTTGAATTACAGTAGTGAGGTTGACGATTGAGAAAGAGATGTGAGAACAAAAAAAGACACATATTATTCATTGGGTGAGCACCTATTTATAGAAGATTCAGTTGAAGATTTCCTTCAACTGATGAACGAGATATTCTCGTTCAGTTACAGTTTTGTTCAGCTAACATGCCCCCACAAGATCGAGCTCCTATCAAGGATGCTGATCTTGGACCGATGTAAGGAAAAGGATTTGCGGGCCAGAGACTTTGTGAGAGAGTCAGCAAGTTGATCAGCCGTGGAACATGAGAAATACGGAGCTGCTGGCAGACAACTTGATCTCGCATAAAATGAAAGTCAATGGCAACATGCTTCATATGGGAGTGGAAAACTAGATTTGCACAAAGGTAAGTCGCACCGATGTTATCACAGTAAATAACAGGCGTAGAAGTAGAGTGAATGTGAAGCTCCTTAAGCAAGTTGGTGATCTAATTAAGTTTAGTAGCAGCAGTGGCAATAGCACGATATTCAGCTTCAGTAGTAGACCTTGCAACTGTCTTTTGCTTCTTAGAACTCCAACTAATCGGGTTAGCACCAAGAAAAATAATATAACCTGATGTGGATGTTCTATCATCAATATTTCCCGCCCAATCAACATTGGCAAAGGCATGAAGCTGAGGGGAGAGTATTTACGAAGAAAAATGCTATGATCAATGGTTCCCTTAAGATAACGCAAAATGCATTTGACAACAGTCCAGTGTAAAGTAGACGATCGATGCATAAATTGAGATAATTTATTAATTGCAAAGGAGATATCTGGACGAGTAAGAGTGAGATATTATAAGGAGCCAACGACTTGTCGATACTGAGTAGAGTCTGGAGCAGGACTGCCATCACATAACTTAAATGAGTCACTAGAGGACAAATAAATGAGTGGTTACATCTTTTACATCCAGCATATTTGTCTTCAATGGCAAGTTATGAATATACTTTCTCTGTGAAAGGAAGAGACCAGAAGACGCAAACGTGGTCTCGACATCGAGAAAATAATTCAGGCGGCCAAGATCTTTAAGAGAAAATCTGTCGGCCAATAGCTTGATAAACACTTGAACCTCTATAGAGTTATCAGCGGTGACAATAATATCATCCACATAGACCAGAAGATAGATAGTGCACCCATATTGTTGGCATAGAAATAAAGAGACATCAGACTTGGAGTTAATGAAGCCAACTGAAGACAAGTATAGACCAAGTTCAGTATACCGAGCCCGTGGAGCCTAACGAAGTCCATAAATGGCCTTTTGGAGTTTACATACATGCCGTGGATATTGAGGATGTATAAAACCTGGAGGTTGTTCCATGAAGACATCTTCAGTAAGAGTCCCTTATAAAAAGGCATTGTTAACATTTAATTGGCGTAAACACCAGTCTTTGGATATTGCCAAACTTAGGATTAGCCGAATTGTAGTAGGTTTGATAACAGGACTAAATGTCTCAGTGTAGTCAATACCAGGGTGTTGATGAAACCCCTTAGCCACAAGTCGGGCTTTATAGCGAGCAATCGAACCATCAGGCTTTCGCTTAATTCGATAAACCCACTTACACTTAATAATATTTTTGTGTGGAATGAGAGGTGATAAGGGTCCATGTAGCATTATGAAGAAGAGCATCATACTCCTCACACATGACTTTACGCCAATGAGGAGATTTTTGGGCCTAAGAAAAAGAAGATGGTTCAATAGAGTTGGGGGAAGGTGTAGTGCTAACATAGAGGTTAAGAACATGACGGGGTTTAAAGACACCACTCCTGGAACGAGTTTGCATTGGATGCCGGGAGGGTATAACAGTATTAGAGGGTAAGAGCTGAGGGTTAGCACTAGTGGAGTCAGATGGAAGGATGACAGAATCACCCGAACTATGAGAGGACAAAGGCTAAGGTTCTAGAAGAGGAGAAGCTGAAGGAGCTGGAGGAGAGGAGGAAGAAGAAATGTATGGAACAGAAGTAACAAGAGAATGTGGATCTGGTAAAGGCATGTGGGGGGATGAAGATGTGTCAGAGGAACTCAATGGGATGACAGATTGCCCATGATCACAAAAGAAAAAAATAAATCCTACAAAAGTGACATGTCTGGAAATAAAGACTTTAGCAGAGTGAGGATCATAACATCAAAAAGTATTATGTTCAAGAGAATATCCGATGAAAATGCAAGGGCGAGAACGAGACTACATTTTATTAGAATTGTAGGGACGTAGCCACGGATAACAGAGACAGCCAAAGACTTTCAATGTTTGTAGATTGGGGCATTTTTGAAAGAGCTTTTCAAATGGTGATTGATAGTGTAGAATAGGAGTGGGCATGCGATTAATGAGGTAGACAACCGTTTGAAAAGCTATGGACCAAAAGGTAGATGACATGGAAGCCTGATGAAGCAATGTTAGACCAATTTCAATAATATGATGATGTTTACATTCGATATAACCAACCAATTAAGGCGTATATGGGGGGACTTAAGATGTTGAATACCACAAGCAGATAGATGAGATGCAAGGGCTTGATATTCACCCCCTCTATCAGAATAGATAGTTTTAATAGTGGTCTGAAAGTAATTTTCAACCAAGTTTTTAAAGTTAGAAAAGACAACAATGACATCAGACTTTTGACGAAGAGGATATAACCATGTGTACTTCGTAAAATAGTCTACAAAGACAACATAGTATCTAAACTTATCAAAGAAAATAACTGACGCAGGACCCCAAACATCAGTATAAACTACCTCAAACGGTTTAGAAAGGGAAAGAGAGGAGGTACCAAAAGATAATTTATGACTCTTATTGCTAAGACAAGCATCACAGTGAGTAATAACCTTACTAGATTTAAAAACATGAATTGAATAGCGAGAAAATAATTTTTGTTGAAGAGAGGTAGAGGGATGACCAAGCCAACGATGCCATATATCAACTGGAGCAACAGTGGATGAGTTGGCAGTAGGTTGAGTGAGAAACAGGGTTGACAACCATTCGTAGATGTTATCTTTATTCAGACCGTGAACTAGGGATGCCCTCGTGCTCAAGTCCTTGATAAGAAAGTAATCAAGAAAGAATTCAATGAAAGTATGATTTTGTTGACAGAATTGAGAGACTAAAATAAGATTTCTTTTGATGTGAGGTGCACATAAAACATTATCGAGTGTGAAAGAAGTGATATTGAAATTAAATTTTGTAGAACCAATATGAGTAATAGGAATCCTTTTACCATCACCAATGACGATGTCTTCATGTCCGCCATAGCCATTGTGGAGCGACAAATTCTGGAGATCGAAAGTGATATGGTGGGAAGCACCAGAGTCCACAATCCAATTAGACTGACTGTGAGAAGGAGCAGTCAGGACATTTGCCTAAGGCCAGGTTGATGGAGGTGGGAGGCGAGGTCGAGACCGACAAACTTTGGCAATGTGACCAATTTTGTTGCACAACTGGCATACAACTGGTTGCTGAAACATAGGAGGAGCACGACATGGCAAAAATGAAGTGTTCGGATGATGGTTGAGATGCAGAGGATATGGAGGAGGAAGCGATGGGTGGTTGCTCATAGAGGTAATAAGAAAGTTGGTCACACCTTTTGAAGCATTCTTGTTATTATTTGCGGTTGTGCCTTTTGGATGTGTGGTTGAATTGAGCTGTGATGGGAGGTCCTGGCAGCTTGGAGTCACGCTTCAGGTAAGTTTCATAGTCTGTTAGCTTATCGTAAAGTTCTTCAAAGGAAATTGGAGAGTCGCACGCGCGAAGTGCTGCGGCCAGTTCTTTGAACTTCGAACTCAGTCCATTAAGTGTGTGGACAAGTACCTATTCATCAGAAAGTGAATGACCTATCAAAGCCAGGTCATCGATCATTAGTTTGATATGTTGTAAGTAGTCGACAATAGTACTGCCCTCCTGCTTGAAGGTCATAAGGTTGGAAAATAGTCCAAGCATGCGGGTCCGTGAGCGGCTCGCTAATGTAGTTTGTAACTTGGTCCAAGCCTTCGCAGTAGTGGTACAGGAGGACATAAGCGTAGTGATGGATCTGGCAACAGAAGCTTGAATTACTTGGAGAATGAGCCTATCTTGGCGTAACCATAGCTTGTAGGCTGAATTTGGTACTGGGTTAGGTTTTCCGGGAACTTGAACCATTGCTGGTGGACAGTTGAGAGAACCATCAATATAACCTAATAAATCATAGCCAAATAAGAGATTAGAGAATTGAGCACGCCAAGACGCGTCATTGCCGCCTTTGGATAACTTAAGGGAATGAGGGAGACAACATTAATGGAAACATGCCCTGTATGTGAAGAAGAAGCCCCAGCAGGTGAGAGAGTTGTGACATCATGGGTAGATGACGAGGAAGACATATGGAACAAGTCAAAAGGAACTCAAGAGAAATGACAGGATAGTGGATAGAAGCAGATGGTAAAAAGGTGACAAAAATAGGAAAGAAAGGGGAAAAGAACCTTCGGAGTATAGAGAGCTCAATCGATGGAGGCTGTTGTTTCAGAAAGTTGCACATCCTAATACGGTAGGGTCAACTTTTGTGAAGTGGGTCTAGATGTTGAAGTTGACAAATGTAATGAAGTGGATGTGTGAGCAGTTTTGCTCATTGTAAGTGGCGTAGGAGTGAACTGCTGTTGAAGAGGGAACGCGGTCACGGAAGTGCCATTGCTCGACGAGGTTGATGCGACAGCGGTGAAGCACGAGGAAGACTGCCTCGTGCAGGACTCCACGCTGATGAGGTGAGACCAGGCAGTCGGAGGTGGGAGGAGGGTCAATACTCCGTCGTCGCCCTCTACAGCAGGACCGCAGTGCCAAATGGTGCCAGAACTACCAGAAGGGAGAGAAAACGTGAGGATCAATGTGGTGCTAGTTCAAGTCGTCGGTGCTCAGACGTACATCATGCCTTTAAAGAGATGAAGGCCAAGAATGTAGTTTTGCAATGTTCTGTTATGATGGAATTATGGTAGTGGAGTTTGACAATGCAGTGGCTGGTTCCTGCATGAAGAAGACCACGGCAATGTCTGCTGCACAGGTGGTGTTCTGCAATACTCTGGTTGATAGAGTTTGCTGGAAGTGCGATGGTCTCCGCCGAAGGCTCTCGGAAGTCTAGCTTTTGAAGAAGAAGAAGAGGCAAGAACTTCACTGGCAAGAGGAGGAGAAGACATCGGGACTGAACAGGTCTTTGAACCTATTTGAGGCAAGCAGGTGCCAAAGAAAGGGCGCCACAAGATAATGATGGGCTGTCGTTTGACAGAGAGGAAGGCGCTGCTTGTGCAGGTGGAGAAGAAGAGGAAGCAGCCGACGATGATGAGTGACGCTAGCTGTGAATAGGTGTAGGATGCCGCAGGATGCAAGGATACTGAAGTAGCGGGTAGCGATTGCGACATGAAGCAGAGGAAGGGTGGAAATCGTGTCGATGTGTTGAGGAAGAAGAGCCCACAACTCTAGCAGGTGCAATAGTGAAGACCGACGAAAAGGGGCAGCAAGCAGAGGAGCAACAGCGGGCAGAGAGGAGATGGGCTGCAGAGGCGCGTCGCTAGCTGTGCGCTGCAATATTGCTTGGCCGATCTTAGCAAAACAGAGAAAGAAAGAGAGGAAATATAGTAATGGGTACTCTATTTCGATGGATGCGATCGTCAGCGACGATTACAGGCACCAGAAGGAAGAAGCGACGTGAAGAAGAAGGCTGTGAGCAAGATCTAATGTTTGTCGGCAGGAAGCAGCGGGACCTTGGGTCGTCGCGGGACCTGGAGCATCCGCAGGCGTCGCGTTTGCAGGAGCGTTTGCAGGGCCAGAGACCGCTGGTGCCAATGTTGTTAGAGCGTTGGCGGGGCCGGAGACCGGGGAGGTGGCCGGGGTGGGAGCCGTGGTGAGGGATTTTGTAGGAGATCTATTCCGGCAAAATAGATGATGCCAAGGTTGCCGCAGTTGTAGTTGCGCTCGCTGTGAGAAGTTGCCCAGCGGCTGCAGCTTCACAGAAAAGGGACAGATGATGCCGGCGGCTGTGGCTTCACAGAAAGGGATAGATGATGCCGGAAGATTGGTGCTGATCTCGTTGGTTCCATCGGTAGAGGAGGTAGATGTCACGATAGTAGATGGACAGGAGTCGACGACAAAATTTGCATGCGGCCGGAAGTAGTGGAAACTTGCTGTCGTTTGACAGTAAGAAGAGAGCTTGCTCTAAGCAAGCTGCTCTGATACCATGAGAAAGAGAGGTGAGAACACAAAAAGACACATATTATTCATTGAGTACCTATTTATACAAGATTTAGTTGAGGATTTCCCTCAACTGATGAACGAGATATTCTCGTTCAGTTACGTTCTGTTCAGCTAACAACGATGAATTTGTTGGAGCAGGATCTGTCACTTGATTCGGTGGAGTGACTAGTTATGCTGGAATACAAATTTGTGTTTCACCTTCATTGATCTCCACTTCCAACTTGCCCTTTCATCAAACACAATATTTCTGTTAATAATAACTTTGCCACTAATAGAATTATACAATCGATATGCTTTGATTGTATAGAATAACCAATTAAGATGGATTTTTTAGATTTTTCATCAAGCTTATGATGATTTTATGAATTTACCAAAGCATAAACAATACAACAAAAAAAATTCTTAGATGACTTACACTTGACTTTATACCATTCCAAGCTCCAAAAGGAGTTCAATTCATAATAGCATTTGTTGGTGAAATATTCAACAAATAAACTGCTATTGCAACTACTTATGCCCAAAACTGATTTGGAAGATGTTTTCCTTTAAGCAAACTTCTTGCCATTTCAACGACAGTTTGATTCTTACATTCGACTACACCATTTTGCTCTGGTGTATATGGTGCTGGCAATTCCCTACGAATACCATTTTCTTTATAAAAAGAATTAAACTTATTAGATAAAAAATTATTACCTCTATCTTTTCGAAATGTCTTTATGCATCTACCACTTTGCCTTTCTACAAGTGTCTTGAATTTTCAAACGTTATCAAATACTTCAGATTTCAATTCCAGAAAATATATCCAACTCATGCAGCTAATCATCAGTAAATAACAGAAAATATCGACTTCCACCAAATGATTTTGTATTCATAGGTCCACATAAGTCAACATGAATTAATTCAAGATAATTAGATGCTCTCAATGCTTTTCCAAGAGGAAATGACTTCTTACTTTATTTGTCATAAATACATCATTCACAAATATCAAGTGTACTAAATTTGGGCAATCCAAAAATTATTTCTTTTTTATTTAACAACCTTAGACCCTTAATGTTAAGATGTCCATATCTTAAATGCCATAAATTTGACTTATTTTTTTATTTACAACAAAAACATGCTTTTAATATTTGAAACATCAATTAGAAACATCTTATTTTGTGTGATGCAAACATTTGCTATAATCAAATCAAATTTTTTATCTTTAATTATGCATGAATCATCATCAAATATAACTAAATATCCAACATCTATCAATTGTCTAACACTCAACAAGTTATGTGATAAACTAGGAATATAAAAAATATTATCAAGGTGTTGTACCTTACCTTAATTTGTTTTTACCTCAATTGTTCATTTTTCCTTCCACTTGGATTTGCTTGCTATCTCCAAATTTAACTTTCAACTTGTGAGTCTCATTAATATATCTAAATATTGATCTTACGCCTGATATATGATTTAAACATTCATTATCCAAAAACTAAATATCATTTGAGTTATCATTAACTTGTGAATGAGTTATAAACAACTTACTATTGCCTTCATTTTTCTCCATATAGCTTGCTTGCTTTTCTCTTTTCTAACAATTTAAATTTTGCTCTTATAGTTTGATTACTTTTGTTCATCATACCCATCAAAGTGTCCTATTTTATTTCCTCTACCATGTAATCCTCCTCTATCATGTCCTCTTCCTGTTGATTTTATATTTTCTTTTGAAGTAGAAGACTCCCCCTTAACCTGAAATACTTGTTCTTCATTTTTTCAAGTGATATATTCAACATTGCTTCATGTGCATACAAGAAACCCATTAGTTCATCAAATGAATAAATAGATAATTCATTTGACTCCTCAATTTCGGTAACAACATGATCAAATTCAGAGTTAAACTTCTCAAAACTTTTACAATAATTAGATGATCATGAAGATGTTCACCATATGATTTCATTTGACTAACAATTTCAGTCACTCGAGAAAAAAAATCTTACACTGATTCATTACTTTTCATAAATAAAATTTTGAACTCATAGTGAAGGGTTTGAAGTTTTACCATAATCACCCTCGATGAGCCTTAAAATTCATTTTGAAGTATCAACTAAGTTTGTCTTGAGGTTGTCGTTGCTGCAATTCTTGAGAAGATTATCTCATGTACAACTTATTGAATGAAAAATAATGCCTTTGAATCCTTTCTATTCTCACGCAGCTTGGTTTCTTCATTTGGATCTGCATATCCATTCTCTATCAAGTCCCAAAGATCTTGAGACTTGAACAGAGTCTTCATATTGATACTCCAAAATTCATCGCATTTGTCCAAGAAGATGAGAATAAGGGATTGAGACATAGAATTGCCATTGAGAGCCATAATGCCTAGTTTATATTGAAACACAGTTCTGATACAAAAAATGTTAGGGATGAAGGAGCAAGTAAATGAAAAAATAGAATACTATGATGCAATTAATGAAAATATTTTCAATCAAGAAAATGACATAGTATTAAACAGAAGGTAACATAACACTTACAAGATTATCTCCAAATGTACAGACAGTGCACACCTTGCTTCATGAACTATGATCCTATTTATATGAGCTAATAGTAACTACATCACCCCACTACTTCATCCCTCTATTTTACTATCTCACCCATGATTAACCACTACCCCCACTAACTCCTAACTACCTCCACAAATCCTAAACATGAGTCACTACTCCTAAAATATGTTAGCTAATTAGGTAACTACTGTGAATTAATTATCAACACTCCCCTTTGATTCATAGTTATATACACTGATTTAAGATATGAAATAAACATGCTTTTGAACTGGAAGTGACTTGGTGAGAATATTTGTAACTTGTTATAATCCGTGCCACAGTACTTCATTGTTATAACTCCATTTGTTACTATATCTCGGATGAAATGATATCGTATTTCGATATATTTCATTCTTTAATGAAATGTTAGATTCTTCGTCATTATAATTGTGGCTTTGTTGTCATAAAATATTTTCATTGCTTCTTTTGGTTCTTGATGAAGATATTTAAGAAGTCTTCTAAGCTATATAGCTTGACAACCTGCTGATGTTGTAGCTACATATTTTCCTTCCGATGTCGACAACATAGTTGTTGCTTGTTTCTTTGAATTTCAAGATATAGCTCCTAATCCGATGCTACAAATATTGAATGAAGTACTCTTTCTATCATCCAGATCTCCTGCCCATCACTATCAGTAAAACCAAATAATTTATATTTAAAATTATGAGAATACCAAATTTCATAATCCGTAGTTCTAGCAATGTAACGCAAAATTCTTTTAATAGCTTTGAGATGATGTTTACTTGGGCTCTATATAATCCTGGATACTACACCAATAAAGAAGGTAATATATAGCCAAGTATGAGTTAGATAGATCAAACCTCCAATCAAACTTCTATAGTATCTTGCATTTGTCAAACCTGTACCATCTTCAAGTTTCAATTTCTTATTTACATTCATGGGTGTAGCTGCAGCTTTGCAATTAATCATGTTAGAATTTTTGAGCAGATTTATTGTATAATTTTTTTGGAAATGAAAATTTCATCTGATCCTTGCTTCACCTTCAATTTAAGAAAATAGTGCAGTGGACTTAGATATGACATTTCAAACTTATTCATTATGTATTTTATAAATTCTATCACAACAGAGTTAAATGAACCCATATATATAATATCATCAACATAAAGGTAAACCATAAGAATATTATGTTCATATTCTTTTTTTAGATAAAGGGTAGGTTCATTATCATTCCTCTTAAAATCATTTTGATGAAAATAACCTTCAAGTTGAGTAACAAAAACCTCCTCTTGTAAGTCTCCATTTAAAAATATAGATTTCACATCAAATTGATAAATAAGCCAACTCAATTGAGCAGCTAAAGCCAAGAAAGTTCTCACGGTTTCAAATCTAGCAACTAAAGAAAAAGTATCATCAAAATCAATACCTTGTTGCTGTGAATATCCTTTTGCTATAAGACGAGCTTTATGCTTTTGAATACTTCCATCTGCATTATACTTTGTTTTGAACACCCATTTCAATCCAATAGCTCTCTTTTCATTTAGTAGATCCATTAGATCCCAAGTTTCATTTTTTTCAATTGACTTGATTTCTTCCTTCATTACCTTTCGCCATTCCTCTTTTTCAATTGCTTCCTCGAAACTTCTAGGATTTGAAATAAACAAAGCAAATGTTGAATTATAAATTTTTGTTAGTGATCTGAATCTTCTTGGAGGGGTTTCATTTGAGGAAGCATTTGATGAATTTGAGTTGCTACTAGGTGAGGTTGACGATGAACTTATTGGAGCAGGATCTGTCACTTGATTCGGTGGAGTAACTAGTTATACTGGAATACGAATTTGTATTTCATCTTCATTGATCTCCCAATTTCAACTTACCATTTAATCAAACATAATATTTATATTAATAATAATTCTACCACTAAATAGGATTATACAATCGATATGTTCTGGATTGTGTAGAATAGCCAATTAAGATGTATTTTTTAGATTTTTATCAAGCTTATGATGATTTTATGAATTTACCAAAGCATAAGCAATACAACTAAAAAATTCTTAGACGGCTTACACTTGGCTTTATATCATACCAAGACTCACAAAAAGTTTGATTCATAATAGTTTTTGTTGGTGAAATATTCAATAAATAAATTACTATTACAACTTCTTCTGCCCAAAACTAATTTGGAAGATGTTTTCTTTTAAGCAAACTTCTTGCCATTTTAATGATAGTTCAATTTTTACGTTCGGCTACACCATTTTGCTCTGGTATATATAGTGCTGGTAATTCCTTGCAAATATCATTTTCTTCATAAAAAGAATTAAACTGATTAGACAAAAATTCATTACCTTTATTTGTCTTAAGTGTCGCATCTACCACTTTGCATTTTTACAAGTGCCTTAAATTTTTGAAAGTTATCAAATGCTTCATATTTCAATTCCAAAAAATATATCAAACTAACCGGCTATAGTCATAAGTAAATAACAGAAAATATCGACTTCCACCAAACGATTTTGTATTCATAGATCCACATGAGTCAGCATGAATTATTTCAAGATAATTAGATGCTCTCCATGCTTTTCCAACAAAAAATGATTTCTTACTTTGCTTGCCATAAATACATCATTCACATACAACAAGTATACTAATTTTGGGCAATTCAAAAATTATTTCTTTTTTATTTAACAACATTAGACCCTTAATTTTAAGGTATCTATATCTTAAATGTCACAAATTTGACTTATTTATTTTTATTTACTACAAGACCATACTTTTTAATATTTAAAATATTAATTAGAAATATCTTATCCTGCGTCGTGTAAATATTTGCTATAATCAAACCAGATTTTTTATCTTTAATTGTGTATGAACTATTATCAAATATAATTGAATATCCAACATCTATCAATTGTCCAACACTCAACAAGTTATGTGATAAACTAGGAACATAAAAATATTATCAAAGTGTTTTATCTTCCCTTAATTTATCTTCACCTCAATTGTTTCTTTTCATTCCACTTAAATTTGCTTGTTATTTCTAAGTTTAACTTTCAACTTGTGAGTCTCATCAATATCTCTAAATATTAATCTTAAGTTTGACATATGATTAGAATATTTATTATCTAAAAACCAAATATCATTTGAGTTATTATTAACTCGTGAATGAGTCATAAACAACTTACTATTGCCTTCATTTTCCTCCACATAGCTTGCTTGCTTTTTTCTTTTCCAACAATCTGCCTTCATATGACCAAACTTTTTAAAAAATAGTGACATTGAATTTCGCTCTTGTAGTTTTTTTTTTATCATAGTTTGATTGCTTTTGTTCATCATGCTTATCAAAGTGTCATCTTCTTCTTCCTCTTCCATTTCCTCTACCATGAAATCCTCTTCTGTCACGTCCTCTTCTTGTTGATTTTTTGTCTTCTTTTGAAGTAGAAGACTCCCCCTTAACCTGAAATATTTTTTCTTTACTTTTTTCAAGTAACCTGTTCAAACTTGCTTCATGTGCTTGTAAGGAACCCATTAGTTCATCAAATGAATAAGTAGATAAGTCCTTTAACTTCTCAATTGCGATAACAACATGATCAAATTTCAGAGTTAAACTTCTCAAAACTTTTACAATAATTATATGATCATGAAGATGTTCACTATAGGATTTCATTTGACTAACAATTTCAGTCACTCGAGAAAGAAAATCTTGCACCGATTCATTACTTTTCATAAATAAAATTTTAAACTCACAACGAAGGATTTAAAATTTTACCGTAATCACCCTCGATGAGCCTTGAAATTCATTTTGAAGTATCAACCAAGCTTGTCTTGAGGTTATCGTTGTTGTAATTATTGAGAAGATTGTCTCATGTATAGCTTGTTGAATTAAAAACAATGCCTTTGAGTCATTCTTTCTATTCTCCCGCAGCCTGATTTCTTTATCTAGATCTACATATATATTCTCTATCAAGTCTCAAAGGTCTTGAGATTTGAACAAAGTCTTCATCTTAATACTCCAAAATTCATAGCATTTGCCCGAGAAGATAAAAATAAGGGGTTGAGACATAGAATTATCATTGAAAATCATAATACTTACTTCAAATTTAAACACAGCTCTGATGTCACAAATGTGGGGGATGGAAGAGCAAGGAAACAAAAAAAATAAAATACTACTATGCAATTAACGAAAATACTTTTAATTAAAAAAATGACATAATATTAAACATGAAATAATAAAATACTTACAAGATTACACTTTGCACACCTTGCTTTATGAACTATAATCATATTATATAGAATGTAATAGTAACTACCTCATTCCACTATTTTACTATCTGACGCATGATTAACTATAATCCGTACTAACTCCTAACTAACTTTATAAATTTCAAACATGAGTCATTGTCCCTAAAATATATTAACTAATTAGGTAAAATCAATTATGAACACGTGGCATTGTGGCTTGAAAAAGTCACATTGGTGAACCGAATCACCCCAAGCGGTGATGTATTCACGTGTATGTAGGTGTAGATACATGGAGATGGATGACTCACTTATATTAGGTTTGCAATTGATACTATTGATACTTGTTGTTTGATTCACTATTGATACTTGGATAATAGGGATGTAATACTTTGTTTGATTGACACCGTGATGGGCTCTGGCATCACAATCAATGTGTAGTGCAAGCTACAATAATATGACATGACTATCGTGCATTAATGGATGTTGTTGATATGTGACGAAACTAAAGCCAAGAAGTGAGGACATTGTCTCATGATGTTCTCGATCGCATACTTCACTAGCAATTGTTAGCCTACACCAAGTTATGATGATTGCTTAAGATTTCTTACAACTAGATACTGTTCTTGGCCAAGCTTAGCTAGGCAAGGAGGTCATGTATTCAACATGAACAAGCCTTTCATATATGGGAGATAATTTAAATTTTTTTATTTTATATTGATTTGAGTATCGAAGTACCCCACTTGATATTAGTTTTATGGGTGATAATCACAATACGAAAAATTTATCTCGAAAAAATTATTATAAAAATATTTTATAATCCTCTTAGAGATCTAGTTCTCTAAACTGGATAACTTCACAAAAACACAAAAAAAAAGTTAGGTAGACATAAATCAAGGATCAATTTTGGCACTAAATTATGAGTATGTCACCTTAAGAAAGAACCAAAACCTTATGAACTCTTGACGAGTTTTACCTCGCTCTCTCTCTCTTTCTTGACTTTGTGGTCTCAGAAGACTAATAAAATAAAGACTTCTGTTCATGATTGGACCCTGTCGGCAGCCCACAAATTTTCCTTCTGATTCCATATCTTCAAAATAAACATTACGTTCCTCCTTACTACTAGTAGTGAGAAGCAATTTTCAAAAAATGGTGGCTTCCAACAATGAGCCAAGGTGATCGATGAGTGAGGTTTCCACTCACTACTGCCATGGCTGTGATCTCCCATGAACCTTGGTGGATCACATACAGATGCTGTTCAGTACCAGTCATGCATGCTTTGGTCCAACCACTGCAGCAACAGAGTGCAATGGCCTGATATTGGACCATTGCATCAGTCACCATGCCTGACTTGGTTTCCAGCAGATAAAAGCCAAAAGGTGAGGCAAAGCAGCTTCCATTACCTGCACTTGATTGAACGCACAGAATCACAAGGCTCCGAACTGTGCTGATGCCTCTGCCATCATGTTAAATCTAGTGCTGAGAATGCAATACACTATCAGATGTATTAGAAATATAAAATAATTTTGATTATGATTATTAGTTAATAAAAATAAAATTTAATTATAATATAATTTTTTATGATATGATGTTGATAAGACTCTTCTAATTATTTATCCTAAATTCTCTGTTCTCATTCACAAAAGGATAAAATATTTTAGGAACAAAACAATAAGAGATTATAGATCTTCTCTCATCTCTTCATTATCCATAATCTTACCCTCATATCAAACCTATGAATGATAGATAGAAAGAAAAATACGAGTCTAGTTATCTTTGCATCACTGCAACTTTATGATTCAATGACCGTACGCTTATAGATCAGATAAATATTTTCTAAATAACATCTAAAGGTATGTATCATATATTTATTCTATTGTTATTTGATTTTAATTTCTAACATTAGAGTTTTTTGCATAAAAATAATAGAATCATGATTTTTATGCTCACAATTGGTATATGAATCATATTCTAAAATCAAATACTTTAGACCGTAATGATATTTTAGAACTATTTTGTATTTAGATTTATTTATTAGTATCCTTCACATATGAAAATGTATTATTCAGTTTTGATTTATGATGCTTAACCAATCCATCTATGTTATTGATTTGTTTTTTTATCTAATCCTTTATATCAACTGTTTTTAGACGATAAGAGGTTCCTCGTATTTAATTGATGGACCACTATCGACAACTTATTGTCGGTGATAATATTATTAAGGGCTACAACTTCCGATGGTCATCAACACAATCGTGGGTAGTGACTATGTATATAGTGGAAGTACCATGCTATCATGTACAAATATATAAATAGGATGATCAATGTAATGCTCATATATATTTATGTTTTTCAGTTTTTTGTTCATACTTTGTTTAGTATATAACAAGATAACAATAAGCTTGATAGTCCTAGTTTGGTTAGCTTGTGGTCGTTTTAGGTTTGCAAATGTGAGTTATGTCATATGGGCACTTGTGAGGATTTCAATCTATAATGGACCATGACGCTTTGTTGTTCAACAACCATTTAGAGCTGATGAAGTGAATGGTTGTAATTTAAATTAGTTATAAAGTGTTTGCTAAAATAGTTGCTTGTGGATCTCGAGTGGAATGCTTTCTCTAACCCGTCTTCTCTTTTGTAGGTTCTAAGGGACTATAGGAGGTTTCAAGGAGACTGTCTCTTTGTGGACAGACACGCAAGGGTGTCATGCAAATTAAGCAAAACTAGCTAAATCCATGATAGTGGTATCAAAGTGGGACAAACACACATAGACACACTTGGAATGCATGTTAGGATTGTAATGACACTAAGAAAGGGGTAAGTTAGTGATATCACAAAAATAACTAATTTAAAAAAGTTCAAACGAGGATATGAATCAGAAATCCATTTAACTTAAAAGTGTGACTAAAGTAAATCAGTAAACAATAATAAGGAAAAGCAAGAAAGGAAATGCAAACTGATTTATAGTGATTCGGTCATCTTGACTTATGTCCATTTCAAATTCCTCTTCTCTTAAAGCAACCGGCTTTCACTATCAACATTCTTTCTAATGGGCAAATATCAATTACCCTTGTTACAACCCTTCTCCTTTTACCAGGCTCAAGAGATAATATTTACATAAACTCTTTCACATAAGACCTCACACCTTCTTAGAATAACTGCTAAACTTAAGGACTAATATCCAAACACTTTCAAGAGTTTACAACACTTTAACCTCAAGAATTCTTTCTCTTTTCACCCTTTTTACACACTTATTCATTGCTTTATCAAGCAAGAATGAGTGAGGTATTTATAGACCTCCAAAGACTTCATAATTAGAGCAAAAATTTTAAATCCTCAAGTTTTCAAGGTATTGGCTATATCACCACCGGCACTGGGCGATAATACTGCAAACAAAGCCAATGAATCTAGGTTCTGGTGGTACCACCATCGCTTGAGCGGTACCACCACCAGCCATGTGTGGTACTACCGACGAAAGACCTAGAAAAGTACAAAATAGTGCTTTCTGGCTCTCTAGGTGGTACCACCTCTTAGGCCTGGCGATATGTTAGGACCCTAGCTAGGTTGGGTCGTAGATTCATTGAGTCATAAATCTAATAAACCCTAAATTCGCTACCACCCCCTATTAAAGAAGTGGTCGGCTAGGGTTAGGAAAGAGTCCATATGAAGAGGGAGTCTTCTAGTCGCCCCCTCCTTTTGGAGAGGCTGGCTAGGGTAGAGGGGGAGAGTTTTATTTAGCTAGGACTCTCTCCCTTTGATTGAATAAGAGTCCCCTATAGCCATCGGCCACCTAGTTAGATAGGGGTTAGGAGTGGATGGGAAGATAAATCTTGGTTTAGTAGGAGTCATAGTTTAATTAAAGGAGTTCTCTTAGGAGTTAGGGTTTTGAGTCCCTAAATAAACTCATGTAGCCACCACTATTTTATCATGAATAGATCAATCTTTTTCAGTCATTGTGGCCGACTACCACGGAGTGAGGAACCCCTATAGAGTTTCAAGGAGGGTCGATCCCCTATAGAGGTCAACCCAAGCTTAGAATCCCGTAAGGGTTCTAACACTCGGTATCAGAGCAACATTCCATGGTGCTTTGCTGCCCTTCAACAGCTGCCCATCATCCTCATCTAGCCGCTTAAGCCATTCCCACAATTGCTAAGATCATCGCCAAACACCGTCATCATCTCCAATACCGCAGATCCCCCCTGCAAATTGAATCAGGTTCTGATAATCTACCTTACTACTATTGTAATTTAGTTATCTTAAACCGAAAAACCCAAAAAAGTGTTCCCTTATTTCACTACACAAACTTATCGTTGCAAAGTTTTCATCTTTACGACAAACATTACACGACAGATTTTAGCCGCATACTACTCTCCTGTTTTGATCTTGTTGCCACTATTTTGCTGCCCTATCTTCCACAAGTTTTTTACAATGGCTTTAGCACTTCTTATCAGTGGATTTCTTTTAGGTTCTACGTAAAGTTTTTTGATACAAACCGCTGCAACAATCTCTATCATTGACGTAGTTTTCAATCGCATACCACTTTGCTGTCGTGTTTCTCGTCAAAAGTTCACTACCATATTTTATTGCCATATTTTCTTCAACACTTTGTATTGATCTGGCCTTCTTCATCATCTATTCTTTGCTGTAAACTTTTGCAATCTCACTGCAAAAAACTTATCGGTGCAAAGTTATCATCTTTATGATGAAAGTTGAATTGCAAGATTTAAACCGCATACTTGCTACCATATCATCGATCTTTCTGTCAATATTTTGCTATCAAATTTCTTCAGCCATTATGTTGAATATCTTAGAGGAGGGAACCACTATAGAGTTCTAGGAGGCCAATCCTCTATAGAGATCAAATCCTAAGCTTAGAATCAGCAAGGATTCTAACACTTGGTATCCCTATAGAGTTTTAGGAGGTCGATCCCCTATAGAGATCAAACCCCAAGATTAGAATACGTAAGGATTCTAACATTTACTATTAGAGCAGCATTTCATAGTGCTTCGCTACCCTTCCATAGCCGCCCATCATCCTCATCTAGTCGCCTAAACAATTCTCACATTTGCTAAGATCGTCGCCAAACTCCGTCGTCATCTCAACTACTGCAGATCCCTCTTGCAAATTGCATCAGGTTCTGGTAATCTACCTTACTGCTACTACGATTTAGTTATCTTAAACCCAAAAAAGTGTTCTCCTATTTCATTGCACAAACTTATCGTCGCAAAGTTTTCATCTTTATGACTAAAGTTATGCGCGTCAGATTTCAGTCGCATACTACTGCCTTATTTTGATCTTGCTACCACTATCTTGCTGCACTACCTTCGACACTACTTGCTGCATCCACACCCAATCCCTACCAAATCCATTGTAGTCATCAATAGATCAAATTCCTTTCAACCATTGCGCATAATTCCTTGGAGGAGGGAACCCATATAGAGTTTCAAGAGGTCGATCCCCTATAGAGATCAACCCCAAGCTTAGAATCAGCAATGGTTATGGACCTATGAGTTAGGACCCTAGCTAGGTTGGCTCCTAGGTTCATTGAGTCATGAATGTAATAAACCCTAAATTAGCCACCACCACCCTATTAAAGAAATGGTCGGCTAGGGTTAGGGAAGAGTCCATATGAAGAGGGAGTCTTCTAGCCACCCCCTCCTCTTTGGATAGGCCAGCTAGGGTAAAGGGGGAGAGTTCTATTTAGCTAGGATTCTCCCCCCTTGATTGAATAGGAAGGAGTCCCCTATAGCTATCGACCACCTAGTTGGCTAAGGGTTAAGAGTTGAGGGGAAGATGAGTCTTGGTTTAGTAGGAGTCTTGGTTTAATTAAAGGAGTCATATTAGGAGTTAGGGTTTTGAGTCCCTATATAAACTCATGTAACCACCACTATTTTGTCATAAATAGATCAAATTTCTTGTAGCCATTGTGCAAAATTCCTTGGAGGAGGGAACCCCTATAGAGTTCCAAGAGGCCGATCTCCTATAGAAATCAACCCCAAGCTTAGAATCCGCAAGGGTTCTAACACTTGATATCAGAGCAGCAATCTTGATGCCTCGCTACCCTTCCACAGCTGCCCATCATCTTCATCTAGCCACCCAAGCAATTCCCATAATTGCTAAAGATCGTTGCCAAACTCTGTCATCATCACCACTACCGTAGATCCCCCTGCAAATTGCATCAGGTTATGGTAATTTACCTTATTGCTATTGCAATTTAGTTATCCTAAATCCAAAAAGATAAAAAAAGTGTTCCTCTTTTATGCTGCATAAACTTATCATTGTAAAGTTGTCATATTTACGACGAAAGTTACGCAGCAAATTTCAGCCACATACCATTGCCCTTTCTTGATCTTGCTACCCTATCTTCCATGAGTTTTTACGTTGGCTTTGACAATTCTTATCAGGGGATTTCCTTTGGGTTCTGCATATTTGTTTTTGATACAAACCGCTACAACAATCTCTATTGTTGACGTAATTTTCTACCGCATACCACTTTGCTGTCATGTTGCTCGTCAAAAGTTTGCTGCCATATTTTCTTCAACACTTTGCATTGATCTGGCCTTCATCACATCTATTCCTTGTTGTAAACTTTTGCAATCTCACTATAAAAACTTATCAATGCAAAGTTATCATCTTTACGATGAAAGTTGCGCTGTCATATCATCGATCTTTCTGCCAATATTTTGCTATCTTGCCGCATACTTGCTGCCATATCATCGATCTTTCTGTCAATATTTGGCTATCAAATTCTTCTCTATATTTTGCGTCAGCTTGGCTTTATTTATCAGTGTTTTTTCTTTGAAGTCTCCTTTAAATCCTTGACATAAGTGCTAAAAACTTTTCATCAAACCGCTATCCTTCGATGAAAAATTCTGCTGCATCCTTTCAGTGTTTCTTACTATATACGCAACCAATCTCTGCCAAATTTGTTGCTGCCACTACTCTTAGCTATCTTGCTACTATACTATGGGTTTTGTGCTATCATAAGACTCTAAAACGTCACTGGAATTTTTGTCATCAAACTGTTGAAATTTTCGACGAAATATTCTACCGCTATACCTTTTGCTGTTCTTCCTTGCAAACACCACCAAATCCTACCAAATATATTACTACCACCCACATCACCATTAAGGCACTCTTCTAACCCTAAGACACAACCATCATAGTCCTCTTTTACCCTATGCAGCCGACCCCAACAATAGTACATACCACAACCTTCTACTCCTAGATCGCTGTCGCTGTTGCCCTCTCTTGCTGCCACCACCATCTTCTTTAGTTGCTACCGCTACCATCTTTTTTTGTTGTTGCCACTGCCATCTTCTTCAGTTGATGCCACTGTCATCTTCCTCCGCTGCCATCTTCTTGGTTGTTGCCGCTACCGTCTTCCTCAGTCGCTGTCGTTGCCATCTCCCTATTGCAGCTGCTCACCCTGTGTTGTTGACACAACCTGCATTCTTGGGGCAGTCACGTAACCCTAGATTGTTGCCTTCGTCGCCACCTCAACCCCTACTGTAGTCAACCCAAACAGCAACACATACCACAGTTAAACAACAGCCAACCGTAACCTTCTTTCCAAGATCGTTGCCTCTTCCTGTTGCCAACAAATCATCTGTCGATCTATGCCCTAGACTTGATAATACAAGAAGAATCTCAACAGCACAGATCTGTAATCCTATGCCATGACATGATTGACATAAAGCTTAAAGCCATCGAGACGTGCATGGAGGACAAATTGCACACCTTATTTGCAGAATTCAGAATTGGTCGATCTCCAAGTTCAATGAAATCGCAATGAGGTGAAAGTTCGGATCACAAAGAGAGGCCTCCCGAGAAGGAAGAACAAGCTATGGATTCAATGTAACCATACATGAGGGTGGACTTCCCTCGATGGGAAGAGAGAGACTAGACGAGATGTCTTACGCGCGCGAAATGACATTTCCGCTATCACAAGACTCCAGATGTATCCATGGTCAACATCACTGCAATACATCTTGAAGGAGATGCGATCTAGTGGTACGAATGATTTAAGGACATTCATAGAGTTCTAAGGAGGGCTGATCCCCTATAGAGGTCAACCCAAGCTTAGAATCCCACAAGGGTTCTAACACTTGGTATCAGAGCTAAGTTTTGATCCTAGGACCTGTGGGTTTATCCTAGCTAGGATATTTGCCACCATCTTCTTCGGTTGCTGCCACTACCATCTTCTTCGGTTACTATCGTTGCCTTCTTCTTTGGTTGATGCCACTGTCATCTTCCTCGATTGTTGTCGCTATCATCTTCTTGGTTGCTGCCACTGCCATCTTCTTCGGTTGTTGCCACTACCATCTTCCTTGATCATTGCCACTGCCATCACCCCATGTTGTTGCCACAACCTGCATTCTTGGGGCAACCATATAACACTAGATTGCTGCTTTCGTCACCACCTCAACCCCTATTACAGTCGACCCAAATAGCAGCATATACCACAACCAAACAATAGCTAACCGTAGCCTTCTTTCCAAGATCGTTGATAAATCATCTACAAATCTATGCCCTTGACTCGCCAATAGATGAAGAATCTCAACATCACAGATTTGTAATCCTACGCCATGGCATCGGATGACATGATCGATGCAAAGCTTAAAGCCATTGAGATGTGCATGGAGGATAAACTGCATGCCTTATTAGCAGAATTTAGAATTGGCCGATCTCCAAGTCCGATGAAATCGTAGCAAGGTGAAAGTTCAAATCACAAAGAGATGCCTCCTGAGAAGGAAGAGCAAGCCATGTATTAAGCGCAACCATGCATAAGGGTGGACTTCCCTCGATGGGAAGAGAGAGACCCGACAGGATGGCTTACACATGTAGAATGATATTTTTGCTATCACAAGACTCTGGATGCATCCATGGTTAACATCACAGCAAACATCTAGAAGAAGATGCGATCCAGTGGTACAAATGGTTCGAGAACATTCATAGAGTTCCAAAGAGGGCTGATCGCCTACAAAGGCCAACCCAAACTTGGCTCTTATAACACTTGGTATCAGAGCCAAGTTTTGATCCTAGGACCTATGGGTTTAACCTATCTAGGATATTTGCCACCATCTTCTTCGGTTGGTGCCGCTGCCATATTCTTTGGTTGCAACCGTTGCCATCTTCTTCGGTTGCTACCGTTGCCATCTTCTTCAGTTGACGCCGCTGCCATCTTCCTCAATTGTTGTCGCTGCCATCTTCTTGGTTGCTGCCACTGCCATCTTCTTCGGTTGCTGCCACTATTATTTTCCTCAATCATTGCCGCTGCCATCTCCCTATTGTAGCTGCTGCCATCACCCCGTGTTGTTGCCGCAACCTGCATTCTTGGGGCAACCATCTACCTAGATTTCTGCCTTCGTCGCCACCTCAACCCCTATTGCAGCCTACCCAAACAACAGCATATACCGCAGCCAAATAGCAACCAACTACAACCTTCTTGCCAAGATTGTTGCCTCTTCCTGTTGCCGGTAAATCATCTACCGATCTATGCCCTTGACTCGCCAATAAAAGAAGAAGCTCAACATCACAGATCCTTAATCCTACGCCATGGCAATAGATAACATGATCGATGTAAAGCTTAAAGCCATCGAGATGCACATGGAGGACAAACTGTATGCCTTATTCGTAGAATTCAGAATTGGTCGATCTCCAAGTCCGATGAAATTGCAGCAAGGTGAAAGTTCAGATCATAAAGAGAGGCCTCTCGAGAAGGAAGAACAAGCCATGGATTCAGCGCAACCATGAATGAGGGTGGACTTCCCTCGATGGGAAGAGGGAGACCCGACGGGATGGCTTACGCACGTGAAACAGTATTTTCGCTATCACAAGACTCCCAATGCATCCATGGTCAACTTCGTTGTAATACATCTTGAAGGAGATACGATCAAGTGGTACGAATAGTTTGAGAACATTCATGGAGTTCTCACATGGAGGTAATTCAAAAGCGGGCTGCTGATCCACTATAGACCGACAGAATACGAGAACGCGAATGACCAACTCACGAAGATTCGCCAAACCTCAACCGTGCAAGAATATCAAACCAGGTTTGAGCATCTCTCAAATCAAATTCAAGATTGGTCTGAAAAGCAGTTGTTAGGGATATTCATCGAAGGATTAAAGTCGGAGATCAGATACAAAGTCAAGGCGTGATAACTATATACATTGAGGGCTGCTATCTCCTACACCCGCATCCATGAAAAATAGTTGAACAACGATGCCCGAAGGACCAAGATCATGAACCGATCAGCAACCATTAAGCCTTCGGCCTCCCCTACTACCAACCGAACCTCTCAGCCCAAGGAACTTATCCGAGAAGGACTCCGAGAAAGATCAACAAAAGGCCTATGTTGTTATTGTGACAAATCATGGAGTCACGACCATCGCTACAAGAGGGGACGCCTTCTTCAGGTTGAACTCTTCAATGATTCAGAGGGACGTACACAAGCATGAGGAGGAGGTCAAGGAGGAAGAATCACAACTGGCCGATTGTATGATGCATGCTCTTGCCGGCTACGCGAACCCGCAAATGATAAAAGTGGGAGGACGACTCAAACAATAACCAATCACCGTCCTCATCGATACCAGAAGCACTAAGAATTTCATGGACAACAAGGTTACTGCCAAATTAACTCTCCAGATTGAAGATATCAATAGGTTTGATGTAAAAATTGTAGATGGTTGAATCCTCCACTACAACCGAATTTGCCTACAGGTGAAACTAGTTTTGTAGGGCCAAGAAATCACTGCGAACTTATTCCTCCTCCCACTTGATGATTATAAAGCCTGCTCAATATTGAATAGCTATCAATGCTAGGTGATGTTTCCTAAAATTTTTTAAAATTAATTATGAAATTTTTCAGCAAAGGGAAATAGGTGTTCCTGCACGGGAAACATGGGAGTGACGTAACGACGATTTCGACGCAGTGTATGGAGAAAGTCCTATCAAAAATGCACAGCGGCTTCTTAATACAACTTCAATAGCTACATATAAAGAAGCCGATAAAGATTGAAGATCCAAACCTCCTCTTATTACTTGCTGAATTTTCGGATGTGTTTGCTGAACCGACAGAACTACCCCATACTCGACCGCATGACCACAGCAAGTTCGTAGAGGATGATGGCAAGATCAGCGCTCCCATCATGACATTATTGAAAAAAATGTTTCCTCTGGCATGATGAAGCTACAATAGCCTTTGATGCCCTCACGGCTATGATTTCATCAACATCGGTGCTAGCCTTACCCGATTCTGACAAAGTGTTCGTGATCAAATCTGACACATCAGGAGTCAAAATTAGTATTGTCCTCATGCAAGATGGCTGACCCCTAGCTTACATCAGCAAAGGCCTTTCTCTATATCACCTGAAACTATCAATCTATGATGAGGAAATGCTGACCATTGCTGAATTTGTAGCTTGGCATGATATAGGTCAATGACACAAAGGAGAGATGAAAATAAGCCTTGAAAAATTACAGCTTCTACTCACTCCAAACTCAGATCAGTCTCACATTACTATGGACAAAGGGCAACCACCATCTCAGAGGAAAGCCTGACTATCATTAAAGAACAACCACATGCCAGCACACGCAAGAAAGAAATAGCCGCTCGACAAATGCCAGAGTAGAAGGAAGTTTGCTATTGAAGTTTGAGTCTTCCTTTGTCTTTATCCCTACTAGCAGGAATCTATGACGACTTGAGCCTCAATGAAGTGATCTCTCTATTTCTTTGGACCCTACAAAATTGGAGATTATATCGAAGTCGTAGCCAGGAGATCAGATTTGTAAACTAAATAAAAAATACAACTGATCGTCCAAGTATCCCACCACAAATGAAAGTTTTAAAAGGACGACTTAGCCTAGATCTATCCAATCGACACCCAAGCTGATGAGGAGGCCCAAGTTCAGTTGATGATCATGTGAGATCACAAGATCATGACACATCACCGTCCAGTCCGTACTGCTGATGTTGGACCGCGAGAGCAGGATGCACATACTACATGGGGCACGAGGGAGCCTTATGAGGAGTTGCATATCAGGACCCAGAGACATGGAGCTCAGTCTTGAGGACAAGACCGATTTGAAAAGAGCGGGTATATTATGACCCTAATCGGTCTGTTAGGACCCTAGCTAGGTTGGGTCCTAGGTTCATTGAGTCATAAATGTAATAAACCCTAAATTAGCCACCACCTCCCTATTAAAGAAGTGGCCGGTTAAGGTTCCAAAAGAGTCCATATGAAGAGGGAGTTTTCTAGTCACTCCCTCCTCTTTGGAGAGGCCGACTAGGTAGAGGGGGAGAGTTCCATTTAGCTAGGACTCTATCCCCTTGATTGAATAGGAGTCCCCTACAGCCGCTGGCTACCTAGTTGGCTAAGGGTTAGGAGTTGAGGGGAAGAGAAGTCTTGGTTTAGTAGGAGTCATGATTTAATTAAAGAAGAAATCATATAAGGAGTTAGGGTTTTGAGTCCCTATATAAACTGATGTAGCCACCACTATTTTATCATGAATAAATCAATCTTTTTCAACCATTGTGGTTGACTACCAAAGAAGGCCCTATAAAGGTTAACCCAAGCTTAGAATCACGCAAGGGTTCTAGCACGATACCACTACCCAAGCCTGCTTCAGGTCACTGAATGGGCCTTCCAACTAGCCCAATTTGGTCCTGGTTCAAGCCCAATAAGCTCTCAGTCAAGTTGGCATGGTTTTGACCGAATACCAACTTAATTTGACTCTATACGACCATGATTAAGACTTAACTACTTAATCACATATCTGACATAATCATAAACAATCAGCATATTTTCCAGCATTCCAGCATGTCATTTGATAATCTGACATTTCGTCGAACCTCGGGCACATCGTCCTTCCTTCGACGTATCGCCTGATCTATCGGCATATTGAATTCCAACAACATCTGATCTTTTGGCGCAATACCCAATCCTTTCGGCCTAATGCCCGAACTCATGGCACGAAGTCCATCCTTCAGCACATCAACCAATCCTCCGGCTCGATGGTCAAATCTCTGACATGATGCTTCTCCAGCCTAATGTCTGATTCTCTTGCTTCAACAATTTGTCCTGTGATGGTTCGTATCCATGATTGAAGTTTTTCCTACTTCACTTATCTTAAAAGCATATTAGTTCATAATCTCATCAATTAATTTCATTATTAGAATTCAAGATTCAACAATCTCTTTATTTTTTATGATGACAATAATTGATGATAGAGTTTTAACTAAACTCCCCCTGTCTATATGCCATTATGAAATATTTTAATGAATTCAAATTTTAAACAAAAATGATAACATTTCAACTTTTTCAGTTTAAGTCAAAATAATTTTAATCATAAACCATAGCGACTTCAATAGTGATTATTGTAAAAATCATATACATAATTTCAGTTCATTATCAGAGCTAAAAACTTGAGATCATAGTAAGGCGGAATAGAAACGATATAGTTGCTGAAGGTAGTGGCCATGAAGATGATGTTGAACCTTGGGGTTACAGCTACAAAGATTGCTGCAATATCTGCAAGAAAAAAATAAAATCATTGAAGAACTTCGGAGTAGAAACAATCAGCATGAAAATGATGCTCAAAAGTTTGGTTCTGATGATGATATACCTCTTTACCCAAGGGAGTTTGGAAGATTTCAAGTAAGGCGTAGAGACCAAGATGAGTGGCGGAACAAATATAACCCAAAGTTGGACATTCCATAGTTTGAAGGTAGAATAAATGTTGATGACTTTATTGATTGGCTTAATATGATGGAAATAATATTCAATTTTCATGAACTGCTAGAACAAAAGAAAGTAAAGCTTGTAGCACTCAAACTCAGAAGAAATTCATCTTTTTGGTAGGAAAACCTAAAGAAGCAAAGATAAAGTGAGGGGAAGAGTAAGATCATGATATGAGAGAAAATAAAAAGGGAGTTGAAAAGAAAATATTTACCTGACAACTATAGGAAAGAATGTATTGACTTTATGGATAACAATCAACAAAAGCCAACTATCTTCGTTAGAGGACCCACATTATATTCTTCACCCGAGAATAAATATAATTTTTATGTAGATATGGACACTTTACCTATAGATACCTATTTATAAAGTATAGTCAAGATAAGTTGATTTAGGTTCCTAAAGTAACCATTAACAACCAAATGCCTTTAGTTAAATTAGGTAAAGTTTTTCATAAGGATCCCAAAGTTAAATGAGTACATATACCAAAACCCTATCTCTTGTAGGTTTTGTCTCCTAACAAAGGCTAGGAGCACTAAATGTTGTTTTGATAATGGATGCTCAAGACACATAACTTGAGATCTAAAATACTTTACAAGCTCACTAGTCTAAACAACAACAATAAGAAAAAATTATTAAAATTAAAATTTTTGGTAATAAGTATTTTGATAGTTCATGATTGCTTTTCAATGATGCATGAATTATGCATAGCTAGAGCATACTAGTAAAAAAATAAATTATAAATTTATGCTAATGCTACCTTTTTGTCTCAAATTAAACAAAAATACATTGATGATGCTCTAAAAGATGATTCATGAGTTTTTACAATGTATAAGGAGTTAAATCAACTTAAGAGAAATGAGGTATGAAAGCTTATTCCTAGACCTAGTGACCATCTTGTAATTAGCACTAAATGGGTCTTTAAGAATAAGTAAGATGAACTTGGTATCGTGGTTCGAAACAAGGCCAGATTAACGGTCAATGGTTTCAACCAAGAAGAAGGTATCGACTATGAAGAAAAATGCGTTGCCTATGAATGTTACAATAATTTAAAGTTATTTCAAATGGATGTCAAAAGTATTTTTCTTAATGACTTTATTTTTGAAAAAGTTTATGTTGAGCAACCACCTAGATTTAAGAATGTTTTTCTTCTGAATCATGTTTTTAAGTTATCAATGGTTTTTTATGGATAAAAGCAAGCCCCTAAGGCTTGGTATAAGAGGTTTAATTCTTCCCTTATTCAAAATAATTTCTCAAAGGACAAGTTCAATACCACATTATTTATTAAAAAATTTAAAAATAACTTTCTTATTGTTCAAATTTATATTGATGATATTATTTTTGGTTCAACAAATGAATATTTATGTGAGTCATTTGCCAAAAGTATGAGCTAACAATTTGAAATGATTTTAATGGGTTAATTGATATTTTTCTTGGGATTACAAATTAAGTAACTAAGTGATGAAACTTTTGTTAGTCAAACTAAGTATGCTTTAGATCTATAAAAATGATTGAACATGAATAGTGCTAAGGCTATTAACAAACCAATAGACACTTATACATAATTAGATATGGACTATGATGGAGAGTGTTTTAATTAAAAGACATATAGGGGTATGTATAGGTAGTATATTATACCTCACACCAACTAAACCTGATATTATGTTTAGTGTTGGACTTTGTACTAGATTTCAATCTAATCCTAAACAATCTCACTTTAAAGCAATTAAAAGGATTTTTAGATATTTAAAAAGAACTCCTAATAGAGGATTGTGGTATCCAAAATCCAAAAATTTTGAATTGATTGCTTATGCTGACTTTGATGAATATAGAATAGATAGAAAAAACACATCTGGAATATATCAACTCCTACGTCATGTACTTGTTTTTTGATCTTCCAAGAAACAAAATTTTATTGTATTATCTATAGCCGAGGTTGAATATGTAGCAGCGAGTGCATGTTGTGCACAAGTTATTTAGATTAAAAACACTTTAGAAGACTATGGACTTTACTTGAAAAATATTTCTACAAAATGTGATAACACTAGTGCAATATGTTTAATAAAAAATCTCATTCAACACTCTAGAACTAAACATATTGATATTTGAAATCATTTTATTAGAGATCATGTTAATATGATATATCTTTAGATTTTATTGATACAAAATATCAATTAGTATATATTTTTGCTAAACCATTGAATGAGGAATAATTCGATTTTATTAGAAGAGAACTAGGCATGTTAAGTCTTCCAAATGCATAAATCCTTCTTATACATTTTTTTATCATTATATCTATGTTTTCATGACTTAAGTTTTTTTTTAATCAAGATAATTTCCTGTCAGTCCTTCTTCTTGAATCAAGATCTTTTCAGTATTCATGACTAGATCTTTCATTTTTTTAATTGAAATATTGATGTAAATTTTTGCACCATTGAATCCTTCCATCCTTTTTTTTATATAATGACAAAGGGGAAAATAAAAAATTGCTAGCTTGCCCATCTCAAGAAGCAAAATTTGCTAACCTTCATGTTCTAAAGTGTATAAAAATTACTAAATTACTAGCTTGTATGTCTCAAAAACTTGCTAGTTACACTTCTCCTTTTTGTTAATAAAAAAGGCTAAGAAGTTATGATGAAGATTTGAAATTTTAATGCTTTGTAATCATGCATGATGTACCTTGATTATTTGAAGTTATGGCTAAAGTGATGACGATTTAAAATTTCATGTTTTGGAATTATGCATGTTATAACAAAATTTGATGATTTATAATTATGCATGCAATACTCCTGATTTTATTCTGATGATACATATGATGGTGAAGTGTGAAAGTCATCTTCATTAAAATTGTTTCGACTTGAATACAAATATATTATGATTAGAAGGTTATTATTCTGTGAATTCAAGTTTATTTCAATATGACATATAGATAGAGGGAGTTTTATCAAAACTCCATCATCAATTAGTTATCATCATTAAAAAGGAGGAGATTATTGAATCATATATTTTGATGATGAAATCAGTTGATGAGTTAGTGATCTAATCAACTTTTGAGAAGAATGATGCAGGACTAACTTCGATCATGAAAAGACAAAACAATTGAAATAGAAGAATCATATATTGGGACGAAGCTAGAGATCGGGCATCGGGTTGAAAAAATTGAACATTGCACCAAGATCAGATGTTGCAAGAGTCTGCATGCCTGATGGATCGGGTGATACGCTGAAGATTCAAACGATGCGTTGGAAGTTCAGAAGAAGTTCAGATGAACCATGACATGCCGGGAAAAATAGAACTCTTGTCTTTAGTCATTTTTGTGTTAATTATTGAAGGTTAGATCTAAATTGAGTTAGTTTTGGATGTAACCATGCTAACTTAATTAAAGGGCCCATATTTGGGTCAGACGGTGCCACCGCTAGACCAATCGGTGGAACCGCCTATTAATTAGAAAGTAAAGTGCATGGCCTCCCATGTTGTCAGGTGGTAATATCACCTGGACTGGGCGACGGTATCACCAGCAATTAATGCTATAGGCGGTGGTACTACTTAGGCTAGTGGTACTGCCAAAGCTCGGTCTCTCAGGCTTTGCTAGGTGGTAGTACCGACTGGTGCAAGCAGTGGTACCACTAGTACCCTGAAGACCCGAAAGATGCTGCAAGAGGTAAAATAACCGATTCCATATCCAAGTTGAATACAGGTCTATTTAGATGCATAAAGATGCTGAAGCCTCTCTCTGTTTCTATCCCAACTCAATAAACTAAGTGGTGTACTGAAGTTAAGTTTGAGGACTCGAGTAGTGCTCTTATCTTTCCTGAGTATTACTTTTCTTTCCCTTATACGTTGGGGAAGGAGGAGCAAGGAAACGATAAAAATAGAATACTACGATCCAATTAATGAAAAACACTTTCAATCAAGAAAACGATGTAGTATTAAACAGGAGGTAAAAAAATAAAAACACTTACAAGATTATCTCCAAATGCACACACTCTCTGCTCACTTACTTTATGAACTAAGGTCCTATTTATAGGACATAATTATAACTATCTCACACCACTTTCTTACTCCACTATCTTACTATCTCACCTATGATTAGCAACTACCCACTAAATCCTTAATCATGGGCCACTACCTCCACAACTCCTTTACATATTAACTACCTATTTAACTACCATGAATCAATTCTCAATACGCCCCCTTGATTCATAGTTATATACACCGATCTGAGACATAAAATAAATATGCTTCTGAACTAGAAGTAACTTGGTGAGAATATCTATAACTTATTCATCCGTGCCACAAATACTTCATATTATGGCTCCACTTGCTACAAACCGAGCCTTATGCTTTTGGCTATTTTCATCTACATTATACTTTATTTTGAACACCCATTTTAATCCAATAACTTTCTTTTATTTCTGTAGATCCATTAGCTCTCAGGTTCTATTCTTCTCAATTGACTTGATTTCCTCATTTATTGCTTTTCTCTATTCCTCTTTTTCAACTGCTTCCTCAAAACTTATAGAATTTGTACTAAATAAAATAAATATTGAATCATAAATCTCTATTAGTGATCTAAATCTTCTTGGAGGGGTTTCATATGAGGAATCATTTGTTGAATTTAAACTGCTACTAGGTGAGGTTGACATTGAACTTGTTGGAGCAGGATCTGTCACTTGATTCGGTGGAGTGACTAGTTCTGTTGGAATACGAATTTGTGTTTCATCTTCTTTGATCTCCCAATTCCAACTTGCCCATTCATCAAACACAATATTTCAGTTAATAACAACCTTACCACTTACAAGATTATATAATCGATATGCTTTGGATTATGTAGAATATCCAACTAAGATGCATTTTTCAGATTTTTCATCAAGCTTCTGATGGTGTTGTGAATTTACTAAAGCATAAACAATACATCCAAAAATTCTTAAATGACTTACACTTAGCTTTATACCATACCAAGCCTCAAAAGGAATTCGATTTATTAGTCTTTGTCAGTAAAATATTCAACAAATAAACTGCTGTTGCAACTGCTTTTGCCCAAAACTAATTTAAAAGATACTTTCCTTTAAGCAAATTTCTTACCATCTCGATGATAGTTTGATTCTTACGTTCGGCTATACCATCTTGCTCCAGTGTATATGGTGCTGTCAATTCTCTACGAATATCATTTTCTTCACAAAAAAATTAAATCGATTAGACAAAAATTTACCATCTCTATTTATCTGAAGTGTCTTTATGCATCTACCACTTTACTTTTCTACAAGTGCCTTGCATTTTTGAAAGTTATCAAATGCTTCAGATTTCTCAAGAAAATATATCCAACTCATGCGACTATTATTGTTAGTAAATAATAAAAAATATCGACTTTCACTAAATGATTTTGTATTCATAGGTCCACATAAGTCAGCATGAATCAATTCAAGATAATTAGATGCTCTCCATGCTTTTCCAATATGAAATGATTTCTTACTTTATTTACCATAAATGCATCCTTGACATACATCAAGTGTATTAATTTTTGACAATCTGTAAACTATTTTTTTATTTAACAATGTTAAACCCTTAATGTTATAGTGTCCATATCTCAGATGTCATAAAATTTTCTTATTCTTTTGATTTGCAACAAGAGCATGTTTCTCAATATTTGAAACATCAATTGAAAACATCTTATTTTAAGTCATGCAAACATTCACTATAATCAAACCAGATTTCTTATCTTTAAGAGTGCATAAACCATCATAAAATATAACTGAATATTCAGTATATATTAATTGTCCAACACTTCATAAATTTTATGATAAACTAGGAACATTGAAAATATTATCAAGGTACAAATTATGTGATAAACTAGGAACATAAAAAACATTATCAATGTGTTTTATCTTCCTTTGATTTATCTTCACCTCAATTATTCTTTTTCCTTCTATTTGGATTTGCTTGCTATCTCTAAGTTTAACTTTGAACTTGTGAGTTTCATTAATATATCTAAATATTGATCTTATGCCTGACATATAATTAGAACATCCGCTATCCAAAAACCAAATATCATTTAAGATATCATTGGCCTGTGAATGAGTCATAAACAACTTACTATTGTCTTCATTTTCCTTCATATAGCTTGCTTATTTTTTTTATTTTCTAGCAATATGCCTTCATATGACCAAACTTTTTACAATAGTGATATTGAGTTCCACTCTAATTTGATTAACTTTCATCATACCCATCAAAGTGTCATCTTCCTCTTCCTCTTCCATTTCCTCTACCACGAAATTCTCCTCTGTCATGTCCTATTCCTGTTGATTTTTTATCTTCTTTTGAAGTAGAAGACTCCCCTTTAACCTGAAATATTTTTTCTTCACTTTTTTTTAAGTGACCTGTTCAACCTTGCTTCATGTGCTTGTAGGAAACCCATTAGTTTATCAAATGAATAAGTAGATAAGTCCTTTGACTCCTCAATTGTTGCAACAATATGATTAAAAAGTTAAGCTTCTTAAAACTTTTACAATAATTATATGATCATGAAGATGTTCATCATAGGATTTCATTTGACTAACAATTTCAGTCACTCGAGAAAGAAAATTTTACACCAATTCATTACTTTTTATAAAAAATATTTTAAACTCATGGCGAAGGGTTTGAAGTTTTACTGTCATCACCCTTGATGAGCCTTGAAATTCATTTTGAAGTATCAACCAAGCTTGTCTTGATGTTGCCACTGTTGTAATTCTTATGAAGATCGTCTCATGTACAATTTGTTGAATGAAGAACAATAAATACCTTTGAGTCATTCTTTCTATTCTCCCTCAGCCTTGGTTTCTTCATCTGGATCTACATATCCATTCTCTATCAAGTCTCAAAGGTCTTGAGACTTGAACAGAGTCTTTATCTTGATACTCTAAAATTGATAGGATTTGCCCGAGAAGATGAGAATAAGGGGTTGAGACATAGAATTACCATTAAAAACCATAATACCAAGTTCAAATTGAAACAAGGCTCTGATACCACAAATATTGGGGAATGAGGAGCAAGGAAATGATAAAAATAGAATATTATGATCCAATTAATGAGAAACACTTTCAATCAAGAAAATGACGTAGTATTAAACAGGAGATAAAAGAACAAGAATACTTACAAGATTATTCTAAATGCACATACTCTCTACTCACTTGCTTTATGAACTATGGTCCTATTTATAGGATATAATAGTAACTACCTCACACCACTTTCTTACCCCACTATCTCAGTATCTCACCCATGATTAGCAACTGCCCACTAAATCTTTAATTGTGGGCCACTACCTCCATAACTTATTTATATATTAGCTATCTATATAACTACGATGAATCAATTCACATATCTTTCCCTTTATGTGCTTTTTTTCTTTCCCTTTATTTTATGTGGTTGCCGTTGGGCTTGAAAGGAACTCTACTGCCTATTATCATAAGCTATAGGCGAAACAATAATGTCCCATAAGGTAATAGGTGAAACAGTCATAATAATCTTGTTTGCTCGAATGGCTAGACTCACGTAAACACCCACACCCAATACACTAGGAGGAGGAGACCAAGTGAAAAGAATAGCTACCAACAAGACCCACGAAGCAAGCTCTTTCTCATTACAGGTGCCGCTATAGCGAGCAGATTATTGGCTTTTCTGCAGAACTTTAGAGAGAAGTAAAAGAACTAGTAGAGAGAACTAGGAGTACTTTCAATCTGCAATACCTTGGAATGAACCAAGAGTACCTATTTATATTGATTAAAGGATGAAATACAAATATTTCAAAATACCAGAAAAATCCATTATATCTCAACAGATTCATCCTCATCTAACTAATTTAATTTATCAGTTATTTTATTCTAACTAATTAATCGTAACTAATTGAATTAATCTTAACACATCCCCTTAATTCAATTAGTTATAACTTTAAGTTGTTTTCAGAAAAAATAAAACTTTTTCTTTTGCCAAAGCTTTTGTGAAGATATCAACAAGTTGTTCCTTGGTGTTGTAGTAGTCCATTTGAATCTCTTCTTGATCAACCAATTCACAAATAAAATGATGTCAGACTTTAATATGTTTGGTACGCCCATGGAAGACAGGATTCTTTGTCATTGCAATAGCAGACTTGTTATCGCAATAGATTTTAGTTGGTCCATCTTGATTTTCTTGAAGATCTGCTAGAATTCTTCGAAGCCAAACTATTTAACATGCTGCACTTGTGGCCGCAACATACTCTACCTCAGTGCTTGAGAGAGCAATACATTCTTATTTTTTTTGTTGTCCATGAAATCACACCTGAGCCAAGGTTGAAAACAAATCTTGAAGTACTTTTTCTATCATCTGCACAACCAGCCCAATCACTATCAGTATACGAATATAACTTAAAATCTTTTACCTGTTCATAACGAATGCCATAATTGAGAGTCCCTCTGATATATCTAAGAACTCTTTTTAGCTGCTCCAAAGTGATGCTTGCTAGGACTGTGCATGAATCTGGATAACAAGTTAACTGTAAACATAATATCTGGCCTTGAGTGTGTGAGATACATCAACCCTCCAATTAAACTTCTATATTATTGCTCATTTGTTTTTTCCACTCCATCATCTAATAGAAATTTATCATCTGTATTCATTGGAGTACTCACTGGCTTACAAGTTGACATATAAAATCTTTTTAACAAATCTTTAGCATATTTTTTTTGGCACAAAAAAATTCCATCTACATCTTGAATAATTTTCATTCCCAAGAAATAGTGTATAAGCCCCAGGTCAGTCATTTCAAATTCTAATGTCATATTTTTCTTAAATTCGATAAGTATATCTGATGGATGAGTTTCTAGTATAAATCATATCATCCACATATAAACAAACCATAAGAATCTTCATACCTTGAATTCTTATATATAAAGTTGGCTCACTTAAACTTTTCTGAAAATTATGTTAAAGAAAATAATTATCAATCTGACTATACCATGCTCTTGGTGCTTGTTTTAAGCCATATAATGTTTTGTCTAATTTGTACACTTTATCTTCTGATCCTTTAATTTCAAATCCTTTGGGCTGCTTAACATAAACTTCCTCTTACAACTTTCCATTCAGGAATGCTGATTTAACATCAAATTGATAAACCTGTCATTTTTTTGGGCCGCCAATGCTAATATAATTCTAATTGTCTCAATTCTAGCAAATGGAGAAAAAGTTTCTGAAAAATCAATACATAAAATTTGAGTATATCCTTTGGCAACCAAACGGGCTTTATGTTTTTGCAACGAGCCATCAGCATTAAATTTGGACTTGTACACCCATTTAAGTCCAATTGTTTTTTTTCTTGGAGGCAAATCTACCAATTCCTAAGTCTTATTTTTCTCTATAGCTTGTAACTCATCATTCATTGCTTGTACCCATTATTCTTTCTGAGTTGCAACTTCAAAACAAGTAGGTTCGAATGCAAGACATGCAAAATCACCAGATTGATATATTTCTGAAATACTATGAAATTTTTGTGGAGGTGATTCAGTATCACTTGATTCATTTGAGTCATTCAAAATACGAGAAGAGTCAGATGAGGTATTAATATGCAATGGATCATTTGCTTTATCTTCTTCTACAGATATTGTTGTTTCAACTGCTTCAGAATTCCAAGCTTCTTCTTCATTAAAAAATAACATCATGACTTATAACTAATTTTTTTATTGTAGGATCAAAAAGTCTAAAACCTTTTGTCTCATTACTATACCCAACAAATATGTATTTAATATTTTTCTCATCAAGTTTACTTCTTTTTTCAACTGGAATATGGAAGTAAGCAGCATAACCAAAACTTCTTTTAAATGACTTACTTCTGGCTTTCTGTTTAACCATGCTTCATAAGGTGTTTTTCCTTGTACTACCTTGGTAGGAAAATGATTTAGTAAACACACCGATGTATTCACAGCTTCTGCCCAAAACTCCTTTGGTACTATTTTTTCTTTAAGCATACATCTAGCAGTCTCAACCATCACTCGGTTTTTTCGCTCTGCCACTCCATTTTGTTGGGGGGTATAGCTTGTAGTGAGTTCCCTATGAATGCCTGTATTCTTACAAAAATCAAAAAAATCTTTTGAAGTGAATTCACCCCCTCTATCAGTACGTAGAGTCTTAATAAAACAACCACTTTATTTTTCCACAAATGCTTTAAAATTTTTAAAAACTTGAAAAACCTTAGTCTTTTCTTTAAAAATATACCCACATCATTCTTGTACAATCATATGTAAATAGTACAAAATATCTACTTCCACCTTCTGAGATAGTTTTCATAGGCCCACAAATATCTGTATGCACAAGTTCCAATCGATTTTTTGCCCTCCAGGAATGATCTGTTTGAAAGGTATTTCTATGTTGTTTTTCATAAATACATGATTCACAAACTGTATCTTTATTTTTAATTTCAGGCAAGCCAACTACTATATTTTTTTGATTTAATAGTTCTAATCTATCATAATTCAGATGACCATATCTTTTATGCCATAATGTTGATTCATTAGTACTAGTAGCAACGAATGCATATAAGGAGAAATCTGAAAATACCAAGGAAAACATTTTATTTTTTGTCATCCTTACTATTGCTACTAATTTACCAATTTGTTTTCATGAATCAAACATTTTTCATCATAAAAATAATATAATATTATTTTCTCATCAGTTGTCCTACACTAATGAGATTATGTTTAAACCAGGAATAAACATCACATCATTAATAATTTCTTTACCAGATTTGGTATTCACAACAATTGTTCCTTTTCCTTCCACTTAAATTTTGTTGTCATTCCCCATCAGCACTGTAGATCTGACTGAGTCATTGAGTCTCTGAAATAAGCTTCTATCCCCTGTCATATGATTACTACATCCACTATTCAAAAATCATACAGAACTAGAATATTCTTCATCAGATGCTATAAAGAGAATATTTTCTTCATTCATTTCTTCACTATTATTTTTCTCATGATAATTTGTCTGATTTTTGTTTCAGCAATCTTTTTCAAGATGTCCATATTTTTTACAGTAAGAGCAAAGAGGAATATTTAGATTTTTATTTTTATACCAGCAATCTCTTTTAATATTTCTTATTTTTTGCAACAAAAGCATTGCCGGGTTTCTTTATTACCTTCATTTGATCGACCTCTTTCTCTGCCATTTCGATCTCTCCCTTGAGATATGGTTTCTGAAATTTTCTTCTGTTCATTTTTTTTATCTATCTTCATTTGGAGAGCATGTTCTGAAATCTCATCAGAAGATCTATTCATTTTTTGTTCATAAAGTAAAAGAGAACCCATTAATTCATCAATAGATAATATGCGTATATCTTTAGCTTCTTCTATAGCAGTAGAGACCATATCAAATTTCGGAGATATACTTCGTAAAACTTTTTCTACTATAATTTGATCTTTTAGGTTTTCACCGTACGATCTCATTTGATTTACAATAAAAGAAACTTTTGAAAAAAAATAATGATCGATTCTGAATATTTCATTATAAGAGTTTCGAACTCACGACGAAGAATTTGAAACTTTGAAATTTTTACCTTTTCTGTGCCTCCAAACACATATTTTAATATCTTCCAAGCTTCTGTTGATATTGATGTCATCATGATTCGGGGAAATAGAGAATCGTCTATTGCTTATTGTCGCATATAGAGAGCTTTTGCATCTTTCTAAATATTCTCATTCATATGATCATTTTGATCTTTAGTAATCTTAGGATCATGTAGATCATACTCAATAAAACCATTCTTTACCAAATTCAATAATCCTTGTGAAATAAGGAGAGTTTTCATCTTAATAGCCCAAAATTGATAATTGTCACCTTTTAGAATAGGAAAAAGTTGATTAGGAACACTTACTCCAATACTTGTCTTCTTTTTGTTTGTTTTTTCTGGATCTACTAGCTTTCCCTTTCTTTTACCGACTATTCCTGATGATCTTATTTGAATTTAGCTCTGATACCACTGTTGACTTTTCTGCAGAACTTTAGAGAGAAGTAGAAGAACTAGTAGAAAGAACTAGGAGTACTTTCAATCTGTAGTACCTCGAAATGAACCAAGAGTACATATTTATATTGATTAAAGGATGAAATACAAATATTTCAAAATACCAAAAAAATCCATTGTATCTCAATAGATTCATCCTTATCTAACTAATTTAGATCTGTCAGTTATTTTATTCTAACTAATTAATCATAACTAATTGAATTAATCTTAAGACAGATTATACGTTGCTTTTGTTTGTTTCATTTAATGAAAGAAGAGAACGTGAGTGCAGCAAGAATAGAAGATGGTGCACAACTCATATAATTTAGTAACCTCCCTCCCTCATCACTGCTTACATCTTAATTGAATTGAATCGCAAAGATACTTTATACTTGACTTTTAGCAGATAGAATAGAAGATAGGCACACCACCCCTAGTTGCTTGTTCCTTATCTTATTGCTTGTTCCGTTAGTTATCGTGTTCTTTGACTATATGCTTATGTGAGTTCTTTGATTAGTCAACGAATATTATTCTTATTTCATAGTATTGGGTGAGATGTCCTTTTTTTTAAACTATACTCTTGATTCTACCTTGCCGACGCATTCCCAAAGGGGCTAAGAATGCATGATTGATTCTAGATACGATTACATTGATTGCCTCTCTCTACCCTTAACATAACTTCTCTATCTGTCTCTCTCTCTCTGACTTAGAGCAACAACCTACTTAAGTGTACAGTGGGCCTTAACCGTTGATTCCATCAGAGATTAGACTGAATTGCTTCCTTTCAGTTTCGGGGATGCCTCAATTCTAACTTAAAGTAAGTAGCATTGTTACGATCTTCTATATTAGGAAGAAAGATTAGATGTGTCTTTTTCTTCTATTGCACGTAAGCTTACTTTTATTGTTTCGCCTATAAGCTTTGGCTTTCTTTGGATAATAAATGGTAGAGAACAAGTAAACAAGCTAAGGCTTTAAGATACAAGCATGAAGTACATCGCGTGCATGAAGTACATCGTGTTGAATAAAAGAATCTCATAATCACTAAAGGCAAGTACTTTTGAGTGTAAGTTAGTTCCTCACTGACATTGAACTTTATGCTTTGACCACAATAGAACAAGCAGGGGTTTGTACATTAGGGAGCAAAACGAATAAGCAAGGATGAACTTTACAATTGAGAATTGATTCATGATAGTTACATAGATAGTTAACATGTTTAGGAATAATGGCTCATGTTTAGGAGTTGTGGAGGTAGTTTAGGAGTTAGTGGGGATAATTATTAATCATGGGTGGGATAGTGAGATAGTAGGATGAAGGAAATGGTGTGAGGTAGTTACTATTATGTCTTATAAATAGGACCTTAGTGAATGAAACAAGTGTGCAGAGAAGAGAGTATTTGTATTTGGAGACAATCTTTTAAGTGTTCTTGTTCTTTTACCTCTTGTTTAATACTACGCCATTTTCTTTATTAAAAGTATTTTTGTTAATTAGATCGTAGTATTCTATTTTATTATTTCCTTGCTCCTCCTTCCCCAATATTTGTGGTATCAGAGCCTTGTTTCAATCTGAACTAGGCATTATGGTTTTTAATGACAATTCTATGTCTGAACCCCTTATTCCCATCTTCTCGGGCAAATCCTATGAATTTTGGAGTATCAAGATGAAGACTCTATTCAAGTCTCAGGATCTTTGGGACTTGATAGAGAATGAATATGCAGATCCAGATGAAGAAAACAGGCTGAGGGAGAATAGAAAGAAGTACTCAAAGGCATTGTTCTTCATTCAACAAGCTGTGCATGAGACAATCTTCTCAAGAATTACAGCAGCGACAACCTCAAGACAAGCTTGGTTGATACTTCAAAATGAATTTCAAGACTCATCGAGGGTGATTACGGTAAAACTCCAAACCCTTCATCGTGAGTTTAAAATTTTGTTTATGAAAAGCAATAAATCGGTGCAAGATTTTCTTTCTCAAGTGACTGAAATTATTAGTCAAATGAAATCATATGGTGAACATCTTCATGATCAATAATTATTGTAAAAGTTCTGAGAAGTTTAACTTCAAAATTTGATCATGTTATTACCGTAATTGAAAAGTCAAAGGACTTATCTATTTATTCATTTGATAAACTAATGAGTTCCTTACAAGCACATGAAGCAAGGTTGAATAGGTCATTTGAAAAAAGTGAAGAAAAAATATTTCAGGTTAAGGGGGAGTATTCTACTTCAAAAGAAGATAAAAAATCAATAGGAAGAGGACGTGGCAAAGGAGGATTTCGTGGTAGAGGAAATTGAAGAGGAAGATGATACTTTGATGGGTATGATGAAAGACAATCAAACTATGATCAGAAAAACTACAAGAGTGAAATTCAGTGTCACTATTATAAGAAGTTTGGTCATATGAAGACAGATTACCAGAAAAGAGAAAAGCAAGCAAGTTATGTGGAGGAAAATGAAGATAATAGTAAGTTGTTTATGGCTTATTCAAAAGTTAATGATATCTCATATGATATTTGGTTTTTGGATAGTGGATGTTCTAATCATATGTTAGACATAAAATCAATATTTAGAGATATTGATGAAACTCACAAGTTAAAAATTAAACTTAGAGATAACAAGTAAATCCAATTAGAAGAAAAATGAATAATTGAGGTGAAGATAAATCAAGGGAAGGTAAAACACCTTGATAATATTTTTTATGTTCCTAGCTTATCACATAACTTATTGGAGTGTTGGACAATTGATAGATATTGAATATTCAGTTATATTTGATGATGGTTCACGCACTATTAAAGATAATAAATCTGACTTGATTATAGTAAATGTTTGTATGACGCAAAATAAGATGTTTCCAATTGATGTTTTAAATATTGAGAAATATGCTTTTGTTGTAAATTAAAAGAATAAGACAAATTTATGGCATTTGAGATATGGACACCTTAACATTAAGGGTTTAAGGTTGTTAAATAAAAAAGAAATAGTTCATGGATTTTTTAAAATTAATACACTTGATGTCTTCTACTTCAAAAGAAGATAAAAAATCAATAGGAAAATGACGTGGCAGAGGAGGATTTCGTGGTAGAGGAAATAGAAGAGGAAGAGGACACTTTGATGGGCATGATGAAAGACAATCAAACTATGATCAGAAAAATTACAAGAGTGGAATTCAGTATTACTATTATAAGAAGTTTGGTCATATGAAGGCAGATTGCTAAAAAAGAGAAAAGCAAGCAAGTTATGTTGAGAAAAATGAAGATAATAGTAAGTTGTTTATGACTCATTCATAAGTTAATGATATCTCAAATGATATTTGATTTTTGGATAGTGGATGTTCTAATCATATATTAGGCATAAGATCAATATTTAGAGATATTTGGGGGAAGTCGATATTTTTTATTATTTACTGATGATTATAGCCACATGAATTGGGTATTTTTTCGAAGAATTCAAGGCACTTGTAGAAAGGCAAAGTCGTAGATGCATAAAAACATTTCAGACAAATAGAAGTGGTGAATTTATGTCTAACGAGTTTAATTCATTTTGTGAAGAAAATGGTATTCGTAGGGAATTAACAGCACCATATATACCAGAGCAAAATGGTGTAGCTGAACGAAAGAATTGAACTGTTGTCGAAATAGCAAGAAGTTTGCTTAAAGGAAAGCATATTCCGAATCAGTTTTAGGCCGAAGTAGTTACAATAACAGTTTATTTGTTAAATATTTCACCGACAAAGGTTGTTATGAATCAAAATCCTTTTAAAGCTTGGTATGGTATAAAGCCAATTGTAAGCCATCTAAGAATTTTTTGTTGTATTACTTATGCTTTGGTAAATTCATAAAATCATCATAAGCTTGATAAAAAATCAGAAAAATACATCTTAATTGGTTATTCCTTATAATCCAAAGCATATCGATTGTATAATCCTATCAGTGGTAAAGTTATTATTAACAGAAATATTGTCTTTGATGAAAGGGCAAGTTGGAATGGGGGGATCAATGAAGGTGAAACACAAATTCGTATTCTAGCAGAACTAGTTACTCCATCGAATCAAGTGATAGATCCTGCTCCAACAAGTTCAACGTCAACCTCACCCAATAGTAGTTCAAATTCAGCAAATGATTCCTTATATGAAACCCCTCCAAGAAGGTTTAAACCACTAACAAAGATTTATGATTCAATATTTGTTTTATCTATTTTAGATCCTATAAGCTTTGAAGAAGCAGTTGAGAAATATCGAAAAGTAATGAAGGAGAAAATCAAGTCAATTAAAAAGAATGAAATCTGGGAGCTAAATGGATCAACCGAGAGAAAGGAAAGCTTTTGGATCGAAATGGGTGTTCAAAACAAAGTATAATGTAGATGGAAATATCCAAAAGCATAAGACTCGGTTTGTAGCAAGTGGAGCCATAACATGAAGTATTTTTGGCACGGATGAACAAGTTACATATATTATCACTAAGTCACTTCCAGTTCAGAAACATATTTATTTTATGTCTCAAATTGGTGTATGTAACTATGAATCAAGGGGAGTGTTGAGAATTGATTCATGATAGTTACATAGTTAGTTAACATGTTTAGGAGTAGTGGCTCATGTTTAGGAGTTGTGGAGATAGTTTAGGAGTTAGTGGGGGTAGTTATTAATCATGGGTGAGATAGTGAGATAGTGGGATGAAGAAAGTAGTGTGAGGTAGTTACTATTATTATGTCTTATGAATAGGACCTTAGTGAATGAAGCAAGAGTGCAAAGAAGAGAGTGTGTGCATTTGGAGATAATCTTGTAATTGTTCTTGTTCTTTTACCTCTTGTTTAATAGTACGTCATTTTCTTGATTAAAAGTATTTTCGTTAATTAGATCATAATATTTTGTTTTATCATTTTCTTGCTCTTCCTTCCCCAACATCCACTAGCAACGACTTCCTAAACAAGCAAAGCTAGGAGTTTATGGAGGGCACATCAGATATGTTATTCTTCAAGTTCTTTGTCTTGCTACTTATTTCTTTATTGTGTGCACAAACGCTTGTCAAATTCTATCTTTCGGGTTGAGCGATGCGTTAATTTATTGCTCGGGGTACGCCTAGAAAGAGGAACTCGCCTTAGCACCATGGAACAATCATTAATATGCTTTGAAATAAACAAGGGTTTCTTTCTCTACTGAAGTAAATTTACGTGATTTCATATGATGAGATGTTTGTCTCAATCCAATATTGACCCGCACGCACCCCTATAGTCAAGAAAGTGTCTGCTACTGAAAAACGTACGGGCGCCCTTACTACTCAATCCAATATTGACCCGCACGCACCCCTATAGTCACATTAATGCGGCCCAAGTTAAAAAGAGGCAGCACAGCTATTGAAGCAGATTATTTACCCAAACTCTATACTCACTCTCATTAATGCAGTCAAAGTTAAAGATGGGCAGCACAGTTATTGAAGCAGATTCCCTATCTATAGAGGAAGCAATCAGAATGAGAGAAAGAAGCGAGTTTACGCTTTTATAAACGAGAGAAAGATGCGAGTTTGCTATATAAATGAGAACAAAAGAATTGAGTTTACTATATTCTATCATATGAGAGAAAGAAGCTTGTTTACTTTAATTATTTACTAGATTCTATCATATCCGACTTAGACCACTGCAGCGGGACAAAAGTTGACACGTATATAAGTCTGGACCACTACAAGGGAAAGAAAGCCAATAAGGTAATTCTTGTAGACGACACTCGCATCACACCGATAACGCTTATTCTCTTTTCCACTAAGCTCTCACACTGATAATGCTTATGTTCTTAAACTATCAGCTCTCGCATTGCTAACGGTTCAACGACCTCTTACACGGGCTTCTTTCCAGATTACTCTTACCGACATTAAACTTGCTAACGCACACTTCAACGACCTCTTATACGGAGCTTCTTTCCAGATTACCCTTACCGACATTAAACTTGCTAACGCACACTAAGATACAACGCAACAAGTGGAACTCACCTTAGCACAACTAAAAGAATTCCTAACGATTTACTTGTTGGAACTCTACAACAATGAAAGTACACCACTAACATGAAAGCAGATCACTAGCATTAAAGTATACCACAATAGCTTCAACGCCCTATTATTATAAGAGCTTCTTTCCTGCAACCACTCGGAAGAGGCAAGGCATCCCTAAACAGAAGAAGTTTGCTTACGTCCTTTAGTGCCCGCCTCTGTCCTTTAGTGCAATGTATAGTATATATAGCCTTTAGTGCTAGGATAGGGTTTGACTGTCTAGCTGACTGATTTCAGTGAGATTAGAGAACAAGCAACTATGATAAGAAAGCTATGATAAGTAACGAGCAACTTCTAAACAAGCAATGACAACATGGCGCATATACTGATTGAAAGCTTCTTCTTATAAGCATTGTGTATATACTGATTGAAAGCTTCTTCTTATGGGCATTCATTGCATATGTATAGCTTAGCGTTCGTGGATCTTAAATTAGAATAGAATTGTTAGCATAGAGAGCGTACTACCTTAACCTTAGATAGTTGTTGTCTTGTAGTCAGTCCTAAAGGCTCTTTCAACCTTAAGTAAAGTAAGCCAGCAAGAGAATGAAGCTGCATTTCTTTCATCAACAGGATAGGCGTAGAATGGGAAGGGTTGATTCTCTCTCTGGCTTGGTCTCGTTGCCTTCCCACATGCCTGGACTACGTATAATCTCGAGAACCTTTCAAAGATCACGCGGCGAATTGCAAAGGAGTCTAAAGTGGTGTTGAAGGTGCATGACAAGGGTGAAAGCTCAGCTAGCAGCAAACATCCACCTAATTCGTCCACACCAAGTGGCCAAAAATGCTTCGAATATCATGGTTTGGATATATTACTTTAGATTGTCCGAATAGGAGGATTGCTACATTTGTTAAAAAACATAGTGATGGAGAAGGAAATGAAGCCAATGACGAACCAAAATATGATGATGATGAGGAAGAGGTTACTTATGTTGATCATGGTTTGTCTTTTATGTCCTACAATGAATGCAAGAGTGAATTAGAATTTGGTGGTCATATTTTGGCTCTAGTAGTAGTAGAGGAGAATGAATAATACAAGGAGCTACTAGCAATCATGAAACCAATCCTAAAGGAGTACCAAGATGTTGTATCAGAAGAGATCCCATATAACCTTCCACCTTTGACAGACAACCAGCATCATGTTGATCTTAATCTAAGGGTTAATCCTATAGATCATTTGAATTTAGTTCAGAATGAACAATATAAGGAGTTACCAGCAATCATAAAATCAATCCTGGAGGAGTTCCAAGATGTTGTACTAAAAAAGATCCCACATAATCTTTCACCTTTGAGAGACAACCAACATCATATTGATCTTATTCTGAGGGTCAGTCCTATACATCATTTGGATTTGGTTCCTCATTCTATAACTAAGCAATTAAGTAAAATTACTGATGAGAGAGTTAAGTAGATAAAAAGTTACATGAAAAAGTTAAAGCAATAACTAAAAATCAAAATGAGAGGTACATGTAAGCTACCAACAAACAAGAAAGTATAAGGAGTTTAATATAGGTGATTTGATCTGAATTTATCTAAGGAAGGAGAGGTTACCATCAGAAAAATTTAGAAAATTAAAACCAAAGACTTATGGTCTAACAATATGCTTAAGAGAATTGACAATAATGCTTGTGAGATCAAGCTACTTTAAAATTATATGGTGTTCCCAACATTTCATATGATTGATTTTAGTCCTTATCATGTGGTTGGAATAAATGAGGATAAGTCTTTTTCAATCAGGGGAGATTGACATGGGAGTGCATACTTTGCTACAGTCAACTTAAGTAAATTTTGTTACTTCCATGATATTCTCTACAACTTACAATGCTTGTCCTTTTATCCAAACCTCTCAAATATGACAGCTCATGAGCATTTTAACTAGAGAAAGTTAAAGTTGCTTTATTAATAGGTAATTTGGAAGGTAGAAAGTTAAAGCTATTTCAAGATATTTTTATTCATGACCAAGCAATACATTAAAGGGGTTAGTTAGCATATGTAAAACATTTAATTTCATAGTTCCCTATGCATGAAAGGTTATTTCTTGCATTAGTACTTATTTTGGTATTTTAGGATTAAAAAAGAAGTTTAGAATATGATGATATTGGCAGAAGCTCTTTGAGTTCTCTCTTAAATTATATATCTCTTGGATGCTTCCTTGAGTAGTGAGTATTTTGTTACAGTTCTGTATCCTTATTTAATATCTTTGGGGTGGTAAATTTTATGTATCCTTTTATGATTTTAAACTTGACAGTAAAATATTTATCGATTTTATACAAGTTCTATCCTGAGTTTGTTTCTTTTCTACAACTCGACTTTTCGATTTCTTTGGTTTTTTTAAATTTCATTCCTCTCTCTCCCTTTTCTGGTATCACATAGCGACTTTCAATAGTGATTATTACAAAAATTATAAGTATAATTTTAGTTAAATAATCACATCATATCCAAATGTCAAATAGTTACACATCTCAACCAAATATCAGAAGTTATTTTCATCAAATACAACATGCATATGAGTGTTACATCATAAAAAAAAAATCATTACTTCTTTCCCTTTGTCATAAAAAAAAAGAGAAAAAAGAATTGTATAAGCCACTACTTTTCTCTCCCCCTTTGTCATTATCTAAAAGAAGAGAATGCTTTCATTTTATCATGATGCTATCGAATCTCGGATTTTGATGATGAAATTAATTGATGGATTTTATGATCTAACCTGTATGTTACAGATGAGTGATGTAGGACTAACTACGACTGTAAAAAGGTAATATAATCTAATATTTGGCTGAAGTCAAGTTTGGGCATTGGGCTAGGATTTAGACGATGCAGTGGGAGATGAAGAGCACAACCAAGAAGAAGTAGATGACTATGCGCTTATGACCATCAATAATAAGGTAAGAAACTGACTTAAAGCTTCCTTTACTTTTGATGAATTGTGAAAGATTGTGAAATGACTTTCATGAACTATTTGATGAATTTAAGAAGCTTAGTAAAACTTATAAATTACTTACGAAGGAACATGCATTATTTGATAGTAAAATTGAAAACATGTATGAAGCATCAACATCATGCATTTTTTGTTCTAACTATAAGTCATTAGAGGCAATTAAAATAGAAAATATTATAGTCAAGATCTGACTGGAAGAAGTGTTATATGAGGACTTCGAGATCAAATAGAAACCGATGCTTCCTTAGCCGTGTGGAACATGGATGAGCATTATTTCATTCCTATAAGTGATCTGACTGGAAGAAGTGTTATATGAGGACTTCGAGATCAAATAGAGAATCTTTCTTTCCATTCCTCATGAGCCACTTATTTCTCCTAAAGATTCAATAAAAGTTATTTTCCTCCTTTTTTTCAAAATATTCGATGGTTTAACACCATTGGGATACTTTGAATAAACTCGAGTACATATAGGAGACACCTGTGCTAAAACATTTGATCAAGATATTTTCCAAGGTCTTTGCTCAGGATCTTATTCCCCTGTGCGAAAGTAGTTGGTTCCGTAGTTTGAGAAATCTGCTAATCCTAAGTACTCCATATCCATCATTGCAAATAAGTATATAAAATAGAAAGAGGATAACATGACTAGAAGAATCGTGTAAAAAATGTGAATTTATCTAGTTGAGGCATTCTTATTTGAATTTCAGAATAAGGCTTCGATTTGAAAATTTCAATAAAAAAATATGTATCAAAAATATGTTTAACTAAAAATGTGAGTATGGGTAGTGAGTAATTAAATTAGTAAGTAATGATAAGGCAGAGTAAAAAAAATATATATAAAACTTGATTTATAGCAGTTCGATTGTTCTAACCTATGTCCACTCTCGATTCCTCTTCCATCGAGGCCACCGACTTTCACTATCAATCTTCTTTCCAATGTCCTGACCTATAGTGGTTCAATTGGTATGACTTATATCCTTGTTATATCCCTTCTCCGTTTAACATGCTTAAGAGAGGATCTTTATACATCTCTTTTATAGAAGACCTCACATCTCCTTAGAATAACCTCTAAACTCAAGGAGGAAGAGATTGAAACACTATTTCAAGAGGGTTTATAACACTTCAATTTCTTGCATCAAGAAGTATGAGTGAGATATTTATAGACCCATAAAGACTTCAAAAACTGAGTCAAAATTCAAATCCCTAAGATTTCGGGGTACTGAAGGTACTACCATCGACACCAAGAAATATTACTACAAAATAGAACTCGAGAATCTAGGCTCTAGCGGTATCACCATCGGCTTAGGTAGTACCATCGCTTGAGCCTGGTGGTATCACCGCCCAGGCCTAGTTAAGGTCACCAAATTGGCCTTCCAACAGTCTCAATTCGACACTGGTTCAAGCCCAATGAGTTCCTAATTAAGTTGGTATAGTTTTGACCCTATACCAGTTTAATTTGACTCAGAATGACCATAATCAAGATTTAACTACTATAATTATAATCATGAAGCTTTCAGCATATTGTTCAGTATTTTGACATGTCATTTGATCATCCGGTACTTCATTTGAACCTCCAACATATTATCCTTTCATTCGACGTATCATTTGATCTATTGGTATGTTGACTTCCCATAACCTCTAATCTTTTGGCGCAATACCTCATCCTTTCCAATGCCAGAACTCATGGCATGAAGTCTAACCTTCGACACATGACCAATCCTCTAGCCCGACATCCAATTTTTGACACGATGCTTTCTGATCCAATGTCTAATTTTCCTATTTCGACAATTTGCTCTTCGATGATTTGAGTCTATGATTGATGTTTTTCCTCTGTTACTTATCTTAAAAGTATATTAGTCCATATTCAATTATTTCATCATTAAAATCCGAGATTCAATAGTCTCCTTTTTTATGATGACAACCAATTGATGACGAAGTTTTAACTAAACTCAAATATTATAATAAACTCAAATAAAAAATAATAACCTTTTAATACTATTTTTTGAATTCAAGTCAAAATAATTTCAATAAAAAATCATAGTGACTTTCAATAGTAATCATTGTAAAAATCATATGCATAATTTTAGTTATATAATCACATCCTATTCATAGTTAGAATATCAAAATAAATACACATCTCAAACAGATATCATAAGTTAATGTCATCAAATACAACATGTATAAGAGTGCAACATAGTTGCTACGTTATCAAAATATTACCATTACTTCTCCCCCTTTATCATCAACAACAAGAAAAAATGTGCAAGCTACCATTTTTCTCTCCCCCTTTGTCATCATCAAAAAGAATAGAATGATATCATGTTATCATAGTGCTACTTATATTTATTCATATCAATATGCCAATTGTAAAACTACTTTGATATCATATGAAGAATATTAATATCGAAGATAAGTTCAAGTCATAAATACAAAGAAGTCATATGAAATAAATCTCATATCAAGAAATCAAGTTAATGATCCATTGGGATGAATCTCTTGATTCATATCAAGATAAGCTCAAAAGAAAGAATTATAGAAGAACAAATAGTAAAAGATCTCGATTCATATAAAATAAATCTCAAGTTATAAAAATCAAGAAGTTAAGTGAAAAATCATGATTCTTTTGGATAAATCTCTTTCTCTGTCAATAGCAAAAGGAAAGAATTATAAGAGAATAAAGACAAAATAACTCTCAAATCTTGAATATCGAGAAATCAAGTGAAAGATCATGAATTATTTGAAAAATATCCTCTTTAGTAAAAGGAAGAATCATATGAGAAGAATTATTAAGATATCATATATTTGAAAGATTCAACATACCTAATTCTCTTCTAATAAAATTGAATTGTCTCTCATTCAATGGTTGAGTAAAAATATTTACTAATTGATGTTTCGTACCAATAAAATCTAAAGATATATCATGATTGTTAATATGATCTATAATAAAATAATATCTAATATCAATGTATTTAATCCTAGAGTGTTGAATATGATTCTTTGTTAAACAAATTACACTAGTATTATCACATTGTATAGGGATATTTTTTAGGTAAAGTCCATAATGCACTTGTCCCTATATATTCAGTCTCAATTGTAGATAATGTAACAGAATTTTACTTCTTGAAAGATCAAGAAATAAGTGCATGACCTAGGAACTGACATGTTCCAAAGGTACCTTTTTCTATCTATTTTATATCCTGTAAAGTTGCATTAGCATAAGTAATTAAATCAAAATTTTTAGATTTTAGATACTACAATCCTAGATTGGGAGTTCCTTTTAAGTATATAAAATTTTTTTAACTGCTTTATAATAAAATTATTTAGGAAGGATTGGACTAAAATCTTGCATAAAGTCCAATATTAAACATTATATCAGATCTAGTTGCAATGAGATATAATAAGCTACCTATCATACATCTATAAGTTTTTTATTCAAAGCATTCTCCTTCATTACCTATATCTAATTTGACAAAAATGCTCACGATGTATTAATTGCCCTAACACTATCCATATGAAACCTTTTTAATAGATCCAAAGTATACTTAGTTTGACTAATAAAAATTCTATCATTGAGTTGCTTAATTTGTAATCTTAAGAAAAATATCAATTCGCCCATCAAACTCATTTTAAACTCTTGACAAATGATTCATATAAAGATTTATTTATAGAACTAAAACTTAACCAATATAAATGTTAAAAGTAAGAAAATCATTTTTAAAATATTTAATAAATAATATGGTATTGAACTTGGATTTCAAAATATTTTGAATAAGAAAATAGCTAAGCTTCTCATACCAAGCCCTAGGGGCTTGCTTCAACCCATAGAGATCCTTAGATAATTTGTAAACATGATTTGAAAAAAAGATCATTTTCAAGTCCGGGTGGTTTTGCCACATAAACTTCTTCAGAAATAAAGCTATTAAGAAAGACACTTTTGATCTCAATTTGAAATAATTTAAAATTTTTAAAACATGCATAGGCTAAGAGTATCCTTATGGCTTCAAGTTTTGTTACAAGAGTGAAGGTTTCTTTATAGTTAATACCTTCTTCTTGGTTGAAACCTTTCGCCACTAATATAGTATTGTTTTGAACCATGATACTTTGTTCATCTTGCTTATTCCTAAAGACCCATTTAGTGTCAATCATAAGATGATCATTGGGTCTAAAAATAAGCATCTAAACCTTATTCTTTTAAATTGATTTAATTTTTCATGCATCGCCATGGCCTATGAGTTATCTTTGAGAGCATCACCAATGCATTTAAGTTTAATTTGAGATAAAAAGGTAGCATTTACATAAATATTTTTAAATGAACGATGAGTTTGAATACCTTTTGATGTATCTTCAATAATTAGCTCCTTAAGAAATGCATCTACATACTTCTATTCCTTAGATAACGCTTCTCTGGAAGTAGATGCAAGTTACTTTGAAGAGGAGAATTTTCTTTCTAATTCATATTATCAAATTCAAAATTATCAACAAAATTATTTTTCTAAACATTAAAAAATTCATTAAAAGCAATATGGGTAGATTCCTCGATAATTAAGTTCTTTTATTGAGAACTCGATAAGCTTTATAAGTTGAGGAATATATAAGAAAAATACCTTTATCGAATTTTACATTAAAATTTTCTAAGACATCTTTTTCATTTAAAATAAAATATCTATAACCAAAAACTTTAAAATATGTAATGTTATATCTTTTATTATTCTACAATTTATAAGGAGTTTTAGATAGTAGAGATCTGATGAGAATCTTGTTCATGACATAGCATGTTGTGTTAACAATTTCAGCCCAAAAATATTTGGGTAAGCTATATTCATTAAGCATGGTTCTTGCCATCTCTTGTAAACTCATATTCTTTCTCTAAATAATTTCATTTTATTATGGGTTTCTTGAAGTAGAGAAAATGTAGTTATACCCATTTGAATCATAAAATTTTTAAAAATCATAAATTTTAAATTCACCACCACGATTACTACAAATAGAAGAAATCATAAAGCCTTTTTTATTTTAGACTTGTTTGTAAAATTTCATAAAATATTTAAAATAATCACTTTTGTGTGCCAAGAAATATGTCCAAGTATATCTACTATAATCATCAATAATCATAAAAATATATTTATTATCTCCTAGAGTTGTGATATCAATTGGTATAAATAGATCCATATTAATTAATTATAATGGTCTAGAGGTACTTACTTGATTTTCTAGTTTAAAGCTACTCTTTATTTGTTTTCCTAGTTGATATGCATCATAAATTTTATCTTTGATAAATTTAATAGTAAGCATTCCTCTTACAAGTTCTTTAGTTCTGATTTGTGAAATCAATTTTATAACTTGCATTACCTAATCTCCTATGCCAAGTCATGTATCATCATTTAAAATCTAAAAATAAATTTTGTTATGAAAATCATCAAGATCAATAGTATAAATGTTATTGTTCCTTAAGGCAATCATAGATTTATTCTTATGTGGTATGTCTATGATGCAAACATTAGACTCAAATTTTGATATTAGATCTCTTATCATACAATTAACTAATGCTTAATAAGTTATATTTAAAACATCTACTTGTTGAATCTCGGATTTTGATGATAAAATCAATTGATAGTTTGCTGATCTAACATGTGTGTTAGAGATGATTGATACAAGATTAACTATGACATAGAAAGAAAATTACAATAAGATGTTGGGCCAAAGTCAAGTCTGGGCATCAAGCCGGGGTTCAGACGATGTAGTGGGAACTCGTCAAGAGACTTGTTGGAAGCTCGCTGAAGGTATTGAAGGCTCGTCGGGAGCTCACTGAAAGCTCACCGAAGGTATCAGAGGCTTATCGGGAGCTCGTCAAAGGTGATCGGGAGCTTGCTAGGAAGGCGTTGAGAGTTCGTCAGAAGAAGACCAAGAGACTCACCGAAAGATCGTTAGAGGTTGCTAAAAAGCTTACCGGGAGTTAGGAAGGTCTTGTTGCACTTGATGATCATAATGATTATAATAAATTAGTCACAATTAGTATTAGTTAGGTTTGAGTCATGTTTGAGTTAGATTTGGAAGGAATCTAAATTAACTCACGTGAGGCAAACCAAGTCCACACTTGGGTTTGGATTGAGTTCAGGTTGAGCTCAATTGGTTGACCTGGAAAGGGGTCAACTGAAGGTATAAGTCAAGATTGAAAAAATAGAGAAAACACTTTTTTGGGATTCTTAGAGGTTGTACCGCTAGTGGGTGACGATCGTACCACCTAGGTCGACGATTGTACTACCACCATCGCCCTGTATTTCGGGCAGCTATCGGTGACAGTACCATCGGTGCCGATAGTTGTATCACTCGTACCTAGATTTTTTAGATATGTTTAAATTTTTAGCACCAATTTCTGAAGCCTATTGGGGTCTATAAATACCCCGATTCTTCTTACATTTAGCACAACAATTGGGCTATAAATTCTGTGAAAAAATTATGTGCTAAAATTGTGCAAGAAAAAGAAAGGGGGCAAGGGAGTGAAAAAAAAGGAGTTGTAATGTTTGTAAAGTCTCCCTTGTGTGTTAAGTGTAAAGCTTGTAAGGTTCCTCTCCTAAGCATGTGAAAAGAATAGTAGGAAGTGTAAGGGTTTGGTCTAGCCATTTCTTGTAAGCTCCTATTTTTTCTTTCTACTACTCCACTTTGTTGTGGATTTCGTAGAGTAGAGAAGTTATGGATATATCCATTTGAATCATAAAATTTTTAAAAATCATTATTTTAAAATTCTCCACCATGATCACTTTGTATTGAAGAAATCATGCATCCATTTTCATTTTAAACAACTTTGCAAAATTTTGTAAAACATTTAAATGTATCACTTTTATGTGCTAAGAAATAGGTCTAAGTATATCTACTAAAGTCATACACTAAAACAAATGCATATTTACTACAACCTAAACTTGTAATGTCAATTGGTCCAAATAGATCAATATGGATCAATTAAAGTGGTCTAGAGGTACTAATTTGATTTTTCAAACTTAAAACTACTCTTTATTTATTTTCCTAATTGACAAGTGTCACATACTTTATCTTTGATAAACCTAAGATTAGGTAAACCTCTTACTAGTTCCTTGGTAGAGATTTGGTTTAAAAGTTTCATGATAGCATGACCTAATCTTTTATGCCAAATCCAAGCATCATCATTTAAAGCCAAAAAATAAGTTTCATCACAAAATTTTTCAATATCTATAGTATATACATTGTTATTTATCAAGGCAATCAAGGATTTATTTTTGTGTGGCAATTCAATTATGCAAGCATTAGGTTGAAATTTAATCACATATCCTTTATTAGGTTAAAATTTAATCACATATCCTTTATCACATAATTGACTAATGTTAAGCAAGTTATGTTTCAAGTCATCAACTAACAACACATCTTCAATCAAGAGGTTGATGTGTTGTCTATTGTTCCTTTTCCAATGATTTTACCCTTGTTGTTGTCTCCGAATATAATAACTCATTCACTTAAGCCAGTGAGCTTAGAAAAATAAGATGGATCTCCGGTCATATGCCTTAAGCATCCACTATCAAGATACCATTTGGTGCTCCTAGCTTTAATTTGGAGACAAACCTACAAGAAGAATATATTTGATTTAGGCACCCATTTTACATTGAGTCCTCCGAAAAATAAGATGGATCTCCGGTCATCTACCTTGAGCATCCACTATCAGGATACTATTTGGTACTCTTAGCTTTAGTTTGGAGACAAACCTCCAAGAAGGATATATTTGATTTAGGCACCCATTTTACATTGGGTCCTTCATAAAGAACTCTTTCTTTCTTTCTAATTTATTTTTATTGTATAAGGTTTTCTTTGGAACCCATACTAATTGATGTGGACTACATTTTCTAAATTGGTATTTGTTTGCCTTATGTCCTAACTTACCACAAAAATTACATATGATTCTTGGTGACATGTTTAATGTAGGTCCTCTTACAAACATGGTTGGCTTTCGTCGGACATTACCAACAAAGCCTATGCCATTTTTTCTATTAATATGACCCTTATTTGCAAGGATCATATTTAGGGATTTGTTCCATATTTTAAATTTTTCTAGTATAGTTTTAAGTATGATATTCTCTTCTTTAACATTATCTATCAAATCACATTTAGAATATGGTTTATGTGAAACTATGAACCATGTATTTCATCAAGTCTTTTAACTAACAAATCATGATCGACTTTAAGCAATTTAAAAGACTTGCTAAGTTTTCTAAACTCATTGAATAAATCATGAAATATATTTAATAATTCTAAAAAAATTTAAAGGCTCACTGACCTCATCTTCGATCGCTATTAAGGCATAGTTAGCCACTTCATTTGGAGTTGTCTTCCTCATCCGAAGAGCTCGATTCATCCTAAGTAGCCGAAAGTGATTTCTTTTTTAGTATTGACTTCTTCAAATGAGGACATTCATTCTTGTAATGTCCCGATTTTTTTACATTCATAGCAAATGACATTGTCCTTCTTCGGTTCTTTTTTTTATAGTACTTATTCTTTTCTATAAATTTTTTAAATTTTCTTGATAACAAAACAATATCATGGTCCTCATCACTCGAGGTTTCACTCGAGGAGTCGTTTGTTGTTCGAAGTGCTACATCATATGTCATAAGAGAGTCCATCAATTCTTCAAGAGGCAAGTTATTTAAGTCTTTGGCCTCTTGAATAGCGGTTACTTTAGGATCCCAATTTTTAGGTAAAGATCTCAAAATCTTACTAACTAATTCAAAATTTGAAAAATAATTTTCAAGTGTTTTTAGGCTATTGACAACATCCATGAAATATTTATCTTTGATTCTTTTAATCTACTAGTCCCCTCGTTTGTGATTTCTAGAGTGTGCCAAATATCAAAGGTCGATTCGCAAACGGAAACACGATTAAACTCATTCTTATCAAGAGCACAAAATAAGACATTTATAGCCTTAGCATTTAAAGAAAAATTCTTCCTTTTCAAATCATTTAGTTCATTCATTGGCTTGGAAGATTTTTCAAATCCATTCTTAACAATATTCCATAGATCAAGGTCTAAAGAGATAAGAAAAATATGCTTCCTTATCTTCCAATACGTGTAATCCGTCTCATTGAACATGAGAGGACGTGAGATGGAATGTCCCTCATTCATGCCAAAACAATCATTTACTCAAGTGGGTGTTATTCCAAAGAGTAAGTATCTTGCTCTGATACCAATTGTTAGGACCAATTGGCACTAAGGGGGGGGGGAGTGAATTAGTGCAAGTGTACATTTTTCATTTTAAACAAAAACGTTTCACTTTAAGCATGATAGGAAGATCCAAAGCTTGTTATTCAAATAAAGCAAGTGAATGATAGAATATTGCTAAGTTTCTTGTTTACTAATTACTTAAGAAAGAGTAAGAAAATCCAAAAGATAAGAAATGTCGTAAGTGAAATATTTGCTTACAAGGAGTAAACAAGATCAGAAGCGTTAATAAGGATAGCAAAAGATGAACTCACAATTTTAATAGTGGTTTGGCGCAAACGGCCTACGTCCACTCTCGAGTCCTTCTTGAGGCACACTGATGTCCACTACCGATCTTCTTTGGATGAAGACCAAACCCTTATACTTTGTTTATAAGGGAGACTTTGAGAAAATTTCTAACTTTAAGCTCTCTCCCTTCCCTTTTCTTTTACTTACAAATTACACTCAATTTCTTTTTCACAAAGTTTAATTGCCCAAAAAGAGTTATTGTGAATGCAAGAATACTTGGGGTATTTATAGACCCCAAGTGACTTCAGAAATTGGAGTAAAAAATCAAACATACTCGAAAAAATCAGGTACGGGCGATTTACCCGCCGACCTGGGCGGCTCAGCTGCCCGAACACCAAGGTACGGACAGTTTACCCACTGGCCCTAGGCGGATTAATCGCCCAAAGTACCCAAATTCTTGGGTACGTGCGATTCAATTGCCCAGCCTAGGTGGGTCAGTCGCCCGAAAGCCTGGGGGGCGGTGGTACATCCACCGCTCACCGGCGATTTACCCGTCGGAATTTTCGTAAAAGTGGTTCCCTCCACTTTTCAAATTTTAACTTGAACCTGATGTTGACCAACCCTCTAGTCAACTAATTGAGCTCAATCAAATCCCAATAGTGGACCCGATTGTGTTTTTGAGTTGATTTGGATTCCTTCCAAATCCAACTCATTTTGGACTCAAGCCCTAACTATGAATCAATGATTATAACACTTAATGACCAATCAAGATAATCAAGACCTAACTCTCGCCAATCCGGTAGCCTCTGGCATTCTTGCGATGAGTCTTCTGATTTTCTTCCAACGATCTCCCGGCGTATTCCTAGTGAGTTTTCTAATCCCTTCGGCGAATCTCCAACCGAACTTCAGCAATATCCCACTGCATCGTCCGAACCCGGCCCGATGCCCAAGCTTGATCTTGACCCATCATCTGGTTGTAATTTCATTGCTCCTGTCAGAGTTAGACCTATAAATCTTACTCTAACACACATGATAGATAAACACTCATCAATTGATGTCATCAAAATTCGAGATTCAACACTAAGCAAGTTTTCCAAGCTTCTGTTCATTACCTCTGTTTGCCCATCGGTTTGTGGATGATGAGAGCTGTTGAAATTCAAACATGTACCCAATTTCCTTCATAGAGTTCTCCAAAAATGTCTAAGAAATTTTGAATCTCGATCAGACACTATAATTTTTGGAATGCCACGCAATCTAACAATCTCCTTCAAGTACAAATCAACAATATGAGATACATCATTTGATTTATTGCAAGGAACAAAGTGAGATATCTTTGAGAATCTGTCAACAACAACCATGATAGAATCTTTGTCTTTTGAGTTTTTGGCAGTCCCAAGATAAAATCAAGACTCATATCCTCCCATGGAGCATTCGGCACTGGCAATGGAGTGTACAAACCTGAATTTTGGCTTCTTGTTTTTGCCAAGTGACACACTCTGCATTGCTTCATAAATCTCTCCACATCTCTGAACATCTTAGGCCAATAGAAATTTAATTGAATAAAAGCTAGAGTTTTGTCCCTACCAAAATATCATCCTAAAGTACCACCATGAGCTTCAGCTAGAATTACATGTCTTAAAGAACAAGATAGAACACACAAGGTATTAGCTCAAAAAGGAAATCCATCAAAGATAGAAAATTACTAAAAAGAACTCGATTTACAATTCTGCCATATTGAACTGAAATCCACATCATTTTGATTGAGATATTTGAATGTCACAAATCCAACCACTTTAACTTCCATGGCAGATAATAAATAATATTTTCTGGTCAATTCATCAACAACTATATTTTGAGCACCAGATTATGCTTGATTGTGAAGTTATAAGATTGTAGGAACTCCACTTAAGATGTATGCCTCTTGTTTAGCTTATGTTGGTGATTAATAAACTTCAATGCCTCATGATTAGAATATAAGACAAATGGCAGGGCAGAAGATATTGACCCTAATGAGATAAAGCTCGATAAATAGTATAGAACTCCTTATCATATTTCCTCCTTGTATCATTTAGCTTCTCACTAAAAAAGGCAATGAGCTTTGATTCTTGGACTCAAAACAACACCAATTTGCACATTGGAGGCATCATTTTCAACCTCAAATACTTTGTCAAAATTGGGAGCTTCGGTCACCTTTCTTTTTAATAGCTCAAAAGCTTCATCAGCCTCATTAGTCTACTTGAATTTAGCACCTTTTAGGCATTCGGTGATTGGAGCAACAATCGAGTTGAAACCCTTGGTGAATCTTCTGTAAAAGGAAGTTAAATTATGGAAACTCCTCACATCATGCAATGAAGTGGGTGTTGGCCAATTAAGAATAGTTTCTACCTTACTTTGATCTATCATTATTCTATTTTTTAAAACAATATATCCCAGAAACACCATACTAGGAGTAAAAAAATCACACTTTTTCAGATTAGCATAAAACTTTTGCTACCTTAAGATAAGAAAAATCTTCTTAAGATGATTCATATGCTCTTCCTCACTCTTGTTGTACACCAATATGTCATCAAAATAAACTATAACAAAAGTCCGAATGCATAGCTTCAAGTTTATGATTTATAAATCTCATAAAAGTACTATGAGCAGTAGAAATCCAAATGGCATAACCATTCATATAAGCCTTCTTTAGTTTTAAATGTTGTTTTCCACTTATCTCCAAGCCTCATTCGTATTTAGTGATAGTTACTCCTCAAATCAATTTTAGAGAAAATAGAAGCACCATACAATTAATCAAGTAAATCATCTAACCTCGGAATGGGAAAAACATAGTAAATAGTGATTTTGTTGATGACATGACTATCCACACATATTTTCCAAGAATCATCTTTCTTAGGCACCAACAAGGGTGGAACAACACAAGGACTCATACTTTCCTGAATCAACCCCTTTTTCACCAACTTATCTACTTGTCTTTGAAGTTCTTTATATTCCTTGGGAGTCATTCTGTAAGTTGTCTTGTTAGGTATGATATCCCCCATAATAAGACCAATATGATACTGGATGTCTCTTAATGGTGAAAGACCATGTGGAATCTCTTCTTGTATAATGTCTTGAAATTCCTCCAGAATTGGTTTCATGTTTGTCGATGGCTCCTTGTGATGTTCATTCTTTTCTACGACTACTAGAGCCATAATATGATTACCCCTTTCCGGTTCACCCTTGCTTTCACCATAGGACATAAAAGCACTAACTTCCTTCTTTAGTGCATTAATTTCAAAAGGTTGTAATAGAGTTAAAATAATCTTCTTTTTATTCACCTTAAAAGAATAAGTATGTTTATAACTATCATACAATACTCTCCTATCATAATGCTATGGTCTGCTCAACAGCAAATGACAAGCATCCATAGGAACAATATCACACCATATTTCATCGTTATAATAGTTACCAATATAAAATAGAACTAAACATCTTTTAGTTACCTTGATGTCATTTTTTTTTTGCAGCCAACATAATTGGTAAGGATGCATAAGGGATTGTGTCTAACTAAACTTCTACACCATCTCGAAAGATACCACATTCTCAAAGCTGCCACTATCAATGATCACCAAGGACATATTGTCATTAGAGGTACATTTAGTATGAAACACATTCTTTTTCACCCAACTTTCATCCTCAGCCAAATAAGATACTTACAAGCTACGTTGTAACATAATAGATAAACCATGATCAGCATAAGTAACTTCATCATCATCATCATCAGATTTTTGTTCGTCATTAGCTTCATTTCCTTCTTCGTCACTATATTCTTCAACCAATGTAATAATCCTCCTATTTGGATAATTTGAAGCAATATGCCCAAAACCATGACACTTGAAGCATTTTTGGCATTAGGTGTAGAAGAATTAGGTGGCAGTTTGCTGTTGACTGATCCTTCACTCTTGTCTTGCCCCTTCGATACTATTTTGCTTTGGTGAGTAGGCTTAGAATTTTCTCCTCTCGGATAGCCATCTTTTACCCCAAATCGAGAACCCTTTCCAAACTTCTATTATTTCTCTACTTTTAAAGCTACCTTACTCACATCATTCAAAGTCCAATATGGTTGGAGTTGAACCACTTTGATAATATCATATTTTAGACCTCCTAGGTATCTTATAATGGTCTACTCTTTTGGTTCCATAAGCTCTCCTTTTAACATAAGATTGTCGAACTCTATTGTGTACCCCTCCACACTAAGATTTTTTAACTTAAAATCATGGATTTTCATAAAAATTTCTTGCTTATAGTTGTCAGGTAAGTATTTTCTTTTTAGCTCCCTTTTTATTTTCTCCCATGTTACTTTCTTACTCTTCCCTTCATACTTTCTTTGCTTCTTCAGATTTTCTCACCAAAAAGATACATTCATTTAGAGTTTAAGTACCACAAGCTTAACCTTCTTTTGTTCTAGTGGTTCATAAAAATCAAATATTCTTTCTACTATATTGAGCTAATCAATAAAGTCATCAATATTGATTTTAATTTTAAATTCTGGAATATCCAACCTTAGGTTGTATTTATTCTGTCATTCATCTTGGTCTCTATGCCTTGCCTAAAATCTTTGAAACCTCCTTGGGTAAAAAGGTATGTCATCATCAGAACCATACATTTGGCCAACATTTTCATACTAATTATTTTTATTCCGAAGTTCTTCAATAATTTCATTTTTTTCTTGCAAACTATGTAACAAACTTTGTAACTACAACTTCAAGGATTCAATGTCATCTTTATGGCCACTACATTCACCAACTGTATTTTTTTCATTCCGCCTTGCCATGATCTCTAGCCTTTAGCTTTGATACCAAACTGATACCGGAAAAGAAAAAAGAGTAATGAAATTCAAGAAAACAAGAGAAACCGAAAGTTAAGTTGTAGAACAAAAACAAGCTCAGAACAAAACTTACAAAAAATGGATAAAAAGTTCATCACCAAGTTTAATGTCACAAGAAGATACAAAAAATTCACCACATCAAGGAAATTAGATAAGGATATAGAACTAAATCAAAAGACTCACCACTTAAGGACGCATCCAAGAGATACAGAGTTTTGGAGACTCCAAAGAGCTTCTGCAAATACAAATAAGGTATTAAAAGTTCTTTCTAGCCCTATAATATCAAAATAAGTACTAGTACATGAAACAACCCTTCATGCATAGGGAACTATGACATTAAATGATTTTCATCTACCAACTAACCCCTTTAATGCATTCCTTGGTCATGTCTTGAAACAACTTGAATTTTGTCCAAGGAATATGCTCATGAGCTGTCATACTTGAGTGGGCTAGGTTAAAAACTCAGAAATATTATAGTGTACTATGGGGAATACTATAGGATCAGTAAAATCCATAAGTGTTGATTGTAGCAAATTAGACACTCCCGTGTCATATATTTAAAATCACACACGAAGACATTAGTAGAGTTAAAGTGTCTATGATTAATATTATAGTTCATAGTTATGAATTATTTAAAATGAAATCAAGTAAGGCCATTAGGGACATGTACACCTGGTTCACGGATGTCGTCAATAGCCTAAAAGCTCTTGGTAAATATTTTTTTAATTTTGAACTTATTAGTAAGATATTAAGATATCTTCCAAAAAGTTGGGATTCTAAAGTAACTGTAATTCAAGAAGCTAAATATATAAATAACTTTCCTCTTGAAGAACTTATTGAATCACTTATAACTTATAAACCTATAGCTCATGATGAGCTTGAAGTACCACTTCCAAAGAACAAGAAGGATTGGGTATTGAAAATTGTAGATGACTCCTCGAGTGGGACAATGACATTGCACTATTAACCAGAAAAATTAAAAAATTGTGAAAAAGAATAAAACTTATAAAAAAAATGAACTAAAAAGAGACAACGTTATATGCTTTAAATATAAGAAGCCAGGATATTTAAAAAATGAGTGTCCTCAATTAAAGAAGAAGGCGCCACGCAAGAAGAGGCTCTCTCGATGACTTGGGATGACTTAAGCTCATCAGATGAAGAAGATCATATCAATGATGAAGTTGCCAACTATGCTCTCATGACCATCCATGACGAGGTAAGTGAGACTTCCAATATCTCCTTTGCTGGATATTGAATATATTTTCATAAGCTTTATGATGAGTTTGGAAAAATTAGTAAGTCTTATAGATTACTTAAGAAAGACCATGATCCACTAGTTAGTAAATTTGAATAAATACATGTAGCATTACCATTACATAGTTCATGCACCGATTGTAAAACTTTAGATGAACTTAGAAAAGAAAACTTTGTATTAAAACAAACATTAGAAAATTTTAGAATAGGAAATAAATCTCTAAACATGATTATTGCAAATAAGGGTCATGTTCATAGGAAAGAATATATAAGCTTTATTGGAAATACTCAACAAAAGCCAACTATCTTTGTTAAAGGATCCACTCTAAACTTACCACAAAAAATTAAATACAGTTTTTGTGATATATTTAGACATAAAGCCTACAAATATTCATTTAGAAAGTATAGTTCACATAAATTAATTTGGGTTCCTTAAGGAACCATAAATAACCAAAAACCTCTAGATAAATTTGGTAAAGCTCTTTATGAGGGACCCAAAGTAAAATAGATATATAAATTAAAACCATCTTTCTTCTAGGATTGTCTCCAAGCTAAGGCTAGGAACACTAAATAATGTTTTGGAAGTGGATTGACATCTAATACTCCTTCAAGCTCACTAGCCTAAACAATGATAACTAAAATATATATATTGAGTTAAAATTATTGATAATAAATCTTCTAATGGGTTGATTATTATATAATGAATCTTGATTTATTTTCGATGACGCATGACTAGAGTATATTATAACTATATAATCTTAGTTGTTTTCAATGAAAAATTATTAAAATTTACAAAAAAAGGGATTTTGATGATTGAATATTAGTTTGGATGTATCATTGACTTAAAATGCTATGATGATTGAAATGGGTTTCTTATTGCACGTATATAAAAAATTATTTTTTCAAAAATAGTGCACCAGCGATGGCACCATTGGACTAGCGGTGGGACCACCAGAACACACTGTCCAAATGCAGTTGGACCACTAAGTTGGTAGTTCCACCGCCCGAAATCCTACCTTTATAAACCTCACTTAGGGCCGGTAGTGGAACCGACCCTAAACCTCTCAACAGCCCTCTAAAACCCTCTCCATCTTTCATTCCCTTTGATTTTCCTCTAGAAACTCAAGAGAAATTCCTCTACTCTTCAAACCTAAGGATCAATATCTATCTCTAGGAGATCACAACAAAAGTAACTCTCAAAACCATGCTCTCAATCTATTATTTGATCTTACTTTTTTACTTATAATATATGTAGTTCAAATGACCCCTAGAAGATCCTCAAGGGACAAAAGAAAGAGGAGATTAGATGAGACCTTTAACCCTATTCTCTTTGATACCCATGAACATGCCTTAAAATTAACCCTTGAATTTAGAAATATTCATAAGGGTAAATACATAGATCTAGAAGATTTAAGAGATTTAGAACCAAACCAATAGTTTGCTAATTTAGATGCCCAACCCATCCTTCAAATAAATAAACCCATTTATCCTAGACTTGTTAGATTATTTTACAACAACTTACAAGTAGATGATCAAGATAGAGTATCTACATATCTCTTGGGGCATCACATAGCTATTACAGATAGTTTAATTTGCAATCTCATATGAATACCTGAAAAAAGAAGTGGTTGCTACTTTAGAGGACAATGATACATTGAATCAATAGGGGTTACTTATTTTGAAGCCTTAGGTACCATCTTTGGTAACCCAAATCTATCTATTGTTCCTAAAAGCTGGAGCACATGCTACCTTTCAACACAAAACTACTTCAATCACATAGTGATTAGTATCCTACTTCCTAAACAATTTCACAAAATTAACCAAATGGAACTAGGTGCTATGTATTGGATCATGACACGACATGATTAATATTTTGGATATCTATTGAGGTAAAACATGATTGAGCTTTCAACTAAAGATATGATGATTCCATATGGTGGATTAATAACTAGATTGATACATGCACATGATATAGCTATTCCTCCAAATGAAGAAATTATAAAGTTAGATAGATACAATGTCATTAATAGAAATCTCTTAAGAAGATTAAGATGCATTATAAGAAATGGTATTTGGACTAGATTTCCTAGGAGAACTGATCCTCCCTCACTTGAGCCAGAACCCCAAACACCTATATTTAGGGAAAGTCTATCTCCTCCTACTAGTCCCTTTGAGGTAGTACCTGTGATGCAGCCAGCACCCTCATCATATGATGACTCTATAGTGATTCAGCTAGATCGAATTGAACTACATTAAGATCAATTAATAACTGAGATGTAGCAAATCCCTCAACAACTTAATGCTCTATCTGGATATTTTGGATTACCACCACCTGAATAGATTTTATGTTTAGAATTGTGGGGAAGAAGTCGGTGAAACTTAATATATTATACTCATTGCACTTTTATGATGTTTTCTCTTATGATATATACTTTTTAATACTGAGAAGTACTTTTAAATGTTTTTGTATTGCGTGCAACACTTTATGATTATTGATATTAGGTATTACTTTATTAGAGATTATGTGAATAATCATGATATATCTTTGGAATTTATTGATACTAAACATTAATTAATAGATTTTTTCACTAAGCTATTAAATGAAGAGTAATTTAACTTATTAGAAGAGAGTTAGGAATGCTAAGCCATCATAATGATGATTTGATACTTTTGCTTGTAATTTACATAAAATGAATTAAATTGCATGGGTAGCTCTTGAATTTTCTTGGCTTTCATAATTTTTATCTATAAAATTGAGCTATATTTTGTGATGTGTCCCTCCCTTGTTTCTCTTCTTTATTATTCACAAAAGGGAAGAAAATTTTTCATAAGAAAATTATGTATTTATCCTATTTTACTAAGGGGAGCAATGCAAAATATAATCAATATTTATTTTATACAAATATGAAAAATTTGATACATGATGAGTTTATATATCTTAAAATTATTTGCTCATTATTTCACCTCTTTTTGTTGACGACAAAAGGGGACAAATAGCATATTGATGACACATATATGAAAAATGATAAAAATAGGGCATTTCTCCTTTTATTATTAAACAAACAGGGAAAAAATTTGATGACTTAAGAAGAAAATTTTCAAATTAATTTTATAACTAATGCATGAATTTTGTGTACTTAGAATATCCTTGAAGATTTAATGATTGAGGATTTAAGGTAAATTTTTTAAAATTAATGTTATATCATTTGATGGTTGATGATTTTTGAAATTAATATTATATCAAGTATCATTGATAATTTGATTGTCGATAATTTTTGAAATTAATGTTATATCATGTATCATTGATGATTTGATGGTTGATTATTTTTAAAATTCATGATATATCATTTATGAATTTGATAAATGAATGTTATGATACTTGAATTCAAGAGTGTTTAGTTTTCTTGAATTTAAGTTTTCCTTATTTGAATTATGACATGGATTTAGGGGGAGTAAAAGTTAACTCCCATCATCAATTGATTATTATCATAAAAAGGGGAAAATTGTTGAATCTCAGATTTTAATGGTAAAATCAATTGATGATTTATTGATCGAACATGTGTGTTAGAGATGATTGATGCAGGATTAACTACGACAGAGAAAGAAAATTACAATCAGATGTTGGGCCAGAGTCAAGTTCGAGCATCGGGCCGGTGTTCAAACGATATAGTGGGAACTCACCAAGAGACTTGACGGAAGCTTGCCGAAGGTATCAGAGGCATGCAGGGAGTTCGTTGAAGGTATCAGAGGCTTGCCTGGAGCTCACTAAAGGTGATCGGGAGTTTGCTAGAAGAAAACCAAGAGACTTGCCAAAAGATCGTCGGAAGTTATCGAAAAGCTTGTCAAGAGTTAAGAGGGTCTTGTTGGACCTGATGGTTACAATGATTGTAATTAATTAGTTGTAGTTAGAATCAGTTAGGTTTGAGTCCTACTTGAGTTAGATTTGGAAGGAATCCAAATTAACTCAAGTGAGGCAAACCGAGTCCACACTTGTGTTTAGATTGAGCTCAGGTTGAGTTCAATTGGTTGACCTGGAATGGGTCAATTGAAGGTACAAGTCGGGATTGAAAAAGTGAAGGAAACACTTTTCTGGGATTCCTGACGGTTTTGCCATCGGTGGGTGGCGGTTGTACCTCCCAAGCGATAGTTGTACCACCCAGGTTGGTGGTTGTACTGCCACTGCCCTATTTTTCGGGTAGCTTTCGACGATAGTACCGCCCGTACCTGAATTTTTCAGATATGTTTAAATTTTTACCTTCATTTTCTGAAGCCAATTGGGGTCTATGAATATCCCAAGTTTTCTTGCATTTAGCACAACAATTTTGAGCTAGAAATTCTGTGAAAAATTATGTGCTAAAATTGTATAAGAAAAAGAAAGGGGAAAAAAAGAGATATAATCTTTGTGAAAGTCTCTATTGTGAGTTGTAAGTGTAAAGCTTATGAGGTTCCTTTCCTAAGCCTGTGAAAAAGAGAGTGGGAAGTTAAGGGTTTGGTCTTCACCCGAAGAAGATCAATAGTGGATACCAGTGGACCTCAAAGGACTCAGGGAGTCGACGTAGGCCAAGTTATGACCGAACTGCTGGTTACAAGTGCCCTGTAAGCCAATCACGTGAATGATGGCACGTGCGACACACTGTGTGATCCTTTTGCTTATGATTAATATGTTGGTTACAGGTGCCCTGCAAGTCAATCATGTGAGTGATGGCACGTGTGACACGCTGTGTGATCTTTTTGCTTATGATTAATATTGGCATATTCTCACATTATTTGTTACATATATATTGTGATGTCCTTGGTTCTGTGCAATGGGAGTCGGATAGTGATAAGATCACGATAATGAGATCGATTCACCTTTAAACACAGATCCTAAATAATTCCGGTCATAGGTTACTCAAGAGGGACATTGAGATACCCGGAGATATCGATGTACTATATACCCATCCATATGATAGAGGCAGCTGGTCTCATAGTCACTTGTATGGAGACACTAAGGATATAGTACAGGTGCTCATTGGAGAATGAGTTCATTGATTGATCCGCTTATGAAATGTTGTATGGTTAATGATACATAATGTCAGACAATAATTCCATAGTCCCAGTTATGTATCTGGTCCTTAGACTTGAGACACCAAGGATGCCTTGTATGAGTACTCATTTATTTGACGCCAGACTTACAGGTTTGGAAAGTTTCAAATCTAGTATAACTGGTTATCGGGATTGGTAGCCAACCTTACGAAGGTAATTGAGTGTCAATAGAGGATCATCCACTCTCAGTATCATGAGAGGAATATCTCATATGTGCTTGCTCAGACAAATCCCTAGCCAGGGTCATTCGGATTGAGAGAGAAAGAGTTCTCCGGGAGAATTCGATTAGTGCGAGACTATGACGGATTCCGTATGTGACCTGACAGTACTATATCCAATATACAGTCTCTGGGATATTAGTTGGATGAGGGATTATAGATACACGGTAACTGTGGACAGATAGGTCCGATGGATTCGATCCCCCTGTATTGTCTGGGGACTATGGCGTGGTAGCCTAGTACGTCCATAGTCGATGAGTCAAGTGAATTATTATGGAGATAATAATTCACTATATCAGAAGGAGTTCTGATGGGAGTGACTCATGGCCAGCTCAGTATCGGGCCTAGAGGGTCACACACGTATGGTGGATGCTTCAGCGAATAGAGGATTGGATGGAGATCCAATTAGCCCCATTCTCATTAGATGAGACCCTATGTTGATGGGCTCCTTGATTAAGGCTCAATTAGGCCTAAGGAGATTATTGGATAGAGATCCAATAATGCAAGGTTAGTGGATAATTGGATGGAGATCCAATACCCACTAAGGTAGGAGCCCTAGGATTTTTGGTGGCTCTCTATAAATAGGAGGGGAGACTCATGGTTGTAGGCTGCAGCTTTAGCCACCACCTCCTATTCTCCTCTCTCTCTCTCTAAGCAAGAGTTGTAAGATCGGATTGAAGGAGTTTTACTACAGAGATCCATCATGTGGATACCGCTAGAGAGGAGGATGCTTGACCTCCTTCATCTTCTCCATCCGGATCTGAAATATAGGGATATACGATCTCCCTAGGTAAAATCAATCTCTCACACATTGAGGTTTTTCAGTTTTTATGATTTTTTCTCGTGAACCCAATCTTTTGCACGACGATTTGATCTATGTGGGAAATCAATTTTTGTTTTGATTTCCACTTTGCATGTGATGCACCCGCTGAGATTTCCCAATAGTGGTATCAGAGCCAAGGTTTTCGTGTGAAAGATTGGTTTTAAACTGCGTGTGATGAGATTATATCGCATAGAATCGTTCTACGCGTTCTTGTTGCATTTTCGCAGTGAAGGTAGTGAGGAGGAGGGGCGGCCAGCCATGGCCAACCCCCTTGTAGGGCCGGCCACCCACAGCCAGGCCAGCTGCAAGGGCCAGCCGACTGCAGCCAAGGCCCCCCTGTAAGGGGGCGGCCGCCCGCATGGGCAGTAGCCCGCAAGTGGCGACCACCCGCAGGGGTAGCAGCCTGCAAGCGGGCGACTGGCTACGGGCGCGGTGCCCACAAGAAGGCCGCCTACGGGCAGAAGCACCGCTCGCTACCAGCGGCCAGCCCGCAAGGGGCTCCTTGCCCGCGGCAAGGCTGTAGGGGCAGTGCCAGCCCGCAGACGGGCGGCGCCCATAGAGGCCGTCGCCGCCTGCACAGGGGCAGCGGCAACGACGGTGGCGGCCAAAGGGGGCAAGATGGCTAGGGCATCCTTTTGAAAAAAGGATGATCCTGCCCTTATGAATTCAGAAAATTCCGATCTGTCCTCGTGTACAAAATTCCTAAAATACCCTCAATATTTTAAAAATTTCGAGGAATGTCCTCTTAATCAAAATTATGAAAATGCCCTAAACAATTCTGAAAATTCCAAGAACTATCCTATCATCCAGAATTATGAAAATACCCTTGACGATGCTGGAAATTTCGAGCATGTCCTGATTTCTAGAAAAATAATAATTAAATAGTTTAAATAATTATTATATATATCTAGTAATCCTACATATGATGTGATGTACATGTGATTTATGATGTGGATGGATGATCATGAGTCATGTGTCGTGATGTGTATAATTATGATTATTATTATTATTGGGCCCTAGGAGCCTATGTTTTTCTCGTTTATTGTTGGGCTTGCGTGTCTGTGATTATTTGTAATTACATGGAGAGGCACGACGTGAGCATGATGACAACGGGACCCATGATATCGTGGTGGGAGATTACGACGCATGGTGATGCGTCATGATCCGACGGAACCGATGATAATGAGATCAACAATCACAGGGCATGGAGATGCGCGGATGCACACATAGATCCTATTGTGAGTGATTAGGCCAATTGGCTCGAGCTTAATTATATTAGGTGACTGCTCATGATTATCCGGTGTGGCTTGCATGTGTGATGTATTATACACCTACTAGTATATGTATATATATATTTGCATATGATGTAGATATATATTAAATATGTATGTGTGTGACACGACATATTAGGAGACCGATAAAAAATAAAAACCCCTCCTATGATAATATTAAGTCGGTAAGCGTGAGGCAATAAGATTGACCATGTGGCCTTCCATCGTTATAAGAAGAAATTGAATCCCGACATATGTTGAGTTGGTCGAGTCACTCGAGGCTCACCTATCTACGTGATCGAGTTCTTGCTTACGACATATATATGTCACCGATGATCTGAGGACATGGTGTGACTTGGTCGAGCAGTCGAGAGCATATCTATCTAATCAGACTTATCTTGTAACGATGGTGATGACTTAACTGAACTTCATGATTGGTCGAGCAGTCGAAACCATAATGATTCGGAGGCCGAACATAATGAGAATCACAAGGAGTTATGATTGATAAGAGTTGTCTACCTTTTAGGCCTAGTGTAATTGGTTGAGTCCCTCGAGGTTGCACTAAGAAGCCAATTGGATCCCGATCCCCACTAGGAGTCTGTCAGAGACTTTCGTCTCACGTGCCGAGGGTGTCGCGTGATTCGCTAGGAAAATAGTGGGAGTACATTAAGATAGAAGTCTATATCTTAATTAGTATTTTCTGCAAAGTCTGCTTGTTATTTATTTTCGCTATATCTTGTTTGTCGCTTGTAAAACCCCTATATGACATATTAATGCCAACTACCTCATTGGTCCAAAGGCTCCATAATTTGAGATTTATTCTCACGAAAGATAAAATCGTATATGTCCTTAATACGATTGTGCCCATGCTAGAGGAAAGGACAAGCGATGATGAGATCGCTCACATTGTGAAGTATAAAGATAGTCCTAAAGGATAACTTGTATATTGATGTACTTCAGTCCTTACCAGATTCCTTTTCACAGTTCATTATTAACTTTAATATGAATAATTTTGAGGTCTACCTGAGCTCCTTAATATGTTGAGGGAAGCTGAGAGTACCATCAAGAAAGAGAAGTCAGTTCTCTATATTGGTTAGACTAATAGGAAAAGGAATGCTAGTACGACCCTTAAGAAGGGCAAGGGCAAAGAAAGACTGGGTAAGACAAAGGTTGCCAAGAAAGACTTGACAAATGACAAAGGACAGTGCTTCCACTATGACCAAGATAGGAATTGGAAGAGGAACTATAAGGACTACCTTGCAGATAAGGCGAAATAGAAGCTTAGAGAAGCTTCAGGTATATTCATGATCAGTCTTCACTTGTTAGATTTTCATGATAACGTATGGGTATTGGATACCGGGAGTGCTTATCATATCTGTAATTCATTGCAAACTCTGACAAGACCTAGGAACTGGCTAGACATGAGATGGACCTCAAAATGGGCAATGGAGCAAGAGTTGCTACAGTTGCTGTTGGGGGGGGGGGGGGGGCATCTTACATCTATCTGCCTAGTGTAGCTACTATTGCATTAGATGCATGCTTTTTTGTCCCTTCTACTATCAAAAATATTATTTTCATTTCTTGTTTGATAATTAGTGGATATAAACTAGTTTTTGAGAATAATAGTTATTCAATAATGTTTTTGATAATAAAACATCTTTAATAAAAAAATTGATCGTAACACTACTAATAGAACATCTTGAATAAATTTTTTTGATTTGTTACTAATTTTTCTAATACTAGTAATCTTTTGTTTGTTGTTGTCTTCGAAGGTGACATATCCTTCATCTCAACTAGTGAGCTTTGAGAATTGTGTTAGATCTCCAATCATGTGCCTTGAGCATCTACTATCAAAATACCATTTGTTGCTTCTAGCTTTTGTTTGAAGACAAATATATAAGAAGGAAGGGTTTACTTTAGGTACTCATTTAACTTTGGGTCCTTCATAGTTAGATTTATCTTTTTGACTTTTGATATCAAATTATTTATTGTTCCTTTAGGAACCTAGACTAATTTATGAGATCTATATTTTTTTTTAAAAGAGCATGTAAGCCTAATGACCAAATCTTTCACAAAAATACTTAACTTTAAAGGGAATATGTAGTGTGGGTCCTTTTACAAATTTTATTGGCTTTTGTTGAGGGTTACTACTTACGAAGCTTATTCCTTCATTTCTTTGTACATAACCTTAGTTAGCAAGAATCATGTTTAATGATTTGTTTATAATTTTAAAATTTTCTGATGTTTGTTATAATAACATATTTTCCTTTTCAAATGAGTCTAACCCTTTACATTTAGAGCAAGGAGTATAAGATGTTGATGTTTCAAGTATAATTTTAATGTATCAAATTTATTAGTAAGTAAATGCATGATCCCTTTTTAGTGAATTATATTTTTTACCTATCTTTTTGAGTTTATCATATAAATCATGAAATATATTAAATAATTCATCATAAGACAAAGATGTTTTGAAATAGTCATATACCTCATCGTTGATGGCCATCAATACGTAGTTTGCCACTTCATCTTTATTGATTTTCTCTTCATCTTTTGATGTACTTGATTCATCTCATGTTGCCTTGAATGCTTTTTTCTTCTTTTGAGTTTGCTACATCTTCAATTGTGGACACTTATTTTTGAAGTGCCCAGACTTTTTGAATTCATAACATATTATTGTATCCTTTTTACGCTTACTTTTGTTCTTATATTCTTATCTTACAGAATTAGTTTTGTTCCTTTGCATGAAATTGTTAAGTCTTCTTATAAGTAATGCAATGCCATCATCATCATCACTTGTGCTTTCACTTGAATAGTAATCTTTGGTTCTAAGTGAAATATTATTCTTGTTCTTAGGAATGTTTTCCTCTTATTCATCATATGCTTTCCAAGGTATTTCGTAGGTCATTAAAGATCATACGAGTTCTTCAAGAAGAAAGTTGTTCAAGTGCTTTGCTTCTTGGATAGCTGTTACTTTTTGATCCTAACTTTTTGGAAGAGATCTTAAAATCTTATTAACCAATTCAAGATTAGTATAGTTTTTACAAAGAACTTTTAAACCATTGACAACATTCATAAAACAAGTGTACATGTTACCTATGGTTTCACTTGACTTTATTTTAAATAATTTATAACTATATACCAAAAGATTAATTTTAGATTCTTTTATTCTACTTGTGCCTTCATAACTTCAAATATGTGTCAAATATCATGTGTAGTGTCAAACATGATTAAACTCATTCTTGTCTAAAGTACAAAATAAAACATTCATAGTTTTAATATTTTAAGAAAAATATTTTCTTCCCAAAATCTCATTCATCGGTTTAGAAGATTTTTTGAAAATCACATGCAACGATGTTCCATAAATCAAAATTCATAGTAATCAAGAATATCCTCATTTGTGTTTTCTAGTAAGTGTAGCCGTCCCATTGAACATAGGAGGACAAGTGATAGAGTGAGCCTGTTGATTGCCAAAAGAACCATTAAATCTCTCTTGGGTGTTAATCCAACTAAGAGAACCGAGCTCTGAAACCAATTGTTAGGATCATAAAGGCATTAAGAGTGGAGGTGAATTAGTGCTTTCACAATACAGTTTTAATTTGAAAATTTTGATTGAAAAATATGTATCAAAAATATGTTTAACTAAATGTGTGAGCAAGGGTAGTGAATAAGTAACTTAGTAGGTAATGACAAGGCAGAGCAAAAAAAGAAATGCAAAATGATTTATAGTGGTTCGATCATTCCAACCTACGTCCACTCCTAATTCCTCTTCCCTCAAGGTCGTCGGCTTTCACTATAGATCTTCTTTCCAATGGACGAAGATCAACTACCCTTGTTACAATCCTTCTCCTTTTAACAGGCTTAGTAAAGAACCTTTATACCTGTCTTTTATAGAAGACCTACACCTCCATAGAATAACCTCTAAATTCAAGGAAGAAGAGACTTAAACACATTCAAGAGGGTTTATAACACTTCAATTATCAAGATTTCATTCTGGCATCAAGCAAAATAAGTGGGGTTTATAGACCTCTAAAGGTTTAAAAAATGGAGCCAAAAATTTAAATTCTCGAGATTTAAGGTATTGGCGGTACTACCACCAGTGCTAGATAGTACCACTACTAAACAGAGCCTAGGAATCTATGTTCTAGCGATACCACCACTAGCCTAGGTGGTACTATCATTGTTTGGGTGGTACCACCGTCGATAGGGGCGCTGTGCTGGTTATAGGTGTCATGCAAGTCAATCACGTGAGTGATGACACATATGATATGTTATAGTCTTTTTACATTATTATTAGTATTTTCTCATATTATATTATATGTTGTATATATATTGTGATGTCCTTGATTCTTTACAATGAGAATCAGATCATGATGAGATTACAATAATGAGATCGATTCATCTTTAAATACTGATCCTAAATAATCCTAGTTATAGGTTACTCGAGAGGGACATCAAGATCACTAGACATATCAGTGTACTATATACCTTTTCATATGATAGTGGTGACTGATCTTATAGCCACTTATGTTGGGACACTAAGGATACAATAAGGTGCTAATTGGAGAATGAGTTCACTGATTAATCCGCTTACAAAATGCTGGATGGTTAATGATACATATTGTCAGACAGTAATTTCTTAGTCTTAGTTGTGTATTTGGTCCTTAGACTTAAGGCACCAAGGATGTCTTGTTTGAGTACTCATTTCTTTGGCACCAGACTTACAAGTCTGGAAAGTTCCAAATCTAGTACAGTCGATTATCGGGATCGGTAGCCAACCTTATGAAGGTAATTGAGTGTTAATATAAGATCATCCACTCTCGATATCATAAGAGAAATATCTCATTTGTTATCACTCGGACAAATATGTTAGGATCAATTGACACTAAGAGTAGGGGGGTGAATTAGTGCAAGTGTAAATTCTCGTTTTAACAAAAAAAACTTTTCACTTTAATCAAGATAGAAAATCCAAGCTTTTCATAACAAGTGAATGATTTAAAGAAAATGCTAAGTTTCTTGCTTAAAAATGACTTAAAAATGAACAAGCAAATCCTAATAAAAAGATAAACAACGTCAAAGAGAAGTGCTTGACTTGAAAACTCTTCTTTCAAAGAGTAAGTAAAAATCAGAAGCGTCTATTGGTATTTAGTTCAAAACGATTAAGAAATCAACAATTGCAAGTAGTAAATGCAACAAGTAAAAACAATCACAATTATAATGGTTCAGCACCAACTGGTCTACGTCCACTCTTGATTCCTCCTCCTTGATGCACACTGGCGTCCACTATTGATCTCCTTTGGATGAAGATCAAACCCTTACAATCTTACAAGGGAGACAAGAATTTTACAACTTTTAGCTCACTCTCTTCCGCTTTTCTTTTTCTTACACTTCACATAAGTTTTTCTCAGAATTTTTATACCAAAAGTGTTGTATGGAATGCAAGAAAACTTGAGATATTTATAGGCCCCAAATGACTTCAGAATTTAGAGCCAAAATTCAAACATACCCAAAAAATCCAGGTACGGGTGGTTAACCTGCAAGTGCTGGCTGTGCAGCCACCCAAAAACCTGGTATATGCAGTTTACCCATCGATCCTAAGCGGTTCAGCCGCTATCAGCTGCTCGAAAACTAGAGTAATGGCGGTACACCTATCGCTCACCGGTGGTTCAACTGCCGAGAATGCCGAAAAAGTGATTCCCTTCACTTTTCTAGTTCTGACTTGAACCATATGTTGACCAATTCTCTGGTCAATCAATTGAGATCAACCTGAGCTCAATCACTCCCCTTTAGTGGACCCAATTGCTACTTTGAGTTGATTTGGATTCCTTCCAAATCACACTCATTTATGACTCAATCTTAACATATGACTTAAAGATTACAATCAAACATGACCACCAAACTTACGACCTCACGCCCACAATCTGACAACCTCTGGTATTCCCTACGGTGAGTCTCATGATCTTCCTCTTGCGATATAGATATATATTAAATATATAAATCAAAAGACTCACTACTCAAGGATGCATCCAAGATTACAACTAAATAGTCCCAAAGCCCTAATCCATTTTTTCCTATATTTTTTTCTTCTCCAATCTCTATTGGCGTTCTTTTCAGCAACTCTGATCTCTACCTTTCTTCATCAACCTCTATCGACATTAGTTTGTTTGCCTTTTCGCTATCTTTCTATCTTTTTTATTTTTTCTTCGGTGTTAGTTTGTTCGTCTTTCCGCTATCTTTTTGCCTTTCTATTTTTTCTTTACTTGAGATTTGTGATTTCTATAATTTTGTTGACAACTAAATTTAAGATAAAAATATGTGTGCTTTTTTAAATTTTAAATTATTTTATTAATAAATAATTCTCTAAATTATTTTACCTAATGGTGTAACATTATTTCTAACAGAGGGGGCCACTTTGATGTAAAATCATTGTACGGGGAGTCATGTAGATGAGTTTTAAAGTACGAGGGTAACTTTGATTTTAAGGTATAGTACGAGGGGTCACTTAGACGAGTTTTAAAGTACGGGGGGTGACTTTGATCTTGAGGTATAGTACGGTTGGTCACTTAGATGAGTTTTAAAGTACAAGGGATGACTTTGATGTGAAATCGTAATACGGGGGGGGGGGGGTCACTTAGACGAGTTTTAAAGTACAGGGGGTGACTTTGATTTTGAGACATAGTATAGGGGGTCAATAAGAATTTTGGCCAAATATCAAAGTAATTATTGAATACATCATATGTATGATTTTAATTAAATTCTCAAACATCATCATAAACATCATCATCATAAGTTAAAACACCATTATAATATTTTCAAGTCATCAAAGAGTGCAATCTACTTCTCCTTGTTTAATGTACATAATTACCATGTCATCAAAAAGTTATCATTACTTCTCCCCCTTTATCATCAACAAAAAAGAAAAAATGTGCAAGCTACTACTTTTCTCTCCCCCTTAGTTATTATCATAAAAAAGAAAAGAAGGATATCATATTATCATGATGCTACTTCTATTCATTTACATAATTTGCTAATTATAAAATTATTTTAAAATCACATGAAGGATATTAATATCAAGGATAAGTTCAAGTCATGAGAGGTCAATTGATGATGGGGTATACAAGTTATAAATACAAAGGATTCATATGAAATAAATCTCACATCATAAACATTAAGAAATTAATATAATAATCCATTGGGATGAATCTTCTCCTTAGTAAAAAGAAAGAATTATAGGAGAACAAATAGTAAAAGATCTTGATTCATATAATATATATAAATCTCAAGTTATAAATACCGAGAAATCAAATAAAAGATCATGATTCATTTGGATAAATCTCTTTCTCATTCATCAATTAAAAGAAAGAATTATAGGAGAACGAAATACAAAATATATCTCAAATCTTAAATATCGAGAAGTCAAGTGAAAGATCATGATTCATTTAAAAAATTCTCCTCTTTAGTAAAAGGAAGAATCATATGAGAAGAATTAGTAAGATATCATATATTTGATAGATTCAGTATGCCTAATTCTCTTCTAATAAAATCAAATTATTTCTCATTCAGTGGTTTAGTAAAATTATCTACTAATTGATGTTCTATATAAATTAAATCTAAAGATATATCATGATTACTAACATGATCCCTAATAAAATGATGTATATTATCAATGTGTTTAGTCCTAAAGTGTTGAATAGGGTTCTTTGTTAAATATATTGCACTGGTGTTCTCACGCTTTATATAGATATTTTTCAAGTAGAGTTTATAATCTTCTAAAGTATATTTCATCCATGTTACCTATGTATAGCATGCACCTACCGCTACATATTCAGCCTTAGCTATAGATAATGCAATAGAGTTTTACTTTTTAGAAAACTAAGAAACAAGTGCATGACCTAGGAACAGACATGTTCTAGAGGTACTTTTTATATCTATTCTACATCCTATAAAGTTGGCATTAGTATAAGCAATCAAATCAAAATTTTTCGATTTTGAATATCGTAATCCTAGATTGGGAGTTTCTTTTAAAGATCTAAAAATTCTTTTAACCGCTTTATAATAAGATTGTTTAGGATTGGATTGAAACCTTGCACAAACCTTGTACTAAATATTATATCATGTTTAGTTGTAGAAGATATAATAAACAACCTATCATACCTCTATAAGTCTTTTGATCAAAGCATTCTCCTTCATTGTCCATATCTAATTAGATAAAGATACTCATTGATGTGTTAATAACCTTAGCACTATGATACCGGGAAGAAGGAAAGAGGAATGAAATTCAAAAAGAAAAGAGAAACTGAAAGTCGAATTGTAGAAAAGGAACAAACTCAGAACATAAATTGCATAAAATGGATAAAAAGAGCTCACCACCAAGTTTAATGACGCAAGAGGATACAGAAAATTTAGCATATCAAAGAAATTAAATAAGGATACTGAACTAAATCAAAAGACTAACGACTCAAGGATATATACAAGAGATATAGAGTTTTAGAGAGACTCAAAGAGCTTCTGCCAATACAAATCAAGTGTTAAACTTTTTTCTAGTCCTAGAATATCAAAATAAGTACTAATGCATGAAATATCCCTTCATGCATAGGAAACTATGATATTAAGTGCTTCACATATGCCAACTAACCCCTTTAATATATTCCTTGGTCATGAAGAAAGACATCTTGAAATAGCTTTAACTTTATCCAAGGAATATGCTCATGAGCTATCATTTTAAGTGAGCTGGGTTAAAAATTTTAAAATATTATAGTTGACTATAGGGAATACCATAGGATCAGCAAGATGCATAAGTGTTGATTGTAGCAAATTAGACACTCTCGTGTCACACTATCCATGTGAAACTATTTTAATAGATCCAAAATATATTAGTTTAACTAATAAAAATTTTATCATATAGTTGCTTAATTTGTAATCCTAAGAAAAATGTCAATTCACCTATCAAACTCATTTCAAATTCCTAACTCATACTTTTGGTAAATAATTCACATAAAGATTCATTTATAAAACCAGAAATAATATCATCAACATAAATTTAAATAATAATAAAATTATTTTTAAAATGTTTAATAAAAAATGTGGTGTCGACCTTACCTCTAGAAAAATTATTCTGAATAAGAAAGGAGCTAAAGTCTTTCACACCAAGCCCTTAGGGCTTGCTTTAACCTATAGAGAGCCTTAGATAATTTGTAAATATAGTTTGAAAAAAGATTATTTTCAAATCTAGATGGTTGCTCGATAAAAACTTCTTCGAAAATAAAACCTTTAAGAAAATCACTTTTAACCTTCATTTGAAATAATTTAAAATATTTAAAACATGTAGAGGATACTCCTTATAGCTTTAAGTCTAGCCATGAGAGCAAACGTTTCTTCATAACTGACACTTTCTTCTTAGTTGAAACCTTTAAACACTAATCTAGTTTGTTTCGATCCATGACACCTCATTCATCTTACTTATTCCTAAAGATCCATTTAGTGCCAATCATGAGAAGAACACTAGGTTTAGGAATAAGCATCCAAACTTTATTTGTTTCAAACTAATTTAATTCTTTATGCATTGCCGAGACTCATGAGTCGTCTTTAAGAGCATCATAAATGCATTCAGGTTCAATTTGGGATAAAAATATAGTATTTGCATAAATATTTTTTAATGAAGAATGATTTTGAATACCTTTTGATTTATCTCCAATAATTAGCTTCTTAGGATATGCATTTATATACTTTCATTCCTTGGGTAAGGCTTCTATGGAAGTAAATATATCCAAGTTAATTTGGAGAGAAGAATTCTCTTTAAAATTTAATATATCAAATGTAAAATCATCATCAAAATCATTTTTCCTAACTCCGATAGAGTCATTAAAAATAATATGGATAGATTTCTCGATGTTTAAATTCACCACTATGATCACTACGAATAAAAGAAATCATAAAGCCTTTCTCATTTTGAACTTATTTGCAAAACTTGGTAAAATATTTAAAATAATCACTTTTATATGCCAAGTACTATAATCATCAATAATCACAAAAGCATATTTACTACCTCATAGACTTGTGAAATCAACAGGTTTAAATAAATCCATATGAATTAATTGTAATGGTCTAGAAGTACTTATTTGGTTTTTACGTTTGAAGCTATTCTTTATGTGTTTTCCTAGTTGGCATGTATCATAAATTTTATCTTTGACAAATTTAATTTTAGGCATTCCTCTTACAAGTTATTTAGTTTTAACTTGTGAAATTAGTTTTATACTTGCATATCCTAATATCCTATGCCAAAGCCATGCATCATTATTTAAGACCAAAAAGTAAGTTTAATCACAAAAATTATCTAGATTAATAGTATAAATATTATCACTTTTTAAAGTAATTATAGATTTATTTTTATTTGGTATTTCTATAATACAAGCATTATATTCAAATTTAATATTATATCCTTTATCACAAAGTTGATTAATGCTTATTAGGTTATATTTTAAACAATCTACCAAAAGAATATCTTCAATTAAAAGATTAGATTTGTTACCAATATTTTTAATGCTAATTATTTTTCCTTTATTGTTGTCTCCGAAGGTGATATATCCTCTGTCTCGGCTAGTGAGCTTTGAGAAGTATATTGGATCTTCGATTATGTGCCTTGAGTATCCACTATTAAGATACCATATTTTGCTCCTGACTCTTGTATAAAGACATTCTTACAAGAAAGAGAGGTTTAATTTAGGTACCAATTTAACTTTTGGTCCTTTATAGTTAGATCTTTCCTTCTTGACTTTTCGCATCAATTCATTTATAGTTCTCCTAGGAACTAAAACTAATTTATCAGAATTATATCTTATAAGAGAGCATGTATAAGCATAGTGACTAAATTTTTCAAAACAATTGCATTTAACTTTAGGATGTAGTGTGGGTCTAACACACTAAGGTTTGTTAGCTTTTGATATGTGTTACTATTTACAAAGACAATTCCTTCTTTTCTTGATACATAACCTTGATTAGCAAGAATCATGTTCAGTGACTTGTTTCCAATTTTAAAGTTTTCTAAGGTTTATTATAGGAACATATTTTCTTTTTTAAGTGATTCTAACTCTTCACGTTTACTGTAAGATGTTGACATAGTTGTCATACTTATTTTTCAATTCATCAAAATCATTAGAGAGAGATACATGATCTTTTTTTAGCAATTTATATTTCTTACTAACCTTTTTTAAGTTTATCATACAAATCATGAAATGCATAAAGTAATTCATCATAAGATAAAGATGTTTCAAGAGAGTCAAATACCTCATCGTTGAAGGCCATCAAAGCGTAGTTTGCTACTTCATCTTCATTGATTTGCCCTTCGTCTTATGATACACTTGATTCATCCTATTTTGCCTTGAATGCTTTCTTCTTATTTTACATTGACAATTTCTTCTGTAGTTGTGGACACTCATTTTTGAAGTGCCATGACTTTTTGCATTCATAACATATTATTGTATCCTTTTTAGGTTCAACTTTATTCTTACATTCTTATCTTACATAATTAGTTTTGTTTCTTTTCATGAACTTTTTAAGTCTCTGTAAGGAGTTCAATGTCATTATCATCATCACTTGAGCTTTCGCTCGAGTAATATTCTTTGGTTCTAAGTGCAAATATCATTTCTATTCTTTGGAAGATTTTCCTCTTGTTCATCATGTACTTTGTAGGTTATTTCATAAGTCATTAAGGATCCTATGAGTTTTTCAAGAGAAAAGTTGTTCAAGTCCTTTGCTTCTTGGATAGTGGTTACTTTTGGATCCTAACATTTTGGAAGAGATCTTAGAATCTTATCTACCAATTCTAGATTACTATAAATTTTATTAAGAGTTTTTAAACCATTGACAACATCCATACAACGGGTGTACATGTCACTAATAGTTTCACTTGGCTTCATTTTAATAATTCATAACTATATACCAAAAGATTAATTTTAGATTCTTTAACTCTACTTATGCCTTCATGAGTAACTTCAAGTATATGCCAAATATCATTTGCAGTATCACAAGTAAAAACACGATTAAACTTATTTTTGTCTAAAGCACAAAATAAAGTATTCACAGCTTTGGCATTTAAGGAAAATATTTTTTTTCAAAATCATTTCATCTATTCATCGATTTAGTAAAACCAAATTCAACAACGTTCCATAGATTAAAATATATGAAAAGCAAGAAAATCTTCATTTGTGTTTTCCAATATATGTAGTCAATCCCATTGAATATAGGAGGATGAGTGATGGAGTGACCCTCTTGGTTGCTCGAAAAAAGCCATTAAATCTCTCTTAGGTGTAATCCAATATAGAGAACCAAGCTCTGATATTAATTGTTAGGATCATAATGACACTAAGAAGGGGGGGGGGGGGGGGGGGGGGGTGAATTAGTGCTATAGCAAATTTAACGGATTTTAAAAGTTCGATCGATAAATCCGCATCGGAAATGCGATTAACAAAAAGAGCGAGTAAGGGTTGCGTGTAAGTAAATTAGTATGCAACAATAAATCAAGACAAAAGAAAGAATACAAACCAATTTATAGTGGTTTGGCCGTCCTGGCTTACATTCACTCTCAATTCCTCTTCCCCCAAAGCTACCAGTTTTCACTACCGATCTTATTTCAATGGGTGAAGATCAACAATTCTTGGTACAACTGTTCTCCTTCTAACAAGCTTAGGAGAGAATCTCCACACTCACTCTTTGATAGGAGACCTCACACCTCCTTCAACCGAGAATCACTTCTAAACTCAAGGAGGAGGAAGAGACCCAACCATTGCTCAAAGAGAGCTACTGTTATGAACCAACTAGTTGAACATAAATATGCCAATGACCCTTTTGTTATTCATGAAGGACCGATAATAAGAGCTAAAGCTAAAAGAATGAAAGAAGCCATAACTTATTCATTGGAAGGCATTTGGAAGGAACAAGTTGGTCAAAATTTGGTCAAGGTTCTATGGATGCAAGAAGAGCAAAAAAAGATCAACATTAAGTCCATACCATAAAGATAAAATCCAAGAGAATGACAAAATTTAATCCATTTTTGAAGAATAAAGACCATTCAGCCATGGTGGACCATATTTGGAATTGTGGATAATTTTTTTAGGTTTTTCAAAGCATAATTCATGAATAGTATACATTCACGAATTGGGAATATGAATATTATTTAATATATTTAATTAGTTAATTCCCTTTATACTTTGCCTTGCTCTATATAAACAAGGCTGACTCCCTTTGTAAAGAATAACTTGAAAAAAATATAATCATCTTCTAATACCGGTGAGTGTTTTAGTTTTAAGTTATTACATGAACTTTAGAACTTATTGAGCTTCTCTGCTTGTGGTATTCAAAAATCATAAATCTTTGGTTTCCCTTTTAACTTATCAATCTTTTTAGTTTATGGCATTTAGGGGAATCAAAGTGCTATTCTAATCATTTATCATTTTTTTTCTTTGATAAAGTGATTTGAATAGTTTCTCTTACTTCAATCTTGAATGATTCGTCTTGTTTCAATTCATTGGAGGGTATCAATTTGAATTCCATATGTATCGTAGCTCTTTCGCTATTGGGTGTATGATTGCTAAGTTGATAATTTCCATCATTTGGTATCAGAGCTCGGCTCAAGTTTGAGGATTGCGTATCCATTTATTTACCATCTTTTAGCTTTTTCTTTTCTCTTCAACATCATGGCTATAATTACTGTTCTTCCTTCAACTTCATTATTATGCTCATACTATTCTTCTTTTTTATCCATAATTTGTAGCATAAAAAGAAAAAGAAGAAAAAGAAATAAAAAAGAAAAGAAAATCAGAAAGTAAAAAAAAGAGAGAAAAGTAGAGGACAAAAAAAGAGAGAGAGAAAATCAAAGGTAAAAAAAGGATTAGAATAATAGATTCAATAACTTGCCAATTACATAATTCAATCTTGTTCATTTGAATTCTTGTTCTAGTTTGGAAACCTTCAGTCCTAAAAAAAAAAAATCTGTTGCTTTGATCTTTCAATCCTTGATTATGATCGAAGTGTAATACATTCATCTTTAAAGTGGCCTCCTTTTTGTTTGCTTTTGTCCCAATTTCATTATCCTTGAATTGCTATAATCTGAATTGTTTGTTTAGATATCTTAGTTTATATAAGAACCCAAAAAACAAAACAAGAGAGGTAAAAGGCAAGAGTGGTGAGATTAGTACCGAGAAAAGCCAAATATTGAGTGAGCCTCTTGAGAGAGTATTGGTAAGGTTGTTCTAATTTTGTTTTTCAGGTTTAAACATGTCTAAAGAAAAAGAAGCTAGTTCTTCATCAAGCAATGCATCAATAATTTGAACGTATATTCAAAATAATGGAAAATGTAAGAGATCATCTAGAAAGGCCTGATAAAGTAATTAATATATTACAAAGAGGACCACGACATGAGAGACAATCAACCTTTGCCAATGATGAATATGATGGTGTAGAAGACATATGATGACCAAGTTACTCTAATTGCTCAAGATGTTAATCCTTTGAGACAAACTAGGAGAGGACGTTTTGATGATGTGGACAGAAACATTGGCAGCATAAAAAATGAAAATTTTTTCTTTTCAAGGGAAGAATAATCCAGATACCTATTTAGAGTGGGAACAAAAAGTGGAGTTGATCTTTGAATGTCACAACCACTCTAAAGAAAAAAAAAGTAAAATTAGCTGTTGTTGAATTTTTTGATATGCTATTGTTTGGTGGGATCAATTGTATAAAGACATGTGTAGAAATGGTGAAAGGCCCATGGAGACATGGTTGGAGATGAAATAAATCATGAGGAGGAGATTTGTCCTAAGCCATTACTATAAGGATTTGCATCAACGGCTGAAACTTTGACATAAAGTTCCATGAGTGTTGTGAAATATCGCAAAGAGATGGAGATTACCATGAAAATGGCTAATGTAGAGGAAGATCGTGAGGCCACCGTAGCTCGATTCTTGAGTGAATTAAATAATAATAATCCTAATCTTGGGAGTTGCATGTAGAGATTGAGGACATGGTAAATGTGGCCATGAAGATTGAGAGGCAACTAAAAAGAAAAGGCACAATGTATGTTTCAAAATCGTATTCGGTTTCTTCTTCTTTTTAGAAATTGAATAGGAGTAAAAAGGCTAATAAACCCATTGTTAAGCCTAAAATTGGTGAAACTAAAGACAAAATTTAATTAGGCAACAAGGGTAAAGGTGGGAATCAACCTAATCAAACTAGAGGCATTAAGCGCTTTAAGTGCCTTGAGCACGGGCATGTGGCACATGAATGTCCTAATAAGAGAGTTATGATCATTAAGGATGAGATTGTAGAATCTGAAAGTGAGAGAGAGGATGATGATGACCCTTCATCATTAGAGGATGCTAGTGATGTAGAGTATGCTAAAGGTAAAATTTTAGTTGTTCACACACACTTAGTTTGTAAAACAAAAATGATAAATATGGTCAACAACGTGAGAATCTGTTTCACTCTAATTGTTTGATTGCTAACAAATTGTGTAATATAATTGTTAATAGTAGAAGTTGTACAAATGTGACAAGTACATTGCTCATGGAGAAACTGAAATTACCTACTATCAAACATCCAAAAACCTTACAAGTTACAATGGTTGAATGATAGTGGTGTGGTCTAGGTAAATCGGTAAGTGTTAGTTTCTTTTTCAATTAGTAGATATAAGGATAAAGTTTTGTGTGATGTTGTACCTATGTATGCTGGTCATATGTTGTTGGGGAGACCATGATAATATGATCGAAGGGTAACACATGATGGGTTCAAGAATTGTTATTGTTTGATCATTGATGAACATAAATATCAACTTGTATCTTTGCCTCCAAAGACCATTTTTGAAGACCAAATACACATAAAACAACAATATGAGGAGCTTGAATCTTCATTAACCAAAACTTTGAGGGAGCAAGAAAGAGAGAAAGAAAAATGTGAGTTGAGTGGTAAAAAGGAGAGTGTTAGGAAACACAAGGGGAGAGAAAACAAGAAAGACCTGAGTGAAAGAAAAACGAGTGCTTATGCCAAAATGAGTGATGTAAAGAAAACCTTAACCATGAGGTAGCCCATACTTGTACTTATGGATAAGGATATTTTGATTATATCTAACAAAATTAACCAAAAATTGCCTAGTGTTATTGATCTTTTGTAAGAAAATAAGGATCTCTTTCCCAAAGAAGTTCCAAATTGTTTCCCACTAATTAGAGAAATTGAGCATCAAATAGATTTCATTACAAGTGCATGCATACCAAACAAGCCAGCATATAGATGCTACCTCGAAGAAACCAAGGAAATCCAAAAGCAAGTAAGCGAGCTTATGAAAAAGGGTTATGTGCGAGAAAGCATAAGCTCATTTGAAGTTTCTTTATTGTTGGTGTCAAAAAAAGATGATCTTGGAGAATGTGTGTTGATTGCAGAGCCATTAACAAAATCACAGTAAAGTATCAACATCCTATTCCTAGGTTCGATAACATGGTGGATGAATTGCACAGTTCTTAAATGTTTTCTAAATTTGATTTAAAATCAAGATATCATCAAATAAGAATGAGGGCGATGAATGAAAAATCACTTTCAAAACTAAATATGATTTATATGAATGGTTGGTGATGCCTTTTGGCCTCACTAACATATCTAGCACTTTCTTGAGATTGATGAACCATGTTTTACGTGCTTACATTGGAAAGTTTGTTGTGATTTATTTTGATGATATACTTATGTATAGCAAAAGTTTAGATGAGCATGTAACATATTTAAAAATCTATTTTTGATGTGCTTAGAAAAAAAAGTTATATGATAATCTAAAGAAATCAATTTCTGCACTAATGAAATTACTTTTCTTGGTTATATTATTAATGATAAAGGAATACATGTTGATCAAGAAAAAGTGAAAATAATTAGGGAATGGCCAAAACCCACTAGTGTTAGTGATGTTAGATGTTTTTATGGTCTTGCTAGCTTTTATAGAAGATTCAATAAAGATTTTTCTACTATTGTTGCACCATTAACTAAATGCATCAAAAAGAATGTGGGATTTAGGTGGGGTAAAGATCAAGATGATGCTTTTAATTTGCTTAAAGACAAACTTAGTTCAGCACCTTTGCTTGTTTTACCTAACTTTGCTAAAACTTTTGAGATTGAGTGTGATGCATGTGGAATAGGAATTGGAGTCTCAACGTAAGAAAGCAAACTCATTGCGTTCTTTAGTGAGAAGCCAAGTGGAGCAAGTGTTAACTACTCGATATATGATAATGAGTTTTGCGCTTTGGTAAGAGTATTGGAGATATAGTAGCACTATCTTTGGTATAAGGAATTCATTATACATACTGATTATAAATCCTTGAAATATCTTAAAGGATAAGGAAAGCTAAATTGTAGGCATGCAAAATTGATGGAGTTTATTGAATCTATTCCAGACATCATCAAAGACAAACAAGGTAAGGAAAATGTAGTTGTCGATACTCTTTCTAGAAGGTATGCTTTAATTTCTAAACTTGATGTAAAATTATTGGGTTTTGAGTATATTAAAGATCTATATAATTCTGACCATAATTTTGCTAAGGTTTATGGGACATATGAGAAATGGGTTTTTGATAATTTTTTCAGTCATGATGGTTTTATTTTTAAAGAAAATAAGTTGTGTATTCCTCAATGTTCAACGAGAGAATTATTTATGAGAGAGACACATAATGGAGGTTTAATGGGGCATTTTGGGATTAGAAACAATTTAGATGTGTTAAATGATCTTTTTTTTTTTGCCACACATGAAAAGAGATGTTGAGAGATTGTGTGAGAAATACATTACTTGTAAACAAGCTAAATCTAAAGTAATACCTCATGGGTTGTATACTCTTCTTCATATACCTAGTGAGCCTTAGGTTGATATATCTATGGATTTTATTTTAGGTTTACCTAGGTCAAAAGGAGGGAGAGAATTTAATTTTGTATTGTTGTTGACAAGTTTAGCAAGATAGCACATTTCATTCCTTGCCACAGAACAGATGATGCAACACATGTTGCAGGGTTGTTCTTTAATGAAATTATGAGATTGCATGAAATTCCAAGGACAATTGTGAGTGAAGAGATGTGAAGTTCCTTAGCCACTTTTAGAAAATAATTTAGAGTAAGTTGGTTACAAGACTATTGTATTCAACAATTTGTCATCCACAAACAGATGGACAAACAGAGGTAGTAAATAGAACTTTATCAACACTTTTGAGGGCCATAATTCAACAGAATTTAAAGAATTAGGAGGAATGTCTGCCCACATGTCGAGTTTTTTTATAACAAAGGTGTGCATATACAACAAACTATTCCCCATTTGAAGTTGTGTATGTTAGGATTAAGTTGGCACTAATGGGGGGAAGGGAATGAATTAGTGTAAGTAAAAAAATACTTGATTTGAAAACTTGCTTGAAGTGAAGAAGAAATCAGAAGCATTTCTTGGACTTCGTTGAAAGCGAATATGTGAGCGATTTAAAACAAAGTCGAAAGATGATGCTCGTGCCTTTCTTCAAACTAATTAAGAATAATTAAATACAATAGAAAAGGCAAGAGTAGATATGCTCACAGATTTTATAGTAGTTCGTCCAAAACATGACCTACGTCTACTTTCTGGAGTCCTTTGTCGAGACCCATCGGAGTCCACTAAACAATCTTCTTCCACATGTGAAGACCAAACCCTTACACTTCTCTCTCTCCATTTCACAGGTTCATGAGAGAAACCTTCTTGCAAGAATTTCTCACTTCTCTTAGTCTCACTTATTACTTGTAGCTCAATCCTTGGCCCAATGCCTAAGCTTGATCTATAACTCATCCTGTCATGGTTAAACCTGCACGATGCTAAATGTGACTTAATTAAATATAATCATAATGGCCAATATATCCAGTACAAGATCATCCCAACTCCCGATAAGCTTTTCGGCTACCCCCGACAATCTTCATGCGAGTCTCGATCTTCTTCTAGCGAACTCCCTTGCGCAATCCTAGCAAGCTCCCGATAACCGTCGGTGAGCTCCCGATGCACTCCTGGCGAGTTCCCAACCGCATGTCCGAACCTCGGCCTGATGTATGGACTTGACCTTGGTCAATCCTGATTGTAATAATCTTTCTATCATAATTAATCCTGCATCAATCAACTGTAACAACATATGTTAGATCAATAACCCCTCAATTGATTTCATCATCAAAATTCGAGCTTCAACAAATAACTCATCAATTGATTTCATCATCAAAATCTGAGATTCAACTATCTCCCTCTTTTTTATGATGACAATCAATTGATGATGGGAGTTAAACCTTACTCCCCCTACATCCATGCCACAATAAAGAAAACTTAAATTCAAGAGCACCACACACTCTTGAATTCAAGTATCTTGGGGCAAGTAATATTCCAAGCAAATAAAAATTTGCATCAAGTCATCAAAGTATGAATTTTGAATAATTATGCATTAATATCCAAGTATATGCATCAATATCCATGTGTCGTCAATGTCCATTTCTCCTCCTTTGTCATCAACAAAAAGATGAAATGTATAGCTGACGAGTTTAAAGCACAATATGACATTACTTCCCTTTAGTAAAATAAAATATGCATTATAGAATTTTCATCCCCTTTGTGAATAATGAGAGAAATAATGGAGGAGTTGTAAAAGCATGACATCATTAAGAAGAGCTCTCAATAAATTTTGAAAAGAATATTAAGATGAGCTCAGAAGTACAAGAGATTTAAAGACTACTTATGTATTTAAATTCATTTCTTGTAAATTTTTAAAATCATCATTACATGCATAATTATCATACATGATTTCACATCATCATATCTTCTCCCCCTTTGTCATCAACAAAAAGAAGTATAATTAAGAAGTTTTTGAGATCTGAAAGCTTAGTAACTTTTTACTTCCTTTGCAATGTTCAAGCTAGCAATTTTATATTATGCAAGTTAACAAGTTGGCAAGTGTTACTTCTCTTAGCATGTTTTTTTTTTGAATGTGAGGTTAAGCAAAATTTTTGCTTCTCTAGAGATTTGCAAGATAGCACTTCTTGCTTCTCTTTTGAGATGAGCAAGCTAGCAAGTTTTGCTCTTCCTTTGTCATTGCCAAAAAGAATGGATGGTTACAATAGTGTAAAACTTTTCTCATTATATCATTTTTCAAATCATCTCATGAAATATATCAAGAAAAGTTAACATGGTGATGAGATATACAATTCATAAAGACAAATTGTGAATATCAAGAGACAAATCATAGGGAAAATAAATAAAAATCTCCTTTTAAATAATATGAGAACACTATTTTGATTCATAGAAGATTTTAAGTTATAATTCCGAGGAATCCAAATCACGATATAGGTAAAAACTCATTTAATTTCAAATCATCAAAATCATCAAAATCACTTTCAAGGGATTCAAGATGAAATAAAAAGACTTATCGATCTCTTGAAATGCTAGTGATTTCGTAGGAGTGCAAAGAATAAAAAATCTTGACTCATAATAAATCTCAATCTATAAATATCAAAGAATCAATATCATGATTTGGATAAAAAATTATTCAAATTCAAATCATCAAATTATCAAAATCACTTTCAAAGCTCAAGAGACTCATAAAAAATAGCATAATCGATTTATTAATCTCTTTTTGAAAAATTTATAAGATAGAAATTTTTTTTAAAAAATGTATCCCCTTTTTATTTCATACAAGCATGCCTTTGTCTTTTAAGCCAAATATAAACATGCATCATCATTTAAAACTGAAAAAAGAACTTTCATTATGGCAAAGATCAATGAACCACAAATCACAAAGATCATCATGCATAATTTTAAAATATAAACTCATTAAGCATGATCACTATACATCATTAAATCATCAAACATAGTTTTATTAAACATAAAACATCTTCAATCAAAAAGCAATACTAAAATCATCAAGATATATATTATTGTTTCTTAAAAGCATACATAGAATTTATCTTAAGCATTAGATTTAAGAAGTCTAACATTTTGTTCCTTTATCATAAAACATGCAATTTTTATGATCAATATAATTTTTCAAAATCACTAGAAAGAAAAGCATGATCCCTTTTTATAATGTTCTATGCTCAAATTTTATCAGTCAACAATATTTATTTAATCATGCAACCTATATTTTAAGTTACCTCTTCAACATCATCAAGGTCATTACAATAACTCTTCAAAATGTTAAAACATCTTTAAGCAAAAATTCAACCAATCTCAATTCCAATATTTAGATGAGTCCAACTCTTTACACATAATGCAATGAGTTGACAAACTCATTTCAAAATTTTTATTTATTTCAAGTCTCAATTCAAAAATGATCTAACATTCAATCATGCAACATATTTCAAGTTCATCTAATATAACATTTCAATCAATCATTGAACATATTTTAAAAGATCATGGTTTATTTAGAAAGATCTTTAGTCATAACCATGATTAAAAAGAAAACTTTAGACTCATATAAAAAGGTTTTTGTTTGGATATTTATCTTTGGGAGTCAAGAGGATTGTTTTATATATATAATACCTATCAAATCATAGAAACTAATATATCATCAACAAGAACTCATTTTTATGAATTTTAACATAAATATTTTTCATTAACAATAACTAAGGTTCCTTAGTTCTATTTCATTTTAATACTAGTATGCTCTAACTATGTATGCATTATCAATTAAGGTTATGATAAGATAAATCCAAATGAGTAAATCACTTTCAAGTGGAGTCATTACTACGAGATATTCTTCAACCAAAATCCAATGATTTTTTTTTATTGGAAGATTCTATCATGTTACTAAGAATTTTTTTCTTTAAAGAAAAATGATTTTATATATGACTTTTAAGTTCAAATTCAATACTTGGTCATTTAATCTTAAGACAACGTACATAAATATAAGCACACAAATCAATACATTAATCATCATCAAAATCTCCCTTTCATGTTCATAATTTTCAATAAAGACAGCTAATATTTCTTCTTTCTAATTTTAGTATGCAACGAAATGGTTACGCACCATCATACTGAAGATTCATTTTTATTTTTAATAATTTATGTTATTAGTATTTAGGCTAGTGAGCTTGTTAGATCTCAAGTTATATGTCTTAAGCATCTAAAACATTATTTAGTGTTCCTAGCTTTAGTTTAGAGACAAACCTGTAAGAAATATATTTTTGATTTAGGTACCCATTTTACATTGGGTCCTTCATAAAGAACTTTATCTTTCTTTTCTAATTATTTTTTATTGTATGAAGTACCCTTGGGAATACAAACTAATTGGTGTGGACTACATTTTCTAAATAGATATTTTTTTACCTTATGTCCTAATTTTTCATAAAAATTACATTTGATTTTCGATGGTAAATTTAAGATAGGAAATGGATGGTTTTTGTTGAATATTACCAATAAAACCTATGTTATATCTTCTATTAATATGACCCTTATTGGCAAAGATCATATTTAGGGATTTGTTCCCAATTTCAAAATTTTCTAATATTATCTTAAGCATGATATTTTCTTCTTTAACATTATCTAGCAATTCACATTTAGAACAAGGGTTATGTGATATGAATCATGCATTTTATCAAATCTACCAACTAACGAATTATGTTCATTTTTAAGCAAAACTTATAAGATTTGCTAATTTTTCTAAACTCATCAAACAATTCATGGAACATATTTAATAACTAAAAAAATGATTAATGAATCACTAACCTCATCTTGTATCGCTATTAGAGCATAGTTAGCAACTTCTTCTTTGGATTGGTCTTCTTCATCCGATGAGTTTGAGTCATCCTAAGTTGTCGAAAGTGTTTTCTTCTTATGTGGCGCCTTCTTCTTCAATTGAGGACATTCATTTTTGAAATGTCCTAGTTTTCTACATTCATAGCATATGACATTATCCTTCTTTAGTTCATTTTTATTTTTATAGTTTTTGTTCTTTTTTATAAATTTTTTAAACTTTTTAGATAATATTGCAATATCATGGTCCTCATCACTTGAGGTTTCACTCGAGGAGTCATTTGTCGTTCGAAGTGGTACATCCTTCCTGTTCTTTAGAAGGGGTTCATCAAGATCTTCATGAGCTTTAATTTAGTTCATAAGTCATTAATGATCCAATAAGTTCCTCAAGAGGTAAGTTATTTAATTCTTTGGCCTTTTGTATAGCGGTTACTTTAAAATCTCAACTCTTGGGAAGAGATCTTAAAATTTTATTAACAAGTTCAAAATTAGAAAAACATTTTCCAAGAGCTTTAAGTCCATTAACGACATCCGTGAAACAGGTGTACATGTCTCCAATAGATTCACTTGGTTTCATTCTAAGCAACTCATAATTATGAACTAAAATGTTAATCTTAGATTCTTTTATTCTACTAGTCCCATCGTGTGTGATTTCTAGTGTGTGCCAAATATCAGAAGTCGATTTATAAACGAAAACACGATTAAACTCATTTTTGTCAAGAGTACAAAACAAGGCATTCATAGCCTTTGCATTCAAAGTAAAATTATTCATTTCCAAATCATTCCAATTATTCATTGTTTTGGAAGATTTTTCAAATCCATTCTCTATAATATTCCATAAATCAAGGTCCAAAGAAATAAGAAAAATATGTATCCTTCTTTTCCAATACGTGTAATCCGTCCCATTGAACATAGGAGGACGTAAAATGGAATGTCCCTCATTCATGCCAAATAAAGACTAAAATGGGTGTTTAGTCCAAACAGTAAGGCCTTGTTTTGATACTAATTGTTAGGATCAATTGACACTATGGGGGGGGTGAATTAGTTCAAGAATGAAAGTGCTCGATTAAAAACCTTTGCTTTCATAAATTAAAAAGTGAACAACGAAAGCTTCTCTTAATAAAATTGACTAGAAACTAATTTAAAGAAGTTGAGAGATTAAAACTTTGAATCCAACTATCAAGTGTTTAAGAACAATTAAGAGTAAAACAAAAGTAATTAAAGCACACTCACAGTTATAGTGGTTCAGCCTTAACCGACCTATGTCCACTCCCCGAGTCCTCTTCTCCGAGACCCACTGGCGTCCACCTTTCAACTTACAAGGGAGATAAGATTACAACACTTGGATCACTCCCTTACCCCTTTTCTTTTTCTTACAATTCATACAAGTTTTTCATCAAATTTTAATCACAAAAATTATTGTATAAAATGTAAGAAAACTTGGGATATTTATAGGCCCCAAATGACTTTAGAATTTGGAGTCAAAATTCAAATGTATCCGAAAAATCTGGGTATGGGCGATTCACCCACCGGCGTTGACGGTGCAGCTGTCGAAAGTACCCTGAAATAGGGTATGGGTGGTTTAATTGCCGACCTGGGTGGTTTAGCCGCCGTCAGTCATCCGAAAACTTAGGCAGTGGCGGTACAACTACAGCTTACCAGTAGTTTAGCTGCCGGGAATCTCAGAAATGTGATTCCCTTCACTTTTTCAATCCTAACATGACCCTTATGTTGACTAATCATCTGGTCAACTAATCAAGCTCAACCTGAGCTCAATCAATCCCCTTTAGTGGATCCAATTGTCTCTTTGAGTTGATTTGGGTTCCTTCCAAATCACACTCAATTCGGACTCAAACTTAACCTACGACTTAAGAATTTCAAACATACATGACCACCAAGCTTAATTAACGACCTTAGTCCCGTAATTTGGCAACCTTCGGCATTCCTTGCGGTGTGTCTCATGGTCTTCCGAAGGCGATCTCCTAGCATGTTCCTAGCGATCTTCCCGATACCTTCAGTGAAGTCCTAGCAAACTCCCGGCAAGCTCCCACCGCACCATCCAAACCTTGACCTTATGCCTAAGCTTGATCCTGGGTCCATGTTTGGTCTGTAACTCCTTTTCACCATCGTGATTAAACTTTAACGATGTTAACTATGACTTAATTAATTATAATAATGACCAATATATCCACTTGAAAACCTTATTAACTCCCGACAAGCTTTTTGGCTACCCCCGATAATCTTCCAGCAAGTTTCAGTCTTTTTTCGATGAATTCCCTTGTGCCATCCTAGCAAGCTCTAGATACCATCGGCAAGCTCCCAAAGCACTCCAAGCGAGTTCCCAACCGCATCGTCCTCATTTCAGCTCGATGCCCTGGATTTGACTCTGGCCCACATCTTATTGTAATTCTTTCTCTATCGTAGTTATCCTGCATCAATCAACTCTAACACATATGTTAGAACAATAACTCATCGACTAATTTTATCATTAAAATTTGAGATTTAACAATTAGTGGCTAAAGGTTTTAACCAAGAAGAAGAGATCGATTATAAAGAAACCTTCGCTCCTATGGCTAGACTTGATGTCATAAAGATGCTCCTTGTCTTTGCATCTTTCAAAGATTTTAAGTTATTTCAAATAAATGATAAAAGTACTTAATGGTTTCATTTCCAAAGAGGTGTATGTTGAACAATCCCCTAGTTTTAAAAATAGCCTTTTTCCTAATCATGTTTTAAACTTTCTAAAGCTCTTTATAGATTGAAATAAGCCCCTTGAACTTGGTATGAAAGACTTAGCTCTTTCCTTATTTTGAATAATTTTTTGAAAGGCAAGGTTGATACCACATGATTTTTTAAGCATTTTGAAAATAATTTTCTTGTTATTCAAATTTATGTTGGTGAATCCTTATGTGAATCTTTTGCCAAAAGTAATCCAAGAATTTAAGATGAGCCTAATGGGTGAATTAACTTTTTTCTTAGGATTGTGAATAAAGTAATTAAATAATAGTATCTTTATTAGTTAAACTAAGTATACCTGAGACTTGCTAAAATGTTTTGGTATGGCAAATGTTAAGGCCATAAACACACCCATGAGCACTTCTACAAAATTAGACTTAGATAATGAGGGAGAAAATTTTGATAAAAAAACTTATAGAGGAATAATAGGTAGCTTATTGTATTTAACTACTATTAGACCAGATATAATATTTAGTGTTGGATTGTGTACAAGGTTTCAATCTAATCCTAAACTTTCTCACTTTAAGGCAGTTAAATAGATATTTAGATATTTAAAAAGAACCTCTAACTTAGGTTTATGGTATCCAACATCTAAAACTTTGATTTACTTGCTTATGCGGATGTTGATTTGGAGGGTGTAGAATAGATAGAAAAAGTACTAGGACATGTCAATTTTTAGGGTGTGCTCTTGTTTTTTGATCTTCTAAGAAACAAAATTCGATTGCTTTATCTATAGTTGAAGCAGAATATATTACAGTTAGTTCATATTATACCCAAGTTATTTGGATAAAAAACACCTTAGAATATTATAAAATTTATTTAAAAAATATCATTATAAAATGTGACAACACAAATGCAATATGTTTAACTAAAAATCTCATCCAATACTCAAGAACTAAACATATTAATATTATGCATCACTTTATTAGAGATCTTATGAATAATCATGACATATCTTTATAATCTATTGATACTAAGGATCAATTAGCAGACATTTTCACTAAGCCATTAAATGAAGAGTAATTTGACTTTATTAAAAGAGAATTAGGAATGTTAAACCATCTAAATACATGATTTGTTATTTTATAAATATTTTAAAAATCTCCTAGATTTCTTATATTTTTTAGCTCATCTTTGAAATAACCTTACAGATTTCTTAGATTTTGGAATTTACATCTATAGGATTAAGGTTGAAAACCCTTCTTAGTAATGAGATTCTTTTTCACACCTCTCCCTCGTTTCTTCTTCTTTTTTATTCACAAAGGGGAAGAAAAGTTTTTGATGAAAAAAATTATGTCTCTAATCCTATTTTACTAAGGGAATGAAATAACTTCTTCATGCACTGAATGTTTAGATATATAATCAATATTTATCCTTTTTTATAATAAATATGGAGAAACTTGAAATATGATAAACATTTGTCTTGAAACTATTTGCTCAACATTTCACCTTTTTGTTGATGACAAAGGGAGAGAAATGATATATTGATGACAAATATAGAATATTAATAAAAAATGGTAAAATGGGTATTTCTTCTTTTTGTTGATAACAAAGGGGGAGAAATGATTGATGACTTAATGAGAATAATTAATGATTGATGACTTAAGGGGTAAATTTTAAAATTGATGTATGAATTTGAAATTAATATTATTTCAAGCATATATGTTTTGAAAATCTTTGATATATTGATGGTTGATGACTTAAAGGGGAAAATTGTTTGAAATTAATGTTGTTTCACAATGTATGAATGTATATCTTGAAAATCTTTGATATATTGATGGTTGATGAATTATGGGGGAAAATCGTTGTGTGGATGTTTGTTTTAAAAATTTTAAAATATTTATGAATGATATCGTGCTTAAACTCAAAAGTATTGGGTTTTTTTAATTCGAGTTTGTTTTATCCTATGGAGTTTACATAGGGGGAGTTATCATCATCGAAAAGGAGGAGAATGTCGAATTTTGAATTTTAATGATATAACTTGAGTGTTAGAGAAATTAATGTAGGATTAACTATGACAAGGCTATATAATCAAATGTTGGGCCTGAGTCAAGTTCGGGCATCGGGCCAGGGTTCAGACGATACAGTGATAACTCACTAGGAGATCGTCGAAAGCTCATCGAAGGTATTTGGATTGCCGGGTGTTCATCGAGAGCTCATCGAAGGTATTGGGAGCTTGCCGGGAGTTCGCCAGAAGCTCGTCGAAGGTATTAGGGGCTTGTAGGGAGCTTACCGAAATACGTCGGGGGTTCAACAGAAGATGACCGAGACTCGTCGGGAGTTTGCCATAGGTTACCAAGAAGATTGTCGAGAGTTGGAAAGGTCACTTGACACATTGGTCAAATTGATTGTATTTGTATGCCTTAGTATGTTGTAGTTAGCATTGGTTTGGTTTAGAGTCCAAATTGAGTTAGATTTGGAAGGAATTCAAATTAACTCAATGTGAGGTAACCGGATCTATTTTGGGTTTGATTTGAGCTTAGGTTCAGCTCATTTTGTTGACCTAGAAAGGGGTCAATAGGAGGTACGAGTTCAGTACACAAAAGTATGGAAAAAGTAACTTTTGTTAAGTGTGCTTTCGATGGTAGTACTGTTAGCGATGGCGGTAGTACCGCCTGTACGTAGAATTTATGAAAATGTTTAAATTTTGGCTCCATTTTTAAGCCAATTGGGTCTATAAATACCCTAAATTTTCTTGCTTGGTGAAGCAAGGGTGGTGAATGAAAAAGAGAGAAAAATTATAGTGAAAGTGTTGTAAAAATTTGTGAGCTTCCCTTGTGAGCGATACAATGGGAGCTCACATGGCGTTTGCTAGGACTTCGCCGAAGGTATCGGAAAGATCGCTAGAAACACGCCGGGAGATCACCGGAGGAAGACCGTGAGATTCATTGCTGGAGAAGCCAGAGGTTGTCGGTTTACGGGAGTCAGATCATTAAGCTTGATAGTCATGTTTTGATTGTAATTTTAAGTCATAGGTTAAGATTAAGTATTAAATGAGTGTGATTTGGATAGAATCCAAATCAACTCAAAGATGCAACTAGGTCCACTATGGGGTTTGATTAAGCTCAAGTCGAGCTCAATTGGTTGATCAAAGAGCTGGTCAATATCAGGCTCAAGCCAAAATTTGAAAAGTGGAGGGAACCACTTTTGTGGAGTTTCCAACGGGTAAACCGCTGCTACCCAGGTTTCCGGGCAACTGACAATGGATAAATCACCCAGGGCCGACGGGTAAACTACTTGTACCCTGGTATTCAGGTAGTTGAGCCACCCAGGTTGGCAGGTAAACTGCTCGTACCCAGATTTTCTGGGTAAGTTTGATTTTTGGCTCCAAAAATCTAAAGCCACTTGAGGCCTATAAATACCCCAAGTTTTCTTGCATTATATACAACACTTTTGGGGGAAAAATTTTGTGAAAAACTTGTGTGAAGTGTAAAAAAAGAAAAGGGCTAAGGGAGTGATCAAAGAGTTATAATCTTATCTCCCTTGTAAGCTCAAGTTAAGGGTTTGGTCTTCACCCAAAGAAGATCGATAATGGACGTCGATGTGTCTCAAGGAGGAGGACTCAGGAGTGGACATAGGCCATTGATGTCGAACCGCTATAAATTGTAAGTGTTTCCCTTTGCTTATCTTGTTTATTTCTTGATAGTGTTCCAAATTAGTTCATTGAGAAATACAATTTTCTTCCTTATGATTTTAATTGGGATTTTAATTGTTATCTATAAATTATCAAGTGACGCTTTCAATCTGTAATTTTACTCTGAACAAAAAATTTCTTATTTAAAATGAGAATTTTATACTTGTACTAATTCACCCACCATCCCCCCCCCCCCCCCCCCCCCTTCTTAGTGCCAATTGATCCTAACAATTAGTATCAAAGCAAGGTACTTACTCTTTGGATTAACACCGACTTTAGTAAATGGCTTATTTTGGTATAAATGAGGGATATTCCATCTCACGTCCTTCCATGTTCAATGGGATGGATTACACATTTTGGAAGACAAGGATGCATATTTTTCTTATCTCTTTAGACCTTGATCTATGAATTATTATTAAGAATGGATTTAAAAAATCTTCCAAGTCAATGAATGAGCTAAATGATTTGGAAAGGAAGAAGTTTTCTTTAAATGTCAAGGCTATGAATGATTTTCTTTGCGCCTTAGATAAAAATAAATTTGATCGGGTTTCTTGTTGTGATTCGGCTTTGAAATTTGGTTTACATTGGAATTGACACATAACAACAAACTTAATTTAAATGACTCATTAAATGAAATGTCACACAAAAATAAAAATGAAGAACACCTTCCAAAGAATAGGAAGGATTGTGAACTAAGAATGACATATGACTCCTCGAGTGAAATCTCGAGCGATGAGAACCTTGGACATGAACCTTTGACAAATGAATAAAACCTCTTGCTATGAACGCAAGAAACTAAGAAGCTCCAAGGATAAAGAAGACCAATCCAAATAAGAGGTTGCTAACTATGATGCTCTTATGGGCATCGATGACGAGGTTAGTGATTCATTAAGTATTTTATTTTTAGAATTATTAAATATGTTCCATAATTAGTTTGATAAGTTTAGAAAACTTAGAAAATCTTTTAAGTTGATTAAAAATGATCATGAATTGTTAGTTAGTAGACTTGACAAAATGCATGAGTTATTAGAATCACACAATGCTTGTTCTAAATGTGATATGCTAGATAATGTTAAAAAAAAAAATATCATGCTCAAGTCAACATTAGAAAATTTTGAAATAAGAAATAAATCCCTTAATATGATTGTCAATAATGGTCATATTAATAGAAGAAATGGAATAGGCTTTGTGGGCAAGAATCAAGTATAATACCGAACAAAAGTCAACTATTTTTATTAAAGGACCAACCTTAAATGTGCCACCAAGAATCAAGTATATTTTTTGTGGAAGATTAGGACATATAGCATACAAATGTCTATTTAAAAATTATAATTCACACAAGTTAGTTTGGATTCTTAAAGGAACCATAAACAATCTTATCCCATTAGAGAAAATGGAAAGAATATATCATGAAGGATCTAATATAAAATTGGTACCTAAATCTTTTTCATAGGTTTGTCTCCTAACAAGATTAGGAGCACTAAAAATATTTTGAAAGTGGATGCTCAAGGCACATGCTTGAAATCTAACAATCTTTCAAACTCACTAGCCTGAGCAAATAACAAGAAAAATTATTGAAAATAAAATTATTGATAATGAATCTTAAAGATGATTCATTGTTATAATTAATCTTGATTGCTTTCAATGATACATAATCTTTGCATAACTAGAGTATGCTACAGTTAAAATGAAGAAAGTTTAGCTATCTTAAATAAAAGTCATATATATGAAAGAAAGATTTTCATGATGATTAATATATTGATTTGTGTGCTTGAATTTATGTATATTGTCTTGAGATTAAATGACCCAACATTGAATTTGAACTTAGGTCATATACAAAATCATTTTTCTTTAAAGGAAAAACTTCTTGATAACATGATAGAATTTTCTAATATATAAAAATCATTGGATTTAAAATGAATCGGAGCTTTTGTTTGAAAATATTTTACTGCAATGATCTTGATGAAATTTATTTTTGGACTTCAAATGACATTGCATTCTAGAAATAAATTTCAAAAGTAGGACAATTATTCATGAAAGAATTTTTTATCCCATGAATCCTTCAATAAGATAAAATGATCCATTTATTATTGAATCTCTTTAACTACAAAAATGAATTAGAAAACTTTAGCTATTTTATGTTGGAAAACAATCTATATTGATTTTATTAAAATTTTCTAACAAAATGATTTTTTATGATAATTTTGAATGATTAAAGAATGGATATGTTTAAATCTATCCAACCTTATTGATATTTTGATTTTGATTAAAGAAGTTTTATGTTCAATGAAATCATGCTTGATGATTTAATGATGTATATTTCAAAATTATGCATGATGATTTTTGTGATTTGTGGCTTATTGATCTGTCATAATGAAAGCTCTTTTTCGGTTTTAGAAGAAAATACATGTTTTATTTGGCTTTAAAAAAATACAAAGGCGTGCTTGAATGAAATAAAAATTTATTAAATTATGTCTTTTAGATTTAAATTTTCATTTTTAATGACATGATATCTCTTATACTTTTGGGCATAAATTGAACATGGATGAAAAGAAATTATGCAATGATATTTCTTTCTTGACAATAACAAAAAGTGGGAGATAAAATTATCAATATGATTAGAATCAAATTGGATATAATAATATTGAATGAGAATCAATTTGCATAGAATAAAATTTAGAATATTAAATTTTCTAAATACATGCGAAATGCATAACTCAAAATTTGAGCTTGATTTACTATTTTTCTTTGGATTTCTTGGACTTTATAAATTAGACTACTTATCAAAATTTGCATGCAAAATCAATGATTTGTTTGATTTGCTACCTTGCTTAAAATTTGCATATGATAAATTAAATTACATTGGTAGCTCTTGATTTTTTGGATTTCGGAATAAAAATTACTTCTATAAAATTGAGCATTTTTATGATATGATGTTTTTCACTTTTCTTCCTTACCTTCTTGTTTACAAAAATGGAAGAAAATATAAATGAAAGATGATCTACAAAACACATGATTTGCTATTTATGTTAGAAAATCATATAATTTAAATGCATGTGTGGTTCTTAATTCTTCTTGGACTTCATAGATTTTTTAGCTCACTTTCGAAATCACTCTAGTTAAAATAAACAAATATAAGAAGTGGATTCAAATTTTTGTGATGAAATAGTTTTAAAGATTATTCTTGTTTCATGAGTCTTGATGAATGTTTACAAAGGGAAATATATAACATAAACTTCTATGATGCTTGATATGAGTCTTTGATATTTAATCTTTGATGAATTACTTGATGTGCTACTCTTGATTGAAATGAATTAAATTGCATGAGTAGATATTTAATTCATAAATTTTGAAATTTATATCTAAATTATTGAGCCCTATTTTTGTGATACAATGTCTCTTACGCAAACCCACACCACCCGCCTCCCCCCCCCCCCCCCCCCCCCCCTCCTTTCTTGTTTCTTCTTTATTATTCAAAGAAAGGAAAGAAAATTTTTTAATAAGAAAATTATGTTTGTATCCTATTAAGGGGGAGCAAAACTTGTTATCCTGAACAATGTAACGGAAGCAAAAATTTGCTAGCTTGCACTTTTCAACAGAGAAGAAAGAAGTTATTAGCTATATTTGCTAGGTTTTCCTGAAACTTATATAAGATGGATTTGTTGAGCTCATATTCGAAATATTCATTTTATGTCTACAAGATTGAGGTTGAGAGTTAAGAATGTTAAATCATGAAAATATATGAATTGCTAATCTAGATTTCATGAGACTAAGATTTTTATGATAATATTTTAAAAACCTTCTTCATATTTTTATCTTATTATTTACAAATAAGGGGAGAAAATTTGCAGGAAGATGTGCTACATTTAAAATTTACAAGAGATAAATTTTGATATCAAGAGATGACTTTTCCTATATTTGAAACACATAAGTAGTCTTTAAATCTCTTGGACTTTTGAGCTCAACATAGTATTGCTTTTAAAATTATTTTAAGAGCTCTTCTCTATGATGAAATGATTCAATAATACATCCCTTATTTCTCTCCTTATTAATCATAAATGAGAAGAAAATTTTATAATGCATATACTAAGGGGGAGTAATGTCATCATGTGCTTTGAAATTATTAGCTATATATTTCAGCTTTTTGTTGATGACAAAGGGAGAGAAATAAACATTGATGACGCATAATATTAATTGATAAATATATTAATAACACATGATATGGTTGAAATATATGGATATCTTGATATAGATATGGATTGATATATCTTGGATATGGATATGAGTGCACAATTCTTTTTTACTCATGATTTGATATCTTGGATATATAAATTTGTATTGAAATTTACATAGAATGTTGATTGCTTGAATTTAAGAGTGTGTACTTCTCTTAAATTTAAGTGGTATGAATTTAAGGGGAGTTAGGATTAACTCCTGTCATCATTTAGTTGTCATCATCAAAAAGTGGGAGACTGTGATAGAACCCTAGGGTTCTATCATGAAGGAAGAGGGTAGAAAAGGGGGATAATCGATCTCTTCGAGAGGATCGGGCCTCTTAGATCACTTCAAGGGGATCTGCCTCATAGGGTTTTGCCTTTTGGCTAAAACTAATGCTTCATTCCTTGATCATAAAAAAGTTTACAGCCTTATTTATAGGGCTCTACCAAGAGTCCCACTAATCTTTGACTCTTAACTAACTTGATGAACTCCTAACTAAAAATAATAACTGACTTCATCTCAACCGAAGATAAATATCAACTCTAACCATTTATAACTGACTTGATAAGGTTCACCCGACCCATAGCTAACTTTAACTAACATGACTTAACCTGAATAGATGGACCCAACTTAGCTAGGGTCCTCCTATACGACCCGCCCTCTTCAAATCAGCCTTGTCCTCAAGGCTGAGTAGCATCAAACTTCGGGGATACTTCGGTCCAGGATATTTATCATGCATCACATTCTTTTGATCAATTAAATAAGGTCTACACTTTATGTAAATAACAGGTCGGCCTTCTGGTGTAGTCGTCATTATAGTATTGTGAGGAAACCTCTCTATTCGATGGTTACTAGCAATTGTGATCTTGCTTCCACGTCTACCTTTGAGGATCACCTATTTTTCTTTAATAAAAAAACTTCATAATTAGTTTAGAAATATTCCATATGACATAACCCATGATTGACAGCCATTTAATTCCAAGCACTATTTCGATGTCCTCCAAGGGTATCAGAAAGAAATCCACCCATAGTTCTTGGCCATGTACCATCAGTTTGATTTTTGAGCACTTACTATTATAAGTTAGAATTCGACCATCAGTAATCTTGACTTCAAATCTGTCACAGTCTTCAATTTGATAGGCCAATTGGTCAGCAAGCTTCTGTCCATGAAATTATTAGTGCTACCAGTATTGATTAAAACAGTAACAGGCTGTTTGTTTCAAAATTTCCTCAATTTTTATGGTTTGCGGGTTAGAGTAGCCTACTATTACATGTCTATATGTATGAAAGGTCCGATAGCATTGTCAGAATCTGTACCTTCTTGATCAAAGTCCACATCATCATTCTCTGGTTCCTCTTTAATTGGTTATATCATCAGAAGATGGCCCTATTTGCATCGATGTCCTCTACTCTATTTTTCATCACAATGCCAACATAACCCTTTTACTGATATTTCCTGGAGCTCTTCTCTAGTAAGTCATTGAGGGTTTTGAGTAGAGGGAGGTGGGGCTGTCGGCTTGAATACTACTAGTTGATTTATGCTTTTATTTCTGCGATTGTCCCTGTTGAGCTTTTCTTCGTGTATACGAGTAATGATACGGTAGCCATCACAATACGAGGTTGTCGAGCTATAACTTCGCACCAAATCTCTGGATTAAGCCCTTCAATAAATGTTCCCAGTAGTTATTTTTCGGACCTATCTCGGGTTTGGTTTGAAAGGCGCTCAAATCTACTCTGGTATTCTTGTACGGTAGAGGTCTGATGGATTTTTACGAGTTGTCCATCCATGTTTTCCTACTCCGATGGTCGAAAACAAATCAGAAGCCATCTTTTGAATTACTCCCATGAGGGTTCTCCATGAGTATGCTCGTACTAATCATATCATTGGATGATGTCTCCTTCAAGTTGAATGGAGGCGATCTCCACCTTGGATTCCTCCGGAGTCCTATGAAAAAAAAAAAAAATAGCACATGAAATCCAGCCAATTGGGTCATCTTTAAATATAGATCCTAAATAATCCCGGTCATAGGTTACTTGAGAGGGACATCGAGATAACCGGATAGATCGGTGTACTTACTATATACACATCCATATGATGGAGGCGACTGATCTCATAGCCACTTGTGTAGAGACACTAAGGATATAGTACAGGTGCTCATTGGAGAACGGGTTTACTGATTAATCCGCTTATAGAATGTTATATGGTTAATGATACCTAATGTCAGACAACAATTCTATAGTCCCAATTGTATATATGGTCCTTAGACTTGAGACACTAAGGATGCCTTGTATGAGTACTCATTTCTTTGACGCCAGACTTACAGGTTTGGAAAGTTTCAGATCTGGTATAATTGGTTATCGGGATTGGTAGCCAACCTTACGAAGGCAATTAAGTATCAATAGAGGATCATCCACTCTCGGTATCACAAGAAGAATATCCCATATGTTCTTGCTTAGACAAATCCAAGGCCAGGGTTATTCGGATTGAGAGAGAAAGAGTTCTCCAGAGGATCCGATTAGAGCGAGACTATGACAGATTTCGTATCTGACCTGATAGTACCATATCCAATATACGGTCTCTGGGATATTAGTTGGATGAGGGATTATCGATATATGGTAACTATGGACAAACAAGTTCGATGGATTCGATCCCCCTTATATCGTTTGGGGACTATAGCGTAATGACCTAATATGTCCATAGTCGATAAGTTAAGTGAATTATTATGAGGATAATAATTCACTATATCAGAAGGAGTTCTGATTGGAGTGACTCATGGCCAGCTCGGTATCAGGCCTAGAAGGTCACACACATAATGTGGATGCTTCAGCGAATAGAAGATTGGATGGAAATCCAATTAGCCCCTATTATCATTATATGAGACCCTATGCTGATGGGCTCCTTGATTAATGCCCAATTAGAGGCCTAAGAAGATTATTAGATAGAGATCCAATAATATAAGGGTAGTAGGTAATTGGATGGAGATCTAATACCCACTAAGGCAGGAGCCCTAGGGTTTTTGGTAGCTCCCTATAAATAGGAGACGAGACTCATGGTTGATAGGCTGTAGCTTTAGCCACCACCTCCTATTCTCCTTCCTCCCTCTGCGCAAGAGTTACGAGATCAGATCGGAGGAGTTTTGCTGCAGAGATCCATCGTGTGGATACCGCAAGAGAGGAGGATGCTTGACCTCCATCTTCTCCATCCGGATATGGAATACAGGGATATACGATCTCCCTAGGTAAAATCAATCTCTCACACATCGTAGTTTTATCAGTTTTTATGTTTTTCTCGTGACCCCAATCTTTTGCACGATGATTTGATCTATGTGGGAAACCAGTTTTTTATTTTGATTTTCGTTGCGCATGTGATGCACCCGCTGAGGTTTCCGATGATCATACGTTTCAGATCGACTCCCTTTGGAATTTTTACCATGTTGAGTTTTGTTGGGGCTCTCTGATCGGCTTCTTTTAATTTTACGAAGGAGCTCTTGAAATCTGTCTTCCATGCGAGTCTCGAAAGCTTTAAACATTGCATCAAGTGCCTCATCTATAGTCATCATGTAGAATTGTAGATCGGTTATATTCAATTCTTTTTTCTACTGTCGAGTCAGGGGCATGAGTTTGCGTCATAGATGTGGTAGGACTTGGTCACAACGAGATTGTCGGTGTAAGAATCACCAATATATCGAAAAGCTGGTTAGAGATAGTAGGGGCAGTAGTGGTAGCAAGGAGGTGCAGCGATGGCAGTAGGGAAGTGCAACGACAAGGGCACGATTGGAAATGACTGCAGTAGCCAGGGCAGCAACGGCAAGGGAGGAGGCAACGACGTCATGAGAAGCACCCAGTAGGTAGGGAGCAGCAGGTAGCACGCAGCTGTTGGTGCTTCAAAGGGAGGGTGTCGACAGCAATGGTGACACTAATAGCAGAGAAGGAGAGGAAAGAGTGGGTGGTAGTAGGGAGGACTGTGGCAGAGGCGGCGCTGTTGTGCACCGATGGGGAAGGAGTGGGCAGCGGCATAAGGCTGGAGATGGCGACACTGCGCAAGGGCTGTAGGCGACAAATGGGAGGTGGCGATAGCAATGGCAGAGGAAGCAAGGTGCAAACGATAGCAGCGAGGGCTGCGGTAGGGAAGGACAACAGCAACGGTGACTGTGCACGACCGAGGAAGGACAGCAACGACCGACGGGGAGAGACAGTAGGCAATGCTGGATGAAGCGCTGTCGACGATGGATGGGCTGTAGGAGGGGCAGCAACAGTGGTGGTAGGCAGGGAGAGGCTGGAGAGGGAGCAGCATCGATGGTAGAGACGACTGAGACTGCGATTGAAAAGAAGGCAGCGGCGGCAAGTAGGTGCAGTGGTTGCTGCAAAGGAGGATGGTGCAATAGATGGATGGGAAGAGAAGGAAGAGGGCAGTGGTGGCAAGTGAGTGGAGCAGCGGCCGAGGAGCGATGGAGAGGTTGAGGGCAGTGGCGGTCGACGGTTGAGAGCAAAAGGCAGTAGCCAGCGATCAAGGCTGTGCACCGGTGGGCAGTGGCAGCAGCACTAGGGGTATGGCCGGATGGAAGTAGTTGTAGTAGGGGAGAAAGCAGACGAGGAAGAGTGCTGCAGTTGGAAGCGACTGTGGTTGAAGAGGAGAGGGAGATGGTGACCAGCGGTTGAGAAGAGGGGATGAAGAAGGTGTGCGGTTGTGGCCCTTCTTCTTCTTCCCTCTTTTTTTTTCTTTTTTTCTCTTTTTTCCCTTTTTCCCTTTTTTTCTGTTTGCTATTGACAGCTGTAGTAAAGATGATTGCAGTGGCCAATGCAACAGTGATGATAATAATGGCGGTGATAATGGTATATATGACAAAGGGAGCAACTGCATAATCACAGTAGGAACGCCGAGGATTGATGCTCTGATACCAACTGATAGAAACCTAGGATTCTATCATGAAAGAAGAAGGTAGAAAAGGGGGGATAATTGATCTCTTCGAGGGGATCGGGCCTCCTAGATCACTTTGAGGGGATCTGCCTCCTAGGGTTTGCCTTTTGGCTAAAACTAATACTTAATTCCTTGATTGATTTTCATAAAAGAGTTTACAACCTTATTTATAGGGTTCTACCAAGAGTCCCACTAATCTTTGACTCTTAACTAACTTGATAAACTCCTAACTGAAAATAATAACTGACTTCATCTCAACTGAAGATAAAAATCAACTCTAACCACTTATAACTGACTTGATAAGGTTCACCCGACCTATAACTAACTCTGACTAACATGACTCAACCTGAATAGATGGACCCGACTTAGCTAGGGTCCTATCAGATTATTGAATCTCAAATTTTGATGATGAAATCAATTGATGGGTTATTGATCTAACAAATATTGTTAGAGTTGATTGATGCAAGATTAATTATAACAGAAAGATTATTACAATCAGGATTGACACTAGTCAAGTCCATGCATCAGGCTAGGATTCAGACGATATGGTTGGGAACTCGTCAGGAGTGCGTCGGGAGCTCGCCGAGGGTATCGGGAGCTTGCCAGGATGGCATAAAGGAGTTCGCTAGAAGAAGACCAAGACTCGCAGGAAGATTGTCGGGGGTAGTCGAAAAGCTTACCGGGAGTTGGGATGGTCATGTAATGGATGTATTGGTCATTATGGTTGTATTTAATTAAGTTGTATTTAGCATCGTGCAGGTTTAACCATGACGGGATGAGTTACAGATCAAACATGAACCTAGAATCAAGCTTAGGCATCGAGCCAAGGATTGGACGATGCAGTGGGAGCTCACCAAGCATTCGCTAGGACTTCACCGAATGTATCAGGAAGATCACTAGGAACACGCCGGGAGATCGCTGAAGGAAGACTGTGAGACTCGCCACTAGATAAGCCGAAGGTTGCCGGTTTGGGGGAGTAAGGTCATTAAGCTTGATGGTCATGTTTTGATTATAATTTTAAATCATAGGTTAAGATTGAGTCTTAAATGAGTGTGATTTGGATGAAATCCAAATCAACTCAAAGATGTAACGGGTCCACTATGGGGTTTGATTAAGCTCAGGTTGAACTCAATTGGTTGACCAAAGAGTTGGTCAACATCAGGTTCAAGCTGGAATTTGAAAAGTGGAGGGAACCACTTCTGTGGAGTTTCCGGTGGGTAAATCGCTAGTAAGTGGCAGGTAAACCACTGCCGCCTAGGTTTCCGAGTGGTTGACAACGGGTAAACCTCATAGGGCCGATGGGTAAACTGCCCGTACCCTGGTATTCGGGCGATTGAACCGCCTAGGTCGGTCAGTAAATCGCCCATACCCAGATTTTCCAAGTAAGTTTGATTTTTGGCTCCAAAAATCTGAAACCACTTGGGGCCTATAAATACCCCAAGTTTTCTTACATTCTATACAATACTTTTGGGAAAAAAATTCTGTGAAAAACTTGTGTGAAGTGTAAGAAAAAGAAAAGGAGTAAGGGAGTGATCAAAGAGTTATAATTTTGTCTCCCTTGTAAGCTCAAGTGTAAGGGTTTGGTCTTCACCCAAAGAAGATCGATAGTGGAACCACTATAAATTGTAAGTGTTTCCCTTTGCTTATCTTGTTTACTTCTTGATAGTGTTCCAAATTAGTTCATTGAGAAATATGATCTCTTCCTTACAATTTTAATCAGGATTTTAATTGTTATATACAAATTATCAAGTGATGCTTCCAATCTATGGTTTTGCTCTAAATTAAAAGTTTTTTGTTTAATACAAGAATTTTGTACTTGCACTATTTCACACCCCTTTCCCTCTCTTAGTGCCAATTGATAATAACAATATTGATCTAACATGTGTGTTAGGGTTGATTGATGCATGATTAACTACAATAAAGAAAGAATTACAATCAGATGTGAACCAGAGTCAAGTCCAAGGCATCGGGCCGGAGTGAGGACGATGCGGTTGGGAACTCACCTGGAGTGCGTCGGGAGCTTGCCGAGGGTATCGGGAGCTTGCTAGGATGGTACAAGGGAGTTCGTCCGAAGAATACCGAGACTTGTCGAAAGATTAACGGGGGTAGCCGAAAAGCTTGTCGGGAGTTGGGAAGGTTTTTAAGTGGATTTATTGGTCATGATTGTAATTAATTAAGTCATAGTTAGTATCATTAAGGTTTAACTACGACGGTGAAAAAGAGTTATAGACCAGACATGGACCCAGGATCAAGCTTAGGCATCAGACTAAGGTTTGGACGATGCGGTGGGAGCTCGTGGGGAGTTCACTAAGACGTCACTGAAGGTATCGGGAAGATCGCTAGGAGTACACAGGAAGATCATCGGAGGAAGACCATGAGACTCACCGTAAGGAATGCCAGAGGTTGTCGGATTACGAGAGTGAGGCCTTTAGTTAAGCTTGGTGGTCATGTATGGTTGTAATCCTTAAGTCATAGGTTAAATTTGAATTTGAATTAAGTGCGATTTGGAAGGAATCCAAATCAACTCAAAGAGGCAATCAGGTCTACTAAAGGGGATTGATTGAGCTCAGGTTGAGCTCAATTGGTTGATCAAAGGATTTGTCAACATAAGGGTCAAGTCGGGATTGGAAAAGTGAAGGGAATCACTTTTTCAGGATTCTCGACGGCTGAACCACTGATGAGTGATGGTTGTACCGTCGCCACCCAAGTTTTCGGGCAATTGATGGTGGCTGAATCACCCATACCCTATTTTCGGGGTGCTTTCGATAGCTGCATCGTCGGCGCCAGCGGGTGAACCCCTATACCTGGATTTTTTGGATACATTTAAATTTTAGCTCCAAATTCTGAAGCCATTTGGGGCCTATAAATATCCCAAGTTTTCTTACATTTTATACAATAATTTTTTGTATTAAAATTCTATGAAAAACTTATGTGAAATGTAAGAAAATGAAAAGGGGTAAGGGAGTGATCCAAGTATTATAATCTTATCTCCCTTGTAAGTTGAAAGGTTGTAAGGGATTGATCTTGACCCAAAGAAGATCAGTAGTGGACGTCGGTGGTCCTCGGAAAAGAGGACTTGGGGAGTGGACGTAGGCCGATTAAGGCTGAACCATTATAACTATGAATGTACTTCAATTGATTTCATTTTACTCCTAATTGCTCTTAAACACTTGATAGTTGGATTCGAAGTTTCAATCTCTCAACTTCCTTAAATCAGTTTCCAATCGGTTTTATTAAGAGAAGCTTTCATTATTCAATCTTTAATTTACAAAAGCAAAGGTTTTTAATCGAGCACTTTCATTCTTGCACTAATTCACAACCCAGCGCCCCCCCCCCCCCCCCCCCCACCCTTCACTCCTCTTAGTGTCAATTGATCATAGCACTAATCTAGCTTTATTTCGAACTATGATACCATTTGCATCTTGCTTGTTTCTAAAGACCCATTTAGTACAAATCACTAAACGATCACTATGTCTGGGAACAAGCTCTCATACCTCATTTCTCTCAAATTGATTTAACTCTTCATGTATTGCAATGACCCATGAGTCATCTCTTAGGGCTTCATCAATGTATTTTTTGGTTCAACTTGAGAAAGAAATATGACATTAGCATAAAAATTTTTAAAAGAAGAAAGAGTTTGAATACCTCTTGATATATCTCCTATTATGAGCTCCTTAGGATAAGCATTTACATACTTCCATTCCTTGGGTAAGGATTTGGAAGAAGATTCATCCAAGTTGCTTTTATGAGGGTTGTCATTTAAATTCAAAGTGCCAAAATCAAAATCATCATCAAAATTAGTTTTCTTAGGTTCAGAAATCTCATAGATAGATTTTTTAATTACTAAAATTCTTTTATTGAATACACAATAAGCTTTTGAAATAAAAGAATAACCAAGAAAAATGGCTTCATCGAATTTTACATCAAATTTTCCTAAGACATCCTTTTCATTCAAAATAAAATATTTGCAACCAAATAATTTAAAATATAAAATATTAGTTTTTACCATTTCACACTTCATAAGGAGTTTTAGAGAGTAATGGTCTTACAAGAACACTATTCATAACATAGTATGTCGTATTAACAACTTTGGTTCAAAAATATTTGGGGAGGCTATGTTCATTCAACATGGTTCTAGCTATTTCTTATAAGCTCCTATTTGTTCTTTCTACTACTCCATTTTGTTATGGAATTCTAGGAGTAGAGAAGTTGTGGATATACCCATTTAGTTCACAAAAATCTTGAAACTCATTATTTTACTACCATGATCACTACGTATTGACGAAATCATAAAACCTTTTTCATTTTGAACAAGTTTGTAAAATTTTGAAAAATATTTAAAAGAATTACTTTTGTGTGCCAAGGAATAAGTCCAAATATATCTGCTATAAGAAATGCATATTTGCTTCCTCCTAAGCTTGTAATATAAATTGGACCAAATAAATTCATATGGATCAATTGTAGTGGCCTAGAGGTGCTTATTTGATTTTTTAACTTAAAGCTACATTTTATTTGCTTTTCTATTTGTCAAGTATCACACATTTTATCTTTAACGAACTTAAGACTAGGTAATCCTCTTACAAGATCTTTAGTTAAGATTTAGTTTAGTGACTTCATGCTAGCATGACCTAGTCTCCTATGTCAAATCCAAGCATCATTATTTAAAGTCAAAAAGCATGTTTCATCACAAAAAATTTTAATATCAATAGTGGACACATTATTATCTCTTAAGGCAATCAAAGATTTATCTTTATGTGGTATTTCAATTATGCAAGCATTAGATTCAAATTTAATAATATATCCTTTATCACATAATTCGCTAATACTAAATAGGTTGTGTTTCAAACCATTAACTAATAGCATATCTTTAATCAAAAAGTTTGATTTGTTACCTATGGTTCATTTCCTTTGAAGGTGACAACTCTTTCATTTAGGCTAGTGAGCTTAGAAAAGTAAGTTGGATCTCTAATCATGTGCCTTGAGCATCCACTATCAAGGTACCATTTGGTAATCCTAGCCTTAGTTTGGAGACAAACCTACAAAAAAGATTATTTTAATTTAGGTATCCATTTTATTTTCGGTCCCTCATGAAGAGATCTACCTAATTTAACTAGAGGTTTTTGGTTGTTTATCGTTCCTTTAGGAACCAAATTAATTTATATGGACTAGACTTTCTAAATAAACACTTGTAAGCTATATATCCTAATCTACCACAAAAGTTGTATTTAATTTTTGATAGCAAGTTTAGAGTGGGTGCTTTAATGAAGATAGTTGGCTTTTTTTAGTATTGCCTACAAGGCCTATACCTTCTTTCTTATGAACATGACCCTTATTTGTTAGGATCATGTTTAGGGATTTATTTTCTATTTTAAAATTTTCTAACGATTGTTGCAATACAATACTTTCCTTTCTAAGTTCCTCAAAAGTTTCACATTTTCTGCATGAACTAAGTGATGGTGCTACTTCATGTATTTTTTTTAAATCTACTAACTAGTGAATCATGCTCTTTCTTAAGTAGTTTATAAGACTTGCTAATTTTTCTAAATTCATTATAAATCTCATGAAAAATATTCAGTAATTCAGTAAAAGATATATCAGAAGACTCATCTCCTCATGGATGGTCATGAGAGCATAGTTGACAATCTCATCTTTGATGTGGTCTTCTTTATCTTATGAGCTTGAGTCCTCCCAAGTTGCTGAGAGAGCCTTCTTGTATGATGTCTTCTTCTTCAATTGTGGACACTCACTTTTAAAATGTCATTGCTTCTTGCATTCAAAATATATTATGTTGTCCTTTTTGGTTCATTTTTATTTTTATGATTTTTATTCTTTTTTATTTTTTTATTTTTCTTGTCAATAGTGCAATGTCATTCTTATCATCACTCAAGGTTTCACTCGAGTAGTCATCTACAATTCTCAATGCCAAGTCATTCCTGTTCTTTGGAACGTGTTCATCTTTAATTCGTTGTGCCAAGTCCTTCTTGTTCTTTGGAAGGGGTTCTTCAAGTTCATCAAAAGCTTTGTCGCTAGGTTCATAAGTCATAAGTAATCCAATAAGTTTTTCAAGAGAAAAATTATTTAGATCTTTAGCTTTTTGAATTGTAGTTACTTTAGAATCCTAACTTTTTGGAAGAGATTATAATATTTTGTTAACAAGCTCAAAAGTAGAAAAATCTTTACTAAGAGCTTTTAGACTATTGACGACATCCGTGAACTAGGTATATATGTCTCCAATGGTCTCACTTGGTTTCATTCAAAATAATTCATAACTATGCACTAAAAGGTTAATTTTAGAGTCTTTAACTCGACTAGTGACTTCGTATGTGATTTCAAGTCTATGCCAAATATCGTGAGCAGTTTCACAAATAGAAACTCGATTAGACTTATTCTTATCAAGAGCATAAAATAAAATATTTATTTCTTTTGCATTTAAATAAAAAGTCATATTTTCCAAATCATTCCATTCGTTCATTGGTTTAGAAGACTTTTCAAACCATTCTCAACAATGTGCCATAAATCAAAGTCCATAGAAATCAGAAAAATATGCATCCTTGTTTTCCAATACGTGTAATCTATTCCATTGAACATGAGAGGACGTGCAATGAAATATCCCTCGTTCATGCCAAACAAAGCCATTTACTCACTTGGGTGTTAGTCTAATGAGTATAACCTCGCTTTGATACAATTGTTAGGATCAAGTTAGCACTAACAGGGGGAGTTGAATTAGTACAAGTCTAAAAATACTCGATTTGAAAAACTTGCTTGAAGTAAGAAGAGATCATAAGCGTTTCTTGGACTCCGTTAAAAGTGAAAAAGTGAGCGATTTAAAACAAAGTAAAAAGATGATGCTCATGTCTTTCTTCAAAATAATTAAGAATAATTAAATATAATAGAAAAGACAGGAGTAGAGATGCTTCCAAATTTTATAATGGTTTGACCAAAACTTGACCTACGTCCACTTTTTGGAGTCCTCCTTCATCGAGGCCCACCGGAATCCACTAAACGATCTTCTTCCATGAGTAAAGACTAAACCCTTACTCTTCTCTCTTTTCTTTTCATCGGTTCAGGAAAGGAACCTTCTTATAAGAGTTTCACACTTCTCTTAGACTCACTTATCACTTGTAGCTCACAAGAGAAGCTCTAAAATTTTTACAACACTTTCACCATAATTTTTCTCTCATTTTCATTTACCACCCTTGCTTCACCAAGTAAAAATACTTAGGATATTTATAGACCCCAATTGGCTTCAAAAATAGAGTTAAAATTTAAACATTTCTGTAAATTCTGTGTACGAGCGGTACTACCACCGTTACCAATGGTATTACCACCGAAAGCACCTGAAAATAGGGCGATGGTATTACAACCATTGACCTGGGCGGTACAACCACCACCTGGGTGGTACTACCATCGAAAATCTTGTAAAAGCTACTTTTTTATATACTTTTGTATACCCGACTTGTTCCTTATTGATCCCTTTTCAGGTTAACAAAATGAGCTCAACCTGAGCTCAAATCCAACTCAAAATGGATCTAGTTGCCTCACATTAAGTTAATTTGGATTCCTTCAAAATCTAACTCAATTTGGACTCTAAACCAAACCGATGTTAATTACGATATACTAAGGCATATAAATACAATAAATTTGACCAACATGTCAAATGAGCTTCCCAACTCCTGACGATCTTCCTGATAACCTCCAGCGAACTCTCGATGAGTCTCGGTCATTTTCTGGCGAACACCCAGCGCATTCTGAAAACTCCCGATCACCTTCAGTGAGCTCCCGGTGAACTGTTGGCAAACCCCCGATTCCTTCGGCGAACTCCCAGCAAACCCCCGATACCTTTGGTGAGCTTTCAACGATCTCCCGGCGAGTTCCCACTACATCGTCTGAACCCCAGCCCGATGCCCGAACTTGACTCTGACCCAACATATTGTATTGCCTTGTCGTACTTAATCTTGTATCAATTTCTCTAACACATAGGTTAGATCAAACACTCATCAACTGATTTTATCATCAAAATCTGAGATTCAATAGTGTACGGGTTCAATCCATTAACTTTGATGGATTTCCTATCGTTACCTTTGGAAAAGACTAATTTGGATGGTAAGCAAAAAGCTGATTTTGTCAAAGCAGTGCATGAAAGAGTTTGGACATAAATTAAAAAGAAAACTCTACAATATGAGAAATAACATAACAAAGGCTGAAAGTAAGTAGCATTTGAACTCTGAAATTGGGTTTGGATACACTTGAGGAGGGAAATATTTTCTAACTAAAGGAAGTCTAAACTGTTGGGAAACCTCAATGGGTGCATCACATGCGCAGCGAAAATCAAAACAAAAACCGATTTTCCACACAGATCAAATCGTGGTGCAAAAGATTAGGGTCATGAGAAAAATCACAAAAACAAAAAAACCATGATGTGTGAGAGATTGATTTTACCTAGGGAGATCGTATATCCCTGTATTCCAGATCCGGATGAAGAAGATAAATGAGGTCAAGCGTCCTCCTCTCTAGCGGTATCCACACGATAGATCTCTGCAGCGGAACTCCTCCAATCTGATCTCACAACTCTTGCACAGAGGGAGGGAGGAGAATAGGAGGTGGTGGCTAAAGCTACAGCCTATCAACCATGAGTCTCCCCTCCTATTTATAGAGAGCCACCAAAACCCTAGGGCTCTTGCCTTAGTGGGTATTGGATCTCCATCCAATAACTCACTAACCTTGCATTATTGAATTTATATCCAATAAATAATCTCCTTAGGCCTCTAACTGGGTCTTAAACAAGGAGCCCATTAGCTTAGGGTCTCATCTAATGAGAATAGGGGCTAATTGGATCTCCATCCAATCCTCAATTCGCTGAAGCATCTACCATATGTGTGTGACCCTCTAGGCCCGATACCGAGCTGGCCATGAGTCACTCTCATCAGAACTCCTTCTGATATAGTGAATTATTATCCCCATAATAATTCACTGGACTAATTGACTATGGATGTATTAGGCCACTACGCGATAGTCCCCAGATGGTACAGGGGAGATCAAATCTATCAAACCTATCTGTCCATCGGACCTATCTGTCAATAGTTACCGTGTATCTATAATCCCTCATCCAAATAATATCCCAGAGACCGTATATTGGACATGGTACTGTCAGGTCACATACGAAATCAGTTTATCTTGCTCTATTTAGATTCTACCGGAGAACTCCTTCTCTCTCAATCCAAATGACCCTAGCTAGGGATTTGTCTGAGCAAGCACATTTGAGATATTTCTCTCGTGGTACCGAGAGTGGATGATCCTCTATTAACACTCAATTGTCTTTGTAAGGTTGGCTACCAATCCTGATAACCAGTTGTATCAGATCTGGAACTTTCCAAACCTGTAAGTCTGGCGTCAAAGAAAGGAGTACTCATACAAGGCATCCTTGGTGTCTCAAGTCTAAGGACCAGATACACAACTGAGACTATGGAATCGTTGTCTGACATTATGCATCATTAACCATATAGCATTCCATAAACGGATCAATCAGTGAACTCATTCTCTAATGATCACCTGTACTATATCCTTAGTGTCTCCACACAAGTGGCTATGAGACCAACCACCTCCATCATATGGACGAGTATATAGTACACCGATCTATCCGGTTATCTCAATGTTCCTCTTGAGTAACCTATGACTAGGATTATTTAGGATCTGTGTTTAAAGGTGAATCGATCTCATTATCGTGATCTTATCATGATCTGATTCCCATTGCAGAGAACCAAGGACATCACAATATATATGTAACAAATAATATAATGTGCTAATATACGAATATTAATCATAAACAAAAAGTTTACACAGTGTGTCACACGTGTCATCACTCACGTGATTGGCTTGCAGGGCACCTGTAACTAGTAATCTCTCACTTGACCAAAATTCAATCACCCATGTGTCTGATCCCCATCAGACTCTTGTGACGCTCAAATATAATCTGAGCTAGTAGCTTCATCAGTGGATCTGCAATGTTATCTTCGGATGGAACTATTTCCATTGCTATATCTTTTTCGGTCATGATCGCTCTAATCAGATGGAACCTCCTCAGAACAATTCTATTGAGACCTGAGATCCTTTGTTAGAGTTATCGCCCTGTCACTGTCACAATATACGGGAGTCAGCTCCACGCTGCTTTGTATGACTCCTAAATCCTTGATGAACTTCTTCATCCACACCCCTTTGTCTTGCTGCTTCTACTACAGCAATGTATTCCACCTCTGTGGTCGCGTCAGCAGTAGTATCTTGCTTGAAAATCTTCCAACTTACTACTCCTCCATTCTGGGTGAAAATATATAATAAATTTGATTTGCTATCATTAATGTTGGACTGAAAACTCGAGTCTGTGTAGCCCTCAACCTGGAGGCTATCTCCTCCATATACCAATAAAAGATTCTTAGTCATTCTCAACTACTTAAGGATGCACTTTACTACCTTCTAATGTTCTAAACCTAGATCTGCCTAATACATGCTCATGACACTCAGAGCATGTGCGATATCATGCCTAGTACATAGCATCGCATACATGGTAGACCCTATCACTGAGGCATAAGGTATCTTATTCATGTATGCCCTTTCTTTAGGAGTCTTTGGGGACATACTCCTAAAAAGTGATATTCCATGTCTCATCGGTATGAGACCTCTCTTGGAATTTTCCATACCAAACCTTTTGACAATGTAGTCTATGTACCTAAACTAGGACAAGCAAGCATCTTTTTGGATCTATCTCTATAGATCTGGATCCCCAAAATATAGGATGCTTCCCCTGAGTCTTTCATGGAGAAGTTTCTAGATAGCCAAGCCTTTACTGTGGAGAGCATTCCTAGGATGTCATCCATATATAGTAACCAAGAAAGTGATAGCGCTCTCACTTACCTTTTTGTATACACAAGGCTCATCTTTGTTCTTAACGAAGTCATAAGATCTGATCACCACATCAAATCTTATGTTCCAACTTCGAAAAGCTTGCTTCAATCCATAAATGGATCTAAGCAACCTGCACACTTTATCTGGACTCTCTTTGGATACGAATCCCTCTGACTGTATCATATACACCTCCTTCTCGAGGTTGCAATTGAGGAATGTCGTTTTGACATCCATCTGCCAGATCTCATAATCATAGTTTGCTGCAATGGCCAAAATAATTCTAATGGACTTAAGCATGGCTACAGGTGAAAAGGTTTCGTCATAGTCAACTTCTTATCTTTGACGATATCCTTTAGCTACTAGCCTTGCTTTATAGGTCTCTACCTTTCCATCCACTCCGATCTTCTTCTTGAAGATCCATTTGCAGCTGATGGGTACAATACTCTCAGGTGCATCCACAAGGTTCTAAACCTTATTAGAGTACATGGAATCCGTCTCAGAATTCATGGTTTTTTGCTATTTTCCGGAGTCTATACTCATAATAGCCTCCTCGTAGGTCTGAGGATCAACATCTTGAGAGTAATCTCCACTGATATGTCCCACATATCTTTCAGGAGAGTGAGATACTCTATTAGACCTATATAAAGTTGGAACTTGTGTGTTAGGTACCTGAACAAACTCGGGCTTTGGAATGGTGCTTGAGCTAGGTTCTCTAACCTTGCTCAATTCTATCTTGTTCCCACTGTTTCTACCAAGAATATGTTCCTTCTCAAGGAACACGGCTCTCTTGGCAATAAAAACCTTTCGGTCCTCGGGGTGATAGAAATGATACCCACAAGTTTCCTTTGGGTATCCCACGAATGTGCATAATTTTGTTCTTGATTCCAACTTATCAGGGTTGTGTCTTCTAACGTGGGCAGGACAGCGCCAAATCTTAACAATCTTAAGATCGGGCTTCTTTTCTTTCCATATCTCATATGGTGTAGACACTATCGACTTTGATGGAACTCTTTTCAGAAGGTAAGCTGCGGTCTCTAGGGTGTACCCTAGAATGAGATGGGTAGGTCAACAAAACTCATCATGGACCACATCATGTCTAACAGCGTATGATTCCTCCTTTCTGATACACCATTGAGCTGAGGTGTATAAGGAGGTGTCCACTGGGATAGAATCTCATTGTCCCTGAGGAAATGAGTGAACTTCGTACTCAAGTACTCTCCATCTCGATCTGATCGAATAGTCTTAATACTCTTTCTAATTTAGTTTTCTATCTCATTCTTATATTCCCTGAATTTCTCAAAGGCCTCAGATTTATACTTCATTAAGTACACATATCCAAACCTAGAGAAATCATCAGTGAAAGTAATGAAATATGAGTAACCACCTATAGCCTGAGTCGACATGGGACCACATACATCACTAAGTGTCTAACACATATAAGTCATTTATAAGGGTCCCTCTAGTGATGATCTCATTATCCATAATTATTGAACAACTATTATTCTCAAAAACTAATTTATATCTACTAATTGTCAAATAAGAGATAGAAATAATATTTTTGATAATAGAGGGAACAAAATAGCATGCATCAAATGCAATAATAGCTCCACCAGGCAGATGTATGTTGATATCTCCAACAGCAACTACAGCAACTCTTGCTCCATTGCCCATCTTGAGGTCCATCTCACCTCTAGCCAATCTCCTAGGTCTTGCTAGAACCTACAACGAATTACAGATATGATAAATACTCCTAGTATCCATTACCTATGTGTTATCATGAAAATTTGACTAATGAAGACTGATCATGAATATACATGAAGCTTCTCAAAGCTTCTGTCTCGCCTTCTCTGCAAGGTAGTCCTTATAGTTCCTCTTCCAATGTCCATCTTGGCCATAGTGGAAGCATTGTCCTTTATCCTTTCTCGGGTATTTCTTGGCAACCTTTGTCTTACCTAGTCTTTCTTTGCCCTTGCCCTTCTTAAGGGTCTTGCAGGCCTTCCTTTTCTTTATGGTCTTACCAATATAGAGAACTGGCTTCTCCTTATTGATGGCACTCTCAGCTTCCCTCAACATATTGAGGAGCTTAGGGAGAGTCACCTCAAACTTGCTCATGTTAAAATTCATGATGAAGTGAGAAAAGGAATCTGGTAGGGACTGAAGTATAAGATCAATGCACAGGTTATCCTCTAGGACTATTCCTAGACCTGTGAGTTTCTCGATCCACTCTATCATCTTTAGGACATGGTTCTCAACCGATGTCCCTTCTATCATCTTGGCTTGGAATACTTTCTTAGATATCTCATATCTTTGAGTTTTTTCCTGTTTCTCAAACAGCTGGTGGAGATGAAGAAGGATAGAATCTGCATCCATGCTCTCATGTTATCTTTGTAACTCAGGAGTCATGGAGGCCAACATGTAACATTTTGCCAACGTAGAATCATCTATATACTTCACATTGCGAGCGATCTCATCCTCGCTTGCCCCTTCTTCCGGCATGGACAAAATTGTATCAAGGGCATATACGATTTTCTCCGTCATGAGAATAATTCTCAAATTGCGGAGTCAATCAGTATAGTTTGGACTAATGAGGTGGTTGGCACCAAGTATGCCACGTAGGGGGTTTGTTAGCGATATGTTTCTGACAAAATTAGATATAGCAAAAATAAATAACATGCAGATTTTACAGAAAATACTAATTAAGATATGGACTTCTATCTTAATGTACTCCCACTATTTTCTTAGCGAATCACGCGACACCCTCGACACGTGAGACAAAAGTCTCTGATAGACTCTTAGTGGGGATCAGCATCTAATTGGTTTCTTAGTGTAACCTCGAGGGCTTGACCAATTACATTAAGCCCAAAAGGTAGGCAACTCTTGCCAATCACATCTCCTTGTGATTCTCGTCACGTTCGGCCTCCAAATCATCATAGTCTCGAGGGACTCGACCAACCATGATATTCAGTTAAGTCATCACCATCGTTACAAGATGAGTCTGATTTGATGATATGCCCTCGAGGGACTCGACCAAGCATACCATATCCTCAGGCCACCGGTGACATCTTTATATCGTAGGCAAGAACTCGATCACATAGATTGGTGAGCCTCGAGGGATTCGACCAACTCAACCTATGTCGTGATTCAATTTCTTCCTATAACGATGGAATGCCACATGGGTCAATCTTATTGCCTCACACTTACCGACTTAATATTATCGTAGGAGGGGTTTTTGTTTCGTATCATTCTTCTAATATGTCATGTCACACACATACATATTTAACATATATCTACATCGCATGTAAATATATATATCATATATCTAGTAGGTGTATAACACATCACATATGCAAGACACACCAGATGATCATGAGCCGTCACCTAATATGATTAAGCCCGAGCTAATGGGCCTAATCACTCACAATAGGATCTATGTGTGCATTGGCGCATCTCCATGCCCTGTGATTGTTGATCTCGTCATCATTGGTTCTATCGGATCGTCGCATCACCATGCGTCGTGATCTCCCACCACGACATCGTGGGTCCTGCTGTAACCTCCACGCTCCCACTGCGCCTCTCTATGTAATTACAAATAATCATAGGCACACAAACACAACAATAAACGAGAAAAACATAGGCTTGCAAGACCCAATAATAATAATAATCACAATTACACACATCACAATACATGGCTCATGATCATCCATCCACATGATACATCGTATGTACATCACATCATATGTAGGATTACTAGATATATATAATAATTAATCAAATTATTTAATTAATTATTTTTTTGGAAATCAGGATATGCTCAAAATTTCCATAATTATCAAGGGCATTTTCATATTTCTGGATGAGGACAGTCGTCGAATTTCCAGAATTATTGAGGGTGTTTTTGGTATTCTGGATGAGAGGACACTCCTTGAAATTTCCAAAAATATTGAGGGCATTTAAGGAATTATATATAAAGGGATAGAGTTAGAATTTTTTAAATTCTCAGTGGCATAATCATCTTTTTTCAAAAAGATGCCCTGACCCTCCTTCACCCTCACTGCGCCGTCGTCGCCGCTGCCCCAATGCAAGCGGCGGCTGCCGCCCTGCCAAAGGGCGGCCACCCCTTCGACCAGCACCGCCGCCCCTGCTGGCGGTAGGGCTGGCCGCTACTGGCTGGCCCTTACGGGCTGGCCGTAGTTGACCGTGCCCGCAGGTGGCCGCAGCCAGTCGCCCTATGCAGGTAGCCAGGCCATGGTCGGCCGCCCCTACAGGGGGCCTGGCCGTGGCCAGCCACCTCTGCATGCAGACAACATGCATGTGGCCACCCCTCCCTCGCAGGCAACGCCTACTTTCGCTGCCGATCGCTGCAACAAGCGCGTAGAATAGTTCTACACAATTCAATCTCCTCACACGCAGTTTAAAACTAATTTTTTGCACGAAAACCTTGGCAGGGCGGCTGCCGAAGAACTCCTCTCTCAATCTGAATGACCCTTACCAGGGATTTAATCTCCTCACACGCAGTCACATACGAAATCAGTTTGTCTTGCTCTATTCGGATTCTACCGAAGAACTTCTCTTTCAATATGAATGACCCTTACCAGGGATTTATCTAAGCAAGCACATATGTGATATTCCTCTCATAATACCGAGAGTAGATGATCGATCCTCTATTGACACTCAATTGCCTTCGTAAGGTTGACTACCAATCTTGATAACCAGTTGTACCATATCTGAAACTTTCCAAACCTATAAGTCTGGCGTCAAAGAAAGGAGTACTCATACAAGGCATCCTTAGTGTCTCATGTCTAAGGACTAGATACACAACTGGGGCTATGGAATCGCTGTCTAACATTAGGTATCATTTACCATATAATATTTCATAAGCGGATCAATCAATGAACTCATTCTCTAATGAGCACCTGTACTATATCCATAGTGTCTCCACACAAGTGGCTCTGAGACCAATCGCCTCTATCATATGGACGGATATCTAGTACACCGATCTATCCGGTTATCTCAATGTCCATCTTGAGTAACCTATGACCGGGATTATTTAGGATCTATGTTTAAAGGTGAATCGATCTCATTATCGTGATCTTGTCACGATCCGATTCCCATTGCACAGAACCAATGACATCATAATATATATGTAAAAAATAATATAATGTGCGAATATGTCAATATTAATCATAAGCAAAAAGATCACACAGCGTGTCACACGTGCCATCACTCACGTGATTGGCTTGCAGGGTACCTGTAACCAGCATAAACTAATGCCAAGAGGAAATGGTCCATTTCGAGTCCTTCAAAGAATCATTGACAATGCATACAAGCTAGAACTACCAGGTGAGTATGGCAATATTAGTGCAACCTTTAATATTTTCAATTTATCTTTGTTTAATGTAGGCAATAAAGGTGCTGATTCGAGGATGAATCATTTCGAGAAAGGGGGAATGATATGTACCAACTAGTTGATCATAAATCTGCCAATGACTTTTGTTATTCACGGAGGACCGATAATAAGAGCTAAAGCTAGAAGGATAAAAGAAGTCATAACTTGTTCATTGGAAGACATTTTGAAGGAACAAGCTAGTCAAGATTTGGTCAAAGTTCAATGGATGTAAGAAGAGCCAAAAAAGGTCAACTTGATTCAGATAAGTCTATATCATAAAGAGAAAGTCTAAGAGAATGATAAAATTTAATCTATTTTTGAATAATAAAGACCATTCAGCCATAGTGGACCATATTTAGAATTATGGACAATTTTATTTTGGATTTTTCAGAGCAAGAATTCATGAATGGTCTACATTCACGAATTGAGAATATGAATATTATTTAATATAGTTAATTAGTTCATTCCTTTTGTACATTGCCTTGCTTTATATAAACAAGACTGGCTCCCTTTGTAAAAAATAACTCGAAAAATATAATCATCTTCCAACATCGGTGAGTGTTTTGTTAAGTTATTGCATGAACATTGGAACTTATTGAGCTTTTCTGCTTATGGTGTTCAAAAACCCTAAATATTTATTTTTCCATTTTAACTTATTAAACTTTTTAGTTTATGGTGTTTAGGGGAATCAAAGTGTTGTTCTAATCATTTATTATTTTTTTCTTTGATAAAGTGACTAGAATAGTTCCTCTTACTTCAATCTTAAATGATCCGTCTTGTTTCAATTCATTGGAGGGTGTCAATTTTCATTACATATGTATTATATCTCTTTAGCTATTGGGGTGCATGGTTGCTAAGTTGATGATTTTTATCAGCTACTGCAGATTACAGGTGTCCTGCAAGCCAATCACATGAGTAATGGCACACTGCGTGATCTTTTTGCTTATAATTATTATTAATATATTTTTACATTATATTATATGTTGTATATATATTATGATGTCCTTGGTTCTATGTAATGGGAATCAGATCGCGATGAAATCATGATAATGAGACTAATTTATCTTTAAACACAGGTCTTAAATAATCCTAGGGAGGGATATCGAGATAACCGGATTGATCGGTGTACTGTATATCTATCAATATGATGGAGGCGGTTGGTCCCATAGCCACTTGTGAGTGGACACTAAGGATACAGTATAAGTGCTTATTGGAGAATGAGTTTACTGATTGATCCTCTTACAGAATGCTGGATGATTAATAATACCTAACATTAGACAACAATTCTATAGTCCTAGTTGTGTGTTTGGTCCTTAGACTTGAGACACTAAGAATGTCTTATTTGAGTATTCATTTCTTTGACACCGGACTTACAAGTATGGAAAGTTTCGAATATGATACAACCAGTTATCAGGATTGGTAGCCAACCTTACAAAAGTAATTTAGTGTCAATATATAATTATCCACTCTCGGTATCATGAGAAGAATACTCTGTGTGTTATCGCTTAGACAAATCCCTGGATATGATTATTCGTATTGAGAGAGAAGGAGTTCTCCAAAAGAATCTGATTAGAGCGAGACTAAAGCAAATTTCATATGTGGCCTGACAATATCATGCCTGATGTGGTCTCTAGGATATTAGATAGATGAGAGATTATAGATACACGATAACTAAGGACAGATAGGTCTAATAAATTTGATCCCCTATACCATGTAAGAACTATGGCATAGTGGTGTAATATGTCCATAGTCAATGAGTTGAGTGAATTATTACGGGATAATAATTCATTGTGTTAGAAAGAGTTCTGACGGCAGGATTCACGGCCAGCTTGACATTGGGTCTAGAGGGTCACACACATATGGTGGATATTTAAACAAGTAGATAATTACAAATGAGTTATTCAATTAGCCCCTGTTCTCATTGGATGAGACCCAACATTAATGAACTAATCCAATTAGTCCAGTTAAAGGCCAATTATGATTATTGGATAGAGATCCAATAATCCAAGATTAGTGAGTAATTGGATAAAGATCCAATACCCACTATGGCAAGATCCATTAGGGTTTTTGGGTTGCTCTCTATAAATAGGAGGCAGGGGTGACACCATAGTGATAAGCTGCAACTTTGGCCACCTCCTTCTATTATTCTCCCTCCCTCATCTTCTTCGCTGACTAGCCTCTCCGTACTGTGAGGAGGCAGCAAAGAAGATAGAAGATCTTCTTCTACATTCGTCGTGAGAAAGTATGTAAGAGTTGTGGATTTTTGGGCTGCGATTGGAGGAGCATCGTTGCAATGATCCATCGTATAGATACCGCTAGAGAGGAGAACATTTGATCTCCTTTATCCTCTCCATTTAGATCTAAAATTTCAGGGATATACGATCTCCCTACGTAATTAATATCACACGCATCACAGTTTTCAGTTTTACGGGTTTTTCACTCATCAATCTTTGAACGATGCTTGATATACGTGGGAAACCTATTTTATTTTCTTTCTTCCATTGTGTATGTGATGCTCCTGTTGGGTTTCCCAATAGTGGTATCAGAGCTAGGTTCCTCATGCAAAAGATTAGTTTTGAAACAACGTGTGATGAGATTGAATCGTGTAGAATTGTACTACTTATTCTTGCAATGGCCACGAGAAAACTACCTGTTGGTAGGGGCGATCACCCGTGGCTAGGCACCTTGTTGGGGCGACCGTCAGCGACCAAGGCCGCCAACAAGTGGCAGCCGCCTGCAGTAGACCGCTTGTAAGGACGACCGCCTACGAGTAGGTCACCTACAGCAATAGTACCCGTGAAGGCGATGCATACAGACACAATACCCGCCTGCAAGGGCAATCGCCTACGACATGAGCGACCACCCGTAGGAAGTTGCGCCCGAGGCCAGGGGCGGTGGTAGTGGCAGTGGCAATCTGGAAGGAGGCGGAGGGGAATTATGGCTTTTGAAGAAAAGGATATAACTACCCTAGGAATTTGAGAAATTCCAAGATCTGTCCTTCTATCCAAAATTTTAAAAATGCCCTTAGTAATTCTAAAAATTCCTAGTATATCCAAATTTTAAAAAATATTTAATTAAATATTTTAATTAATTCTTATTTATCTAGTCTTTCTTACATGATGATGTGTGTACATGTGATATATGATGTGGACGGATGATCATGGACCATGTGATGTGATGTGTGTATGTGTGATGATGATTATTATTATTGGGGTTTACGAGCCTCCATTTTTTTCCTCATTCATTATCGGGCCTGCATGACACGGGAGTACCTAAGTTGCTAAAATCAGCTCGTATGTTCATTGATCCTACGATACCCTCCAGTCCATAATGTTGCCTCACAACTTTTTAACCCAGCTCACTCAAATGTGACAGCTCATGAGCATATGCATTGGATAATGTAAAAGCTCTTTCAAGGTGCTTTCTTTCATGACCAAGGAATGCATTAAAGGGGTTAGTTAGTAGATGTAAAGCACTTAATTTTGTAGTTCCCTATGCATGAAGGGTTGTTTCATACATTAGTACTTATTTTAGTATTTTTAGGATTAGAGAAACAAGTTTTAGCACCTGATTTGTATTTGCAAAAGCTTTTGGAGTCTCTCTAAAACTCTGTATCTCTTGGATGCATCCATGAGTGGTGAGTCTTTTGATTTAGTTCTGTATCCTTATTTAATTTTCTTGAGGTGGTGAATGTTCTGTATCCTCTTGTGACATTAAACTTAGTGGTGAACCTTTTATTCATTTTATACATATTATGTTCTGAGTTTGTTTATGTTCTACTACTCGACTTATAGTTTCTCTTTTCTTTTCAAATTTTATTCATCTTTCTCCCTTCCCGGTATCAGTTTGGTATCAGAGCTAAAGGCTAAAGATCATGACATGGCAGACTAAAAAAGTAGTGGGTGAAGGTAGTGATAATGAAGATAATATTGAATCCTTGAGGTTGCAGCTACAAAGAGTGCTACACAATTTACATGAAAAAAATGAAATCATTGAAGGACTTCGAAGTAAAAACAATCAGTATGAAAATGATTCCAAAATTTTGGTTATGCTGATGATACCTACCCAAGGGAGTTGGAAAGATTTTCGTTAAGGTGTAGAGTCCAAGACGAGTGGCAGAACAACTACAACCCAAAGTTGGATATTCCGGAGTTTGAAGATAGTATCAATGTTGATGACTTTATTGATTGGCTTAATATGGTAAAAACAATATTCAATTTTCATGAACGACAAGAACAAAAGAAGGTAAAACTTGTAGCACTGAAACTTAAAAGGTATGCATATTTTTGGTGGGAGAATCTGAAAAAGCAAAGAGAACATAAGGGGAAGAGCAAGATCGTGACATGAGAGAAAGTAAAAAGAGAGTTGAAGAGAAAATATTTACCTGACAACTATAGGCAAAAAATCTTTCTGAAAAGCTCTAATTTTAAATAAAGAGATTTTAGTGTGAAGAGGCCACAAAAGTTTGAAAGGGGTTCTTAATATGGTGCGAAAGATTGATATACGAGAAGAGAAAATTCCAAGTCTACTCTCCAAAGCAAAGTAATGTTGAGGGTATAAGACAAGGTGAGGGATGATATGGTTTTGGGCATATCACTTTAGATAGTCCAAATAGGAGAATCTTGTTGAAGAACATAGTGATGGAGAAGGAAATGAAGTCAGTGATGAACCAAAATATGATGATAATGAGGAAGAGGATACTTATGTCGATCATAGTTTGTCTTTTATTTCCTATAGTGAATGCAAGGATGAATTAGAAAGAGATGGTCATATTTTGGTTCTGGTAGCCATAAAGGAGAACGAACAACACAAGGAGCTACCAGCAATCATGAAACCAATCATGGAGGAGTTACAAGATGTTGTACTAAAGGAGATCCAACATAACCTTCCACCTTTGAGAGACATCCAACATCACAATGATCTTATTCCTAAGGCAGATCCAATAGATCGTTTGGCTATAGTTACTCATTTTGTAACTACTCAAATTAGTGGAGATGTTGATGAGGGGGTTAAACAGATAAAGAAGTTACATGAGAGGTACATGCAAGCTGCCAACAAACATAAAAAACATATAGAGTTCAATATAGCTGATTTGATCTAGATTTTGATCTATAGAAGAAGAGATTACCCCCAGACAAATCTGAAAAATTGAAACTAAAGACTGATGTTCCATTTAATATGCTTAAGAGAATTAATAAGAGTGCTTGTGAGATCATATAACCTGAGGATTATGGGGCATTCTCAATATTAATATGGTTAATTTTAGTCCTTATCATGTGGTTAGAACAAATGAAGACTTGAGAACAAGTCTTTTTCAACCAGGGGAGATTGACACGGGAGTGCCTAAGTTGCTAAAATCGGCTCGTATAAAAATTATTGATCCTATGATACCCACTAGTCCATAATGTTACCTCACAGCTTTTTAACCCAGCTTACTAAAATATGACAGCTCATGAGTATATTCCTTGGACAATATAAAAGCTCTTTCAAGGTGCTTTCCTTCATGACCAAGGAAAGTATTAAAAGGGGTAGTTAGCAGATGTAAAGCACTTAATTTTGTAGTTCCCTATGCATGAAGGGTTATTTCATGCACTAATACTTATTTTGGTGTTTTAGGATTAGAGAAATAAATTTTAACACTTGATTTGTATTTGCAGAAGCTCTTTAGAGTCTCTCTAAAACTCTATATCTCTTTGATGTGTCCTTGAGTGGTGAGTCTTTTGATTTAGTTCTATATCATTGTTTAATTTTCTTGAGGTGGTGAATTTTCTATATCCTCTTATGACATTAAACTTGGTGGTGAACTTTTTAACCATTTTACGTAAGTTTTGTTCTAAGTTTGTTTCTGTTCTACAACTCGACTTACGGATTCTTTTTTCTTTTCGAATTTCATTCCTCATTCTCCCTTCCTAGTATCACTGCGTGTTTATAATTAAATTACAATTATATGAGGAGGCATGACGGAAGCATGGAGGTGATAACGGGACCCACGATGTCGTGACGGACAATTGCAACGCATGGTGATGCATCGAGAATCCGACAAAACCGATGATGATGAGATGGACGATCACAGGGCATAGAGATGCGTCGATACACACATAGATCCCATTATGAGTGATTGGGCCCATTAGCTCGAGCCTGATCGTATTAGGTGATGGTTCATGATCATCCAATGTGGTATGCATATATGATTTATGATTATACGCCTACTATATATATGTATACATATATATATATATATGATGATGTAGATGTATATTAAATATGTATGTGTGTGACACGACATATTAGAAAACTGAAATAAAATGAAAACCCCTCCTATGATAATATTAAGTCGAAAAGTGTGAGGCAATAAGATTGACCCATGTGGCCTTCCATCACTATAGGAAGAAATTGAATCATGACATAGGGTGAGTTGGTCGAGTCCCTCAAGGCTTACTTATCTACGTGATTCGAGCTCTTGCCTATAATATAGAGATATTACTGGTGACCTGAGGACAATGTATGCTTGGTCAAGTGATAGAACCCCAGAAGGAGCTCTATAGATTTTGACCCTTAAGGGGGATCAACCCTTGGAACACGGTAGGGTTCCTCCCTCTTAGACTCAGTACAAGGCTAAAATAAAATAGATGATTGCTTGATAAAAATAGGTGGAGGTTACATACTGATATAGGGCTCCAAACCCTAGCCTTAGGCGGCATTTGACTAACTAAAATTATCCTTTTGACCCTTCTATAGCCTTCTTACCTTAGAGGGAACAGGTGGCGGCTAGGTTGGCTCTATAGCCAACCTAAGCAGGGGAAAACCCTAGCCGACCAGCCCAGTTCCTAAGGCCCCAATCTAAACCCTAATCACACTTCTTTATAGGATAGAAGTGGCTAGGTGGGGTTTATTACAATCTCACAGGATTTTATTGACTACTTCTAGGGAGATTAGGACTCAATCCTACTGGAGTCCTATCAAACCCACCCTCTTAAAATTAGTCTTGTCCTCAAGTCTGAGGGTCCATGAACTCTGGGAACCAGGTCTTCAGCACCTCATCAACTTGGGTGTCAGTTTGAAGAATTTGAGCTGAGTCATCATCTTTAAATTTCCATTTGAGGTAGGATACTGGAGGATCAATTGTAATTTTGATCTGGTACATGGATCTGATCTCCAAGTTAGGGCCCCAATGTGATCTCCAATTTTACAAGGCCCAAAGAAATAGGGAGACCACTTTCTTGAGGCTTGAATTTCATGCTGGTGGAGCTGGATATGAATGAGGACTTGATCTTTCTCAGGAAACTTTCTTCTGCTCTGGCATTTGTCAGGGGAGAAGTTTCTTCCTTGCATGGGCTACCACGTGGTTGCTCTATAATAGTAGTCGTGCCTTCTTTTGAAGTGAGGGTTGTCTTTTGATAAAATCTCTAATGGCGTGAGCTTAATCTGAGTCTAAGGTGGGTAGGAGTGGTGATTTTTCAGGGCCCATTTTCACTTCTTCGTGCTATTTCTTCATGCTATTGACCATCTTGCATGAGGATGGTGCTGACCCTCACTCTGGATGTGTCTGCTCTAGTAATAAATATCTGGCTATGATTTGGTGTAGACGACATCGTGGTCGTGAGGGCTATAGTTTCACTCAGCCAAGGTGGTGCATCTTTCTTTATAATGAGAGGGTTGATGTTCATGCTTCGTTGAGTCCTGTGAATGATCCTCCCCCTTTTCTAATTTCGTCACTGGAGGGGCTCAATTTTCTCACGATCTTGGGCCATAGATCGGAGGTCATCATCAAGGAAGTCTTTAAACATCATGGTCCGATCCTGGGGAAGCCACCTGAGATCAGCAACCATGGTGAGTTCGATGGGATGTAACACTTTAGAAGTAGCTTATCTCCGAGGAAAAGGATGTAGAGATGTGTCATAACGGGAAATAAGCATGGTTGAACAATCTGTGTCTCTATCATCTCTTGGACAACCCTTTTATCTTCGATCTTCTGAGGTTGTAGGAAGCAATCTGACCGAGCAACAACTGGTAGAAATTTTGGCCAGTTCAGCATAGGGGGGTGAGATAGCATCAGAGGAGGTAACCGGCTCGGTTTGGTAGAGACGCCCAAAATTTCAACAAGCTGTGGGAGAGGGTTTTTATCTTCAATCTCATGAAACCCTTGAATTTGAATTGGGAAACCATTAGATTTTTCTTTTGTTTTTGAAAAATTTCATAGTTAGCTTCGAAAAATTTTAGAAAATATCTTCAATCGTGAACAACCAATCAATGCCAAGCACTATATCGAAACCATCAAGAGGGAAGAGGAAAAAATCAGCAACTACGTTTTGCTCTTGTAGAATCAGTTTTACCGCGGGCACTTCTGGTTGCACTTCAGAATTTGGTCATTAGCTACCTTGACTTCGAGCATGTTGTAATCTTCTTTTTGGAGCATTAAGTGGGTAGCAACCTTACTGCTCATGAAGTTGTGTGTACTCCCGACGTCGATGTGGATGATGACAGACTACTACTCGAGAGACCCTTCGATCTTCAATTTTTGTAGGTTGGTGTAGCTGGCTAAGGTAGGGACCATGCGGGTGGCCGGTTATGGTGTATCCTTCTCCTTGGGCTCAAGAGTCATATTTTCAAGTTTGGGTTCTTCAATGGACGCAATCATCAGCAGTGTCTCCTTTTTACATTTATGTTCTAGGCTCCACAGTTTATCATAACACCCACATTGGCCCTTTGTCGATCCGTCATGAAAGTCTTCTCTTGTTAATTTCTGTGGCTGAGGGGGTCGGTTGACAATAGGAGGAGGTGAAAGCTTTGGTGCTGCTGGTCGGGGGGCAACTCTAGTCTTCGAGCTTCATAGTTCAATTGCTCCTCTTGATGTCGTGCATGAGAGATGGCTGTCTTAAGTGTGTACATCTGTCACGCTTTAACTTCTTCCTGAATCTCTAGCTTCAAGCCCTCAATAAAAGTCCTTAATATCTATTTTTTAGATAATTATATGTTTGATTAGATAACCTTTCAAACATGGTTTGGTACTCTTGGATGGTAGAGGTTTGACGGATCATCGCTAGTTCTTCGCTAAGGTTTTTTTTACAATCCAAATTTGCATTGTGTTGTGATCTTATTGGGCTCGGTGATCGGCCCAATCTAAACTCCTCAAAGAGAGTGCGTAATTTAACATCCATACGCATCTCAAGAGCCTCCAATTTGGCTTCAAATAAGCCTACCGATGTCATGACATAAGGATCTCCAACCTGTCAAATCAAACCGATTAAACCGTGTAGCTGCAATCTTCAGGTTGAAGGCAGTAATGGCAGCGATGTCAGGGCTGCGGTAGTGAAGTCTCCAAGTGGAGGATGGCAACCAAGGGTAGCAGCAATAGTGGAGGAAGAAAATGGCAGCAGTAACGTCGGTTATGGTCCTTCGGTGATGCTGCAATGTTGACGCTGCAATGTCGTCGAGGCTACGATTTTTTCAGGTGGCTGATATTTGTTGGAAGATGGTAGCCAAGAGATCTGAGTCAGAAGGCAGCAACAACGTCAGCTGCGATGCGGCTTCATGGCTGCAAGTGGCGTCGGTAGCAAGGGTGCGACTGCAATAGGAGGAAGATGGGGTAGCAATGTACACAGCTGTTGCGAAAGAGGGCAGCAATGGTATGGAGCAAGAGACTACTATTGTTGTGTTCAATTTGTTGTTGGTTGTGATCAAGATAGTTGGCAGCGAACGATTGTTGCGGGCTGCGATGTAAATAGATTGCGGCGAAAGATCGCTACTGGTAGCTTTTTGCTACAAGGATTGCTGCTGGCTGTGATCAAGGAGGATGGCAACAAGAGGTCACTGTTGGCAGTGTTGGGCAGCGAAAGATGCATGCTGTGGTTGAAGGGAAAAGGGAGATTAGGTGGCTGAAAGGTTGGTGGACCGAAGGCTGCGATTTTTAGGTGTGGTTTATGGTTGTTTTGGGTGCGATTTGGGGCTGCGGTTTTATGGAGTTTATGCTACGAATTGGTGTGGTTTTAGGGCTATGATAGTAGTAGATGAAAGTTAGAAAAATAGATTTAGATCTGGGATAGATGGCAGCAAAGGTAGGTGTATCGGTAAGGAAAGTTGCTGAAAAGGTAAGTGGATCGATGAGGAAGTTACGGTTAGGGCTGATTAGGATGGTTGTTGGCTGCAGTTTTGTTAAGGTCTTTTTGGGAGTAAAAGTAGGAATTGAAGATAAGAGGGGGGAGTCTCAAATCTGGAAAAGATGGCAATGAGATCCGATAAAATTTTGATGAAAGATCACCGCAATATACGTTGTACTGCCGAACAGAATTCCCATTAAAGAAGCAACAGTTTCTCGACGCTGATTCCAGCAAAAATCTGAGAAATTTATTGAGAATTTCAATATCAAAATCTTAGTTCAAATGGTGATAGTAGTAGTAATGTGGATCAAGAAAATTTCGATAGCATAATGGTAGAAAAATTGTTGCAAACAAGATCACAGAATTCTCATCGTAAAATTTCAGCACTGCGTGACGAAGGATTGCAGTGCTATACGTCTGGATCCAGAAGGAGTTTTTTCCAAAGATCAGTCTTAGATGAAATCTAAGACGATCTACGAATTTGTGTAAAAATTTCTGCTAAAAAGGATGAAAAAAAGTTTGGTTTCAAGATGCCAATATGCGGAGGGTAGATTCTTCATTGTAAAAATTCTAGCACTGCATGATGATGAAAGATTGAACAAGAAAACCGGTTCCAGAAGGAATGTTTTCCAAAATTCAATCCCAGATAAAAGTCAAGTTCATCATTAGAATTGTATAAAAATTTTGGCCGGAAATGAGAAGAAATGAACCAGTTTCAAGAGGTCAAAAGGCGGCTAAAAATTTCTGCAGCGTTTTGCCTTCGCAACAACGATAACGTTTGCGACGAACGAAATTTGTAACGGATAAAATTTGGAAAAAATCTTCAATGTGTAAAGTAAGAAATCTTGCAATAGTGAAGAGGCATAGATGATAAAAATATACTAGATTTCTAGATCACACAGGGGGCGACAGTAGATGGATTTGCAGCTTAGTAGGCGACGATGGATGGAGGCAACGTCAAAAGCAATTGTTGGAATTGCTTGGGAAGGTGGAGGTGGCTGAGATGGCTATAGGGTAGTAGGAATGCCGCTCTGATACTGGATGATAGAACTCTAGAAGGAGATGTTGGGAAACCTCAATGGGTGCATCACATGCGCAGTAGAAATCAAAACAAAAATCGGTTTCCCACACAGATCAAATAGTCATGCAAAAGATTGGGGTCACGAGAAAAATTATAGAAACCAAAAAAACCATGATATGTGAGAGATTGATTTAACCTAGGGAGATCGTATATCCTTGTATTCCAGATCCGGATGGAGAAAATGAAGGAGGTCAAGTGTCCTATCCACACGATGGATCTCTACAGCGAAACTCCTCCAATCTGATCTTGCAACTCTTGCTCAGAGGCAGGGAGGAGAATAGGAGGTGGTGGCGAAAGCTGCAATCTATCAACCATGAGTCTCCCCTCCTATTTATAGAGAGCCACCAAAACCCTAGAGCTCCTTCCTTAGTAGGTATTGGATCTCCATCCAATAATCCACTAACCTTGCATTATTGGATCTCTATCAATAATCTTCTTAGGCCTATAATTGGGCCTTAATTAAGAAGCCCATCAACATAGAGTCTCATCTAATGAGAATATGGGCTAATTGGATCTTCATCCAATCCTCTATTCGCTTAAGCATCCACCATATGTGTGTGACCCTCTAGGCCCAATACTGAGCTAGCCGTGAGTCACTCCCATCAGAGAACTCATTCACTCGACTTATCGATTATGGACGTACTGGGCCATTACGCCATAGTCCCTAGACAGTATAGGGGGGATCAAATCTATCAAACCTATCTGTCCACAGTTACCATGTATCTATAATCCCTCATCTAAATAATATCCTAGAGATTGTATATTGGACATGGTACTGTCAAGTCACATACGAAATCAGTTTGTCTTACTCTATTCGGGTTCTACTGGAGAACTCATTCTCTATCAATCTGAATGACTCTTTCTAGGGATTTGTCTAAGCAAGCACATATGGGATATTCCTCTTATGATATCGAGAGTGGATGATCCTCTATTGACACTCAATTATCTTCGTAAGGTTGGCTACCAATCCTGATAACCAGTTGTACCAGATTTAGAACTTTCCAAACCTGTAGAATCTAGCGTCAAAGAAAGGAGTACTCATACAAGGCATCATTGGTGTCTTAAGTCTAAGGACCAGATACATAACTGGGACTATGGAATCACTGTCTGACATTAGGTATCATTAACCATATAATATTCCATAAGCGGATCAATCAGTGAACTCATTCTCTAATGAGCACCTGTACTATATCCTTAGTGTCTCCATACAAGTGGCTATGAGACCAGTCGCCTCCATTATATAACCGAGTATATAGTATACCGATCTGTCCGGTTATCTCAATGTTCCTCTTGAGTAACCTATGATTGGGATTATTTATGATCTGTGTTTAAAGGTGAATCGATCTTATTATCGTGATCTCATCACGATCCGATTTCTATTGCACAGAACCAAGGACATCACAATATATATGTAACAGATAATGTGAGAATATGACAATATTAATCATAAGCAAAAAGATCATACAACATGTCACACGTTCCATCACTCACGTGATTGGCTTGCAGGGAACCTATAACCAGCAATCTCTCACTTGACCAAAAGTTAATCACCTATGTGTCTGATCCCTATTAAACCCTTGTGAAGCTCAAATACAATCTGAGCCAGCGGCTTCGTCAGTGGATCTACAATGTTATCTTCGGATGGAACTCTTTCCATTGCTATATCTTTTCGGGTCATAATCGCTCTAATCAGATGGAACCTCCTCAGAAGAATTCTGATGAGGGTTCCCTTGCTAGAGTTATCGCCCTATCGCTGTCACAATATATGGGAGTCAGCTCCACGCTACTTGGTATGACTCCCAAATCCTTGATGAACTTCTTCATCCACACCCCTTCATCTTGTTGCTTCTACAACAATAATGTATTCTGCCTCTATGGTCGAGTCAGCAGTAGTATCTTGCTTGGAACTCTTTCAGCTTACTACTCCTCCATTCAGGGTAAAAACATACCCTAAATTTGACTTGTTATCATCAATGTTAGACTGAAAACTTGAGTCTGTGTAGCCCTCAATCTGGAGGCTACCTCCTTCATATACCAGTAAAAGATCCTTAGCCTTACTCAAGTACTTAAGGATACACTTTACTGTCTTCCCGTATTCTAAATCTGGATTTGCTTGATACCTACTCGTAACACTCAGAGTATGTACTATATCAGGCCTAGTATATAGCATCACATACATGATAGACCCTATCGCTGAGGCATAAGATATCTTATCTACGTCTGTCCTTTCTTCAGGAGTCTTTGGGGACATACTCCTAGAAAGTGATATTTCATGTCTCATCGGTATGAGACCTCTCTTGGAATTTTTCATGCCAAATCTTTTAAAAATGGAGTCTATGTACCTAGACTGGGACAAGCCAAGCATCCTTTTGGATTATCTCTATAGATCCGAATCCCCAAAATATAGGATGCTTCCCCTAAGTCTTTCATGGAGAAGTTTCTAGATAGACAAGCCTTTATTGTGGAGAGCATTCCTACATCATTCCCAATGATTAGGATGTCATCCACATATAGCATCAAGAAGGTGATAGTGCTTCCACTTACCTTCCTGTACATATAAGGCTCATCTTCGTTCTTAACGAAGTCATAAGATCTGATCACCTCATCAAATCTTATGTTCAAACTTTGGGAAGCTTGTTTCAATCCATAAATAGATCTAAGCAACCTGCACACTTTATCTTGACTCTCTTTGGATGCAAATCCCTCTGGTTGTATCATATACACCTCTTTCTCGAGGTTGCCATTGAGGAATATCGTTTTGACATCCATATGTCAAATCTCATATTCATAGTGTGCTGTAATGGCCAAAATAATTCTAATGGATTTAAGCATGTCTACAGATGAAAAGGTTTCGTCATAGTCAACTCCTTGTCTTTGACGATATCCTTTCGCTACCAGCCTTGCTTTATAGGTCTCTACCTTTTCATCCACTCCGATCTTCTTCTTAAAGATCCATTTGCAGCCCATGGGTACAATACCATCAGGTGCATCCATAATGTTCTAAACCTTGTTAGAGTACATGAAATCCATCTCAGAATTCATGGCTTCTTGTCACTTTCCGGAGTCTATACTCATAATAGCCTCCTCGTAGGTCTGAGGATCAACATCCTGAGAGTCATCTCCACTAATATATCCCATATATATTTCAGAAGGGTGAGATACTCTATTAGACATACGTAAAGTTGAAACTTGTGTGTTAGGCACCTGAACATTACCAACTTTGATGGAACTCTGTTCAGAAGGTAAGCTGCAGTCTCTAGGGCGTACCCCCAGAATGAAATGGGTAGGTCAGCGAAACACATGATGGACCGCACCATGTCTAATAGCGTGTGATTCCTCCTTTCTGATACACCATTGAGTTGAGGTGTATAAGGAGGTGTCCATATGTCAAATCTCATATTCATAGTGTGCTGCAATGGCCAAAATAATTCTAATGGACTTAAGCATATCTACAGATGAAAATGTTTCGTCATAGTCAACTTCTTATCTTTGACGATATCCATTAGCTACTAGCCTTGCTTTATAGGTCTCTACCTTTTCATCCACTCCGATCTTCTTCTTGAAGATCCATTTGCAGCTGATGGGTACAATACCCTCAGGTGCATCCACAAGGTTCTAAACCTTATTAGAGTACATGGAATCCGTCTCAGAATTCATGGCTTTTTGCTATTTTTCGGAGTCTATACTCATAATAGCCTCCTCGTAGGTCTAAGGATCAATATCCTGAGAGTAATCTCCACTGATATGTCCCACATATCTTTCAAGAGGGTGAGATACTCTATTAGACCTACATAAAGTTAGAACTTGTATGTTAGGTACCTGAACAAACTCGGGCTGTGGAATGGTGCTTGAGCTAGGTTCTCTAACCTTGCTCAATTCTATCTTGTTCCCACTGTTTCTACCAAGAATATGTTCCTTCTCAAGGAACACGACTCTCTTGGCAATAAAAACCTTTCAGTCCTCGGGGTGATAGAAATGATACCCACAAGTTTCCTTTGGGTATCTCACGAATGTGCATCATTTTGTTCTTGATTCCAACTTATCAGGGTTGTGTCTTCTAACGTGGGCAGGACAGCCCTAAATCTTAACAATCTTAAGATCGGGCTTCTTTCCTTTCCATATCTCATATGGTGTAGACACTATCGACTTTGATGGAACTCTTTTTAGAAGGTAAGTTGCGGTCTCTAGGGTGTACCCCAGAATGAGATGGGTAGGTCAACAAAACTCATCATGGATCACATCATGTCTAACAGCGTATGATTCCTCCTTTCTGATACACCATTGAGCTGAGGTGTATAAGGAGGTGTCCACTGGGATAGAATCTCATTGTCCCTGAGGAAATGGGTGAACTCCGTACTCAAGTACTCTCCTCCTCGATCTGATCGAAGAGTCTTAATACTCTTTCTAATTTGGTTCTCTACCTCATTCTTATATTCCCTGAATTGTTTAAAGGTCTTAGATTTATACTTTATTAAGTACATGTGTCCATACCTAGAGAAATCATCAGTTAATGTAATGAAGTATGAGTAACCACCTATAGCTTGAGTCGACATGGGACCACATACATCACTATGTATGAGTTTCAATAACTAGGTGGCTCTCTCTCTCTAGTTCCACTAAAAGGAGAGTTGGTCATTTTCCCACGAAGGCAAGGTTCGCAAGTTGCATATGACTCATATTCAAATGGATCTAAGTATCCATCTTTCAATAACTTTTGAATCATTCCCTCATGTATATGACCTAGCTTATAATGTCATAGGTATGCATTATTCACCTCATCTCTTTTCCTCTTAGACATATTTATATTCATGATATGTGGAGAAGTGTCTAACACATATAAGCCATTTATAAGGGTCCCTCTAGTGATGATCTCATCATCTATAATTATTGAATAACTATTATTCTCAAAAACTAATTTATATCCACTAATTATCAAACAAGAGATAGAAATAATATTTTTGATAATAGAGGGAACAAAATAGCATGTATCTAATACAATAATAGCTCCAGTAGGCAAATGTAGGGTGACCTCTCCAACAGCAACTACAACAACTTTTGCTCCATTGCCCATCTTGAGATCTATCTCGCCTCTAGCCAATCCCTAGGTCTTGCCAGAACCTGTAACGAATTACAGATATGATAAACACTCTTGGTATCTAATACCCATGTGTTATCATGAAAATATGATAAGTGGCGATTGATCATGAATATACCTGAAGCATCTCCAAGCTTCTGTCTCGCCTTCTCTGTAAGGTAGTCCTTGCAGTTCCTCTTCCAATGTCCATCTTGGCTATAGTGGAAGCATTGTCCTTTGTTCTTTCCCAGGTATTTCTTGGCAACCATTGCCTTACCTGGTCTTTCTTTTCCCTTGCCCTTCTTAAGGGTCTTACTGGTCTTCCTTTTTTTGTCTCACCAATATAGAGAACTGACTTCTCCTTCTTGATGGCACTCTCATCTTCCCTCAACATATTGAGGAGCTCAGGGAGAGTCACCTCAAACTTGCTCATGTTAAAATTCATGATGAAGTGAGAAAAGGAATCTGGTAGAGACTAAAGTATAAGATCAATGCACAGGTTATCTATCCTCTAGGACTATACCTAAACTTGTGAGTTTCTCGATCCACTCTATCATCTTTAGGACATGGTTCTCAACCGATGTCCCTTCTGTCATCCTAGCTTGAAAGAGTTTCTTAGATATCTCATATCTTTGAGTTCTTCCCTGTTTCTCAAACAGTAGGCAGAGATGAAGAAGGATAGAATCTGTATCTATGCTCTCATGTTGGCTTTGTAACTCAGGAGTCATGGAGGCCAACATGTAACATTTTGCCAACGTGGAATCATCTATATACTTCATATAACGAGCGATCTCATCCTCGCTTCTTCTTCCGGTGTGGGCAGAATTGTATCAACGACATATGCGATTTTTTCCACCGTAAGAATAATTTTCAAATTGCGAAGCCTATTTGTATAGTTTGGACCAGTGAGGCGGTTGGCATCAAGTATGCCACGTAGGGGTTTGTTAGCGACATATTTCTGACAAAATAAGATATATCAAAAATAAATAACATGCAGATTTTACAGAACATACTAATTAAGATATAGACTTCTATCTTAATGTACTCCCACTATTTTCTTAGCGAATCATGTGACACCCTCGACACGTGAGACGGAAGTCTCCGGTATACTCCTAATGGGGATCAGGATCCAATTGGCATCTTAGTGCAACCTCGAGGGACTCGACCAATTACACTATGCCCAAAAGGTAGACAACTCTTGTGAATCATAACTCCTTGTGATTCTTGTCACGTTCGACCTCTGAATCATCATGGTGTCTCGAGGGACTCGACCAACCATGATATTCAGTCAAGTCCATCACCATTGTTACAAGATGAGTCTTATTTGATGATATGCCCTCGAGGGACTCGACCAAGCATACCATGTCCTCAGGTCATGGTAGGCAAGAACTCGATCACGTAGATAGGTGAGCCTCGAGGGACTCGACCAACTCAACCTATGTCGTGATTCAATTTCTTCCTATAACGATAGAAGGCCATGTGGGTCAATCTTATTGCCTCATGCTTACCGACTAAATATTATCGTAGGAGGGGTTTTTGTTTTGTATCAGTCTCCTAATATGTCGTGTCACACACATACTTATTTAATATATATCTACATCGCATGCAAATATATATATATATATATATATATATATATATATATATATGCATATACATATATCTAGTAGGTATATAACATATGCAAGCCACACAGATGACCATGAGCCGTCACCTAATATGATTAAGCCCGAGCCAATGGGTCTAATTACTCACAATAGGATCTATGTGTGCATTGGCGCATCTCCATGCCCTGTGATTGTTGATCTCGTCATCATCGATTCCGTCGGATCGTCACATCACCATGCATTGTGATCTCCCGCCACGGCATCGTTGGTCCCACTATAACCTCCACGCTCCCACTATAACCTCCACGCTCCCGCTGTGCTTCTCTATGTAATTACAAATAATCACAGGCACGCAGGCCCAACAATAAACAAAAAAAAATGCAGGTTCGCAGGCCCCAATAATAATAATAATCATAATTACACACATCACAACACATGGCTCATGATCATCCATCCACATCATACATCACATGTACATCACATCATATGTAGGATTACTAGATATATATAATAATTAATTAAACTATTTAATTAATTATTTTTCTCGAAATCAAGACATGCCCGGAATTTTCAGAATTATCAAGTGTATTTTCGTAATTCTGGATGAGAGGATAGTCCTTAAAATTTCTAAAAACATTGAGGGCATTTAAGGAATTCTTTATAAAAAGGATAGAGATGCAATTTCTTAAATTCTGAGGGGCATAACCATCTTTTTCTCAAAAAGAGGCCCTAGCCCTCCTTCACCCTCACTACGATGTCGCCACCGTTACCCCTACGCAGGCGGCAGCTGCTCTTTGCGGCCGGTAGCCGCCCTACCAAGGGGCGGCCACCCCTGCGGCTGGCATCACTGCCCCTGTTGGCAGCAAGGCTGGCCGCCCCTTGCGGGCTGGCCGTTGGCGGTCGCCACTTGCGGGCGCCGCACAACAGCCTGCCCCCTTACGGGCTGCTAGCCCTACGGGCGGTCGCTCCTTGCGGGTTGGCCTTGGCCGTTGCCTGGCCATGGGTGGTCGGCCCTGCATGGGGCTGGCCGTGGCTGGCCGCCCCTCCTCGTTGCCTTCGCTGCGAAACACAGCAAGAACGCGTAGAACAATTCTACGTGATTCAATCTCATCACACGCAGTTTAAACCAATCTTTCACATGAAAATCTTAGCTCTGATACCACTGTTGGGAAACCTTAGCAGGTGCATCACATGCGCAGTGAAAATTAAAACAAAAATCGGTTTCCCACACAGATCGAATCGTCGTGCCAAAGATTAGGGTCGCAAGAAAAATTGAAAAAACTGTGATGTGTGAGAGATTGATTTAACCTAGGGAGATCATATATCCCTGTATTCCAAATCCGGATGGAGAAGATGAAGGAGGTCAAGCGTCCTCATCTCTAGTGGTATCCACATGATGGATCTCTGGAGCGAAACTCCTCCAATCTGATCTTGCAACTCTTGCTCGAAGGGAGGGAGGAGAATAGAAGGTGGTGGCTAAAGCTGCAACCTATCAACCATGAGTCTCCCCTCCAATTTATAGAGAGCCACCAAAACCCTAGGGCTCCTTGCTTAGTGGGTATTGGATCTCCATCCAATAACCCACTAACCTTGTATTATTGGATCTCTATCCAATAATCTCCTTAGGCCTATAATTGGGCCTTAATCAAGGAGCCCATCAACATAGGATCTCATCTAATGAGAATATGGGCTAATTGGATATTCATCCAATCCTTTATTCGCTGAAGCATCCACCATATGTGTGCGACCCTCTAGGCCCAATACCGAGCTGGCCGTGAGTCACTCCCATCAGAACTTCTTCTGATATAGTGAATTATTATCCCCATAATAATCCACTCGACTCATCGACTATGGACGTACTAGGCCACTATGCTATAGTCCCCAGACGGTACAGGGGGGATCAAATCTATCAGACTTGTCTGTCCACAGTTACCATGTATCTATAATCCCTTATCCAAATAATATCCCAGAGATCGTATATTGGATATGGTACTATCATGTCACATACGGAATCAGTTTGTCTTGCTCTATTCGAATTCTATCGGAGAACTCCTCTCTCAATCCAAATGACCCTAGCCAGGGATTTGTCTGAGCAAGCACATATGGGATATTCCTCTCGTGATACCGAGAGTGGATGATCCTCTATTAACACTCAATTACCTTCGTAAGGTTGGCTACTAATCCTGATAACTAACTGTACCAGATCTGGAACTTTCCAAACCTATAAGTCTGGCGTCAAAGAAAGGAGTACTCATGCAAGACATCTTTGGTGTCTCAAGTCTAAGGACCAGATACATAACTGGGACTATAGAATCACTGTCTGATATTAGGTATCATTAACCATACAACATTCCATATACGGATCAATCAGTGAACTCATTCTCCAATGAGCACCTGTACTATATCCTTAGTGTTTCCACACAAGTGCCTATGAGACCAGCCGCCTCCATCATATAGACGGGTATATAGTATACCGATCTGTCCAGTTATCTCAATGTCCCTCTTAAGTAACCTATGACCGGGATTATTTATGATATGTGTTTAAAGGTGAATCGATCTCATTATCGTGATCTCATCACAATCCGACCCATTACACAAAACCAAGGACATCAGAATATATATGTAACAGATAATATGAGAATATGTCAATATTAATCATAAGCAAAAAGATTATACAGTGTGTCACATGTGTCATCACTCACTTGATTGGCTTGTAGGGAACTTGTAACCAGCAGGAGCTCTATAGATTTTGACCCTCGAGGGGGATCAACCCTTGGAACGCTATAGGGGTTCCTCCCTCCTAGACTTGGCACAAGGTTGAACTAAAATAGATAATTACTTGATAAAAAGAGGTGGAGGCTACATGCTTATATAGGGCTCCAAACCCTAGCCCTAGGGGGTGTTTGCCTAACTAAAATTACTCTTTTGCCCCTTCTATAGCCTACCTGCCTTAGAGGGAATAGGTGTCGGCTAGGTTGGCTCTATAACCGACCTAAGTTGAGGGAAACCCTGGCCGACCAGCCAGTAAAGGGGGCGACGACTATTAAACCCTAAGACCCCAATCTAAACCCTAACCACACTTCTTTATAGGATAGAAGTGGCTAGGTGAGATTTTATTACAATCTCACAGGGCTTTATTGATTACTTCTAGGGAGATTAGGACTCAAGAGCATATCAAGTTCCTCAAGGGCATATCATCAAATGAGACTCAACTTGTAACGATAGTGATGACTTAACTATACATCATGGTTGGTTAAGTCCCTCGAGACCATGATGGTTCAAAGGCGGAACAGGATGGAAATCGCAATGAGTTGTGATTGGCAAGAGTTACCTACCTTTTTGGGCTTATTGTGATTGGTCGAGTCTCTCAAGGTTACACTAAGATGCCAATTGGATCCAAGTCTCCACTAGAAGTTTGTCAGAGACTTTCGTTTCACTTATCGAGATTATCGCATGATTCACCAAAAAATTAGTTATTTATTATTAATTTTTTACGAAATCTGTATGTTATTTATTCATACTACATCTTGTTTATTGAAAACATGTTGCTTGTGTTGGGAAACCCATGGGAACATCACATGCGTAATAGAAGAAAGAAAGCAAAATAGGTTTCTCACATGCATCAATTCATCGTTCAAAGATTGGTGCGTGAAAAGACTCAAAAACCAAAAACTACAATATTTGAGAGATTGATTATCTAGGGAGATCGTATATCCATGAAATTTTATATCTAGATAGAGAAGATAAAAAAGGTCAAGCATCATCCTCTCTAGCGGTATCTATATGATGGATGGTTACAACAATGCTCCTCCAATCACAGCCAAACTCTCGCAACTCTTACGCACCTTCTCACAACACTGGTGGAAGAAGATCACCTATCTTCTTCATTGCCCTCTCATAGTAGAAAGGGCCTAGTCAGCCAAGAAAATGAGGGAGGGAGGAAAATAAGAGGGGGCGGCCAAAGGTGCAGGCTATCATCTATGTGTCACCCCTATCTCCTATTTATAGAGAGCCGCCATAAAACCCTAATGGATACTACCATTATTAATTCTTTATTGACACTCAATTACCTTCGTAAGGTTGGCTACCAATCCCGATAACCGGTTATACCGGATCCGAAACTTTCTAAACCTATAAGTCCGACGTTAAAGAAAGGAGTGTACTCAAACAAGACATCCTTTGTATCTCAAGTCTAAGGACCAGATGCATAACTAGGACTATGAAATCACTGCCTGACATTATGTATCATTAACTATACATCATTTATAAGCAGATCAATCAGTGAACTCATTCTCCAATGAGCACCTGTATTGTATCCTTAATGTCTCCACATAAGTGGTTATGCCTCCATCAGATGGACAGATATACGATACATCAGTCTATCCAGTTATCTTGATGTCCCTCTTGAGTAACCTATGATCGTGATTATAAGGATCTTTGTTCGAAAGTGAATCGGTCTCATTATCGTGATCTCATCACAATCCAATTTCTATTGCACAGAACCAAGGACATCACAATATATATTCAACAGATAATATAATGTTAGAATATAACCAACAATATCCCACTTGACCTAAAGTCAATCACCTATGTGTTTGATCCTCATCAAACACCTATGATGCTCATGCTAGTTATAAGAGCCTTGCAAGTTAATCATGAGAGTCATAGCACGTGTGACATGCTGCATAATCTTTTTGCATCATTATTATTTTTGGCATATTCTCATATTATATTATCTATTAAATACATATATTGTGATGTCCTTGGTTCTTTGTAATGGGAATCAGATTGTGATAAGATCACGATAATGAAATCGATTTACCTTTAAACATAGATCCTAAATAATCCCGATCATAGGTTTCGTAAGTGGGACATTAAGACAACCGGACAGGCCAGTGTGCTATATACTTGTCCATATGATGCAGGTGGTTGGTCTCATAGCCACTTGTATGGAGACACCAAGGATATAGTACAGGTGCTCATTGGAGAATGAGTTCACTAATTGATCTGCTTATAGAATGATATGTGGTTGATGATATCTAATGTGAGATAGTGATTAGACAATGATATCTAATCTGTAGTCCCAATTATGTATCTGGTCCTTAAACTTGAGATACCAAAGAAGTCTTGTTTGAGTACTCTTTTCTTTGACGCTAGACTTATAGGTTTAGAAAGTTTCAGATCTGGTAAAACCGGTTATTGGGATTGGTAACCAACCTTACAAGGGCTATTGAGTATCAATATAGATTATTCATTCTTGGTATCATGAGAGAAATATCTCATGTGCTCTCGCTCAGGCAAATCCTTGATCATGATGTTCGAATTGAGAGAGGAGTTCCCCAAGAGAATCCGATTCGAGCGAGACTCAAATGAATTTCGTTTGATAGTACCATGCCCAATATATAATCTCTGAGATATTAGATAGATGAGGGACTATAGATACATGGTAACTGAGGATAAGCAAGTCCAATGGATAAGATCCCTTATATCATTTGAGGATTATGGCGCAATGGCCTAGTATGTCCATAGTCGATGAGTTAAGTAAATTATTATGAGATAATAATTCACCGAGTCATAAGGAGTTATGATAGGTAGGACTCATAGGTTGCTTGGTATTAGGCCTAAAGGATCACACATATATGTTTAGCGAATAGAGGATTAGATATGAGTTATCTAATTAGCCCCTATTCTCATTAGATGAGACCCTACATTAATCGGCGCTTTGTATGAGGCCTAATTAGGACAAAGAAGATTATTAGTAGAGATCTAATAAGCCAAGATTAATGGGTAATTGGATACTGATCTAATACCCACTAAGTCAGGATCCATTAGGGTTTTGGTGGCTCTCTATAAATAGGAGACTAGGGCAGCTCTTATGTTATCAGGCTACACCTTTGGTCATTCCCTTATATTCTCCTCTCCTGGCTCACCTTCTTAGCCGACCAACCCCTCTCTAGTGCGAGAGAGCAGCAAAGAAGATAGATGATCTTCTTCTATGTTTATTACGAGAAGCTGCATAAGAGCTATGAGATTTGTGGCTGTGATTGGAGGAGTATCGCTATAGCGGTCCATCATATGGATACCGCTAGAGAGGAGGATGTTTGGCATCCTTCATCCTCTCCATCCCGATCTGAAAAATAGGGATATATGATCTCCCTAGGCAAACAATCTCTCATACATTATAGTTTTCAGCTTTGTGATTTTTTCACACACCAATCTTTGCACGATGATTTTGATCTACATGGGAAATCAGTTTTATTTTGATCTTCCACTGCACGTGTGATGTCCCACTTGGTTTCCCAGTAGTGGTATCAGAGCCAAGGTTGTTCATTCAAAATATTAGTTTTAAATTGCGTGTGATGAGATTGAAATGTATAAATTATTTTCTACGTACCTAGCTGTAATTTTCCGTGGTTACTAGAACTGGACAGTGCCTTTTCTCACTAAAAAGAGGTGTTGTAGAGAGGTGATCTAAGGTTCTTTATTGTCAAAATTGTTGACAAAAAGAAGGGGGAAAAGGGTAGCAACTGTTGCTTCCCTTGTGACACAACCAAAGGCTGCTTGCAACCTTAGCTGAGAGCAAGGCTGTTGCTCTCAGCCTGGCCAAAGGCTACAAGGCCAAGAGCAGCAACCTCTCAGCCATGGCAGTGGGTTTCCTAGCTGTAAGGGGCTATTTGGGCGGCCAGGGTTTCTGGCCATAGAATAGGGCAATACAACCATCGGATGGGTGCAAAAGGAGTTCCTTGGGGGCTAGGGTTTCCCAGCCTCCAAAAGTTCCCCTATGGCTAGGGACTCCTAGCGACTAGGGTTTCCTAGCCACACAAGGAGTATCTCTATCTGCCATATTAGGAACTTTATGATAGGGTATCTAAATTTTTTTAAAATAATTAATTAAATAATTTAATAATTATTTATTATCTAGTAATCCTCCATGATGATATGTACATGTGATGTATGATGGATAGATGATCATGAGTCATATGATGTGATGTGTGTATATGTGATTATTATTATTATTGGGCCTGCGAGCCTTTATTTTTCTCATTTATTGTTGGGCCTGCGTACCTATGATTTTTGTAATTACACGATGAGGTGTGGCAAGAGCGTGGACATGATAGCAGGACCCACGATGCCGTGACGAGAGATCGCGATGCATGATGATGCAGTGAGGATCCAACGGAGCCGATGATGACGAGATGAACGATTACAAGACATGTAGATACACTGATGCACACATAGATCCTATTATGTGTTATTAGGCCCATTGGCTCAGGCTTAATTATATTAAGTGATGACTCATGATCATCTGATGTGGCTTACATTTGTGATGTGTTTGTTATATATATATGTATATATATATATATATATATATATATATGTACATATATATATATGTATATATATATATATTTATATATATATATATACATATATGTATATATATATATATATGTGTGTGATATAGATATATATATTAAATATGTATGCGTGTGACATGAGGTATTAGGAGACCGATACAAAACGAAAATCCCTCCTATGATAATATTCATGTGGCTTTCCATCGTTATAGGAAGAAATTGAATCATGACATAGGTGAGTTGGTCGAGTCTCTCGAGGCTTACCTATCTACGTGATCGAGATCTTGCCTACGACATAGAGATGTCATTGGTGACCTGAGGACACAATATGCTTGATCGAGTCATTCGAGGGTATATCATCAATTCAAACTTATCTTATAATGATGGTGATGACATAACTGAATTTCATGGTTGGTCGAGCAATCGAGACCATGAAGATTTTGATGCCGAACTTGATGGGAATCATAAGGAGTTGTGATTAGCAAGAGTTGTCTACCTTTTTAGGCTTAGTGTAATTGATCGAGTCACTTGAGGTTGCACTAAGACGCCAATTGGATCCCGATCCCCACTAGAAGTTTGTTAAAGACTTAATTTTTACATGCCGAGGGTGTCACATAATTGTCCAAAAAAATTAGTGGGAGCAAATTAAGATAGAAGTCCATATCTTAATTAGTTTTTCTTATAGAATTTGCATGTTATTTATGCTATATCTTGTTTGTCAGAAATATATCGCTCTCAAACCCCCTTTGTGGCATACTTGATGCCAACCGCCTCACTGGTCCAAACTATACAGAGCTCTATAATTTAAGAATTATTTTTATAACGAAGAAAATCGCTTATGCCCTTGACATGATTGTGCCCATACCAGAAGAAAGGGCTAGCGAGGATGAGATCACTCGCTATATGTATAAAAAATTCCACATTGGCAAAATGCTATATGTTGGCCTCCATGACTCCTGAGTTACAGAGGCAACATGAGAGCATGGATGTCAATTCGATCCTGTTTCATCTCCGTCAACTATTTGAGGAACGAGGAAGAACTCAAATATATGAGATATCCAAGAGTCTCTTCTGAGCCAAGATGACAGAAGGGGCGTCGGTTCAGAACCATGTCTTGAAGATGATAGAGTAGATCGAGAAACTCACAGGTCTAGGAATAGTCCTAGATGATAACCTATGTGTCGATCTTATACTACAGTCCCAACTAAATTTCTTTTTCTCACTTCATCATGAATTTTAACATGAGCAAGTTTGAGGTGACTCTATTTGAGGGAAGCTGGGAGTGCCATCAAGAAACAGAAGCCAGTTCTCTATATTGGCGAGACTAAGAAGAAAAGGAAGTCTAGTAACACCCTTAAGAAGGGCAAGGACAAGAAAAGATCAGGTAAGGCAAAGGTTGCCAAGAAAGACCCGACAAAGGATAAATGATCATGCTTCCACTACAACATAGACGAGCATTGGAAGAGGAATTGTAAGGATTACCTTGCCGATAAGCTGAAACAAAAGCTTGGAGAAGCTTCAGATTCTCACAAGAACTAGGAGATTGGTTAGAGGCGAGATAGACCTCAAGATGGGCAATGGAGCAAGAATTGTTGTAGTTGCCATTGGGGAGGTCACCCTACATCTACCTTGTGGAGCTATCATTGCATTGGATACATGCTATTTTGTTCCCTCTATTATCAAAGATATTATTTTCATTTCTTGTTTGACAATTAGTGGATATAAATTAGTTTTTGAGAATAATAATTATTTAATAATTTTGGATGATGAGATCATCACTAGAGGGACCTTAATAAATAGCATATATATGTTAGACACTTCTCTACACATCATGAATATAAATACGTCCAAGAGGAAACAAAATGAGATGAATAATGCATACTTATGACATTATAGGCTAGGTCATATATTTGAGAGAATGATTCAGAGCTTGCAAACCTTGTCTTCGTGGAAAGATAACCAACTCTCCTTTAGTGAAACTGGAGAGAGAGCCACTGAGTTATTGGAACTCATACATAGTGATATATGAGGTCCCATGTCGAGTCAGGCTATAGGTGGTTACTTATACTTCATTACATTCACTAATGATTTCTTTAGGTATGGATACATGTACTGATGAAGTATAAGTTTGAGGCTTTTAAGAAATTCAGGGAATATAAGAATGAAGTAGAGAACCAGATTAGAAAGAGTATTAAGAACTTTTGATCAGATCGAGGAGGAGAGTACTTGAGTATAGAGTTCACCCATTTATTCAGGAGTCATGGGATTATATCCTAGTGGATGCCTCTTTATACACCTCAGCTCAATGGTGTATCAAAAAGGAGGAATCATCCGCTATTAGACATGGTGCAGTCTATGATGAGTTTCGCTGACGTACCCATCTTATTCTGGGGATATGCCCCAGAGACTATAGCTTACCTTCTGAATAAAATTCTATCAAAGTCGGTAGTATCTATATCATATGAGATATGAAAAGGAAAGAAGTTTGATCTTAAGATGGTTAAGATTTTGGGTTGTCCTACCCACGTTAAAAGACAACCCCAATAAGTTGGAATCAACGATGGAGTTGTGTCAATTTATAGGAGATGCTAAGGAGACTTTGGGGTATTATTTCTTTCATCCCGATTACCAAAAGGTCTATGTTGTCAAAAGAGTTATGTTCCTTAATAAGAAATACATTCTTGGTGGGAACAGTGAGAGAGAGATAGAGTTGAGCGAGGTTGGAGAACCTAGCTCAAGCACCATTCCAGAGTCCGAGTCTGTTCAGATACCTAGTATACAAGTTCCAACTTTACACAGGTCTAGCAGAGTATCTCACCCTCCTGAAAGATATGTGGGATATATCAATGGAGAGGACTCTCAGGATGTTGATCCTCATACCTACAAGGAGGTTATTATGAGTATAGACTCCGGAAAGTGGCAAGAGGCCATGAATTATGAGATGGATTCCATGTACTCCAACAAATAGAACCTTGTGGATACACCTAAGGGTATCATACCTATCGATTACAAATAGAGGTTGATCCTCATACCTACAAGGAGGCTATTATGAGTATAGACTCCGGAAAGTGGTAAGAGGCCATGAATTATGAGATGGATTCCATGTACTCCAACAAATAGAACCTTGTGGATACACCTAAGGGTATTATACCTATCGGTTGTAAATAGATCTTTAAGAAGAAGATCAGAGTGGATGGAAAGGTTGAGACATATAAGGCAAGGCTGCTAAAGGATATCATCAAAAGCAATGAGTTAACTATGACGGAACTTTTTTACCCATAGCCATACTTAATTCAATTAAAATTCTTTTGCCTATTACAGCACATTATAACTATGAGATATAGTAGATGGATGTGAAAACTACATTCCTCAATGACAACCTCAAGGAGGAGGTGTATATAATACAGTCAGAGGGATTCGTATCCAAAGAGAGTCCAGAAAAAGTGTGCATGTTGCTCAGGTCCATTTATGGATTGATGCAAGCTTCCTAAAGTTGGAACATAAGATTTGATAAGGCGATTAGATCTTATGACTTTGTTAAGAATAAATATGGGCCTTATGTGTACAGGATGATAAGTGGGAGTGTTATCACCTTCTTAGTGCTATATTTGGATGATATCATAATTAATGGGAATGCTCTCTAGAGTAAAGGCTTGGCTATATAAAAACATAGGGGAAGTATCCTATATTTTAGGGATCCAAATCTATAAAGATTGATCCAAGAGGATGCTTGGCTTATCCCAGTCCAGGTACATAGATTTTATTGTCAAAAAGTTTGGCATGGAGAATTTGTAAGTCTCATACCGATGAGACATGTAATATCACTTTCTAGGAGTATGTCCCCAAAGATTCCTGAAAAAAGGGCAGACATGGATAGGGTATCATATGCCTCAGCGATTGGATCTATCATATATGTTATGCTATGTATCAAGCCTATTATAGCGCATGCTCTAAGTGTCACGAGCAGGTATCAGGCAGATCTAGGTTTAGAACACTGGAAGGTAGTAAAGTGTAGTCTTAAGTACTTGAGAAAGACTAAGGATCTTTTACTGGTATATGGAGGAAGTAGCCTCCATGTTGAGGGCTACACGGACTCGAGTTTCTAATCTGACATCGATGATAGCAAGTCGAACCCAGGGTATGTTTTCACACTGAATGGAGGAGCAGTAAGCTAGAAGAGTTTTAAGCAAGATACTACTGCTTACTCGATCATAGAGCAGAATACATTGATGCAACAGAAGCAACAAAGGAAGGGGTATCGATGAAAAAGTTTAAGACCCTAACTTAGATGAGTCCTAAGCTCAATAAGTCAAGGAGTCAATAAAGTCTTGAGTCATGTAATATCCCCCTAATCTTGTCATCATCTCCTTTGATTGAGGAGTCGGCTAGGGTTTTTGGGGAAGGAGTCTTGAAGCCTTAGGCTTCTAACCATCGCCCCCTTTACTTGACAGTCGACTAGGATTTGGAGCCCTATATAAGCATGTAGCCTCCACCTATTTTAATAAGCAAGGAGGAACCCCTACATTGAAGGGTTGATCCCCCTCAAAGATCAAATCTCCAAAGAATTCCTCTAGGATTATATCATCTGGTATCAAAGAAGCGATCTTGCTGCCCTTGCTACCATCTCTGCCGCCTCCATTAGCTAAACAATTCCCATGATTGCTCTTGACATTTCCATCTCGACCATCACCTCTCACTACAGATCAAATCAATCTACTGTTGCCACCACCAATTGCATCAGAAATATGGTATTTTCCTATCACCAATACCTTTTGCTGCTATAATTTTCTATCTACAAAATACCAAAAAGAAGTTTTGATCTATCCCTTGCTGTGAATTTCTTTCATCGTAAAAGTTATCATCTTTACGAATGAAGGATTGCTATAGAAAATTTCAGTTGCATATAGTGCTCTTGATTCGATCTATTTGATATCCTTTTTGGACGAAATTTCTCACACGTCTCATAGATCATTTTGGTTTTCATTTGTGATTTTTCTACTAAGGAATTCATCTCTGAAATCATCCAATCCTCTATTCGCTGAAGCATCCACCATATGTGCTGTGAATTTCTTTCATCGTAAAAGTTATCATCTTTACGAATGAAGGATTGCTATAGAAAATTTCAGTTGCGTATAGTGCTCTTGATTCGATCTATTTGATATCCTTTTTGGACGAAATTTCTCACACGTCTCATAGATCATTTTGGTTTTCATTTGTGATTTTTCTACTAAGGAATTCATCTCTGAAATCATCCAATCCTCTATTCGCTGAAGCATCCACCATATGTGTGTGACACTCTAGGCCCGATACTGAGCTGACCATGAGTCGCTCTCATCAGAACTCTTGATATAGTGAATTATTATCTCTATAGTAATTCACTTGACTCATCGACTATGGACATACTAGACCACTATGCCATAATCCCCAAACGGTACAAGAGGATCGAATCCATCAGACCTGTCTATCTACAGTTACCGTGTATCAATAATCCCTCATCCAATTAATATACCAGAGACCGTATATTGGACATGGTACTGTTAGGTCACATACGAAATCGGTTTGTCACGGAGACTCTTTCTCTCTCAATTCGAATGATCCTGGCTAGGGATTTATCTAAGCACATATGGGATATTTCTCTCGTGATATCGAGAGTGGATGATCCTCTATTACCTTCATAAGGTTGGATACCAATCCTGATAACCAACTGTACTATATCTGAAACTTTCCAAACCTGTAAGTCTGACGTCACAGAAAGGAGTACTCATACAATGCATCCTTAGTGTCTCAAGTCAAAGGAGTACTCATAAAAGGCACCTGCAACTAGCACCGGCAACCTCCGACATTCCCTGCGGTGAGTCTCACGGTCTTCCTCCGACGATCTCCCGACATGTTTCTATCGATCTTCTTGATACATTCGGTGAAGTCCTAGCAACTCCCAGCGAGCTCCCACCGCATCATCTAAACCTTGGCCTAATGCCTAAGCTTGATCCTGGGTCTATGTCTGATCTGTAACTCCTTTTTACCGTCATAGATAAACCTGCACGATGCTAACTATAACTTAATTAATTACAATCAACATGGCAACAGATCCACTTTAAGATATTCCCAACTCCCGACAAGCCTTTCGGCTATCCCCGACAATCTTCTGATGAGTCTCGATCTTTTTCCGACGAACTCTATTGCACCATCTTGCCAAGCTCCCAATACCCTCGGCGAGCTCCCGATGCACTCCAGGTGAGTTTCCAACCACATCGTCCAAGCCCTGGCCTGATGCCTAGACTTAACTTTGGCCAACCTCTGATTATAATCTTCTCTCTACATAGTTAATCCTGCATCAATAAACTCTAACAACCATGTTAGATCAAGCACTCATCAATTGATTTCATCATCAAAATTTGAGATTCAATAGGTACAACCACTAAGAATCCTGGAAAAGTGATTCCCTCCACTTTTTCAATCCCATCTTGTACCTTAATTGATGACTTCCCTGGTCAACTAATTGAGCTCAACCTGAGCTTAATCCACTCCCTAAAGTGGACCCGGTTTGCCTCACTTTAATTAATTTAGATCTCTTCCAAATCTAACTCATGTAAGACTCAACCTTAACTGATGATAACTATGACTTAATTAATTATAATCATCATGGCCAACAAATCCAATTCAAGACCTTCCCAACTCCCAGAAAACTTTTCGGCTACCCCCGATAATCTTCCAGCGAGTCTCTCAGTCTTCTTCCGGTGAACTCCCTTGCGTCATCTTAGTAAGCTCCCGATCTCTTTCGGCAAGCTTCCGGCGAACCCCCGGCAAGCTTCTAATACCCACGGCAAGCTTCTAATACCCACGGCGAGCTCCAGACGCACTTCAGGCCAGTTCCCAACAACAACGTCCTAACTCTGGCCAGATGCTTAGACTTGACTTAAAACCTTTTATAGTAATTTTCTCTCCATCATAGTTAATCCTACATCAATCATCTCTAGCACACATGTTAGATTAATAACCCATCAATTGATTTTATCATCAAAATCTAATATTCAACTAGTTATGCATCTGGTCCTTAAACTTGATTCACCAATGATGCCTTGTGTGAGTACTCTTTTCTTTGACATCGGACTTATAAGTTTGGAAAGGTATAGATCAGGTACAGCCAGTTATCTGGATTAATAACCAACTATACAAAGGTAATTGAGTGTCAACAAAGGATTATCTACTCTTGGTATCACGAGAGGAATATCCTGTATATGCTTGCTTAGACAAATCCCCAGCCAAAGGAGATTATTGGATAGAGATCCAATAATCCGATGTTAGTGGATAATTGGATGGAGATCCAATACCCACTAAAGTAGGATCCCTTATGGTTTTTATAGGTGGCTCTCTATAAATAGGAGGGGTGACATACATAGGTGATAGGCTGCACCCTTGGCTGCCCCCTCTTATTCTCCTCATCTCCCTCACCTTCTCAACGACCAGCCTTCATAGGCATGAGAGGGCCGCAAAGAAGATAGAGGATCTTCTTCCAAGTTTGTTACGAGAAGTTGTCCAAGAGTTGCGAGACTTGGGGCTGCGATTGGAGAAGTATCATATAGATATTGCTAGAGTAGAGGACACTTGACCCCCTTCATCCTCTCCATCCAGATTTAAAAAAATAAGGATATACGATCTCCCTAGGTAAATAATCTCACATATGATATAATTTTTTGATTTTACAGTTTTCTCGCACCAATCTTTTCACGACAATTTTGATCTACCTAGGAAATTAGTTTTTTTTTATCTTCCACTGCACATGTGATGCTTTGATTTGGTTTCCTGGTGACTCCAACGGCCTCAGCCCTGACCAGGTTCATAGGGGACTCCATCTCTCCCTTGGCACCATCACCCTACTGGTCGCCATCAGGGAAGAGCCAAGGTCCAAAACCATTATGGTTACCTTCATGGTGGTCGAGCTCCCTTCAGCATACAATGTCATCCTTATCGCCCGATCCTCAACAAGCTAAGAGTGGTCATCTCCACCTACCATAGAGCAATGAACTTCCTGACCTGAGTCGGGATCGAAGAAGCAAGGAGTGACCCTCAAGAATCAAGGCAGTACCTGACGGCTATCACGCTGCCAAAAAAGTAGAAACTGGAACTGCCCTAGGCCAACCCCCGAGATGCGGCTGGAGCACCACTTTCAGAAAAAGTTGATTGAACAAGATCATGAACATCATATCTATGCTTCCAAAAAAATATCAAGTCCGACTCATCAGCTTCCTGACAAAGAATGCTGACGTCTTCGCCTAGTCACCAAAAGACATGCTAGAGAACGATCTTAAGGTTTGACAGCACCGCCTAAATATCTTCCTTGAGACATGACCGGTGAAACAAAAGCCTTAGAAGTTCACCCTCGATCGGTTAAAGGCATTCAGCGACGATTTGGATTAACTAATGGAGGCAAAATTCATAGCCGAGGTGAACTACCCTCAACGGTTATCCAATGTAGTTCTCATAAAAAAATCTAACAAAAGCTAGAGGATGTGTATTGACTACACTGATCATAATCAAGTATGCCTAAAGAATTGCTACCCCCTCCTGAGGATCAACCAATTAGTGGACATAACCTCAGGACACGAACTCCTCACATTCATGGATGCTTTCTCGAGCTATAAGTAAATCTGAATGGCTCCTGAAGACCAAAAACATACCGTCTTCATTAAGGACTGAGGAGTCTACTACTACAAAGTCAAGCCCTTCGACCTAAAGAATGCTAGAGTGAGTTACCAGAGGATGGTCAACCAGATGTTCAAGCACTAGATCAAGAGAAACATGAAAGTGTACGTCGATGATATGATCGTTAAGAGCAAAGTCGCTAACACTCACCTGGCGGACTTAGCTAAGATGTTCTAAACACTCAAGAAGTTCGGCATGCACCTTAATCTTGCCAAGTGCATCTTCAGGGTTAGTTCCAGGAAGTTCCTCAGCTTCATCATCCATTAGAGAGTGTAGACACAAATCCCGAAAAGGTTTAAGCTATAACCGAGATGCAATCACCCTACTCAGTCAAGGAAATCTAGCATCTTACCGGAAGACTAGCCCCTCTTAACCGATTCCTATCTTGGTCGAGGGACAAGTGCCTTCCCTTCTTCTGAGATCTAAAGCGCTCCAAAGACTTTAAATGAACTTTGGAATGTGAAGCCTTTAGGAAGTTGAATGTGCACCTCGCCCAACTATCACAACTCACTTCGGCCATCTCAAGTGAGCCACTCAACCTCCACCTCGTAGCCTTTGAGCACGCAGTTGGCTCAGTCCTTGTCCAAGAAGGTTGGGAGCACAGCGACCCATCTATTATATCAACCACATCTTCAACAAACCCAAGGAACAACACCCTTCGATTGAGAATCTAGAGTTGGCTCTGGTGCAGGAGGCCAGAAAGTTGTGCCCCTACTTCTAGGCTAAGACAATAAAGGTGGTGGCCAACTGCACAAGCTTGCTCTCTACATCGAGTTCAAAGTAACCAATAAAGAAGCCGAGTATGAATCACTTCTGTCGAGGCTCAGTTTGGCCCTAGAATTACATGTGAAAGAGATTGAAATCTTCAGTGACTCCCAGTTAGTGGTAAGCCATATCAACGAGGACTACAAAGCTCATGATGTGACTATAGTGAGATACTTGTCCAACATGCACTGACTCGTCAATCGCTTCCAACACCTCTCGATGATAAGGGTCCCTTAGACAAAAAATGTGCAAGTTGACACATTGGCTAGGTTGGCCTTGATGCGCAAGACGAGGGAATACCCCTCGGAAATCAAGATGCTCTCTTCCAAATCATCATAACTTGGGATGTCACCACAACCAAAGCCGCGCCAAACTGGATGGAGGGGATTCTCCACTATAAGAAGGATAGGACATTACTCATCGACCGGGTCACCTCTTGCCAACTAATCTGGGCTCAGGCCTAGTATTACAAGACCAACAGCCAGCTCTACCATAGATCATTCAGCCAACCCCTTCTTCGGTGCCTAGTGCCCATGGAAACCGAGATGGTTCTGGCCAAGGTTCATGAAGGCATTTGTGGGGAGCACATCGAGACACCATAACCTATTATTGGTCTATCATACATTGAGAATGATTCTGACCACGGAAGCTGAGATGGTTTTGGCTGAGGTTTATAAAGCCACATTGACCCTAGACTTCAAAATCCTCATACAAGGCTATTATTGGCCGACCATGCATCGAGACACCATAACCTACATGCAACAAAGCTCGCAATGCTAGGGGCATGCTTGGGTGCAACATCATCTCACAGTTCCCCTCATCACAATCGATAATGCATGGCATTTTGCCCAATGGGGAATAGACCTCCTCAGTCCCTTCCCTCTCCGTCTCAGGACAATGGAGGTTTCTTATAGTCGGGGTGGATTATTTTACCAAGTGGGTCAAGACTGAACCATTGGCATCCATCACCAAGAAGCAAGTTATGTGGTTGGTCTGGAAGAACAACATACCGAGGGCATTCATCACCAACAATGGGGCTCATTTTAACAACTCCAAGTTCAAGGAGTTCTGTCAATCCTACGGAATTAACTGAGGTTTAGCTCGATGGCACACCCCCAGACCAACGACTTGGGCAAGGTGACCAACCGAGTCATACTTGAAGGCCTTAAAATAAGGGTCATCAAGGCCCATGACACATGGGTCGACAAACTGTCAAGCATTCTATGGTTATCCTGAACTACACCAAAAACCACCAAGGGTGAATCACCATTCAGCCTAGCGTTCGGGACCAAGGCAGTGCTCCCACCTAAGATGGATTTTCAACTCTCTAGGTCGAGAACTTTGAAGATAGCAAGTTAAAAGAAGGGCTTCGAGCCAACCTTGACCTCGCTAATGAACGGAGGATCGAGTCACACCTATGTGCCTTGGCATATAAGAAAGTCATGGCGCGACATTATAACCGAAGGGTCCAACCATGCCAGATCAAGGTTGATGACCTTGTTTTATGCAAGACCGAGATCAGCAACCCAACCCATGCTTGAGTCAAGCTTGCACCAAACTGGGAGGGCCCTTACCGAGTAACCGATGCGGTCCAAGATGGAACTTACCATCTTGAGACCATCGAAGGAGGTTGGCTACTAAGGACAAGGCATGTCTCCAACCTAAAGAAGCACTATCCATAGACTCAATGGAAAAAAGACATCAATCAGAGACAAGTATCTGAAAAGGTATGTTTTCATTTCATAAGCAAAAGATTTACTTAGTAAGTTAGGTTGGGTATTACATCTGAGCAATAGGACCCAACCGGTTACAGAAAGACAAAATGGCAAAATCCTTCCTGAGGCATCCCTCACACTTCTGGAGGGTCGGTGCTAGCATCGAATGGGACCTCATCCATTGACATGTTGTTGTCCTTAGGAAGGGTGGCGAATAGGTTATCTTCAATTTCCAGGTCAGGGTACCTTACCTGAAAATGAGCCAAAGTGACCCAATACTCATACTCGTAGGTCACCTGCCCTAACCATTACAGCTGAGCTTGAAGTCAATCTTGACTCCTTGTACTCGACTGGTGTCCCCTTCACCTTCTTGGGCACTACTAGATGCTACTTGGCCAAGGACTCCTTAGCTTTTTGGGCCTTTGACTGAGCTGCCTCCAGATTTTCATGATAGGTCCAATAGCTCATCCTCTAGCATTTAGTTCCTATCTCAGGTCTCCTTTAATTGCCACTAGGACTCCCCGAGGTGCTGCTTGAGCTCCTCGCATCGCTGTTTGGACTACCCGAGCTCAGCCTTCAACCGTTCAACCTTCGCTTCCAAGTCAGTGGCTCGTTGCTCGACCACCGCTATAGAAGAGGGTACGGGTTAGGACGATTCCTGCATTCCAGTATTCCTAGAGGGATGTGACCAAATAGCATCATGAGTTGAGCACCATCTGTGACAGCGAGATCTGCCACCACTCGAGGCAAGCCTCGATGATTAGGTGCAGCAGGAACCGAAGTCCTGCCTCGAGCACATCGATCGCCAAATCGTATGAGAACTACCTAGACCAAGGAGCATGAAGTTCATAGTCGGACGGGATGTTGTTGCATTTCGAAGTCATTCGAGAAGCTGCATAGTCATGATCGAGTCACAATCATGAGACAACTTCATGATTTATAAGGCCTTCACGTCCATCGGGGATATGTCATCCGAAGACGAATTGACTACCTCTACTCTAGGACTACCCGAGTCGATGCCACAGCCTCGGGCGACGATCGACATGACAAAGAAGAAGAAGAAGAGAATGACATCTTGACCTGAATTGCTAATGATCAAGGAGAGGAAGGCCTAAGGCAGTGTGGAGGTGGAGTAGCTAAGCAAAATGAAGCCCTCACATCCAATGGAGGATTTATAAAGGGAACCCTACCACTTGACGTGACCCTTCGTCTCCCCAAGCGAGGGTAACAACTCATCTCACCATCATGATGCCTAGGCAAAAAGTGATAAAATACGAAGAGTATAAATCCCGTCAGTAGGTGGGACCGCCAAAATAAAGTTCTTGCCAACACCAAAGTTTCTTGCTAGCAAGCATCCCGCCAACACTAAAGTTTCTTGCTAGCAACATCCTGCCAACACCAAAGTTTCCCATCGACAAGCATCCCGCCTGAAAACCCTACATCCCGCTAAGGATTTTTTATCCAACCTAGAAAGGACCACCTCGACAAGACAAATCATGAGCTCGAGTTATGTATCTTGACCAATCATGAGCTTGAGTTATGCATCTCAACCAGTCATGGGCCCTAATTATGCCCCTCAACCAATCAGTGCCCGAGTTATGCATCTCGACCAGTCATGAGCCTGAGTTATGTCCCTCAGCTAGCTAATGTCCAAGTTACAAATCTCGGCTAGTCATAAGCTTGAGTTATACCTCTCGACCAACCAGTGCTCGAGTTATGCATCTCAGCAAATCATGAGCCCGAGTTATGCCTCTTGGCCAACTAGTGCCTGAGTTATGCATCTTGGCTAATTACGGGCCTAAGTTATGCATCTCTGCCAATCACAAGCCTAAGTTACACCTCTCAGCCAAATCAATGCCTAACTTATGCATCTCAGCCAATCATGAGCCTGAGCTATATCTCGATCAACCAATGCCCAAGCTACGCATCTCGGCCAGTCACGAGCTTGAGTTATGCCCCTCGACCTATTAGTGCTTAAGTTATGCATCTCAGCCAGTCATGAGCCTGAGTTATGCCTCTCAGCCAAACCAGTACCGGAGTTATGCATCTCGTCGGCCAGTCATGAGCCGAGCTATGCATCTCGACTGGTCACGAGCTTAAGTTATGCCCCTCAGCCAACTAGTGCCTAAGTTACACATCTTAGCCAATCATGAGCCCGAGTTATGCCTTCAGCCAACCAGTGCTTGAGTTATGTATCTCGACCAATCACAAGCTCGAATTATGTCTCTCGGCCAAACCAATACCCGAGTTATGTATCTCGATTAATCATGAACCTAAGCTATGCATCTTGGCCAACCGATGCCCAAGTTACATATCTCGGCCAGTCATGAGCCAGAGTTATGCCAATTGACCAACTAGTGCTCGATGTATGTAGCTTAGCTAGTTATGCATCTCAATCAAACTAGTGGTTGAATTATGCATCTCAGTTAGACATAAGCCCAAGTTATGCATCTCGGCCAACTAGTGCCCTGTTATGCATCTTGGCCCGTTATGAGTTCGTTTTATGCCTCTCAGCCAACCAGTTGTGTAACTAGTGCTCGAGTCATGCATCTCGACCAAATAAGTATCCGAGTCACGCACGTCCAATGGACAACCGCGCGCTCCGACCGATCAATGCCCGAGTTGCACGTCTCAGTTGTCTAGAGACTGCTAAGGCTGATTATGCCCGAATTATGCATCTCAACCGATTATGAGCTTGAATAGGGTTAATGATAGAAGAACCTATGCACCCAAAGGAACCATGGAGGCTGATTATGCCCGAATTATGCATCTCGATCGGTTATGAGCTCGAATAGGGTTAATGACAAAAGAACCTATGCACCCAGAGGAACTACGGATTCAATTGGAGAAAGCATCAAGCCGTACCTCAAGCCCCTCTATGAGGAATTAGTGCTTATTAAAAAAAACATTTGACTTAAAATTGTACAAATGAGAATATAATTCGGAAATCTGTTTAACTTGAAAGTGTGAGTAAGGTAGTGAGTAAAGTAAATCAGTAAGCATATGCCAAGTAAAAGCAAGAATGAAATGCAAACTGATTTATAATAGTTCAGTCATCCCGACCTACATCCACTCTTGATTCCTCTTCACTCGAGGCTATCGGCTTTCACTACCCATCTTCTTTCCAATGGGCAAAGATCAACTACCTTACAATACATCTCCTTTTACCAGGCTCAGGATAGAACATTTACAAACTCTTTCTCACAAGACCTCAACTCTCCTTAGAATGACTACTAAAATTGAGGAGGAAGAGACTCAAACACTAAGAGTTTACAACAGCCGTCTTGAGTCTTTCTTCTTATTTTGTGTCAGCATCTTCTTCTTTAGTTGTGGACATTCACTTTTGAAGTGCCCTAGCATTTTACTTTCATAGCAAGTTATTATATCATTTTTAAGTTCATTTTTATTCTTATATTTTTATTTTATTAACTTTTTCAACTTTATCATGAGGAGTTTAAAGTCATCATCGTCACTTAAGCTTTCACTCGAGTGGCCTTCTTCCATTTTCAGCAATATCCTTCCTATTCTTTGGAAGGTTGTTCTCATATTCGTCATGTGCCATCCTTTGATTCTTGAATTGTAGTTACTTTTGGATCCCAACTTTTGAGAAGAGAAGTTAGAATTTTATTAACAAGTTCAAGATTAGTAAAAGATTTTCTAAGAGATTTCAAACCATTGATAACATCTATAAAATGGGTGTACATATCACCAATGGTTTCGCTTGGCTTCATTTGAAACAATTCATAATTTTGCACCAAAAGACTAATCTTAGACTCTTTAACTCTACTTGTGCCTTCATGTGTGACTTCAAGTGTGTGCCAAATATCATGTGCAGTTTTATATATAGAAACACGATTAAATTTATTTTTATCTAAATCATAAAATAAAGCATTCATAGTTTTTGTATTTAAAGAAAATGATTTTTTCTCTATATCATTCCATTCATTTATTGGTCTAGAGGATTTTTAAAAATCACATTCAATAATGTTCCATAAATTAAAGTCTATAGAAATAAAAAAAATCCTTATTTATGTTCTCCAATACATGTAGTCTGTCCCATTAAACATAGGAGGACGAGTGATAGAATGACCCTCTTGATTATTAACAAAAGCCATTTAGTCTCTATTGGGTATAAAACCAACTAAGAGAAACTGAACTCTGATACCAATTGTTAGGATCGTAAATGACACTAATGGGTAAAGATCAACTACCCTTGTTACAACTCTTTCTTCTTTTCACAAACTCTTCCCTCTTTTATAAGAATTCCCTCACACATCTCCATTAGGACAATCTCTAAGCTTTATGAGGAGGGAATCAACACTTTAAGAGAGCTTACAACCTTAGTATCATAGATTTTTTGTTCTATTTTCTTACTCACTCAAGCAAGAATGAGTGGAGTATTTATAAGCCCCAAATGGCTTCAAAAATGGAGTCAAAATTTAAATTTTTTGGGTCTTCAAGGTACTAGTGGTACCACCGCCTACAGTAGGCAATACTACCGCTTGGCAAAGGTTAGGAGACTGAGCTTTGGCGGTATTACCGCCAGCCTAGGTGGTACCATTACCTGCAACATTAACTGCTGGCGGTACCATCGCCCAATCTAGGTGATAATATCGCCTAGTAACATGGGAAGCATGTGCTTTACTTTCCAACTCATTGGCGATTTTATCGCCTGATCCAACTGTGGGTCATTGAATGGGCCTCCCAATTGGCCCAAATCAGCTCCAATTAAAGCCCAACGGGCACTTAATTGAGTTAGCATTGTTACAACCTAAACTATTTTGATCAAGACATAAACTATTACAAGCATGAATCTTATGTTATCCGGCATATCATTGGTTTATCCAGGCTTCATCCAAACCTTCGGCGTATCGTCGTCTCCTTCAGTGTATTGCACAATCAATTGGCATGTTGACCTCCCACAACATCTAATCTTCTTAATGCAATGTTTGATTCTTCTGCTCGATGCCCAAACTCACGATACAAAATCTATCTTCCGACACATCGGCCAATCCTTCAGCCCCATGTCTAATCTCTGAAATGATCCACTCCGACCTAACTTATGATTCACTTGCTTTAATTGATTTACCTTTCTATGATCAAAGTTAATCCTACGTCACTTAAACGCTCATTAGATTACGTCATCAATTAATTTCATCATCAAAATTTGATATTCATCAAGATCCAAAGTTAAATGGGTAACCAAAGTAAACCCCTCTTTCTTGTAGGTATGTCTCAAAACAAGAGCTAGGAGAAAAAGATTGTATCTTGATAGTGGATGCTCAAGACATATAACCAAAGATCCAACACACTTCTCAAAGCTCACTAACTGAGATAGATGATATGTCACCTTCAAAGATAACAACAAAGGAAAAAATCAATGGCATTAAATATTGGTGGCAAATCAAATATTTTAATTAAAGATGTTCTTTTAGTAAATGATTTGAAGCATAACTCATTAAGCATTAGTCAACTTTGTGATAAAGGGATAAAATATTAAATTTAAATCTAATGCTTGTATTATAGAAATACTAAATAAGAATAATTCTATGATTACTTTAAGAAGTGATAATATTTATACTATTGATCTTAATGATTTTCATAATGAAACTTGCTTTTTGGTTTTAAACGATGATGCATGGCTTTCACATAGGAGATTAGGATATGCAAGTATAAAATTAATCTCATAAATTGAAACTAAAGAACTTTAGTTATTTTTTAATTTTATAGGAATCTATCCATGTTATTTTTTAATATATTTTTCTAAGGTAAGAAAAATGTTGATGATGATTTTTGAATTTTATTTGAATGAGAGTTCTCCTCTCCAAAGCAACTTAGATACATCTACTTTCAAAGAAACATTACCTAAGGATGAAAGTATATAGACTCACATCTTAAGGAGCTAATTATTGAAGATATATAAAAAGGTGTTTAAACTTGCTCTTCATTGAAATATATTTATTCAAATATATGAATCAAGATATTTTACTATTTATTCTCATATGATTATTTCTTTTTATTAAAGAAGAGATTTTTGTAAAATGAATCATGATCTTTTACTTGGCTTATTGATATTCCTAACTTGAGATTTGTCTCGTATGAATCAAGAATTTTTGCTAATTATTCTCATATGATTCCTTTTACTAAAGAGAAAATTTATTCAATCGAAAAATGAGCCTCCACTTAACTTCTCAATATTCGAATTATTTTCGACCACTTGGTGTAGAAGAAATAGGTGGTTATTTGCTGTCAACTGATCCTTCACCCATGTCTTGCACATTCGATACTACTTTGCTTTGGATAGTAGGCTTAGAATTTTCCCCTCTTGTATAACCATCTTTCGTCTCATATCAAGAACCCTTTTCAAACTTTGATACTTCTCCACTTTTGAAGCCAGTTTGCTCATATCATTCAACTGATTCTTCACAACTGCTTCTCTACTTTGACAATCTTATATTTCAGACCTTATAAGTATCTTACAATTGTTTGTTCTTCTGGTTCCACAATCTCTCTTTTTAACATAAGATTGTCGAACTCTACTGTGTACTCTACACTAATATCTTTTTGCTTAAAATTATGGATTTTAAGAAAGATCTCTTGCCTCTAATTGTTAAGTAAGTATTTTCTTTTCAACTTCCTTTTCATTTTCACCCATGTCATGATCTTACTCTTCCCCTCACGTTCTCTTTGCTTCTTCATATTTTTCCATAAAGAAGATGCACTCCTTCTGAGCTTGAGTGCTACAAGCTTTACCTTCTTTTGTTCTAGAGGTTCATGAAAGTCGAATATTCTTTCCACTGTATTAAGCCAATTGATAAAGTCATCAACTTGATTTTATCTTCAAACTCTGGAATATCCAAATTTGAGTTGTATTTGTTCTATCACTCATCTTGGTCTCTACGCCTTGCCTGAAAATTTTCAAACTCCCTTGGGTAAGGTGGTGTATCATCATCAGAACCAAACATTTGGGCATCATTTTCATTGCTGATTATTTCTACTCCGAAGTTCTTCAATGGTTTAATTTTTTTCGTGTAGATTGTGTAACAATCTTTATAGCTGCAACATTAAGGATTTAACATCATCTTCATGGCCACTACCTTCACCAACTACTTCTTTTCCATTTCGCCTTGCCATGATCTCTAACATTTAGCTTTGATACCAAACTAGTACTGGGAAAGAAAGAAAAAGGAATGAAATTCAAAAAAATAAAAAGAGAAATCGATAGTCGAGTTGTTGAAAAGAAAACAAACTTAGGATGGAACTTGCATAAAATCGATAAATAGTTTACCACTAAGTTTAAAATCACAAAGGGATACAGAAAATTCACCACCCCAAGGATATTAAATAATGATACAGAACTGCAACAAAAGACTCACCACTCAAGGAAGCATCTAAGAGATAGAGTTTAAGAGATAACTCAAAGAGCTTATGTCAATATCATCATATTATAAACTCTTTCTAATCCTAAAATATCAAAATAAGTACTAGTGCATGAAACAATATGCATAGAGGACTATGAAATTAAATGCCTTACAGTTGAAAACTATCCTCGTTTAATATATTCCTTGGTCATGAAAAAAAGTACCTTGAAGTAACTTTAACTTTGACTAAGGAATATGCTTATGAGCTGTCATATTTTAGTGGACTAGATTAAAGACTATCAGATAAATATTATTGATTGTAAAGTATACTATAGGAACGTAAGATTCATCCATAAGGCAACCTCCCCTACATATGGAGTGTCAACTTTTAGACCCCCGAATTATGCTGTCTTTGCATATGCATGTCTTATGCATCAATTTTAAGACTTAAGGGAAAGTTGACTTAGTGCTATTATGCTTCAGGAAATTCCATCTGAAACTTTCTACCACACTATATATCTATCAAACTTATACAGTTGCTCTCAAGTTTCTTATTTTGATATAGAACCATTTTGCATTGATTTTGCTTCATTGCATCAATCACTTTCCTAAAAGATTTCCATTTGCCTTCTTTAAAACTTATTCTTCCTTACGTCCATATTAACTAAGGCTTTGCATTAAATTGGCAATGTGGTAATCTCGTCTCTATCCTCTTATTTTATGCTCTATTTGCCTTTTCTTTCTGATGCCAGTCTCATTTGAAGGATCTAAAACACTCATTTTATTGAATTGTTTAGCAAGTAACTGTGTCCCTCAAGCATCATCTGATCATCACACTATGATACTGAAAAAAAGGGCAGCCATTGTTATAAAAAGTCAACATGATATATCATGTCAAATATCCTTTGGATTGCAATTCTGGCAGCTTCAACATTTTCCAAAGATCGTATGAAGTTGTTGACTGGGGCTTAGAAGATGGGTGAATTAATCTTAATATGAAGTGTTAACTTTTCGTCAATGTCTTATGTTCTAAACTGCCACATTTGCTGATCAAAGTTGAGACAAGCCAAGATAAAAAAAAAAAAAAAACTTCAATGATATTGACTGATTTCTTGACTGATCCCAGGTTAGTCCGGTTGATTTCCAAAACAAATCTTGTCAGCCTGAGTCAATTCTTGATCGGCCATGCCAATCCCTGCTGATCTTAGCCAACCTAGCTGATTTTCAAGTTTCAATTAATCTTGTTGCTCTCTTTTTACTTTTTGGCTATTTCAATAAAAAAATATCCTGTGATCCTAGTCAGTTGACTTGAAATCGATCACTTTTCTCCAATTCTGATCATCATCCAGATCCTGACCCTGTGAATATTGGAGGCTCTATTTTGATGCTGATCATCATCCATCATCTGTTTAGATACTTTCTCAAAAGGTCAGGGAACTGCTTAAGACACTTTTATGCGGTGAGACTTTGTTTTGATATTTGCAAATAAGATTTGATGAACTAAAAGATTGAAATTTATGTCTACGCATGTAAATGGGTTGGCACTGCCAAGTATTATGCGGCTCATACTGTGATATACCCAAGAAAGTTAGTGAGCCAATCTGGCCGGCGTTGGTATCAATTGCACCATGTGATGTCAAGATAGCATGGATCAATGTTGCTAATCATTTTATAGGAACCAACACTGTTTATGCAGAATGTCTAATTTATATTTAATATGCTTGTGATTCACTATCATGATACATAGTTCATACCAAGTTTTATTTTATTAGGCAGTACATATCGATCTACCAACTGATCGATACATGAATCATCCGTTACTGAGCAATACCGTCAGGTAACGATTGTTTCCACTCGTTACCATGTAAAATCGACCAGTAAAAGTCGATTTCAACTACCGCCTGTCGATTTCAAACGATCTCAACCGGGGGAGGGAGAAAGAAGAAGAGGGAGAAGAAGAAGAGGAGCAGTCTTAGTCGAGGGAGCGAGAGAGAAGAAGAGGAGAACTGGATTTCTTCCTGAGTCGTGCGACCCATCGCCCGGTCTCCCTGCGTCGCGTGATCCATCGCTCGCGAGCGATTTCTTCTCTCCGCATAGGGAGAAGAAACGTCTCCTCGCGTGGGGAGAATGAACGAGGCGACATCGTCCTTTTTTTTTTTTACTTATTTTATATTATATTATATCGAACGGTATACCCTATGCGTACCATTCGATATTTGGTACCATATCGTATCGAGGAAAGATAGATATGCTAGTATGGACCGCTTTAATAATCCTTGATTCATATACTACATAATAGCACTTTAATATAAAATATTTAAAGCTAAAGTCATGTGACAAGTACCCTGTTTTTATTTAACCATTGTAATTGGAGTTCATGTATCATACAACTATACAATGTGTTGATTCTTTTGTCATAACAACAAAGTTTTTCTTTTTAGTGGTTGTTTTTAGAGTTGGTTACTTTGAAAAAAAGAACTGTCAAATTAATAGACAATTTCAGAGACCATGTGTGTTTCAAATGGGCCCTGCTGGGTTCTTAAGATATTGTACTAGAATTCTTTTCACCATAGTCTTGATTTATCCAGTAATACTTCTCAAATTTATAATTTTGTGGACACCTTTAAAAAAAAGATAAAGACTAAAGACTACTTATATTGAAATCAGGATTAAGGTCATTTATTAAAGATTAAGGTATCTTTTGATATTGCTGATTGCCGCTAGATGTTCATGAACAAGTTGGAACTCTTATCAGCTGTATCTGATATACTCAATGTTGGAAAAATCGAAGACCTGTCTGTTATCCGATATTGGAATATATATATACATAGTTTTATTGTCCTTGTCCTCATCTATTTGGCAAGTGTATACGAGTCTTCTTAACTATCTTTCCCCAATTTTTGTGAATTGTTGTGATTCTGAGCTCACGGAAGTTTCTGCAGGCACTCAGGTCAACGATCTAGGGTTCGTAAACTCCAATATATTGCTGAGCTGTAGAGAACTGTTGACATGTTTCAGGTAATCATGCAGTTCTTACTTTGGATTTCTCACCCTGGATTTTCTTGATGGAAACATTATTTACCTTTGTTTATGTAGACACTGGGAGCAGATTTGGCTACTAGAGTTGCTTCTCTGTTTCAGTACCGTCTTTCTTTATCCATGGAAAACGAGAAACTAAGACAGCAGATTGCCAGTCTTCGACAAGCAAAAAATATCAAGGATGGTATGCCAATATCTTTGTTGTTTTTCCTGCTTCAGTAAATTTTTTGGACACCTTTAAAAAAAAATATAAAGACTAAAGACTACTTATATTGAAATCAGGATTAATGTCATTTATTAAAGACTAAGCTAACTTTTTGATATTGCTGATTGCCACTAGATGTTCATGAACAAGTTGGAACTCTTATCAGTTGTACCTGATATATTTCAATGTTGGAAAAATTTTAAGACCTGTCTGTTATCGGATATTGGAATATATATATATATATGCATAGTTTTATTGTCCTTGGCAAAAACTGTAGTAAAGAGGGATGAAGCTTGTGAACTGTTCAAGCTGTGCTAGAAATACACTAACTAGATACATATTAATACTGAAAATACCAGTTTTTATGTCATACTAGCGTAAAACATTTGTCTACCTATCTTCTGTGTATTTCTTAGACATTCATCAGCATAATTTTACTCTGAGCCTTTGCGGATTTTGATAGGTCAACATCAGTCTCTGAAAAATGAAGCAGAGAGATTGAGAATGATTTGTGGGTGCCACCAGAGAAGCAAAAGTACGGCTTCATGTTTTGAGATGGGCCTTTCTGACTTAGTATCCTTCGTCAATAAATTGGCAGATGTTGGACATGGGAAAGCTCAATCTTGGTGGTAGGTAAGTTTCTCTGAAGCATCATTTAGGGCACTGGCAAATGAGAATCCTATCCTTGCGGTTGAGAATTCATGACATGGGATTTGTTTTTCTAAGTTTGACTCCCAAGCTCTAGATTTGAATCTAGTGTGTCGGTTAAGCCTCTTCCAAGTCTAACATACTCCCCTGTTGCAAAAATTTCTTGCTTGTCAATATAATTTTGTCGCACTAATCTAAGACTGCAAGGTGGTAGTACTACTACATTTTCTCCCCGTGGTGTCATTTACTCGCACAGTTTTGTCGAACATTGGTGCCGCCCATAGGCGCGTAATTAGTTGTCCGTTTTGGACGTACCCGTACGATTTTGCCCTTTGTAGAGATTAAGAGTTTTAAAAGACACCTCTAAGAGTAAAGGAGGCTGGTGGACTTATAAGCTCTTAATTCCCCTACTTCTCAACCAATGTGGAGCTAAAGATGACCTTATCATTACTCCCTCCACAAAGGGAAGGAATGACTCATGTCCGAGGTGCTTTGCTCGGGAGTACTGGTCGACTGAGGTGCATGGCTCGGGGCCCTTCTTCTAGCGCCAATATGATAAGGGACATTTTGGTCGACCGAACATTGGTGCGACCCGTAGGCGCACGAGGAATTGTTCACTTTGGATGTACCCACACGGTTTTACCCTTTGTGGAGACTAAGAGCTCCAAAAGGCGCCTCTGAGAGTAAGGGAGACTGGTGGACTTTAAGCCCTTCCCTCCCTTTGTGGAGGGAGTAATGATAAAACCATATTTAGTCCCACATTGGTTGAGAATTAGGGGAGCTAAGGGTTCATAAGTCTACTAGTCTCTCTTACTCTCAAAGGCATTTTTTTGAGCTCTTAGTCTCCATAAAGGGTAAAATTATATGGATATGCCTAAAGCGAATAATTCCTCTCGAGCTTACGAGCCGCACCAATGTTCGACCGACCAAAATGTACCTTATCAAACTATGATGTAAGGTTTGCACTCTTATGAATGTCATCTGTTCTGTGAGATACATATTACCACGTAATATGTATGTCAATGGGTCTAATTCAATCCAGCAACTCCATTTCCATTCAACAGGTAAAAATCTCTGCACTGCGTCTACATATTACAAAATTTAAGATAGTCTCAGTTTCCTGTTCAAAATTTGCCTAGATGTGGTTAATTCAAATTTTCCATGGTTGAAACATGTGAGGAGCGTGATAATATTTGTGTGTGTACGTGTATATATATATATATAGAGAGCTTGTCTCATCTAATAGGCAAAGCTTTTAGATGTGATGTCATTGATAGGAACATAAGATGATAAACAATCACATTATGATACGAATGACGTGGGAGTAATTAGATAGTTGACAATAACTAGAACACGATAGGGGTAGTTGTATGCAGTAATTACACAACATAATTACATTTACATAACCATGCACTTGTAAAAGAACGATGGAGAGTAGGAGTTGCTCACATTAAAACCCGGTAATTCTTGGGCGACGGGCCAACCAGAGCACCGGCATCTTTACAGCTACTTGTTATGATCTGACTAATTACCATCTGTTCTGTGAGATCCATGATTTTGCACACAATGGTGATTACCACGTAATATGTATGTCAATGGGTCTAATTCAATCCAGCAACTCCATTTCCATTCAACAGGTAAAAATCTCTGCACTGCGTCTACATATTACAAAATTTAAGATAGTCTCAGTTTCCTGTTCAAAATTTGCCTAGATGTGGTTAATTCAAATTTTCCATGGTTGAAACATGTGAGGAGCGTGATAATATTTGTGTGTGTACGTGTATATATATATATATAGAGAGCTTGTCTCATCTAATAGACAAAGCTTTTAGATGTGATGTCATTGATAGGAACATAAGATGATAAACAATCACATTATGATACGAATGACGTGGGAGTAATTAGATAGTTGACAATAACTAGAACACGATAGGGGTAGTTGTATGCAGTAATTACACAACATAATTACATTTACATAACCATGCACTTGTAAAAGAACGATGGAGAGTAGGAGTTGCTCACATTAAAACCCGGTAATTCTTGGGCGACGGGCCAACCAGAGCACCGGCCACTAGCACCATTGCGTTGCCGAACCCAATGCGGACATCCTTGCAGTGCGTCATCATTGCATCCTTCCTTGTCCACCACGCGCCCAACCCAAACTTCACCCAGGCGAACACCCTAAAAACGAAGCTCAGGGACCCATCGCCATGGCTCCGATCCCAGTCCATAGCCTTCGTGGCGTCCGAGATTAGGTGCTTGCTCGTTATCACCAGACGGGCTCTGGCTGCAGTGGTTGATAGGAGATATGATTTAAAAATTGATGATAAATCAATGAATTCAATGGGTATTTTTATTACTTTTTTCTATTTTCAATATGGTATGAGAATCCTTTCTCTATAAGAGAGATTATAGTTTCTATATTTTATTATTATCAAACGGTCCACTGTCATCTCCCTTTTGTGAAGTATGCGATACAATTGCGGCTGTTGCAATCTCTTCTTGTCAAGGGTTCCTCTCCCTCGTCCTCTTCTCTCGGTGAAGAGAAGAAGTATCTTCTACATCCGCTCCTGTCGCCCTAGTCGTCGTCACAATTGCTGTCGTCCATGGCACCAGCGCTGCCGCGTCTTCCAGCCCCAACGTCAGCATCGTTAAGTCGTCCACCCCATCGAGGAAACCCGTCGAGCTGGATCTCGAGTTCAGGCACCCGCCCACTCGATGATAGTCCGATCTAATCGGATTTTCGAACTTGGCTCTAGTAGAATCGTCAGCTCTTTCTCAACCAGGCTGATATCACCGTCAAAGTCAATCGCCATCAGATCTTCACCACGATTGACAACACAACGACTTCCTTCTCAACTAGGTTGACATCGCCGTCGAAGTCAACTGTCGTCAGATCTTACGGGGGCATGTAGAAGATAGGATTTAGATATGATTTTCCCAACTGAATGATATGATTTCCCCAACTGAATGAGCAAATCATGTACGTTAGTTGAGGGAAATCCTCCTATCTTCACCTCTATAAATTGATGATAAATCAATGAACTCAATGGACATTTCTTACTTCTTCCTATTTCTAATAGTGGTGCTCCCCTTCTCTTGAAATAAGGCGGAATCGGGACATAGGAGATGATTTCGGAGTCGTAGAGGACAACCACGTCGATCTCGTCGCAGTCGATGCCCAACTAGTCGTTAAGGTTGTGGAAGGTGAGGGAGAGGTTGAAATCGGCGGACAGCTGCTGGGTGACGACGGTTAGGTTGAAGCCGGAGACGACAACCCAGGAAACGATGATAACAGGAAGGTTGGGCTAGAGGACGAGCCAGAGGACGAGGTTGAAGACAAAGAGGACAAGGAAGGAGGTGATCATGACAACGCATAGGCTGCGGAGGAAGACGCTACTACAGAGCACGGAAAGGTGGGGCGGCACATTGATGCCATAGGATAGTAGGGGACAGTGTGCGACGAGGGCCGCAGGGGAGGAGCGCCATAGGCGTAAGCATACAGGTTGGAGTGGCCGGCACCGATGGGCTAGTCGGTGACGACGGGGATGGGATCCGCCAAGTGAGTCATGGAGGGTTGGGAGGGAGCAGGTAGTTTCGAAACGACGCGATTCAATTGATGAAAGCGCGTAGCCGCCGGGTCCCATCTCTTCTTGCTTCGTATTGTTTTGTTGTGGGCTAAAAGAAGCGCTGATGGATGATCGGACGGTGGATCACAGCTTGACCGTTATGTCCTCACACGGATCATGTATAATATATTTATTACCTTTAGGATGAATCTTTTATGTTTAAAATCATGTAAATAATACTTAATATTAAAAGTTTGATTGAGAAACTTGAAGTGATATATCTCTGAAGTTAGCAAATTAATTGGTGTGTGGGTTCAAACAAACAAATTAAATGAATAGTTCTAATTCCAAATAGATCTTGGCATCAACGGATAGAATTTGATTGATCGAAAACTTTCTAAGTGATAACTTCCAAATTTTAGAGAGTTGCTAGGATTAAAAATGCATAATCTTGAGCATAAATCCTTATTTTGATAAAACAAAAAAATTTATAAAACTAGAATTAGAATGGCGTTAGCCATATTTTGTTGGTATCTCAATTCCGTCTTTCAAAATTACAAAAAGGACCATCCTATATACTACTTCAATTAATGTAGCACGAGTTTAATATTTAAATTGGTCTATTTAATTCTATGTCCAATTGGAACTTTGTATTGATTTTTTTAACTCTTTTATTAGTATTGTTGGAGATTATGTGCCAAAAAAAAACATATTATGAGAGAGAAAAAAAAATATTTGGTAGAACTCATAATTTTCCAATAATCATTATTTTTTATTTTCAATCTTCATGCCTTTGGTTAGGACACATAGGACAATAGCACTAAAATAGAGATGCCTATATATTCTCCCATGAACTTTATAGTTCTCTAATCATAAAACCACCTACCTTTCTATCTTGATTTCAACGGTATAATATGGATAGTGTGTGTCAATGAGAATGATATTTATTTCAAGACGACACAAGCAGAGGGACTGAATGACCAATGTTTTTACTTCTGGATATTTTTATCTTTCTTTATATCATGATCGAAGTGCCAGTACAGCATGGTCTGATTTGAGTGCGTAAAACTACTAATACTATTAGGGGGAGTGAGTTGGTGGGGGATTTAATTGCGAGGTAACCCAATCGATTTTGCTAGATGTGGTAGAGGATCACTCTCACCTCTTGAACGTCGGTTCCTCGCACAAAGATCGGAGTCAGACAAAGAGGTCATCTAACTTGACCCTTCCGATGCTTAAGTTAGTGAGGGTCGGAGCTCCTAGAGAGTGGAAGAGGGAGAGAGGATATAAAATTGTAGCATGTGAGTGTCGACGGACTGACCCCAGTACTGTTCCTGAGGATGACTTATATACTTATTACCTCAAGTTGATGTACGAGATAGTTTTGTGATCATTGGCGTCAACATGCATAGGTGTTTAATGTTTGTAGGTGTCTCAAATGGTTGACTCGTACATCGGGCGCAGACGCCACCTGGATTGTTTGGCACTGCTCCTTGCTTCTGACGTAATCGGATGCGTGGCTATGTCGTCCTGTTCATCCTCGGGCGAAGTTGGTCCAGGGAGCCACCAAAGTATCTGATATGCGAGTCAGCTCGACATGCTAAGTTGGCTCTAGAAGATAGTGATGTGCCATATCAGATATCATCTCTCATGACATATAATTTTTAGTTTCATGATTCCCACACTTAGCTATTTCATAGTGTAAGTAAGCATTAAGACCTCTCTTTTGCTCTCTTTCTCTCTCTCGCTCTCTCTTTTGTTTTCTTTTACTAAAACCAAAAAAATAGGATTACTTTCTAAAACTAGTATAAAATTCACCCTAGATATCGAAGAAGATTAACAAAGAAAACTTAAGAGGATCATTTTCCTCTCTAAATAGATATCTTCGTCAACCTTACAACAAAAATTGAATATTTCTAATCATAAAGAGAATACTCCAATGAACAATGAACGTTCCTGGTAAAATATGAGAAAGAAACTAAGAATCAGTCTCGATAAGTTTCTCGACGAACTCCTCTCCTAAAGTCACATCGATCTTCTCGGATAGCAGCAGCTTCCAAATAGAGCATACTCCTTATAAGCTCCATATACCTTCCTTCCTAAAATTAATCTTTTACCTCCCATATCATGTTTATTTTTAAATTCATTTTTAAATTAATTTAAACCAACTACACAGGCTTGTTTGTTCCACTTCACTTTAATTTGAGACCATTTCCTCTAGCACTCAAGAACTCCCTCACGAGAAATGGTGTAAAGAACAACTCTAGGAAACAACCCATAGGATTACTTTTAATATCATTAAATGGCTTACCATCCATGGGTCTCCAAATCTACCAAAATAAGTAATTGTAAGAAATCTTAAGAAGAGATGAAACCAAAAGGTATGTTTCTAAATCATTTTGATAGAAACATAAAAAAAATATAAGAATCAGACGAAGAGATGAAACTAAAGGTGTGTTTCTAAACCATTTTGATAGAAACACAAATGAATGTGGAAACTTAAATTGCGTACCTCCAGCCATTGTTGTTGAAGATTTCAACTACGATTTCTCAGTATTTTGGTACTTATTGGCTCTGAATTCTCACTTTAGATGATATAGAAAATCCTTCAAGTTGAGATTAAGCCAAGGGACCAAAACACACATATATATAGTCGTTCTCCCATCAAGAATATTTATTACCATAATATTCATGATTTAATTCAAGAAACGAAACATTTGGACCATAATTGAGAATTTTAATTATCATGAATGGAGAAATTTAATAATAACCATTATAAATTTTAATTGTCATGAATGGAGAAATTTAATAATAGTTATTATATTCATAATAAATAAAAACTGAAATATTTAAATCATAATTAATAAAATATTAATGATAATAAATAAATTTAATTAAAATGGTTACATTCTCCCACTTGGTCCATACGTTTCACTTAATGACTTGAATTAATCTTACCGAATAATATTCTTAAGAAACAAATACATGAATCATAGCGATAAGTCCTCTTAAAACGAGTATTATCTTCTATGTATTACAATATATTTGGTTTCTGAAGAATTAATCTTAATATGGTAACATCACTTAATGAATAAACCCTATGTTTATTCTTGGTCCATCCGAATATATTTTCTCAAATTAATGAGCACATGAATATGAGAAAATATCATAATATATAAGAGTTTCTATACAATTACAAAGTGGAACTAAGTCTCATTTTCTCTACATGATCCTTAAATTTCAGAGGTGGCATGCCTTTAGTCAAGGGATCAGCAATCATCAATTCAGTGCTAATATGCTCAATGACCACTTTCTCTTCCTTTACACGTTCTCTTATGGCTAAATACTTAATGTCGATATGTTTACTTCACTTCCACTTTTATTGTTCTTAGCCATAAAGACAACAGCTGAATTGTCGTAGAAAATTCTTAATGGTCTAGAAATAGAATCAATTATTCTAAGCTCAGAAATGAAACTCTTAAGCCATACACCATGTGAAGTAGCCTCAAAACAGGAGACAAACTCAGCTTCCATGGTAGAAGTAGCAGTCAAAGTCTGCTTGGCATTTCTCCAAGAAATAGCTCCACCAGCCAATATGAAAATGTATCTTGATGTTGATTTACGAGAATCAACACAGCCGGCAAAGTCCGAATCTGAATAGCCAATCACATCAAGTTTGTTTGTCTGTCTATACATAAGCATGCAATCTTTGGTTCCTTGAAGATACCTCATCACTTTCTTTACAGCTCTCCAATGGTCCATACTTGGATTATTCTGAATCATCCGAGAATCCCAACAACAAATACTATATCAGGTCTAGTGCAGACCTGAGCATACATAAGGCTTCCTACGATAGAAGCATATGAGATGTTTTTCATTGATTCCCTCTCAAGATCATTCTTCGGGCATTGGTTCAAATTGAACTTATCACCTTTCATAATGGGAGCAACACTTGGTGAATAATCCTTCATCCGAAATCTTTCTAAAAGCTTATTAATATAGGTTTCTTGTGAAAGACCTAAAATGTCTCGAGGTCTATCTCTATGGATCTTTATGCCAATGACATAAGATGCTTCACCCATATCCTTCATATCAAAGTTTCTAGAAAAAAATTGTTTCACCTCATGTAGCAAACCCTTATCATTGGTTGCAAGCAAAATATCATCTACGTATAAAATAAGAAAACATATTTTACTCCCTCCCACTGATCTTCTGGTATATACATTGAATCATGGGATTTTCAATAAATCCGAATGAATAAATCACTTCATGAAATTTAAAATACCATTGACGGGAGGCTTGTTTTAAACCATATATAGATTTATTAAGCTTGCAAACCAAGTCCTCACCAACACTAGAGGAGAAACCTTTAGGTTGTTTCATATAAACCTCCTCCTTTAGATCTCTGTTAAGAAATACTGTTTTCACATCTATTTGTTGTAACTCAAGGTCAAAATAAGCAACTAATGCCAAAATGATATGAAGAGAATCTTTCTTTGATACAGGAGAGAATGTCTCTGTATAATCGATTCTCTCCTTTTGAGTAAATTCCTTTGCAACAAGTCTAGCCATGTATCTCTTAATGTTGCCAAATGAGTCCTTTTTGGTCTTGAAGACCTATTTACAACCTATGGCCTTTGCCCCATTAGGCAACTCTACAAGATCCCAGACTCCATTGTTCTTTATGGAATTCATCTCCTCTTTCATTGCATCATACCAAAAGCTTGACTCTTTGCGACTTATGGCCTATGAAAAGGTTTCAGGATTATTTTTGGCTCCGATATTATAGTCAGATTCTTGTAGGTATACAACATAATCACTAGGAATTGCTGATCTTTTATTTCTAATAGATCTTCTTAATGTTGTACCAGTGTCTCCCTGAGAAACTTGTTATTCAACTTGTTGTTCAGGAGCTTGCTGTAATTCCTAAATTGTTTGATCTATTAGAACATTATCAGTAACTTGTGGAATCTGTATGATTGGTTGTTCAGCACTAGTTTGAACTTGAGGAGTGCGATGAAATATAACAAATCTATCATTCGATGTGGAATGTTGAGTTACTATATGATCATATGCAGAAACTATGTTCCTGAACTGATCGCTCCCACTGATCATGTATTCCTCAAGAAACTTAGCGTTTGATTTCACAATCCTAGTTGTGTGAGATGGACAATAAAACCTATAACCTTTGAACTTTTCAGCATATACAATAAAATATCCACTAATAGTCCTTGGGTCTAGTTTCTTCTCTTGTGAATTATATATTCTGACTTCAGACGGACATCCCCAAATGCGCATATATCTCAAACTCGATTTTCAACCTTTTCATAATTCAAATGGTGTCTTTGGGACAGCCTTAGTTGGAACTCGGTTTAATATATACACAATCGTCTTCAGCACTTCAGTCCACAAGAATTTAGCAAGATTGGAGTTGCTAAGCATACTCCGCACCATGTCTAATAATGTTCGGTTTCTTCTTTCTGCAACATCATTCTGGTCTGGAGAACCAGACATAGTGTATTGGACAATAATCTCATGTTCTTGAAGAAACTTAGCAAACAGACAAGGTATTTATCCATTCTCAGTATATCTACCATAATATTCTCCACCTCTATCGGATCTCACAATTTTAATTTGCTTACCACATTGGTTCTCAGCTTCAGCCTTAAAGACTTTGAAGGCATCCAATGCTTCATTTTCATTATGGAGCAAATAGATATACATATATCGTGAGTAATCATCTATAAAAGAGACGAAGTATTTCTGACCATGTGTGTCCATGTCTGGACTACATATATCAGTATGAATGATTTCTAATATGTCTGAACTCCTATTAGCACCTTTCTTGAACTTATTGGTCTGCTTTCCTTTAATACAATCCACATAAGTCTTAAAATCAGAAAAATCAAAAGTACTAAGTACATCATCATTAACTAATTTTTTGATTCTCTCTATAGAGATATGTTCTAATCTCCGGTGCCATAAGATAGAGGAGTCTTCATTAATATTATACCTTTTAATGCCAGCATGAACATACATTGAACTATGAGTGTTTTTATTTTGTAAGAGAATTTGAAAAAGACCATCAGACAAGATACCATTCCCAACACGATTAGATTTATATAATAAACTAAATAATATATCTTGAAAATGAAAGGAATATCCAAATGGTACGAGTTTGGAAACAGAAATCAAGTTTCTTGAGAAACTTGGCACATAAAAGGTCATTTCCAATTCTAAAACAAAACCACTACTCAATGTTAAAATGCATGTTCTAATTGCCTTCACATGTGAGCCTATCTTATTGCCTGATAAGATGCTTTGCTCACTTCCCACTGGCTTCCTTAGTTTTTGCATACCCTGTAAGGAGTTTGCAATATGAATTGTTGATCCAGAATCAATCCACCAGGTATTAATATTAACTTTAACCATATTAGATTCATAGCAAACAAACGAGGTTGGTTTACCTTTCTTTTCATGTCATTCTTGGAATTTCTTGCATTCCTCATGTGTCCCTTCCTTTTACAGAAGAAACACTTTGTTTCTTTCTTGATATCAGCTTGGGGTGGCATTCTACCATTTCCTTACTGATTGGCTTAAATTTTGTCAGTTTTATTCTTCCTACGAGTGGTTGCATTAGCCACTAATGCACTCTCACCCAGCTCTATCAAAAGTCTCTCTTCTTCTTGAACACACATGGTCAATAATTCATTAATTGACCGTTTATCCTTATGTGTATTGTATGAAATCTTAAAAGGCCCAAATTGACGTGGAAGGGTGTTCATAATATAGTGCACCAAGGAAGAGTCTGACATATCAACCTCTAATTTCTTAAGTTGAGCCACAATATCCCGCATTTGCATTATATGCTCGCACACACCTTTTATATTGGTGAGTCTAAGAGATGAAAATTTCGTTATTAGAGTACTTGCTAGTGCCTTATCCGAAGTGACGAACTGCTCGTCAATAACCTTTAGCAGGTCTCGGACATTATTATGATGGTCAATAGAACCACGTATACCAGCAGTTATTTTAGTCTTAATAAACATCACACTAAGTCGATTGTATCGTTCCCATCGCTCATATAGCACGATATCAATTGAAGTGCTAGTATTAGAGACTGCAGGTGGTTCATCCTTCCTAATAGCATAATCAATATCCATCCACCCTAAATGGAGAAGTATTCTCTCCTTCCATATCTTATAGTTATCACCCTTGAGTTCGGGAATAACACATCGGATATAAGAGAAATTAATAGTCTAAGAAACTGCATAAAACCCAAAATGCTTATGTCAAAATTTGAGGCTTAAAAGTCTAAATTGCATGTTTTACCAATGTAAAACATACTAAAAATGAATCTCACAACATAAAAATTGTCTGTGGGCTAAATTTTTAATTCAAATAGATTCAATTGATCTTTATGATAAAACTATCAAATTATATACTAATTCATAATCCCTGTAGGTAAATTATGAAAGTAATTTTGATATTTTATCTTGATTAATTATATAAACATAATAAAAGATCCTGTGGGATAATAATTATTAGGTTAAATATAATTAATCATAATATTATGTCTAATTTCTTATGTGATCCTAATTTATACATAATTTTAATTAACTAAGGATGCTATGACTAGTCCCTAATTAATTAAGATTATATGAATCACTAGACATTTTTAATATAAAATCTTGACTCATAAACATGAATTATAATAACAAAACATTCATGTAGCATATGAGTTTTGTCAATAACGAATATTTTCATTTGGAAAAATATTAGAAATCTAATATCTTCATAATTTTCAACACCAAATGCATCAAAAGATTCGAAGGAGAAATCGAAATCAAATCATATTTTAATATCTTAAAAATAAAATCTTCTCTATAGCAAGGCAGAGGTTAATCTTTGCTCTGATACCAAATGTAAGAAATCTGAAGAAGAGATGAAACCAAAAGGTGTGTTTCTAAACCATTTTGATAGAAACACAAAAAAAAAATGTAAGAATCTAAAGAAGAGATGAAACCAAAGATGTGTTTTTAAATCATTTTGATAGAAACACAAATAAATATGGAAACTTAAATTACGTACCTCCAGCCATTATTGTTGAAGATTTTAGCAATAATTTCTTAGTATTTTGGCACTTCTTGGCTATGAATTCTCACTTTAGATGGTGTAAAAAATTCTTCAAGTTGAGATTAAGCCAAGAGACCAAAACACACATATATATATAGTCGTTCTCCCATCAAGAATATTTATTACCATAATATTCATGATTTAATTAAAAAACGAAACGTTTGAATTATAATTGAGAATTTTAATTATTATGAATGAAGAAATTTAATAATAACCATTATGAATTTTAATTGTCATGAATGAAGAAATTTAATAATAGTTATTATATTCATAATAAATGAAAACTGAAATATTTAAATCATAATTAATAAAATATTAATGATAATAAATAAAATTCAATTAAAAACGGTTACAGTAATAACAAAGGAATCTAATAGAAAAGCTACTTGACCATCACAACCCTTAGCCTTCATCAAGCCACACCTTCATCCGAGGCCTCAAAATCTAAAATGAACATTCAACTTAAGCATAAGAAGTGTCCTACATTAACAGAGAGAAACAAGTAAAGAATAAAATTTCAAAGGACTACAGGATAACTTCACGCAAAGTGCATAAATTTCTTGCTTGTTAAAGCTTCAAACAGCAGCTTATTTGGCAGCATCAAGCAATTGACTTGGTGAGAAGACAGCGCTTTTACCCCTCATCAGTTGACATCTTTCTTTCTTCTTGTTCTTCCTGGTCATGATGATGAGTTCTCGGTGCAGCATGTGAGACAGCTAACACCCATGCCTCTCTTAATGGCTGTCTTCAGGAATATATCTTTGTCTGTGATACATTCTAGTTTTTTCTCTTGTTGACTTCATCTTTAAGTAGTGCAACATCGTCCAACTCACAAGTCAACTCATAAGTCAACATGGTCCGACCCATTCCTGAATGCTGCATTTGAAAATCGAATGGCCAGAAACGTTTGAGCTAATGTTTCTTTCTCGTCTTACCTTCTTGAAATTAGATTTCTTCGGAGGTCAAAGGATCCTGTAGGTCTATACTAACAAAATTACTTTGATCCTTAATTCGATAAAAAGTTAAATAAGATTTGTCTTATTAAAGGAGTTTAGAGATGAGGGCATACCTGGAGATCATCCTTTACGTCATCAATCGGAAATTTTTTTTTGGATATCATATTGAGTAAGCAAGCTTAGATAACACAAGATCATCGTCAAGCTGGTTGGGCATGCTTAAGTGGTGACATGTCATCATCATCATGGTAGTTTTTAGACTCTTCTGATCCATTGGAATACCTTTGTCATTCTTTGATTGATCATCCGGCTCAAACTACATTCCGCATGTTATGTTCCAATTGACTGTGCATATCATACATACTGTGGCTACGAAGCATATACCTCTACGATTATAAGCATTACCATTGATTTGGACAACGCTGGTTCTGAAGGCATTCTCAAGGTCATCATGCTATGTGGAAGAGTTCCTACTTTTCTCACTCCACTTTCCTTTCATTTTGTTGTTCTTTCTTTGCTGCTCTACCTCATCCTTCCTCACGTAGGCAGCTTTCAGAACAACCACCCATGTTAGTGTGGAGCTAAGATAACATCTTAATGTCATTGTAATGGCCAACATAATACCAGTTTCACTCTGTCCATGTGGAGGTCGCATAGACTCTTGATAGAAATAGGAAGAAATAAAGAAATGCCGAATGATTCATTGATTCATCGTCAATTTATATAGATGAAGATAAGAGGATTTTTCTCAACTAACCTACGTGATTTTTAGTTGGAAAAATCATATCTAAATCCTAATTTAATCTTATTTAAATTATATCTAACTCCTAACTTAATCCTATCTTCTATCATACCCCCACAAGATCGAGCTCCTGTAAGGACGTCGATCTTGAACTAAGGACGCTGATCTTGAACCGATGACAATGAATCTAAAGAAAGGACCAAACAATTCTATTGTTTTGTCAACCGCGGTGAAGTTGTCAACCGATGACAATGAATCTAAAGAGCCAAATTTGACAATCTGATTAAATCGGACTAGCATCCCTCGTAAGATCAAGTTCCTGTGAAGGACGCAGATCTTGACCCGATGTCAAGGGGACCACTGTGTTGTCAACCGCGGTGAAGGTCTGACGGTGGTTGACTTCGGCGGAGGAGATGCTGCTACGGTTGGGGCGATCGGTAGATCTGAAGGGCAGCAAGAGAAGCGTTGCGATCGTAGATTTGCTGTCGTTTGACAGCGAGAAAGAACTTACTGCTAATGGGGTAGGGAAGGTGTCACTGCTTGTTGGAGCTTATGCGATAGTGATGGTGCACAAGGAACATGGCCTCATGCAGAAGAACGCCTCAGTAGAGGAATTGAGAAAGCCAACGGTAGATGGTCGCCCTTGTCGTTGGACCTCGGAAGGCTATCACTGAGGAGGGAATCGACACTGACAACAGATAGTGTCGTCGATTCCTCGTTAGAAAGAGATTATCGTTTGATAGTAAGAAAAGATAGAAACTGTCGTTGGACAGTGAATAAAAGAAGGATAATCTCTCTTATAGAGAGAGGGGCTCTGATACTATGATAGAAATAGGAAAAAGAAATAAAGAAATGCCCAATTGATTCATTGATCCATCGTCAGGATTTTCCTCAACTAACCTACGTGATTTCCTCATTCAGTTGGAGAAATCATATTTAAATCCTAATTTAATCTTATTTAAATCATATCTAAATCCTAACTTAATCCTATTTTCTATCATACTCCATTTTTCAATGTTCCTGCAGAACAGAAATATATTCCAGAAAATTATAGGCTTGGGAACATGCTAAAGAACTAATTAGATGCATAGTTTATACATGGAACACAGTATCTATCATTCATAGACTTCGTAGTCGTCTCCTCTGTGTCATAGTTTAGAACTTCTTTCTCACAAGCATCCCCATGTGCAATCTATCGAGAATTGATTCATGGTAGTTACATAGGTAGTTAACATGTTTAGGAGTAGTGGCTCATGTTTAAGAATTATGAAGGTAGTTTAAGAGTTAGTGGGGGTAGTTATTAATCATGGGTGAGATAGTGGGATGAAGGAAGTGGTATGAGATAGTTATTATTATGTCCTATAAATAAGACCTTAGAGAATGAAGCAAGAGTGTAGAGAGTGTGTGCAGAGAAGAGAGTGTGTGCATTTGGAGATAATCTTGTAAGTGTTCTTGTTCTTATACCTCCTGTTTAATGCTACGTCATTTCTTGATTGAAAGTGTTTTCGTTAATTGGATCGTTGTATTCTGTTTTATCATTTTCTTGCTCCTCCTTCCCCAACATTTGTGGTATCAGAGCATTGTTTCAATCTGAACTGGGCATTATGGCTTTTAATGATAATTCTATGTCTCAACCCCTTATTCCCATCTTCTCGGGCAAATCCTACGAATTTTGGAGTATCAAGATGAAGACTCTATTCAAGTCTCAGGATCTTTGGGACTTGATAGAGAATGGATATGCAGATCCAGATGAAGAAACCAGGCTGAGGGAGAATAGAAAGAGGGACTCAAAAGCATTGTTCTTCATTCAACAAGCTGTGCATAAGACAATCTTCTCAAGAACTACAGCAGCAACAACATCAAGACAAGCTTTGTTGATACTTCAAAATGAATTTCAAGGCTCATCGAGGGTGATCACGGTAAAACTTCAAACCCTTCACCGTGAGTTTAAAATTTTATTTATAAAAAGTAATAAATCAGTGCAAGATTTTCTTTCTTGAGTGACTGAAATTGTTAATCAAATGAAATCCTATGGTGAACATCGTCATGATCAAATAATTATTGCAAAAGTTTTGAGAAGTTTAATTCTGAAATTTGATCATGTTGTTGCGGCAATTGAAGAGTCAAATGACTTATCTACTTATTCATTTGATGAACTAATGGGTTCCTTGCAAGCACATGAAGCAAGATTGAACAGGTCACTTGAAAAAAGTAAAGAAAAAGTATTTCAGGTTAAGGGGGAGTCTTCTACTTCAAAAGAAGACAAAAAATCAATAGGAAGAGGACGTGACAGAGGAGGATTTCGTGGTAGAGGAAATGAAAGAGGAAGAGGAAGATGACACTTTGATGGGCATGATGAAAGGCAATCAAACTATGATAAAAAAACTATAAGAGTGGAATTCAATGTTACTATTGTAAGAAGTTTGGTCTTATGAAGGCAGATTGCTGGAAAAGAGAAAAGCAAGTAAGCTATGTGGAGGAAAATGAAGACAATAGTAAGTTGTTTATGACTTATTCACAAGTTAATGATATCTCAAATGATATTTGGTTTTTGGATAGTGGATGTTCTAATTATATGTCAAGCATAAGATCAATATTTAGAGATATTGATGAAACTCATAAGTTGAAAGTTAAACTTGGAGATAACAAGCAAATCCAAGCAGAAGGAAAAGGAACAATTGAGGTGAAGACAAATCAAGGGAAGGTAAAACACCTTGATAATGTTTTCTATGTTCCTAGCTTATCACATAACTTGTTGAGTGTTGGACAATTGATAGATATTGGATATTCAGTTATATTTGATGATGGTTCATGCACTATTAAAGATAAGAAATCTGGTTTGATTATAGCAAATGTTTTCATGACGTAAAATAAGATGTTTCCAATTGATGTTTCAAATATTGAGAAACATGCTCTTGTTGCAAATCAAAAGATGAGACAAATTTATGATATTTGAGATATGGACACCTTAACATTAAGGGTTTAAGGTTGTTAAATAAAAAAGAAATGGTTTATGGATTGCCTAAAATTAATACACTTGATTTATGTGAAAGATGTATTTATGGTAAACAAAGTAAGAAACAATTTTCTATTGGAAAAGCATGGAGAGCATCTAATTATCTTGAATTAATTCATGCTGACTTATGTGGATCTATGAATACAAAATCATTTGGGAGAAGTTGATATTTTCTGTTATTTACTAATGATTATAGCTGCATGAGTTGGGTATATTTTCTGAAATTGAAATCTGAAGCATTTGACAACTTTCAAAAATTCAAGGCACTTGTAGAAAGGCAAAGTGGTAAATGCATAAAGACACTTCGGACAGATAGAGGTGGTGAATTTATATCTAATGAGTTTAATTCATTTTGTGAAGAAAATGATATTCGCAGGGAATTGACAGCACCATATACACCGGAGTAAAATGGTGTAGCTGAACGTAAGAATCGAACTGTTGTCGAAATGGTAAGAAGTTTGCTTAAAGGAAAGCATCTTCCGAATCAGTTTTGGGCAGAAGCAGTTGCAACATAAGTTTATTTGTTGAATATTTCACCGATAAAGGCTGTTATGAATCGAACTCCTTTTGAAGCTTGGTATGGTATAAAGCCAACTGTAAGCCATCTAAGAATTTTTGGTTGTATTGCTTATGCTTTGGTAAATTCATAAAATTATCATAAGCTTGATGAAAAATCTGAAAAATATATCTTAATTGGATATTCTGCATAATCCAAAACATATCGATTATATAATCCTGTAAGTGGTAAAGTTATTATTAACAGAAATGTTATATTTGATGAAAGGGCAAGTTGGAATTGGGAGATTAATGAAGGTGATGCACAAATTCATGTTCCAGCAGAACTAGTTACTCCACCGAATCAAGTGACATATCCTGCTCTAACAAGTTCAACGTCAACCTCACCCAGTAGCAGTTCAAATTCAGCAAATGATTCCTCAGATGAAACCCCTCTAGGAAGGTTTAGATCACTAACAGAGATTTATGATTCAACATTTACTTTATTTATTTCAGATCCTATAAGTTTTGAGGAAACCTGGGAGCTAATGGATCTACCAAAAGAAAAGAAAGCTATTGGTTTGACATGGGTGTACAAAACAAAGTATAATGTAGATGGAAATATCCAAAAGCATAAGACTAGGTTTGTAGCAAATGGAGCCATAACATGAAGTATTTATGGCACAGATGAACAAATTACAGATATTCTCACCAAGTCACTTCCAGTTCAGAAGCATATTTATTTTATGTTTCAAATTGATGTATGTAACTATAAATCAAGGGGGAGTGTTGAGAATTGATTCATGGTAGTTACATAGGTAGTTAACATGTTTAGGAGTAGTGGCTCACGTTTAGGAGTTGTGGAGGTAGTTTAAGAGTTAGTGGGGGTAGTCATTAATCATTAGTGAGATAGTAGGATGAAGAAAGTGGTGTGAGATAGTTATTATTATGTCCTATAAATAGGACCTTAGAGAATGAAGCAAGAGTGTAGAGAGTGTATGCAGAGAAGAGAGTGTGTGCATTTGGAGATAATCTTGTAATTGTTCTTATTTTTATACCTCATATTTAATACTGCGTCGTTTTCTTGATTGAAAATATTTTTGTTAATTGGATCATAGTATTCTATTTTATCGTTTACTTGCTCCTCCTTCCCCAACACAATCAAACACTTCTCAGAACAGCATCACAAGCAAACGAGAGTTGCTCACCTGTAACTGGCAACTAGGAAGGCATGCCACCGATAAGAACCCATCTGTTCCTCATCACACTGCACACAATGCGATCATAAAGCATTATTTTCCTGGGGATGTTAATCCATACGATCAGTTATCTCCTTAAGCAACATTTTTTACCAGTAGATCATGTTTTAGAAAACAAAATGAACCATATGTCTGTGAAATAAGAAAGTCTCTAGTGGACTCTTTTTTCTTTTAGGATCATAATTCATACTGATAAGATAATGCTGCATTTATAGCAAAAAATTTAAAGCATCACAAAGTTAATCACTTGAGCAACATATCAGATTAATAATAGTGACAGCAACAAGTAATAGATTGAACATGGTAAGAAGTTCATCAGAAACATCTCTTTTTTCTCTTCTCTCTTGGCTGTTGTGGAAGAGGAAGGAAATAAAAATCATTATGATGCATCATTAATATGATTAGCCTGATTTTACGTTCATTTCGGTTTTGATTTCCACTGATTCAATCTTAAATCTCACTCAAAAACATGTCTTTCTTCTAGATTTTGTTTTGCCAAAATTTAATGTTAAACAGAATCGTAGCACATAAAATCATGTTAAATAGGAAACAAGTGATTCTGCAACCTTTAATTTTCTTTGAGTCTCCGAATTTATTCAGCCCATAATAAAAACCATATCATTCCCAGCAGACATCACCCCACCAATCCCCTCCACTCTCTCAATTCCATTATATGAACTACTCTATCACATGTATATGTATACGTACTCTGTGGTCTTCTGCTTCAAGTCTCCATCGTCTACCTCTTCCTCCTTTTCTTATTCTTATGGGGAAAGACTGTGACCACCACCTCCATGGTAGCTGCTGTGGGTGCAGCATATGCTCCGACCACTCAACCCTCCTCGCCCTTCCGTGGTTGTCGACGCCTTTGTACTTATCGTCCTCCTCGTCGTCTTCATCACATGGCTCGTCCTCCGCCCCACCATGCCCATCTTCTACCTCAAGGATGCCACCATCTACTAGTTCAACCTCTCCCTATCCGACAACATCCTCTCCACCGTGCTCCAGACCACTGTCTCCTATCATAACCCCAACAGTCGCATCGACGTTTCTTACGACTGCGCCAGCGTCTACGTCACCTACCAGAACCAGCAGATCACCCTCCCCACCGCCATCCCTCCCCTCTACCAGGTTCACCACGACATCAACGTGTGGTCGCCCTACCTGTACGGTGCCTCCGTGCCAGTGGCACCATACCTCTGCGGATCCCTGCAGCAGGACAAGGCGGTCGGCTACTTGCTGCTCTACCTGAAGATCGACGATAGGGTGCGATGGAAGGTGGGGATGTGGACCTTCGGCCACTACCACCTTGAGGTCACCTGCCCGGCCTTCTTCTCCTTCGATAGCACGAACAGCGGCATGGCGGTCGTCCGATTCCAACGGATGTCTCCCTGCAGCGTCAGCGTCTGACGGCTCCGTCTGTGTTGGCTTTTCTACAGAATTTCAGGGGGAAGGAGAAGAGAATAGTAGAGGACACTAGAAGTATTTTCATTCATCAGTCTGTAGTACTTTGGAATAAACCAAGAGCACCTATTTATGTTTATTAAAAGATAGAATACAGATATTTTAAAACAGTGAAAAATCTATCACATCTAAATAAATCTCACCCTCATTTAAACTAATCTTATCATCATCTAAACTAAATTAGATCTAAATCTTTATTTTTTATTTTTTCTAATCCTAACTCCTGAAATCAATCTTAACTACTTGGATTATTTCTAACACACCCCCTTAATTCAAGTAGTTATAATTTAAAATTATTTTCAAAGAAATATTTTCTTTATCAAAATTTTTGTGAAGATGTTGACGAGCTGATCTGCAATATTATAGTAGTTGTCTTATGTCTCTACTTAGGTCTATAACTTGAACTTTTTCTCTTTGATATCCATCTCTGATGATCTGATGACGGATTTGTATTTGTAGGATCAAATCTCTTTGAATGCGAAAGCTTTATTTTTTCTTTTCTTTCTCTTGGCTTTCTTCACATCATCAGAAACTTCTATCATCTCTGTATATGTACCTTCATTATTGCTCTTGAGTTTAAGATCTCATCCTTTCCTGTGGATGTATTTTATCAATGATAGTTTCCAAATTATCATGACATGCATAATATGAGATAGTTTGCATAGATCCATAAAATTTTAGATGATCATAACTATTTTTCTATAATGTTAATTTATCAGTAGGAGTTGTAAAATCTAAAAATAATAAGGCAAACACTTTATTTTTTGTCATCCTTGCCATTGCTATCAATTTTTTACTTTTGTTATCATATATCAGATATTTTTTATGATAAAAAATAACATAATATCTTTTTCTCATTAGTTGTCCTGAATCATTAAGCTTCTCAAACTCACTTTTATCCTCTGTCCTATGATTACAGCATCAACTATCCAAAAATTAAATAAATCTAGAATATTCTTCATCAGATGCTATAAAAAAAATATTCTCTTTATCTCTTTTATCATCATGATTTTCCTCATGATAGTTTGTTTGATTTTTGTTCCAATAATCTTTTTCAAGATGTCCATAGTTTGTTTGATTTTTGTACCAATAATTTTTTCAATATGCCATTTTTTTGTAACAAAAATATTTTCGAGTTTCTTTGTTACCTTCATTTGATCGGCCTCATCCTCTGTCCTTTTGATCTCTCCCTTGAGATCTGATTTCTGAATTCTCTTTTTGATCTTTCTTATGATCCATCTTCATTTGAAGAACATGTTCCAAAGTTTCATCTAAATATCTGTTCACTTTTTGTTCATGAACTAAAAGAGAGCCTATTAATTCATCAATAAATAATGTACTTGTATCTTTAGCTTCTTCTATAGCAGTAGAGATCATATCAAACTTTAAAGGTAAACTTCGTAAAACTTTTTCTACTACAGTTTGATCTTTTAGATTTTCACCATAAGACCTCATTTGATTCACAATAGAAGAAACTTTTGAAAACAAATCAACAATCGATTCCGAATCTTTCGTCATAAGAGTCTCAAATTCACATCGAAAAATTTGAAGCTTTGAAATTTTTACATTTTTTGTGCCTCTAAATACACTTTTTAATATCTTCCATGCTTCTGTTGATGTTGTTGTCATCATGATTCTGGGAAATATGGAATCATCTATTTTACTTGTTGTAACATATAAAGGGCTTTTGCATCTCTTTGCATATTTTCATTCATCTGATCCTTTCGATCCTTAGTAATCTTAGGATCCTGCAGGTCATACTCAATAAAACCATTTTCTACCAAATTCTGTAATCCTTGTGAAATAGGTAGAGTCTTCCCTTCTTTTTGATTGATGTACTCCTTTTGATTTTCTTTGAACCAGACTCTGATACCACTGTTAGCTTTTCTGCAGAACTTTAGGGAGAAGTAGAAGAGAATAGTTGGGGACACCAAGAGTACTTTCAATCAACAATCTGTAATACTTTGGAATAAACCAAGAGCATCTATTTATATTGATTAAAAGATAGAATGCAGATATTTTAAAACACTAAAAATTTATCACATCTAAATAAATCTCATCCTCATTTAAACTAATTTCATCATCATCTAAACTAAATTAGATCTAAATTTTTATTTTTTATTTTATCTAATCCTAACTCCTTAAATCAGTCTTAATTACTTGGATTATTTTAAATTAATAATAATGATAACAATAAATTTAAAAATATTTTTTATTAATTATAAATTAAATAATAACATAATAATCATATTTATATATTTAAAATATAAAAATATTTTTTTAATATTTTTCTTGGTTATTCGAAAGAGTTTATCTTTATTTTTAATTTTTCTATTTAAACTTCAAAATAGGTGGAAAACCTATGGTAAAAATTTGGTTTACAAAACCTAAGTCCTAGTATGAGATACATTATTTTTGAAGTAAAATTAAAAATAATATCTATTTGATAGAAGGACTAGTCAAAATACTATCATTTTTTTATGAAACCTTTGAATAACACCCAAATGGATATCTATGATATATTTTATTTTATTTTTTTAGTTAATAACCATCTAAACAATATGCCTTTTTAATTTCTCTAATTTTTTCCTCCCAAAATATGATAGACCCATACGATATTTTTAATCTTTTAGCTTCTTAAAACTCTATGATAAAAAAAAATTAATTTACAGAACCTAAGCCCCGGTATCAGATATATATGCTAGTTTTAGGCATAATAAAAAATAATATATTTGATATATATGTTGAATCCTATATTTTTACGAAGAAACCTATTTGGTGTGTTTGTGATCTAACCCATGTGTTGGAGAGAAGTGATACAGAATTAACTATGACTGAGAAATGGCAAAGCAATTATGAAAGAATCTATCTTTGGGCCAGAAATAAGATCGGGTCTCGGGCCGAGGTTTGGACCATGCGACGGGAGCTCATCAGGGGTTCATCGGAGGTTGTCAAGAGTTTGTCGATAGGTTGTTGAGAGCTCACCGGAAGGAGATCGGGAGCTCATCAGGGGTTCGCCAGAAGGATGTCAGGGGTTCGTATCATGATTAGAGTTAGTTTTACTAACTCAATTAGGGGCCAACTGGGTCTAATTTGGGCTTGATTTGAGCTCATGATAGAGCTCATTTCATTGATCTAGAAAGGGGTCAATAGAAGGTATGCTTGGGTATAAAAGAAGTACTTAAAAAAGGTACTATTCCGGGTATCTCGGTGATAGTACCACCACCGCTCAGATTTTCAGGCAACTTTCGATGGTAGTACTGCTTATACTTGGATTTTTCGAAGAAGGTTGAATTCAGACTCTAATTTTTGAAACCAATTGGGGTCTATACATATCCCAAGCATTCTTGCATGGAAAGGCAAGAACATGAAAGAAAATTTTGATAACATTTTTGTTGAATTGGGTTAAGAGCTTGTCTTTTTTTTTCAAGAGTGAATTGTGTAAGGGAAGAGCTGAAATTAAGTTGAAAATATTGATCTTCTGACCTTGAGAAAAAGAGAGTGTAAAGGTTGTTCTCTTGAGCTTGTGAAAAGAAGAAAGGTGTAAGGGGTGTTTGATCTTCGCCGGTGAAACAAGATCGATAGTGGACACCGGTTGGCCTCGAGTGAAGAGGGATCGAAAGTGGACGTAAGTCAAAGTTTTGATCGCATCACTACAAAATCTATGAGCATCTCTATCCTTGCCTCTCTTTACTATTGTATTCGAATTTGATTGTTCTTAATTAGTTCTAAGAAAAGCATGAGCATCTTCTTTGGGTTTTCTCTTTATTATTATTCTCGAACTTTATCTCTCTCAACTACTTCTAAGAAAAAATATTACAATTTCAATTTTACTTCAAGCAAAGTTTTTCAAACTTAGTCTTTTAGCACTTGCACTAATTCACCCCCCTCTTAGTGTTAAATTGATCCTAGCAGTTGTATTAGAGCGAGGTTATACTCATTTGGATTAACACCCAAAGCGAGTTAATGACTTTTTTTGATATTAATGAAAGACACTCTATCACATGTCATCTTATGTTTAATGGGATAGACTACATATATTGAAAAACTAGAATGTGAATTTTCTTGATTTCGATGGATTTTGAATTATGAAATATTATCAAAAATAAATTTCAGAAGTCATCCAATCTTATAAATGATTGGAATAATTAGGGAAAAAAAGATGTTTTTCTTAAATGCCAAAGCTATGAATGCTTTATTTTGTACTTTAGATAAAAACAAATTTAATTAGGTTTCTACTTGTGATTCAGCTTTTTATATATAGTACATATTAGAAGTTACACACGAAATCATAAGTAGATTAAAGTAATTAAAATAAATAAAATAACTTACAAAGAAGAACATAAGAATAACCTTCCAAAGAACATGAAGGATTTGATACTGAGAACATAAGAAAAACATCTTCCAAAGAACAAGAAGGATATTAAACTGAGAACAACAGATAACTCCTCGAGTGACACATCGAGTGATGAGAACTATGACTTTGAACTTATGACAAAAGAACCTAAAAAATTTATGAAAAATAATAAAAATATAAAAATAAACCTCAAAAGGATACAACCTCTTACTATAAATGGAAGAAGCCGAGACACTCCGAAGATCAAGAGGACAACCAAGAAGAAGTGACAAACTACGTGCTCATGGCCATCAATGATGAGGTAAGTGACTCTCCCGAAGCCTCCTTTACATTTGATAAGTTGCTAAATGCTTTTCATGAATTATTTGATGAGTATAAAATGATCAGTAAAGATTATAAATCACTCAAAATGGATCATGTAATACTTGCTAGTAATCTTGAAACCATGCATGAAGCATCAATGCCATGTACTTCTTGCTCAAAATGTGAAATGCTAAATGAAATTAAAAAGAAAAATATTATATTAGAACAAACTATAGAAAAGTTTAAAATAGACAATAAATCTCTAAACATGATCCTTGCTAATAAGGGTCATGTTCATAGAAAAGAATATATTGGTTTTGTGGGTAACACTCAACAAAACCAACTATCTTTGTTAAGGGACCTATATTAATTACACTCTTCACTCGAACTAAAATGTAATTTTTATAGTAGACTATGACATTTTACCTATAGATGCTCATTTAAAAGGTATAATCTACATAAGTTGATTTGGGTGCCTAAGGGAACCATAAACTATCAAATGTCATTAGTAAAATTAGGAAGAGCTTTTCATGAGGGACCTAAAGTCAAATGGGTACCTAAACCAAAACTCCCTTTATTATAAACGTCTCTAAACTAAGGCTAGGAGCACAAAATGGTATCTTGATATTGGACACTTAAGATACAAAATGGTATCTTGATATTGGATGCTTAAGATTGATTACCTCGGGAGATCATATATCTCTGCAAATCCAAATCAGATGGAGAGAATGAAGAAGGTCAAACGTTCTTCTCTCTAGCGGTATCCACACGATGGATCATTGCAGCGATGCTCCTCCAATCGTAACCCAAAAGCTCGTAACTCTTGCGTAGAGGGAGAGAGGAGAATATGAGGGGGTGACCAAGGGTATAACATATCACTAATGTGCCACCCCTGCCTCCTATTTATAGATGAATCATGTCTTAGTGTGTATTAGATCTCCATCCAATTATCCACTATTCTTGGATTATTTGATCTTTATCCAATAATCTCAATTGGCCTATAATTGGGCCTCATGCAAGGATCTCATCAATGTTGGGTCTCATCCAATGAGAACATGAGCTAATTGGATAACTCATATCCAATCCTCTACTCGCTGAAACATTCACCATATGTATGTGACCCTCTAGGCCCAATATCAAGATAGTTGTGATTCTCATTTGTCAGAAATTCTTCTGACTTAGTGAATTATTATCTCATAATAATTTACTCGACTCATCGACTATGGACGTACTAAGCCACTGTACCATAGTCCCTAAACAATATAGGGGATCTTATATATTGAACCTAGCTGTCCTCAATTATCATGTATTTATAATCTCTTATCCATTGAATATCTCAGAGACCGTATATTGGGCATGTTACTGTCAAGCCACATATGAAATTCATCTGAGTCTTGCTATAATCGGATTCTCCCGGAGAACTCATCTCTCAATCCGAACGACCCCGACTGATGATTTGTCTAAGTGATAACATATAAGATATTCCTCTTGTAATACTAAGAATGGATGATCCTCTTTGGACATTCAATTGTCTTCGTAAAGTTGGCTACCAATCCCAATAATCGATTGTACCATATTTGAAACTTCCCAAACCTGTAAGTCCGGTGTTAAAGAAAGGAATACTCAAATAAGACATCATTGGTATCTCAAGTCTAAGGACCATACACACATCTGGGACTATGGAATCACTGTTTAACGATAAGTATAATTAACCATCTAACATTTCATAAGCGGATCAATCAGTGAACTCATCCTCCAATTAGTACATGTACCGTATCCTTAGTGTCCCCATACAAGTGGCTATGAGACCAACTTGCTGGTTACAAGTGTCCTGCAAGCCAATCACGTGAGTGATGACATGTGTGATATGTTACGCGATCTTTTTTCTTATGATTATTATTGGCATATTCTCACACTATATATATATATATCATATGTTACTTGAGAGGGACATTGAGATAACTAGATAGATTGACGTACTATATACTTGTCCATATGATGGATGCAACTGGTCTCATAGCCACTTGTATAGAAAAATTAAGGATACAGTACAGGTGCTCATTGGAAAATAAGATTATTGATCGATCCGGTTATAGAATGCTATATGATTAATGATACCTAATCTTAGATAACGATTCAGTAGTCTAAGTTATGCATCTAGCCCTTAGACTTGAGACACCAAGGATATCTTATTTGAGTAATTTTTTCTTTGACATCAGACTTATAAGTTTGGAAAGTTTCAGATCTGATACAATTAGTTATTGAGATTGATAGCCAACTTTAAGAAGGCAATTGAATGTCAATAAAGGATCATCCACTCTCGGTATCACGAGAGGAATATCCCTTGTATGCTTGCTCAAATAAATCCTTAACTAGGGTCATTCGGATTAAGAGAGAAGAAGTTCTCCGGGAGAATTCGATTAGAGCGAGACTTGGATGGATTCCGTATGTGGCATGATAGTACCATGTCCAATATACGATCTCTAGGATATTAGTTGGATGAAGGATTATCGATACATAGTAACTGTGGACAAACATGTCTTAATCCCCTTATATCATTTGGGAACTATGGCGCAGTGACCTAGCATATCCATAGTCGATGAGTCATGTGAATTATTATGTGGATAATAATTCACTATATCAGAAGGAGTTATGATGAGAGCGACTCACGACCAGCTCGGTATCGGGCCTAGATAGTCACACACATATGGTGGATGCTTCAGCGAATAGAGGATTACATATTAGTTATCCAATTTGCCCCTGTTCTCATTAGATGGGACCCTACATTGATGAGCTCCTTGTATGAGGCTCAGTTAGAGGCCAAAGGAGATTTTTGGATAGAGATCCAATAATCCAAGGTTAGTGGATAATTGGATGGAAATCCAATACCTACTAAGGCAGGATCCCTTAGGGTTTTTATGGGTGTCTCTCTATAAATAGGAGGGGTGGCGCACATAGGTGATAAGCTACATCTATTGTCACGAACGGTTGTCGATCAATTGGAAAATCTTTGCTCAGTGAATAGTTTGTTGCTTTTTCTTATTTGTATAGATGTTTAGCAACTTGTTAAATCCGAGATTCAACAACCTCACCCTTTTTGATGATGATAATTAATTGATGACTGGAGTTAATCCTAACTCCCCTTAAATCCATGCCACTTAAATTTAAGAAAATCACATACTCTTAAATTCTAGCAATCAAAATTTTGTATAAATTTCAACCCATATTTGCATATCCAAGACATCAAATCATGAATAAAAAGGAATTATGTACTCATATCCATATCCAAGATATATCATGTATTTCAACATGATCATGTGTCATCAATGTATTTATCATATGTCATCAATATATATTTCTCTCTCTTTGTCATCAACAAAAAGGTGAAATATAGCTAATAATTTCAAAGCACATCATGACATTACTCTCCCTTAGTATATGCATTATAAAGTTTTCTTCCCCTTTAATAAGGTGAGATATAATGGAGGTGTTGTTGAATTATTTCATCATAGAGAAGAGCTCTTAATAAATTTTAAAAGCAATAATACTAAGATGAGCTCAAAAGTTCAAGAGATTTAAAGATTACTTATGTATTTCAAATATAACAAAAACAATACTAAGAAGAGCTCTTAATATAAAAAATTATCTCTTGTAAATTTCAAATGTGGCACATCTTCATGTAATTTATTTTTTCTCCCTTTTTTGAAAACAATAAGATAAAATCCTCGAGAAAGTTTTCAAAAAAAAAATATTATCACAAAAAGGCTTCATTTCATGATATCTATATTAGCAATTTATATTTTCATGATTTAACATTTCTAAGTCTCAACCTCAATATTGTATATATAAAATTTCGAATATGAGTTCAATAAATTTTTCTCTTGTAAATTTTAAGAAAATATAGCAAATAAATTTGAACAATAACAAATCATTAGCTTTATGTAGATTTTCAAAATCATTATTACATACATGATCATCATGCATGATTTCACATCATTATACATTCTCCCTCTTTGTCATCAACAAAAGGAGAAGTGCAATTAGCAAGTTTTTGATATATGAAAACTTAGCAATTTAATAAATTTCTTATTACTTTAGAACATGCAAGCTAGTGAATTTATTCTTCTCTTTTGAGAAGTGCAAGCTAGCAAATATTTGCTTCCTTTACATTGTTCAAGCTAGCAATTTTATAAGCCAACAAGTTTTGCTCCCCCTTTGTCATTGTCAAAAAGAAGGATGATTAGAATAGTGCAAAACTTTTCCCATTACATCATTTTTCAAGAAATAAATCAAGAAATATACCAATCATCATATGAAATATATCAAGAAAAATTAACATGGTGATAAGATATTCAATTTATGAAAACAATTGTGAATATCAAGAAATAAATCATAGAATATCTTAATTCATGCATAATAATTCTCAAGTTGTCAAAATCATGATTTATGCAAAAATCTCCTTTTAAATAATATGAGAAGACATAAGAGATTTGATTTATAAAAGATTTCAAATTATAATTCCAATAAATCAAAATCACGGTATAGATAAAGAACTCATTCAAAATCATCAAAATCACTTTCAAGAGATTCAAAATGATATTGATAGTCTTATCGATATCTTGCAATGCTAGTGATTTTCTTTCTCTACTTTGAGTGAGCAAGAAGGTATAATCAAGATAGAGAAATAAAAATATCATATTACAAAAATACTCAATTTTAAAGATGTAAATTTTATACCGAAATCTAAAAAATCAAGAGCTACTCATGTATTTTAATTTGTCTTATGCAAATTTCAAGTAAGGTAGCAAATCAAGCAAATTATTGATTTAGCATGCAAATTTTAATAAGAAGTCCAATTTATATAGTCCAAGAAATCAAAAGGAAAATAGTAAATCAAGCTCGCATTTCGCATGTATTTAGAAAACTTACTATTCTACATTTTCTTCTAATCAAATTGATTTTCATTTAATGTTATCATATCCAATTTGCTTCTAGACATATTGATAATTTTATCTCCCATTTTTTGTTATTATAAAGAAAAAAATATGATTACATAACTTCTTTACATCTATGTTCAAAATACTCCCAAAAGTATAAGGAGATCATGTTATTAAAAATAAAATCATAATTTTGAATATAAAAAAACATGATTCCATTCAATAAGTTTCTTTTCCTTTTTTTGTAAATAATGAAAATAAGTCTTAGGGGATAATCTCAATTCATCCAAAAATAAAAAAGAAGAATGATCTTGAAAAAATGTCAATTATTATTGTTAAGATCATAAATATTCTTTTTATTAAAAAGGAGAAAATCATAGAGATCAATAACGTGATTCACATAACGTAAAAGTCAAGTCAAGAATTAAGGGAATATTCATGATAATACAAATATTTTTCAATTTTCAACTTATCATAAATTTAATAAATACTAATTTTGGTGATAAGTTATGTCATTCATGAGTTTTAACTTATCATAAAACAATGAATCTTTTAATGGTAGAAGGTTTGGTGGCCGCAGAAGATAAAGATCGGTAATTGAGGGTTGTGGCTGTGGCTGTGCTAGACCGCTATTTGGGCTGCAATTTTTGGCTATAATTTGGGTTAGCTGTGGATTCTAGAAATAAGTTATGATGGCTGAGTCTTAAGGCTAGAGGGGTGCCTTAAAGATGATGTGGTTGGTGGCAGCAAATTCAATAGGATATGGTGGTTTACGAGAAGAAGAACTGTAAAAGGTATAGCGGTAGAATTTTTCATTGAAAGTTTCAGCAGTATAGACTTAAAATTTCCAACAGTTCATAACAAGGATGTGAGTAAATCTCATTGAAAATCCGATGGTAAGGAAAATATAAGACTCTCAAAAAATTCATAGGAGAATACGACATCAATAAATTTGGTAAGATCAAGGAGTACAAGAAGGTGCTGCTGCAGGTCTTTATGTCTAAAGTTTAGCAGTTTGGACGTAAAATTTCAGCTGTTTGTATCAAGAACTTTTACACAAAACCCAAAAGAAATTCGCTGATAAGAAGTGCCAAAGCCATCGTAAAAAACTTGTAGAAGATAGGGCAGCAAAATAGTTGCAGCAAGATCAAGAAAGGGCAGTGGTTTACGATTGAAATATATCACGTAACTTTCGTCGTAAAGATGGCAACTTTATGCTGATAAGTTTGTGTAGCATAAAAGAGAAATACTTTTTTAGTTTTTCTGGGTTTAGGATAACTAAATTATAGTAGCAATAAGGTAGATTACTAGAACCTGATGCAATTTACAGGGGAATCTGTGGTAGTGGTGATGAGGGCAGAGTTTGGCGACGATCTTTAGCAATTATGGGAATTGCTTACGATGATGGGTGGCTATGGAAGGGCTGTAAGGCACCAAGATCGCTGCTCTGATACCTGTTGGGAAAACTCAGCGGGTGCATCACATGCGTAGCGAAAATCAAAACCAAAACTGGTTTTCCACACAGATCAAATCGTCGTACAAAATATTAGGATCACGAAAAAAATGCAAAAACTGATAAAATCACGATGTATGAGAGATTGATTTTATCTAGAGACATTGTATATCCTTATATTCCAGATCTGGATGGAGCAGATGAAGGAGGTCAAACATCCTCCTCTCTAGCGGTATCCACACGATGGATCTCTGCAGCGAAACTCCTCTAATATGATCTTGCAACTTTTGCACAGAGGTAAGGAAGAGAATAGGAGGTGGTGGCTAAAGCTGCAGCTTATCAACCAAGAGTCTCCCCTCCTATTTATAGAGAGCTACCAAAAAACCTTAGGGCTACATCCAATAACCCTAGGTAACCCACTAATCTTGCATTATTGGATCTCTATCCAATAATCTCCTTATGCCTCTAATTGGGCCTTAATCAAGGAGCCCATCAGCATAGTCTCGTCTAATGAGAATAGGGGCTAGTTGGATCTCCATCCAATCCTCTATTCGTTGAAGCATCAACCATATGTGTGTGACCCTCTAGGCCCGATACCGAGCTGGCCGTGAGTCACTCCCATCAGAACTCCTTCTGATGTAGTGAATTATTATCCCCATAATAATTCACTCAATGCATCGACTATGGACGTACTAGGTCACTACGCCATAGTCCCCAAAAGGTAAAGGGGGGATCCATTAGACCTATCTGTCCACAGTTACCATGTATCTTTAATTCGTCATCCAACTAATATCCCAAAGACCGTATATTGGACATGGTACTATCAGGTCACATACAGAATTCATCATAGTCTCGCTCTAATCAGATTCTCCTTGAGAACTCTTTCTCTCTCAATCCGAATGACCCTGGCCAGGGAGTCATCTGAGCAAGCACATATGAGATATTCCTCTCGTGATACCGCGAGTGGATGATCCTCTATTAACACTCAATTGCCTTCGTAAGGTTGGCTACCAATTCTGATAACCAACTATACCAGATCTAGAACTTTCCAAACCTGTAAGTCTAGCGTCAAAGAAAGGAGTACTCATACAAGGTATCGTTGGTGTCTCAAGTCTAAGGACCAGATACGCAACTGGGACTATGGAATTGCTGTCTGACATTAGGTATCATTAACCATACTGCATTCCATAAGCAGATCAATCAGTAAACTCATTCTCCAATGAGCACCTGTACTATATCCTTAGTGTCTCCACACAAGTGGCTATGAGACCAACCACCTCCATTATATGGACGGGTATATAGTACACCGATCTGTCTGGTTATCTTAATGTCCCTCTTGAGTAACCTATGATCGGGATTATTTAGGATCTATGTTTAAAGGTGAATCGATCTTATTATTATAATCTTATCACGATCCGACTCCCATTGCACAGAACCAAAGATATCACAATATATATGTAACAGATAATGTGAGAATATACCAATATTAATCATAAACAAAAAGATCACACAGCGTGTCACATGTGTCATCACTCACGTGATTGGCTTGCAGGGCACCTGTAACCAACAATCTTCCACTTGACCAAAAGCCAATCACATATGTGTCTGATCCCCATCAGACTCCTGTGACGCTCAAGTACAATCTGAGCCAGCGACTTTATTAGTGGATCTGCAATGTTATCTTCGGATGGAACTCTTTCCATTGCTATATCTTTTCGGGTCATGATTGCTCTAATCAGATGGAACCTCCTCAGAATAATTATGTTGAGACCTGAGTTCCTTTGCTTGGGCGATCGCCCAATTGTTGTTGCAGTATATGGGAATTAGTTCTACGCTGCTTGGTACGACTCTCAAATATTTTTATGAACTTCTTCATCCATACCCCTTCCTTTGCTACTTCTGTTACAGCAATGTATTCCGCCTCTGTGGTTGAGTCAGTAGTAGTATCTTAGATGGAGCTCTTCCAACTTACTGCCCCTCCATTCAGGGTGAAAACAAACACTGAATTTGACTTGCTATCATCAACGTCGGACTGACAACTCGAGTCCGTGTAGCCCTTAACTTGGAGGCTACCTTCTCTATATATCAGTAAAAGATCCTTAGTGCTTCTCAAGTACTTAAGGATATACTTCACTACCTTCTAGCGTTCTAAACCTGGATCTGCCTGATACCTGCTCGTGACACTCAGAGCATGTGCTATATCAGGCCTGGTACATAGCATCGTATGCATGATAGACCCTACCGCTGAGGCATAAGGTATCTTATCCATGTCTGCCCTTTCTTCAAGAGTCTTTGGAGACATACTCCTAGAAAGTGATATTCCATGTCTCATCGGTATGAGACCTCTTTTGGAATTCTCCATGCCAAATCTTTTGACAATGGAGTCTATATACCTAGACTAGGACAAGCCAAACATTCTTTTGAATCTATCTCTAAAGATCCAGATCCCCAAAATATAGGATGCTTCCCCTAAGTCTTTCATGAAGACGTTTCTGGATAGCCAAGCCTTTACTGTGGAGAGCATTCCTACATTATTCTCAATGATTAGGATGTCATCCACATATAGCACCAAGAAGGTGATAGTGCTTCCACTTACCTTCCTGTACACACAAGGCTCATCTTCATTCTTAACGAAGTCATAAGATCTGATCACCTCATCAATCTTATGTTCTAACTTCGGGAAGCTTGCTTCAATCTATAAATGGATCTAAGCAACCTACACACTTTATCTGGACTCTCTATAAATATGAATCCCTCTAGCTATATCATATACACCTCCTCCTAAAGGTTGCCATTGAGGAATGCCGTTTTGACATACATCTGCCAGATCTCATAGTCATAGTGTGCTGCAATGGCTAAAATAAATCTAATGGACTTAAGCATGGCTACAGGTGAAAAGGTTTTGTCATAGTCAACTCTTTGTCTTTAACGATATCCTTTAGCTACTAGCCTTGCTGTATAGGTCTCTCTACCTTTTCATCCACTCTGATCTTCTTCTTGAAGATCCATTTGCAGCCGATGTGTACAATACCCTCAGGTGCATCCACAAGGTTCCAAACCTTGTTAGAGTACATAGAATCCATCTCAGAATTCATGGCTTCTTGTCACTTCCCGAAGTCTATGCTCATAATAGCCTCCTTATAGGTCTGAGGATCAACATCCTGAGAGTCATCTCCACTGATATGTCCCACATATATTTCAGGTGAGTGAGATACTCTACTAGACCTACGTAAAGTTGGAATTTGTGTGTTAGGTACCTGAACAGACTCGGGCTCTGGAATGGTGCTTGAGTTAGGTTCTCTAACCTCGCTCAATTCTATATCACTCCCACTGTTTCCACCAAGAATGTGTTTCTTCTCAAGGAACACAGCTCTCTTGACAACAAAGACCTTTCGGTCCTCGGGATGATATAAATAATACCCACAAGTTTCCTTTGGGTATCCCACGAATGTGCATCATTCTATCATTGATTCCAACTTATCAGGGTTGTGTCTTCTAACGTGGGCAAGATAACCCAAAATCTTAACAATCTTAAGATCGGGTTTCTTTTCTTTCCATATCTCATATGGTGTATACACTACTGACTTTGATGGAACTCTGTTCAGAAAGTAAGCTATCGTCTCTACAGCATACCCCCACAATGAGACGGGTAGGTTAGTGAAACTCATCATGAACCACACTATGTCTAATAGTGTGCGATTCCTTTATTCTGATACACCATTGAGTTGAGGTGTATAAGGAGGTGTACACTGGGATAGAATCTCATTGTCCTTGAGGAAATGGGTGAACTCCGTACTCAAGTACTCTCCTCTTGGATTTAATCGAAGAGTCTTAATACTCTTTCTAATTTGGTTCTCTACCTTATTCTTATATTCCCTGAATTTCTCGAAGGCCTCAGATTTGTACTTCATCAAGTACATGTGTCCATACCTAGAGAAATCATCAGTGAATGTAATGAAGTATGAGTAACCACCTATAGCCTGAGTCGAAATGGGACCACATACATCACTATGTATGAGTTCCAATAACTCGGTGGCTCTCTCTTTAGTTCCACTAAAAGGAGAGTTGGTCATCTTCCCACGAAGGCAAGGTTCGCAAGTTGTAATATCTCATAGTCAAATTGATCTAAGTATCCATCTTTCAGCAACTTTTGAATCCTTCCCTCATGTATATGACCTAGCCTACAATGCCATAGGTATGCATTATTCACCTCATCTCTTTTCCTCTTAGGCATATTTATATTTATGATGTGTGGAGAAGTGTCTAACACATATAAGCCATTTACAAGAGTCCCTCTAGTGATGATCTCATCATCCATAATTATTGAACAACTATTATTCTCAAAAACTAATTTATATCCACTTATTATCAAACAAGAAATAGATATAATATTTTTGATAATAGAGAGACCAAAATAGCATGCATCCAATGCAATGATAGCTCCACCAAGCAAATGTAGGGTGACCTCCCCAACGGCAACTGCAGCAACTCTTGCTCTATTGCCTATCTTGAGATCCATCTTGCCTCTGACCAGTCTCCTAGGTCTTGCTAGAACTTGCAACAAATTGCATATATGATAAGCACCCCCGGTATCCAACACCTATGTGTTATCATGAAAATCTGATAAGTGAAGACTGATCATGAATATACCTGGAGCTTCTCTAAGCTTCTGTTTGGCTTTATCTACAAGGTAGTCCGTACAGTTCATCTTCCAATGCTCATCTTGGTCGTAGTGGAAGCACTGTCCTTTGTCCTTTACCAGGTGTCTCTTGGCAACCTTTGCCTTACTTGGTCTTTCTTTGCCCCTGCCCTTCTTAAAGGACTTGTCGGCCTTTCTTTTCTTTTTGGTCTCACCAATATAGAGAATTGTTTTCTCTTTCTTGATGGCACTCTCAGCTTCCCTCAACATATTGAGGAGCTCCGGGAGAGTCACCTCAAACTTGTTCATATTAAAGTTAATAATGAACAATGAAAAGGAATCTGGTAGAGACTGAAGTATAAGATTAACATACAAGTTATCCTTTAGAACTTTCTTTATACTTCACAAAGCGAGCAATCTCATTCTCGCTTATCCTTTCCTCCAGCATGGGCACAATCATGTTAACGACATATATAATTTTCTCTTTTGTGAGAATAATTTTTAAATTATGGAGCATTTGGACTAATAAGGTGGTTGGCATCAAGTATGCCACATAGGGGTTTTACAAGCGACAAACGAGATATAGCTTAAATAAATAACATGCAGACTTTACAGAAAATACTAATTAAGATATGGACTTTTATCTTAATATACTCCCACTATTTTCTTAACGAATCACGCGACACCCTCGACACGTGAGACGAAAGTCTCCGGTAGACTCCTAGTGGGGATCGGGATCCAATTGGCGTCTTAGTGCAACCTAGAGGGACTCGACCAATGACACTAAGCCCAAAAGGTAGGCAACTCTTGCCAATCACAACTCCTTATGATTCTCGTCACGTTCGGCCTCCGAATTATCATGGTCTCGAGGGACTCAACCAATCATGACGTTCAGTTAAGTCATCACCATCGTTAAAAGATGAGTCTGATTCGATGATATACCCTTGAGGGACTTGACCAAGCATACCATGTCCTCAGGTCACCAGTGACATCTCTATATCATAGGCAAGATCTCGATTACGTAGATAGGTGAGCCTCGACTCGACCAACTCAACCTATGTCGTGATTCAATTTCTTCCTATAACGATGGAAGGCCACGTGGGTCAATCTTATTGCCTCACGCTTACCGACTTATATTATCTTAGGAGAGATTTTTTTGTATCGGTCTCCTAATATGTCGTGTCACACACATACATATTTAATATATATCTACATCACATGTAAATATATATATACATATATCTAGTAGGTGTATAAGAACACATCACATATGCAAGCCACACCGGATGATCATGAGCCATCACCTAATATGATTGAGCTCAAGCCAATGGGCCTAATCACTCACAATATGATCTTTGTGTGCATTGGCACATCTTCATGCCCTGTGATTGTTGATCTTGTCATCATCGGTTTTGTCGGATCGTCGCATCACCATGCGTCATGATCTCCCGCCACGGCATCGTGGGTCCCATTGTAACCTCCACGCTCCCACTGTGCCTCTCCATGTAATTATAAATAATTATCGGCACGCAGGCCTAATAATAAATGAGAAAAACGCAGGCTCATAGGCCCCAATAATAATAATAATCACAATTACACACATCACAACACATGGCTCATGATCATCCATCCACATCATACATCACATGTACATCACATCATACGTAGGATTACTAGATATATATAATAATTAATTAAACTATTTAATAAATTATTTTTCTTAAAATCAGGATATACTCAAAATTTTTAGAATTATTAAGGATATTTTTTTAATTCTAGATCAGAGGACAGTCCTTGGAATTTTTAGAATTATTAAGGGTATTTTAGAAATTCTATGCACGAGAACAATCCTTAGAATTTTCCTAATTAAGAGGGGTATGATCATCCTTTTCTCAAATCAATCTAATCACACGCAGTTTAAAACCAATCTTTCGTACGAAAGCCTTGGCTCTGATATCACTATTGGGAAACCTCAGCGGGTGCATCACATGCACAGCGAAAATCAAAATAAAAATTGGTTTCTCACGTAAATCAAATCGTCATGCAAAATATTAGGGTCGCGAGAAAAACATAAAAATCGATAAAACCGCGATGTGTGAGAGATTGATTTTACCTAGGGAGATTGCATATCCCTGTATTCCACATCCGGATGGAGAAGATGAAGGAGGTCAAGCATCCTCCTCTCTATCGGTATCCACACGATGGATCCCCCAGCGAAACTCCTCCAATCTGATCTCGCAACTCTTGCGCAGAGGTAGGAAGGAGAATAGGAGGTGGTGGCTAAAGCTGCAGCCTATCAACCATGAGTCTCCCCTCCTATTTATAGAGAGCTACTAAAAAATCCTAGGGCTCCTGTCTTAGTGGGTATTAGATCTCCATCCAATAACTCACTAACCTTGCATTATTAGATCTCTATCCAATAATCTTCTTATGCCTCTAATTGGGCCTTAATCAAGGAGCCCATCAACATAGAGTCTCATCTAATAAGAATATGAGCTAATTGGATCTTCATCCAATCCTCTATTCGCTGAAGCATCCACCATATGTGTGTGACCCTCTAGGCCCGATACTGAGCTGGTCGTGAGTCACTCCCATCAGAACTCCTTCTGATGTAGTGAATTATTATCTCCATAATAATTCACTCAACTCATCGACTATGGACGTACTAGGCCACTATGTCATAATCCCCAAATGGTATGGGGGATCAAATCCATCGGATCTGTCTGTCCACAGTTACCGTGTATCTTTAATTCCTCATCCAACTAATATCTCAAAGACTGTATATTGGACATGGTACTGTCAGGTCACAAACAGAATCCATCATAGTTTCGCTCTAATCAGATTCTCCCGAAGAACTCTTTCTCTCTCAATCTGAATGACCCTGGCCAGGGATTTGTCTGAGCAGGCACATATGGGATATTCCTCTCGTGATACCGAGAGTGGATGATCATCTATTGACACTCAATTACCTTCGTAAGGTTGGCTACCAATCCTGATAATCAACTGTACCAGATCTGAAACTTTCCAAACCTAAAGTCTAGCGTCAAAGAAAGAAGTACTCATACAAGACATCCTTGGTGTCTCAAGTCTAAGGATCAGATACACAACTGGGACTATGGAATCACTATCTGATATTATGTATCATTAACCATATAGTATTCCATAGGCGAATCAATCAGTAAACTCATTCTCTAATGAGCACCTGTACTATATGCTGGTTACAAGTGCCCTACAAGCCAATCATGTAAGTGATGGCACGTGTGACACGCTGTGTGATCTTTTTGCTTATGATTAATATTGGCATATTCTCACATTATCTGTTACATATATATTGTGAAGTCCTTGATTCTGTGCAATGGGAGTCGGATCGTGATGAGATCACGATAATGAGATCGATTCACCTTTAAACAAATATCCTAAATAATCCCGGTCATAGGTTACTCAAGAGGGATATTGAGATAACCGGACAAATCGATGTACTATATACCCGTCTATATGATGGAGGCAGCTGGTCTCATAGCCACTTGTGTGGAAACACTAAGAATATAGTACAAATGCTCATTGGAGAATGAGTTCACTAATTGATCCGCTTATAGAATGTTGTATGGTTAATAATACCTAATATCATACAGTGATTCCATAGTCCCAGTTGTGTATCTAGTTCTTAGACTTGAGACACCAAGGATGTCTTGTATAAGTACTCCTTTCTTTGACGCCAGACTTACAGGTTTAGAAAGTTCTAGATCTGGTACAGCTGGTTATCGGGATTGGTAGCCAACCTTACGAAGGTAATTTTGAGTGTCAATAGAGGATCATCCACACTCGGTATCACGAGAGGAATATCTTATATATGCTTGCTCAGACAAATCCCTGGCCAGGATCATTCGGATTGAAAGAGAAAGAGTTATCCGGGAGAATCCGATTAGAGCAAGACTATGACGGATTTCGTATGTGACGTGACAGTACCATATCCAATATACTGTCTCTGGGATATTAGTTGGATGATGGATTATAGATATATGATAACTGTGGATAGACAGGTCTGATAGATTTGATCCCCCCTGTACTGTCTAGGGACTATGGCATAGTGGCCTAGTACACCCATAGTCGATGAGTCGAGTGAATTATTATGAGGATAATAATTCACTATATCAGAAGGAGTTCTGATGTGAGTGACTCACGGCCAGCTCGGTATCGGGCCTAGAGGGTCACACACATATGGTAGATGCTTCAGCGAATAGAGGATTGGATGAAGATCCAATTAGCCCCTATTCTCATTAGATGAGACCCTATATTGATGTACTCCTTGATTAAGGCCCAATTAGAGGCCTAAGGAGATTATTGGATAGAGATCCAATAATGCAAGGTTAGTGGGTTATTGGATGGAGATCTAATACCCACTAAGGAAGGAGCCCTAGGGTTTTGCTGGCTCTCTATAAATAGGAGGATAGACTCATGGTTGATAGGCTGCAGCTTTAGCTACCACCTCCTATTCTCCTCCCTCCCTCTGCGCAAGAGTTGCGAGATCAGATTGGAGGAGTTTCGCTCTAGAGATCCATCATGTAGATACTGCTAGAGAGGTGGACGCTTGACCTCCTTCATCTTCTCCATCCGGATCTGGAATACAGAGAGATATACGATCTCCCTAGGTAAAATGAATCTCTCACATATCGTGGTTTCTGGTTTTTACAGTTTTTCTCACAACCCCAATCTTTTGCATGATGATTTGATCTACGTGGGAAACCAATTTTTGTTTCTGATTTCTACTGCGCATGTGATACACCCACTGAGGTTTCCCAACAGTGGTATTAGAGCCAAGGTTTCATATGAAAGATTGGTTTTAAACTGCGTGTGATGAGATTGAATCATGTAGAATCGTTCTACGCATTTTTGCTACGTTTTCGCAGCGAAAAGGAGGGGTCGCCAGCCACAGCCAGCCCCCAGGCAGGGTCGGCCACCCAGTGCCAGGCCGGCTGCGGCCAAGGCCCCCTACAAGGGGTCGGCCGACCATGACCAAAGCCCCTTGCAAGGGCAGCCGCCAACATACGCGGCATGGCTGGTGCTTGCAGGCGTAGGCAGCACCCGCGACCAGGGTTACTGCCACTCCTGCAAGAGCAGCGCCCGTGTAAGGCGGCACCGCCCGCCCACGAGGTGTCACCCGAAGGCAGCAGCGACTGCCCACGCCGACGGTGTGTAGCGCCGCTACCTATGCAAGGCAGCGACGACGGCGCAATGAGGGTAAGGGAAGAGGGCTAGGGCATCCTTTTGAGAAAAGGATGATCATACCCCTTTGAATTAGCAAAATTCTGAGGATTGTCCTCGTGTACATAATTCTCAAAATACCCTCAACAATTCTAAAAATTCTAAGGACTGTCCTTTGATCTATAATTACAAAAATACCCTTGATAATTTTAGAAATTTTATGTATATCCTGATTTTTAAAAAAAATAATTAAATAGTTTAATTAATTATTTTATATATCTAGTAATCCTACATATGATGTGATGTACATGTGATGTATGATGCAGATGGATGATCATGAGCCATGTGTTGTGATGTGTGTAATTATGATTATTATTATTATTATTATTGGGGCCTGCGAACCTCTGTTTTTCTCATTTATTATCGGGCCTGCATGCCGTGATTATTTGTAATTACATAGAGAGACACAATGGGAGCGTGGAGGTGACAGCGGGACCCACGATGCCGTGGTGGGAGATTACGACGTATGGTGATGCAACGATCCGACGGAACTGATGATGACGAGATCAACAATCACAGGGTATGGAGATGAGCCGATGCACACATAGGTCCTATTGTGAGTAATTAGGCCCATTGGCTCGGACTTAATTATATTAGGTGACGGCTCATGATCATCCGGTGTGGCTTGCATATGTGATGTGTTATACACCTATTAGATATATGTATATATATAAATTTACATGTGATGTAGATATATATTAAATATGTATGTGTGTGACACGATATATTATGAGACTGATACAAAAACCCCTCCTAAGATAATACAAAGGATAATGCTTCCACTGTGGCCAAGACGGACATTGGAAGATGAACTGCAAGGACTACCTTGCAAAGAAGGTGAGACAGAAGCTTGGAGAAGCTTCAGGTATATTCATGATCAGTCTCCACTTGTCAGATTTTCATGATAACACATGGGTATTGGATACCGAAAGTGTTTATCATATCTATAATTCATTGCAGATTCTGGCATGACCTAGGAGACTGGCCAGAGGCAATATGGACCTTAAGATGGGCAATAGAGTAAGAGTTGCTGTAGTTGCCGTTGCGGAGGTCACCCTACATCTGCTTGGTGGAGTTATCATTGCATTGGATGTATACTATTTTGTTCTCTCTGTTACAAAAAATATTATATCCATCTCTTATTTGACAATTAGTGGATATAAATTAGTTTTTAAGAACAATAGTTGTTCAATAATTATGGATGATGAGATCATCACTAGAGGGACTCTTGTAAATGGCTTATATGTGTTAGACACTTCTCCATACATCATAAATATAAATATGCCTAAGAGGAAAAGAGATGAGGTGAATAATGCATACCTATGACGTTGTAGGCTAGGTCATATATATGAGGGAAGGATTCAAAAGTTGTTGAAAGATAGATACTTAATCCATTTGACTATGAGATATTACAACTTGCAAACCTTGCCTTCATGGGAAGATGACCAATTCTCCTTTTCGTGGAACTAAAGAGAGAGCCACTGAGTTATGGAACTCATACATATGATGTTTGTGGTCCCATATTGGCTCAGGCTATAGGTGGTTACTCATACTTCATTACATTCACTAATGATTTCTCTAGGTATGGATATATGTACTTAATAAAGTATAAATTTGAGGCTTTTGAGAAATTTAGGAAATATAAGAATGAGGTAGAGAACCAAATTGGAAAGAGTATTAAAACTCTTCGATCAGATCGAGGAGAGTACTTGAGTACGGAGTTCATCCATTTCCTCAAGGACAATGTGATTATATCCTAGTGGACATCTCCTTATACACCTCATCTCAATGGTGTATCGGAAAGGAGGAAGCGCACGCTGTTAGATATGGTGTGATCCATGATGAATTTCACTGACTTACCCATCTCATTCTAGGGGTATGCCCTAGAGACTGCAGCTTACCTTCTGAACAGAGTTCCATCAAAGTCGGTAGTGTCTACACCATATGAGATATAGAAAGGAAAGAAATCTGATCTTAAAATTATTAAGATTTGGGGCTATTCTGCCCACGTTAGAAGACACAACCCCGATAAGTTAGAATCAAGGACAGAATGGTGCACATTCGTGGGATACCCAAAGGAAACTTGTGGGTATTATTTCTATCATCCCAAGGACTGAAAGATCTTTGTTGCCAAGAGAGCTATGTTCCTAGAGAAGGAACACATTCTTGGTGGAAATAGTGAGAGTGAGATAGAATTAAGCGAGGTTGGAGAACCTAACTCAAGCACCATTCCAGAGCCCGAGTCTGTTCAGGTACCTAACACACAAATTCCAATTTTACATAGGTCTAGTAGAGTATCTTACCCTCCTAAAAGATATGTGGGACATATAAGTGAAGATGACCCTCAGGATGTTGATCCTCAGACCACGAGGAGGCTATTATGAGTATAGACTCCGAGAAGTGGCAAGAAGCCATGAATTCTGAGATCGATTCTATGTACTCTAACAAGGTTTGGAACCTTGTGAATGCACCTGAGGGTATTGTACCCATTGGCTGCAAATGGATCTTCAAGAAGAAGATCGGAGTGGATGGAAAGGTATAGACCTATAAAGCAAGGCTGGTAGCTAAAGAATATCATCAAAGATAAAGAGTTGACTATGACGAAACCTTTTCACCTGTAGTCATGCCTAAGTCTATTAAAATTATTTTGGCCATTGCAGCACACTATAACTATAATATCTGGCAGATGGATGTCAAAATGGCATTCCTTAGTGGCAACCACTAGGAGGAGGTGTATATGATACAGCTAGAGGGATTTGTATCCAAAGAGAGTCCAAATAAAGTGTGCAGGTTGCTTAGATCCATTTATGGATTGAAGTAAGCTTCCCGAAGTCGGAACATAAGATTTGATGAGATAATAAGATATTATGACTTCGTTAAGAACGAAGATAAGCCTTGTGTGTACAGGAAGGTAAGTGGAAGCGCTATCACCTTCTTGGTGCAATATGTGGATGATATCATAATCATTGGGAATGATGTAGGAATGCTCTCCATAGTAAAGGCTTGGCTATCCAGAAACTTCTCCTTGAAAGACTTAGGGGAATCATCCTATATTTTGGAGATCCGGATCTATAGAGATAGATCCAAAAGGATGCTTGACTTGTCCCAGTCTAGGTACATAGACTCCATTGTCAAAAGGTTTGGCATGAAAAATTTCAAGAGAGGTCTCATACCGATGAGACATGAAATATCACTTTTCAGGAGTATGTCCCCAAAGACTCCTGAAGAAAGGGCAGACATGAAAAAGATACCTTATGCTTCAGCGATAGGGTCAATCATGTATGCGATGTTATGTACCAGGCCTGATATAGCACATGCTCTGAGTGTCACGAGCAGGTATCAGGCAGATCCAGGTTTAGAACACTGGAAGGCAGTAAAGTGTATCCTTAAGTATTTGAGAAGCACTAAGGATCTTTTACTGATATATGGAGATAGTAGCCTCCAGGTTGAGGGCTATATGTACTCGAGTTTTCAGTCCGACATTGATGATAGCAAGTCAAATTCAGGATTTATTTTCACCCTGAATGGAGGAGCAGCAAGCTGAAAAAGTTCCATGCAAGATACTACTGCTGACTCGACCATAGAAGCAAAATACATTGCTGTAGCAAAAGTAGCAAAGGAAGGGGTTTGGATGAAGAAGTTCATTAAGGATTTGGGAGTCATACCAAGCAGCATGGTGCTTACTCCCATATATTATGACAATGACAGCGATAACTCTAACAAAGGAACTCGGGTCTCAACAGAATTATTCTAAGGAGGTTTCATCTGATTAGAGCGATCATGATACGAAAAGATATAACAATGGAAAGAGTTCCATCCGAAGATAACATTGCAGATCCACTGACGAAGCTGCTGGCACAGATTGTATTTGAGCGTCACAGGGGTCTGATGGGGATCAGAAACATTGGTGACTGGCTTTTGGTTAAGTGGACTGCAAGCCAATCACGTGAGTGATGGTACGTGTGACACGCTGTGAGATCTTTTTGCTTATGATTAATATTGGTATATTCTCACATTATCTGTTACATATATATTGTGATGTCCTCGGTTCTATGCAATGGGAGTCGGATCGTGATGAGATTGATTCACCTTTAAACACAGATCCTAAATAATCCTGGTAATAGGTTACTCAAGAGGGACATTGAGATAACCGGACAGATCGGTGTACTATATACCCGTCCATATGATGGATGCGGCTAGTCTCATAGCCACTTGTGTGGAGACACTAAGGATATAGTACAGGTGCTCATTCGAGAATGAGTTCACTGATTGATATGCTTATGGAATGTTGTATGTTAATGATACCTAATGTTAGACAGAGATTTCATAGTCCGAGTTGTGTATATAGTCCATTAGACATGAGACACCAATGATGTCTTGTATGAGTACTCCTTTCTTTGACGCCAACCTTACGAAGGCGATTGAGTGTCAATAGAGGATTATCCACTCTCGATATCACGAGAGGAATATCTCATATGTGTTTGCTCAGACAAATCCATGGTCAGGGTCATTAGGATTGAGAGAGAAAGAGTTCTCCGGAAGAATCAGATTAGAGCGAGACTATGACGGATTTTGTATGTGACCTGACAGTATATGCGGTCTCTAGGATATTAGTTGAATGAGGGATTATATATATATATATATATATATATATATATATGTATATATATATATATATGTATATATATATATATGTATATATATATATATGTATATATATATATGTATATGTATATATGTATATATATATATGTATATATATATATATATATATACATATATATATATATATATATATTATATATATGTATATATATATGTATATATATATGTATATATATATGTATATATATATATATGATATATATATATATATATATATGTGTGTGTATATATATATTATACATATATATATATATATATATGTATACATATATATATATATATATATATATATATATATATATATATATATATATATATATATATATATATATATATATATATATATATATATATATATATATATATATATATATATATATATATATATATATATATATATATATATATATATGTATACATATATATATATATATATATATGTATACATATATATATATATATATATGTATACATATATATATATATATATATATATATATATGTATATATATATATTGCCTCACGCTCACCAACTTAATATTATCGTAGGAGGGGTTTTCGTTTTGTTTTGGTTTCCTAATCTGTCGTGTCACACATATACAAATTTAATATATATATATATATATATATACATCATGAATATATATATACATATATATATATATATATATTAAATTTGTATATATGTGACACGATATATTACGAAACCGAAACAAAACAAAAATCCCTCCTACGATAATATTAAGTTTGTGAGCATAAGGCAATAAGATTGACCCACATGGCCTTCTTTCATTATAGGAAGAAATTGAATCACGACATAGATTAAGTTGATTAAGTCCCTCAAGGTTCACCTATATAAGTGATCGAGATCTTGCCTACGACATATAGATATCACCGGTGACCTGAGGACATGGTATGCTTAGTCTAGTCCCTCGAGAGCATATCATCAAATTAGACTCGTCTTGTAACGATGGTGATGACTTAACTGAATATCATTGTTGGTCGAGTCCCTCGAGACCATGATAGTTCGAAGGTAGAATATCACGGGAATCACAAAGAGTTGTGATTGGCAATATTTGCCTACCTTTTGGGCTTAATGTACTTAGCCGAGTCCCTCGAGGTTGCACTAAGACGCCAATTGGATCTTGATCCCCATTAGAAGTCTGCTAGAGACTTCCACTTTACGCGTCGAGGATGTCACGTGATTCGTCAGAAAAATTAGTGGAAGTAAATTAAGATAGAAATCCATATCTTAATTATTTTTTCTATAAAATCTACATGTTATTCATTTATGCTATATATTGTCTGTTAGAAATATGTCGCTCACAAACCCCTAACTACATGGATTGGCTCCACAATGTAATTTGATAATTGTTCTCATAGCGAAGAAAATCGTGTATGTTATTGACACGATTATGCCCACACCAAAGGAAGGGGCAAGCGAGGATGAGATCATTTGCTATGTGAATTATATAAATAATTTCATGTTGGCAAAATATTATATGTTGGCTTCCATGACTACTAGGTTATAAAGGTAACATGAGGGCATGGATGTTATTTCTATCCTTCTTCATCTTGATCAACTATTTGAGAAACAGAGAATAACTCAAAGATATAAGATATCCGAGAGTCTCTTCCAAGTCATGATGACAGAAGAGACATCAGTTCAGAACCTATGTTGATCTTATACTTCAGTCTTTACCAGATTCTTTTTCTCATTTAATCATGATTTTAACATGAGCAAAATTTGAGGTGATTCTCTCTAAGCTCCTTAATATGTTAAGGGAAGCTGAGAGTGCCAACAAAAAAAAAAAAGCCAGTTCTCTATATTAGTGAGACCAGAAGGAAAAAGAAGGCTAGTAAGACCCTTAAGAAAGGTAAGGGCAAAGAAAGACTGGATAAGGCAAAAGTTGTCAAGAAAGACCTGATAAAGGACAAAGGACAAAGGTCAGTGCTTCCACTATAGTAAAGATGGGCACTCGAAGAAGAATTGTAAAAATTACCTTGTAGATAAGGCGAAATAGAAGCTTGGAGAAGCTTTAGGTATATTCATAATTAGTCTCCACTTGTTAGATTTTCATGATAACACATGGGTATTAGATACTGAGAGTGCTTATCATATCTATAATATTTTACAGATTTTGGCAAGACCTAGGAGATAGGCCAGAAGTGAGATGGACCTTAAGATGAGCAATGGAGCAAAAGTTACTGTAATTATCGTTTAGGAGGTCACCCTATATCTGCTTGGTGGAGCTATCATTGTATTGGATGCATGCTATTTTATTCCTTCTATTGTCAAAAATATTGTTTCCATTTATTGTTTAATAATTAGTAAATATAAATTAGTTTTAGAGAATAATAGTTATTCAATAATTATGGATGATGAGAGCATCAGTAGAGGGACCTTGATAAATGGTTTATATGTGTTAGACACTTCTCCACACATCATGAATGTAAATATATTTAAGAGGAAAAGAGATGAGGTGAATAATACATACCTGTGATATTATGGGCTTGGTTATATCCATGAGGGAAAGATTCAAATGTTGTTAAAAGATGGATACTTAGATCCATTTGACTATGAGTCATTTGTAACTTGCAAACCTTGCCTTCATTGAAAGATGATCAACTCTTATTTTAGTGGAACTATAGAGAGAGCCACTGAGCTACTATAACTTATACGTAGTGATGTATGTGGTCCCATGTCGAATCAGGATATAGGCAATTACTTATACTTCACATTCACTAATGATTTCTTGAGGTACAAACACATGTACTTGATGAAGTACAAGTCCAAGGCCTTTAAGAAATTTAGGGAATATAAGAATGAAGTAGAGAACCAGATTAGAAGAGTCTTAAGACTCTTTGATCAAATCGAGGAGGAGAATACTTGAGTATAGAGTTCACCCATTTCCTTAGGGATCATGGGATTCTATCTCAATAGACACCTCCTTATACACCTCAGTTCAATGGTGTATCAGAAAGGAGGAATCGCACGATGTTGGACACGGTGTGGTCCATAATGAGTTTCGTTAACCTACCCATCTCATTATGGGGATATGTCCTAGATATTGTAACTTACCTTCTGAATAGAATTTCATCTAAGCTAGTAGTGTCTATACCATATGAGATATTAAAAGAGAAGAAGCCCAAACTTAAGGCTGTTAAGATCTGGGGTCGCCCTGCCCATGTTAAAAGACATAATCCCGACAAGCTAAAATCAAGGACAGAATGGTGCAAGTTTGTGGAATACCCCAAAAAAACTTGTGTACTATTTCTATCATCTTGAGAACCATAAGGTCTTTGTTGCTAAGAGGGCTATGTTTTTTTAGAACTAACACATTCTTTGTGGAAACAGTGAGAGTGAAATAAAGTTTAGCAAGGTTGGAGAACCTAGCTCAAGAACCATTCCAAAGTCCGAGTCTGTTCAGGTACCTAACACACAAGTTCCAACTTTACGCAGGTCTAGAAGAGTATCTCACCCTTCTGAAAGATATGTGGGACATATCAGTAGAGAAGACTCTCAGGATGTTGATTCTCAGACCTACGAGGAAGCTATTTTGAGTATAAACTCCGGAAAGTGGCCAAAAGCCATAAATTTTAAGATGGATTTCATGTACTCCAACATGATTTGAAGCCTTGTGGATGCATTTGAGAGTATTGTACTTAACGGTTGCAAATGGATCTTCAATAAGAAGATTGGAGTGGATGGAAAGGTGGAGACTTATAAGGCAAGGGTGGTAGCTAAAGGATATTATTAAAGGCAATGAGTTGACTATGACGAAACATTTTCACCTGTAGCTATGCTTAAATCCATCATAATTCTTTTGGCTATTACAACACACTATAACTATGAGATTTGGCAAATGGATGTAAAAACTGCATTCCTCAATAATAACCTCGAGGAGGAGGTGTATATGATACAACCAAAGGAATTATATCCAGAGAGAGTATAGATAAAGTGTACAGGTTGCTTAGGTCCATCTATGGACTGAAGTAAGCCTCTTGAAGTTGAAACATAAGATATGATGAGGCAATAAGATCTTATGGCTTCGTTAAGAACGAAGATGAGCCTTGTGTGTATAGGAAGGTAAGTGGGAGTGCTTTAATCTTCTTGGTTTTATACGTGGATGACATCCTAATTATTGTGAATGATGTAGGAATATTTTCCAGTAAAGGCTTGACTATCCAGAAACTTCTTTATGAAGCACTTAGAGGAAATATTCTATATTTTGGGGATCCGAATCTATAGAGATAGATTAAAGAGAATGTTTGGCTTGTCTCAGTCCAAGTACATAGACTCTATTGTCAAAAGGTTTTACATAGAGAATTCCAAGATAGGTCTCATGCATATGAGACATAGAATTCACTTTCTGGGAGTATGTCCCCAAAGACTCCCGAAGAAAGGACAGACATGAATAAAATACCCTATGCCTTAGCGATAGGGCCTATCATGTATGTTATGCTATGTACGAAGCCTGACATAACACATGCTTTGAGTGTCACGAGCAGATATCAAGCATATCCAAGTTTAGAATACTAGAAGGCAGTAAAGTATATCCTTAAGTACTTGAAAAGAACTAAGGATCTTTTACTAGTAGATAAAGAAAGTAGCCTCCTGGTTGAGGGCTATACGGACTCGAGTTTCTAGTCCGATATTGATGATAGAAAGTCAAACTCAGGGTATATTTTCACCCTAAATGGAGGAGCTGTCAGTTGGAAGAGTTACAGATAAGATATTACTGCTGACTCGACCATAGAGGCGGAATACATTGCTGCAGCAAAGGAAGGGGTGTGGATGAAGAAGTTCATCAAGGATTTGGGAGTCATACTGAGCAACATAGAGTCGATTCTCATATATTATGACATTAATAGGATAATAGCTCTAACAAAGGAACCTAGGTCACATCAAAAGTATTCTAAGGAGATTCTAATTGATTAGAGAAAGCATAGCCTAGAAAGATATAGCAATGGAAAGAGTTCTATCCGAAGATAACATTGCGGATCCACTAACAAAGTCATTGGCTCATATTGTTTTTGAGCACAGGGGTCTGATGGGGATCAAACATATAGGTGATTTAGCTTTATGTCAAGTGGGAGATTGCTAGTTACAAGTGCCCTGCAAGCCAATCACATGAGCGATGACACATGTAACATGCTACATAATTTCTTTGCATTATTATTATTATTGGTATATTCTTATATTATATTATCAATTGAATATATATATATATATATATATATATATATATATATATATATATATATATTATGATATCCTTGGTTCTGTGCAATGAGAATTAGATCGTGATGAGATTACGATAATGAGACCAATTTGTATTTAAGCATAGATCCTAAATAATCTCGGTCATAAGTTGCTCGAGAGGGACATTGAGACAACCGGATAGACCAGTGTGCTGTATACCTGTCCATATATTGGAGGTGGTTGTTCTACTTGTGTGGAGACACTAAAGATATAATATAGGTGCTCATTGAAAAATGAGTTCACTGATTGATCTACTTATGGAATGTTGTATGGTTAATGATACCTAACGTCAGTTAGGAATTCTAGAGTCTCAATCGTGTATCTAAACCTTAGACTTGAGACATCAAAGATATCTTATTTGAGTACTTCTCTCTTTGACGTCGGACTTATATGTATGAAAAGTTCTAGATTTGGTATAATCAGTTTTCATGATTGGTAGCCAACCTTATGAAGGCTATTGAGACATCAAAGATATACTCGTCTGTATGATGGAGGCAGCTGGTCTCATAGCTAATTTTATGGAGACACTAAGGATAGTACATGTGCTGATTAGAGAATGAATTCACTTATTGATTCGCTTATGAAGTGTTGTATGGTTAATGATACCTAATGTTATACACGAATCCATAGTCTCAGTTGTGTGTCTGGTCCTTAGACTTGAGATACCAATGATGCCTTATATGAGTACTCTTTTCTTTGATGTCAGACTTACAGGTTTGGAAAGTTTCAAATATGGTACAATCGATTATCGAGATTGGTAACGAACCTTACGAAAGCAATTGAGTGTCAACAAAGGATCATCCACTCTCGATATCACGAGAGGAATATCACGTGTGTGCTCGCTCGGATAAATCCTTGGCCAGGGTCATTCAGATTGAGAGAGAATGAGTTCTCCAAGAGAATCCGATTAGAGCGAGACTAAGATGGATTTCGTATATGGCCTAACAGTACCATGTCCAATATACAGTCTTTGGGATATTAGTTGGATGAAGGACTATAAATACATAGTAACTATGGACAGATAGGTCCGATGGATTTAATCCTCCTGTACCGTCTGGGGACTATGACACAGTGGCCTAGTACGTCCATAGTTGATGAGCCAGATGAATTATTATGGGGATAATAATTCACTATATTAGAAGGAGTTCAGATGGGAGCAACTCACGACCAGCTTGGTATCAGGCTTAGAGGGCCACACACATATGGTTGATGCTTCAGCGAATAAAGGATTGGATAGAGATCCAATTAGCTACTATTCTCATTAAATGAGACCCCACATTAATTGGGTCCACGCATGAGGCCCAATTAGAGGCCAAAAGAGATTATTGGATAGAGATCCAATAATATAAGGTTAGTGGGTAATTTGATAGAGATCTAATACCTACTAAAGTATGACCTCTAGGATTTTTGGTGGCTCTCTATAAATAAGAGAGGAGGCACATAGTTGATAGGCTGCATCTTTGGCCGCCCCCTCCTATTCTCCTCATTCCCTTTGCGCAAGAGTTGTGAGACCTGGGATTTTGATTAGAGGAGTATCACTGCAATGATTTATCATGTAGATACCGCTGGAGTAGAGGATGCTTGATCTCATTCATCCTTTCTATCCGGATCTGAAAAAATAGGGATATACGATCTCTCTAGGTAAATAATCTCTTACAAGATGCAGTTTTTCGATTTTATAACTTTCTCGTGACCTAATCTTTTACACGATGATTTGATCTGCGTGGGAACCACTGGCAAGGGCGACTGGGGCGCTTGCAACATGGTACCCACCAACAACGGTGACCGCTTGCGGGCACAACGCCCATGGGCGGGCTCTGTGGACCAGGTGGCTGCGCGATGCGGTGTCACCCGCCGGCAGGGCTATCGCTCGAGGGTAGCAGCGCCCGCCCGCGGGCAGAGGCGGTTGGCAACCAACGACGATGGTGGCCGCTGGAAGAGGGCAAAGGGCTTAGGGTTTCTATTTTGGTAAAATGATGATTCTACCACTCAAAATTTGAGAAAAATCAAGGTCTATCATTTTTTCAAAATTCTCAAAATACCCTCAATAATTATGGATATTCTGAGGATTGTCCTCCTATCAAGAATTCTAAAAATACCCTTGACAATTCTATAAATTCTTGGTATGTCCTTATTTTAGAAAATTAATTAATTAAATAATTTAATTAATTATTATATATCTAATAATCCTACATGTGATGTGATGTATGATGTGGATGGATGATCATGAGTCATGTGTTGTGATATGTGAAAATATGAGCCTCTATTTTTCTCATTTATTGTCAAGTTTATGTGCTTGTGGTTATTTTGTAATTATATAGAGAGGCACGATAGGAGCGTGGAGGTGACAACGGGACCCATAATCCTGTGGCAGGAGATCACGACGCATGGTGATACGATGAGGATCTGATGGAACCGAGGATGATGAGATCAATAATTATATATATATATATATATATATATATATATATATATATATGCATGCGATGTAGATATATATTAAATATGTATGTGTGTGACATGACGTATTACGAGACCGATATAAAACAAAAACCCCTCTTACGATTATATTAAGTCGGTAAGCATGAGGCAATAAAATTGATCCACGTGGCCTTCCATCGTTATAGGAAGAAATTGAATCAAGACATAGGTTGAGTTGGTCGAGTCCCTCGAGGCTCACCTATCTATGTGATCAAGATCTTGCCTACGATATCGAGATGTCATCGGTGACCTGAGGTCATAGTATGCTTGGTCGAGTCCCCAGAGGGCATATCATTAAGTCAAACTCATCTTGTAACGATGGTGATGACTTAATTGAACATCATGATTAGTCGAGTCCCTCGAGACCATGATGGTTCGAAGGTCGAACATGATAGAAATCGTAAAGAGTTGTGATTGGCAAGAGTTACCTATCTTTTGGGCTTAGTGAATATTAAGTCAATGAGCATGAGGCAATAAGATTGACCCACGTAGCCTTCCATCGTTCTAATAAGAAATTAAATCATGACATAAGTTGAGTTGGTTGAGTCCCTCGAGGCTCACCTATCTACATAATCAAGATATTGTCTATGACTAATTGGACTCCAACAGGGTTGAGTCCTAATCACCCTATAAGTAGTCAATAAAAACCCTATGGGATTGTAATAAAACCCCACATAACCACTTTTATCCTATAAAGAAGTGTGGCTAGGGTTTAGATTGGGGCATTATGTAGTCGCCCCCTCTCTTTTATCAAGCAAGATCAATCTTTTATTTAGCCTTGTGCCGAGTTCTAGGAGGGAGGAACCCCAATAACGTTCCAAGGGTTGATCTTACTCAGAGATCAAAATCTATAGAGCTCCTCCTAGGTTCTATCATACTGCTCTTGCTGCCATCTCTATCGCCCTCACCTTTCCAAGCAATTCCCATAAATCAATGCGACACGCGCCTCCACCTTCCACCTAAGCCGCAGATCAAATCAATCTGCTGCTACCCCCCTGCGTTTGAAATTGGAGATCTAGTATATTTTCATCACCCATGCCTATTTGCTACTGCTATTCCTTTATCTTACACATTAAAGAAGTTTTCTCATACTTTCATTGTGGTAAATTTCAACCGTCGCAAACGTTATCATTATTGCGAAAGCGAAACACTGCAGAAATTTTCAATCATCTATTTGCCTCTTGAAACTGGTTTTATGCTCCCTTATTTTGGCCAAAATTTTTACATGATTTCATAGATCGTCTTAGCCCTCATCTAAGATCAATCTCTGAAAAGAATTCTCTCTAAAATCAGTTCTATTATGCTCTAATTCTTCATCATATATTGTTGGAATTCTTATGATGAAGAATCTGACCGCCATCTTTTCCCCTATTTCCCTACCGTTACTTTGTCAATATTTTTATTGATATTAACCACATCTGAATCGAAGAGTTTTGCATATTTTCCTTGAGTTTTCTTCTGAGATTTATGTCTAGAATTCATCGTTTCTCTAACGTAAAATATGTTCCGCAGGACAGCATATCGTAGCACCTTTTTTCGTCAAATTCTATCAGATATGAGTGTTGTCTTTTATAGGTTTTTGGACTCTCTTTCTCTCATCTACAAACCCTATCATCCTCACTAAGAACCCCTCAAAATTGCACTCCAAACTGATCCCAAATAGCCACCCAAATCAGCCCTAAACCGCAGTCTACTTCCATCAAACTGATCCACCTACCTAACTGGCCACCTCTTCCTCAAAACCTCTCATGCCCCTCACACGACAATAAAAAAAAGACCTCAACATTATAGATCTAGCTAGAGGCCTACACCATGGCATCGGAGGAGGCCATTAGTGCCAAGTTTGAAGCCTTTGAAAGCCACATAGAGGAGAAGATGTGATCCCTTTTCGTCGAATTCAGCATAGGCCGACCACCTAGCCCAAAGAAATTGCAACAAGGAGAAACTTCAGATCGACGAGACGATCCTTAAGAGCACGATCACATCATCTCTGATCCAAACAATTCATGCATGAAGGTTGACTTCCCTAGATGGGAAGAAGGAGACCCAATCGAATGGATCGGCGCGCGGAGCACTATTTTTGGTTCTATCGAACCGCCAATGCTACAAGGGTGGAGATTGCTGCCATCCATCTCAAGGGAGATGCTATTCAATGATTTAATTGGTTTGAGCATACCCATGGAGGTATCTCTTGACAGTGATTCAAGGAAGGACTACTAAATCTCTTCGGATCAATCGATTTCAACAACATCGATGGACAATTGGCGAAGATTCGACAAACCTCTACAATACATGAATACCAAACAAGGTTTGAATATTTATCTAACCAAACTATGGATTGGTCTAAAAAGTAAAGAATCCAAGAAGAACGATTGAACCATGAATTATGAAGGATAAGGGTTGCCCCCTGACTAGCCATGCCAAAGCCTTCAGCCCCCTCTACTACCATCTGAGCCCCCGCACCAAAAAGATTAACAAGAGACAAGCTTCGTGAACGATTGGCCAAGGGGTTGTGTTGGCACTGTGATGAACAGCAGAGCCAAGAACATCGCTGCAAAAAGGGCTAGCTCATCGTGATTGAACCAGTAGAGGATGAGGACAGTGAAATCTGAAGAAAGCCTCAAACCTGAAGATGAAACCATGGAGGAAGAGCCCCAACCGCCCGACTATGAAATGCACGCACTGGCCGGCTACTCCAACCCGGAGACAATGAAAGTTGGAGGACTCCTTATACAGTAACCCATCATCATTCTTATAGATACGGGCAACACCAATAACTTCCTCAACTGTAAGGTTGTTGCATATATGGCACTTCAAATCGAAGGTTGTAACAAGTTCGACGTAAAGGTCGTCGATGATCGAATCCTCAATTACGACTAACGGTGCCCACGAGTAAAATTGCTCCTACAAGACCAAGAAGTGGTAGTCAATTTCTTCCTCCTACCCATCAATCAATGACTATGAAGCCGTGCTTGGGATTGAATAGCTCACAACATTAGGTAACATCTCCTAGAATTTTTTTAAATTAATCATGAAGTTTTCTTGTAAAGGGAGACATGTTACATTGTGAGGTAAGCACGGGAGCCATATCTCCACCATTTCGACATAGCGAATGGAGAAGACAAAAGAAATGGTGGAGTTTTTATGCATATCCAGTAGCCATCAAAAGAGAAAAAGTGTAAAATTCAGATCCTAAGTTTACCTTATTGTTGGATGAATTCACGGAACCGCGTGGGATGCCCCCTAACCGACCGCATGATCATCGCATCCCTATATTGCCAGGCAAACCTCCAGTAAATTTGAGACCGTACCGCTATCCTCACTTGCAGAAGGGTGAGAACATCGTTAAGGAGAAGCTTGACACCAGAGTGATTCGACCAAGCTGCAGCCCTTACTCCTCGCTGGTGTTGCTAGTGCGTAAGAAGGATGGTACGTGATGGATGTGCATTGATTTTTGGGCTGTGAACGACATCACCGTCAAAGACAAATACCTTATACCAGTAGTATATGAGCTCTTGGATGAACTAAAGAAGCCCGAATCTTCACTAAATTGGATCTCCTTTCCGAATACCATCAGATTCGGGTATGCACTGAAGTTATTCTTAAAACTACATTCCACACACTTAACGGCCACTATAAGTTTTTGGTAATGCCCTTCGGACTTACGAATGCTCCTACTTTTAAAAGCTTGATGAACGATATTTTATGGAGGTTTTTACACAAGTTCGTGTTGGTATTTTTTGATAATATTCTCATTTATAGCCTTACACTTGATATGCATTTTTAGCACTTACGAATTATTCTAACAATCCTTCGGGAGATACCCTTTATGTTAAATAATCAAAGTGTAGCTTTTTATAGCGTAAAGTGGAGTATCTAGGGCACATTATATCAGAGAATGGAGTGGCGGTAGACCCGACAAAGATCGAAGCAATGCAAGGATGGCCGAAACCTATGAACATAAAATCATTGCATGGCTTCCTTGGACTCACGGGCTACTACCAGAAATTCGTGAAAGATTATTGTAAGATTAGTGTCTCACTCACGTCCCTATTGAAGAAAGACTCATTCTTATGGTCGGATAAAGCTTCCATGGCCTTTGAACAACTCAAGGTAACCGTGATGACGACGTCGGTCCTAGCATTGCCCGATTTAGCTGCACCTTCGTGATTGAGGTCGATGCGTCCGGAGTTGGAATTGTAGCTATTCTAATAAAAGATGACCGACCTCTTACTTACACCAGTAAGGCTTTGTCTCCCTCACATCTTAAAATATTCATGTATGATAAAGAAATGCTTGCCATTGTACACGTCGTTACAAAGTGGAGCCGATGCTTCCAGATTAAAACCGACCATCGAATCCTCAAGTATTTTTTTGGAGTAGAAAATATCTTCCTCATAGCAACAACGATGGGTAACTAAACTTCTTGGCTTTGATTATGAAATTATTTATCGAAAGGGGAAAGAGAATGTTGCTGCAAATACTCTATCTCGGCTACCGGGACAAGCCAAAATTTCAGTCATCTCTCTTCCCTCCTTCGACTTCCTCAAAGACATTAGAGAGGAGTGGAAGAGTGACCCAGAAACCCGAGGAATCAGAAAAATTGGAGAAGAATCTGGGTTCCATGGGCTACTACACTTGGGATTCGAAGGACCTATGCTACAAAGATCGAATCGTAATTGTTCCTTCTTCCCCTTGCATCAAAAATATTTTGCATGAGTTGCACTCTTCACCTTCAGTAGGGCACTCCGGATTTCTGAGAACATATAAGAGAGTGAAGCAAAACTTCTTTTGGAGAGGCATGAAAAGATCGATTTATGATTATGTGTCTAAATGTGATGTATGCCAGTAGCAAAAGGTGAAACGATAGCAAGTTCAGGAAAACTACAACCAGCACCTATCCCGGACTCAGCATGGACTGATATCTCCATGGACTTCATCGAAGGGCTGCCACCATCTCAAGATAAAAGCACGATCTTTGTGGTGGTAGATCATCTAACCAAATATACTCATTTCTGTGTTGTGAGGCATCCTTATACCGCTGCCATTATTGCTCAACTTTTTATGAAAAATATTATAAAACTGCATGGGATATCAAGGTCAATTATGAGCGATAGTGACAGGGTGTTTACAAGTAAATTTTGGACCGAGCTCTTCCAACTAACTACAAGGCACCCAATTGAAGATGAGCACAGCTTATCAGCCACAAATAGATAGCCAAACAAAAATGGTGAACATATGCCTCGAGACTTACTTATGGTGCTTCACCAGTGACCGACCCAAAGAGTGGACAAGGTGGCTTCCTTGGGCCTAATGGTGGTATAATATAACTTATCATTCATCAACTAAATGTACCCCCTATGAGGCATTGTATGGCCGACCGCCCCCTGTAATATCTAAATATGTAATTGGTGCGGCCAAAGTGGATCAAGTCGACCAAAACTTAATTGACAGGGACAAGCTTCTGTAGTTGCTGAAATATAACTTAATTGTCGCCCAAGCACGCATGAAGCAACTAGCAGACACTCACTGGAGTGAGCAAGAATTTTCGATAGGAGATTGGGTCTACCTTCGCCCATAACCATACAAGCAGCTATCAATCAACACCAGAGCGTCGATGAAGCTATCTCCACGATTCTATGGATCATATCAAATTCTGGAGCGTATTGGGGCCGTGGCATATAGATTAAAACTCTTAGATGACGCTAAGATCCATCTCATCTTTCACGTATCCTTGCTAAAGCTGAAATTGGGAGAACGTGAGTTGGTTTGAACTCAGCTGCCGAACACTTTTAATAATGGCAAGATTCAAGCTCAACTTGAAACTATACTTGATTGGAGGATTGTGATGCACCGTCGATGCCCCTCAACTAAAGTACTATCCAAAGATGCAACGTGGGAGTATTACGAGGAGCTGAAGACCCGGTTCCCAGAGTTTATGGACTCTCGGCCTTGAGGACAAGGCTGATTCAAAGAGGACGGGCTTAATATGACTCCAGCAGGTTTGAGTCCTAATCACCCTAGAAGTAGTCAATAAAAATCTTGTGGGATTATAATAAAACATCACCTAGTCACTTCTATCCTATAAAAAAGTATGACTAGGGTTTAGATTGGGGCCTTAGGGCTTAGTGGCCATCGCCCCCTTTACTAGGCTGGTCGACCAGGGTTTTCCTCAGCTAGGTCGACTATAGGAGGGCAAAGGGATAATTTTACTTAGGCAAGCACCATATATATGGGTTAGGGTTTAGAATCCTATATAATGATGTAGCCGTCCCCACCTTCCCCCCCCCCCCCCCCCCCCCCCCACTCATCTTTTATCAAGCAAGATCAATCTTTTATTCAGTCTTGTATCGAGTTCTAAGAGGGAGGAACCCCTATAGCGTTCCAAGGGTTGATCCCCATCAGAGATCAAATCTATAGAGTTCCTCCTAGGGTTCTATCAATGACATAGAGATGTCACTGGTGACCTAAGGATATGGTATGCTTGGTCGAGTCCCTCGAGGGCATATTATCAAATCAGACTCATCTTGTAATGATTGTGATGACTTAACTAAACATCATGGTTGGTCGAGTGCCTTGAGACCATGATGGTTCGGAGGCCAAACACGACGGGAATCGTAAAGAGTTGGATTAGCAGAGTTGTATACCTTTTGGGCATAGTGTAATTGGTCAAGTCACTCGAGGTTGCATTAAGACGCCGTTTGGATCCCGATCCCCACTATGAGTCTGCAAAATATGCATGTTATTAATTTATGTTATATCTTGTTTGTCATTTACAAACCCCCTAGATGGCATATTTGATGCCAACCGCCTCACTGGTCTAAACTACATAGATTGGCTCCATAATTTGAGAATTGTTCTCATAATGGAGAAAATTGTACAAGTCCTTAATATAATTGTGCCCATGTTCGAGGAAATTACAATTAAGGATGAGATCGCTCGCTTTGTGAATTATATAGATAGTCCTATAGGATAACCTGTGTGTTGATCTTATACTTCAATCCCTACCAGATTTCTTTTTATAATTCATTATTAACTTTAATATGAACAAATTTAAGGTGACTCTCTCCCTGAGCTCCTCGATATGTTAAGGGAAGCTAAAAGTGCCATGAAGAAAGAGAAGTCAATTCTCCATATTTGTGAGACCAAGAAGAAAATGGAGGCCAGTAAGACCCTTAAGAAGGGCAAGGAATGATCGGGTAAAGCAAAGGTTGCCAAGAAAGACCCGACAAAGGACAAAGGATAGTGCTTCTACAATGACCAAGACGGACATTAGAAGAGGAACTGTAAGGACTACCTTACATATAAGGTGAAATAGAAGCTTACAGAAGCTTCAGTATATTCATGATCAGTCTACACTTGTCAAATTTTTATGATAACACATGGGTATCGGATACCGGGAGTGCTTATCATATTGTAATTCGTTGCAGGTTCTGGCAAGACCTAGGAGATTGGGCAGAGGCGAGATGGACCTTAAGATGGGCAATGGAGCAAGAGCTGTTGCAATTGCTATTGGGGAGGTCACCCTACATCTACTTGGTGGAGCTATTATTGCATTAGATGCATGTCATTTTGTTCCCTCTATTATCAAAAATATTATGTCCATCTCTTGTTTGATAATTAATAGATATAAATTAGTTTTTGAGAATAATAATTGTTCAATAATTATGGATAATAAGATCATCACTAGAGGGACCTTGATAAATGGCTTATATGTGTTAGACACTTCTCCACACATCATGAATATAAATACGTCTAAGAGAAAAAGAGATGAGGTGAACAATGCATACGTATGACATTATAGGCTAGGTCATATACATGAGGGAATGTTTCAAAAGTTGTTGAAAGATGGATACTTAGATCCATTTGACTATGAGTCATATGCAACTTACGAACCTTGCCTTCGTGGGAAGATGACCAACTTTCCTTTTAGTGGAACTGGAGAGAGAGTTACTGGAACTCGTACATAGTGATGTATGTGGTCCCATGTCGACTTAGGCTATAGGTGGTTACTCATACTTTATTACAATGACTAATGATTTCTCTATATATAGACATATGTACTTTATGAAGTATAAGTCTGAGGCCTTTGAGAAATTTAGGGAATAGAAGAATTAAGTAGAGAACTAGATTAGAAAGAGTATTAAGACTCTTCGATAAAATCGAGGAGGAGAATACTTGAGTATAAAGTTCACCCATTTCCTTAGGGACCATGGGTATCTATCCCAATGGACACCTCCATATATACCTCAGCTCAATGGTGTATCAGAAAGGAGAAATCACACACTGTTAAACATGGTGCGGTCCATGATGGATTTCACTGATCTACCTATCTCATTCTAAGAATACGCCCTAGAGGTCGCAACTTACCTTCTGAATAAAGTTCCATCAAAGTCGGTAGTGTCTATACCATATGAGATATAGAAAGGAAGGAAGCTCGATCTTAAGGTGGTTATGATTTGGGGCTGTCCTACCTACGTTAGAAGGCACAACCCCGACAAGTTAGAATTAAGGACTGAATGATGTATATTTATGGGATACCATAAGGAGACTTTGTTGATATTATTTCTATCATCCCGAGGACCGAAAGGTCTTTATTGCCAAGAAGACTGTGTTTCTTGAGAAAGAACACATTCTTGGTGGAAATAGCAAGAGTAAGATAGAGTTGAATGAGGTTAGAGAACTTAGCTCAAGCACTATTCTAGAGTCCGAGTTTGTTCTGGTACCTAGTACACAAGTTCCAACTTTGCGTAGGTATAGCAGAGTATCTCACCTTTCTGAAAGATATTTAGGACATATTAGTGGAGAAGACTCTCAAGATGTTGATCCTTAGACCTACAAGAAGACTATTATGAGTATAGACTCCGGGAAGTAGCAAGAAGCTATGAATTCTAAGATGGATTTCATGTACTCTAACAAGGCTTGGACCTTGTGAATGCACATTAGGGTATCGTACTCATCGACTGCAAATGGATCTTCAAGGAGAAGATCAGAGTGGATGGAAAGGTGGAGACCTATAAGACAAGATTGGTAGCTAAAAGATATCATCAAAGGCAAGGAGTTGACTATGATAAAAAAATTTCACCTGTAGTCATACTTAAATCCATCATAATTTTTTTGGCCATTGCAGCACACTATGACTATGAGAAATGGTAAATGAATGTAAAAATGACATTCCTCAATTGTAACCTCGAGGAGGAGGTTTATATGATTTAGTCAGAGGATTCGTATCCAAAGAGAATCCATATAAAGTGTGTAGGTTGCTTAGCTCTATTTATGGACTGAAGCAAACTTCTCAAAGTTGAAACATAAGATTTGATGAGGCGATCAGATCTTATGAGTTCGTTAAGGACTATGATGAGGCGATCAGATCTTATGACTTCGTTAAGGACTAAGATGAGCCTTGTGTGTACAGGAAGGTAAATGGGAGTGCTATCACCTTCTTGGTGCTATATGTGGATGGCATCCTAAGCATTGGGAATAATGTAGGAATGCTCTCCACATTAAAGACTTGGCTATCTAGAAACTTCTCCATTAAGGACTTAGGGGAAGCATCCTATATTTTGGGGATCTGGATCTATAGAGATAAATCCAAGATGATGTTTGGCTTGTCCCAGTCTAGGTACATAGACTCCATTATCAAAAGTTTTGGCATGAAGAATTTCAAGAGAGGTCTCATATCGATGAGACATTGAATATCACTTTCTAGGAGTATGTCCCCAAAGACTCCTAAAGAAATGGCAGACGTATATAGGATACCCTATGCCTCAGCGATAGGGTCTATCATGTATGTTATGTATGTTATATACCAGGCCTGATATAGCGTATACTTTGAGTGTCACGAGTTGGTATTAGGCAGATCCAGGTTTGGAACACTGGTAGGCAGTAAGTGTATCTTTAAGAACCTGAGAAAGACTAAGGATGTTTTACTAGTATGTGAAGAAGGTAGCCTCCAAGTTGAGAGCTATACGGACTCGAGTTTCCAGTCTGACATTGATGATAGCAAGTCGAAGTCAAGGTATGTTTTCACCCAGAATGAAGTAGTAAGCTAGAAGAGTTCGAAGCAAGATACTACTACTAACTCGACCACAGAGGTGGAATACATTGCTACAACAAAAGCAACAAAAGAAGGGGTGTGGATGAAGAAGTTCATCAGACTTACAAAAAAAAATAAAGTTCATCAGGAATTTGGGAGTCATACCAAACAACGTGAAATCGATTCCCATATACTGTGATAGCAATAGGGCGATAGCTCTAGCAAGGGAACCCAGGTCTTATCAGAATTTTTTTGAGGAGGTTACACTTAATTAGAGAGATCATAACCCAAAAAGATATAGCAATGGAAAAAGTTCTATTTGAAGATAACATTGCAGATACACCGACAAAGCCATTGGCTCAAATTGTATTTGAGCGTCATAGGAGTCTGATGGGGATTAGACACATAGGTGATTGACTTTAGGTCAAGTGGAGATTGTTGGTTACAAGTGCCCTACAAGCCAATCACGTGAATGATGGCACATGTGACATGCTGCGCGATCTTTTTGCTTATGATTATTATTGATATATTCTCATATTATATTATATATTACATATAAATTTTGTGATGTCCTTAGTTCTATGCAATGAGATCATGATAATAAGATTGATTCACCTTAAATATATATCTCAAATAATCTCGGTCATAAGTTACTTGAGAGGGATATTGAGATAATTGGATAGATCTTTGTACTATATACTCATCCATATGATAAAGGTAGCTAGTCTCATAGCCACTTTTATGGAGACACTAAGGATATAGTACAGGTGCTCATTGGATAATGAGTTCATTGATTGATCCACTTATGGAATGTTGCATGGTTAATGATACTTAATGACAGCGATTCTATAGACTCAATTATGTATCTGGTCCTTAGACTTGAGACATCAAGGATGTCTTGTATGAGTACTCCTTTCTTTGACACCAGACTTACAAGTTTGGAAAGTTATAGATCTGGTATAACCAATTATCGACATTGGTAGCCAACCTTACAAAGGTAATTGAATGTCAATAAATGATCATCTACTCTCGGTATCACGAGAGAAATATCATGTGTGTGTTCACTTGGATAAATCATTGGCTAGGATCATTCGGATTGAGAGAGAATGAGTTCTCCAAGAGAATCTGATTAGAGTGAGACTAAGATAAGTTCCATATATGGCCTGACAGTACCATGTCTAATATACGATCTCTGGGATATTAGTTGGATGAGGGACTATAGATACACGGTAACTATGAACATACAGGTCTGATGGATTTGATCTCCCTATTACCGTCTAGGGACTATGGCGCAGTACGTTCATAGTCGATGAGTCAAGTGAATTATTATGGGGATACTAATTCACTATATCAGAAGAAGTTCTGATGGGAGTGACTCACGGCCAACTCGGTATTGGGCCTAGATGGTCATACACATATGGTGGATGCTTCAACGAATAAAGGATTGGATAGAGATCCAACTAGCCCCTATTCTCATTAGATGAGACCTTACATTGATGAGCTTCTTGCATGAGGCCCAATTAGAGGCCAAAAGAGATTATTGGATAGAGATCCAATAATATAAGGTTAGTTGGGTAATTGGATGAAAAATTCAATACCACTAAGGCAGGATCTCTAGGGTTTTTGATGGTTGTCTATAAATAGGAAGGGAAGCACATAGTTGATATGTTGCATCTTTGGTTGCCCCTCCTATTCTCCTCCTTTTCTCTTTGCAAGAGTTATGAGACCTGAGATTGTGATTAGAGGAGTATCACTACAGCGATTCATCATGTGGATACCACTAGAGCGGATGACGCTTGACCTCCTTCATCCTCTATCTAGATCTGAAAAAATAGGGGTATACGATCTCCCTATATAAATAATCTCTCACATGATGTGGTTTTTCGATTTTGGGCTTTCTTACGACCCAATCTTTTGCACGAAGATTTGATCTGTATGGGAAATATATTTTGTTTTGATCTTTCATTGTATATATGATGCTCTCGTTGAGGTTTCCCATGAGAGCATGGATGTCAATTCTATCATTTTTCATCTCCGCTAGCTGTTTGAGAAACAGGGAAGAACTCAAAGATATGAGATATCCAGGAATCTTCCAAACCAGGATGATATAAGGGACATCTGTTCAGAACCATATCCTAAAGATGATAGAGTAGATTGAAAAACTCACAGGTCTAGGAATAGTTCTAGGGGATAACCTATGCGTTGATCTTATACTTTAGTCCCTACCGGATTCTTTTTCTCACTTCATCATAAATTTTAACATGAGCAAGTTTAAGATGACTCTCCTTAAGCTCCTCAATATATTGAGGGAAGCTAAGAGTGCCATCAAGAAAGAGAAGTCAGTTCTCTATATTAGTGAGATTAAGAAGAAAAGGCCAATAAGATGTTTAAGAAGGGCAAAGGTAAAGAAAGACTGGGCAAAGCAAATGTTACCAAGAAAGACCCGGCAAAGGAACAAAGATAGTGCTTCCACTACAGCAAATACAGGCATTGGAAGAGGAACTGTAAAAATTACCTTATAGATAAGACGAAACAGAAGCTTAGAGAAGTTTCAGGTATATTTATTATCAGTATTGACTTATTATATTTTCATGATAACATATGGGTATTGGATACTATGAGTGCTTATCATATCTGTAATTCGTTGCAAGTTTTGACAAGACCTAGGGATTGGCCAGAGGCGAGATGAACCTTAGATGGGTAATGGAGCAAGAGTTGCTGCAGTTGCCACTGGGGATGTCACCCTATATCTACTTGGTGGAGCTATCATTCAAGTGGATGCATTCTATTTTGCTCACTATATTATCGAAAATATTATTTTCATCTCTTATTTGACAATTAATGGATATAAATTGGTTTTTTACTTGTGGTAAATGATTAGTTTTGTGATTGTATAAATTATTTCACTTATGGGTTTATAAGTGTTGGTTAATAATTTTTAAGTTGGCTTTAGGTTTCATAAATTTTTTAGTGATGTGGTGTATAATTATAAACTGTATAGGTTTTATAGATGTGAATGGTGCTTAATGCTTTTTAATGTCCTCAAATATTATTTTGGATCCTTGGTGATATCGGTTAGGGAGAAAGAGGAATGAAATTCGAGAAAATAAGAGAAACCGAAAGTCGAGTTGTAGAACAGAAATAAGCTCACAACAGAATTTACGTAAAACGGATAAAAAGTTCACCACCAAGTTTAATGTCACAAGAGGATACAAAAAATTCATCACCTCAAGGAAATTAGACAAGGATACAGAATTAAATCAAAAGACTCACCACTCAAGGAAACATCCAAGAGATACAGAGTTCTAGAGAGACTCCAAAGAGCTTCTGCCAATACAAATCATGTACCGAAAGTTCTTTCTAGCCCTAGAATATCAAAATAAGTACTAGTGTATAAAACATCCCTTCATACATAAGGAACTATGATATTAAGTGCTTCACATCTGCCACCTAACTCCTTTAATGCATTCCTTGATCATGAAGAAAGGCATCTTGAAATAGCTTTCATTTTGTCCAAGGAATATGCTCATGAGCTATTAATTTTTAGTGGGTTGGGTTAAAAACTCTGAAATATTATAATGGACTGTGAGGAATACCATAGGATCAACAAGATGTATAAGTGTTGATTGTAGCAAATTAGACACTTCCATGTCAATCTCCCATGGTTGAAAAAGACTTATCCTCAAGTCTTCATTTGTTTCATCACCGTGATAAGGACTTAGATCATCCACATTGAATGTTGATGATACACCGTAATCTGCAGGTAGCTCAATCTCATAATCATTTTATCCAATTATTTTAAGCACTTTCAATGGACCATCAACCTTTGGTTTCAACTTCCCAAATTTATCGGGTGGAAACCTCTCCTTCCTTAGATGAATCTAAACCAAATCACTTGAATTAACCCTCACATGCTTTCTGTTCGCATGTACCTTTTATTTTGCTTTACAATAGTTGCTTTAACATCGTCATGTAACTTTTTTACCTGTTTAGCCCTCTCATCAACATCTTCACTAAATTACTTAGTTGTAGAATGAGGGACTAAGTCCAAAGGACCAGAATGATTAGCACCATAAACAATCTTAAAAGGACTCTTACCAATGTTATGATGTATGGAATAATTTTAAGCAAACTCAATTTGTGGAAGAATGAGATCATATTGCTTAATGTTCTTGCCAACATAGCTTCTAAGCAAGTTTCTCAAGCTTCTGTTCGTTACCTCTGTTTGCCCATCGGTTTGTGGATGATGAGAGCTGCTGAAGTTCAAAGATGTATCAAGTTTCCTCTATAGAGTTCTCCAAAAATGGCTAAGAAATTTTGAGTCTCGATTAGACACCATAGTTTTTGGAATGTCATGCAATCTAACAATCTTCTTGAAGTACAAATCAGCAATATAAGATACATCATTTGATTTATTGCAGGGAACAAAATCAAATATCTTTGAGAATCTATCAACAACAACCATGATAGAATCTTTGTTCCTTTGAGTTCTTGGCAGTCCCAAGATAAAATCAAGATTCGCATCCTCCAATGGAGCATTTAGCACTGGCAATAGAGTGTACAAACCTGAATTTTGGCTTCTTATTTTTATCAAGTGGCATACTCTACATTGCTTCACAAATCTCTCCACATCTCTGAACATCTTAGGCCAATAGAAATTTGATTAAATAAGAGTCAGAGTTCTATCCCTACCAAAATATTCTCCCAAAGCACCACCATGAGCTTCAGCTAGAATTACATGTCTCAAAGAACAAAATGAAATACACAAGGCATTAGCTTAAAAAAGAAATCCTTCATAGTAAATTGCTGAAAAGAACCTAATTTATAATTGTGTCATATTGAGCTGAAATCCACATCATTTTGATAGAGATATTTGAATGTCTCAAATCCAACTACTTTGACTTCCATGGTTGATAATAAATAATATTTTTTACTCAATGCATCAACAACTATATTTTGAACATAAATTTATGCTTGATTGTGAAGTTATAAGATTATAGGAACTCCACCCAAGCTGCATGCCTCTTGTTTAGCTTGTGTTGATGATTAATAAACTTCAATGCCTCATGATCAGAATATAAGACAAATGATTATACAAGAAGATATTGACTCCAATGAGATAAAGCTCGATAAATGGCATAGAACTCATTGTCATAGGTAGAATATTTTCTTCTTGTATCATTCAGCTTCTCACTAAAAAATATAATGGGCTTTGATTATTGACTCAAAATAGCACCAATTCTCACATTGGAGGCATCATATTCAACCTCAAATACTTTGTCAAAATTGGGTAGTACCAAAATAGGAGTTTCGATCATTTTTCTTTTTAATAGCTCAAAAGCTTCATCAACCTCATTAGTCTACTTAAATTTATCACCCTTCAGGCATTCGGTGATTGGAGCAACAATCGAGCTGAAACCCTTTAGAATCTTCTGTAAAAGGAAGTTAAACCATGGAAACTCCTCACATCATGCAATAAAGTCGGTGTTGGCCGATTAAGAATATCTTCTACCTTACTTTGATCCATCATGATTCCATTTTTTCAAACAACATATCTCAGAAACACCATATTAGGAGTAAAAAAATTACACTTCTTCATATTAGCATAAAGCTTTTGCTACCTCAAGATAAGAAAAATCTTCTTAAGATGATTCATATGCTCTTCTTCACTCTTGTTGTACACTAATATGTCATCAAAATAAATCATAATAGAAGTCACAATGCATGGCTTAAGTATATAATTAATAAATCTCATGAAAGTACTATGAGCATTAGATAATCCAAATGACATAACCAACCATTTATACAAGCCTTCGCTAGTTCTAAATGTTGTTTTCCACTCATCTCGATGCCTCATTCTTATTTGGTGATAACCACTCTCCTCAAATCAATTTTAGAGAAAATAAAAATATCATACAATTGATCAAGTAAGTCATCTAACCTTGGAATGGGAAAACGATAATCAATAGTGATTTTGTTGATGGCACGACTATCCATATATATTCTCTAAGAACCATCTTTCTTAGGCACCAACAAGGCTAAACAGCACAAGGATTCATACTCTCCCAAATTAACCCCTTTTTCACCAACTTATCTACTTGCCTTTGAAGTTTTTCATACTCCTTGGGACTCATTCTATAAGCTGCCTTATTAGGTAGGATAGCCCCTAGAATAAGATCAATATGATGTTAGATGTCTCTTAATAGTGGAAGACCATATGAAATCTCATCTAGTATAATATCTTGAAACTCCTCCAGGATTGGTTTCATGTTTGTTGGTGGCTTCTTATAATGTTCATTCTTTTCTACGACTACTAGAGCCAATATATGACTACCTCTTTCCAGTTCAACCTTACATTCACCATAGGACATAAAAGCACTAACTTCCTTCTTTGGTGCATGGAGCTAAAATAATCTTCTTTTCATTCACCTTAAAAGAATAAGTATGTGTATAGCCATTATACAATACCCTCCTATCATACTGCCAAGGTTTGCTCAACAGCAAATGACAAGCATCCATAGGAGCAATATCACACCATACTTCATCTTTATAATACTTGTCAATAGAAAATGGAACTAAATATCTTTTAGTTACCTTAATGTCATTTTCTTTTTACAGACAGCATAATTAGTAAGGATGCGAATGAGGGATTGTGTCTAACTTTAGCTTCTGCACCATCTCAAAGGATACCACATTCTCAAAGCTGCCACTATCAATGATCACCAAGCACACCTTGTCATTAGAGGTATATTTAGTATGAAACATATTCTTTCTCACCCAACTTTCATCCTCAGCCATATAACATACTTGTAAGCTACGATGTAATGCAATAGATAAACCACAATTAGCATAAGTAACATCTTCCTCATAATCTTCAGATTTTTGTTCGTCATTGGTTTCATTTCTTTCTTCGTCATTATGTTTTTCAACTAATATAACAATCCTCTTATTTGGACAATCTAAAGCAATATGCCCAAAACCATAACACTTGAAGCGTTTTCGGTCATTAGATGTAGAAGAATTAGGTGATAGTTTGTTGCTAACTGATCCTTCACTCTTGTCTGGCCCCTTTGATACTATTTTTCTTTGGTGAGTAGGCTTAGAATTTTCTCCTCTCGTATAGTCATCTTAGGCCTATATCGAGAACCCTTTTTAAACTTCTGTTGTTTCTCTACTTTTAAAGCTAGCTTACTCACATCATTCAAAGATCAATATGGTTGGAGTTGAACCACTTAGGCAATCTCATATTTCAGACCTCCTATGTATCTAGCAGTGGTCTGCTCTTCTGGTTCCATAAGCTCTCTTTTTAACATAAGATTGTCGAACTCTGCTATGTACTCCTCCATACTAAGATTTTTTTGATTAAAATCATGAACTTTCAGAAAGATTTCTTGCTTATAGTTGTCAATAAGTATTTTCTTTTTAACTCCCTTTTTATTTTCTCCCATGTTACTATCTTACTCTTCCCTTCACATTCTCTTTGCTTATTCATATTTTTCCACCAAAAAGGTGTATTCCTTCTAAGTTTGAGTGTCACAAGCTTAACATTCTTTTGTTCTGGTGGTTCATGAAAATCGAATATTCTTTCTACTATATTGAGCCAATTAATAAAGCCGTCAATATTAATTTTACCTTCAAATTCTAGAATATCCAACCTTGGAATTGTATTTGTTCTGCCATTCATCTTGGTCTCTACACCTTGCTTGAAATCTTCGAAACTCCCTTGGGTAAGAAGGTGTATCATTATCAGAACCATACATTTGACCAACATTTTTATACTAATTATTTGTGTTTCGAAATTCTTCAATAATTTTATTTTTTTTCTGGTAGATTATGTAACAAACATTATAGTTGTAACTTCAAGGATTCAACGTTATCTTCACGGCCACTACCTTCACCAACTGTATCTTTTCCATTTTGCCTTGTCATGATCTCTAGCCTTCAGCTCTGATATTAAACTGATACCGGGAAGGGAGAAAGATGAATGAAATTTAAGAAAATAAGAGAAACCATAAGTCAAGTCGTAGAATAGAAACAAACTCGAACAGAACTTATGTAAAATAGATAAAAAGTCACCACCAAGTTTAATATCATAAGAAGATACAGAAAATTCACCACCTCAAGAAAATTACACAAGGATGCAGAACTAAATCAAAAGACTCACCACTCAATGAAATATCCAAGAGATACAAAGTTCTAGAGAGACTCCAAAGAGCTTCTGCCAATACAAATTAAGTACCAAAAGTTCTTTTTAGCCCTAGAATATCAAAATAAGTACTAGTGCATGAAATATCCCTTCATGCATAGGTAACTATGACATTAAGTGCTTTACATCTGCCACCTAACCTCTTTAATGAATTCCTTGGTCATGAAGAAAGGTATCCTGAAATAGTTTTAACTTTGTCCAATGAATATGCTCATGAGCTATCATTTTTTAGTAGGGTGGATTAAAAACTCTAAAATATTATAGTGGATTGTGGGAAATACCATAGAATCAACAAGATGCATAAGTGTTTATTGTAACAAATTAGACACTCATGTGTTACTAGGTTTGGATTATATATAGATAATAATATTCTTAAATTAAGATAGATTCATATCTATTGAATGCATTAATTTTGAAGGTGTAATAATGAAATTCAAAATTATCAAAAGATTATAATATTTCATAATATTATGGCATATTTTTCAAAATTATAATAGTTATACTTATATCTGAATATTATAGACAAAAAACTACTCCTAGCTATATATAATAAAAAATTGATTCAAATTAGATTATATATAAAGACTAAAGATACCATATTGCTTTATATTTGATAATATTGAGTTAAACAACTGAGGAAAATTGGCATGCCTATTAATTGTGACATAATTGTTGACACCCTTCAAGGAATCTTATCATTGCATCTCAATTCTTTTCTTCCTTTTGCCTTCTTGTTTTGTAATTTTTGGATGTAAGATAATTTTATTATTAAGTTTTTTAATACAAACAGTTTGTTTCTTGTTAGAAAGTTAATGTAATTGTATGTCTTTTGCATATATTGTGTTAAAAATAATCCTCACAATACTTATATAGATTGAAATTCAGAAATCGAATAGCAGCTATTACATAATATCAAATGTATCAAAACACCAATATGAATAGATTCTCTTTTTCAGATCTACTATAACTATGTTCGGAACATATTACTTGAATAAGAACGAATAACATAAAAATATCATCTTATCTTTAGCCTTTGATATATCTTCCTTTATCAGGGGCATCAATGTAGTAATTATAGTATTAACAAACTAATGATATAAATAAAATCATTCGACAAACTTTCTTTTTTGGTCATCTCGATCATATATGTTATTAGAAGTCTATAAACATCTTTCATTATTGAATTCATATTTTTAGAACTATTTGTTTTTATTGTTACATACCATCATCTTGGAAAAAATGCAGCAGCTCACTTCTCTCTGTCTAAATCTGAAATCCAACGATAACTTTTAAGATGTTTTCTATCAATTTTCATGTATTTTTATTAAACTTGAACTCAGTTGGTGCTCACAAGGTAGTCCACAAAACTCTAGCCACTTCTCTATTTGTTGTCACTTATTAAATTCTTTAAAAGATGGATCATGCAGTAATAGTGATGTGAATTCAATAATATTTCTTTTACCGTTATAAAAATTCTTGAATTTCTATCATTGGCAATATTTAAAGAACCATAGTACACTTCAATAATTTTTCTCAACTCAAGAAAGAAACCATTTTCATAGCTCTCTCCCTTAATCTCTACTACTCTAATGTTATAAGTTCTTAGATTGATCAACGGTTGTCACCACCATGAAAACACCACGGTATTTTATAGATCAATATACTATATCTATGCCAATAACTAGATGAATGCATTGAATAAAACTACAGAAACATGCATCGAGTGCCCCAAAAACCTATCGGAAACATCCATCCTTTATAGTTAAACAAACAATCATTTCATAGTCATAAACTTTCAACTCTCATAGGAAAAATATTAACTCATTATCAGATCCATCAAAATCTCCATGAACTTCATTGTTATACTCTTATAATGAGTATATATCTATCACATGTTAGATATGCTTTTCTATATGAAATCACCTCTCCAAATTTTTTTGAATATACGCAATGATCATCTTCGGAGTTGATATGACAAATAGTGACCTGACCGCCACGTCGGCGTGGTCGACCCGACGCGGGAAGCTGGTTGGACGCCAGTATGGGGGCGCCAGTGGCCGTACGACCGACTTGACACAAGCAAGGTCGACACCCTTACCTGCAGACGCATGCCTTACCGCAAGGACGGCGGGCATGGTGGAAGGGTACGACGGCATGGTAAGCCACAAGGGCAGTAAGGTTGTCAGGTACGAATGACCTACAACATCCACAGGTACGAATGACCTACAACACCCACTATATAAGCTCCTGCACCTCTACGGAGCAAGGGGATGGGAAATCAACCACAAAAACTAACTTAATCATCGGAGGGGTCACGTCGGGAACTTACCCGACCTGACCTCCTTGCAGGAACCGACGCTCGACCCGACCTGTGGAGCCTCCTCCTGACCCGCGCTCCACCACTCCAGCAACCAACCCCCGTGACGAGATACGAGGGATCCATCCATCTAGCCGAATACCGACTCCGTCCCGAGACGACCACAGGCGAACTAGCGCACAAGGGCCTGAACCAGCAGTGCTCGCTCAGCGGCGACGGGGGCAGACCGTATCCAATAGGCAGGCACCAGATTTGGCTCTAACATTTCAGTGCTAGAAGGAGGAAGCATGTCGCAAGAACGCCCGTTTGGGAACTCAGGTGCGGAGCATCACCCGGAACCTGACCACCCTCGACCAACCGAGGAGGCTGCAGTAGCCGTGCCGACTCCCAACTGCTTTTGGAGGATAATGACCGACCCGGGGTTCCCTTCACCTGCATCCAACCCCGCGCCGTTCATGGTCATGGCCGAGGCTTTCCTCGGCCTCACCAGCCAAGTCCAAGCATTAGCGGGAATGGTGCAGACCATAGTCCCGTATCTGCCCCAGCTCGTGCATTCGACGGCTCACCAATCGGCTCCCCCGATGGCACCCCCGCAAATGGAGTCACCAACGGCCCCGAACCGGGGGGTCCCGCCCGAGGTAGAGCCGCCACAGCCTCAAGTCGCCGAAGCCCGCGCAGCTTCCCCAACCCCAACGCCAGCCCGATCACAAAGTCGCTCCTATAATCCGGTACCAACCGAGCCATCCTTGAAGGGCTGAAGAAAAGGATTTCCAGCACCATGACCTCCTGGGTAGAGGAACTCCCGAGTATTCTCCGGGCGTCGCGGACGACTCCGAAAACCCCGATGGGGGAGTCCCCCTATAGCCTGGCTTTCGGGACCGATGCTGTGCTGCCTCCCGAGGTGGTTTTCCCGACCCTTCGAGTCTAGACCCAGCGTGACGAGGAGTCCAACCAACAGCTCCGTGAGAAACTCAACCTACTAGAGGAAAAGCGAGCCGACGCCCATCTCCGAGAATTAGCCTATAGAAGGGTCATCACTAAGCTGTACAACCGTCGGGTATGCCCTCGGTATGTTGAGATGGGCAACCTGGTGCTTCGGAAGACTGAGGTCAGTGACCCGACTCGGTCCCGCGACAAGCTGGTTCCGAATTGGGAGGGCCCTTACCGAGTCATCGACGTTATCCGAGACGAGACTTATACGTTGGCAACAATGGAGGGGCGAGTGTTGTCGAGAACTTGGCACATCACAAACTTGTAGAAGTTTTACGCATAATATATCGGTAAAACAACCCGACTTGTATTGATTAAAAGTAAGTACAAAAGATGTCGGGAACAAAAATGAGGCTTTTCCCGACCCGGATTACAATTTGAAAAAGAAAATTTGTCAGGAACAAAATGAGCTTTTCCCGACCCGGATTACAATTTGAAAAGGAAAATTACAAGTCAGGGCTCGGGTGGGACCGAGTCGTCAAAGGCCTACTGCCTCTCCATCGACACCAGGTCATCCTCGGGATGGATGGTGAACGGGTCTTCTTCAACTTCGGCGTCTGGATGTCGGGCGCGGAAGCAGGCTAACGCCACCCGATACCCATACTCGTACGTCACCCGACCCATTCTCTTCAGGCCTTCTTTGAAGCCGAGAGACTCCTTGTACTGGACGACCGATTGCCTAGGCAGCTCGGCTCGGGCGCTCTTTGGTCCTTCACGGCCTGTAGTAGCTCGTCGTCCATCTTCCGAGCCCTTACTCGCGCTTCCTTCAGCAACCGTTGGGCATCGCCCAGGTGGCTCCGAACCTCATGCAATTCCTTCTCCGAGACCTCGCGCCTTAAGAGCTCCTCGCCCCTCTCGCTCTCGGTCTTCTCGAGCTCCTCTCGCAACTCGGATGCGCGCTCCTCAGCTTGGCGACCGCCTCCGGACCCCGTTGGATTTTAGAGCGTCAAGCTCTTCTTGTAGCTCTTGATCCGGTAGTCCATGAACGTGATCAGTCGACCCGCATCATGGACTCGGTCAAAGAGCGTCATTTGGAAGTATTGGCTCTGCACGAAAAAGCAACTGTTAGAAGCTCGGTAAAGGGAAAACCTGAGCTACCAAGGCATGGGTCGGGAAGCTTACCAGGACCATCTCCTTTGCAGCTCGGGCCATCAGGACTTCTGAGGGGAGTGTATAGAGCTCCCGCGCTAGTTGGGGGTGGAGAAGTCCCCTTTGGAACTCTTCTGCTGCCGTCGAGTTATTCCAAACTTTCGTCGAGTTCTTCAGCCCCTTCCATCTGGCCTTCATCTCCTTCTCGGGGTCTTGATGCCCCAGGTCGGACATTAGCAAGGCATAATAACCTGCGTCGCCCTTATGCACCTTTGTTTTAAAAAGGTCCTTCATTGACCTTGGATGCTTGTGGGCCGGTGAAGCGCCCCCCTCCTCGGACCCGTCGGGCGCCTCGGGCTCCTCCGACGGCGCCGCTGGCTCCTTGCCTTTGGATCGGGAGCGAGACTCCCCCTCGTCGGGATGGGACTTGTGCCTCCTCATCAGCACCTTGACCTTCTTGTGGCGCCTCATCGTATCCTCGGCCTGGCCGGTCGACGTGACGACCGACCTCTTCGACGAAGCCTTCGGGACTTCCCTCACAGGAGAAGCACCGACCTCCCGGGCGGTGAGGCGGGTCGGAGGGGCATTGCCGCTTGCCACCTTGGGCATCTCGCAGAGCTCCCCGAGGTCCATCCGATCTGCATCCCGACCAACAGGTTAGTGAGCAGTTAGAAAGGCTAAAGTAGAGTAAAATAATAGTACCCCTAGAGGCTGGGTTGAGACCCACCTCGACTAGCCAAAGCTCGACCATCTCCTTGATCGCAAGTGAAGAGGAAAGAATCCCCTTCAGTCTGTCGACCAGGATGGTTTCCTTCTCAGATAAGTACGGGGAGGCGTTGTCGATCGGGTGTGCCGACCAGTCGAGCCTAAACCCCCAAACTGGACCACTAACATAAAGGTAGCGGGACTTCCAACCTTTGTTATTGGAATGTGCCCCGCTGACTCAAAAACTGACCCGGGCGGTGAGGTAGTGACCACCCCGACTCTTGCAGAGGCGAAAGCACGCCATGAACAAGTCCCAAGTCAGGATAATCCCGGCCCCTCGGCATTCGCCCAAAAAGACGACAAGGTAGCGCCACAAGTTGGGCGCTGCCTGGCTGGGAAAGATCCTCCACCACCTCAGGCATTCTTTGATGAGTGGATGCAGAGGAAATCGGAGACCGGCCTCCAGAGCATCCACCGAGATGCACATGTCGGGAGCATCCAAACTATAGGGGCGCTGCCCGGGCTGCGAAACGTGCAATCTGTATTCGGTCGGGATGTTGTACCGCTCCCTAATCACGGCAAGTGACCCCTCGGTCACCGTCGTATCTAGGTCATGATCTGACTTCATGACCTCTAGATCCCTCAGAACCCTCGCGTCGACAAGCGACGGGGGCCCGGAAGACGCTCCCGAGGAATCGACCTCGGGATCACATCGACTCATCTCCCCGACCCCGGGGAAGAAATGACCCTGACATTACTCGAGGAGTCCGAGGAGGTCATCTCGACCTGTTCAAAAAAGAACTACCGACTGAAGGGGCGATGGGTGGCTAAGAAGGTCCGAGGTAGAAGCAGGGAAGGGGCCAAATGAACAAGTGAGGTCTCAGTCCGGCCACATCGAACTTATAGCGCCCAGGGGAGTCGTTTCAGCTTCCCGAGGCAAAACGGAGCGCCGCCACCCCAAAAGCCACCCAGCGCATTAAATGCGCCATTACTCCGACCGAAACCCTAAGCTGACGACCAAAAAATAAAAAATAATAATAATATAATATATATATAAACATAACAGTAACATTAAATAAATAAATAAGAGGGTTCATAAGATAAGGGCGAGGGCACCCGAGTTCACCTTCTCGGCCAAATCCCAGGATTTGTGCCCGAGTTCACCCTCTCGGCCAAATCCCCAGGATTTGTGCCCGAGCTCACCTTCTCGACCAAATCCCAGGATTTGTGCCCGAGTTCACCTTCTCGGCCAAATCCCAGGATTTGTGTCCGAGTTCACCTTCTCGGCCAAATCCCCAGGATTTGTGCCCGAGCTCACCTTCTCGACCAAATCCCAAGATTTGTGCCCGAGTCCACCTTCTCGGCCAAATCCCCGGATTTGTGCCCGAGTTCACCTTCTCGGCCAAATCCCAGGATTTATGCATGAGTTCACCCTCTCAGCCAAATCCCCAGGATTTGTGCCCGAGCTCACCTTCTCGGCCAAATCCCAGGATTTGTGCCCGATTCCACCTTCTCGGCCAAATCCCAGGATTTGTGCCCGAGTTCACCCTCTCGGCCAAATCCCCAGGATTTGTGCCCAAGATCACCTTCTCGGCCAAATCCCAGGATTTGTGCCCGAGTTCACCCTCTCGGCCAAATCCCAGGATTTGTGCCCGAGTCGCCTTCTCGGCTACATCCCAGGATTTGTGCCCGAGTCCACCTTCTCAGCCAAATCCCAGGATTTGTGCCCGAGTTCACCCTTCGGCCAAACCCCAGGATTTGTGCCCGAGTTCGCCTTCTTGGCCAAATCCCAGGATTTGTGCCCGAGTCCACCTTCTCGGCCAAATCCCAGGATTTATGCTCGAATTAGCCTTCTCGGCCAAATCTCAGGATTTGTGCCCGAGTCCACCTTCTCGGCCAAATCCTAGGATTTGTGCCCGAGTTCACCCTCTCGGCCAAATCCCAGGATTTGTACCCGAGTTTGCCTTCTCGACCAAATCTCAGGATTTGTGCCCAAGCTCACCCTCTCGGCCAAATCCCAGGATTTGTGCCCGAGTTCACCCCCTCGGCAAAATCCTAAATTCAAATTCCCGAGCTCATGCTCGGTCGGATCGGTCCCTGCACCATTCAAATTCCCGAACTCAAGCTCGATCGGATCAGCTCCTACGCCATTCAAATTCCCAAGCTCATGCTCGGTCGGATCGGCCCATGCACCATTCAAATTCCCGAGCTCATGCTCGGTCGGATCAGCTCCTGCGCCATTCAAACTACCGAGCTCATGCTCGGTCGGATTAGCTCCTGCACCATTCAAATTTCCGAGCTCATGCTCGGTCGGATCAGCTCCTACGCCATTCAAACTTCCGAGCTCATGCTCGATCGGATCAGCTCCTGCATCATTCAAATTCCCGAGCTCATGCTCGGTCGGATCAGCTCCTGCGCCATCCAAATACCCGAGCTCATGCTCGGTCGGATCGGCTCCTGCACCATTCAAATTCTCGAGCTCATGCTCGGTCGGATCAGCTCCTGCGCCATCTAAATTCCCGAGCTCATGCTCGGTCGGATCGGCTCCTGCACCATTCAAATTCCTGAGCTCATGCTCGGTCGGATCAGCTCCTGTGCCATTCAAATTTTCGAGCTCATGCTCGGTCGGATCAACTCCTGCACCATTCAAATTCCCGAGCTCATGCTCGTTCGGATCAGCTCCTGCGCCATCCAAATTCCCGAGCTCATGCTCGGTCGGATCGACTCCTACACCATTCAAATTCCCGAGCTCATGCTCGGTCGGATCAGCTCCTGCGTCATTCAAATTTTTGAGCTCATGCTCGGTCGGATCGGCTCCTGCACCATTCCAATTCCCGAGCTCCTGCTCGGTCGGATCAGCCCCTGCACCATTCAAGTTCCTGAGCTCCTGCTCGGTCTGATCAGTCCCTGAGCTCCCACTTGGGACTAGTCCAGAGCCACCACGAGCCAGCAGCTAAGCACAAGACCTCATCGAGCACCTCGAGAAGGTCTTCCCAGGGGCGGGGAAGAATGATATGGCAAATGGTGACTTGGCCGCCACGTCGGCGGGCCCTCAGACAACTGGCCCGTCGACGTGGCCGACCCGACGCGGGAAGCTGGTCGGACGCCAGTATGGGGGCGCCAGCGATCGTACGGCCAACCTGACACAGGTAAGGTCGACACCCTTACCTGCGGACGCATGCCTTACCGCAAGGACGACGGGCGTGGTGGAAGGGTACGACGACATGGTAAGCCACAAGGGCAGTAAGGTTGCCATGTACGAATGACCTACAACACCCACTATATAAGCTCCTGCACCTCTACGGGGCAGGGGGATGAGAAATCAACCACAAAAACTAACTTAATCATGAGAGGGGTCACGTCGGGAACTTACCCGACCCGATCTCCTTGCAAGAACCGACGCCCAACCCGACCTGTGGAGCCTCCTCCTGACCCGCGCTCCACCACTCCAACAGCCAACCCCCGTGATGAGGTACGAGGGATCCATCCATCTAGCCGAACATCGACTCTGTCCCGAGACGACCACGGGCGAACTAGCGCACAAGGGCCTAAACCAGTAGTGCTCGCTCAGCGACGACGGGGGCAGACCGTATCCACTGGGCAGGCACCAGATTTGGCTCTAAGAGGAGTATATTGTTCATTTGCAAGAACTTATTCTTTGATTTCTTTAGCTAAAAAATTGCTAATGCAAGATGGATGAACTTGATTTTTCCTAGGCATATTGCATTAGTGCTTAGTTGATGAACTTTGTAATTTGACACGTATCGCCTTCATGAGAAACTATCATCCATCCATAATGCTGAAACCTTATATCGTGCTTTAAGCTCATAAATTCTACATGAATTTTCATTTTAAAATTCCTCCTTATAATATATTCTTTTTTAAACTCTAAAATATCTTTAAATACCTACCTATAAGATATGAAGGGCTTATGTGTCAAATATCATAAATAAATTATTATATTAAATATTATAATATGAACAATCATAAATTATTACCTATTCAATGTATAGATCATTGATAACAACTTCATCTTCATTTGGATAGAGAGTTTAAGTATTAAGGTTGAAGTCATAGTCTTTCATAATCCTATCCTCTAATAGGTTTTTATGATTGAATTTGATAAGCTCACTAATAAATAATATCATGAGCATCAAATGTATTATGATTTATATCTTCTTCAACTTCTTTCACTATTCCTTTACTTAGCTCACTTTTTTCAAATATCCTATAAATATCTTTATTGCCATCTATTAAGAATGTCTTATTCAAATCAAAATTTTAAGTTTATGGTTTTACAGAAGAAGATCCTTCAATTTGCTTTTTATAATTCATGATCGCTTTCAAAAATAAAATTTAATATTTGAAGTTGTTCCTATTGCTTGGTTTGGTATCTGATGACTACTTCCCAAATAAGGTTAATGTTTCATTGAAACTGTCTATCTTGTATAAAAAATTAAATATTTTATTCAAAAGAGGATCATCCCTATTATAAGTAGACTATACCTAAATGACATTTGAAGCTAATAATACCAAAAATATATTCATCTAATATTACATATTTTTTATTATTGTAGTAAATAATTTAATGATGTATTGAATGATAAATCGATGGAATTGGCATTTCAAAGACACTATAAAGAACAATGTCTAGGCTTCAGCAACATAAAAAATGATGCAGTTGGCATTTCAGCGACACTAGAAAGAACAATATATAGGCTTCATCAACACTAAAAATTCTTCACCAAGACAATGATCAATTATGTAGTGATTCAGCGAGGCTATGCATAATTAAATGTAGTTATGACGATAAATCATGGTTCAATCGACAACCACACAATAGCCATTAGCAAAAAGGTGAATATGTTGTTGGCGAAAAGGTGATGACAATCTCTTGTCCCATTGGCGATGATGACCATCAAGGCTTAATGGAAGGGCGATGACAACATCCTATCCTAGTGATGGCCACTGCAATCATCGAGATACAACGGGAAGTCAATGGTAACATCTTTCTTACCAACAATCATGACTACCAACACTTAGTGAGAAGATAATAATGACCTCTGCCATTGCAATCACCAAGGCCTAGTAAGAAGGCACAGCTACGGCTCATTCTATCGCTAGGTTAGGCCAAGAAATACTAACAGAGTTTTTGTTGACAACGACAATAACACTCAACAACAAAAAGATTAATAACAATGAACTTTTTCTTTTTTTTTCTATTGCATAGGATATGGTTGATAGTTTGCGAGTAAAAGATGGGATAATTTAGGTCTAAATTAAATCAAATAGTTGTAGAGTATTATTTTTTTTAGAGACAAATCCAATGGGTCCAATTTGATATCAAGCAAATAGGTGCAGCTAAAAAAATCTGGAGACAAATAGTGTCATTAGATAAATATTTTTTATTTATAGAGTATATTTTAGTCATAATATAAAAAATACCCTCATGGCAAAAATTAATGTAGACGTAGATTTACCAATTTATTGGTTATTTTTTTATTTATAAAAAGTTTTTTAGAAAAAAAATGTCTTGCGTAGTACAAATCGGGGTGACATCTGAGATAAATCGTCGTTACTGAAGACTTATATATATATATATATATATATATATATATATATACGATGGCCACGTGGAGCGAGCACTTGCCACAGAACCATGCAAATCCACGCTATCTTGCCACGCGGCACGCTTCGAAACACCACCTTCATGTTTCACTGGTGTAATTCGTTTACGCTTCAACGCATACCTACCGGTCAGACCCACTGGTGGGACCACTTTCAAACCCCGCACTTATTGCACTTACGAGACGGGTAATTGTCGTGAGGGTAAAGAAAGGCCACTCCTGCTACCAAACGTGACCGCTGCCGTGGGTTTCTCACTGCTTTTTCTTCGCTACCAATCTTCCTCCACCCTCTCGATCCAATTGCGACTAGGGTGCCAAAATCTCCTCTTCCATTGATCCACTCCGCTTAAACTTCTTGATTGCTTACGATGGATTACGAACAGCGGGCAAAGGTATTGCAAGACCACAAATCTTTCGGAAACTCCAGAGGAGCGATCTCCGAATTCATCGTCCCCCACCTCCTCAAATTGTCAGTCAATTAATTATGCCTTCTATTTACCTTTTGGGATTTTTTTCTCTCTTTCTTTGTTGAATTTGTTCTTCTTTTCATGTACATATTCAGATATGGATCGCGTGCCACGGCACGTCCATTTTTTTTCGTAAATCATGAATCTAATCGAGTCGTTTGTGAGGGTAAAAGGTCATTTCATATGATGTTATATTGAAGAGTTCCATTCAGTAAGATTGGAGAACTAGCATAAATAGCGCTTTTATTCCGACCGTCCATCAAGGTCTCTCTCAAGTCTGCTACAACTCTGAAACATGGTGATCCCATGGCACAGGATATGAACCTCACATCCCGTGTTAGGGTTAGTATTCCTTTGGCATCGAGAATCTTCGCACGGGGCTAGACGGCTTCAGTTTAACATACTCTGACGGAGCAGCAGCTTGTATTTGGGGATAAAGCTTCGAAGGGCAGGGGAGTGAAAGGGAACGGTGGCGAGATTGTGCGTATGGATCGGCAGTAGCAGGTGCGCCAGTCCCACAACGCAATCTTTCGATTATCTTTCTCTTTGTTCTAATTTTGGTTTATGATTGCTTATTTCTCTTTCCAATCACCTGCCTGATGTTCCCTCCTCCTTTATGACGATGTTGATTCACCGCGGAAATAATTGGGTATTTTGTGGAACGCCGTGCCTTCAACTTGTTTGGTTAAATGCATATTAGCGTGCAGCATCTTCTTTTACCAGCTGATTTGTCTTTAGAGATTGATGCAATTGGTGTTGCATCACGGGAATTTAGGAGTGATTCCAATCAAGTTAACTGTTTAGGAACTGTGGAAATCTATACTGTGGAAAGAGGAAAAATCAAAGAGTGTTCACAAACCTAGATAATCAATGCAAAATCAGTCGGCAGTAGACTTATAGGTCAGTTATGAGGATGTTGTTGTTTTCGAAACCTTACTCTTAGATGTCATCCTGATCTGTGTGCCCATGTAAGCGAGTTACCAACTTCTTTGATCATCTAAGACATGCTAAATATATAAATTTTGCAAGGATTAGGTATTGGTGGACATGTCTTCACTGACCTTGAAAACGTGTTGTGATTTCTTCTGCTTGAAACAGGCAAATGTTGAACATTTGATAAAAATGGTGTTGATGATGCACAACAAAATCAAATAGACAGACATATTAAGTAATAGTTGGGGAGAGGAGATTTGAGTTTAAGAAGGCACGCTATGCATTACCCTAATCTTGGCTACTATGTCAAGGGTTTTGCGCCTCAGAGTCATTCCCAAGGTATGATCCTGAGCTTGGTCTCGATCCCTTCAGCGTCATGCTTGCCAATTGGTTTTAGATACCCAAGTTCTCAGCCGGTTCTCAAATGAAGTTATATTATACCGAACAAAAATAGATGGAGACGCAGAAAGTTAAAAAAGTCAAAAGGAGTGTTGGCATAGGAGTTATATTTCTGTACATGACTTTGTTTTGTAGAAGAGAAGACCCCCTTGTAAGATAAATGAAGATGGAAGGAAATAAGGTGATGATTTTGCACCTGGAAAACTGATCATTTATGGAGGGAGTGATGAGAGATTGTGTGTAAGATGTTCATTCCCATTGTCCAAGTATTTCTCTTGAAACAGTGAAGTAAAAAATATAACAACACGTGACAAAAGGCCAAGTCGAAAGAGATTTACAAAGGCAATATTAAGTTGTTAACCTCTCAAATAAGTGGAATATCTAACAGGAGAACCATGTGCTGAAATTCTAATCGAACTAGCACTGTATAAACTGTTTCATTAGGAGGAGTTATTGAGTGTCCAAGAAGCCTTCTTATATAGTATATTTATTACTAGCAATGTTCAGCCATTTTGAATTCAAAACAAATGTATAAGGAGAGAACTGTTGCCATTAAGAGAAGTCATTCTCGTTTGTTAGTATGCACAGTTGCTAACCTATCCGGATGATTGTTACTCGTCTCTGTTATTCTCTGAGATGTTTTATGAACCGTGTACTTGTCATTGAACTTACATGAAATGACAGTTCTATCCATGCACTCCTTCCTTTCTCAAACATGTAAAACCAAACTAACAAGTACACAGTGTCATACAGGATACAAATGTTTATGAAGCATGTTCTACGTTAGCAAAACCAGAGTGTGGTTGATGACTTAAGTCTCACATGCATCTCTTGAATTAATATATGAGGATTAATCTATTATTGTAGACATATGTAGATAAACGGAGGTGTAGGTTTGATGCAGTAGTTTGACCATTGAAAAGGTTGGCGGGTTCCTTTCAGAATTTATAAATCTAGGTAGTATTTCCTCTCACCTTGTCTTTGTTAGGTTGACTTTGTTTCTTTAGATCTTAGATGGCTTGAAACCAACAAGAATTTACTAGCTTTGTGGAATTCTATTTATTCTTTCTTGGATCATATGTATTAATAGATGAAAATTTATACAAATCCTTTTAGCAGATTCATGCTATCAACTAAGATCACTGCATTAGTGATAGATTTAATGCAGTAGTTTGACTTTTAAAAAGGTTGCAGGTTCCTTTCAGAAATCATAAACCCAGGTGATAGGTGAAAGGAAAGATGAAAATTAAGAAACTAATGAAATAAGCCATAAGGTTAAAGAACACTATTGCCTAGGAAATGTTAGTGGTGTCACTTCACCTAATCTATTGTGATAATAAGTATGAGGTAATATATCTTGTACTTCTTATACTGGCAATAATGGGTCTAAGGATCAGTCGAGGTTGGACAACATCGATTGGGTTTGGTCTCAATCAGCACACTTGGACTAGGACCTTGGATCTGAAGACCATAATAAATCATGTTTTTTTATTAAAATTTAAGGTATTAGCATATGACAACTCAGTGGAGAGTCATGTCAACACAGTGCTGGGTCATGCCCCCCATGCCTAATCCAATACAATTGGCAATGATATGTTGCACATCACCTGGCAAGGTGTTCCATAAACTTAGAAATTCTGGATAGTCGTTGGGGATCATTGTCAAAACTCTACAGTTTATGGATTATTTAATCTTTAAAAAGATTATGAGATACAAGAAGAGTTAAATTCAAGATTACTTGTAACTATTTTGGTTTTGTTGTGGTTTTAATACATGAATATTCTTCATTGATGGATTGTTATGCTATCCTGTATAGTGATAACCTATTGAATGTTCATAGTTGGTGGTACGAATACCAATTAATATGTCAGAAGAAAGTTAAGATCAAAGAATTATGGAATAACACACCCTTAGGTGGGCTGTTTTATTTTTTTCTTTCCCTCATTCATTTGTCTCCGCCTTTTATTATCTTGGGAGTGTCAATTGTGATTGTGATACATGTAGGTTTCTGATAGTAGATTAACATGCAGGCTTATGTGAGCGGAAAGATCTAGTTTTGATGATTTCGTCAAAGATTTTTAGTCATTAATGATGTTCGAGCCTTCTTTGTCATCTCATTCTTCTATTCATAAAAACAAAATTCATGTGATGGTTATCACTCACTATTTCTGTTTGCTTTTTCAGCAAGCTCTGTATTTTAATTACATAGAGGATGGTATCTAATTGTCCTCATTCTATTTTATTATGTTTTTTTTTTTTTCCTGCTCCAGCAAAAATCATAATCTGGCGTCATGGGGAATAAGGCTGCAAAGCAAGAGACTAGGAAGGATGAGATCTTGGTAAGAGTCATGCCTCCACTAGACCAAGCCTTTGTTAGATGGCTTGCTCATGATGTCAAAAGATTACATTCTTTCGCCCCAAGAAATCCTCGTGCCATAAAGCCACCAGATCATTATATAGAGTACATGCGGCTGTATGGTTGGCTGGATCTCGACATGGATGATCCGGACCTGGCTTGTTTGATTAAGTAGTTTGTCGCCTTGCTATTGGCATGATGCAAGTGTCTCTCTGGCAGTTTAGTGGATTTCACAAATCGAGATTGCAACTTCACTTATTTATCTTTGAGAATATGTTGCAGAAAGACGGTCATCTCAACTGCTATGCAGAACGTAATCCATAAAGGTAATGTGTAGATTGCAAGTATTATGGTGTCTCGTGATGGAACTGACCACGTATTGATGGAATATTTTTTTGTTGAGGATACTGGTTTGGTTTTACGTGTTTTGTTGTACTTCACAGACAGCAGAAGATGACTTTTGATTGTGTCAAATTGGAAGGACTATTAGGTTGATACGAGTCAATAATACTGATTGGATGCATGAGTTTGATCCGAGTCAAACTGGAAGGACTATTATGGTACTTTATCGAGCTGAGTTGTGTATGTATTTATGTAGCTGAATGATTCTATCGACATTTCTCCATGTTGAAATCAGTGGAAAAGTAACCAACAACTACTAAAGTATTACTGGTAATTGCGGTTTATACCCCAATACTTTGGCATTATCGCCGTAAAATGCATACAAATTAGACGTGTGCGAGAAAAAGAGAAATCGCGAGGAATTGGCGCACGTCGCTTAATCCAACGGCTACCCTCTGCGCTTTGGACAACTGTCCCAAACACTCCTTGCTCTTGGTTCCCTGTTCGTTCTAACATTTGAACAGCTGTGTGTAGGTGCATAACTTGACCGTCCATGAAAGCTGCCTCTCATCCGACGACCGTGCGATGCTGACGGCGGTGTCGAACAAAATTTTAATATATTTAATGAATTATCTAGTTAAATAATTATTTAAACGGGGAGGGAGTGACCCATATCCGCACCAAGTCTGAATACTATTTATTTCCACCCTTGCTTTTTAACCTATTGAAGTAGGAATAAGCAATAAAATATTTTATTTAATTTTATTGATTCATCATCAATTTATATATATGAAGATCGAAAGATTTCTCTCAATTAATCTATGAGATTTCACTATTTAATTGAGAAAATCATAGTTAAATCATACCTTCAATCATGCCCCCATAAGATCAAGCTCCTGTCAAGAATGTCGATCTTGAATCGATGTCGATGAATCTGAATGAAGGAGGCCGATGTGTTATCAACCGCGATGAAGATCTGATGACGATCGATTTTGACGACAATGTCAGCCTGGTTGAGGAGGTTGTTGTGTTGTCAACCGCGGTGAAGATCTGATAGTGGTTGATTTCGACGGCGATATCAGCCTAGCTGAGAAGGAGCAGACGATTCTGCTGGAGCCAAGTTCAACGGTTTGATTAGATTGGACTATCATGCCCTCACAAGATCAAACTCCTGTAAAGGAAGCAGATCTTGATCCGATGTTAAGAAATCTGAAGGAAGGAGACCGCTATGTTGTCAACCAAGATGAAGGTCTGACGGCAGTTGACTTCCGCGACCATGTAAGCTTGGCTGAGAAGGAGGGTGCAGACATTACAGGAAGAGGAGGTTTAGCACGGGGCATGCGCAATAGCATGGATGAAGCAGAAGGCAGAAGTTGTTCTGTTTCTATTGCACTACAGAAGAAGACACTGGCAACACCGAAAGAAGAGGTAAGAAGCTGTCGTTGGACAGCGAAGGGCTACCATTGGCAGAGGAGTGGTAGCAGGAGTCGGCGTCGACGGGTGCATTATGAACACCAATCGCTAGAAGATGCTGGCTATTGTCAACGAAGAGTGGGCGATGGCGATAGGAGGATGAGGAGTCACCAGGGGATCATCCTCTATTGCTAGAGATTTGATCAGATAGACAAATCTAATCAAAAGAAAGAGTTTGCTATCGTTTGACAACAATTGAATTGAGGAGGAAGGCAATGGTGGTGTTCCTTCTTGTTGAAATGCTGGCAGCAAGGAGGGAAGGGCAGTGACTATGGGGAGCGAGCAACAACAACAAGATGGCAAGGGAGGCAGAGTGCTTCTGGCGGTTGATAGGAGCACCGTCGATGCGGCTGGGCAATGGGAAATGATGGCGATGGTGGAGAAAAGGTAGCGGCTGGAAGATTGTCGTGGAAAACAGGGGAGCAGTGGTAGCGGTGGGCAGCAGGTGATAGATTGCTACAGGCAACAACGTTGTGTAGCGATAGATCGTTGTTGATCATAGTAGATCGGCGAGAGATCGCTACGGGCGACTGATGGAAGCAGAGGAGGGTGTTGACAGGGAAGGTGGAGAAGGGGGCAGCGGATCCGCCAAAGGAGAGGCGGGTGGTGCAACCGGAGCTGCACAGGGCGTTGGACCTATTTGAGGCAAGTAGGTGCCTAAGCGACATGGCTTGGTCCGGGTGGGCTACGACAGTAGGAAGAAGCAATGACGCTGCTGTTGGCAGAGGCACAACTATGGCAGAGGTAAGAAGATACAACTGGACAGCAAGGGGCTTGGCTCTAGCGTGAGCAGAGAATCGAGAGAGAGGATCCTCGGGAGAACTAAGGGCTGCAACAGCAGAGGATCATCCTCTGATCTGGAGGGAAGGCAACGGGGGATACAATAGATGGCTGCCGACATTGAAGATGTCGTGGCCAGAGGCAATGCCGAGTCGATCCAAAGGACGATCTAGTGGAAGTGAACGTCCCAGATGGCAATGCGACCCTAGCGACCCTCAACAGCGAGGAAGATAGATAGCTCCCTCCATATTGAAATAGGAAGGTGAGGAAGGCGCTAGCAGCAAGGGGAGGAGATGGTTGCTGGGACTGGGGTGATCGGCTGCGACGGTTGTGGCAAAACGAAAGGCGCAACTGGCAGTTATGTGGGTTGCAACGGTGACAGAGGCGACGACAAGATGGGTGTGACTGGAAGCAGCAGGCGGAGATGAAGTTGTGATAGGGGATTACGATGCGGCTGTGGCAGAGGGCGTGGGTTACAACGATTGATAGGGGAGGATGCCTCTTTCCGATTGGTAGAGGGCGGTGGCGATGTGAAGTAGGAGATCGGTGGCTGAGGAAGATGAGGAAGGCAGCGGCGGGCACTAGCGACAACGGTGCCCTTCTTCGTGATGGATAGATTCGCCTCTATGACACCATGACACTCCTTTGAGTCCATCTCAATTCTGATCGACACTTGGCTCTTGGGTAGCTGAGCCCCTCTGAACTCATCGTCGCTTCCTCGCTCCTTTCGACCACCTACTTCAACACCTCTATGTTCTTTGAGCAGTTCCCCTTGGTCGATGGAAAGACAGACTACAATTCCCATGCATGGCCTCCGCCATCCTATTGTAGCGGCTCACACCGATTATGTTCTCCTTAGTTTATTTGATAGAATCAAACGCTGAAGGCACAATAATTTTTGCTTGGCTTCAATTTGTATACTGAAAACACATGCTAACGTGAGAGCATTTATGGAAGGTAGATTGAGACATGAGATGGAATTAATTGCTTCACCTTCTCAGAAAACCTAGAAACTTTTCTCCAACTTCAGCGTTCGGAAACATAGTGGGACCTTTTAGCCACTATATTTCTTTCCTGCTCTCTTCCTCTGGAATACTGTGCTGCGATCTGAAACACTTGTGTCATGAACAGGCTCCACAATCTCCTTCCTGCACACATGGATCTTTCTTGGATCAAAATATTTGGCCCTAGTGTGAGAATAATAGTGAACGTAACTATAATTTCAAAATAAGAGTTATGTTCCGAGCCAATTAATTAAGAAAAGAAGCAAAAGCACCTCATGAACATGGGTTTAGGGAGGATCAATGTAAAGTAGATAATTGCCCTCTAATTTAAAATGCTGGTCATTCTAAATGTAATAGCTCATAGAAAGCCGTACGAGTATGATTTTGCTAAAAAAATATGACGGTCATAAACTTTGTACAAATTTGAGATTCGATCTATTTTCACGCATTGTCTTGAAAATTTAAGATACTGGTCATTTCCAACATATTATTAGACCATTGGAACTTGTACGAATATGGTTTCACGAAAAAACGTGACGATCATAGATTTTGCGTAAAGTCGAGGTTCGATTAGTTCTTCGTGCACCGTCTCAAAAATTTAAAATACTAATAATTTCCAACATATTAGCTTATGGAAAATCGTACGAGCATGGTTTCATGAAAAAATATGATAGTTATAAACTTTGCACAAAGTCGAGGTTCGATTTATTTTCATGCACCATCTTAAATATTCAAAATACTGGACATTCACAATGTATTATTATTTTTGGTAAGTAAAGTTAATGTATTAGGTATAAAGTTTGTACAAAATAGCTTTGTCTACATAAGCCGTAGACTAAAGCTTGAAGCCTCTTAGAGTAGTCGAGAAGATTGCATCCCACCTCGAAAAGGTAGAATGTGCTCACTCCATCTAACTCATCTCCAAGAGTAGCCAAAATAAAATGTAGTCATGCCTATACATATTATAGACTATGATGCCATACTGTAGTCAATAAATAATAAAATATAATATTTAGATAGTCCTGAACTACTTGTGAATACATCACATTATGAAAGCTTTGCACCACTAAATACATTACATTCTTCATCATTATTTTTTAGATTATTAACTAATGATAAAATTGAATCTTATGAAGACCCATTTCTCTCTTCTTGTTAAGTGCTTCGTGTTCAGTTCCTGCTCCACACATGATCGTGAATCTCGAAGAATCTCTATCAGAAGTTGAGCTCTGTTTGTGTTGTGACACTCAAAGATTCTGTAATACCGGGGAAGGAAGAAAGAGGAATGAAATTCAAGAAGAAAGAAAAAAACTGATAGTCTCGTTGTAAAAAAGAAACAAACTCAGAACAGAACTTGCATAAAATAAATAAAAAGTTCACCACAAAGTTTAATGTCACAAGAGGATACAAAAAATTTACCACCTCAAGGAAATTAAATAATAATATAAAATTAAATAAAAAGACTCACCACTCAAGGAAACATCCAAGAGATACAGAGTTTTAGAGAGACTCCAAAGAGCTTCTTTCAATGCAATCAAGTATTTCCAAACACTTCTTTCTAACCCTAAAATACCAAAATAAGTACTAATGCATGAGACAACCCTTCATACATAGGGAACTAGGAAATTAAATATTTTATAACTAGTAACTAACTCCTTTAATGCATTCCTTGGTCATGAAGGAAAGCACCTTAAAAGAGCTTTTACTTTGTCCAAGGATCATGAGCTGTGATATTTGAGTGAGCTGGGTTAAAAGCTGTAAGACAACATTATGGGCTACAATTATAGGATCAACAATTGTTAGGAAACCTCAGCGGGAGCATTACATGCGCAGCGGAAGATTAAAACAAAACTGGTTTCCTACATATATCAAATCGTCGTGTAAAATATTGGTGCAAGAAAAAATCGCAAAACTAAAAACCGCGATAGGTGAGAGATTGATTACCTAGGGAGATTGTATATCCCTATTTTCCAGATCTAGATCAAGAGGATGAAGGAGGTCAAGTCTAGTGGTATCCACATGATGGATTTTTACAATGATGCTCCTCCAATCGTAGCACCAAGTCTAACAACCCTACATAGAGGGAGGGAGGAGAATAGGATAAGGCGGCCAAAGGTGCAGCCTATCTCATCTATGTGCCTCCCCTCCTATTTATATAAAGCCACCAAAACACTAGGAGTCCTTCCTTCCTTAGTGGGTATTGGATATTCATCCAATAACCCATTAACCTTGCATTATTGAATCTTTATCCAATAATCTTTTATGACCTCTAATTGTGCCTCATGCAAGGAGCCCATTAATTAGTGTAGGGTCTCATCTAATAAGAATATGGGCTAATTAGATCTATATCCAATCCTTTATTCGCTGAAGTATTCATCATATATGTGTGACCCTCTAGGCCCGATATTGAACTGGCCGCGAGTCGCTCCCATCAAAACTTCTTATGATATAGTAAATATTTATCCCCATAATAATTCGCTTGACTCATCGACTATAGACGTACTAGGCCACTGCGCCATAGTATTCAAACGGTAAAAGGGGATAGAATCCATCAAACATATCAATCTATAATTATCGTGTATCTATAGTCCCTTATCCAACTAATATCCTAGAGACCATATATTGGACATGTTATTGTCAGGCCACATACGAAATTCGTTTGAGTCTCACTCTAATCGGATTTTCCCGGAGAACTTATTCTCACTCAATCCAAATGACCTTGGCTAGAGATTTGTTTGAGCAAGCACACACGAGGTATTTCTCTCATGATATTGAGAGTGGATTATCCTTTATTCACACTCAATTAGCTTCGTAAGGTTGGCTACCAATCCTGATAATTGATTGTACCATATCTAAAATTTTCAAACCTGTAAGTCTGGCGTCAAAGAAAGGAGTACTCAAACAAGGCATCCTTGATGTCTCAAGACTAAGAACTAGATGCACAACTGAGACTATGGAATCACTGTCCGACATTAGATATTATTAACTATACAACATTCTATAAGCAGATCAATCAGTGAACTCATTCTCCAATAAGCACATATACTATATCCTTAGTGTCTCCACACAAGTGGCTATGAGACCAGTCGCCTCCATCATATGGACAGATATATAGTACATCGATCTGTCCAGTTATCTCGATGTCCCTCTCAAGTAATCTATGATTGAGATTATTTGAGATCTGTGTTTAAAGGTAAATCAATCTCATTATCATTACCTCATAATGATATATATATATATATATATATATATATATATATATATATATATATATATATATATATATATATATAATTATAAGCAAAAAGATCGTGTAACGCATTACACTTGTCATCACTCACGTGATTGACTTGCTGGGCACTTGTAACCAGCAATCTTCCTCTTGACCTAAAGCCAATCACCTATGTGTCTGATCTCTATTAGACCCCTGTAACACTTAAATATAATCTAAGCTAGTGGCTTTGTTTATGGATCTGCAATGTTATCTTCAGATGAAACTCTCTAATCAGTTGGAACCTCCTCAGAATAATTCTGATATGACTCGAGTTCCCTTGCTAGAGCTATCTCCCCATTAGTGTCGCTATATATGGGAATCAGCTCCATGTTGCTCAGTACGACTCCCAAATCCCGAATGAACTTCTTCATCCACATCCCTTCCTTTGTTGCTTCTGCTGTAACATTATACTCTACCTCTATGGTCGAGTCAGCAGTAGTATCTTGCTTGAAACTCTTCTAGCTTACTGCTCCTTCATTCAGGGTGAAAATATACCTTGAGTTCAACTTGCTATCATCAATGTTAGACTGAAAACTCGAGTCTGTATAGCTCTCAGCATAGAGGCTACCTCCTCCATGTACTAGTAAAAGATCCTTAAGGATACACTTTATTATCTTCCAGTGTTTTAAACCTAGATCCGCCTGATATCTGCTCGTGACACTAAAAACATGTATTATACCAGACCTAGTACATAGCATAGCATACTCACTGAGGCATAGGGTATCCTATCTATGTCTACATTTTCTTTAGGAGTCTTTGCGGACATACTCCTAGAAAGTAATATTTCATGTCTCATTAGTATGAGACCTTTCTTAGAATTTTTCATGTCAAACCTTTTGACAATGGAGTCTATGTATCTGGATTAAGACAAGCCAAGCATCCTCTTGAATTTATCTCTATAGATCCGGATCCCTAAAATATAGGTTGCTTCCCCTAAGTCCTTCATAGAGAAGTTTTTGGATAGCCAAGCTTTAATTATCTAGAGCATTCCTACATCATTCCCAATGATTATGATGTCATCCACATACAGTACCAAAAAGGTGATAGAGCTCCCACTTACCTTCCTGTACACAAAACACTTATCTTCATTCTTAACGAAGTCATAAGATCTGATCACCTCATCAAATCTTATGTTCTAACTTCGGGAAGCCTACTTCAATCTATAAATGGACCTAGTAACCTACACACTTTATCTGACCTCTTTTTGGATACAAATCCCTTTGGCCGTATCATATACACCTCCTCCTCGAGGTTGTCATTGAGGAATATTATTTTCACATCCATTTGTCAGATCTCATAGTCAGAGTGTACTGCAATGGCCAAAAGAATTTTGATGAATTTAAACATGGCTACAGGTGAAAAAGTTTCATTATAGTTAACTCCTTGCCTTTGACGATATCTTTTAGCTACCAACCTTTCCTTATAGGTCTTCACATTCCATCCAATCTGATTTTTTTCTTGAAGATCTATTTACAGCCGATAAATATGATATCCTCAGGTGCATCCATAAGGTTTTAAACCTTGTTGGAGTACATAGAATCCATCTCAGAATTCATGGCTTCTTGTCACTTCCCGGAGTCTATACTCATAATAGGCTCATCGTAGGTCTAAGAATCAATATCCTGAGAGTTCTCTCTACTGATATGTCCCACATATCTTTCAAGAGGGTGAGATACTCTGCTAGACCTGCGCAAAGTTGTAAATTATGTATTAGGTGCCTGAACAGACTCATACTCTGGAATAATGCTTGAGCTAGGTTCTCCAATCTCGCTCAATTTAATCTCACTCCCACTGTTTCCACCAAGATTGTATTCCTTCTCAAGGAATATAGCTCTTAGCAAAAAAGACCTTTCGGTCCTCAGAATGATAGAAATAATACCCCAAAGTCTTATTAGGATATCCCATGAACATGCATCATTCTGTCTTTGATTCTTACTTATTGGGGTTGTGTCTTCTAACGTGGGAAGTACAACCCCATATCTTAACCACATTAAGATCAGACTTCTTTCATTTCCATATCTCATATGGTGTAGACACTATCGACTTTGATTGAACTCTGTTCAGAAGGTAAGTTATAGTCTCTAGGGCATATCCCCAGAATGAGATGGGTATGTCAGCGAAACTCATCATGGACCGCACCATGTCTAACAACATGTGATTCCTCCTTTCAGATACACCTTTGGGTTGAGATGGGTGTATAAGGAGGTGTATAGTGGGATAAAATCTTATGGTCCTTGAGGAACTAGGTGAACTCCATACTTAAGTATTCTCCTCCTCGATCAGATCGAAGAGTCTTAATACTCTTTCCAATCTAGTTCTCTACCTCATTTTTATATTCTCTGAATTTCTCAAAAGCCTCAGACTTGTACTTCATCAAGTACACGTGTCTATACCTAGAGAAATCATTAGTGAATGTAATAAAGTATGATTAACCGCCTATATCCTGAGTCGACATGGGACCACATACATCACTATGTATGAGTTTCAATAACTTAGTGGCTCTCTCTCTAGTTCCACTAAAAGGAGAGTTGGTCATCTTCCCATGAATGTAAGGTTCGTAAGTTACAAATGACTTATAGTCAAATGGATCTAAGTATCCATCTTTAGCAACTTTTGAATCCTTCCTTCATGTGTATGACCTAGCCTACAATGCCATAGGTATGCATTATTCACCACATCCATTTTCTTCTTAGCGTATTTATATTCATGATATGTGAAGAAGTGTCTAACACATATAAGCCATTTATCAAGGTCCCTCTAGTGATGATCTTATCATGCATAATTATTGAACAACTATTATTCTCAAAAACTAATTTATATCCACTAGTTATTAAATAAGAGATGAAAATAATATTTTTGATAATAGAAGGAATAAAATAGCATGCATCTAATGCAATGATAGCTCCACTAGGCAAATGTAGGGTGACCTCTCCAATAGCAACTCTTGCTCCATTGCCCATCTTGAGATCCATCTCGCCTTTGACCAATCTCCTAGGTCTTGCCAGAATTTATAACGAATTACAGATATGGTAAGCACTCCTAGTATCCAATACCCATGTGTTATCATGAAAATCTGACAAGTGGAGACTGATCATGAATATACCTGAAGCTTATCTAAGCTTTTGTTTCACCTTGTCTGTAAGGTAATCCTTACAGTTTCTCTTCCAGTGACCATCTTTACTGTAGTAGAAGCACTATCCTTTGTCCTTTGCTGGGTCTTTCTTGGTAACCTTTGCCTTACCCAATCTTTCTTTATCATTACCCTTCTTAATGGTCTTACTGACCTTTTTTTTCTTCTTGGTCTCACTAATATAAAGAACTGGCTTTTTTTCTTGATGACACTCTCAGCTTCCCTCAATATATTGAGGAGCTCCGGGAGAGTCACATCAAACTTGCTCATGTTAAAATTCATGATGAAGTGAGAAAAGGATTCCGGTAGGGACCGAAGTATAAGGTCAATACACATGTTATCCTCTAAGATTGTTCCTAGACCTGTGAGTTTTTCGATCCACTCTTTTATCTTTATTTATACTTCAAATAGTGAGCGATCTCATCCTCGCTTGTTTCTTCTTTCGGCATGGGCATAATTGTATCAAGGACGTACACGATTTTCTCTGCCATGAGAATAATTCTCAAATTGTGGAGTCAATCCATATAGTTTGAACCAGTGAGGCGGTTGGTATCAAGTATGTCATACAGGGGGTTTTCGAGTGATATGTTTCTAACAAGATATAACACAAAAAAATAACATGCATATTTTACAGAAAAACTAATTAAGATATATAGACTTCTATCTTAATGTACTCCCACTATTTTCCTAGCAAATCACGTGACACCCTCGACACGTGAAACGAAAGTCTCCAGCAGACTTCTAGTGGAGATCGGGATCTAATCAGCGTCTCAGTGCAACCTCAAGTGACTCGACCAATTACACTAAGCCCGAAAGGTAGACAACTCTTGTCAATCACAACTCCTTATGATTCCCGTCATGTTTGGCCTCCAAATCATCATGGTCTCGATTGCTCGACCAACTATGAAGTTTAATTAAGTCATCACCATCGTTACAAGATGAGTCTGATTCGATAAATATGCTCTCAACTGCTCGATCAAGTCATATCATGTTCTCAGGTCACCGACGACATCTCTATGTCGTAGGCAAGAACTCAATCACATAGATAAGTGAGCCTCGAGTAACTCGACCAACTCAACCTATGTCGTGATTCAATTTCTTCCTATAACGATGGAAGGCCATGTGGGTCAATCTTATTACCTCATGCTCACCACTTAATATTATCGTAGGAGGTGTTTTCATTTTGTATCGGTCTCCTAATATATCATGTCACACACATACATATTTAATATATATCTACATTACATATATATATATATATATATATATAGTAGGTGTATAACACATCATATATGCAAGTCACAACGGATGATCATGAGTTGTCACCTAATATGATTAAGCCCCAGCCAATGGGCCTAATCATTCACAATAGGATCTATGTATGCATTGGCACATCTACATGCCCTGTGATCGTTGATCTTGTCATCATCGGCTCCGTCAGATCCTCATGCGTCGTGATCTCTTGCCACGGCATCGTGGGTCCCGCTGTCACCTTCACGCTCTCGCTGCACCTCTCTATGTAATTACAAAATAATCATAGGCATGTAAACCCGACAATAAACGAGAAAACGGAGGCTCGCAGACCTCAATTATAATAATAATCATAATTACACACATCACATCACATCACTCATGATCATCCATCCACATCATATATAACATATATATATATCACATTACATGTAGGATTACTAGATATATAATAATTAATTAAACTATTTAATTAATTATTTTTTTGGAAATCAATATATGCTAGAAAATTCTAAAATTATCAAGGGCATTTTTAAAATTATGAAAAGAGGATAATCCTCAAAATTTCTTGAATTATTAAGGGTGTTTTTAAAATTTTGGATAGAAGGACAAACCTTAAAATTTATCAAATTTTGAGGGGTAGAATCATCCTTTTACCAAAATAGAAAAGAAAAACCCTAACCCTTTCTACCCCTTCTAGCGGTCACCTTGCCCACGGGTGGCTGCCCCTGTGGTAGGCTACGCTGCCCTTGGGCGGCACCTCCGGCGGGTAGGCAGGCGCTGTGCCAGCAGGCGATGCCTTTGTGGGCACCACCCCCTTGCGGGTTGGCCGCCAGCGCTGCTATGCCCGTGGGCGTTGCCAATGCCAGCAAGCGGTAGCTATGCCCGAGGGCGATTGCCCTTGCAAGTGGTCTGGCCGTAGGTGGCCGCCCCTACAAGGGGTTGCCCGCAGGTGGCTGTCCCCTTCCTTGCTGCCTTCGCTGCAAAAACGTAATAAGAATACATAGAACAGTTCTACAGGATTCAAGCTCATCACACATAATTTAAAACCAATCTATTACACGAACAATCTTGGCTCTGATCCCACTATTGGGAAACCTCAGCGGGAGCATCATATGCGCAACATAAGATCAAAACAAAATTGGTTTCTCATATAGATCAAAATCATCGTGCAAAGATTGGTGCGAGAAAAAAATCGTAAAATCGAAAACCACGATAGGTGAGAGATTGATTACCTAGGGAGATCTTATATCTCTCTTTTCCAAATTCAGATAGAGAGGATAAAGGATGTCAAGCGTCATCCTCTCTATCGGTGTCCACATGATGAATCTTTATAGCGATGCTCCTCCAATAGCAGCCCTAAGTCTCGTAACTCTTGCACAGAGGGAGAGAGGATAACAGGAGAGGGCGGCTAAAGGTGCATCCTATCATCTATGTGCCTCCACTCCTATTTATAGAGAGCCACCAAAAACCCTGGGGGCCTTGCCTCAGTGGGCATTGATTGAATCTCCATCCAATTACCCACTAACCTTGTATTATTGAATCTCTATCCAATAATCTCTTCTAGCCTTTAATTGGGCCTCATGCAAGGAGCCCATAAGTGTAGGGGCTCATCTAATAAGAATATGGGATAATTGGATCTCTATCCAATCCTCTATTTTCTGAAGTATCCACCATATGTGTGTGACCCTCTAGGCCCGATACCAAGCTGGTCGTGAGTCGCTCTTATCAGAACTCCTTTAGCTATAGTGAATTATTATCCCTATAATAATTCACTCGACTCATCGACTATGGATGTACTAGGCCATTGTGCCATAGTCCACAAACGATACAGGGGATCAAATCTATCGGACCTGTTTGTCTACCGTTATCGTATATCTATAGTCCCTCATCCAACTAATATCCCAAAGACCATATATTGGACATGCTATTATCAGGCCACATACGACATTCGTTTGAGTCTTGCTCTAATCAGATTCTCCTGGAAAACTCTTTCTCACTCAATCCGAATGACCCTAGCTAGGGATTTGTCTAAGCAAGCACACACGAGATATTCTTCTCACGATACCAAGAGTGGATAATCCTTTATTGATACTTAATTACCTTTGTAAGGTTGACTACCAACCCCGATAACCGACTGACTATATCTGAAACATTCTAAATTGATAAGTCTGGCGTTATAGAAAGGAGTACTCAAATAAAGTATCCTTGGTGTCTCAAGTCTAAGGACTAGATGCACAATTGAGACTATGAAATTGCTATATGATATTAGGTATTATTAACCATACAATATTTATAAGCGGATCAATCAGTGAACTTATTCTCCAATGAGCACCTGTACTATATCCTTAGTGTCTCCACACAAGTGGCTATGAGACCAGCCGCATTCATCATATGGACGAGTATATAGTACACCAATCTGTCCGGTTATCACGATGTCCCTCTCGAGTAACTTATGACCAAGATTATTTAGGATATGTATTTAAAGGTGAATCGATATCATTAACGTGATCTCATTAGAATCCGATTCTCATTGCACAGAACCACGAACATCATAATACATATATGTAATATATAATATAATGTGATAATATGCCAATAATAATCATAAGATAAAAAATCACGTAGTGTGTCACATATGCCATCACTCACATGATTGGCTTTATCGGGCACCTGTAACCAACAATTTTCATATGAGTTAATTTTAGCAACTTAGGCACTCCCGTGTCAATCTACCATGGTTGAAAAAGACTTATCCTTAAGTTTTCATTCATTCCATCACCATGATAAGGACTTAAATTAGCTATTTTGAATGTTGATGACACCCCACAATCTTTAGGTAGCTTGATCCCATAAGCATTCTCGTGAATTCTTTTAAGTTTATTGATCAGACTTTTAGTCTTTGGTTTCAATTTTACAACTTCATCTGGCGGTAACCTCTCATTTCTTAGATAAATCCAAATCAAATCATATGTATTAAACTCCATATGCTTTCTGTATTTGTTGGCAGCTTGTATGTATCTCTCATTTTGCTTTTCAATGGTTGCTTTAACTTTCTCATGCAACTTCTTTATCTGTTTAGCCCTCTCATCAATATCTTTAGTAATTTGTATAGTTACAGAATGAGTAACTAAAACCAAACGATTTGTTGGATCTACCCTAAGAATAAGATCATCGTGATGTCGTATGTCTCTCAAAGGTGGAAGGTTATGTTGGATCTCCTTTGGTACAACATCTTGTAACTCCTCCATGATTGGTTTCATGATTGTTGGTGACTCATTGTGTTGTTTATTATCCTCCATGGCTACTAGAGCCAAAACATAACCATCCCTTTCTAATTCATCCTTGCATTCACTATAGGAAATAAAAGATAAACCATGATAAGCATAAGTAATCTCTTCCTCATAATTATCATATTTTGCTTCGTCACTGGCTTCATTTCCTTCTCCATCACTATGTTCTTCAACAAATATAACGATACTCCTATTTGGACTATCTGAAGCAATATTCCTAAAACTATATGATCCTTCACCTTTGTCTTGTACCTTCAATACTACTTTGCTTTGGAGAGTAGACTTGAAATTTTCTCTTCTCGAATAACCATCTTTTGCACCGTATCGAGAACCCATTTTAAACTTTTGCTGCCAGTTCACACGAAGATCTCTTTGTTTAAAATAAGAGATTTTTAAAATAAGTTCTTGCCTATAGTTGTTAGGTAAGTATTTTCTTTTCAAATTCCTTTTCATTTTCTCCCATGTCATGATCTACTCTTCCCATCACGTTCTCTTTGCTTCTTCAGATTTTCCCACCAAAAATATACATTCCTTCTGAGTTTGAGTGTCACAAGCTTTATCTTCTTTTATTTTGGTGGTTTATGAAAATCAAATATTCCTTCCACCATATTAAGCCAATCAATAAAGTCATCAACATTTATTATACCTTCAAACTCCGGAATATCCAAATTTGGGTTGTATTTGTTCTGTCATTCATCTTGGTCTCTATGCCTTGCTTGAAATTTTACAAACTCCCTTGGGTAAGGAGGTGTATCATCATCAGAACTAAACTTTTGGACATCATTTTCATGCTAATTATTTCTACTCCGAAGTTCTTCAATGGTTTCATTTTTTTTCTTGTAGACTGTGTAGCAATCTTTGTAGCCACAACCTCAAGGATTCAACATCATCTTTATTGCCACTACCTTCACCCACTACACCGTTTCCATTTCGCCTTGCCATGATCTCTAGCTTTTAGTTCTGATACCAAACTGATACCGGGGAAGGAAGGAGTAATAAAATTTGAGAAGAAAGAAAGAAACCGATAGTCGAGTTGTATAAAAGAAACAAACTCAAAGCAGAACTTGCATAAAATAGATAAAAAGTTCATAACCAAGTTTAATGTCACAAGAGGATACAGAAAATTCACCACTTTAAGGAAATTAAACAAGGATACATAACTGAATTAAAAGGCTCACCACTCAAGGAAGCATCCAAGAGATACAAAGTTTTTGAGAGACTCCAAATAGCTTCTTTCAATACAAATCAAGTACTTCCAAAAACTTCTTTCTAACCCTAAAACACCAAAATAAGTACTAGTGCATAAGACAACCCTTCATGCATAGGGCACTAGGAAAGTAAATGCTTTACAGCTGATAACTAACACCTTTAATGTATTCATTTGTCATGAAAGAAAGTACCTTGAAAGAGCTTTTAATTTGTCTAAGGAATATACTCATGAGCTGTCATATTTGAGTGTGTTGAGTTAAAAGTTGTGAGGTAACATTGTAGACTGTAGGGAATCATATAATCAATAATTTCCATACGAGCTGATTTTAGCAACTTAGGCACTCACAATTTCCATAGGGAACTAAGAAAGTAAATGCTTTACAGCGGGTAACTAACTCCTTTAATGCATTCCTTGGTCATGAAGGAAGCACCTTGAAAAAGCTTTTATCTTGTCCAAGGAATATGCTCATAAGTTGTCATATTTGAATAAGCTTAAAAACTGTGAGGCAACACTATGGACTGTAAAGAATCATAGGATCAACAATTTCAATACAAGCTAATTTTAGCAACTTAGGCACTCATAAATGTTGATGACACCCCATAATCTTTAAGTAGCTCGATCCTATAAGTTGCTAAAATCAACTCGTATGGAAATTGATGATCTTATGATTCCCTACAACTCACACGGAATCCACCACGAGTGGCCAAGTAATACTTGGTTTGCCCCTGACTTAGCCGGAAGCTAGCCATAAACAACTCTCGGGTCGCCCTTATACCCGACACATGACACTCCCACAAAAAAGCCACCAGATACCACCACGAGTTGGGCACCATATGGGAAGGAGAAATCCTCCATTGTTCGAGGCACGCCTCAATCACAGGATGCAATGGGAACCTCAATCCCGCCTCAAGGGCATTTGTCGACAAACTGAAGCCACACCGAAAAGTATCATAAGGACGCTCCTCCGGCAGGGGGACATGGAGTTCATACTCCAGAGGAATGAAATAGTTCTTCCTCACCTCGACCAATCGATGAGTTGTCACTATCGAGTCTACATTGAAATAGGACCGCATCGCTGCCAAGGCATTGGCGGTCCTGGAGTCACCCAGAGCACTGGACGATGGGACGATCGCCACTAACATAGAATCCCCGGAGGGACGACTCAAAACCCTAGACCTACGGGCTGAAATTTTGATCGATCAGGACTCAGAGTGGGAGGAGGCGGAAGACATCCGACCTGCTCGAGAAATCGTTGGGGGAAAAAGAGAGGGGATGAAGGTTGACATTGTTAGTGTAGCCGGCGCCGGAGATGATGAAGAAATAGCAGCAACAACAGAGAAGAAACAGCAGCATGCAGAGTAAGAGAAGGCTATGGAATAATGAGGAGCAGGGGACTAATACCTCCCCCCAGCGCCTGTTGGCGCTTCGCCTGCCCCAAGAAAAGGTGGGACAGCTCATCGTGCCCCATGAGTTACCGTACGGGACATGTGTCACCCCACGAGTGATTCTAATTAACAAACAAATCTTCCTCAATCTCAAGGAGAATATCCACGATCTTTAACAAGCGAGCTCCCAGCCTCACCCAAGGGCTTTCAGTCCTGACCACCAATAAGCGAGCTTTTAGTCTCGCCGAAGGGATTTCAGTCCCAACCACCAACAAGCGAGCTCTCAGCATCACCCAAGGGCTTTTAGTCCCAACCACCAACAAGCGAGCTCTCAGCCTCGTCCAAGGGCTTTCAGTCCCGACCATCAACAAGTGAGCTCTTAGCCTCGCCAATGGCTTTCAGTCCTAACCATCAACAAGCGAGCTCTCAGCCTTGTCAAGGGCTTTCAGTCTCGACCACCAATAAGCGAGCTCTCAGCCTTGCCCAAGGGCTTTCAGGCCCGACCATCAACGAGCGAGCTCTCAGCCTCGCCCAAGGGCTTCCAGCCCCAACATTTGACAAATGAGACATTGAACCGTCCTAAGGCTCTCAGACTCGACTACTCATAACACAACACTCGCCCTCACCCGACTACTCATAACACGGGCCAACCGAGGCGATACAACCTCAAACGCGTGCCTAAAGGATCCTCCCCCTCGCCTTGTAGAGGACCTCAGCGGAACCTCCTTCTCGAGGGGGGAGAGAATGATAGAAGAGATAATGGTGGTCCCCCTCCCAAACTAGACGAAGTGGTCCAAGGCTAGCCGACGGGGAAAGATAGGTCCGGATAACCAATTTCCCCGACCCCGCCCTTTGACACACACAAGCAACGTGTCACAAACAGGCAGACAAACCTGAAGTCTGGCAGCATCAGATACCATGCAGTCACCATCAGCTCTCATAAGAACTTGAGGGAACCACACGACAACGGACCAAAAGCAACACGCAACCGACAACATGAATAGCCGGCGGTGCTGCCGGCGACATTAAACGGGCTGCAAGAAAAATGCCTGAAGGATGATGAGGCCAAGACTTGACCGGTTGACGTTATACAAGTATAAAAGTGCCACCCCAAGGGCCCTCCCCAGGGGGGCTCAGGGTGGGCACTCTCCCTCTACTGGTTACAGGTGCCCTGCAAGTCAATCACGTGAGTAATGGCAAGTGTGACACGCTATGTGATCTTTTTGCTTATGATTAATATTGGTATATTTTCACATTATATTATTTGTTGCATATATATTGTGATGTCCTTGGTTCTGTGCAATGAGAATCGGATCGTGATGAGATCACGATAATGAGATTAATTCACTTTTAAACACAGATCCTAAATAATCCTAGTCATAGGTTACTCGAGAGGGACATCGTGATAACCGAACAAATCGGTATACTATATATCCATCCATATGATGGAGGCGGTTGGTCTCATAACCACTTATGTGAAAACACTAAGAATATAGTACAGGTGCTCATTGAAGAATGAGTTTACTGATTGATCCGCTTATGGAATGTTGTATGGTTAATGATATCTAATGTCAGACAGCGATTCCATAGTCCTAATTGTGTATCTGGTCCTTAGACTTAAGACACCAAGGATATCTTATATGAGTACTCCTTTCTTTAACACCAGACTTATAGGTTTAAAAAGTTCTAGATCTGGTACAATTAGTTATAGGGATTGATAGTCAACCTTATGAAGGAAATTGAGTGTCAATAGAGGATCATCCACTCTCGGTATCACGAGAGGAATATCCCATATGTGCTTGCTCAAATAAATCCCTAGCCAAGGTTATTCGGATGAGAGAGAAAGAGTTCTTGGGAGAATCCAATTAGAGCAAGACTATGATGGATTCCATATGTGACCTGACAGTACCATGTCCAATATACGATCTCTAGGATATTAGTTGGATGAGGGATTATAAATACACAGTAATTATGGACTGACAGGTCCGATGGATTCGATCCCCCTGTACCGTCTAGGGACTATGGTGTAGTGGCCTAGTACGTCCATAGTCGATGAGTCAAGTGAATTATTATGAGGATAATAATTCACTATATCAGGAGTTCTGATGGGAGTGACTCACGACCAGCTCAGTATTGGACCTAAAGGGTCACACATATATGGTGGATGCTTCAGCGAATAGAGGATTGGATGGAGATCCAATTATCCCATATTCTCATTAGATGAGACCCTATGCTGATGAGCTCCTTGGTTAAGGCCCAATTATAGGCCAAATGAGATTATTGGATAGAGATCCAATAATGCAAGGTTAGTGGGTAATTGGATGAAGATCCAATACCCACTAAGGAAGGAGCCCTAGGGTTTTTTTGTAGCTCTCTATAGATAGGAGGGGAGACTCATGGTTGATAGGCTACAGCTTTACTCACCACCTCCTATTCTCCTCCCTCCCTCTGTGCAATAGTTGCGAGATCAGATTGGAGGAATTTTGCTGTAGAGATCCATCGTGTGGATACCACTAGAGAGGAGGACGCTTGAACACTTTCATCTTCTCCATTCGGATATGAAATTCAGGGATATATGATCTCCCTAGATAAGATCAATCTCTCACATATCGTGACTTTTTTATTTTTATGATTTTTCTCGCGACCCCAATCTTTTGCACGATGATTTGATCTGCGTGGGAAACCAGTTTTTATTTTTATTTCTGCTATGCATGTGATGCACCCATTGAGATTTCTCAACAATGGTATCAGAGCCAAGATTTTCGTGTGAAAGATTGGTTTTAAACTGCGTGTGATGAGATTGAATCACGTAGAATCGTTCTACACGATCTTACTATGTTTTCACAGCAAAGGCAGCGAGGAGGAGGGGTGGCTAGCCCCCATGCAGGGCCGACCACCCACGACCAAGACCCCCCTTCAAGGGGGCGACCGATTGCGGCCAGGGAAAGCCCGTAAGGGGTGACAGCCGGTCGCAGGGGCGGCGCCTGCGGGTAGAAGCGCCGCCCACTAGCACAGTCGCTTGCAGCGGGGAGCCTGCAAGGGGGGTCGGCTGTAGGACGCTCGCAAGGGGCTGTCGCTAGCAGGGCTGCGGCGTCGACCGTAGAGGTGGCCGCCCCTTAGCAGGGCGGCTGTTGGTGGGCAAAGGCTATCGCCGCCTACGCAGGGGCAGCGGCGGCGACGTAGAGGGGGCAAGATGGCTAGGACATCCTTTTAAGAAAAGGATGATCCTACCCCTTTGAATTCAAAAAATTATATGGAATGTCCCCATATACAAAATTTCTGAAATACCCTCAATAATTCTGAAAATTCCGAGGACTGGCCTCTCATCTAGAATTATGAAAATACCTTTGACAATTATAGAAATTTCGAGCATGTCTTGATTTCTAGAAAAATAATTAATTTAATAGTTTAATTAATTATTATATATAATAATCCTATATATGATGTGATGTACATGTGATGTATGATGTGGATGGATGATCATGAGTCATGTGTTGTGATGTGTGTAATTATGATTATTATTATTATTGGGGCCTATGAGCCTCTATTTTTCTTGTTTATTATCGGGCCTGCGTGCTTGTGATTATTTGTAATTACATGGAGAGGCACAGTGGGAGCATGGAGGTGACAACGGGACCCACGATGCCATGGTGGGAGATCACGTCGCATGGTGATGCGACGATTCGACGGAATCGATGATGACAAGATCAACAATCACAGGGCATGGAGATGCACCGATGCACACATAGATCTTATTATGAGTGAGTGATTAGGCCCATTGGCTTGGGCTTAATCATATTAGATGATGACTCATGATCATCTAGTGTGGCTTGCATATGTGATGTGTTATACACCTACTATATATATGTATATATATATTTGCATGCGATATAGATATATATTAAATATGTTTGTGTGTGATATGACATATTAGGAGATCGATAGAAAATAAAAACCCCTCCTATGATAATATTAAGTAGGTAAGCGTAAGACAATAAGATTGACCCACATGGTCTTTCATCGTTATAGGAAGAAATTGAATCCCGACATAGGTTGAGTCACTCGATGCTCACCTATCTACGTGATTGAGTTTTGGCCTACGATATATAGATGTCACAGGTGACCTGAGGACATGATATGACTTGGTCGAGCAGTCGAGAGCATATCCATCGAATCAGACTCATCTTGTAACAATGGTGATGATTTAACTGAACTTCATGGTTAGTCGAGCAGTTGAGACCATGATGATTCGGAGGCCAAACATGACGGGAATCACAATAAGTTGTGATTGACAAGAGTTGTCTACCTTTTGGGCTTAGTGTGGTTGGTCGAGTCCCTCAAGATTGCATTAAGATGCCAATTGGATCTCGATCCCCCTTTAGGAGTTTGTCAGAGACTTCCGACTCACGTGTCGAGGGTGTCGACTGATTCGCTAAGAAAATAGTTGGAGTATATTAAGATAGAAGTTCATATCTTAATTAGTATTTTTTATAAAATCTATATATTATTTATTTTTGCTATATCTTATTTTTCAGAAATATGTCGCTCACAAACCCCCCTACGTGGCATACTTTATGCCTCACTGGTCCAAACTATACAGATTGGCTCCGTAATTTGAGAATTGTTCTCACTGTGGATAAAATCACATACATCATTGGTACATTTGTGCCCAAGCCAGAAGAAGGGGTAAGCGAGGATAAGATCGCTCGCTATGTGAAGTATATAGATGATTTCATGTTGACAAAATGTTATATGTTGGCCTCCATGACTCCTGAGTTATAGAGGCAACATGAGAACATAGATGCAGATTCTATCCTTCTTCATCTTCGCCAACTGTTTGAGAAACAGGGAAGAACTCAAAGATATGAGATATCTAAGAGACTCTTCCAAGCCAGGATGACAAAGGGGACATCGGTTGAGAACCATGTCCTAAAGATGATAGAGTGGATCAAGAAACTCATAGGTCTAGGAATAGTCCTAGAGGATAACCTGTGCATTAATCTTATACTTCAATCCTTATTAGATACTTTTTCTCACTTCATCATGAATTTTAACATGAGCAAGTTTGAGGTGACTCTCCCTGAGCTCCTCCTCAATATGTTGAGGGAAGCTGAGAGTGTCATTAAGAAGTAGAAGCCAGTTCTCTATATTTGTGAGACCAAAAAGAAAGGGAAGGCCAGCAAGTCCCTTAAGAAGGGCAAGGATAAAGAAAGACCAGGTAAGACAAAGGTTGCCAAGAAAGATCCGACAAAAGACAAAGGACAGTGCTTCCACTATGGCTACGACGGACATTGGAAGAGGAACTATAAGGACTACCTTGTAGAGAAGGCAAAATAGAAGCTTGGAGAAGCTTCAGGTATATTCATGATCAGTCTCAACTTGTTAGATTTTTATGATAACACATGAGTATTGGATACCAGGAGTGCTTATCATATCTGTAATTCATTGTATTTTCTGGCAAGACCTAAAAAATTGACTAGAGGTGAGATGAACCTCAAGATGGGCAATGGAGCAAGAGTTGCTGCAGTTGCTATTGGGGAGGTCAGCCTATATCTGCCTAGTGGAGTTATTATTGCATTTGATGCATGCTATTTTGTTCCCTCTATTATAAAAATATTATTTCTATTTTTTGTTTGACAATTAGTGGATATAAATTAGTTTTTGAGAATAATAGTTGTTCAATAATTATGGATGATGAGATCATCACTAGAGGGACCCCTATAAATGGCTTATATGTGTTAGACACGTCTGCACATATCATGAATATAAATATGTCTAAGAGGAAAAGAGATGAGGTGAATAATGCATATCTATGACATTATAGGCTAGGTCATATACATGAGGGAAGGATTCAAAAGTTGCTGAAAGATTGATACTTAGATCCATTTGACTATGAGTCATATACAACTTTCGAACCTTGCCTTCGTAGGAAGATGACCAACTCTCATTTTAGTGGAACTGGAGAAAGAGCCACTGAGTTATTGGAACTCATACATAGTGATGTATGTGGTCCCATGTCGACTCAGGCTATAAGTGGTTACTCATACTTCATTACATTCACTGATGATTTCTCTAGGTATGGACACGTGTACTTAATGAAGTACACCATGACTAAAGGACTCCTCAGGACCTCTAACCGTGACAAAGATCAGTGGACAAAGATCAGTGGACGCGACAAAAGAAGGTACTGCCATTTTCACCGTGACAACGGGCACGACATAGAGGAGTGCAATGACCTCAAGAACCAGATCGAAGACTTAATTCGTTGAGGGCACCTTCATCGGTTTGTCCGAGACCAACAAGCACTTACTGACGAGGGTCCTCACCGAGAAAGAAAATCCTCACCTCGACCGAAGCGACCGATTGAAAAGCAAATAGATGTCATTGTTGATGGACCGACCGGGGGGGACAATTTCTCAACCAGAAAAGCTTATGCACGATACGCAGTGGAAAAAAGGCCAAGGAGCGATCGGGACCCCGAGATAACCTTCGGGTCAGGGAATGAGGTGTACCCGGACCACGACGATGCGTTAGTAATCTCGGCCCAGGTCGTCAACGCCTGAGTCGAAAGAATCATGGTCGACACGGAAAGTTCACCTGACATTTTATACTTTGACGCTTTTCAAAAACTTGGGCTGACTAATAAAGATTTGCTCCTTGGGACATCGATGCTGATAGGATTCACTGGAGACTCGATCTCCCCTGCCAGAACGATGATCCTTCTAGTCACCATTGGAGAAGAGCCAAGTTCAAAGACATTGATGGTGCCGTTCATTGTGGTCACACTCCCCTCGGCGTACGACGCTATCATCGGCAGGCCAACGCTCAACAAACTCAGAGTAGTTGTCTCAACATATCACCGAGTCATGAAGTTCCAGACCAGAGCGGGGGTCGGAGAAGTAAGAAGCGATCCTCGAGAGTCAAGGCAATGCTACCTGATGGTGACAACGCTGCCTAAGAAACTTAAAACCTCGGCCCCTACCCTCGACAACCGAGACGCAAACAAAATGTCGCCAAAGCCTGAACCAGTGGAGAAAGTGGTCGAGGTCCCCCTTGACCCAAAGATCCCCGACAAAACCATCAAGGTTGGCTCGATGCTTTCGGAGGAACAACAAGTCTAGCTGGTGGAATTTCTTGGCAAAAACATCGACATCTTCGCTTGGTCCCCGAAGGATATGCCCGGCATTGATCCTGAAGTGGCTCAACACAGTCTCAACATAGAACCTGCTGCCCAACCCGTGAAGCAACGACCAAGGAAGTTCGCCCCCGACCGACAAAAAGCCATTAAGGAGGAAGTCGCCCGCTTGGTGGAGGTAGGGCTCATCACCAAAGTAAAGTATCCGACTTAGTTATCCAATGTTGTATTAGTTAAAAAATCTAATTCAACCTAGAGGATGTGCATTAATTACACTAGCCTCAATCGGGCTTGCCCGAAGGATTGCTACCCCCTCCTAAGGATCGACCATCTGGTCGATGCAACTTCAGGTTACGAGCTACTCTCGTTCATGGAAGCCTTCTCGGGTTATAATCAGATTCAGATGGTACCAAAAGATTGGGAAAGCATGACCTTCATCATGCACCACGACACCTACTGCTGCTACAAGGCCATGCCATTCGGGCTAAAGAATGCCGGAGCAACCTACCAAAGGATGGTCAATTGGTTGTTCGAAAATCAAATCCGACGTAACATGGAAGTATATGTCGATGATATGATAGTAAAAAGTCGGGAAACGACTACTCACTTCACAGATTTAGCCGAGACGTTCCAAACATTAAGGCAATACAAGATGTGACTTAACCCAACCAAGTGCGTATGCGGTGTCAGATCCGGGAAGTTCCTTGGGTTCGTCATCCACCAGAGAGGGATTGATGTGAACCCAAAAAAAGTGGATGCCATCCTCCATATGTAGTCTCCCCGGATAGTGAAGGATGTCCAACGACTCACCGGAAGACTGGCAGCACTGAGTCGATTCATCTCCCGAGCCAGAGATAAGAGTTTTCCCTTCTTCCGAGCCCTAAAGCGAGTAAAGGACTTCGACTGGGGCCCCCAATGCGAAGAGGCATTCCGGCAACTAAAGGCACATGTAGCCCACCTTCCGCGCCTCACCCCGACCACTCCCGGGGAGCCCCTCGGGATTTATTTGGTGACGTTGGAAGCGACGGTCAGCTCGGTTCTGGTCAGGCTTGGAAAGGATGGACAAAGACCGGTATACTACTGCAGCCACATCTTTAGTGGTCTCGAGGAGTGATACCCAATGATTGAAAGACTCGCCCTCGTGCTGATCTTGGCATCAAGAAAGCTGAGAGGTCCTACTTCCAAGCTCACCCCATTAAGGTGATCATTGACTAACCTTTGCGTCAAATACTCTCAAAGTTTGATGTCACAGTTCAGATGCTAAAATGGTTGGTGGAGCTTGGAGAATTCGATCTCGAATATGTTCTAATGACTGCAATAAAGGCCTAGTCTCTAGCCAACTTCATATCAGAATCAACGAGCCCCGAGAGTCCACCACCAACCCCGAAGTGGACCTTGTAAGTGGACGAAACCGCCAATTCGGAGCGCGGAGGAGCCAGTCTCATCCTTAAAGGCCCCGCCGACCAAGCTTTCGAGCACACCCTTTGACCTGAATTCAAGGCCACTAACAACGAAGTCGAATACAAAGCATTGTTGTTCAGTCTAAGGCTCGCCAACGAGTTGCATGTTGAATACATTGAGGTCTTCACCGACTCCTAGCTTGTCACTGGATAGGTCAACGGAGAATTTGAGGCTCGAGACCAGTCGATGGTCAACTACCTGGCTGAGGTACGACGCTGCACCCAATGGTTCAGCCGCTTCGTCATCACCAAAATACCTCGGTCGGACAACATGCAAGCCGACGCCCTAGCAAAACTAGCCTCCACACGCGAACCGATGGGATGCCCGGCGTGGATGACCAAGATCCTGAAGCCGTCAATATCCGCCAAGGTAGCTATGACTGAAGTCGAGCACGACTAGGTCGAAGATATGCTCAAGTTCAAGAACGACGGTCTGCTGCCCTAAGATCCCAGCACAACTCGGCATGTGAAGAGGGCGAGCCCATTGTATTGCATCCTCAACGGGTGCCTGTACCGATGAGGATTCACGCAGCCATTGCTCCGATGCTTGCACCCGTCGGAGGCACAAACCATGTTGGTCGAGGTCCACGAAGGGATCTGTGGCAAACATATCGGTGACCGAACCCTGACCCATAAGATACTCAGGCAGGGTATTACTTGCCAACCATGTGCACAAACCCGCTCAGGCCTACGTGCAGAAGTGTGAACAGTGTCAGAGGCACGCTAGAATCCAGCACCAACCGACGGTCCCGATATCCACTTCAAACTATGCCTGGTCATTCGCCCAATGAGGAATGTGCTAGTTACAGATGCCCTGCAAGCCAATTACATAAGTGATGACATACGTGACACACTGCATAATCTTTTTGCTTATGATTAATATTGGTATATTATCACATTATATTATTTGTAGCATATATATTGTGATGTCCTTGGTTCTGTGCAATGGGAATCAGATCGTAATGAGATCACGATAATGAGATCGAGTCACCTTTAAACACATATCCTAAATAATCCTGGTCATAGGTTACTCGAGAGGGTCATCGACATAACCAGACAGACCGACGTACTATATACCCATCCATATGATGGAGACGGCTGGTCTCATAGCCACTTGTGTGGAGACACTAAGGATATAGTACATGTGCTCATTGGAGAATGAATTCATTGATTGATCCAATTATGGAATGTTGTATGGTTAATGATACCTAATGTTAGATAGCGATTCCATAGTTCCAGTTGTGTATCTGATCCTTAGACTTGAGACACCAAAGATATCTTGTATGAGTACTCCTTTATTTGATACCAGACTTATAGGTTTGGAAAGTTTCAGATCTGGTACAACTAGTTATCAGGATTGGTAGCCACCCTTCGAAGGTAATTGAGTGTCAATAGAGAATCATCCACTCTCGACATCACGAGAGGAATAACCCATATGTGCTTGCTCAAATAAATCTCTGGCCAGGGTCATTCGGATTAAGAGAGAAAGAGCTCTCTAGGAGAATCCGATTAGAGTGAAACTATGACGGATTCCGTATATGACCTGACAATACCATGTCCAATATATAGTCTTTGAAATATTAGTTGGATGAGGGATTATAGATACACGGTAACTGTAGACAGACAGGTATGATGGATTTGATCCCCTTATACCGTTTGGGGACTGTGGCGTAGTGGCCTAGTACATCCACAGTCGATGAGTCGAATGAATTATTATGGGGAAAATAATTCACTATATCAGAAGGAGTTCTGATGGGAGTGACTCACGACCAGCTCGGTATCGGGCCTAGAGGGTCACACACATATGATGGATGCTTCAGCGAATAGAGGATTGGATGGAGGTCCAATTAGCCCCTATTCTCATTAGATGAGACCCTATGCTGATGGGCTCCTTGATTAAGGCCCAATTAGAGACCTAAGGTGATTATTGGATGAAGATCCAATAATGTAAGGCTAGTGGGTAATTGGATTGAGATCCAATACCCACTATGGAAGGAGCCCTAGGGTTTTTGGTGGCTCTCTATAAATAGCAGGGGAGACTCATGATTGATAGGCTAAAACTTTGGTCTTCCCCTCTTATTCTCCTCTCTCCCTCTGTGCAAGAGTTGCGAGATCAGATTGGAGGAGTTTCGCTGTAGAGATCCATAGTGTGGATACCATAAAAGAGGATAACGCTTGACCTCCTTCATCCTCTCAATCTAGATTTGGAAATACAGGGATATACGATCTCCCTAGGTAAAATCAATCTCTCAACATCATGGTTTTTCGGTTTTTGCAGTTTTTCTCATGATCCCAATTTTTTGCAAGATAATTTGATTTGCATGGGAAACCAGTTTTTATTTTGATTTCCGCTGCGCATGTGATGCACCCGCTGATGTTTCCCAACAGTGGTATCAGAGCCAAGGTTTTCGTGCAAAAATTAGTTTTAAACTGCGTGTGATGGGATTAGATCACGTAGAATCATTCTACGCGTTCTTACCGCGTTTTCGAAGCGAAGGTAGCGAGGAGGGGCGGCCAGCCATGACCAGCTCCCATGCAGGGCCAGCCACCCACAACCAAGCCGCGGCCAGGGCTAGCCCGCAAGGGAGGCTAGCGGTGCCCGCAGGAGCGACGCCTGTGGGCAGAAGCGCCACCTGCGGGCACAGTCGCTTGCAGCACGGCGTCCGCAAGGGGGGCTAGCTACAGGACACCCGCAAGTGGCTGCCGCCAACAGGGGCGACGGTGCTGACTGTCCCTTGGCAGGGCGGTTACTGGTGGGCAAAGGCAGCCGCCACCTGCATAGGGGCAGTGGCGGTGGCGCAGAGGGCGCAAGATGGCTAGGGCATCCTTTTGAGAAAAGGATGATCCTGCCTCTTTGAATTCAAAAAATTTCGAGGACTATCCTAGTGTATAGAATTCCCAAAATACCTTCAATAATTTTAGAAATTCCTAGGACTATCCTTTCATCTAGAATTATAAAAATACCCTTGATAATTCTGGAAATTAATTATTATTATATATATATTTAGTAATCCAACATATGATGTCATATATGATGTGGATGGATGATTATGAGCCATGTGTTGTGATGTGTGTAATTGTGATTATTATTATTATTGGGGCCTGTGAGCCTCCATTTTTCTCGTTTATTGTTGGGCCTACGTGCTTGTGATTATTTGTAATTACATGGAGAGACACGACGGGAGCGTGGAGGTGACAGTGGGACCCATGATGTCGTGGTGGGAGATCATGATACATGATGATGTGATGATCCGACGGAATCGATGATGACGAGATCAACGATCACAGGGTATGGAGATGCATCAATGCATACATACATCCTATTGTGAGTGATTAGACCCATTGGCTCGGGCTTAATCATATTAGGTGATGGTTCATGATCATCCGGTGTGGCTTGCATATGTGATGTGTTATACACCTACTATATATATATATATATATATATATATATATATATATATATATATATATATACATACGATATAGATATATATATTAAATATATATGTGTGTGACACGACATATTAGGAGACCGATACAAAATGAAAACCCCTCCTACGATAATATTAAGACGATAAGCTTGAGGCAATAAGATTGACCCACGTGGCCTTCCATCATTATAGGAAGAAATTGAATCACGACATAGGTTGAGTTTGTTGAGTCACTCGAGGCTCACCTATCTACGTGATCGAGTTCTTGCCTATGACATATAGATGTCACCGGTGACCTGAGGACATGGTATGACTTGGTTGAGCAGTCGAGATCATATCCATCAAATCATACTCATCTTGTAACGATGATGATGACTTAACTGAATTTCATGGTTGGTCGAGCAGTCGAGACAATGATGATTCCAAGGCAGAACATGACGAGAATCATAAGGAGTTGTGATTGACAAGAGTTGTCTACCTTTTGGTCTTAGTGCAATTGGTCAAATCCCTCGAGATTACACTAAGATGTCAATTGGATCCTGATCCCCACTATGAGTCTACCAAAGACTTTCGTCTCATGTATCGAGGGTGTCACGTGATTCGCTAAGAAAATAGTGGGAGTACATTAAGATAAAAGTCCATATCTTAATTAGTATTTTTCTACAAAATCTGTATGTTATTTAATTTATGCTATATCGTGTTTGTCGCTTACAAACCCCTTACGTGACATACTTGATGCCAACCGCCTCATTAGTCTAAAGGCTCTACAATTTGAGAATTGTTCTCACGAAGGAGAAAGTCCCATATGTCCTTAACATGATTGTGCCCATGCAGGAGGAAATGACAAGCGAGGATGAGATCACTCGCTTTGTGAAGTATATAGATAGTCCTAGAGGATAACCTATATGTTGATCTTATATTTCAATCGCTACCATATTCCTTTTTACTGTTCATATGAACAAGTTTGAGGTGACTTTACCTAAACTCCTCAATATGTTGAGGGCAGCTGAGAGCACCATCAAAGAGGAGAAGCCAATCCTTTATATTGGTGAGACCAATAAGAAAATGAAGGCTAGTAAGACCCTTAATAAGGGCAAGGACAAAGAAAGATCGGACAAGGCAAAGGTTGCCAAGAAATACCCGACAAAGGATAAAGGACAATGCTTCTACTACGGTCAAGACAAGAATTGGAAGAGAAACCGTAAGGACTACCTTGCAGAGAAGGCGAAACAGAAGCTTGGAGAAGCTTCAGGTATATTCATGATCAGTCTCCACTTGTCAGATTTTCATGATAACACATGAGTATTAGATACCGGGAGTGTTTATCATATCTGCAATTCGTTGTAGGTTATGGCAAGACCTAGGAGATTGGCTAGAGGTGAGATGGACCTCAAGATGGGCAATGGAGTAAGAGTTGCTATAGTTGTTATTGGAGGGGTCACCCTATATTTGCCTGGTGGAGCTATTATTACATTAGATGCATGCTATTTTGTTCTCTCTATTATCAAAAATATTATTTCTATCTCTTGTTTAACAATTAGTTGATATAAATTAGTCTTTAGAATAATAATTATTCAATAATTATGGATTATGAGATCATCACTAGAGGAACCTTTATAAATGACTTATATGTGTTAGACACTTTTCCACACATCATGAATATAAATAGGTCTAAGAGGAAAAGTGATAAGGTGAATAATGCATACATATGACATTGTAGGCTAGGTCATATACATGAGGGAAAGATTCAAAAGTTGTTGAAAGATAGATATTTAGATCCATTTAACTATGAGTCATATGCAACTTACAAACCTTGCCTTCCTTCGTGGGAAGATGACCAACTCTCCTTTTAGTGGAACTGGAGAGAGAGCCACCGAGTTATTGGAACTCATACATAGTGATGTATATGGTCCCATGTCGACTCAGGCTATAGGTGGTTACTTATACTTCATTACATTCACTGATGATTTCTCTAGGTATGGACACGTGTACTTAATGAAGTATAAATCTGAGGCCTTTAAGAAATTTATGGAATATAAGAATGAGGTAGAAAACTAAATTGGAAAGAGTATCAAGACTCTTCGATCAAATTGAGGAGGAGAGTACTTGAGTACGGAGTTCACCCATTTCCTCAGGGACAATGGAATTCTCTCCCAATGGACACCTCCTTGTACACCTCAGCTCAATGGTGTATCAGAAAGGAGGAATCACATGTTGTTAGACATGGTGATGAGTTTCGCTGACCTACCCGTCTCATTCTGTGGGTACGCCCTAGAGATTGCAGCTTACCTTCTGAACATAGTTCCATCAAAGTCGGTAGTGTCTATACTATATGAGATATGGAAAGGAAAGAAGTTCGATCTTAAAGTGGTTAAGTTTTGGGGCTATCCTACCAACGTTAGAAGATATAATCCCGATAAGTTGGAATCAAGGACGGAACGATGCACGTTCGTAGGATACCGACTTTGGGGTATTATTTCTATCATCCCAAGGACCGAAAGGTCTTTGTTGCCAAGAGAGCTATGTTCCTTCAGAAGGAAGACATTCTTGGTGGAAACAGTGGGAGTGAGATAGAATTGAGCGAGGTTAGAGAACCTAGCTCAAGCACCATTCCAAATCCCGAGTCCGTTCAGATACCTAACACACAAGTTCCAACTTTGCGTAGGTCTAGTAGAGTATCTCACCCTCCTGAAAGATATGTGGGACATATTAATGGAGATGACTCTCAGGATGTTGATCCTTAGACATACGAGGAGGCTATTATGAGTATAAACTCCGGGAAGTAGCAAGAAGCTACGAATTCTGAGATGGATTCCATGTACTATAACAATGTTTGGAACCTTATGGATGCACCTGAGGGTATTGTACCCTCGGGTGCAAATAGATCTTCAAGAAGAAGATCGGAGTGGATGGAAAGGTAAGAGACCTATAAAGCAAGACTGATAGCTAAAGGATATCATCAAAGATAAGTAGTTGACTATGACGAAACCTTTTCACCTGTAACTATGCTTAAGTCCATTAGAATTATTTTGGCCATTGCAGTATACTATGACAATAAGATCTGACAGATGGATATCAAAACGGTATTCCACAATGGCAACCTCAAGGAGGAGATGTGTATGATACAATGATAGGACTCCAGCAGGGTTGAGTCCTAATCTCCCTAGAAGTAGTCAATAAAACCTTACTAGATTGTAATAAAGCCACTCCTATCTTATAAAAGAGTATGGCTAGGGTTTAGATTAGCCCTTAGGGCTTAGTGGTCATCGCGCCCCTTACTGGGTTGGTAGGCTAGGGTTTCCCCTTGCTTAGGTCGGCTATAGAGCCAACCTAACCGCCACCTATTCCCTCTAAGGCAGGTAGACTATAAAAGGGGCAAAAGGATAATTTTAGTTCGACAAGCACCCCCTAGGGCTAGGGTTTGGAGCCCTATATAAAAGCATATAGCCTCCACCTCTTTTTATTAAGCAATTATCAATTTTATTTCAGTCTTGTGCCAAATCTAGGAGGGAGAAACTCATACAGTGTTCCAAGGGTTGATCCCCATCAAGGATCAAAATCTATAGAGCTCCATCTGGGGTTCTATTATCTGGTATCAAAGCAGCGATCTTGCTGCCCCTGTAGCCGTCATCCACACCTCCACCTTCCCAAGCAATTCCCACAATTGCTACGACACACACCTCCACCTTCCACCCCAACAGCAGATCAAATCAGTCTACGCTGCCCCTTACATTTGATCTGGAGATCTGATATATTTTTATCACACATGCCTCTTCAATACTGCAAAATCCTTTACCTCACACATTGAAAAAGTTTTTTGAAAAGTTTCCTTGCTGTAAAATTTTACCGTCACAAACGTTATCATCGTCGCGTAGGCGAAACGCTGTAGAAATTTTCTACCGATTATTGCTTCTTAGAACTGAACTTTTAATCATCCTTTTTGGTTGAAACTTTTATACAATTTCGTAGATCATCTTAGCTTTCATCTAAGACTATCTCATAAAAAAACTCCTTCTAGATCCGGACTTATAGCACTGTGATTTTTCATCACGCAGTGCTTAAATTTTACGATGGAGAATATGCCTTCCGTCTTTTGGCCTCTTGAAACTGAACTTTTGTTCATCCTTTTCGGCCAAAATTTTTATACAATTCCAAAGATCAACTTGGATTTCATTTGGGATTGATTTCTCAAAGAAAATTCCTTCTAGAATCAGTTTTCTTGTGCAATCTTTCACCAGCATGCAGTTCTAGAATTTTTATGATGAAGGATCTACCTTTCATCTTTGGCCCTATTTCCCTACTGTTACATTGCCAAAATTTAGCCAAACTTTTTAACAGTATTCCCCACACCTAAATCATGGGTTTCTGTATAATTTCCTTAAACTTTCCTCTGGAAATTATGTCAAGAAGTCATCGTTTCTCCGACGTAAAATCTGTTCGATAGGACTGCACATCGCCGTACTTTTTTTCATCAAATTCTATCAGATTTGAGTGCTATTTTTTGTGAGATTTTGGACTATCTTTTCATCATCACCAAACCCTACCATCCTTACCAAAAACCCTTCAAAACTCTACCCTAAATCGAAACCAAACAGCCCCCCAAATCAGCCTACTTCCTTATCGATCCACTTACCTTTTTAGCTAATTTTCCTTACCGAGACACCTACCTTTGCTGCCATCTATCCTAGATCTAAAATCTATTTTCCTAACCTTCATCTACTACTATCATAGCCCTAAAACCACACCAATTTGTAACCTAAACTCTACAAAACCGTAGCCTCAAATCTGCCCTAAACCACAGCCAACTTCCATCCAAACCGATTCACCTTCCAACCGGTCACCCCCTTCTCCAAAATTCCCATGCCACTAACCCGACAATAGAAAAAAGATCTCAATATTACAAATCTAGAGGCGTATACTATAGCATCAAAGGAGGCAATCGATGCAAAGCTTGAATCCTTTGAAAACTGCATGGAAGAGAAGATGCGATCCCTTTTCGCTGAATCAGCATTGGCCGACTGTCGAACCCAAGGAAATCACAACATGAAGAAACTTCAGATCAGTGAGACAATCCTCAAAAACATGGCCACATCACCTCTAATCTCAATAATCCACGCATGAAGGTTGACTTCCCTAGATGGAAAGAAGGAGACCCGATCGGGTGGATCTCGCGCGCGGAGCGCTATTTTCGATTCTACCAAATCGCCGACGCCACACGGGTGGAGATTGCTGCCATCCACCTCGAGGGAGATACTATTCAGTGGTTTAATTGGTTTAAGCACACTCATGGAGGACTCTCTTGGCAGCGATTCAAGGAAGGACTACTATACTGCTTCAGACCAACCGATTTCAACAACATCGACGAACAATTGGCAAAGATTCGTCAAACCTTGACAATACAAGAATACCAAACAAGGTTTGAGTGTTTATCTAACCAAACTAAGAATTGGTCTGAGAAACAACTTTTAGGTACTTTTATCGAGGGCCTAAAGCAGGAGATCCGAGAAGTAAAGGAGCGGCAACCGTAAACTTATGGCGGCGATTTCCTTCGCGCATATCCAGGAAGAACAATTGAACCATGAGGTACGAAGGACAAGGGTTGCTCCCCGACCATCCATGCCAAGGCCTACTACCCCCTCTACTGCCATCCAAGCCCCTGCACCAAAAAAGTTGACAAGAGACGAGCTTCGCGAACGATCGGCCAAGGAGTTGTGTTGGCATTACGACGAACCGTGGAGCCGCGAACATCACTACAAAAAGGGCCAACTCCTCGTGATTGAACCAGCGGAGGATGAGGACAATGAAACATTTGAAGAAGCCCTTGAACCATGGAGGAAGAATCCCAATCGGCCAACTACGAAGTGCACGCATTGGTCGGCTATTCCAACCCGCTGATGATTGCGCCCACTAAAGAACCCAAACTTGAAGATACGACTCTTAAGCCCAAGGAGAAGGATACACCACAATCGGCCACCCGCACGGTCCATACCTTAGCCGGCTACACCAACCTGCAAAAATTGAAGATCAAAGGGTTTCTCGAGCAATAGTCTGTCATCATCCTCATCGACGCCGGGAGCACACACAACTTCATGAGTAGTAAGGTTGCTACCCACTTAATGCTAAAAAAAAAAGATTACAACGGATTTGAAGTCAAGGTAGCTAATGGCCAAATTCTGAAGTGCAACCAAAATTGCCCGTGGGTAAAATTGATCCTATAGGAGCAAGACGTAGTTGCTGATTTTTTTCCTCCTCCCTCTTGATGGTTTTGATATAGTGTTTGGCATTGATTGGTTGTCCATGATTGGAGATATTTTCTGAAATTTTTTGAAGCTAACCATGACATTTTTCAGAAAAGGAAAGCAAGTGATTCTACGAGGGAGCCCAGCGGCTACAACCACAACACCACACTTGGAGGGGATACTAAAAGAAGAATCCAATGGTTTTCTAATTCAAATTCAAGAGTTTCATGAGATTGAAGATAAAAAATTACTCCCACAGCTTACTGAAATTTTGGGCGACTCCACCCAACCGAGTCGACTACCTTCTCTTAAGCTGGCCGACCCCCCTATATTGAACAGGTCGAAACTTCTACCAGTTGTTGCACGATCAGATTGCTTCATACAACCTCAGAAGGTCAAAGATAAAAGGGTCATCCAAGAGATGACAGAGACATGGATTGTTTGGTCATGCTTATTTCCCGCTATGACATGTCCCTATATCATTTTCCCTGGAGATAAGCTACTTCTAAAGTGTTACATCCTATTGAACTCACCATGGTTGCTGATGCAGCATTTCCAGATCTCAGGTGACTTTCATAACTTTCCCCAGGATCGGACCATGATGCTTAAAGACTTCTTTGATAATGACCTCTGATCTACGGCCCAAGACCGTGAGAAAATTGAGCCCCCCAGTGGCAAAATTAAAAAAGGCGAAGGATCATTCATAGGACTCAACGAAGCATGAACATCATCCCTCTCATTATAAAGAAAGATGCACTACCTTGGCCGAGTGGAACTATAGCCCTCACGGTCACGTTGTCGTCCACACCAAACCGTGACCATGTGTTTATTATTGGAGCAGACACATCCAGAGTGGGGGTCAGCACTATCCTCATGCAAGATGGTCAACAGTACGAAGAAGTAAAAATGGGCCCTGAAAAATCACCACTCCTACCCATCTAAAACTCAGATCGGGCTCACACCACTAGAGATTTTAATAGAAGACAGCTCTCACTCCAAAAGAAGGCACGACTACTATTACAGAGCAACTACGTGGTAGCCCATGCAAGGAAGAAACTTCCCCCTGACAAACGCCGGAGCAAAAGAAAGTTCCTGAGATAGATCAAGTCCCCCTTCATCTCCAACTCCACCAGCACGAAATTCAAGCCTAAAGAAAGTTGTCTCCTTATTTCTTTGGGCCTTACAAAATTGGGGATCACATTGGAGCCTAACCTAGAGATTAGATCCGTGCACCAGATTAAAATTATCGTTGATCCTCCAAGTATCCCACCTCAAATGGAAATTTAAAGCCGATGACTCAGCTCAAGTTCTTCCAACTGACACCCAAGCTGATGAGGAGCTGAAGACCTGGTTCCCTAAGTTCATGGAACTTCATCCTTGAGGACAAGGCTGATTTTAACAGGGCGGATTTGATAGGACTCCAGCAGGGTTGAGTCCTAATCTCCCTAAAGGTAGTCAATAAAACCTTATTAGATTGTAATAAAGTCACTCCTATCTTATAAAGAAAGAAGTATGACTAGGGCTTAGATTAGCCCTTAGGGCTTAGTGGTCGTCGCCCCCTTTACTGGGTTGGTAGGCTAGGGTTTCCCCTTGCTTAGGTCGGCTATAGAGCCAACCTAAGCTGTCACCTGTTCCCTCTAAGGCAGGTTGGCTCTATAGATCATTTTAGTTAGGCAAGCACCCCCTAGGGCTAGGGTTTGGAGCCCTATATAAGCATGTAGCCTCCACCTCTTTTTATTAAGTAATTATCAATTTTATTTCAGCCTTGTGCCAAATCTAAGAGGGAGGAACCCCTACAACATTCCAAGGGTTGATCCCCCTCAAGGATCAAAATCTATAGAGCTCCATCTAAGGTTCTATCATATAATCAGAGGGATTCGTATCCAAAGAGAGTCCAGATAAAGTATGCAAGTTGCTTAGATTCATTTATGGATTAAAGCAAGCTTCCTGAAGTTGGAGCATAAGATTTGATGAGGTATTTAGATCTTATGACTTCATTAAGAATGAAGATGAGCCTTGTATATACAGGAAGATAAGTGAGAGCGCTATCACCTTCTTGGTACTATATGTGGATGACATCATAATCATTGCGAATGATGTAGGAATGCTCTCCATAATAAAGACTTAGGGGATGCATCATATATTTTGGGGATCTGGATCTATAGATATAGATCCAAGAGGATGCTTGGCTTATCCCAATCCAGGTACATAGACTCTATTGTCAAAAGGTTTGACATAGAGAATTCCAAGAGAGGTCTTATACCAATGAGATATGGAATATCACTTTTTAAGAGTATGCCCCCAAAGACTCCTGAAAAAAAGAAAGGCATGGATAAGATACCTTATGCCTTAGCGACAGGGTCTATCATGTATACAATGCTATGTACCAGGCCTGATATAGCACATGCTCTGAGTGTCACGAGCAGGTATCAGGCATATCTAAATTTAGAATAATGGAAGGTAGTAAAGTGTGTCCTTAAGTACTTGAGAAGGACTAAGGATCTTTTACTGGTATATAAAGGAGGTAGCCTCGAGGTTGAGGGCTACACAGACTTAAGTTTTCAGTTCGATAATGATGATAACAAGTCAAATTTAGGGTAAGTTTTCACCGGAGGAGCCGTAAGCTGGAAGGGTTCCAAGCAAGATACTACTGTTGACTCAACCATAGAGGCGAAATACATTGCTGCAGCAAAAGCAGCGAAGGAAGGGGTATGGATAAAAAAGTTCATCAAGGATTTGAGAGTCATACCAAACAGCATAGAGCTGACTCCAATATATTATGACAGCGACTAGGCAATAACTCTAACAAGGGAACCCAGGTCTCATCAGAATTGTTCTGAGGAGATTCCATCTGATTAGAATGATTATGACACAGAAAGATATAGCAATGGAAAGAGTTTCATTCGAAGATAACATTGCCGATCCATTGACGAAGTCGCTGGCTTAGATTGTATTTGAGTGTCACAGGGGTCTGATAGGGATCAAACACATAGGTGATTGACTTTTGGTCAAGTGGGAGATTGCTAGTTACAGGTGCCCTGCAAGTCAATCATATAAGTGATGGCACGTGTGATACGTTGTGTAATCTTTTTACTCATGATTAATATTGGCATATTCTCACATTATATTATATGTTGCATATATATTGTGATGTCTTTGGTTCTATGCAATGGGAATCATATCGTGATGAGATCACGATAATGAGATCGATTCACCTTTAAATACATATCCTAAATAATCTTGGTCATAAGTTACTCGAGAGGGACATCGTGATAACCGGACAGATTGGTGTACTATATACTCGTCCATATGATGGTGGTGGCTGGTCTCATAGCCACTTGTGTGGAGACACTAAGGATATAGTACAGGTGCTCATTGGAGAATGAGTTCACTGATTGATCCACTTATGGAATGTTGTATGGTTAATGATACCTAATGTCAGACAGTGATTCCATAGTCCTAGTTGTGTATCTGGTCCTTAGACTTGAGACACCAAAGATACCTTGTATGAGTACTCCTTTCTTTGATGCCAGACTTACAGGTTTAGAAAATTTTAGATCTTGTACAACTGGTTATCGGGATTGGTAGCCAATCTTACGAAGGCAATTGAGTATCAATAGAGGATCATTCATTCTCGGTATCACAAGAGGAATATCTCATATGTGCTTGCTCAGACAATTCCTTGGTCAGGGTCATTCGGATTGAGAGAGAAAGAGTTCTCTGGGAGAATCTGATTAAAGCGAGACTATGACGGATTTCGTATATGACCTGACAGTACCATGTCCAATATACGGTCTTTGGGATATTAGTTGGATGAGGAATTATAAATACACGGTATTGTAAACAGATAGGTCCGATGGATTCGATCCCTCTGACCGTTTGGGGCGCAGTGTGGCCTAGTACGTCCATATTCGATGAGTCGAGTGAATTATTATGAGGATAATAATTCACTATATCAGAAGGAGTTTTGATGGGAGTGACTCACGGCTAGCTCGATATCGGGCCTAGAGGGTCACACACATATGGTGAATGCTTCAGCGAATAGAGGATTGGATAGAGATCCAATTAGCCCTATTCTCATTAGATGAGATCCTATGCTGATGGGCTCCTTGATTAAGGCTCAATTATAGGCCTAAGGAGATTATTGAATAAAGATTCAATAATGCAAGGTTAGTAGGTAATTGAATGAAGATCCAATACCCACTAAGGAAGGAGCCCTAGGATTTTTTTGTGGCTCTCTATAAATAGGAGGGGAGACTCATGGTTGATAGGCCTATTCTCATTAGATGAGATCCTATGCTGATGGGCTCCTTGATTAAGGCTCAATTATAGGCCTAAGGAGATTATTGAATAAAGATTCAATAATGCAAGGTTAGTAGGTAATTGGATGAAGATCCAATACCCACTAAGGAAGGAGCCCTAGGATTTTTTTGTGGCTCTCTATAAATAGGAGGGGAGACTCATGGTTGATAGGCTGCAGCTTTAGTCACCACCTCTTATTCTCCTCCCACCCTCTGCGCAAGAGTTGCGAGATCAAATTAGAGGAGTTTCACTACAGAGATCCACCGTGTAGATACCGCTAGAGAGGAGGACGCTTGACCTCCTTCATCTTCTTCATTCGGATCTAGAATACAAGGATATACGATCTCCCTAGGTAAAGTCAATCTCTCACATATCGTGGTTTTCTGATTTTTACGGTTTTTCTCACGACCCCAATCTTTTGCATAATGATTTGATCTGCGTGGGAAACCAATTTTTGTTTTGATTTTCGCTGCGCATGTGATGCACCACTGAGGTTTCCCAACACCCTCCCTCTCTACTTCAATAAAAAAAGAGCAGAAGCTTCGGTGCCCAAGTGGAGGATGTCGAACTTCACTTTTCTAAACAACTCTTAACTTGATCGTCGGAGGGATCACCTCGGGAATCCACCACCCAGGAGGTTTTGTCTTGCAGGAATAGTCTAGCGAGGTTAGGAAGACCCACATCAAAGTCACAATCGGAGTATTCACACACGCTGACCTCGGACTGCAAGCGTGGAGTGCCTCTCGTGCTCACGGCTCGAACCCCATTGTACCGACCCATTAGACATGATGAAGGACTCACAACAGTTTTCAACCTAACATCCCTGTCTCTTGGCCTGTCTCTATTTCACTTTTCTTTAAGCTAAACTGTAAGTCTGACTATCCTGTCTAGTAGACCATGTAGCAGTGAGTTGTACGGAACTTCTCCAGCAGGGTATGGCCCCAAAAGCTACATTTCGATTCTTACAGTTAATAGCGAAAGCCTTTTGATAGTTAGCGGTTGGAGAGTTAGAGAAAGGATAGTAGGGATCATAGCCAACATAGCAAGATTCTTGGTCAGGAGCAAAGGAATTATTGTTCTACTGTTCGAGAATCCGCTTATTAATGGCCTATTCCAGTTTCATCCCTTGTTTCATATATTAAGTTAAGGAAGTTGTGCCAAAATAAGCTGCAGTGGTAAAGCCTGCTGCTGTGTGAGTTGAAGTCGGGAGCAGAAGCCTAACAACGTGCCCGCAAAAGGAAAACTTTTAGGAGTAAGTATAATAATGAAGTTTACAGGAACAAAGAAGCAAACTCATAGGTAGAAATTCCATTCTCACAGCTTGGTAGGAGTAAGAATCTAAAGACCTTTATTTAGAATTGGCTCCAGAGGCTGGTAATAGAATAGTCGTCTTTGGTTCCGAAGCTTAATGTAAGGGAAACTCCTATTTATCATAATTGTTGTTAGGGAAAATTTCTGGTGCTACCTCAACTTCTGTGTTGTCTGTTTATTTCGGCCTCATCGTCTTTATTCTTTCTTACTAAAGCTAAAGAAATTCTTCTCATTTGGGTTCGACTTACCTTGTGTTAAGAAAATAGCCTATATTAATAGTACATTTCTTATACATTAATCTATTTGGATTTTGAAAGATATGTTGCTTATTGCTTTTGAAACAACTTCTTCTCCTATAGATTCTCGAACACTGCTGATGCAGATTCTATAATTGAAGAGTTTGTTACTTATGATTCTTAAGATCATGATCCTGCTTATGTGCATTATGTGTTGGGGCCAGGATAAGTAAGATATTCTGTCCTTATCGCTATGTAAACTTCTCCTCTACTTACAAAGAAAGGATATAGATATAACGATCCGAACTTGACTTAAACTGCCAACAGCCTCTATCTTCCTTCTAAAGCCTTGCCCTTGTATGTTATGCAGATTCAATTAATTGTTCGTCACCAACCGTAATATAAGTTCCAATTGTAAACCGTAAGTGACTTATTTCCTTTCTATCGCATCCTATTTAGCATCTAATCCTTAATCTCCTTTCATACATATAATTCTGATCTCTTATACTTTACTGTATACCATACTGTATTCTAGGCAAAGGTAAAGCAAGGAATAGTATTTTGAAAAGCCACTACACATTATTAATTTCTTATATCTTAGGTTCAAAGCTATATTTTTCTATTTGAGTTCAAAGCTAAAAGCAGGTAGAGCGGAGAACGAAGGTGTTTCGAAAGCAAAGGAAAAGGACTAAGTAGTGATTAAAGTGAAGAGTAAGCTGGTAGATCTGTTTTTGAACTTCAATTCTTTCTTTAATGATTCAAGGTTAACTCCCTTTTCTCTTCTTTAGATTAAGCAGTCTGGTTATGCGATTATATTAGTTGCAAGCTATATTCTTTTCTTCAATTCAAATAATTGGGATCCGAGTCGATTTTAACGGCGAGATCTGAATGACACAATAAAGAATAGATTATTTTGCTTCCTATCATGCTGGAACTCTACTTAAAGAACCACAGCCAAACGATACTTATGCATTCGAAAAGATAGATATATAGAGGAGATTCGGCTTCTTACTTAATGGGATAAAAGTCAAACGAAACTTGAGGACAACATCACGGATTATCTTGGGGTGCTCACTTTAGCTTTAGAAGGGTGGCTCGAACACCGGATTTAGAGTCGACAATCACTTCCCTTGTTAAGAGTATTCAACTCAAACTTCAATTCCACTTGCACCTTCTGAAATCGATCCCGCAGATTATATTGCCTCTGATCAAGATCTTCAAACGAAAACTACACTTGTAGTCGACTTAGCGCTTGCTATTGACTCCTTACTTTTGTTGCTACTTATTCATTGCCTGTAGAGTTTAGTTCGCTAACATACCCAACCCGAAACTATTTGTTCTTGCTTGTTCTGTAGCTTGTTCCAAGAAAGTAAGCTCCAGCATGCACCCCAAGAAGTAAGTGTCACCACAAGGGCTAAATCTAACTTAGATTCTTTTCTTAAGGGAGCATAGGTATTATTTTGGTACCTTATTAGTCATGCTAGATTCAATGAAGTATGGCCGAGGTGCTAAGAAAGATGATTTCATCAATTATGGAGTCTTTTACTTATTTTCATAACTAATGCATATGTCACTTATATGAAATTCTTAAGCGCCCAACATATTCCTTCATACAAGTTCCAGAAACAATAAGCAACGAAAAAAACAATCATATCAACACGCACAACAAAAGAGCGCAAAGCAAACAAGAGAAGATCCCGAGAGTTATTTCCCTAAAATAAAGCTAAGCTATATTTCTTTCTTTTGAGAGTATTACCTAAGACCCATGAAATCAGTGATTTTGGCTCATAAAGAACATAAAGAAAAAGAGGTCATGACACTACTCTCTATGGTAAGAATTGACTACTCTATGAAAGAAATGGATTGCGCCAACGATTTTATTATCATTATCGAGAATGAATGACTGAAGATAGCTTGAACTTACATTGTTACTACAGATATAAAATAGAGATAGAGGCATCAAAGTGTCTTCCAAAGGTAGAGATTCCCAAGTGCTGGAGAGGAAAGAGATGTCATTTACAGGTTTTTAACCAATTGACTGACTGGCCGTACTAGAGCGATAAGCTAACTGAGCTTCAAAGTGTCATTAAAGCTTCATGGTATTATTTATTAGTGGATATATCAGAAAATCATCACAGAGAGGGTAAACCATAGATCAATATAATTAGGATTATAGATCTGGTTGCAAGGATTCTTCATATAAAATTTGGGTTAAAACTGACGAAGTTTTATCGTTCGATCCTCTTGCCAAAGCTTTCTCTCTCTCTTTGTTACTATGTAGTTATCCTGTCCAAGTCTACCTATGGGCTACTGGACCCAATAATTCTCCCCTTCCAACTCATATGGTGGGCTATACTAAGCCCACTCTCTGTCTACATGCTTCAAGTTTCTCTTTAGGCAAAAACTTTGCTAACATATCTAAGCCATTCTCATTAGTATACACATTTTCTAGGAACAACTCTTTCATCTTAAGCATATCATGAATCCAATGATACCTTACATCAATATGCTTGGATCTAGAATGATATGTTGAATTATTAGAGAAGTGAATGACACTCTAACTATCACAGTAAATAGTATATCCTTCCTGCTTCAAACATAATTCCTGTAGAAATCTTTTCATCCATAATGCTTCCTTACAGGCTTCAGTTATTGCTATATATTCTGCATCTGTGGTCGATAGAGCAACACAATTCTGTAACTTAGACTGCCAAGAGACTGCTCCCCCTGCAAGAGTCACCAAAAACCCTGAAGTGGATTTCTTAGAATCAATATTACCTGTCATGTCTGCATCTGTGTAACCACTAGCGCATATTTACCAATGCCAAAACATAAACACAACCTAGTAGTACCTCTTAGATATATTAATATCAATTTTACTGCTGCCCAATGTTACTTACCAGGATTGGAGAGAAATCGGTTGACAACTCTAACTGCATGAGCTATATTTGGTCTAGTGCAAACCATATCATACATCAAACTGCCTACTGAATATGAGTAATACACTCTGAATATTTCTTCTTTTTATTCCTCAATTGTAGGACATTGTTTCGAACTCAGCTTGAAATGACCTGCAAGTGGAGAACAAATTGCTTTGGCTTTATTCATATTGAATCTTTAAAAAACCTCTTCAATGTAGGCCTCCTGAGATAACCAAATCTTTCCATTCTTTCTATCACGAAGAATCTTCATGCCAAATATTTGTCTCAACGATCCTAAGTCTTTTATAGCAAAAGACTTACTTAATTCACTCTTAAGCTTCTCAATTTTACTAGTATCATGACCAACAATTAGTATATCATCAACATATAGCAGGGGAATAATGAAATCATCATCAGAAAACTTCTTTGTAAACACACAATGGTCAGATGTGATTTTATTATACCCTTGACTCAAACTTCTTGTACCACTGTCTATGTGCCTATTTGAGTCCATGTAAGCTTTTCTTATTAAGCTTACACACTAGATTTGCTTTTCCCTTGACTTTGAAACCTTCTGTTGCTACATATAAATTTCTTCTTCCAAGTTACCATGTAAAAATATAGTTTTCATATCAAGTTGCTCAACTTCTAAATTCAAGCAGGTAGCCAAACTAAGAACAACTTGGATAGAGGACATTTTCACCATAGGAGAAAATATTTGTTCAAAGTCAATACATTTTTTATGACTAAATCATTTCACGACTAATCATGCCTTATATCTTTGTTGTGAGATGTTATTTTCAGTCTTTAATTTATAAACCTATTTATTCTTGAGAGCTTTCTTCCTTATAGGTAACTTTACTAAGTCATATATGTGGTTCTCAAGCAACGATCTAATCTCTTCTTGCATGGCTTTAACCCATTCATTTTTATGCTCATGTAGAATAACTTCTTAGTAAGTTTCTGGCTCTCCCCGTCAGTAAGCATAACATACTCATGTGAAGAATATCTTATAGATGGTCTTCGCTCTCCTGTGAATCTTCTCAATGGAATCTCATCTGGTGATGGAGGTGCTTGCTTAGTTTATTCAATTGTGTCAACTTCATCAACTATAGTAACATCATCACTAACATTCTCACCACCATCTTCTTGTCTATCTCCCCCATGATCATTATGAACTATAGGTGGAGGAATTGGGCCCACACTCCAAGAAATATAAATAATGGTATTTTAATTCTTAACATTATCACTATCTTTAAATAATTGGTCTTCAAAAAATACGACATCTCTGCTTCTAATAATCTTCTTGTTCATTGGATCCCATAAACTATACCCAAACTATTCATGACCATATCCCAATAAAATGCATGCTTTTATCTTATTATCAAGCTTGAATCTCTCATCTTTAGGAATATGGACAAATATTTTACACCCAAAGATTATCAAGTGATTATAAGATACATTTTTCCCTTTCCATACTCACTTTGGAACATCACCATTCAGAGGAACTAGTGGAGAAAAATTTATCAAATCAACTGTAATTCTCATAGCCTCTCCCCAAAAAGACTTAGGTAGCTTGACATGGGAAAGCATGTATATAATCTTTTCTTCAATAGTTATGTTCATCCTTTCTGCCATACCGTTTTGCTGAGGAGTTTTAGGAACTGTCTTCTGAGCCTGATACCGTGAAACCTATAATAATTCTCAAAAGGACCCCTATACTCACCACCATTATATACTCGAATATACTTCAGGTTTCTTCCTGTTTATCTTTCAACACTGGCATGAAACACTTTGAAAACATCAAGTACCTAATATTTAGATTCAAAACAAAAGCTCAAACTTTTCTAGAATAGTCATCAATAAAAGTAACAAAATAAAGAGTACCTCCAAGAGTTCTAGTTTGCATAGTGCAGACATCAGTATGAACTAAATCAATAATATTTAATCTTCTAGATGATGAAAAAGTATGAAAGATAACTCTATATGTTATTTCAGCTAAGTAATTATCACAAGATTTAAGAGCTATACCTTGTAACTTTGGTAAGAACTGCTTCTAGCAAGAGTTTGAAGTCTCTTCTCGCTGATATGACAAGCTTTTTATGCCTAAGATCTATACTTTCTTCCTTTTGGATTGCATTAATCTTTTCTTTATGTATCTTAACTTCCATGACATAAAAAGAGTTCTGCTTCTTTCATCTTGCCACAACCAGAGAACCTTTAGTGAGCTTCCATTTGCTTTCACCAAAATAATACATAAACCCCTCATCATCAAGTTTTCCTATAAATATCAAGTTTAGACGAATATCTGGACCATGTCTTACATCTTTGAGTATCAATTTACTCCCAATATTGATCTCCAAGCAAATATCTCCAATACCCACAACCTTAGATATATCACTGTTTCTCATTTTAACATTGCCAAAATTACTAGTAGTGTAAGATCCGAAGAAATCACTATGAGAAGTAACATGAAAAAAAGTACCAAAGTCAATCACCTAGTCACTGCTAACCTATAAGACTGACACATCCATCATTACAAATAATATCAATATCACATTCAGTAGCAACTGCATTAGTCTCTTTCTCATTTTTTCTTTCTTTCATTTTGTTCTATCTTCCAGAACCTACACTCTTTCTTCATATGACCTGGTTTATTATAGTGGAAACACTTGATATCTCTTCTGGACTTCGATCTTCCTCTATAATCATGTGGATTCTTGCTATGACTTCTTTTACGTCGTTCTTATTTTTCAATGACAAATATACCTAAATAAGATTCTCCTTATTCTTTCCTTCTGGTATCTTCATTTAACAAACCGTCTTTAACCATATCTATAATTAGAGTCCCCTTTGACATAGAGTTAGAAATTATCATCACATATGTTTCTCAACTTTTTGGTAAAGAGTTGAGGAGTAGCAATCCTTGTATCTCATCATCTATATTCATTTTCATAGTAACCAGCTTATTTGCAACACTCTGAAATATGATTATGTGCTTAATAATATTGTCACCATCTTTATACTTTAAATTGACAAGCCTTCTAAGGAGAGAAATTAAGTTTCCCACTATTTTCTTTGCAAAGAGATTTTCTAACCTCTTCCAAACAACATAAGCTCTGGTTTCATAAAAAATATGCTTATGCAAATTTATATCTGTCTATCTTCTAATATAGGCAATAGTTTTTCTATGATGTACCTTATATTCTTCATCATCCATAATAGAAGATTTTACTTTAACTTTGATGGGCTTATACAGATCTTTGCAATAAAGCAAATATTTCATCATTCGCCTCCAAGTGGAATAATTTGATCAGTTCAATTTAATCATATCATTTGAATGCAGAATAATATTTTTCCCTCTTTGTATATCAAAATGGGTTCCTCAACAAAAGTATCAACTTAATACTAAAAACAAACATTAACCAGAACAAGATAAACAACAAAATAATAGTTCAACCACAAAGTGAGACACCAGATTTTTAACGTGAAAAACCCAATGCGAGAAAAATCATAGGACCTAGTCCACTCAGACTTCTACTATCACCAATAATGATAATAGGTTCATAATAAAACTTCTTCAGAATAACTAGAGGATCATAATGACATCAAGAACATATATCTTGGTTCACTAATGGCAAAACATCATCAATATTGATGGATCACATAATGAGAAAGATCATAACTTACTAAGTGAATATATCAAAAAATCATCATAAATAGGGTAAACCACAGGTCAGTACCATTAGGATTGTAGATCTGGTTAAAAAGATTTTTCACATAAAATTTGTGTCAAAATTGACGAAGTTTTACTGTTCTATCCTCTTGTCAAAACTTTCTCTCTCTTTATTATTGTGCATATTTTCATCGCATCCTCAATCTTGCGCCGCCTCGTCTTAGATTAGGTTTTCAACCTTTTCTTCTTTTTTTTCTTAATAAATCAGATTTAAACTAAATGATCAAATATTCAGTCCAAGCCCACCTATCGACTGGACCCAACACCTTGTGTACTAGTTAAAAAAATATGTAAGGGCAATTTAGTTACCATAGGTGTTCATTAATTAGTTCATGCCTAGCCTATACTAAGGCAAGAGAACTAGCAGGAGCAAGCAACGGCTACCAGGCAAAGAGGTTAGTTTGCTAGTGATAGAGTTGATGCTACAACAGTGAAAGAATCAAATCCTGTTTTCCTTGGTTATGAAAGTGAAGTTGATGCCATTAGTACTGAATAGGAGGAGTCTACTTATCTTCAAAGAAGAGTAGAAAGAGTACGGGTGCTTGGCAAAAGTAAGGATATTATGAAAGCGAAGCGGGAACGGGAAGTCCTGTTTTGAACCTTAAAGTAGAGTTCCTGTGCAGGAGATGTTGTATCTAGCTATAATCAGAAGTTAGAGCAGTTTAGTCGTTAGTTGCAAGTGGTAAGCATATTCCTTCGTACGAGTATCGTTCACTTCGACGAATCTCTTTGGGTGTAAATGTTATTGTAGATAGAAATTGATTTCATCCTATTAAGAATTAGAAGTAGAGGCGGTCAGCAACAAGTGGGTAATCTTCCATTCAAACAAGTAACACGAAAAGGACAAGATAAATTCGATAATCTTAAGTTAAGAAGAAAGTCAACAATAATCGATTCAGAAAGTAAAATTTCATAAGAAATAAGATCCTATCAAATAAGAAAGAACGTCCATCTTAATAGAAGATAATATTTAGATATGATTTCTCCAATAACAATTAATTGAATTTTTAATTATCTCACGGGGGAAGCCTTCAGTCGAGGCGAAAAGCTCGCTGGAGGGAATGGTGGGGAATGGGAGCCCTCAGACGAGGCTGAGAGCTCATTTGGAGATGATTGATACTAAAAGCCCTCAGGTGAGGCTGAGAGCTCGCTTGGAGATGCATGGGACTAAAAGCCCTTGAGTGAGGCTGAAAGCTCGCTTGGAGATGCTTGGGACTGAAAGCCCTCGGGCGAGGCTGAGAGCTCGCTTGGAGATGCTTGGGACTAAAAGCCCTTGAAAGCTCGCTTGGAGATGCTCGGGACTGAAAGCCCTTAGGCGAGACTGAAAGTTCGCTTGGAGATGCTTGGGACCGAAAGCCTTTGGGCGAGGCTGAAAGCTCACTTGGAGATGCTCGGGACTGAAAGCCCTCGGGCGAGGCTAAGAGCTTGTTTGGAGATGCTCGGGACTGAAAGCCCTTGGGCAAGGCTGAAAGCTTGCTTGGAGATGCTAGGGACCAAAAGCCCTTAGACAAGGCTGAAAGCTCGCTTGGTGACGCTCGGGAACGAAAGCTCTTGGGCAAGGCTGAAAGCTTGCTTGGAGATGCTCGGGACTAAAAGCCCTTGGGTGAGGCTGAATGCTCAGTTGGAGATGCTTAGGCTGAAAGCCCCTGGGGGTATGTTTTTCCCGTTTGCTTATTATGCTGAGTTTTTCCTGATTATACCTTATCATGCATAGATGTTCAACCTTGGAAAGATGAAGTTCGGCGATAAAACGAGCAGCAAATCGACTGTTCCATTGATAACCAACGCATTTGTCACCATAGGAGTTATTGATTCTACGACTGAGAAGTGCCCCAGCGTCAGAGAGGGGGCAAGTTTCAAGAAGCGTATCAGGAAGGCGGCCTTCGAGCAGCATGTGGATGCCTCGGGGAGCATCACGAGGTCCCCTACTGAAAAGGGGAAGGTGGTGGTGGAGATCGAGGAGGCCCATGAGCGGGGGTACACCATTCGGGACCTATACGAGGTGGAGGATCGGGCGGGGGCAGATAAGTATATTCTATCATGGTATCAAAGACTATCTCTCTATAAGAGAGATCATCTTACTTTATTTATTTTCCAACGATAGTTTCTATCAACACTTAAGCAGGTTGGTTCAAGAATAAATTTACTGTAAAAATTCAATTAAGCTAATTCAAGTTATAAGATAAAGGACAGTTTTGAAATCAGTTGTTTATGCTTCGACAAGTATCAAGTAAAAGTTAAAGAAAAAGAATCAAATCTAAAGTCAGTTCCAATTCAAGTTATAGGATCAAAAGCACTCTTGTTGAATTAGTTTCAGCAGTTAAAAGATCTGTTGCAGAAGAAGCAACGGCGAAATCAAAGAATCCACCTCGCATACGCAAGTCAGTAGCTGGGGGCGCGTGCTGGTTCTTGTTTCAAATAAAAGGGAGTTGACCTTATTGCGAGAGATGATTAATTGTTTGGGTGGCCTCAAACTGGAATTGCTACGGACGGTTAACAGCGTTGGTGACGAGAATGTGTGCTTTTGAAGCGAGGCTTTTACTTTAGTAAAGTATCTTTCTGTTCGAATAATCACCAATTCAAGTGTTTTTGTCGTATCAAGAAAAGAAGTAGAATGCCCGGTTTGTGCTCTCTTACTTTAATTCTTCAACGTAGTGTATGTACTTCATCAATACAGAGTTTTCCCTTCTTTTTTTGTGTTGAGCTAGAGAGAGGTAGAGGTTATGATTGTATTGCAGTAAGTGAATCAGGTGTGAGAGCCTAAAACTCATAATCAGGTACAGCACGGTTAATTTTTTATTCTACTGCAAAGTCTAGTTCGGTTACGCGTGTTGGATCTTCGGCAGTACCAATGAAATATGGGTTCGGTGCTGTAGCTCTTTGTACGTATACTTAATACGGGTAGATAACTTCTTCAGCGCTAAAGTCAGTAGCAAGTGGCATTTTAAAGTGTAGTTCAGAACTAGAGGGATAAAGATGAAAGAGGTAGGGGGTGTAAAGGATTAGGAGCGTCAATGTCTACGAACAGCCTTTTTTTTTTTTGTCTTCACAAAGTGCATTAGCTATTTTCTTAAGTTGAACAGAGGTTAAAGTACTAGAAATCAGTCTTATTTCTTGGATTATTTTTTATCCTTCTTCGTCAATCAGTATCATCTTTTTCAGTGCCAAAGTAAGCAACAAGTAATAGTTCTGTTCGACTTTAATCTCTTGGTTTCATGTCTTTGCGACAAGAGATCATAAGCTGGATTTTTATCGGCTAAAAGAATCACTGTTACATTTGTTGATAGTGGAATTGAATTTAGGAATTGGATTTGAGAAGGGAATTTGGAATGTGAAGGTGCAAGTCAGAAATCAGATTTCAAACATAAGAGGGATGGTGTTGAATAAGTAAGGATCAGTAAGCTTCAGTTCTAGTTGATAGAAGATAAGATGAAGTTAGGATTTAGATATGATTTCCTTAACTGAATGAGGAAATCACGTAGGTTAGTTGAGAAAAATCCTCCTATCTTCACCTGTATAAATTAACGATGGATCAATGAATCAATTGGGCATTTTTATTACTTCTTCTTATTTCCAACATGGTATCAGAGCCCCTCTCTCTATAAGAGAGATTACTTTTTTTTTCTTCACTGTCAAACGACAACTTTTATTACTGTTTGTTCGTCGACAACCCCGTTGCAAAACTGCAGATACTCAGGGGTCATCTGTCGCCACCCTCCCGGACATTCTCTGCTCCGAAGATCTCTCCTACCTCATTTGCAGTAGATGATGACTTCTACACCCGCTCGCCGGCATCGTCCCTCCTGCAGCCTTTGTTCTCTCTGCCAAGAGCACCTGTAAGGGCTACTACCCATCGTCTCTCGGTGCTTTCTTGCTATCAAACGGTAGCAAATCCCCACCCCGTCGACTGCCTTTTTGCGAAGCCGCAATTGTCGGTCGACTCCTCTTCTGCAAAGCCGCGATCTCTGTTTCCTGACAAAAAAAAAAAAAAAAAAAAAAAAACAGAGCATCGCCGGCGCCGTTTTCATTCGAGGATCTGAAGATTCGGGTCCCGCTCTATAATTGATGTCCACGTCGCTGGTCTGGCAGCCCTCTCGCTCAACCTCGCTGGCACTTGTCGTTACCATCGCTAGCATCGGCGACACTATCTGCCTCATTGTTGCTTACCATCGGCTCACTGTTCGCTCGTTGCTGCTGCCGTCACAGCAATAACTCAGTCGCTTCTCTTCGGTGCAGATCCCTCTTTGCATCGTCTCTACACCTCCAAAGAAGGGACCGCAACATTGTGGTCCTGAAGTCAGGGAAGAAAGGGAAGCACACCTTCACTACAACGACTTCCTCATCTTCTCCTTCGGCAGTTACTATGCTCGCTGCTGACCCCCCTTACTCCAACAATTGCAATCGCAACTACAGCCCTCGCCGGCCACAACTGTTGCCCTCTCCTTAGATCTATCGCTTCTTGTTGTCAAACGATAGTCTCTCATCGACATCGAAGCTGGAGACTTCTAGTGCGTCGGCTTTCTCCATTCCTCTACCGAGGTGTTCTTCTGCACGAGGCCATCTTCCTTGTGCACCACCACTGTCGCATCAGCACTAACAAGCAGCAGCACCTTCCCTACCCCATTAGCAATAAGTTCATTCTCGCTGTCAAACGACAGTAAATCTACGACCGCACGCTTCTCCCGCTGCCCTTCAGATCTACCGATCGCCCCAGCCGTAGCAGCATCTCCTCCGCTGAAGTCAACCGTTGTCAGACCTTCACCGCGGTTGACAACACAACGGTCTCCTTGACATCGGGTAAAGATCTGTGTCCTTCACAGGAGCTTGATCTTGCGGGGGCATGATAGTTCGATCTAATCGGATTGTTGAATTTGGCTCTAGCAGAATCGTCTGCTCCTTTCTTCGGATTCATTGTCATCGGTTCAAGATCAACGTCCTCAGTTCAAGATCGACATCCTTACAGGAGCTCGATCTTGCGGGGGCATGATAGAAGATAAGATGAAGTTAGGATTTAGATATGATTTCCTTAACTGAATGAGGAAATCACGTAGGTTAGTTGAGGGAAATCCTCCTATCTTCACCTGTATAAATTAACGATGGATCAATGAATCAATTGGACATTTTTATTACTTCTTCTTATTTCCGACACTACTTCGAGAATTAAGTATAAGCAGAAGCAGCTACTTGCTCTGCTGGCGAGGTCTAGGTCTACTTCAATACGAGTCTCTTTCTGCTCGAGGTAAAGTTTAGTTCAGAACTTCCAAGTCCAGTAAGGGGAAGAGGAAAGTGAAAGTACAGGCTTTGAATTAACTCGTGGATCCGATCTCCCTTTTTATTGCAATTGAGTCCGGGTCGATCAGAGGTTGGCGTGTAAAGAAGATGTGTTGGCGCGGGCAAGGTAAGTTTCAATACGAGTTGGGGCAATTAGATCTGAAGTGAAGCAATTCCATTGTCAACAGCAAATTGGATCTTCTTTTTTGGAGTCAAAGGGCAGTGTAGTGTCTTTACTCTATTCATGCGCTTCCATCTATTTTATTTAATTAAATATGGCAAAAATTTCTGGAAACTTAAAGTCGACCAACTGCTTGTGGATTCTAGTGGTGTATAGTGGATATCAGTAAGGGTGAGGGCATAATCCAGTACTGGTTTTGAAGCGGGGTGGGTCTAATTTAGTAGTGTATCTTATGTTGTAGATAGACTTAATTGGCACTACTTCTGTTGGGCCTGGACCAAGACTCAGCAGTTAGTAAGTGAATTCTTTGTGACTGCTACATTATTCCTATATAATATTATTATGAGATATGAAAGAAAAAAGAATTTCTATACTGGTTGACAAAGGTGCAATAAAGAATCCATTGTTTGTTGCTTCATCGTTCTATGGATCTGTATTGACACCGACCTAACCCCAGAGATAGAATATCAGACTGTCTGTGTAGAAGGCAACTCTGTTTAGCCAACAATCAAAATCTACCCCGAATCCTAGTTATAGTGATAGAGGAATATTATCAATTCAATGTTGGATGCAGCACTATAGGATTCTATTATTTATTATATTCTAAATTCAGATTATTTAATATATATATTACACCAATTAAGTACATTCTATATGTGCTATATGCGTACTCTATATTGAAGTATAAGTTGAAGGAAGTTAATTATGTTGAAATAGAGTCATAGAGGTAAGTTCTGGATTCTAAGCCGTACAAGATGGGTTTTATTCTTGGAGATTAACCTTAGTTTCATCTATAGAATCACATATCTTTTTCTCATGCCCACCTAGCAGATTAAGAGATTATTCAGAAATAGATTCCCAAGTGCTGGAGAGGAAAGAGATGTCATTTACAGGTTTTTAACCAATTGACTGACTGGCCGTACTAGAGCGATAAGCTAACTGAGCTTCAAAGTGTCATTAAAGCTTCATGGTATTATTTATTAGTGGATATATCAGAAAATCATCACAGAGAGGGTAAACCATAGATCAATATAATTAGGATTATAGATCTGGTTGCAAGGATTCTTCATATAAAATTTGGGTTAAAACTGACGAAGTTTTATCGTTCGATCCTCTTGCCAAAGCTTTCTCTCTCTCTTTGTTACTATGTAGTTATCCTGTCCAAGTCTACCTATGGGCTACTGGACCCAATAATTCTCCCCTTCCAACTCATATGGTGGGCTATACTAAGCCCACTCTCTGTCTACATGCTTCAAGTTTCTCTTTAGACAAAAACTTTGCTAACATATCTAAGCCATTCTCATTAGTATACACATTTTCTAGGAACAACTCTTTCATCTTAAGCATATCATGAATCCAATGATACCTTACATCAATATGCTTGGATCTAGAATGGTATGTTGAATTATTAGAGAAGTGAATGACACTCTAACTATCACAGTAAATAGTATATCCTTCCTGCTTCAAACATAATTCCTGTAGAAATCTTTTCATCCATAATGCTTCCTTACAGGCTTCAGTTATTGCTATATATTCTGCATCTGTGGTCGATAGAGCAACACAATTCTGTAACTTAGACTGCCAAGAGACTGCTCCCCCTGCAAGAGTCACCAAAAACCCTGAAGTGGATTTCTTAGAATCAATATTACCTGTCATGTCTGCATCTGTGTAACCACTAGCGCATATTTACCAATGCCAAAACATAAACACAACCTAGTAGTACCTCTTAGATATATTAATATCAATTTTACTGCTGCCCAATGTTACTTACCAGGATTGGAGAGAAATCGGTTGACAACTCTAACTGCATGAGCTATATTTGGTCTAGTGCAAACCATATCATACATCAAACTGCCTACTGAATATGAGTAATACACTCTGAATATTTCTTCTTTTTATTCCTCAATTGTAGGACATTGTTTCGAACTCAGCTTGAAATGACCTGCAAGTGGAGAACAAATTGCTTTGGCTTTATTCATATTGAATCTTTAAAAAACCTCTTCAATGTAGGCCTCCTGAGATAACCAAATCTTTCCATTCTTTCTATCACGAAGAATCTTCATGCCAAATATTTGTCTCATCGATCCTAAGTCTTTTATAGCAAAAGACTTACTTAATTCACTCTTAAGCTTCTCAATTTTACTAGTATCATGACCAACAATTAGTATATCATCAACATATAGCAGGGGAATAATGAAATCATCATCAGAAAACTTCTTTGTAAACACACAATGGTCAGATGTGATTTTATTATACCCTTGACTCAAACTTCTTGTACCACTGTCTATGTGCCTATTTGAGTCCATGTAAGCTTTTCTTATTAAGCTTACACACTAGATTTGCTTTTCCCTTGACTTTGAAACCTTCTGTTGCTACATATAAATTTCTTCTTCCAAGTTACCATGTAAAAATATAGTTTTCATATCAAGTTGCTCAACTTCTAAATTCAAGCAGGTAGCCAAACTAAGAACAACTTGGATAGAGGACATTTTCACCATAGGAGAAAATATTTGTTCAAAGTCAATACATTTTTTATGACTAAATCATTTCACGACTAATCATGCCTTATATCTTTGTTGTGAGATGTTATTTTCAGTCTTTAATTTATAAACCTATTTATTCTTGAGAGCTTTCTTCCTTATAGGTAACTTTACTAAGTCATATATGTGGTTCTCAAGCAACGATCTAATCTCTTCTTGCATGGCTTTAACCCATTCATTTTTATGCTCATGTAGAATAACTTCTTAGTAAGTTTCTGGCTCTCCCCGTCAGTAAGCATAACATACTCATGTGAAGAATATCTTATAGATGGTCTTCGCTCTCCTGTGAATCTTCTCAATGGAATCTCATCTGGTGATGGAGGTGCTTGCTTAGTTTATTCAATTGTGTCAACTTCATCAACTATAGTAACATCATCACTAACATTCTCACCACCATCTTCTTGTCTATCTCCCCCATGATCATTATGAACTATAGGTGGAGGAATTGGGCCCACACTCCAAGAAATATAAATAATGGTATTTTAATTCTTAACATTATCACTATCTTTAAATAATTGGTCTTCAAAAAATACGACATCTCTGCTTCTAATAATCTTCTTGTTCATTGGATCCCATAAACTATACCCAAACTATTCATGACCATATCCCAATAAAATGCATGCTTTTATCTTATTATCAAGCTTGAATCTCTCATCTTTAGGAATATGGACAAATATTTTACACCCAAAGATTATCAAGTGATTATAAGATACATTTTTCCCTTTCCATACTCACTTTGGAACATCACCATTCAGAGGAACTAGTGGAGAAAAATTTATCAAATCAACTGTAATTCTCATAGCCTCTCCCCAAAAAGACTTAGGTAGCTTGACATGGGAAAGCATGTATATAATCTTTTCTTCAATAGTTATGTTCATCCTTTCTGCCATACCGTTTTGCTGAGGAGTTTTAGGAACTGTCTTCTGAGCCTGATACCGTGAAACCTATAATAATTCTCAAAAGGACCCCTATACTCACCACCATTATATACTCGAATATACTTCAGGTTTCTTCCTGTTTATCTTTCAACACTGGCATGAAACACTTTGAAAACATCAAGTACCTAATATTTAGATTCAAAACAAAAGCTCAAACTTTTCTAGAATAGTCATCAATAAAAGTAACAAAATAAAGAGTACCTCCAAGAGTTCTAGTTTGCATAGTGCAGACATCAGTATGAACTAAATCAATAATATTTAATCTTCTAGATGATGAAAAAGTATGAAAGATAACTCTATATGTTATTTCAGCTAAGTAATTATCACAAGATTTAAGAGCTATACCTTGTAACTTTGGTAAGAACTGCTTCTAGCAAGAGTTTGAAGTCTCTTCTCGCTGATATGACAAGCTTTTTATGCCTAAGATCTATACTTTCTTCCTTTTGGATTGCATTAATCTTTTCTTTATGTATCTTAACTTCCATGACATAAAAAGAGTTCTGCTTCTTTCATCTTGCCACAACCAGAGAACCTTTAGTGAGCTTCCATTTGCTTTCACCAAAATAATACATAAACCCCTCATCATCAAGTTTTCCTATAAATATCAAGTTTAGACGAATATCTGGACCATGTCTTACATCTTTGAGTATCAATTTACTCCCAATATTGATCTCCAAGCAAATATCTCCAATACCCACAACCTTAGATATATCACTGTTTCTCATTTTAACATTGCCAAAATTACTAGTAGTGTAAGATCCGAAGAAATCACTATGAGAAGTAACATGAAAAAAAGTACCAAAGTCAATCACCTAGTCACTGCTAACCTATAAGACTGACACATCCATCATTACAAATAATATCAATATCACATTCAGTAGCAACTGCATTAGTCTCTTTCTCATTTTTTCTTTCTTTCATTTTGTTCTATCTTCCAGAACCTACACTCTTTCTTCATATGACCTGGTTTATTATAGTGGAAACACTTGATATCTCTTCTGGACTTCGATCTTCCTCTATAATCATGTGGATTCTTGCTATGACTTCTTTTACGTCGTTCTTATTTTTCAATGACAAATATACCTAAATAAGATTCTCCTTATTCTTTCCTTCTGGTATCTTCATTTAACAAACCGTCTTTAACCATATCTATAATTAGAGTCCCCTTTGACATAGAGTTAGAAATTATCATCACATATGTTTCTCAACTTTTTGGTAAAGAGTTGAGGAGTAGCAATCCTTGTATCTCATCATCTATATTCATTTTCATAGTAACCAGCTTATTTGCAACACTCTGAAATATGATTATGTGCTTAATAATATTGTCACCATCTTTATACTTTAAATTGACAAGCCTTCTAAGGAGAGAAATTAAGTTTCCCACTATTTTCTTTGCAAAGAGATTTTCTAACCTCTTCCAAACAACATAAGCTCTGGTTTCATAAAAAATATGCTTATGCAAATTTATATCTGTCTATCTTCTAATATAGGCAATAGTTTTTCTATGATGTACCTTATATTCTTCATCATCCATAATAGAAGATTTTACTTTAACTTTGATGGGCTTATACAGATCTTTGCAATAAAGCAAATATTTCATCATTCGCCTCCAAGTGGAATAATTTGATCAGTTCAATTTAATCATATCATTTGAATGCAGAATAATATTTTTCCCTCTTTGTATATCAAAATGGGTTCCTCAACAAAAGTATCAACTTAATACTAAAAACAAACATTAACCAGAACAAGATAAACAACAAAATAATAGTTCAACCACAAAGTGAGACACCAGATTTTTAACGTGAAAAACCCAATGCGAGAAAAATCATAGGACCTAGTCCACTCAGACTTCTACTATCACCAATAATGATAATAGGTTCATAATAAAACTTCTTCAGAATAACTAGAGGATCATAATGACATCAAGAACATATATCTTGGTTCACTAATGGCAAAACATCATCAATATTGATGGATCACATAATGAGAAAGATCATAACTTACTAAGTGAATATATCAAAAAATCATCATAAATAGGGTAAACCACAGGTCAGTACCATTAGGATTGTAGATCTGGTTAAAAAGATTTTTCACATAAAATTTGTGTCAAAATTGACGAAGTTTTACTGTTCTATCCTCTTGTCAAAACTTTCTCTCTCTTTATTATTGTGCATATTTTCATCGCATCCTCAATCTTGCGCCGCCTCGTCTTAGATTAGGTTTTCAACCTTTTCTTCTTTTTTTTCTTAATAAATCAGATTTAAACTAAATGATCAAATATTCAGTCCAAGCCCACCTATCGACTGGACCCAACACCTTGTGTACTAGTTAAAAAAATATGTAAGGGCAATTTAGTTACCATAGGTGTTCATTAATTAGTTCATGCCTAGCCTATACTAAGGCAAGAGAACTAGCAGGAGCAAGCAACGGCTACCAGGCAAAGAGGTTAGTTTGCTAGTGATAGAGTTGATGCTACAACAGTGAAAGAATCAAATCCTGTTTTCCTTGGTTATGAAAGTGAAGTTGATGCCATTAGTACTGAATAGGAGGAGTCTACTTATCTTCAAAGAAGAGTAGAAAGAGTACGGGTGCTTGGCAAAAGTAAGGATATTATGAAAGCGAAGCGGGAACGGGAAGTCCTGTTTTGAACCTTAAAGTAGAGTTCCTGTGCAGGAGATGTTGTATCTAGCTATAATCAGAAGTTAGAGCAGTTTAGTCGTTAGTTGCAAGTGGTAAGCATATTCCTTCGTACGAGTATCGTTCACTTCGACGAATCTCTTTGGGTGTAAATGTTATTGTAGATAGAAATTGATTTCATCCTATTAAGAATTAGAAGTAGAGGCGGTCAGCAACAAGTGGGTAATCTTCCATTCAAACAAGTAACACGAAAAGGACAAGATAAATTCGATAATCTTAAGTTAAGAAGAAAGTCAACAATAATCGATTCAGAAAGTAAAATTTCATAAGAAATAAGATCCTATCAAATAAGAAAGAACGTCCATCTTAATAGAAGATAATATTTAGATATGATTTCTCCAATAACAATTAATTGAATTTTTAATTATCTCACGGGGGAAGCCTTCAGTCGAGGCGAAAAGCTCGCTGGAGGGAATGGTGGGGAATGGGAGCCCTCAGACGAGGCTGAGAGCTCATTTGGAGATGATTGATACTAAAAGCCCTCAGGTGAGGCTGAGAGCTCGCTTGGAGATGCATGGGACTAAAAGCCCTTGAGTGAGGCTGAAAGCTCGCTTGGAGATGCTTGGGACTGAAAGCCCTCGGGCGAGGCTGAGAGCTCGCTTGGAGATGCTTGGGACTAAAAGCCCTTGAAAGCTCGCTTGGAGATGCTCGGGACTGAAAGCCCTTAGGCGAGACTGAAAGTTCGCTTGGAGATGCTTGGGACCGAAAGCCTTTGGGCGAGGCTGAAAGCTCACTTGGAGATGCTCGGGACTGAAAGCCCTCGGGCGAGGCTAAGAGCTTGTTTGGAGATGCTCGGGACTGAAAGCCCTTGGGCAAGGCTGAAAGCTTGCTTGGAGATGCTAGGGACCAAAAGCCCTTAGACAAGGCTGAAAGCTCGCTTGGTGACGCTCGGGAACGAAAGCTCTTGGGCAAGGCTGAAAGCTTGCTTGGAGATGCTCGGGACTAAAAGCCCTTGGGTGAGGCTGAATGCTCAGTTGGAGATGCTTAGGCTGAAAGCCCCTGGGGGTATGTTTTTCCCGTTTGCTTATTATGCTGAGTTTTTCCTGATTATACCTTATCATGCATAGATGTTCAACCTTGGAAAGATGAAGTTCGGCGATAAAACGAGCAGCAAATCGACTGTTCCATTGATAACCAACGCATTTGTCACCATAGGAGTTATTGATTCTACGACTGAGAAGTGCCCCAGCGTCAGAGAGGGGGCAAGTTTCAAGAAGCGTATCAGGAAGGCGGCCTTCGAGCAGCATGTGGATGCCTCGGGGAGCATCACGAGGTCCCCTACTGAAAAGGGGAAGGTGGTGGTGGAGATCGAGGAGGCCCATGAGCGGGGGTACACCATTCGGGACCTATACGAGGTGGAGGATCGGGCGGGGGCAGATAAGTATATTCTATCATGGTATCAAAGACTATCTCTCTATAAGAGAGATCATCTTACTTTATTTATTTTCCAACGATAGTTTCTATCAACACTTAAGCAGGTTGGTTCAAGAATAAATTTACTGTAAAAATTCAATTAAGCTAATTCAAGTTATAAGATAAAGGACAGTTTTGAAATCAGTTGTTTATGCTTCGACAAGTATCAAGTAAAAGTTAAAGAAAAAGAATCAAATCTAAAGTCAGTTCCAATTCAAGTTATAGGATCAAAAGCACTCTTGTTGAATTAGTTTCAGCAGTTAAAAGATCTGTTGCAGAAGAAGCAACGGCGAAATCAAAGAATCCACCTCGCATACGCAAGTCAGTAGCTGGGGGCGCGTGCTGGTTCTTGTTTCAAATAAAAGGGAGTTGACCTTATTGCGAGAGATGATTAATTGTTTGGGTGGCCTCAAACTGGAATTGCTACGGACGGTTAACAGCGTTGGTGACGAGAATGTGTGCTTTTGAAGCGAGGCTTTTACTTTAGTAAAGTATCTTTCTGTTCGAATAATCACCAATTCAAGTGTTTTTGTCGTATCAAGAAAAGAAGTAGAATGCCCGGTTTGTGCTCTCTTACTTTAATTCTTCAACGTAGTGTATGTACTTCATCAATACAGAGTTTTCCCTTCTTTTTTTGTGTTGAGCTAGAGAGAGGTAGAGGTTATGATTGTATTGCAGTAAGTGAATCAGGTGTGAGAGCCTAAAACTCATAATCAGGTACAGCACGGTTAATTTTTTATTCTACTGCAAAGTCTAGTTCGGTTACGCGTGTTGGATCTTCGGCAGTACCAATGAAATATGGGTTCGGTGCTGTAGCTCTTTGTACGTATACTTAATACGGGTAGATAACTTCTTCAGCGCTAAAGTCAGTAGCAAGTGGCATTTTAAAGTGTAGTTCAGAACTAGAGGGATAAAGATGAAAGAGGTAGGGGGTGTAAAGGATTAGGAGCGTCAATGTCTACGAACAGCCTTTTTTTTTTTTGTCTTCACAAAGTGCATTAGCTATTTTCTTAAGTTGAACAGAGGTTAAAGTACTAGAAATCAGTCTTATTTCTTGGATTATTTTTTATCCTTCTTCGTCAATCAGTATCATCTTTTTCAGTGCCAAAGTAAGCAACAAGTAATAGTTCTGTTCGACTTTAATCTCTTGGTTTCATGTCTTTGCGACAAGAGATCATAAGCTGGATTTTTATCGGCTAAAAGAATCACTGTTACATTTGTTGATAGTGGAATTGAATTTAGGAATTGGATTTGAGAAGGGAATTTGGAATGTGAAGGTGCAAGTCAGAAATCAGATTTCAAACATAAGAGGGATGGTGTTGAATAAGTAAGGATCAGTAAGCTTCAGTTCTAGTTGATAGAAGATAAGATGAAGTTAGGATTTAGATATGATTTCCTTAACTGAATGAGGAAATCACGTAGGTTAGTTGAGAAAAATCCTCCTATCTTCACCTGTATAAATTAACGATGGATCAATGAATCAATTGGGCATTTTTATTACTTCTTCTTATTTCCAACATGGTATCAGAGCCCCTCTCTCTATAAGAGAGATTACTTTTTTTTTCTTCACTGTCAAACGACAACTTTTATTACTGTTTGTTCGTCGACAACCCCGTTGCAAAACTGCAGATACTCAGGGGTCATCTGTCGCCACCCTCCCGGACATTCTCTGCTCCGAAGATCTCTCCTACCTCATTTGCAGTAGATGATGACTTCTACACCCGCTCGCCGGCATCGTCCCTCCTGCAGCCTTTGTTCTCTCTGCCAAGAGCACCTGTAAGGGCTACTACCCATCGTCTCTCGGTGCTTTCTTGCTATCAAACGGTAGCAAATCCCCACCCCGTCGACTGCCTTTTTGCGAAGCCGCAATTGTCGGTCGACTCCTCTTCTGCAAAGCCGCGATCTCTGTTTCCTGACAAAAAAAAAAAAAAAAAAAAAAAAACAGAGCATCGCCGGCGCCGTTTTCATTCGAGGATCTGAAGATTCGGGTCCCGCTCTATAATTGATGTCCACGTCGCTGGTCTGGCAGCCCTCTCGCTCAACCTCGCTGGCACTTGTCGTTACCATCGCTAGCATCGGCGACACTATCTGCCTCATTGTTGCTTACCATCGGCTCACTGTTCGCTCGTTGCTGCTGCCGTCACAGCAATAACTCAGTCGCTTCTCTTCGGTGCAGATCCCTCTTTGCATCGTCTCTACACCTCCAAAGAAGGGACCGCAACATTGTGGTCCTGAAGTCAGGGAAGAAAGGGAAGCACACCTTCACTACAACGACTTCCTCATCTTCTCCTTCGGCAGTTACTATGCTCGCTGCTGACCCCCCTTACTCCAACAATTGCAATCGCAACTACAGCCCTCGCCGGCCACAACTGTTGCCCTCTCCTTAGATCTATCGCTTCTTGTTGTCAAACGATAGTCTCTCATCGACATCGAAGCTGGAGACTTCTAGTGCGTCGGCTTTCTCCATTCCTCTACCGAGGTGTTCTTCTGCACGAGGCCATCTTCCTTGTGCACCACCACTGTCGCATCAGCACTAACAAGCAGCAGCACCTTCCCTACCCCATTAGCAATAAGTTCATTCTCGCTGTCAAACGACAGTAAATCTACGACCGCACGCTTCTCCCGCTGCCCTTCAGATCTACCGATCGCCCCAGCCGTAGCAGCATCTCCTCCGCTGAAGTCAACCGTTGTCAGACCTTCACCGCGGTTGACAACACAACGGTCTCCTTGACATCGGGTAAAGATCTGTGTCCTTCACAGGAGCTTGATCTTGCGGGGGCATGATAGTTCGATCTAATCGGATTGTTGAATTTGGCTCTAGCAGAATCGTCTGCTCCTTTCTTCGGATTCATTGTCATCGGTTCAAGATCAACGTCCTCAGTTCAAGATCGACATCCTTACAGGAGCTCGATCTTGCGGGGGCATGATAGAAGATAAGATGAAGTTAGGATTTAGATATGATTTCCTTAACTGAATGAGGAAATCACGTAGGTTAGTTGAGGGAAATCCTCCTATCTTCACCTGTATAAATTAACGATGGATCAATGAATCAATTGGACATTTTTATTACTTCTTCTTATTTCCGACACTACTTCGAGAATTAAGTATAAGCAGAAGCAGCTACTTGCTCTGCTGGCGAGGTCTAGGTCTACTTCAATACGAGTCTCTTTCTGCTCGAGGTAAAGTTTAGTTCAGAACTTCCAAGTCCAGTAAGGGGAAGAGGAAAGTGAAAGTACAGGCTTTGAATTAACTCGTGGATCCGATCTCCCTTTTTATTGCAATTGAGTCCGGGTCGATCAGAGGTTGGCGTGTAAAGAAGATGTGTTGGCGCGGGCAAGGTAAGTTTCAATACGAGTTGGGGCAATTAGATCTGAAGTGAAGCAATTCCATTGTCAACAGCAAATTGGATCTTCTTTTTTGGAGTCAAAGGGCAGTGTAGTGTCTTTACTCTATTCATGCGCTTCCATCTATTTTATTTAATTAAATATGGCAAAAATTTCTGGAAACTTAAAGTCGACCAACTGCTTGTGGATTCTAGTGGTGTATAGTGGATATCAGTAAGGGTGAGGGCATAATCCAGTACTGGTTTTGAAGCGGGGTGGGTCTAATTTAGTAGTGTATCTTATGTTGTAGATAGACTTAATTGGCACTACTTCTGTTGGGCATGGACCAAGACTCAGCAGTTAGTAAGTGAATTCTTTGTGACTGCTACATTATTCCTATATAATATTATTATGAGATATGAAAGAAAAAAGAATTTCTATACTGGTTGACAAAGGTGCAATAAAGAATCCATTGTTTGTTGCTTCATCGTTCTATGGATCTGTATTGACACCGACCTAACCCCAGAGATAGAATATCAGACTGTCTGTGTAGAAGGCAACTCTGTTTAGCCAACAATCAAAATCTACCCCGAATCCTAGTTATAGTGATAGAGGAATATTATCAATTCAATGTTGGATGCAGCACTATAGGATTCTATTATTTATTATATTCTAAATTCAGATTATTTAATATATATATTACACCAATTAAGTACATTCTATATGTGCTATATGCGTACTCTATATTGAAGTATAAGTTGAAGGAAGTTAATTATGTTGAAATAGAGTCATAGAGGTAAGTTCTGGATTCTAAGCCGTACAAGATGGGTTTTATTCTTGGAGATTAACCTTAGTTTCATCTATAGAATCACATATCTTTTTCTCATGCCCACCTAGCAGATTAAGAGATTATTCAGAAAATACTGGTTATTTGTTATAGAAGTGAAAGTAGAAATTGAGAAGTGAAAGTCGAAATTGAAGTTTAGTATCGTATAGAAACTAGCTAGATCCATAGTAGGAACTTCATACTCGTATCTTGGTAGGATGCAAGCAAACACCTTCTTGTGTGCTTTTAGGTTGCTGAGTACATTAGTTAGTCAGTTGGGCCTTAGCTTATTATTGTGTGCTTTCAGGCAGGCTGCAAAAGAAGGGTATTTAGCCTTAATCGAATCGAGTAGTGGTCGACCAGAAAGGACTTATATAAGTGATAGCGATAATGTTAGTGCCTGATTATAGGCTTTTTATCCTTGCCTGCTTGTCTTTGTCGTATCGATAAGACCTCTTGTTGGTAACTTCACTTCTAACACACTTGTTATTTATTACTTACTTTTATTTATTTCTTTATAGCCTCCCCTCTATTATTGATTTATGTTCTATTCTATTTTACTAACATGCAACAGTAACTCACATTAGCACTTAGTCTTGTTGCTCTAACTCCTAATGCTGAAAACTGTAACTCTAACTAACACGCCGATGAAGATAGGAACTCACCGGGTGCCAACTCATTCAAAAATTGCTGTTGACCGCCTTCCTTTCTGCTTAGAAGCTGTTTCTATCAACTCTCAAGTCAAATTTGGATTTCATTGTCATTTGCTTGTTATGATTCTACCGTTCCTTTGTTGGGCAGATGGCCCAGAGTCAGCCCATAATGGGCCCACAGCCTAAAACCTCACTTATATTAACCTAAAATCTAGATTAGGTGGCTAGGGTTGAGATTAAGAGAGCAGCGGCGGTTGAAAACGTGGGTGAGAGAAAGAAGACTGTAGATTGACAGTAGAGGCCAGAAACAAGAGATCCAGAAAAGGAAAGAAGACAAGGGCAGGAAAAGACTATTCTCAATCATTTAAATCTCAGGTTAGATTAGTTTGCAGTGGATTCTTACTGTGATCTCTTGGGAAGGTTTTGGATATTATGCTTAGGATTATAGTCCTTGAATCCCTGTGATTCTCTTGTGGCTATTGCTTTGGGCTTAGACAAGAAGCCTTGAGATCTGTATATTCATTATTTTGATAGTGGATTTTCTCTGGCTTGTCCCGTGATTTTTACCTTTCGAATTGAAGGGGTTTTCCACGTAAATCTTGGTGTTCATCTGATTGTGATTTCTGTTTTATTCCGCTGTGTGTGACGGTCTGCTAGTATTTGTTCATATACAAAGTTTATTCCTATTTTATTCTCATCAACTGGTATCAGAGCAGGATTTTGGTGGCATTTAATCTTTTGTATTTGAACATGTAGGCCGATAATATTTCTCGCATGTTTAGTTTAAATGGAAACAATTGGATGATATGGAAACCAAGAATGGAAGATCTCTTGTATTGCAAAGATTTGTATAGATCTTTGCAAGGGGACAATACAAAGCCCATATCTATAACAGATGATGAGTGGAAGAGGTTAGATCGAAAAACAGTTGGCTTTATTCGACAATGGCTAGATGATAGTGTCTTTCACCATGTTTCTACTGAATGTTCTGCTTACTCTCTTTGGAAAAAGTTAGAAGGTCTTTATAAAAGAAAAACGACTGGCAACAAAGTTTTTCTGATCAGAAAACTTGTGAACTTGAAATATGAAGAAGGTACTTCTATTCCTGAGCATTTGAATGAAATGCAGAGTATTACTAACCAGTTATCCTCTATGAAAATATCTCTTGATGATGAGTTGCAAGCATTGTTACTTCTTAGTTCTTTGCCAGAAAGTTGGGAGACACTGGTGGTTTCCCTTAGTAATTCGGCACCAGATGATATTGTCACCATGAGTCAAGTAACAAGCAGTTTGTTGAATGAGAAGTTAAGGAGAAAGAATTCAGCAACTTCTCAGATTAATTCATAAGCACTTGTCTCAGAGAACAGAGGAAGGTCAAAGTCAAAGGATAGAAGTGGTTCACGCGTGGGTAGAAGCAAGTCAAGATCAAGGAAAGATATTGTTTGCTACAATTGTGGTGAGAAAAGACATTACAAGAATCAGTGCAAGTAACCTAAGAAGAACAAGAAAAGGGGGAAAGAAGTTGAGCAAACAGAGTCAAAAGATAATATCACAACTACAGTATAAGGTAGTGATTATTTGATTTTGTCTACTTCCAATGATATTTTTTTTGTGTGTGCCAGGATCTCGAGTGGATAATTGATACATGTGCTTCTTATCATGCTACACCACGGAGGGAGTTCTTTGCTACTTACAGGTCTGAAAATTTTGGTATTGTCAAGATGGGCAACTAAGGCACAGCAAACATCATTGGCATGGGAGATATCCATATAAATACTAACCTTGGTTGCAAGTTGGTGCTTAAGGATGTGAGACATGTGATTGACTTAAGACTGAATTTAATTTCAATTGGAAGGTTGGACGATGAAGACTTTGAAGTCAGATTTCACAAAGGGCGGTGGAAGCTCCGTAAGGGTTCTCTTATTGTAGCTAATGGGAAGAAATGTCATACATTATACAGATTGCAGGCTAAAGCTTGTGGTGAGCAATTGAATGCTACAGAGAAAGACTTCAGTATAGAGTTGTGGCATAGGCGATTGAGACACATGAGCGAGAAAGGGCTGCAAGAACTTTCTAAGAGAGAGGTATTGCCATACCTCAGAGGTACACGTTTGAACCCTTGTATTAATTGTTTGGCTGGTAAACAACATAGAGTTTCCTTTGTTAGTCCTGCCTTATCTAGAAAAATGCATGCCTTGGACCGTGTCTATACAGATGTGTGTGGTTCTTTGATGACAAAAACTCCTGGTGAATCTGTTAATGTTCCTAGTATCAGTGGTGCACTTTATTTTGTTACTTTTCTAGATGAATTTTCCAGGAAAGTTTAGGCCTATGCTTTGAAGACTAAAGATCAGGTTATTAATGTATTCAAAGAGTTTCATGCCAGAGTTGAAATGGAGACAGAAAGATAATTGAAATGTATAAGATCAGATAATTGTGGTGAGTATACAGGATTGTTTAATGATTATTGCAGGTCACATGACATCCAACATGAGTTGACAGTCCCTAGTACGCCTCAGCATAATGCAATTGCAGAGAGGATGAACCGCACCATCATGGAAAAGATTAGATGTATACTTTCACAGGCCAAGCTACCCAAAAGGTTTTGGGATGAAGCTTTGAGGACTGCAGTTGATGTAATCAACTTATCACAATGTACAGCTCTAGATGGTGATGTTGCAGAGCATATATGGTCAGGGAAAGATGTCTCTTATAGGCATTTAAGAGTGTTTGGTTATCATGCATTTGCATATATTTCAAACAATGAGAGGTCTAAGTTGGATGGTAAGACAAAAGAGTGTATTTTTCTTGGTTATTCACATGATCAGTTTGGTTACAGGCTTTGGGATCTAGAAAAGCAGAAGGTGTTCAGAAGTAGAGATGTTGTCTTCTTTGAGAATCAAACCATTGAGGATTTAAAGAAGGAGGCACCAGCTAAGACTTCTGCAGAGGAATTTATAGACTGTGACCCAGTTATTCCTCCAGTATATCAGGGTGATGGGGGAGATGTGGAGGAAGATAGAGCAAAGTCAAATGTTGATCTACCTGCAGGACATGTTGAGCAGGAAGAAGAAAGAGAGTAAGTTCCCACAGAACCTCAGTTAAGAAGATCTTCTAGACCACGTCAACCTTCCAGAAGATACTCTACATATGAGTATGTGATGCTTACTGATGCAGGTGAACCAGAGTGTTACCAGGAACCAGTTGAAAGTGAGCAGAAAAAGAAGCGGTTTATTGCTATGCAGGAAGAGATGGATTCTCTGCAGAAGAACCACACATATGATTTGGTGCAACTACCAGAGGGAAGTAAGGCCTTGAAGAACAAGTGGATTTTCAGGTTGAAGACTCAAGAATATTATTCTCAACCAAAGTATAAAGCTAGATTGGTTGTGAAAGGCTTTTGTCAAAAGAAAGGTATTGACTTTGAAGAAATTTTTTCTCCTGTTATTAAAATGTCTTCTATCCGTATTGCTCTTGGTATTACTGCTAACCTAGACTTAGAAATTGAACAGTTAGATTTGAAAACAGCTTTCCTTCATGGTGATTTGGAGGAGGAAATTTATATGGAGCAACCAGAAGACTTTAAAGTTAAAGGTAAAGAAAATCTTGTCTGCAAGTTAAAGAAGAGCTTGTATGGGCTGAAGCAAGCTCCAAAACAGTGGTATAAAAAGTTTAATTCATTTATGATTGAAAATGAATATAAAAGAACAGCTTCAGATCATTGTATGTACATCAAACGGTTTGGTGAAAATTTTATTATTCTCTTACTTTATGTTGATGACATGCTTATCCTCGGAAAAGATATATCTATGATTGATAGGTTGAAGAAGGACCTGAGTGAGTCTTTTGCAATAAAGGACATGGGGCTAGCAAAGTAAATACTGGGCATGCAAATTTCTCGTGACAGAAGAAAGAGAAAGATTTGGCTATCATAGGAGAAATACATTGAGAATGTATTGGATAGGTTCAGTATGAGTAATGCAAAGCCAATTGGTTCTCCTCTTGTAAGTCACTTCAAGTTATGCTCAGATCAGAGTCCGTCAAGTGATGAGAAGAAGGAGAAAATGCAAAAGGTTCCTTATGCTTCAATAGTTGGAAGTTTAATGTACGCAATGATATGTACGAGGCCGGACATCGCATATGCAGTGAGTGTTACTAGTAGATTTCTTGCAAATCCAGGTAAAGAGCATTGGGCAACATTGAAGTGAATTTTTAGATATCTCAGAGGAAGTTCTAAAGTTTGTTTAAGCTTTGGAGGTGGACCACCTGTATTGATAGGTTACACAGATGTAGATATGACAAGAGATATTGACACAAGGAAGGAAGTCCACATCAGGTTTTGTACTTACTTTTACAGGGGAAGCTGTGTCATGGCAGTCCAGATTGCAAAGGTGTATTGCTCTCTCCACCACAGAGGTAGAATATATTGCTGCTACAGAGGTTTACAAAGAAATATTATGGATGAAAGGATTCTTACAAGAATTGGGGCTGAAACAGGAAAACTATGTGGTGTATTGTGACAGTTAGAGTACCATCCATTTATGCAAGAACCCAACATTTCATTCCAAGTCAAAGCATAGCATATAGATGTCAGATATCATTGGATCAGAAATGTGCTTGAAGAGAAGCAGTTACAGCTTCAGAAAATTTACACAGATGATAATGGGACAGATATGTTGACAAAGGCTTTACCGAAAGAGAGACAAGAGATGTGCCGACAGCTGGTCAGTATGGCTTCACATTGCGAAGTCATGAGACACCCTCTCTTATGGGCTGAAGGGGGAGGTTGTTAGGAAGATGGTCTAGATTCAGCCCATAATGGGCTTTAGTGAAGCCCACAGCCCAAAACCTCACTTATATTAACCTAAAACCTAGATTAGGTGGCTAGGGTTGAGATTAAGAGAGCAGCGATGGCTGAAAACGTGGGTGAGAAAAAGAAGACTGCAGATTGACAATAGAGGCCAGAAAATAAGAGATCCAGAAAAGAAGAGAAGACAAGGGCAGGAAAAGACTATTCTCAATCATTCAAATCTCAGGTTAGATCAGTTTGCAATGGATTCTTACTGTGATCTCTTGGGATGGTTTTGGATATTGTGCTTAGGATTATAGTCCTTGTATCCCTGTGATTCTCTTGTGGCTATTGCTTTGGGCTTGGGCAAGAAGCCTTGAGATCTGTATATTCATTATTTTGATAGTAGATTTTCTCTGGCTTGTCCCGTGGTTTTTACCCTTCGAGTTGAAGGGGTTTTTCACATAAATCTTGGTGTTCATCTGATTGTGATTTCTATTTCATTCCGCTGTGTGTGACGGTCTGCTAGTATTTGTTCATATACAAAGTTTATTCCTATTTTATTTCCATCATCCTTGACACAAATACTCGACTGCAACGGGCAATCCATAAGCTGACAAGCGTACTGCTTATTCTAGTGATCCATATTCTTTACCTTATTATTTCGGTTGGAACTGTCCGAGATAAAGCACCGACACCCACTTTAACTGAAACTTCAACTCCTTTTTTTCCTTTAGCCGACCGAGTTAACAAGGAATTCAATCTCTATTCTGCTGCAAGCCGAATCGATGCAGTTCGAGTAAAGTAAACGTCAACTCTGGAATCATAAGTTCAGAGTCATTTTCTGTTCTAAAGTAAGTTGCCCGTGGTTTTACAATTGAAGTTTATGTTAGAATAGGAAGCAATAATAAAAAGTTTAATTGAGATTTATTGATTGATCATTTATTTATATAGATGTAGTGAAAGATTTTTCTCAATTAATCTATGAGATTTTTTCATTCAGTTAGAAAAATCATATATATATTCCATCTACTATTATATCTAAATCATATGTGTTATCATATCTAAATCATATATGCTATCATGCCCCCGCAAGACCGAGCTCCTATCAAGGACGCCAATCTTGGACCAATATAATGAAAAGAATTTGAGAGAGAAGAATTGAATGATGCTTGGGAGATCGGCGTCGATCTGATGTTGGTTCTTGTCCAACATGACGACAACAGGTTGAAGAGAAAGAGGAGCTCTTGGTAGAGATTGCATGCAGCAGAGTGGATGGGCACTGATGAGATCAGCTCTGCGTACGTGCGGACCCTGGTGACCACACAGAAGAAGCAAGAGGTTGGTGGACTCGGGCGTATCGGTGAGAAGCTATCGTTGGATAGTGAGGTGGAGAACTGATAGGGTTAGGGTCATCGCGGGCAAAGGAAGAGGCCTCTGGCAGTGAGGGGACCTTGGTGGCAGGAAGAGGAGGTCCGACGACTACAACAGAAGAAGCAGAGATTACTCTATTTCTGTTGCACTATGGAAGAAGACGTTGGTGACGCCGAAGGGTCACAAGTGGTTGAGGGCAGCGGTTGCCACGAACGACAGTGGCAACAGCGACAATGTCAGGGCCGACGGTCAACAGGAAGTAGATAGATCAATTCCATTGTCGGAGAGGAACATTGAGAGTCGCGAGAATTTACTATTGTTGGACAACGAAGAATGTAAAGATTATCTCTCTTAAAGAGAGAGGGGCTCTGATACCATGTTAGAATATGAAGTAATAATAAAAAGCCCAATTGAGATTCATCGATTCATCATTTATTTATACAGATGAAGATGAGGGTTTCCCTCAACTAATCTATAAGATTTCCTCGTTCAATTAGGAAAATCATATCTAAATTCTATTGCTATCATATCTAAATCCTATGTAGATACTCGTACAAAGGAATATCCAATGAAGAAGGTAAGGCACAAAAGGAGCTACAACCTACAACACGGTCTAGTCAGCTAACATTGCTTATTCTAGAACTGATACTAGTTGTTGAAGTGGATAGGAAGAAGGGATAGAGTTATCACACTAAGGAAGAGTAGGAGAAGACTAAATCTTCTGTATTTCTCTCAATATTTTTTTATAATTTCATAAACTCTATATTTTTCATGACTCAATATATGGGATTTATATAGTCCCTCAAGATACATTACATTTATGCACTAAGAATGAATCTCTTTTTTTTAAGAAACCCTTACAAAAATCAATAGTCAATTTTTGACTTGTCCTTCCATAAATATTTTCTCTTGTTGAAATGAATATTTCTTCTGATGAAATTAATCTCTTTATGATAATTGAATAATTTTAATTCCAACATTCTCTCCCCTTAAACTTGTTTCGTTCAACATGCCAAGTTTCCTTGGAAGTTGTTAAAATTTTTTAAATTTGAGAGGTTTTGTAAATATGTCGGCCACTTGTTCACTTGTCTTGACATGATGTAGCTCCACTTCTTTGTTTTTGATATGATCTCTTATAAAATGAAATCTTGTGTCAAAATGCTTTGATCTTTCATGGTAGACTGGATTCTTGGCTAAGGTAATAGTTGATTTATTATCAACATAAATTTTTGTTGACTTCTCCTATGACATATGAAGTTCTTGGAATAATCTTTTTAGTCATATTGCATGACAAACACAGGAAGATGATGCTATATATTCTGCTTCACAACTTGATAGTGCAATGATATGATATTTTTTTTGAAGACCAAATAAATGTAGCTCCACTAAAATAAAATACAAATCCAATTGTACTCTCCCGATCATCATAGCTTCCAACCCAATCAATGTCACTATATCCAATAAGATCCAGTCCTTTTGATGATGAATAAAATATTCCATACTCAATTGATCCTTTAATATATCACAAAATTCTTTTAGCGACATTTAAATAGAAGTCTTAGGAGATTCCATGTATCTACTTATTAAACCAACTTCAAATAGTATATCAGGTTGAGTGCATGTCAAATACCTTAAACATCCAATTAGACTTTTGTAATAATTTAGATTAATATATTTACCTTTGCTTTCCTTGGTCAACTTGGTGCCATATTTAATAGGTGTATCTGTAGGATAACAATCTTCCATAAAAAACTTCTTTAGAACCTTCTTTGCATAATTTCCTTGTGAGATAAAAATTTCTTCATTATTTTGTATAATTTTGATACCAAGGAAATAAGCCATTAAGCCTAAGTCGGTCATCTCAAATTCCTTTATAGAGTGCTTAAAATCTTTAATCATGGAGCTATTATTGCTTGTAAATATTAAATCATCTACATCCAGGCATACAAACATGATATCTCCATCAATGTTAGATTTTGTATAGAGAGCATGTTCATGTGAACATTTAGAAAAATCATTTTGAATAAAATAAGCATCTATCCGAGAATTCCATACTTGTGGGGCTTGTTTAAGCTCATAAAGAGCTCTATTTAACTTATATACTTTGTCTTCTTATTCATAAATAATAAAACTAGGGGATTGTTGAACATATACCTCTTCTTCAAGAACTCTATTAAGGAATGCTGATTTTACATCCATTTGTAAAATTTTCTATTTCATTTGAGCTGCTAGGGAGATAAGTAACCTTACTGTCTCCAATCAAGTAACTAGTGTGAACACTTCTTAATAGTCGATCCCATATTGTTGTTTATATTCCTTTGCGACCAATCATGCTTTATATTTCTCCACCTCTCCTTATGCATTTCTTTTTGTTTTGAAGATCCACTTAACATCGATCGCTTGGTGGTCTTCTGGAAGTGTAGTAAGCTCCCATGTATCATTTTTGCTGATAGCATTAATCTCCTCCTTCATAGTTTGTCTCCATTTTTCTTCTTTACGAGCTTCTTCGAAAGTTAATAGATCATATCCTGTAAAAAGATAAAATAGAGAAAGTTCATCATTGTTAGTATCAATTCTTTGAGTCACATCATATAGCTCTTGAATCGGTCTTGTCCTTCTTATAATTGGACTTCTTGAATCATGTGACCTAGCTGATCTCGGTGATGATTATGGTAAAGTCTCTTCTATGCTTGCTTGTATTATATCATCCTCTTCTGATGATATAGCTTTCTTATGTTGTTTATTACTTTTCCAGTCCCAAATCTATTGTTATTCAAACTCAACATCTCTGGACATCACAACTTTATTTGTGATAGGATTGTAGAGTTTGTAACCACTTGAATTCTCAGCATAACTTAATAAAATATATTTCTGACTTTTATCTTCAAGTTTTATTCTCTTTTCTTCTCGTATCTTAGCAAATGCAACACTTTCAGAAATTCTTAAATGATCAACTCTTGGTTTCTGCAGGCTCCATACTTCTTCTGATGTAAAATTACTAATTCGCCTTATTGGAAACCTATTAAGCAAATAAAATGGACAAGCAACAACATCTCCCCAAAATTCTTTAAGGATTTTTTTTCCTTTAATATGCATCGGACTATATTAAGTATAGTCCTATTTTTTCTTTCTGAGACATCATTTTGTTGAGGTGTGTATGGCATTGTAAATTGATATAAAAATTTATTATTTCTACAAAAACTTCTAAATTCATTTGATGTATATTCACCACCTCTATCTGTTTGTAAACATTTAATCTTGCATCCACTTTGTCTTTCAACCAAGTTTTTAAATTCCTTGAATTTGTTTAATACTTCTTTCTTTTCCTTTAAAATGTAGATCAAAGTTTTGCCACTATGATCATCAATGAAGGTAAGAAAATATCTGCTTCCTCCAAGTGACACTAGGCTGATAGGGCCACAAACATCTGAGTCTACTAAATCAATTCGATGTCATGCTCTTTTCATTCTGCTGATTTTGAAAGGTTTTCTTTCTTGCTTACCCATAACACATACTTCACATAATTTTAATGGGCAATCAATTCTTGGCATTTCTGTCACCATATTAAACTTCTCTAGAAGTTTTAAAACCTCAAAATTTAAGTGTGCATATCTAAGATGTCATAATGTAAAAATATCCTCAATATCAGTCCTAAAATAATTTGGTCGATCAAAAATGCATAAATGTAGAGAAACATTTTATTTTTCGTCATTTTCATATGTGAGATTAATATCTTATTCTTATTGAAAGAGTCATATCTTTCATCTCAATATTATAACCTTTTTAAGTAATTATCCTAAGCTAAGAATATTATTTTTCATATCAGGCACATAATAAACATCTGAAATGCATAATTCTTTGTCATTATAGAGTCCAAGAACAATTTTAACTTTGCCTCTTACTAGTCTTTGAGACAGATCACCAAATGTAATATTTTTAGAATAACTTGTATCCGTTTCTGAAAATAATTCTTTAATGCTACACATGTGATTTGAAGCTCCTATATCTAGATACCATGTCATAGACTAATCTTCCTTCAAATTATCATCAGTCAGTGGCAAAACTTGGTTTTTATTCTTCTCTTCTTTTTCAATAAAATTTGCCTTGTCACCTTGATTGTTAGGATTATAATAGCATTCAAAGTAGTAATGCCCATATCTTTTACAAATATAGTATTATATTTCAGACCTTTTAGAATTTCTACCACGTACACGTCGTCGACCATAACCTCGGCCTCTTTGGCTATAATTTTCTCCACCGCCTTCATTGTTTGGATATTCTTGATAGGTCTGATTTTTGTCACCTTTTCCTCTTTGTCCTCGACCTCTTCCTCTTTGAAAATTTGATGCACTTTTATTTTCAAGAGTAAGCTTGGTCTGTAGTGCTTATTTCACAGTTTTATCTTATGCTCTTTTTGTAATCGTTTGTTCATGAATTTATAGGGAACTCATAAGTTGTTCTAAAGACATTTCTTCTAAATTTTTAGACTCTTCGTTCGCAATAGCAATAAAATCAAATTTTGAATCTAGTGGTCTTAGTATCTTTTCTATCACTCTTTGATCACTTATTTGTTCATCATTTCTTCTCATTTGATGAACAATAGAAATAACTTTTGTGAAATAATAAAAAATAATTTCATAAGTACCTTGCTGTAATTTTTTAAAATCATCTCGTAAAACTTGTAAACGGAGTTTTTTTTACCTTATCAACACCACCAAATATTTTTTGAAGCATTTCCCAAGCCTCTTTTGAAGTATTTGTTGGAGCGATGATCTCGAACATTGTATCATCAAGCCCTTGGTAGATCGTGAACAATACCTTTTTCTCCTTCTTTCTTCTATCTTTGAGTTGCTCTCTTGCTTTTGCATTCATTGCTCCTTCTGTTGGATTTGGTTCAATAAATCCATCTTCTACAAACTCCCATACATCATAGAAGTCTAGAAGAACCTTCATTTGGATGCATGCACCATATGTCATAATTTTCTTTTATCAATCTAGGGATTTGGAGTTTGAAGGTGCTTAGGAATGAAGCCATAGCTCTAATACCAATTGTTGAAGTGGATAGGAAGAAGGGATAGAGTTATCACACTAAGGAATAGTAGAAGACTAAATCTTCTGTATTTCTCTTAATATTTTTTTATAATTTCACAAACTCTATATTTTTCATGACTCAACATATGAGGTTTATATAGTCCCCCAAGATACATTACATTTATACATTAAGAATGAATCTCTCTCTTTCAAGATATCCTTTCAAGAATCAATAGTCAATTTGACTTGTCCTTCCATAAATATTTTCTCTTGATGAAATGAACATTTCTTCTGATGAAATTAATCTCTTCATGATAATTGAACAAGTTTAATTCCAACATTGGCAACTCTCAAGTTATGCGTTAAAGGATTAGTTACCAACCAAAGGTCGACACTACTTGATTCGGGAAAGCCAAACACAACTGTCGAAAAGAGAACTTATGATAACTATAGAAACATCACTTATAATAACTCCAAAACTAGAATTGTAATAACTACTACTAACTCCTTATCTAACTCATACATAAGCGCAACTAATTATGTTGCTTGTTCAGAAGTAGTATCCACCAGAGAAGAATATTGATAAGAAGATTAAGCTGGATTAGGTAAAGAAGAAAGAAGGATTAGGATAATAAAGCAGGAGAAGGATCAAGAATCATCAAAAGGGAAGGAAAGCTGTTGGCGCAAGTGCAATAAAAGGTGTTGGCGCTTGGCAGCTTATTATTGGGAAGTGTTGAAATAGGAAGTAGAAATGAAAAGCCCAATTGATTCATCGTTTATTTATACATATGAAGAGGATGATTTTCCTCAACTAACCTATGAGATTTTCTCATTCAGTTGGGAAAATCATTTCTAAATCCTAACTAAATCCTATCTTCTATCATGCCGCCGTAAGATCGAGCTCCTGTAAAGACGTCGATCTTGAACTAAGGGCGTCGATCTTGAATCGATGTCAATGAATCTGAAGGAAGAAGGTCGCTGTGTTGTCAATCACGGTGAAGATCTTATGACGATTGACTTCGGCAGCGATGTCAGCCTGGCTGAGAAGCTAGTGCAGCACGGGGCAGGCACAACATAATGGATGGTCGCTCGGATCGCTAGACCTCAGAGGGCTACCATTGATAGAGGAGAGGAATCGGTACCGACGACAGAGAGCTGGAGTGGAGCAGTCGATAGTGTCGTCGAGGCCTCAATCGTTAGCAAAAGGCTATCGTTTGACAGCAAGAAAAGGTAATCTCTCTTAAAAGTGAGAGAGGGCAAGAGAGAGAGGATGAGGAAGAAGAAAGAAGCTATTGTTTGACAGCAAGAAAAGATAATATCTCTTAAAAGAGAGTGGGGCTATAATATCATGTTGAAATAGGAAGTTGAAATGAAAAGCCCAATTGATTTATCATTTATTTATACATATGAAAATGAGGATTTCCCTCAACTAACCTACGAGATTTTCTCATTCAGTTGGAAAATCATATCTAAATCCTATCTTCTATAAGGAAGGAATAATATTTTTCCCTCTTTATTTATCAAAATGAGTTTCTTATCAAAATTATCAAGTTGTTACAAAAACATATATTAATCAGAATAAGATATAAAGTAAAGTAATAAATCATCTATCAAGTGGGACACTAGATTTTTAATATGGAAAACTCAATGTAGAAAAAACTACGGGACCGTAGTCCACTTAAACTTCCACTATTACCAATAATGATAATAGGTTTATAATGAAACTTCTCTAGAATAACTAGAGGATCACAATGAAATCAAGAACATATATCTTGCTTGGTTCACCAATGGCATAGCATCATCAATATTGATGAATCTCACAAAAGAAAAATATCCAAACTCACTAAGTTGATATATCAGAAAACCATCATAGAGAGGGTAACTCACAGATCAGTACCGTTAGGATTATAGATCTAGTTGTAAGGATTTTTCACATAAAATTTGGGTCAAAATCGATAAAGTTTTATCATTCGATCCTCTTGCCAAAGTTTTTTCTCTCTCTTTTCTCTTTCTCTCGTCTCTTTACTATGCAGTTTCACGTTTCCGCCGCCACATCCAAAAGCTACGCTGCCCCCTCATAGATTAGGTTTTTCTCTCTTTTCACTTTTCTTTCTTTTTTAGCTAAATGTTCAAATATCCAGTCCAAGCCCACCTAGGGGCTGGACCCAACAATTCTCCCCCTCCAGCTCATATAGTGGGCTGTACTAAGCCCGCACTCTGTCTACATGCTTCAAGCTTTTCTTTAGTCAAAGACTTTGTCAACATATCTGAATGAACCATTCTCATAAGTATGCACATTTTTCTAAGTATAATTCGTTTATCTCAAGCACATCATGAATCTAGTGGTATCTTACATCAATATGCTTGGATCTAGAATTATATGTTGAGTTCTTAGAGAGGTGGATGTCACTCTGACTGTCATAATAAATAGTGTATCCTTCCTATTTTAAACCCAATTTCTTTAGAAATTTTTTTATCCATAAAATTTCTTTACAAACTTCAGTAATTACTATATATTCTGCTTCTGTGGTCGATAAAACAACACAATTATGTAACTTAGACTGCCAAGAGATTACTCCCCCTACAACAGTCATCAAGAACCCTGAAGTTGAGTTCCTACAATCAGTATCACCAGCCATGTCTGCATCTGTGAAACCCTCTAGCATAGGTTTACTAATGTCAAAACATAAACACAACCTGGTAGTACCTCTTATATATCATAAGATCCATTTTACTATTGCCCAATATTTCTTATCAGGATTAGAGAGAAATCGACTGACAACTCCAACTACATAAGCTATATCTGGCCTAGTGCAAACTATAGCATACATCAAACTGCCTACTATTGATAAGTAAGACACTTTGAATATTTCTTCTTTTTCTTTCTCACTTGTAAGACATTATTTCAAACTAAGCTTGAAATGACTTACAAGTGGAGAACAAACTGCTTTGGCTTTACTCATGTTGAATCTTTTAAGAACCTTTTCAATGTAGGCCTCCTGAGATAACCAAATCTTTTCATTCTTTCTATCATGAAGAATCTTCATGCCAAGTGTTTATCTTGCCGATCCTAAGTTTTCCATAGCAAAAGACTTAATTTTACTAGCATCATGGCTAACAATTAACATATCATCAACATATAGCAGGAGAATAATGAAATCATCATCTGAAAACTTCTTTATAAACACACAGTGGTCAAATGTGATTTTATTGTACCGTTGGCTCATCATAAATGAATTAAACTTTTTGTACCACTGTTTGGGTGTCTGTTTAAGTCCATATAAGCTTTTCTTAAGCTTACACAGTAGATTTTCCTTTCCCTTGACTTCGAAACATTTTGGTTGCTCCATATAAATTTCTTCTTCTAAATTATCATGTAAAAATATAGTTTTCATATCAAGTTGTTCAACTTCTAAATTCAAGCGGGCAGCTAAACCAAGAACAACTCGAATAGAGGATATTTTCACTATAGGAGAAAATATTTCTTCAAAGTCAATATCATTTTTTTGACGGAATCCTTTCACAACTAATCGTGCCTTATATCTTTATTGTGAGCTATTATTTTCAATCTTCAATTTATAAACTCATTTATTCTTGAGAGCTTTCTTCCCTGTAGGTAACTTTACCAAGTCATATGTGTGGTTCTCAAGCAAGGATCTCATCTCTTCTTACATGGCTTTAACCTACTCATTCTTATGCTCATGTAAAAATAGCTTCTTAGTAAGTTTCTGGCTCTCCCCCATTAGTAAGCATAACATACTCATGTGGAGGATATCTAGTAAATGATCTTCACTCTCTTGTGGGTCTTCTTAGTGGAATCTCATATGGTGGTGGAGGTGCTTGCTCAATTGGTTCAACTTTATCAACTGTTGGAGCATCATTACTAACATTCTCACCACCATCTTCTTATCTATCCCCCCATGATCATCATGAACTATAGGTGGAGGAACTGGGCTCAAACTCCAAAGAGTATAAACAAAGGTATTTTGCTTCTCAACATTATTATCATCTTCAAATAATTGGTCTTCAAGAAACACGACCTTCTAATAATCTTCTTATTCACTAGATCTCATAATCTGTACCCAAATTCTTCATGACCATATCCCAAGAAAATACATGCTTTTGTCTTATTATCAAGCTTGGACTTCTCACCTTTAAGAATATGAACAAATGCTTTACATCCAAAATCATTTAAGTGATCATAAGATACATCTTTCCCTTTCCATACTCTCTTTGAAACATCACCATTCAGAGTAACTGATGAAGATAGGTTTATCAGATCAACTATAGTTCTCATAGCCTCCCCCCAAAAAGACTTAGGTAGCTTAGCATAGGAAAGCATACACATAATCCTTTCTTCAATAGTTATGTTCATCCTTTCTACAACACCGTTTTATTAAGGAGTTTTAAGAACTATCTTCTCAAGCCTGATACCATGAAACCTACAATAATTCTCAAAATGACCCCTGTACTCACCACCATTATCTGCTCGAACACACTTCAGTTTTCTTCCTGTTTCTCTTTCAACACTGGCATGAAACACTTTGAAAACATCAAGCACCTAGTCTTTAAATTTCAAAGTAAAAGCCCAAACTTTTCTAGAATGGTCATCAACAAAAGTAACAAAATAAAGAGCACCTCTAAAAAAGAGTGTTTGCATAGTATAGACATCAGTATGAACCAAGTCAATAACATTTAATCTTCTATATAATGGATAAGTATGAAAGGTAACTTTATGTGTTTTTCCAGCCAAGCAATGATCACAAGATTTAAGAGATGTACCTTACAACTTTGGTAAGAACTACTTTCTAGCAAGAGTTTAAAGTCACTTCTCACTAATATGATTAAGTCTTTTATGTCAAAGATCTATACTTTCATCCTTTTATATTGCTTAATCTCTCCTTTCTGTAGTTTAGCCTCCATGACATAAAAAGAGTTTTGCTTCTTTCCTCTCGCTACAACTAGAGAACCTTTAGTGAGCTTCCATTTGCTTTCACCAAAATAGTGCATAAACCCCTCATCATCAAGTTTTCCTGTAGATATCAAGTTTAGACGAATATCTAGAACATGTTTTACATCTTTGAGTATTAATTTGCTTCCAATACTAGTCTCTAAGCAAATGTCTCTAATACCCACAATCTTAGATGTACTACTGTTTTCCATTTTGACATTACCAAAACACCAGCAATGTAAGACCTGAAGAAATCACCATGAGAAGTAATATGAAAAGAAGCACCAGAGTCAATTACTTAGTTACTATCCTGAGCTACAAGACTAACACATCCATCATCACAAATAATAATAATATCACCTTAAGCAGTAACTGTATTAGTCTCTTTCTCATTTTTCTTTCTTTCATTTTGTTCTCTTTTTAAGAACCTACTCTCTTTTTTCATATGACCTGGTTTGTTACAATAGAAATACTTGATATCTCTTCTAGACTTGGATCTTTCTTTAAAACCATGTGGATTCCTGCTATGACTTCTTCCATGTCGTTCTTGTTTTTCAATATCAAGTACACATGAAGAAGATTCTCCTTACTCTTTCCTTCTGGCATCTTCATTTAGTAAACTATCTTTAATCTTATATATAGTTAGAGTCCCCTCTAGCGTAGAGTTAGAAATTGTCACCACATATATTTTTCAACTTTCTGGTAAAGAGTTGAGGAGTAGCAATCCTTGTATCTCATTATATATATTTATTTCATAGTAACCAGCTTATTTGCAAGACTCTAAAATAGGTTTATGTATTCAATAATATTACCACCATCTTTATACTTTAAATTAACAAGCCTTCTGAAGAGAGAAATTTTGTTTCCCACTGTTTTCTTTGCAAAGAGATTTTCTAACATTTGTAAATCTCTGGTTTCATTAGAAATATGCTCGTGCAAATTTATATTCATCCATCTTCTAATATAGGCAATAGCTTTTTTGTGTTGTACCTCCCGTTTTTCATCATTCATAGTAGAAAGTTTTGCTTTAGCTTTGATTGACTTATATAGATCTTTGCAATAGAGCAAATCTTTTATCATCCGCCTCAAAGTAAAATAATTTGATAAGTTCATTTTAATCATACCATCCGACTCTTTTATTTCAATCACACAAGAAAAATTATACCAAATAACCTATGCTTTGATACCACTTGTTGAGAAAAATTATTGAATGTAAAATAATATTTTTCCTTCTTTGTGTATCAAAATAAGTTTCTCACCAAAATTATCAAGTTGTTATTAAAAACAGATATTACCCAGAACAAGATACACAGAAAAGTAATAAATCATCTACCAAGTGGGATATTAGATTTTTAATGTGAAAAATCCAATGCGAAAAAAAATCACGGGACCGTAGTCCACTTAAACTTTTATTATCACCAATAATGATAATAGATTTATAATAAAACTTTTCTTAAATAACTAGAGGATCACAATAACATAATTGATCTTGGTTCACCAATAATATAACATCATATAGATCTCATAAAAGAAAAATATTCAAACTCATTAAATAGATATATCAGAAAACTATCATAGAAAAATTAATTCATACATCAAATATTATTAAAATTATAGATATATTTACAAGAATTATTTACATAAAATTTGAATTAAAACTTACGAATCCTCTCTTAAAACTGACGAATCCTCTCACCAAACGTTACTCTCTCTCTCTCTTTTACTGTACAGGTTTTCCTCTCTTGTCACTTTTCTTTCTTTTTATGCTAAATGCCTAAATACCCAACACTTATGAATTGCCTGTTCCACTTTACTAAATTCTGTAACCCTATCTACAAAATCCAATCATGGAATTGAAGACTTCATGCTACACCGAGCTTACCCGCTACACCTTCTAGTATAGAAAAAATAGTAAAATTATCTGCTTAATATCTGATTCCCTAATATTACCTGCTTAAGATCTTTGTTCCCTTGGTTGTCGAGTCTGCAGTGAGGTTTTATTACTCGCCTAAATCAGTTGGAAGTGCTTACTTTTTCTTATTCTTAGGTAGAGTTTAAACTTGTTTGTTTGTGCTAACGGTTACTTAAAGCAATGCCTATGTCCTTAAAATGCATCTTTGCCTAATCAAATGGTAATCCACCTATCAAACCGCTCTAAGGGCTCAATGAATGTATGGAGCCTCTAATCTTTCTGGTTCACTTGCTTCTTTCTTTGTTTACTTGCTTGTTCCCCCACTTGTAGACGACTTTGAGCAACCCTAACTTTCGCCGATAAACTCTCTGATACCGGAAAGGGACAAAGAGGAATGAAATTCAGAAAGAAACGCGAATACCCGAAAGTTGAGTTGTAGGAAACCAACAAACTCAGAACACAACTTGCACAAAATAGTTAAAGATAGTTCACCACCAAGTTTAAAATCACAAGAGGATACAGAAAGTTTACCACCTCAAGAAAATCAAACAGGGATACAGAACTAAAATCAAAAGACTCACCACTCAAGGATGCATCCAAGAGATACGGAGTTTTAGAGACTCCAAAGAGCTTCTGCAAATACAATCAACTATCCAAAAGTTATTTTCAACTCTAGAATATTAAAATAAGTATTACAGCATGAAACATCCCTTCATGCATAGGGAACTATAACATTAAATGCTTCACATCTGCCAACTAACTTTAAATGATTCACATCTGCCAACTAACCCCTTTATGCATTCCTTGATCATAAAGAAAGGTATCTTGAAATAACTGTAACTTTGTCCAAGAAATATGCTCTTGAGCTGTAAATTGAGTGGGCTGGATTAAAAATTCTGAAAAATTAGATACTCCCGTGTCAGTCTCCCCTAGTTGAAAAAGACTTATTCTCAAGTCTTCATTTGTTTGATCACCATAATAAGGAATTAAATCAGCCACATTGAATGTTGATGATACCACATATTCTTCAGGTAGATCAATCTCAAAATCATTATCTCCAATTTTTTTAAGCACTTTGAATGGACCATCAGCCTTTGGTTTTAACTTTCCAAATTTTCCTGGTGGAAACCTCTCCTTCCTTAGATGAATCCAAACCAGATTACCTGCATTAAACCTCATTTGCTTTTTATATTTGTTAGCTGCTTGCATGTACCTTTCATTTTGCTTCTCAATTGTTGCTTTAACATCGTCATGCAGCTTCTTTATCTGTTTAGCCCTCTCATTAGCATCTCCACTAAATTGCTTATTCGTAGAATGAGGGACTAAGTCCAAAGGACCAGCATGATTAGCACCATAAACAACCTCAAAAGGAATCTTACCAATGGTATGATGCATGAAATGATTGTAAGCAAACTCCATTTGTGGAAGAATGAGGTCTCATTGCTTAATGTTCTTGCCAACATAACTTCTAAGCAAGTTTCCCAAGCTTCTATTTGTTACCTCTATTTGCCCATCGGTTTGTGGATGATGAGAGCTACTGAAATTCAAAGACATACCCAGTTTCCTCCATAGAGTCCTCCAAAAATGTCTAAGAAATTTTGAATCTCGACCAGACACCATAGTCCTTGGAATGCCATGCAATCTAACAATCTCCTTGAAGTACAAATCTGCAATATGAGATGCATCATTTGATTTATTGCAGGGAACAAAATGAGACATCTTTGAAAATCTGTCAATAACAACCATGATAGAATCTTTGTTCCTTTGAGTTCTCGGAAGTCCCAAGATAAAATCAAGACTCACATCCTCTCATGGAGCAATAGGCACCGGCAATGGAGTGTACAAACCTGAATTTTATCCTCTTGTTTTTGCCAAGTGACACACTCTGCATTGCTTCACAAATCTCTCCACATCTCTGAACATCTTAGGCCAATAGAAATGTGATTGAATAAGAGCTAGAGTTTTGTCCCTACTAAAATGTCCTCCCAAAGCACCACTATGAGCTTCAACTAAAATTACATGTCTCAAAGAACAAGATGGAACACACAAGGCATTAGCTCGAAAAAGAAATCCATCAAAGATAGTAAATTATTGAAAAAGAACCTAATTTACAATTCTACCATATTGAGTTAAAATCCACATCATTCTGATAGAGATCTTTGAATGTCTCAAATGACTCCCATGGTTGATAATAAATAATATTTTTGGCTCAATGCATCGGTAATTATATTTTGAACACCAGATTTATATTTGATTGTGAAGTTATAAGATTGCAAGAACTCCACCCAAGTTGCATGCCTCTTGTTTAGCTTGTGTTTGTGATTAATAAACTTTAATACCTCATGATCAGAATATAAAACAAATGGTTGGGCAAGAAGATATTGACTCTAATGAGATAAAGATCGGTAAATGGCATAGAACTCCTTGTCGTAGGTAGAATATTTCTTCCTTGTATCATTCAGCTTCTCACTAAAAAAGGCAATGAGTTTTGATTCTTGACTCAAAACAGCACCAATTCCCACATTGGAGGCATCACATTCAACCTCAAACACTTTGTCAAAATTGGGTAATACCAAAATTGGAGCTTCGGTCACCTTACTTTTTAATAGCTCAAAAGCTTTATCAACCTCATTAGTCCATTTGAATTTATCACATTTAAGGCATTCGGTGATTGGAGCAACAATCGAGCTGAAACCCTTGATGAATCTTCTGTAAAAGGAAGTTAAACCATGGAAACTTCTCACATCATGCAATTAAGTCAGTGTTGGCCAGTTAAGAATAGCTTCAACCTTACTTTAATCCATCATGATTCTATCTTTTGAAACAACATATCCAAAAAATATCACACTGTGAGGAAAAAAGTCACACTTCTTCAGATTAGCATAAAGTTTTTGCTGCCTCAAAATAAGAAAAATCTTCTTAAGATGATTCATATGTTCTTCCTCACTTTTGCTATATACCAATATGTTATCAAAATAAACTACAACAATGCATGCCTTAAGTGTATGATTCATAAATCTCATAAAAGTACTATGAGCATTAGATAACCCAAATGGCATAACCAACCATTCATACAAGCCTTCTCTAGTTTTAAATACTATTTTCCACTCATCTTCAGGCCTCATTCTTATTTGGTGATAGCCACTCCTCAAGTTAATTTTAGAGAAAATAGAAGCACCATATAATTGATCAAGTAAATCATCTAACCTTGGAATGGGAAAATGATAGTCAATAGTGATTTTGTTGATGACACGACTATCCACACACATTCTCCAAGAACCATCTTTCTTAGGCACCAACAGGGCTGGAACAACACAAGGACCCATACTTTCCCGAATCAATCTCGTTTTCACTAATTCATCTACTTGCCTTTGAAGTTCTTCATGCTCCTTGGGACTCATTATATAAGCTGCCTTGTCAGGTAGGATAGCCCCCGGAATAAGATCAATATGATGTTGGATGTCTCTTAATGGTGGAAGACCATATGAAATCTCTTCTAGTGTAATGTCTTGAAACTCCTCCAGGATTGGTTTCATGTTTGCCGATGGCTCATTGTGATGTTCATTCTCTTCTACGACTACTAGAGCCAAAATATCACTACCCCTTTCCAATTCACCCTTACATTCACCATAGGACATAAAAACACTAACTTCCTTCTTAAGTGCATTGATTTCAGAAGGTTGTAATGGAGCTAAAATAATCTTCTTTTCATTCACCTTAAAAGAATAAGTATGTCTATAGTCATCATACAATACCCTCGTATCATAATGCCAAGGTCTGCCCAATAATAAATGACAAGCATCCATAGGAGCAACATCACACCATACTTCATCTTTGTAGTATTTGCCAATAGAAAATGAAACTAAACATATTTTAGTTACTTTGATGTCATTTTTCTTTTGCAGCCAACATAATTGGTAAGGATGTGGATGAGGGATTGTCTCTAACTTTAGCTTCTGCACCATCTCGAAAGATATCACATTCTCAAAGCTGCCACTGTCAATGATCACCAAGCACACCTTGCCATTATAGGTACATTTAGTATGAAACACATTCTTTCTCACCCAACTTTCATCCTCAGCCACATAAGATAATTGTAAGCTCCGTTGTAACACAATAGATAAACCACGATCAGCATAAGTAACCGCTTCCTCATCATCATCAGATTTTTGTTCGTCATTGGCTTCATTTCCTTCTTCGTCACTATGTTCTTCAACTAATGTAACAATCCTCCTATTTGGACAGTTTGAAGCAATATGCCCAAAACCATGACACTTGAAGCATTTTCGACCATTAGGTGTAGAAGACTTAGGTGGTAGTTTGCTGCTGATTGATCCTTCACTCTTCTCTTGCCCTTTCAGTACTACTTTGCTTTGGGGAGTAGGCTTAAAATTTTCTCCTCTCATATAGCTACCTTTCACTCCATATCGAGAACCATTTTCAAACTTTCGTTGTTTCTCCACTTTTAAAGCCAGCTTACTCACATCATTTAAAATCCAATACGGTTGGAGTTGAGCGACTTTGGCAATCTCATATTTCAGACCTCCAAGGTATCTTGCAATGGTCTGTTCTTCTGGTTCCATAAGCTCTCCTTTTAACATAAGATTATCGAACTTTGTTGTGTACTCCTCCACACTAAGATTTTTTACTTAAAATCATGGATTTTCATAAAGATTTCTTGCTTATAGTTGTCAGGTAAGTATTTTTTTTTCAGCTCCCTTTTCATTTTCTCCCATGATCTGATTTTACTCTTTCCCTCACGTTCTCTTTGCTTCTTCAGATTTTCTCACCAAAATGATGCATTTCTTCTGAGTTTTAGTGTCACGAGCATTACCTTCTTTTGTTCTGGTGGTTCATGAAAATAAAAAATTCTTTCCACCGTATTAAACAAATCAATAAAGTCGTCAACATTGATTTTCCCTTCGAACTCCGGAATATCCAACCTTGTGTTGTATTTGTTATGTCATTCATCTCGGTCTTTACGTCTTGTCTGAAATCTTTGAAACTCCCTTGGGTAAGATGGCGAATCATTATCAAAATCATACATTTGGCCAACATTTTCATGCTGATTATTTTTGTTCTGAAGTTCTTCAATAATTTCATTTTTTTCTTGTAGACTATGTAACAAACTTTGTAGTTGCAACTTCAAAGATTCAACGTCATCTTCATGGCCACTACCTTCACCAACTGTATCTTTTCCATTCCGCCTTAAGCTCTGATACCAAACTGATACCGGGAAGGGAGAAAGAGGAATGGAATTCAGAAATAAACGCGAATACCCGAAAGTTGAGTTGTAGGAAACCAACAAACTCAGAACATAACTTGCACAAAATAGTTAAAGATAGTTCACCACCAAGTTTAAAATCACAAGAGGATACAAAAAGTTCACCACCTCAAGGAAATCAAACAGGGATACAGAACTAAAATCAAAAGACTTACCACTCAAGTATGCATCCAAGAGATACAGAGTTTTAGAGACTCCAAAGAGCTTCTGCAAATACAATCAACTATCCAAAAATTATTTTCAATCCTAGAATATTAAAATAAGTATTACAGCATGAAACATCCCTTCATGCATAGGGAATTATAACATTAAATGTCTCACATCTGCCAACTAACTCATTTATGCATTCCTTGGTCATTAAGAAAGACATCTTGAAATAGGTATAACTTTATCCAAAGAATATGCTCTTGAACTGTAAATTGAATGGACTTGATTAAAAATTCTGAAAAATTAGAGACTCCCGTGTCACTCTCTTAGCACATGATCAATCCAATTCTTCTTATTACCAGCCTTCTCCAACACACCCTCAACTATTGATCTTATTTGCTTGTTTAGAGATATTTGAATTGTACGGCTGAAAATCCTAATAAATAAATAAAGATTATGATCCTCATTCTAGAACTGCTTACTCACCTGCTCTTTCGACATAAATTCAATTCATATCTTCTGGAGAAAAAGACTGATTGCCTACTTTCCTTGCTTCATATCTTTATTTGACTTGTGCATATATATATATATATATATAGCTCACTTTATCACTCCACTTGACACAAAGAACTCCGTTAGCGATCAACTCATGAACTCCCTTGCATATTCGTCACACCCAACCTATACTAGAAGTGAAGAACCAACCACTGATTTTAATTGCAGATGAAACAAGGAATTAAACTCGCACTGAGATTGCAGATTGCTACATATTACCAAATTCCATATGTGGGCCTTCCCTTATCTTATTTCACTATTCTAGATCCGCTTACTTCTAGTGCTGACTTGATACTTTGACCATAGCCTTAAGCACGTAGTGGGCCTCTTAACCTTAACCGTGTAGTGCACTTGTCTTGCGGATACGATATTCCTCATGTAAGTAACGGAGAACTGTTTCCATATGCCAACGCAGTCTCTCCACAACCACTAGCACCCTTAGTGTACGATACTTCAGTACTGAGAGATCTAGCGATACAGGAAGACCTTTTTGCTACCTTTTAAGTCATGTTTCTTAGACTATTATAGCAAATATCATCAATTGAGTCAAACACTAGAAGATTACTTGGCTTGTTATCTCTATCAAACAACAAATCATTTCTTTCTTATAGGCTTTGCAAGTCCTGTTTCGAGAGCTGCTGCTTATCCTTTTCTTTCACTGCAGATTCATTCATCTCATCGTCAGCAAACTCCGTTAGGGCATCAAAGCCAGTAAGATCCTCTTTCTTTCCCAGAACTTTCCTTTCAGCTTCCCGCTTCAGAGCCAGTAGTGATTGACTATGATCCTGCTCCTTATAAAGGGGCTCTCAACTTTAGTGGACCTCGCTTCTAATCCTTTACTATTTTATTCCCGAACAATACTTGATGAACCGACAACAACTAAGGTAAAGCCAAGCCAATCTTAGACACAAGCACTGGAACCAGTATATTCTGATTCCTCGACCTCAACTCAAGAACAATTATTTGATTCTGATTCCTCGACCTCAACTCGAACAGAACTGTTTGCAGCCTCCTATTTTGCGTATGATCCTGCCCCGAACTAAAACTCAGCTAATGCACAACTGAGAGTAAATTGAACAAACTACCGAGAGTCTTTGAAAGCAGGGCAACAAGCTTATTATGATTGTTTCGGGGTGCTAAAACTAGCAAGGGAACCTTAGAAGATGTTAGGAGAAAATGCAGTAGAACAGCTGATATAAGTAATGAAGTTAATAATTTCCTTCCCATAATATTTATTAGTTGACCATGGCTGCTTTTTCTTCAGCGCTTAAATATTATTTGACTGTTTTACTCGCCACTCACAGGAATCTCGATGCAGGTGTTGCGGTTTAATTGTCAGCAGCAAGTGGTTTTGAAAGTGAAGTTATTATTTAACTGACATTAGATATTTATTAGATATAAATAGGTAAACTAGAGAATCAGCTGTTCGAAAGGAAGCATCTGTCCTAGATGTCCTGTCCTAAAGTATCTCTTTTCTTGTGGTGAAGCATCTCTTGCTAGGTTAGGTAAGGGGAGTGTCCGTTTCTGCGAGTTACTGTTTTCGGCATTGAGTTGTGAGTCTGGTGGGTTGGGTGTCAAGTAGTTTATTCTGAAGCGCCTAGCAGATCAGCAATTCAAAGTCGACTTTAATCCTATAGAAAGACACAAATGTGATGTTTGACTTTTACTTGGTGCCCAAGAAAGAAATCTGACTCTGGTAGACTCGGCCCATTAAGTGTCGTAAGTGTCAGTTTATTCTTTAACTGCTTCTCATCTCCACTGCGTAAGTCAATTTCAATTCTTAGTTTACTCGATACGGTGGTATCAGGGAAGGGAGTGGAAATTAATAATTTATAGAACAGCACAAGTTCAAGGAATAGCTGCTGGGCGCATTTGAAGGCCATAATTAATATTAAAGCAATCAGTTTAGTGTCATAATCTTAGTGCCGAAGTTTCCCAGTCAAGTTTTCGTTTTCGTTTTTTTTTTTCCTCGTTGGTATAGATTTGAATAAAGAGACTGAACAAGTAGTACCGTTTTATCCATTTTATGCTTCTGATTCCTATTTGTGAACTCATCTTTCATCTATAACTCTACATTCATCTGGAACTACACTTTCCTACCCGATTGCCGACCTAACCTCTTACTTATGAGTGTTAAGTTAAGAATTGGAATATCTATTTTAGATTGCACCAGGTCAAGGAGAAAGAAAGGAAACGTGTTGACTAAAGTAAGAGTAGAAAGAAAGCTGCCATTCAAATTGAGGTCGGCAAAAGAACAATAACTGGGCTTCGAACACGAGGTAACGTGAAATATTAAGTTGTCAACTCATTCTTAAACCTTTCCCTGCTTCGGATTCGGCTTCAGCTAATTATTTTTAAATTTTTTAATCCAGTTCACTTAATTTATAGCTCAGGAGTATATTTCTTTAACAAAATTACATATATTTCAAGATATCTTTTTTCATGATAAAAAAATATATAAAGGGATTAGTTAGCAGATATGAAGCATTTAAAGTTAGTTGACAGATGTGAAACATTTAATGTTATAGTTCCCTATGCATGAAGGGATGTTTCATACTCTAGTACTTACTTTGATATTCTAGGGTTGAAAATAATTTTTTGATAGTTGATTGTATTTGCAGAAGCTCTTTGGAGTCTCTAAAACTCTGTATCTCTTGGATGCGTCCTTGAGTGGTAAGTCTTTTGATTTTAGTTCTGTATCCCTGTTTAATTTTCTTGAGGTGGTGAACTTTCTGTATCCTCTTGCGATTTTGAACTTGGTGGTGAACTATCTTTAACTATTTTGTACAAGTTGTATTCTAAGTTTATTGGTTTCCTATAACTCAACTTTCGGGTATTCTCATTTCTTTTCGTATTTCATTCCTCTTTCTCCCTTCCCGGTATCATTTCAGTATCAAAACTTAAGGCTAGAGATCATGACAAGACGGAATAGAAAAGATACAGTTGGTGAATGTAGTGGCCATGAAGATGACGTTGAATCCTTGAAGTTGCAACTACAAAGTTTGTTACATAGTCTACAAGAAAAAAATGAAATTATTAAAGAACTTCGGAACAAAAATAATCAGCATGAAAATGTTGGCCAAATGTATGATTCTGATAATGATTCGCCATCTTACCCAAGGGAGTTTCAAAGATTTCAGACAAGACATAAAGACCGAGATGAATGACAGAACAAATACAACACAAGGTTGGATATTCCAGAGTTTGAAGAGAAAATCAATGTTGACGACTTTATTGATTGGCTTAATATGGTGGAAATAATTTTTTATTTTCATGAACCACCAGAGCAGAACAAAAGAAGGTAAAGCTCGTGGCACTAAAACTCAAAAGAAATGCATCTTTTTTGTGAAAAAATCTAAATAAGCAAAGAGAACGTGAGGGAAAGAGTAAAATCATATCATGGGAGAAAATGAAAAGGGAGTTGAAAAGAAAATACTCACCTGACAACTATAAACAAGAAATCTTTCTGAAAATCCATGATTTTAAGCAAAAAAATCTTAGTGTGGAGGAGTACATAACAGAGTTCGACAATCTTATGTTAAAAGGAGAGCTTATTGAACCAGAAGAATAGACCATTGCAAGATACCTTAGAGGTCTGAAATATGAGATTGCCAAAGTCGTTCAACTCCAACCGTATTGGACTTTAAATGATGTGAGTAAGCTGGCTTTAAAAGTGGAGAAACAATAAAAGTTTGAAAAGAGTTCTCGATATGAAGTGAAAGATAGCTATACGAGAGGAGAAAATTCTAACCCTACTCCCCAAAGCAAAGTAGTACTGAAAGGGCAAGAGAAGAGTGAAGGATCAATCAACAGCAAACTACCACCTAAGTCTTCTACACCTAATGGTCAAAAATGCTTCAAGTGTCATGGTTTAGGGCATATTGCTTCAGACTATCCAAATAGGAGGATTGTTACATTAGTTGAAGAACATAGTGACGAAGAAGGAAATAAAGCCAATGATGACCAAAAATATGATGATGATGAGGAAGAGGTTACTTATGCTGATTGTGGTTTACCTATTGTGTTACAATGTAGCTTACAAGTATCTTATGTGGCTGATGATGAATGTTGGGTGAGAAAGATTGTGTTTCATACTAAATGTACCTCTAATGGCAAGATGTGCTTGGTGATCATTGACAGTGGAATGTGATATCTTTCAAGATGGTGCATAAGCTAAAGTTGGAGACAATCCTTCATCCACATCCTTACCAATTATGTTGGCTGCAAAAGAAAAACGACATCAAAGTAACTAAAAGATGTTTAGTTCCATTTTCTTTTAGCAAGTACTACAAAGATGAAGTATGGAGTGATGTTGCTCCTATGGATGCTTATCATTTATTATTGGGCAGACCTTGGCATTATGATAGGAGGGTATTATGATGGCTATAAACATACTTATTCTTTTAAGGTGAATGAAAAGAAGATTATCTTAGCTCCAGTACAACCTTCTGAATCAATGCACCTAAGAAGAAAGTTAGTGCTTTTATATCCTATGGTGAATGTAAGGGTGAATTGGAAAGGGGTAGTGATATTTTGGCTGTAGTGGTCGTAGAAGAGAATGAACATCACAATGAGCCACCGACAAACATGAAACCAATTCTGGAGGAGTTTCAAGACATTACTACACTAGAAGAGATTCCATATGGTCTTCCACCATTAAGTGACATCCAACATCATATTGATCTAATTCCATGGGCTATCCTACCTAACAAGGCAGCTTATAGAATGAGTCCTAAAGAGCATGAAGAACTTCAAAGGCATGTATATGAATTAGTAAAAAAGGGATTGATTCGGAAAATTATGAGTCCTTGTGATGTTCCAGCCTTGTTGGTGCCTAAGAAAGATTTTTCTTGGAGAATGTGTGTGGACAGTCGTGCCATTAACAAAATTACTATTGACTATCGTTTTCCTATTCCAAGGTTAGGTGATTTACTTGATCAATTATATGGTGCTTTTATTTTCTCTAAAATTGACTTGAGGAGTGACTATCACCAAATAAGAATGAGGTCTAGAGATGAGTGAAAAACAACATTTAAAACGCGCCGCCTGCGGGCAGAGGCTGCACTTAGGCGACGTCCACACGCGGGCAACAGCCGCGCATAGGCGGTGGCCGTGCGATCGCCAACCAGTAAAGGCGGTGGCTGCCACGTGCAGAAGCAGCTCGCTCGCAATGGCGGTGGTTGTCGCACGCACAGGCAATGGCTGCGGGCAGAGGTGACAGCACCTGCAAAGCAGTGGCCTCCCACGACCACTACGGTGGCTGCGGGAAGAGGCAACGTCGCGCCCTCTCGTAGAGGCGACGGTCGCATGTGCAAGGGGCGATGGCGTACCGAGGGTTTCCTGAAAGGACATTTGCCCTTTGAAAATACAGAAATTTCGAAGTTTCTCCTTTTATTTACTTTCATTTAATGCTCTTCATAAATTAGATATTTCCCTATATATCTTTTTGATAGTTCTACCCTTCATGAATATTGTAATGTTGTTTATATCCTGTCAATAAAATTATAGTTTTACCCTTATGAAATTATAAAATTTTAATCAATATCCTTAATTATAAAATTAATCAATATAATTTAACTTTAATTGAATTTGATCATTATGACTATTGATTTGATTTAGTTATGATCAAATTTAGAAAAAAATTAAATTTGGGTCTTGATTGAGTTAATTGGATTGATATTTAGTCCAATTATAAGCTTATCTAATTAAATAAGGTTGACTGGTATAATGGCTCATCGATGGTTTTCTCATATGGTTCATTGATTGCATGTGGTAATTAAAATCTAATTATTGTTCTTGGATATTTATTTCACATGTATATATTTTAAATTATGAAATAATATTTTTATTTCACATAAAGGCTTTTCATGATTTATGTGTCATCATGATTATAGTATTATATAAGTTTTTTGTATGCTGATCAATGTTTAATAATTATTTTATTATTGAACTGTTTCAGTATAAATTAGATAAAAAAACTTGATGAATATTATTTATAATTCATCTCCCTAAGTTTTATATGACCGGTAGCGGTCAAAGTAGCTTGAGATGTTAAACTTTTTAGATGTGAATTATAATAAAGGTCTTATTATTTATATGACATTTTAGACTGTCTTTTATATTCTTGTATTGATCATGTACCCATTAAAGTGACCTGGACCAATAATTTATAAAATACATTATGGAATTGGTCCTAAATGATAAAAAAATAATATTCAGAATGACACACATAATTGGAAGATTTAGATAATCCCAAAGAAGAATCTATTTCGAATAATTATGTGATGAGATAGGATAATACTATCTTAGATATCCTTACAGTTTAGGATTGTATACTCAAAGGTAGCAATCATATTCCACAAGGATGATATCAGTTCTCCATAAAAATTTTTGTGTGAACACTAAATATGTTAAAATTTCACCCAAAGGTGCAATAAAGATGATATCAATAGTTCAATATTTATTAAAAAACTTAAAGCATTACATTATTACAATGGTACTTCCTTTATTATATTATTATAATGTCCATATATTTTATCTGGAATAAATGGCTTGAGCATATGCAATTTGTATTGAGTGAGTTAAATCATAATCAGATTAATTGAAAAGGAACACAGACTTAATTATTGGAAATTCTGTGGAATAATTCATATAACTGATTGGGAAAGGTTTAAAAAACTCAATGTTATTATAATTGCTAATAATATTTAGACTTCAATATAGTTTACAACTAGTGCATAAGAATATTTATAGATCAATTTATATTTACTGATAAGTCATTGGCTGACACCTTAATAGAAGAATTGACTGAAGATAATAGTCTTTGAGGAATTTAAGATAATGTCCTCAATATAGCTAATAAAGCTGTAGGCTCAAGAACATTAAGCATGACTGTAATTGAGTCATTTATCATAATTTATTATATTTTTTCTTAGTTTGACTCATTTAAGATTTAATTAAGAATAAATGAAACTTAAATAAGTCGACTAGTATATGTGTATAGAAAGAATCAAAATTAAGATAAAAAAGACTCAAAATATTTTGAGTACTTCTTAAGGAGTTGGTAATAATAAAGGAAAGTTAAAGCGCAAGCCAACTGAGTTTATAAATACTACATAAATTCATAAAGAATTTTTTTTACAATAAAGTGCTACTTTTGTAGTAAGGAAAGTTATGTGAAGAAGAACTATAAGATTTAGATTGAAAGAAAATGTATAAGTCTAATCTTTGTATGGTTTAAATCAAATATTATATAAATTATTTTCTAATATTTTGTGGATTAATTTTGATGCTTCAACAAATGTTACCAATAATAGAGATTCATTTTAATATAAAAATCCAAAAGAGAATGAAATATTCATCGTTATAGGGAATCATCTTAAAGCGAAAGCGATAATAGTTTATATTTATCGCCTATGTCTAGAGATGATTCATTTGATAGATTTGGAGGATACATGTTATGTTCTTATAATTCTGGGAATTTGAATTCTTTACCTAGAATTGTTAGAATATTATTTTATCTTTTGGTGGTTGTAAACTTAGTATGATTCAATAAATTAATAGTTTATACAGAATTAATATAAATCTTGAGTTTACAATGATCTCATATTAAAATAAAATATAGTAAACTACTTGAGATTATGTTTATATTTGCATGTCACTTTATGTTCTATCTTATTAAAGATAGATATTGTAATTCTTAAAGTGTACATAAATGAGGTCGAAAGGTGATTAGATAGAAAATTCAAGATTATCATATCTGAAATGGGTGATAAGTTTTAAGGTATTTATAATGAACCCAATTATAGTTCTAGTTCTTTTGATAGATTCTTGGAAAAGTATGGTATATGTATTCAATATGATTTACCAGATATGTCACAACATAATAGGATTGCTGAAAGATACCCGTACTCTTATAGATATGATTAGGAGCATGATAGATTATTCTTTGTATCCGAATATATCTTAAATAAGACAACTATATATATCTTAAATAGGATTCTTAATAAATAAATTTCATCAACTTCTTTTGAGTTATGGATTGATAAGAAACCCAACTTAAGATATTTACATATTTGGAATTATTCTATAGAGATAAGGATTTTCAATTCACATAAAAGAAAATTAAATTTAATAATTATTTTTGGATATTTTATAGTTTATCCAGAAGGTTCAAATGGTATATTTCTTATTGCCCTAATCATAGTAGAGTAATGTAAGATTCCTATAAAATAGCGAATTAATGAGAGTGAAAATCTTGAAATTTAATTTTTGATATAAAAATATATAATTTGATACTCATTTATTACTTGAGAAATTATTGTTATTCAAATCATTAAATGATTTGATAAAGGCGAACAACAAAATAACATTACTAAACTCTCACATAATATTGATGTCGTTGTTAATAGTCTTGTAGAACAATCACAATTGGCAGTTTTGAGAATATCATAAAGGAAAAGGAATTCTGTCATTTATGATTATTATGTTGTATATCTATAAGAATTATATTATAATATAGGAATCAAACGGATCGCTCATCCCTCATTATTTTCACAAGTCATGAAAGGTAACGATTCTGAAAGAAAAAATATAATGTAATGAAAGAAGATTTAAAATCAATAACCAGGATAGTGTTTGATGAATTCGTCGAATTGTCCAATAATTATAAAAGAGTATTCTATAAATATAATTTAAGGACAATATCAAATGATATAATTGTCAAACTTATGATTAAATATTTTATTCATAAATAAAGTAATGACCATAATGAGATATTTATTTTTAAATAAACTCATAAAGAATCGTCATGACATTGGTGACTCATTATGAGGTTGAGTTACACCATAAGGATGTGAAAATAAGTTTTCTAATTAAAGATTTAGCTTTACATAGGTTATTCTAAATGATACGTAGAAGAAATATAAAATTTGGTTTGCAAATTTAAGAATCCATTTATGACCTTAAACACGTTTCTAACAATGATATATAAACTTTCTTTTGATATCATTAATTTCTTCATATTTGAAGAAAAATATTGTTGATCAGTATTTATACCTGAAGATCATTGGGAGTAAGTTTATTATATTGGTCTTATACGTGGATAATATTTTACATTGTCAATAATGTTCTTATTTATTATACTAAATCAAGAAATTTATTACTAAGAATTTAAGATGGTTGATATGCATGAGACATCTTATGTTATTAGTATTGAGGTATTCAGTTATAGATTTTAATGATTGTTTAGACGGTCTCAGAAAAGATATATTAACCAAGTCTTGGAAAAGTTTAATATACAACTTTGCTCAGCAAATCACCAAGTAAAATTTTAGTCAAAATGGGTGTTTTAAAGTGACTTGAAAAGAATCAGAGAAAAGAAATATTCTTTATATATGCATAGTTGGAAGTCTATGCTCAGCCAATGACAATACAAATATCAATTTTACAGTTAATATATTTTATAGATATGTAAGTTACCCAGAAATAAAAATATTAAAGGACTATAAAGAAAAGTAATAAGATATCTGGAATGGACGATTCTATACTCACATGTATGAAATTATATCAGCTTGAAATTATAGTAATTTTCAGGTGTTGATTTTATAAATTATCTTGATAACAGTAACTCCACCTTATTATTTATATCTATATCAATCAGAGGGGTAATTTATTATTATATTATTAATAATGAAAGTTGATTTTGTGGCATGTCTTGAGGCCACTAATCAAATTTATGACTGCGAAATTTTTATCTTAGAACTGGTATGGTCAGACTCAATTGTCAAGTAGCTAAAGATATTTTATATGACATGTCGTACCAATTTTCTTCTCTGAGAATGGCAATTACTAGCATCTCTATGTATTATGATATAAAGTACTTGATGGTTAGAGAAAATAAGTCCACAATTAATTACTAGAGTTTCACTATATTGATTGCTAATTCATTCACTTAGAACTTACAGCCTAAAGTATTTTTGAAAGAAATTGTTCTTGTAATTGGGCTTGTGAGCAACTCATAAAAGATATGGTGATGCATGTTTGAGTGGATACTATAATTGACATTTTGCTTACGTACTTAAAGTTATTTGTTTCTGCTATCCTAGTTATGTATGTACATATTATGATTGAATGTGATAATAAGATTATCTTGATAAGACAAATTACAAGGATCATTTTAGACTACATTAGGAAAGGCTAATGATGTTGTGGTACATAGAAGAAAGTATGATATTTATGTCAGGCAACCGTTATGACTCGCATTGCTAATCAGACTTAATATAGTATTATTATATTTGTTGGACTTATTGGCCTATTTTAAAATTCATGCGTGTGTAAATAATTTTCAAAAATTTAAGAATCTATAAATTTATTTTTAAATAAATGTTATTTATTTATTTTAATTTTGAATCCTTTTTGTATATTACCAAATTAATAGGTCAAGTGGGAGAATGCTAGATTATGTGGCCTATTTAATTAAGTAAGATATATTATGAATATGATTGGATTCTGATTATGGTTATTGACCAATAGAAAGAAGTCCAATTAAAGTAGGATTATTTAGGGGATGCCCTTGATGAGAAAAACTCTCATAATTACTTATCCTAAACCCTTTGCTCTCACTTATAAATATACAAGACCTCCTAAGGACACAATAAGGGGAACTGAAAGGGGATGAACGATTATGAGAGTGGTAGAAATACGTGATATAGTTGAGAGATTATAGTTTCTCTCTCATATTATTGTGTTCCTAAATCCATCAATCAAAGTGGTCCTGTGAAAGAATAGGAAGAGAGGAGAGGTGAGTCTAGTTCTCCTTGTAGATTGACATTATTACAAATCTTAGATCCAACGATGATGCGCTGGCAGATCAGATTAAAATTTTTCTGAATAGCAATATTAAAGATATGCATCATAATAATCTTTTAGATTAATTGTTATTTAATTATATTCTAATATATTTTTTTCTATTACAGATAATATATTATAGATTTTACGTTAACATCAGCATCAAATCTTTCTTTCTTTATCTTGGCTGACGAGAGAAACAGTAAATAAAACATTAATTGAAACTCGTGCTTCTCCCGTTAGTGCCCAAAGAGAGTCATGGATGTCAGGTTAGTATTTTCTATGCGTGAGTTCACTATCTCGATTTCATTCTGAACTTATCAATTCCTACTTTTTGAAATGAAAACTTCACTACTAATTATTTCATCGACAAAACAAGAACAATTAGATCCAGATAAAAAAAAATGATTCAAGGAATTCATGCTTGGATGACTACTCTGTTTACTTATAGTAAACCCAGATTTAGATAGAGTACTTAGTGGGCTGTAAACGATTGTCAACCCAGATTCATTTCCCGCTTCGTCGCCAACTCATTCACTTTCATAATCGACTACACAAGCAAGCACGTCTAAACTAATATATAAAGATGTAATATTACCTCAATCCATCCAGAATCAATTTGCTTCTTTTCGACAACACCTAGAATTGAACTGAACTTGCACACTGTTGATTTGATTTCCCTTTTACCGCTTGCTTAACCGATATCATATTGTTGTTATCTTGGTCTTGGCTCTTTGACTCATTGCTTCTTCCTTTAAATGAATCTTCTTAGACTCATTGCTTCTTCCTTGTAATGAATCTTTCTTATCGAGTGTAGAAGCATAAGCCGAATGAGATAGATAGAACTGCTGCTGACACTTGGTCTTATGCCGTGTCAACAAATACTGACTGATCCTTGTTGCACATAGCTCGATTTTAATTGAACCTGACACTGATATTTAGTAACTCACTGACGCCGAGTCAACTCATGAATGGAGGAAATTGGAACTCCAACTTATCGTAAGCCGCAGGACTTGTTGAAACCGACAAGCCAATCCAAATAATATATCCCATCGCCACCACTCTAATTCGAACTTGAATATAATTCTTGTATCTAATTAAAAAATAAGGTCATTTATCTAAGTAAGACTTTGATATGGTCAATAATGGGTCGACCTGGCTCACTCGGGCTCGTGCCAGGTCGACGGTCACGTCAGCATCTGAAGTGGAGTCGCGTCCGCTCCAGCTCGGCGTCTAGGTCGACGGCGACGTTAGTATCCGAGGTGGAGGGGTTCGGACGCGGCACCATCCCAGCTCCCTCTCCACGCACCATTAATGCTGCGTGGTGCGCTATACCGTCGTCCCATACCTTTGCACCGACTGACCCGTCGTACGACTTGGCCATGCCCGAGGTAATGACGGAGATAAGGCCGAACGTGTGGGCGACCTCCCCTCCGATAAGTATAAAATCCCCTTTTGGCAGCAGCAAGAAGGGGGCTCTCTCCTCTCTAAAAAGAAAAAGAACTCGTCTCTTTTTTTCGAGAAAGCAACTAACTCGGATGTCAGAGGGGTCACGTTGGACACCCCCCACCTCCGACGAGGCCTTTGTGCAGGATCCACGATGCGGACGCCAAGCGGAGTAGGTGAGCAGACAACTGAGCCGACGCTAGGGCGCTGACCTCCGAGAGACGGTCCCAACCCGAGTTGGGGATCTCAATTCTGACTAACATGGGTAAGCTTGCGCACTCGGCTGGAACTAGGTCGGTTGACATCTTAGCACGACCCCGAAAGTTTAATAACATTTTTGGTGCTAGAAGGAGGGCCGATGTCGCAAGAACGCCCGACAAGTAACCCGAACTCCGAACACTCGGACGGATTCACCCATATCCTCGCACCGACCTTACAGGCGACCGGACGCTTCCCCGTGGAGGAGCCAAACATGGGGGTGCCTACACCGAATCGCTATTGGAGGTTGCTTCACGACTCGAGATTCACTCCTCCAGCACCAAACCCCGGGCCTCCTATTGTTTCGACCAAGGCATTCCTCGGCTTCACTCAGCAAGTCCAGACGTTAGCTGGGATGGTGCAAACCATCGTCCCCTACATCCCCCAATCGGCATAAGTACTGGCGCACCAATGCCCGGATGCTCCTCGGCAGATGCTGCAACAGGGAGTACCTCAATCAACACCGACCCGAGAGGAGCATCCCGAAAATGAGGTACCACGCCGCCTCCCGAATGAAGTTATGGCCAAAAACTCGAACGCCTCAGTAATTCAGTCGGCGAGCCATTCCCGAAACGTCATACGAATACCCTCCGAGCCGGATGCCGCCTCCTCGGACTCAACCGACTTGGTGAGGGAACAACTTTGCCAAGTCAACCAAAGGCTAGACGAGGTTCAAAGGGAGTTCGTCAAGTCAAAGGAGGAGGTCGGTGAGACCTCAAAAGGGGTTCCCTGTTTGTCCCCGAGATTCAAGATAAACCGATCCCACCTAGCTTTCGGCTCCCGATCCTGGAGCCCTATGACGGAAGCACTGACCCATCGGAGCACATCGCGACGTTTAGAGCTCAGATGGCTCTCTACAACACCTCCGACACTTGGATGTGTCGCACCTCTCTGATGACCCTTAGGGGGCCAACTCGGATGTGGTACAATCGGTTGAAGCCATCTTTCATCTCATCATTTGACTACCTCACCAAAGAATGCAAGCTCAACTTCATGGCGAGTTCCCGCCCAAGGCCGACAGCTACCTCACTACTCGGCCTCGTGCAGGGAAGCAACGAACCACTCGCTCAATTTGTCGACAGATTTACGATAGAGGTTCGAAGGATGCCCGACATACATCCTTCGCTAGCAATCCAAGCATTCCTAATGGGGCTCCATCCCTCCCGATTCTTCTAGTCTCTAATCAAGCGGCCGCCGTCAATAGTACCAGAGATGTTGCAACGGACAAATCAATATATGGCTGTCAAAACACTGGTGGCTGGAAAATGGGAGGATCATAAGAGGTCGTGAAATGACAAACCCCAAGGACAACCCTCGGGAACCTCCAGAAGAAGGGATAGGCCAGAGCTACCTGTGCCCAGGCCTCTCCCGATCCCGCTCAACTCGACCTAGATGGAGGTTTTCCTCCAAATATGAGACAAAGGACTCCTCAGGACCTCTAACCCAATCAGGACAAAGATCGGAGGATGCGACAAAAGAAGGTACTGTCATTTTCATCGTGACTACGGGCATGACACAAAGGAGTGCAATGACCTCAAGAACCAGATCGAGGACTTAATTCGTTGAGGGCACCTTCATCGGTTTGTCTGAGACCGATAAGCACTTACCGACGAGGATCCTCGTCGAGAAAGAGAATCCTCACCCTGACCGGAGTGGCGGATTGAAAAGCAAATAGACGCCATTATCGATGGACCGACATCCGGGGGGGACAGTTCCTCAGCCAAGAAAGCTTATGCATGATCCGCGATGGAAAAAAGGCCAAGGAGCGACCAGGACCCCAAGATCACCTTTGGGTCGGGGAATGAGGTGTGCCCGGACTACGACGATGTCTTAGTAATCTCGGCCCAGGTTGCCAACGCCCGAGTCAAAAGAATCATGGCCGACACAAGAAGTTCAGCTGACATTTTATACTTCGACGCTTTTCAAAAACTCGGGCTGACTAACAAAAATTTGCTCCCTGTGACATCGATGCTGATAGGATTCACTGGAGACTCGATCTCCCCTGCTAGAACGATGACCTTTCCGGTCACCATTGGAGAAGAGCCGAGTTCAAAGACATTGATGGTGTCGTTCATTGTGGTCGCACTCCCCTCGGCATACAACGCTATCATTGGCAGGCCAACGCTCAACAAACTCAAAGTAGTTGTCTCAACATATCACCGAGTCATGAAATTTCCGATCAGAGCTGGGGTCGGAGAAGTAAGAAGTGATCATCAGGAGTCAAGGTAGTGCTACCTGATGGCAACAACGCTACTTAAGAAACTCAAAACCTTGGCCCCTTCCCTCGACACCCGAGACGCAGATAAAATGTTGCCAAAGCCTGAACTAGTGGAGAAAGTGGTCGAGGTCCCCCTTGACCCAAAGATCCCCAACAGAACTGTCAAGGTCGACTCGATGATTTCGGAGGAACAATGGGTCCAGCTAGTGGAATTTCTTAGTAAAAATGCTGACATCTTCGCCTGGTCCCCAAAGGACATGCCCGACATTGATCTCGAAGTGGCTCAACACCATCTCAACATAGAACTCGCTGCCCGACCCGTGAAGCAATGACCAAGGAAGTTCGCCCTCGACCAACGGAAAGCCGTTGAGGAGGAAGTTGCCCACTTGCTAGAGGTAGGGCTCATCACTGAAGTAAAGTATCTGAATTGGTTATCCAATATTGTATTAGTTAAAAAATCTAATGGAACCTGGAGGATGTGCATTAATTACACCAGCCTTAATCGGGCTTGTCGGATTGCTACCCCCTCCCAAGGATTAATCATCTGGTTGACGTAACTTCAGGTTACGAGCTGCTCCCGTTCATGGATGCTTTCTCGGGTTATAATCAAATTCAGATTACACCAAAAGATCAGGAAAGCACGATCTTCATCACGCATCACGACACCTACTACTACAAGGCCATGCTATTCGGGCTAAAGAATGCCAAAGCAACCTACCAAAAATCAAATCGAGCATAACATGAAAGTATATGTCGATGATATGATAGTAAAAAGTCGGGAAGCGACTACTCACTTCACAGATTTAGCCGAGATGTTCCATACGTTAAGGCAATACAAGATGTGACTTAACCCAACCAAGTGCGTATTCGGTGTCGGATCCGGGAAGTTCCTTAGGTTCGTCATCCACCAGAGAGGGATTGATGTGAACCTAGAAAAAGTAGATGCCATCCTCTGGATGCAGTCTCCCCGGACAGTGAAAGATGTCCAGCGACTCACCGGAAGACTGGCAGCACTGAGTCGATTCATCTCCCGAGCCGGAGATAAGAGTTTTCCCTTCTTTTGAGCCCTAAAGCGAGCAAAGGACTTCGAGTGGGGCCCCCAATGTGAAGAGTGCTGGTTACAAGTGCCCTGTAAGTCAATCACGTGAGTGATGACACGTGTGACACACTGTGTGATCTTTTTACTTATAATTAATATTGATATATTCTCACATTATATTATCTGTAGCATATATACTATGATGTTCTTGGTTCTATACAATGGGAATTAGATCATGATGAGATCACGATAATGAGATCGATTTATGTTTAAACATAAACCCTAAATAATCTTGATCATAGGTTACTCGAGAGGGACATTAAGATAATCAGACATATCGATGTACTACATACCCATCCATATGATGGAGGCGGTTGGTCTCATAGGCACTTGTTTGGAGACACTAAGGATATAAATAAGTATAGGTGCTCATTGGAGAATGAGTTCACTGATTGATCCGCTTATGGAATGTTGTATGGTTAATGATTCCTAATGTCAAGCAGCGATTCCATAGTCCCAGTTATGTATCTGGTCCTTAGACTTGAGACACCAAGGATGTCTTGTATGAGTACTCCTTTCTTTGATGCCAGACTTACAGGTTTGGAAAGTTTCAAATCTGGTATAACTGGTTATCAGGATTGGTAGCCAACCTTATGAAGGCAATTGAGTGTCAATAGAGGATCATCCACTCTCGGTATCACAAGAGAAATATCTCATATATTCTTGCTCAAACAAATATCTGGCCAGGGTCATTCGGATTGAGAGAGAAAGAGTTCTCCGAGAGAATCTGATTAGAGTGAGACTATGACGGATTTTGTATGTGGCCTAACAGTACCATAACCAATATACAGTCTTTGAGATATTAGTTGGATGAGGGATTATAGATATACGATAACTATGGATAGATAAATCCGATGGATTTGATCCCCCCGTAACATTTGGGGACTATGGCGTAGTGGCTTAGTACGACCATAGTCGATGAGTCGAGTGAATTATTATGGGGATAACAATTCACTATATCAGAAGGAGTTCTGATACGAGTGACTCACGGGCAGCTCGGTATCGGGCCTAGAGGGTCACACATATATGGTGGATGCTTCAACGAATAGAGGATTGGATGAAGATCCAATTAGCCCCTATTCTCATTAGATGAGACTCTATGCTAATAGGCTCCTTGATTAAGACCCAATTAGAGGCCTAAGAAGATTATTAGATAGAGATCCAAATATTTAGAGGGTCACACATATATTAAGGCTCCTATTCTCTAAAAATCAAGACATGCTTAGAATTTTCTGAATTGTCAGGGGTATTTTTATAATTCTGGATGAGAGGACAGTCCTCGAAATATTTAGAATTATTGAGGGTATTTTTAAAATTCTATGCACGAGGAGAGTCCTCGAAATTTTTAAAATTTAAAGGGCCGGATCATCCTTTTCTTAAAAGGATGCCCTAGCCCTCTTGCCCCATCTGCCCTAACCCCTCTTATATGCAGGCGACAGTTGCCCTTGCCTGTCGGTAGCCACCCTGCCAAGGAGCGACCACCCCTACGGTCGACGTCGCTACCCCTGCCGGCGGTAGGGCTGGCCGCGGGTGGCAGTCCTTTATGGGCGCCCTGCAGTCGGCCCCCTTTGCGGGCGTCACGCTGTAAGCGAGTGTTCCCGCGGGCGGCACCGTCCTTGCGGGCTGGCCACAGCCGACCGTGCCCTCAAGCGCCGCCCCTGCGGGTTGCTGCCCCTGCTAGCGGCGCCGACCTCCATTGCGGGCTGCTACCCTTGCAAGCAGCGCCGGCCTCCCTTGCGGGCTGACCCTGGCTGCAGTCGGTCGCCCCCTTGCAGGGGGCCTTCGCCATAGCCTGGCCGGCCCTGTATGGGGGCTGGCCGTAGCTGGCCAGCCGCCCCTCCTCCTTCTTTGCCTTCATTATGAAATCACAACAAGAACGCGTAGAATGATTTTACGTGATTCAATCTCATCGCACATAGTTTAAAACCAATCTTTCGCCACACGATGGATCTCTGTAGCGAAACTCCTCCAATCTGATCTCATAACTCTTACACAGAGGGAGGGAGGAGAATAGGAGGTGGTGGCTAAAGCTGCAGCCTATCAACCATAAGTCTCCCCTCCTATTTATAAAAAGCCACGCTTTTATAAATCAAGACATGCTTAGAATTTTCAAAATTGTCAGGGGTATTTTTATAATTCTGGATGAGAGGACAGTCCTCGAAATATTTAGAATTATTGAGGGCATTTTTAAAATTCTGTGCACGAGGAGAGTCCTCGAAATTTTTAAAATTTAAAGGGGCCGGATCATCCTTCTCTCAAAAGGATGCCCTAACCCCTCTTGCCCCATCTGCCCTAACCCCTCTTATACGCAGGCGACAACTGCCCTTGCCTGCCGGTAGCCACCCTACATAATCATATGTAGGATTATATATATCTAGTAATCCTACATATGATGTGATGTACATGTGATGTATGATGTGGATAGATGATCATGAGCTAAGTGTTGTGATGTGTGTAATTATAATTATTATTATTATTGGGGCCGACGAGCTTACGTTTTTCTCGTTTATTATTGGGTCTACATGCCTGTGATTATTTGTAATTACATGGAGAGGCGCAACGGGAGCATGGAGGTTACAACGGGACCCACGATGCCATGGCGGGAGATTACTACGCATGGTGATGTAACAATCCGACGGAACCGATGATTATGAGATCAACAATCACAGAGCATGGACATCAACAATCACAAGCTCATGATCATCTAGTGTGGGTTGCATATATGATGTGTTATACACCTACTAGATATATGTATATATATATTTGCATGCTATGTAGATATATATTAAATATGTATGTGTGTGACACGACATATAAGGAGACCGATTACAAAAATCCCTCCTAAGATAATATTAAGTCGGTAAGAGTGAGGCAATAAGATTGACCCATGTGGCCTTCCATCGTTATAGGAAGAAATTAAATCACGACATAGGTTGAGTTGATCGAGTCCCTCGAGGCTCACCTATCTATGTGATTGAGATTTTACCTACGACATAGAGATGTCACCGGTGACCTGAGGACATGGTATGTTTGGTCAAGTCCCTCGAGGGCATATCATCGAATCAGACTCATCTTGTAACAATGGTGATGACTTAACTGAACGTCATGGTTGGTCGAGTCCATCGAGACTATGATGATTCAGAGGTCGAAAATGACATGAATCACAAGGAGTTGCGATTGGCAACAGTTGTTTACCTTTTGGGCTTAGTGTAACTGGTCGAGTCCCTCGAGGTTTCACTAAGACGCCAATTGGATCCCGATCCTCACTAGGAGTCTGTCAGAGACTTCCGTCTCACGTGTCGAGGGTGTCGCGTGATTCGCTTAGAAAATAGTGAGAGTACATTAAGATAGAAGTCTATATCTTAATTAATATTTTCTACAAAATCTGTATGTTATTTATTTTTTGCTATATCTTGTTTTGCCAGAAACATATCACTCACAAACCCTCTACATGGCATACTTGATGCCAACCGCCTCACTAGTCCAAACTATACATATTAGCTCCACAATTTGAGAATTATTCTCACGGTGGAGAAAATTATATATGTCCTTAACATGATTATGCCCACGCTGGAGGAAACGATAAGCGAGGATGAGATCGCTCGCTTTGTGAAGTATATAGATAGTCTTAAAGGATAACCTACGTATTGATCTTCTACTTCAGTCTCTACCGAATTTCTTTTCATAGTTCATTATTAACTTTAATATGAACAAGTTTGAGGTGACTCTCCCTGAGCTCCTCAATATGTTGAGGGAAGCTGAGAGTGTCATCAAGAAAGAGAAGCCAGTTCTCTATATTGGTGAGACCAAAAAGAAAAGGAAAGCCAGTAAGATCCTTAAGAAGGGCAAGGACAAAGAAAGACCAGATAAGACAAAGGTTACAAAGAGAGACCCAATAAAAAATAAAGGACAGTGCTTCCACTGTGGCCAAGACGGGCATTGGAAGAGGAATTGTAAGGACTACCTTGCAGATAAAGTGAGACAGAAGCTTGGAGAAGCTTCAGGTATATTTATGATCAGTCTCCACTTATCAAATTTTCATGATAACACATGGGTATTGGATACCGGGAGTGTTTATCATATCTGTAATTTGTTACATTTTCTGGCAAGACCTAGGAGATTAGCTAGAGGCGAGATGGACCTCACGATGGGCAATAGAGCAAGAGTTACTACAGTTGCTGTTGGAGAGGTCACCCTACATCTACCTGGTTGAGCTATTATTGTATTAGATGCATGTTATTTTATTTTCTCTATTATCAAAAATATTATTTCTATCTCTTGTTTGATAATTAATAGATATAAATTAATTTTTGAGAACAATAGTTGTTCAATAATTATGGATAATGAGATCATCACTAGAGAGACCCTTATAAATGACTTATATGTGTTAGACACTTCTCTACATATGATGAATATAAATATGTCTAAGAGGAAAAGAGATGGGGTGAATAATGTATACCTATGACATTGTAGGTTAGATCATATACATAAGGGAAGGATTCAAAAGTTGCTGAAAGATGGATACTTAGATCCATTTGACTATGAGACATATGCAACTTGTGAACCTTGCTTTCGTGGGAAGATGACCAATTCTCCTTTTAGTGGAACTGGAGAGAGAGCCACCGAGTTATTGGAACTCATACATAGTGATGTATGTGGTCCTATGTCAACTCAGGCTATAGGTGGTTACTCATACTTCATTAGATTCGCTGACGATTTCTCTAGGTATGGACACATGTGCTTAATGAAGTATAAATCTGAGGCATTAAGGCATAGTTAACCACTTCTTTTTTGGATTGGTCTTCATCCTCCAAGGAACTTGAATCATCCCAAGTGGCCGAGAGTGCTTTCTTTTTTAGCACCGGTTTCTTCTTCAGTTGGGGACATTCACTTTTGAAGTGTCCCGATTTTTTGCATTCATAGGAAATGATGTTGTCTTTCTTTGGTTCCTTTTTGTTTTTATAGTTTTTGTTCCTTTTTATAAATTTCTTAAATTTTCTTGATAGACGTGCAATGTCATGGTCCTCATCACTCGATGAGTCATTCGTTGTTCGAAGTACTACATCCTTCCTGTTCTTTAGAAGGGGTTCATCAATCTCATTATAAGCTTTACAATTTAGTTCATAGGTCATACGAGAGCCCATTAGTTCTTCAAGAGGCAGCTTATTCAAATCTTTGGCCTCTTGAATAACGGTTACTTTAGGATCCCAATTTTTAGGCAAAGATCATAAAATCTTACTCACAAGTTCAAAATTTGAAAAATATTTTCCAAGTGCTTTAGGTCCATTGATGACATCCGTGAAACGGGTATACATGTCTCCAATAGACTCACTTAGTTTTATTCGAAATAACTCATAATTATGAACTAGAATATTTATTTTTGATTCTTTTACTCTACTAGTCTACTAATGTGTGATTTCTAGTGTGTGCCAAATATCGAAACCCGATTCGTAATCGGAAACACAATTAAACTCATTTTTATCAAGTGCACAAAACAAGGCATTCATAGCCTTTGCATTTAAAGAAAAATTCTTCCTTTCTAAATCATTTAACTCGTTCATTGGTTTGGAAGATTTTTCAAATCCACTCTCAACTATATTCCATAAATCAAAGTCCAAAGAGATAAGAAAAATACGCATCCGTGTTTTCCAATATGTGTAATCGTCCCATTGAACATGGGTGGACGTGAAATAGAATATCCTTTATTCATGCCAAAACAAGTCATTTACTCAAGTGGATGTTAATCTAAAGAGTAAGAACCTTGCTCTGATACCAATTGTTAGGATCAATTGGCACTAAGAGAGGAGGGGGGGGGGGGGGGGGGGGGGTTGAATTAGTGCAAGTATAAATATTCAGTTTAGATGATATCTTTTTGATTAAAATAATATAGGGAAACCAAAGATTTTCGTTCTTAGTGAAATGATTGAGTGAACAAAGAAAAGTTGCTAAGTAGATAATTAAACCGGAAAGATAAGCAATGTTTAAAGTAAAGAACTTATCGTAAAAACTTTGCTTTCTTAAAAGATGAGTAAAATAGGAAGCTTTAATACAAGAAATATGTAATCAATGAAAGCAAAGAACCACTCACAATTTTATAGTGGTTCGACACCAATGGTCTACGTCCACTCCCTAGTCCTCCTTCTTGAGGTACACTGGTGTCTACTACCAATCTTCTATGGATGAAGATCAAACCCTTACACTTGGTTACAAGGGAGACTTAAGAAAAATTTCTATCTCTAACCTTTTCTCCCTTCCCTTTTCTTTTCTTACAAATCACTCATAATTTTATTTCATGAAATTTAATTGCTCAAAAGAGTTATAGTGAATGCAAGAATACTTGGGATATTTATAGACCCCAAGTGGCTTAAAAAATTTGGAGCCAAAAATCAAACATACCCGAAAAAACCGAGTACGGGCGATTTACCCGCCGTCAACCGTTGGCCACCGCTCGGATTCTATAGCATGGGCAGTTTAACCGTTGCCTACGCAGTTTACCCACCAAAAGCTACTAGTCGCCGCCCGGATTCTATGGTACGGGCGGTCCAACTGTCGTTCACCGACGGTTTACCCATCGGATTCTCCACAAAAGTGGGTCCCTCCACTTTTCAAATTCCAACTTTGACTTTATGTTGACCAGCTCCTTGGTCAACTGATTGAGCTCAACCTAAGCTCAACCAAACCTAGTAGTAGATTCGATTGCGTTATTGAGTTGATTTGAATTTCATCTAAATCGAACTCAATTAGAACTCACTTCTAACTAAGACTCAACGATTACAACACTTAATGATCATAAACTTAATTTAGACCCAACTTTCGCCAATCCGGTAGCCTCCGGCATTCTTGCGGTAAGTCCTTTGGTCTTCTCCCAGTGATCTCCCTTCATGTTCCCAGCGAGCTTCCCGATCCCTTCGGCGAATCTCCTAACGAGATCCCATCGTATCGACCGAACCCGACCCGATGCCTAAGCTTGATCTTGACCCATTATCTGGTTGTAACTCCATTGATCCTGTCATAATTAGACCTGTAATTCTTTTTCTAACACACATGTTAGATAAACACACATCAATTGATCTCATCATCAAAATCCAAGATTTAACAAACCCGCTCGTACCCAAATTTTTAGGATACGGTTGGATTTTGGCTCCAATTTTGAAGCCAATTTGAGGCCTATAAATACCATAAGTTTTCCTACATTCTATACAACAATTTTTTAGGGATTATATTTTGAGAAAATATTATGTGAGAATTGTAAGAAAAAGAAAATGGGTAAGTGAGTGATCAAAGAATATAATCTTGTTTCCCTTGTAAGCAAAGTGTAAGGGTTTGTCTTCATCCAAAGAAGATCGGTAGTGAATGCCGGTGTGCCTCAAGAAGGAGGACTCGGAGTGGATGTAGAGCGTTGGCGCCGAACCACTATAAAAATTGTGAGTGTTTCCTTGCTTTCATTGCTTACATATTTTTGTATTGATGCTTCCGATTTAACTTAACTCTTTGAAAGTAAAGTTTTCATGATAAGTTCTTTCCTTCAAATATTGCTTATCTTTCCGGTTTGCTTATTAACTTAGCAACTTTCTTTTTTAATCACCCACTTGTTTCACTAAGAACAAAATGCTTCGGATTTCCTATGTTGGTTTAATCGAAAAGTTTTCATCTAAACTAAAAATTTACACTTGCATTAATTCACCCCGCCCTCTCTTAGTGTCAATTGATCCTAACAATTGGTATCAGAGCCACGTTTTTCTTATTTGGTTTAACACCCAAGAGAATGACTCTTTTTGGCTTTCAAGAAGGTTTTTCTATCGTTCACCCTCCCATATTCAATGGGACGGACTATACTTATTGGAAAACTCGGATGAGAGTTTTATTGCTTTCTTTTTTAGACCTTGATTTATGGACTATTATTAAAAATGGATTCGAAAACTCTCTCTTCCAATGAACGATTGAAATGATTTGGAGAAGAAGACTTTCTCTTTAAATGCCAAGGCTATGAATGCTTTATTTTGTGCCTTAGATAAAATTAAATTTGATTAGGTTTCTTGTTGTGATTTGGCTTTTGCAATTTGGCTTACATTGGAATTGACACATAACAACACACTTAATTTAAATGACTCATTAAATAAAATGTCACACAAAAATAAACATGAAGAACACTTTCCAAAGAACATCAAGGATTGTGAACTAAGAATGATATATGACTCATCGAGTGATGAGAATCTTGGACATGAACTTTTGACAAATGAACCAGAAAAATTAATGAACTTTATAATCTAAAGATTGACAAAACCTCTTGCTATGAACACAAAAAGTCGAGGTGCTCCAAAGATGAAAAACACAATCAAGAAGAAGTGGAAGATCTCGCGCTCATGGCCAACCACGATGAGGTAAGTAACCACCCCAGAAGCTCTTTTACTTTTAATGAGTTATTACTTTCTTTTCATTAGTTTTATGATGAATTTAGAAAGATTAGCAAATCTTTTAAATTACTTAAGGAAGAGCATGCATCATTAGTTAGTAAACTTAATGAAATGCATGAAGTAGCATCATCACACAATACATGTACCAAACATAAAACCTTGCATGATATTTTACCATCACACAATTTTTGCTCTAAATGTGAAATGCTAGATGATGTTAAAAAGGAAAATATCATGCTTAAACAAATATTAGAAAATTTTGAAATAGGAAATAAATCCCTAAATATGATCCTTGCTAATAAGGATCATATTAATAGAAGAAATGATATAGGCTTTATTGGTAACATTCAACAGAAGCTAACCATGTTTGTGAAAGGACCTACATTAAATTTACCACTGAAAAATAAATATAATTTTTATGATAGAATAGGACATAAAGTCTACAAATGTCCATTTAAAAATTATAGTCCACATAAATTAATTGGGGTTCCTAAATGAACCATAAACAACTTTAAGCCATTAGAGAAAATGGGAAGAACATACCATGAATGACCCAAACTCAAATGGGTACCTAAATCAAAACCTCTCATAATATAAAGTTTCATCCTAACAATGTTAGGAGCACTAAGTAATGTTTTGAAAGTAGATGCTCAATGCACATGATTTGAGATCTAATAAATACTCTTTCAAAGCTTACTAGCCTAAGCAAATAATAAGAAAAATTATTGAAAATAAAATTATCGGTAATAAATCTTAAGGATGATTCGTTGTTATAATTAATCTTGATTGCTTTCAATGATGCATAATCTTTGCATAGCTAGAGCATGCTAAAATTAGAAAGAAGAAAGTTTAGCTATCCTAAATAAAAGTCATATATATAAAAGAAAGATTTTGATGATGATTAATGTATTGATTTATGTGCCTGAATTTATGTACATTGCCTTGAGATTAAATAACCAAACATTAAATTTGAACTTAAAGGTCATATACAAAATCATTTTTCTTTAAAGGAAAAACTTCTTGATAACATGATAGAATTTTTCAACATATAAAAAAATCATTGGATTTAAAATGAATCGAAGCTTTTGTTTGAAAATATTTTATTGCAATGATCTTGATGAAATTTTGTTTTGGGACTTTAAATGACATTGAACTCTAGAAATAAATTTTAAAAGAAGGACAATTATTCATGAAATAACTTTTTATCCCATGAATCCTTCAACAAGATAAAATGATACATTTATTATTGAATCTCTTTAACTATAAAAATGAATTAGAGAACTTTAGCTATTTTCTTTTGGAAAACAATCTATGTCGACTTTATTAAAATTTTCCAAAAAAAATAATTATTGATGATGATTTTGGATAAGTTTACAAATGATTTTGTTTTAAAATGAGATTGATGAATCTATCTAAAGTTATTGATATTTTGATGATTTTATTATAATCTTGACAAGTTGAAAAAAAATTATACTTTAAAATACTTATATAAATTTGTTCAAAGAAAGTCATATGAATGAATCATAATTTGTCTCTTTGGATCTATTACTTGAAAATCTTCTTATCAACCATATTCTTGAAAACTTGAAATTTCATATACATAAATCAAGATCTTCTACTTTTTCTTCCTTGAAATTAACTCATGATCTTCATATCTACAATATGATATCTTTATGAATAAAAACTCTTATTTGATCTCTTAAGATTCTATTTTATCATCTAAAAGAAGATTTATTAAATTAAATCATGTCTTTAATATTCATAAATGTATTTTGATATCCATATCTATCTTGACATGATTTATTTTAAAAATTCATGAATGACATAACTTATCACGAAAATTAGTATTTCTTAAATTTGTGATAAGTTAAAAATTATATGAAATTTATTTTATTATGAACAATTTCCTTGATGCTTTGACTTTATCCTTTAGGGAATCATGTTTAAATCTCTACGATTTTCACTTTTTAATAAAAAAAGATATTTATGATCTTAACAATTATAATTAAAATTTTTATCAAGATCATTCTTGTATTTTATTAAAAGGATTTATCTTGGATGAATTAAGATAAACCCCTAAGACTCATTGTTATTATTTACAAAAGGGGAGAAAGAAACTTATTAAACAAAATCATGTCTTTTGATATTCAAAATTTTGATTTTATCTTTAATGATATGATCTTCTACTTCTTAGCGTAATTTGAATATGGATGTTAAGAAGAAATTATGTAATCATATATTTTTTTAATATTAACAAAGGAGGAGATAAAATTATCAATATGATTGGAAGCAAATTGGATATGATAACCTTGAATGAGAAACAATATGCTTAGAAGAAAATTTAGAATTTTCTAAATACATGTGAAATGCATATTTCATAATTTGAGCTTAATGTATTATCATATTTTTGAGCTCACTTTCGAAATCACTCTAGTTAAAATGGACATAAGAAGAGGATTCAATTTTTTGTGATAAGATAGTTTTAAAAGATTATTCTTGTTTCATGAATCTTGATGAATGTTTACAAGGAAAATATATATAACATAAACTTCTATGATGCTTGAATTAAGTCTTTGATATTAAATCTTTAATGAATTACTTGATGTGCTACTCTTGATATAAATGAATTAAATTGCATGGGTAGATATCAATTCTTGGATTTTAAAATTTACATCTAAAAGATTAAGCCCTATTTTTATGATACAATGTCTCTCACCCCACTCCCTTGTTTCTTATTTGTTATTCAAAGAAAGGGAAGAAAATTCTTTCATAAAAAAATTATCAAGGGGGAGCAAAACTTGTTTACTTGCATGATGTAACTTGCTAGCTTGAATATTACAAAGGAAGCAAAAAATTGCTAACTTGCACTTCTCAAAAGAAAAGAAAGAACTCACTAGCTTTATTTGCTATATTTTCTTCAAATTTATATAAGATGGATTTGTTGAGCTCATATTCGAAATTTTTAAAATCTTATATCTATAAGATTTAGGTTGAGAGTTAAAAATGCTAAATCATGAAAATATATAAATTGATAATCTAGATTTCATGATATTAAGCCTTTTGTGATAATGTTTTTGAAAGTATTCTCATGTTTTTATCTTATTATTTACAAAGATAAAAAGGGGAGAAAATTTACATGATGTTACCTCCTTACAAATTTATTTACTACCCTTGCTTGAAAATTACATGAGGTATTACTAAATATATGAGTAGCTCCTAAATTCTTGAATCTTCTTGAATATCTTGGATCCTGGAGCTTATTTTCGAAATTTATCTCTACAAATTAAAAGCTATACATAATGATGTTTTATAACCCCTATCTTATTTTCTTTCCTTCTTGTTAACAAGAGAGAAAATTCTTTATGACTCAGGTAGTATTTTTACAAAGGGGGAACAAAAACTCAGGTGCCTTCAAATTCTAAGCCCTATATTTCACCTTTTTGTTGATGATAAAAGGAGAGAAATATATATATTAATAACACATGATATTAATGATATACATTGACATGGATATGGATTGATATATCTTGGATATGGATATGAGTGCACAATTTCTTTTTACTCATCATTTGATATATTGGATATGAAAATTTGGGTTGAAATTTACATAGAATTTTGATTGCTTGAATCTAAGGGTGTATGATTCTCTTAAATTTAAGTGATATAAATTTAGGGGGAGTTAAGATTAACTCCTACCATCAATTAATTATCATCATCAAAAAGGGAGAAATTATTGAATCTTAGATTTTGATTATGAAATCAATTGATGGGTTATTGATCTAATATGGATTGTTAGAAGTTGATTGATGCCGGATTAACTATGACAGAGAGAATGTGACAATTAGGTTTGGCTAGAGTCAAGTCTATGCATTAGGCCGGGGTTTAGACGGTGCAGTTGGGAACTCGCCAGGAGTGCGTCGGAAGCTTGCCGAGGGTATCAGGAGCTTGCTTGGATGGCACAAGGGAGTTCGCCAGAAGAAGACCGAGACTCGCTGGAAGATTGTTGGGGATAGCCGAAAGGCTTACCGGGAGTTGGGAAGGTCTTGAAGTGGACATGTGGCTATTATGATTGAAATTAATTAAGTCATAGTTAGCATCATGCAAGTTTAACCATGATGACAGAAGGAGTTATAGATCAGACATGGACCCAGGATCAAGCTTAGGTATCAAGCCAAGGATTGGACGATGCAGTGGGAGCTCGCCGGTAGTTTGCTAGGAGATTTGCCAAAGGGATCGGGAAGCTCGCTAAGCACATGCCGGGAGATCGCTGGAGGAAGACCGTGAAACTCGTTGCTAGAGATTTCAAAGGTTGCCAGAATGTGGAAGTGAGGTCAATAAGCCTAATGGTTATACTTGATTGTAATCTTTAAGTTATAGTTAAGAGTGAGTCTGATTTGAGTGTGATTTGAAAATCAACCAAAGAGGCAATCAGGTCCACTATGGGGTTTGATTGAGCTCAGGTTGAGCTTAAATAGTTGACAAAAGAATTGGTCAACATCAGGTTCAAGCCAGAATTTGGAAAATGGAGAGAACCACTTTTATGGAGATTTCGATGGGTAAACCGCTAGTAAGTGGCAGTTGTGCCACCATACCTAGGATTCCGGGCGACTGTCAGCAGTTGAGCCGCCCGTACCCAGGAATCTAGACACTTTCGGCGGTTGACCTGCCCAAGCTAGTGGGTGAACCACCCGTACCTGGATTTTTCCGATACGGTTGGATTTTAACTCCGATTTTGAAGTCAATTTGGGGCCTACAAAATACCCCAAGTTTTCTTGCATTCTATACAATAATTTTTTTGGGATTATATTATGAGAAAATATTATATGAGAATTGCAAGAAAAAGAAAAGGGGTAAAGGAGCGATCAAAGAGTGTAATCTTATCTCCCTTGTAAGCAAAGTGTAAGAGTTTTATCTTCACCTAAAGAAGATCGATAATGAAAGTTGGTGTGCCTCAAGAAGGAGGATTCTAGAGTGGACGTAGGCCATTGGCGCCGAACCACTATAAAAATTATAAGTGTTTCCTTGCTTTTATTGCTTACATATTTTTGTATTGACGCTTTTGATTTAACTCATCTCTTTGAAAGCAAAGTTTTCATGATAAGTTCTTTCCTTCAAACGTTGCTTATCTTTCTGGTTTGCTTATTAACTTAACAACTTTCTTTTAATCATTCGTTCGTTTCACTAAGAACGAAAAGCTTCAGATTTTCTATCTTAGTTTAATTATAACAGTTTATAGAATGTAATGATTCATTTGATTCTTGTTTGATTTTGTGCATTTTGATTTTTTAGAGGTATTTGAAACTATTAGAAGAATGAACTTGTTCTTTATGTTATATTGTAGTTCACCGTCGTATTGGAGAGCGAAACATGAATCTTCACAGCAGTAGGTATCACACTACATTTCGCATGGTACATTTATTATCATTTGGTTCATTTTGATATATGAAAATTTGTTTGATGGCTCTTTTATACACTTTTTATTGCATATACAGATTGTTGAGAACAGGGAAAGAATTGACAATGGGAATATGGTTGATTCATGTGATGCAGCTCGTGTATCAAAATTTATCAAAATCCTTTACACATGTTTTATTTGCTCATTATCATATTTTCTTTTTCTTGCTTTAGTGATTTTCTTACACATCTGCTTATTGTTAGAATGTTTCTAAATTTTTGTAGAATTTAGTTAACTTAGCTAGCTCAAAATGTACAACTAAGACCAGTGATTGGAAAAGACGCTTCGGCGCTCACCTAAGCGCTCAGGTGAGGCGAGATGAAGCCCGAGCGCCTCGCTCAATCTCCAAATGGCGTGCTTCAAAGAGACATCGCCTGGGCGCTTGCCTAAGCCCAGGCGTCGGGCGCTTCGAGCGAGCGCTCGGTTTAATAAACCAGGTGACGAAACCAGGTTTTTAGCTCTGGTTCGATCGCATTTACGTTAGCTGGTTCAATTGAACCAACTAATGCACTGATATCAACCCTAAATCTCTAATCCTACTCGTAAATTGTGATTACACTACCAACATTTCTCTATTGCTACTGTTGTTGCCTCTCTCCACTATTGCTGCTCTCTGTTATCGTTGCTATTGTTGCTGCTCTCCACCATCATCACTACTGTCGCTATTCTTCGCCGTCGTTGCTATTCTCCACTGTCGTCGTTGCTATTCTCCTCCGTCGTCGTTGTTGTCGCTACTCTCCGTTGTCGTCGCTGTTGTTGCTACTCTCCGCTACCACTGCCATTGTCGATGCTCGTCGTTGCCGTTGCTCTAGTAAGCCGCTTTCGCTCTCGGTCAGCTACCTCATCTCGTCTCTACTGTTAACAGCACACTGTTAACTTATTGTTAATAATATACTATTAACAGTATACTATAGCGTCTCGTTTCGCTCGGGCGAGGGCCTAATGCCTCGGACATTTTAGATCCCTGGTGCCTTTTGACACCTAGCGCATTTTAAATCACTGGCTATGCTTTTGAAAGATTAACAAAAGCCTAATGACACTTGGTACTGGTATGAAAAAACCAAGTGAAGGTGCAGAGAGCCAAGGGTGATTTGTTATTCTTTACTGTATGGTTGTTGCTTTCACATAGGTTGTAGAATTCATGTTCCATATCGGGACAGTAAGCTCACTCGAATCTTACAACCTGCACTTGGAGGTAATGCAAATACTGCAATTATCTGCAGCATCACATTGGCACAGGTGATCTACTATTTTGCAACATTAGTTTTTAAAACTTGCCCAGTTTTGGCCTTATACATTACTTTGTATTCTGACCTTTTAAGCTTTTGTCTTAGCATCTACTCAACTACATTAAACAGTCCTATCTTACTAAGTAATTATTTGATGGTAAGCAAACTTGTTAAATAGTGTATTCTATGTATAATATAGTAAAAATATTGGCCACATTGAAGGGTTCATAATTATTTCTTACGTGTTCATTGGATGTAATGAAGATTAGCAAGAACATGATTCTTCTGAACATGAATGGATGTATTTAAGAATTTTTAAGATACACAATTTATAAAATGAGCCTATTTTTGGAAATCAATTTGAATGATATTAAACATGCAATTAGAAGTTGCAATGGTGGTATTGAGTTGGTAGAAGAGAGTTTCTAGAATGAATTGAAGAATGAGGTTTCCAATCTAAAATTTATTTGGCATGAAGAAGATATAATAAATATATTTGACAACAGTTTTTGTAACAACAGTATTTTCTTCACATGTTGCTTAGCTTATTCATGAAGAGGAGGATGTTAATATAGTTACTTTAACAGTAAAAAGGAATGACTAGAGATGGTTGCCATTTCCCTTGAAGATCTTAAGTTTGTTCACTCAAATTCATTGACTTGTTTTTGTGAAATAGGTGAAAGCTTAAGTTTGGAGTCAATCATAATTACATGTTTGATACACCCATAAAATTGATTTGAGCATACTTCGTCTTTGTCTCAATAGTTGAGGCATATAAACACTTTTTTATTATAGTATCTGCTCTACTTAGTGGGTTGGGCAATATTTATTGGATATTTTTAGGATTTATAATTAATAAATTAATGAGGATGTGTCAATAGAAAAGGGCAAGATTGATGAATATCATAAGCAACTAAGTGTGAATTGATTTCAAGTATACTTCTTTATTTCAAGAATTGAGGCATATGATCACTTTCTTGTTATACTTGTCTGCTATATCATGTTATAGTACATCGGTACATACCAACAATTCTAAAACTTAATTAAAAAATTAGTAAAAATTAAAGTTAAATAAGAATAAAATATATCAAGTTATAAATGAATAAAAATCCTAGGTTATAAGGATTGAGAATTGTAATTTTTTTCTTTATAGATCTATGGAACTTTATGACATGGTCCTCCATCCAAGATTGCTTTCATTGATCTTGTATCAATTTTGCATTAGATGTAACTCTAAGATTTGTGTAAGATAAACTATTGAGATATCATTAATATATACTTGCTTTTACCATCATACATAATGAAGGACCTCATGGCCCAGTGAATTGATGATACGGGAGTGTCTAATTTGCTACAATCAATACTTATACATCTTATTAATCCTATGATATTCCCCATAATAACCCACTAAAAAATGACAGCTCATGAGCATATTCCTTGGACAAAGTTAAAGCTATCTCAAAATGTCTTTCTTCATGACCAATTAATGCATTAAAGGGGTTAGGTGGCAGATGTGAAGCACTTAATGTCATAGTTCCCTATGCATGAAGGGATGTTTCATGCACTAGTACTTATTTTGATATTCTAGGGCTAGAAAAAACTTTTAGATACCTGATTTGTATTTGCAGAAGCTCTTTGGAGTCTCTAAAACTCTATATCTCTTGGATACATCCTTGAGTGATAAGTCTTTTGATTAAGTTCTGTATCCTCGTCTAATTTTCTTGAAGTGGTAAATTTTTTGTATCCTCTTGTGACATTAAACTTGGTGATGAACTTTTTATCCATTTTACGCAAGTTCTGTTCTGAGTTTATTCTTTTTCTACAAATTGACTTTTTGATTTCTCTTGTTTCTCGAATTTTATTCCTCTTTCTCCTTTCCCAATATCAGTTTGGTATCAGAGCTAAAGGCTAGAGATTATGACAAGGCGGAATGAAAAAGATATAGTTAGTGAAAGTAGTGGCCATTAAGGTGATATTGAATCCTTAAAGTTACAGCTACAAAGTTTGTTAAATTGTCTACAAGAAAAAAATAAAATTATTGAAGAACTTTAGAATAAAAATAATTAGCATGAAAATATCGACCAAATATATGGTTCTGATGATGAAATGTCATCTTACCCAAGAGGGTTTCAAAGATTTCAGCCAAGGTGTAGAGACCAAGATGAATGGGAAAACAAATACAACTCAAGGTTGGATATTCCAGAATTGGAAAGTAAAATCAATATTGATGACTTTATTGATTGAATCAATACAATAGAAAGAATATTTAATTTTCATGAACCACTACAATAAAAGAAGATAAGGGAAGAGTGCATCTTTTTGATGGAAAAATCTAAAGAAGCAAAGTGAATATGAAGGGAAGAGTAAGATTGTAACATGAGAGAAAATAAAAAGGGAATTAAAAAAAAAATACTTACTCGACAACTATAAGCAAGAAATCTTTATGAAAATATACATAGCAGAGTTCGACAATCTTATGTTAAAAGGTGAACTTATGGAACCAGAAGAGCAGACCATTACAAGATACCTAGGAGGTCTAAAATATGAGATTGCCAAAGTAGTTCAACTCCAACCGTATTAGTCTCTGAATGATGTGAGTAAAGTGGCCTTAAAAGTGGAGAAACAATAGAAGTTTGAAAATGGTTCTCGATATAAGGCAAAAGATGAAGGGGAAAGCCTACTCACCTAATCATATTGGTCCTTTGTACTTAGTCCCTCATTCTACAACTAAGTAATTTAATGGAGATACTAACGAGAGGGCTAAATAGATAAAGAAGTTACATGACGATATTGAAGCAATTATTGAGAAGCAAAATGAAAGGTCTATGCGAGCAGCTAAAACTCTGATTTGTATTTGCAGAAGCTCTTTGGAGTCTCTAAAACTCTGTATCTCTAGGATACGTCATTGAGTGGTGAGTCTTTTAATTTAATTTTATATCATTATCTAATTTCCTTGAGGTAATGAATTTTCTGTAACCTCTTGTGACATTAAACTTGGTGGTGAACTTTTTATCCATTTTACGCAAGTTCTATTCTGAGTTTATTCTTTTTCTACAAATCTACTTTTCGATTTATCTTTTTTATCAAATTTTATTCCTCTTTCTCCCTTTCTGGTATCAATGGATGTCCTCAATCCTTTGAAGTTTATGTTGGTTTGGTAAGTTTCTTTGATCCAATCTTGAAATTGTTTATATGCTCCCACGGCATATTATACTTTTGAACAGTGCACCATTAATACATCAATCTGGTAATAAGCAACATATCTTAAGGGCTTCTTGGGTGGTATGTAGGGATGCAGAGGTTGGAGTGTACTGGAATTGTCTCTATCTTCCTTCACTAATAGCTCCTCTACAGCATAAGAATGATTAAACTAAAAAAAAATAACAACTATCACTATACATCCATTGGCCATGAGATCCTCAATATTATAAAGGCTCCATTATAGAAAGATTGTGACTTGTGAATAGAATGAGCTCCTACTAGTATCGACATCATACAGTTTTAACTTTTTTTTATCAAGTTTTGATTGAAGGTTCTCATTATCTGTATATGAATCTTGGTGCATTTTGCGATATTGAAAATCTACTGGCTATATGTTGCTTAAGACTGGTTATTCCTTCCCCTCGATAGATGTAGAGTGTTGCAATATCTATGTTACCATGGATCATTTTGATGCAAAATAATTATCAATAAAATAAGTTCTAGTTATCTCTAATTTGATATATGTCAAAGAAGGCCCAAATTAGCTCTAGTTAGCATTTCATCCAATGTTAATGCAAGAACAAACCCTTAGTGAGCCAATAATTTCATAATCAAGCAATAATAAGATTGTTTTGATAGCCTTAAATGGGTCTTAAAGTAAGAAAATGACCCTAATTAGCTCTAGTTAGTCTTTAATTGCATTAAATTTAATTATGATTATTTTTAATCATGCAATAATAAGCTTCTAATTAGTTGTAATATATGTAGAATGAGCTACAAAATCATGGGACAAGTCGAAACATGGTGCAACATGCTAATCTACCTAACATGCTAATCTTCTTAATCATGTTTAATCTACCTAATCATGTATTAATCATGTTAGGATATGCTTGTTAATCATGCTAATTTCTCTTAAATGCTTTTAGTTAGGTCTTAATTAGTCATTAGTCCCTAATCAATTAAGATTTATCAATATTCTCTATGACAAAGAGAACATACCAAGTAGGTAAATACCTTCAATTGAAAATAAATTTCATTATGTTTTGAGTTTGAATTTCTTTTTATCCGAAACGAGTTCCGTTAATCAGCAAGCAGGATGATTAAACACATTTAAGCCTCTAAGTTGAGAGAAAATAATGAGAATAAGAGTGTGAAACTGTGTGAAAGAGGGGTAAGGAGAAGCTTTTATAAGCCCAAATTGCTCCCAATGGGCAAATTGACCATTGGGGGTTGAAATGGTAAATTTCAGCCCATTAGTGGTCGAAATAGTTAGGTGTTAATCAAATTTCAACTGTACTAAGTGGTAAGGTTCATCGTACAATTCCATAACGACATATCAGCTCATAGATAAATCTAAAAAAAACATGGATAAGACAAGTTTAAAGAATTCGATCAAATTTCTCTTTACTCCTCTTAATTTAATAATTCTTGCAACCAGATGATTCTTTTGTTTTGTAAACCACATTAAATCTGTTCATGTCTATTTCACAAATTTTCCTTATATTGCTAGTAATTTGTATGAAACTGTTAGTTGCTTATCATTGCTCCACTTCTTGACAGATCTTAACGGACACTGTCTTGTTAAGACATCAAAGGAAAGAAATTGAAGAGCTTCGGGCAAAATTCCTTGTTGATCTTTATTTGGTGATATTATCATTATATATACGTAGTTTACTTGATTTAACTATAACCTCTTTTTTCCATTTCTTTTTTGGGTGTTGTAGAGCTCTCACGCAGAGCGGGGGAAGAAATCCTGAACATGCGAGACACACTGTTACAAGTTTATTTGAGTCCCCATCTTTCCTATTTGATACTCAGGTTTGAGGCACATGATTTTTAGAGTGAACTCTAGAATGAGAGAATAGAGTTAGAAGAGGAAAAAAAAGCTAGAGCTCATCCCAACAAGAGGTTGTTAGAGCAAACACAGGAAATTGCTAACCTTAGCTCATTGGTGTTATATTCTAAAAAGAATGATATAACCTGTAAGTTGTCTCTATGTACATGTTTGACTATGGTGTGGCCTCAAATTATTACCAATGGGCTTGTAAATTCTGGTAATATGGATTGACGTAACAATGTTAATAATGTTTTGGTTTCTCATTGCATTACAGGGGTTCTTCCAAACTATCATTTGTTGTGGATCTAGTTGATTTTGTAGATGAGTGATAGGACTCTTTGAGTCCTAATCATCCTAGAAGAATCAATAAAACTCTGTGAGATTGTAATAAAACCCTACCTAGTCATTTCTATCCTATAAAGAAGTGTGACTAGAGTTTAGATTGGGACCTTAGGGCTTAGTGCCCGTCGCTCCTTTACTGGATTAGTCGACCATGGTTTCCCCCTGCTTAAGTCGGCTATAGAGCCAACCTAGAGGCCCCTTTTTTCTACTAAGGCAGGTCGGTTTTAGAAGGGGCAAAGGGATAATTTTACTTAGGCAATCACCCTTGGGCTAGGGTTTAGAACCCTATATAATGATGTTACCAAGTGTTCCAAGGCTCGCTTTTATCAAACAAATATCATCTTTTATTCAGTCTTGTGCCGAGTCTTGGAGGGAGGCACCCCTACAGTGTTCCAAGGGTTGATCCCCCTCAGTGATCAAAATTTATAGAGCTCCTTCTAGGGTTTTATCATTTAGTATCAGAGCCACGTTCCTGCTGCCCTGTCTGTAGCCATCTCTGCCTCCTTCACCTTCTCAAGCAATTCTTAAAATTGCTATGATATGCGCCTCCACCTTTCATCCTAGCTGCAGATCAAATCAGTCTACCACTACCCCCTGCATTTGATCTGAAAATCTGGTATATTTTCATCACCCACACCTCTTCAATACTATAAGATCCTTTTACCTTACAAGTTGAAGAATTTTCTCATATTTTTATCCGCTGCAAATTTCATCTGACGCAAACGTTATCGTTGTTATGAAGGCGAAATGTTGCAGAAATTTTCAGCCACTTATTTGCCCCTTGAAACCGATTTATTGCTTCTCCTTTTTTGTCAAAATTTTTACACAATTTCCTAGATCAACTTACCTTTCATTTGAGATTAATCTCTAGAAAAAATTCCTTCAGGAACTAGTTTTATTGTGCCTTCTTTCATCATTATGCAGTGTTGGAATTTTACGATGAAGGATCTGCCTTCCGTCTTTTACCCTATTTTCCTGTCATTACTCTTCCAAAATTTTATCAAACTTTTTCTTGACATTAATCACATCTGAACCGAGGGTTTCTATATATTTTCCTTGAATTTTTCTCTAGAATTTATGTTAAGAATTTATCGTTTCTCCGACGTAAAATATATTCGGTAGGATAGCACATCGCAGTACCTTTCTTCATCGAATTCCATTGGATTTGAGTGCTATCTTTTGTGGGTTTTTGGACTCTCTTTCTCTCATCTGCAAACCCTACATCCTCACCAAAAACCCTTCCAAACTATACCCTAAATCGATCCTAAATAGCCAACTAAATCAGCCCTAAACGGTGGCAGCCTACTCCCATCTAAACCAATCCATCCATCCAACTGGCCATCCCCTCTCCAAAAATTCTCATGCTACTAGCGCGACAATAAAAGAAAGATCTCAATATTACAGATTTAGAGGCATATACCATGGCATCAAAGGAGGCCATCAATGCCAAGTTCGAAGCCTGTGAAAGCTGTATGGAGGAGAAGATACAATCCCAATATTTATAAATCTAGAGGCATACAACATGGCATCAGAGGAGGCCATCAATGCTAAGTTTGAAGCCTTTGAAAGCCGTATGAAGGAGAAGATGCGATCCATTTTCATCAAATTCAGCATGGGCTGACCACCTAGCCCCAAGAAATTGTAGCAAGGAGAAACTTCATATCAACGATACGATCTTCAAGAGCATGGCCACATAATCCCTGACCAAATGCTTCACGCATAAAGGTTGACTTCCCTAGATGGGAAGAAGGAGACCCGATCGGATGGATCACGTGCGTGGAATGTTTATCTAACAAAACTATGGATTGGTCTAAGAAATAACTTTTAGGGACTTTTATTGAGAACCTAAAGCCGGAGATTCGATGAGAAGTAAAGGCGTGGCAACCGTACGCTCTTATGACGGTAATTTTCTTCGCGAGAATCTAAGAAGAACGATTGAACCACAAAGTATGAAGGATAAAGGTCGCTCCCCAACCAACCATGTCGAAGCCTTCGGCCCCCTCTACTGCCATCTGAGCCCCTGCACCAAAAAAATTAACAAGAGACGAGCTTCATGAACGATCGGCAAGGGGTTGTGCTGGCACTATGATGAACCGTGGAGCCGAGAATATCACTGCAAAAAGGGTCGGCTCCTCGTGATTGAACCAGTAGAGGATAAGGACAGTGAACCATCTGAAGAAAGCCTCGAACCTGAAGATGAAGCCACGGAGGAAGAGCCCCAACTGGCTAACTATGCAGTGCATGCGCTGATTGGTTACCCCAACACGCAAACAATGAAAGTTGGAGGACTTATTAAACAGCAACCAATCACCGTTCTCATCGATACAAGCAGCACAAATAACCTCAACAGCAAGGTTGCTGCACATATGGCTCTTCAAATCAAAGGTTGCAACAAGTTTGATGTAAAGATCACCGACGGTCGAATCCTCAATTGCGACCAATGATGCCCGCGGGTAAAATTGCTCCTACAAGACCAAGAAGTGGTAGTCGATTTCTTCCTCCTACCCATTGATGATTATGAAGCCGTGCTTGGGATTGAATGACTCACAACATTAGGTGACATCTCCTGAAATTTTTTTAAACTAATCATGAAGTTTTATTGCAAAGGGTGATAGGTCCCATTACAAGGCAAGCGCGGAAGCCATATTTCCACCGTTTCAACTCAGCGAATGGAGAAGGTGCTACACAAAATAAATGGTGGATTTTTGAAGCATATCTAGCAGTCATCCGAGGAGAACATGCAAAATTCAGATTTTAAGCTTGCCCTCTTATTGGACGAATTCACGGATGTTTTCACGGAGCCGCATGGGCTTCCCCCTAATAGGCAGCATGACCACCATATTCCTATTCTACCTACAGGGAAAACCTCCAGCAAATTTGAGACTGTACCGCTATCCTCACTTGTAGAAGGATGAGATTGAGAATATTATCAAAGAGATGCTCGACATCGGAGTAATTAAACCAAGCTGCAGCCCTTACTCCTCGCCGGTGTTGCTAGTTAGTACGCAAGAAGGATGGTAAGTGGTGGATGTATGTCGATTACCGGGCTTTGAACGCCATCACCGTCAAAGACAAATATCCTATACCAGTCATAGATGAGCTCTTGGATGAATTAAAAGGAGCCTGAGTCTTCACTAAATTAGATCTCCATTCTGGTTATCATCAGATTCGGGTATGCACTAAAGATGTTCCGAAAACTACATTTCGCACACATAATGGCCACTACAAGTTTCTGGTAATGCAACTTACTAATGCTCCTTCCACTTTTCAAAGCCTGATGAATGACATCTTTCAGAGTTTTCTACGCAAGTTCATGTTGGTATTTTTTAGCGATATCCTCATTTATAACCCTACGCTTGATATGCATTTTCAGCACTTACGAACTGTTCTAACGATTCTTCGGTAGAACACCATTTATGTTAAATAGTCAAAGTGTAGCTTTTTGTAGCGTAAAGTGGAATATCTAGGGCGCAGATGGAGTGGTGATAGACCCAACGAAGATCAAGACAATGCAAGGATGGCTGAGACCTACGAACATAAAATCACTATACGACTTCCTTGGACTTACGGGCTACTACTGAAAATTCATGAAAGATTATGGAAATATCAATGCCCCACTCACGTCCCTACTAAAGAAAGACTCTTTCTTGTGGTTGGATAAAGCCTCCACAGCCTTTAAACAACTCAAGGCAGCCATGACGACGACGCCGGTCCTAGCGCTATTCGATTTCAGCCGAACCTTCGTGATTGAGACCGACGCGTTCGGAGTTGAAACTGGGGATATTCTAATGCAAGATGGCCGACCCCTTGCTTACACCAGCAAATCTTTGTCTCCCTCATATCTTAAAGTATCCGTGTATGATAAAAAAATATTTGCCATCGTACACGCCGTCATGAAGTGGAGACCCTACCTGATAAGCTAATGTTTCCAAATTAAGATCGACTACCGAAGTCTTAAATATTTTTTAGAGTAGAAAATATCTTTCCCGGAGCATCAACGATGGGTCACTAAACTTCTTAGCTTTGATTATGAAATTACTTATCGAAAGGGGAAAGAAAATGTTGTTGCAGATGCTCTATCACGGCTACCAGGACAAGCCAAAATTTCAACCATCTCTCTTCCCTCCATCGACTTCCTCAAGGATATTATTAGGGAGGAATGAAAGAATGACCTAGAGACCCAAGACATCATAGAAAAAATGGAGAAGGATCCAGGTTTCATGGGCCACTACACTTGGGATTCGAAGGACCTGCGCTACAAAAGCCGAATTATGATTGTTCCTTCTTCCCCTTGCATTCAGATTATTTTGCATGAGATGCACTCTTCACCTTCAGCAGGGCACTCTGGATTTCTGAGTACATACAAGAGGGTGAAGTAAAACTTATTTTGGAAGGGCATGAAAAAATCAATCAATTTATGATTATGTATCCAAATGTGATATATGCTAGCAGCAGAAGGGTGAAACAATGGTAAATCCGAGAAAACTACAACCACTACCTATATCGGACTCAGCATGGATGGACATCTCTATGGATTTCATCGAAGGTCTACCACCATCTCATGGTAAAAGCACATTTTTTATGGTGGTAGATCATTTAACTAAAATGCTCATTTATGTGCTATGAGACATCCCTATACCGCTGCCAGTATTGCTCAGCTTTTTGTGAAAAATATTGTAAAACTACATGGGATGCTAAGGTCGATTATAAGTGACCATGATCGGGTGTTTACAAGTAAATATTGGACCGAGCTCTTCCAACTACAAGGCACCCAACTGAAGATGAGCACAGCCTATCATCCACAGATGGACGACCAAATAGAAGTGGTGAACAAATGCCTCAAGACTTACCTACAGTGCTTCACTAGTGACCGACCCAAAGAGTGGATAAGGTAGCTTCCTTAGGTTGAATGATGATACAATACAACTTATCATTCATGAACTAAATATAGCCCTTATGAGGCATTGTATGGCCAACCGCCCATTGTAATACCGAAATATGTAATTGGTGCAGCCAAAGTAGATTAAGTCGACCAAAATTTAATTAACAGGGACAAGCTTCTGCAGTTGCTGAAGGACAACCTAACTGCTGCTCAAGCTCACACGAAGCAATAAGCAGACACTCACCAGAGCGAGTGAGAATTTTCAGTAGGAGATTGGGTCTACCTTCGCCTACAACCATACAAGTAGCTGTCAATCAACACTAGAGCATCGATGAAGCTATCTTCATGATTCTATGGACCATATTAGATTTTGGAGCATATTAGGGCCGTGACATATAAATTAAAGCTTCCATATTGTCACGGGCTTAGCTGATTTTGTCTAAGACCGTGACATTATGGTATCAGAGCGGGACAAGCATACGTAGAAACACTCGCCATACAAACGTGGAGGACAGCCAGCACGCATAATCATTTAGAGAAAATAGACATTGAGATATAGGGAGAGGAGCGGGCATCTTGGCTTGTCATTCAAAGGAATGACCAACCCTTTGTGTGAGAGGCACCACGAGGACAAGCAAGCGAAGAAGAATGCATAGCGCATAAAGATTTGGATGGTTGAGTTCGAGCTATAGCTCGACATTGGCAACCAAACTTGACGGAGCTCAAGGGAAAGCGGGGCGCTTGGTGAAAGATGAGACCATGCAAAGTGGGAGGTGTTGTGTAACGATCGAAAGAGTTGTGCAAAGCTCACATAGGTGAGGGGAATTGCTAACTCAAAGGATTCGGTACTCATACGAGGGCTTATACATAGACAACGAAGTGTTCGTGGCCATCCTAAAGTGCGATCAGAACTCAGTGCTAAGGAGCATCAGAACTTTCTCTTCGACATGTAAAAGATACGTCCGTAGACGGCTGAAATGTGCAATAAGTTCAGCACGTTGCTAGACCCTAAAGGGTGCAGTGGGGACTATATTGACGAAGGGTCATAATCTAGCAAGTGCATTTGTGGGGCAGAACAAGACACAAGTTGTTCAGCAAGACGGAGTAGTCCAAAGGGGATGGTGGTCTTCGAAACTTCCAATGGGAAGTATGTAAAAAGGAAAATTGCTCCAACTGAATAGATATCCAGGAGGGATAAATCCTAGTTCTCTAGAGGGAGAAACTATGTGTAACAGACCACACATATTGAGGAAGAGTTTCTCAAGGTAATATCTTTATAAAGCTTAATGGGCCGAGCGAGTGACAAAGAGTCATCGCATGATCTCGGATGAGGTAATGCATTGGTGGATGCATTTCGAGATCGAGTGGGGGAGCAATCCAATGCAACATTATATGAAGGAAAACTTCAAGTCGATGTAGAAATCGAACTCAACAAAGGGCTGACCCGTGGAATGGTGGATGCGAGAGCCACTATCAACTCAATGCAAATCGAGGAGCGGAGTGACTTGGGTGGAACTTGGTGAAGTATCCAAGCCGCATGAAGAGAGTCGACATAGAAGATGGAACATAGAGCGGAGGCACAGAGCTTCCCTTGGACAGAGGTCAAGGGCATGAACTCTTGTAGAGGCAAGAGTGAGATCATGTTATACCATGGGTTCTTCATTCTGATGGGGCGAACTTATCTTGTATGGTGCCAAAGACAAAGGGAGCTTCGAGGTATATGCAAGTTACCTCAAAGATACATTTGATGGAGTAACTAAGGTGATTCAACTTGCGGAGGCGAAGTTGGGATCAGAAGACTTTAGCACGCTGCAAGAGGACGCAGAGGCGGGTACTCTTGAAGAATATGTCACAGTGTTGCCATTCGAGTTGTCAGGAACAAGTGGTGCATAGCAGAGATTGTGCTGGTAGGGGATAGATGCTCAAGATCTAGACAATGGTGCACTAATTCTAGTGAAGTCAGGGGGACTTCATGAGCTACCAGGCGAAGGACTTCAAGAGTGGGTGGATGAAGGTGAATTACCAAGGGAGCGAACCAAAAATTGGAGATGGCGGAGGCCCTACGATGTGTTGGCAGAGGCCACACATGGAGAAGTCGTAGTCCGAGTTCATCATACGAGAATCTGTATACAATGGAGATGTCATCAGGAGGCGACATGGTGCAGCGGATCGTGGTGGAATAGTTTGTGGCAATGCAACACATACGGTCCTGTCCCGTGAGGGACAAGATCATGTGGAGGTATGATCAGGGGTAAACTAGGAGCTCCACTTTGGTGTACGACACAACAAGAAGAAGGGTTATGGATTCAAGGAGTGAATGTTGTGGTACCGCAGAGGCGAGTCTTCATGTGTGCATCAGAGCTTGCATTGGATGAAATCCTTAGTCATCAGCATATGGGGGTTGTATACCACCGAGGAAGAAGTCCAAGTACAAGTACCAGTGAGTCCCATGGAGGGGGACGTGATCATGTGAATGATCAGGAGCTGCTGAGAGCTCCAGTTCGGTGAACAATGCAATGACAAGAAGGGTTGTGGATTTAAGGGGTGAATGCGATGGTACCGTAGAGGCGGGTCTTCCGTGTGTGCACATTGAAGCTTGCGTAAGATGAAAGCCTTGGTCATTAGCATATGAGGGTCATGTACCACAAAGGGAGAAGTCAGATTGCAAGTACCAGTGAGTCCCATGAAGGGGATTTGATTATACAAAGGTATGATCGGAGCGGCTGGAGAGTTGGACTGCTTCAGTGCTCACATTCACTTAAGAGAACCCGGCAAGTCAGAGGATAAAGCCGAGTAAGCGAACATTGCTACCAAGGAAGCTAAGGAGAACAGAATCAGTGCGAGTCCTGCAACAAGATGGCGGAGGCCATGCATGAGAGTTGCAGTCTGTCTTTCCATCGACCAAGGAGAACTGCTAAGAGGACACAGTGGTGTTGAAGCAGGTAGTCGAAAGGGGCGAGGAAGTGATAACGAGTCCAATGGGCTCAGCTACCCAAAAAGCAAAGCATCGGTTAGAAGGAAGGGATGCAGATGCAAGGCAAATGATAGAGGACCATGGGCTTGGCAATACCATGATATGCAGAGGCAAAACTTTTGTGGAGTCATCGATCCCTTGCTCTCATAGAAGGAGAGCATTGGTCGTAAAAGGGGCCGAGGAGGTGGAGAATGCAAAGGCAAACTCCAGGTACCAAGATAGGGCAGAAGGACAGAGGCCAAGGAACTTCATAAGACTGGTCTCGATGGGCTTCTCATCAAGATAGCCGAAAGCGAGGGACTTTGAGTTGATACAAAAGTGCTCGACCAAGGAACAAAGTAGGCAGTACGTGGTACTGTACCTTTTCTACTCAGAGGAGTAGGCGACAAAGGTGATGAAGAAGATGGTACAATCCTAGAGGCGACCAGAACTATCAAAGACTTACTCTAAATTGGGGGACTCCAAGTTGGAGTAAATTTTTTGCTCTTTTCGAGCGAAACTTCTTGCATTCCAGAAGTTCAATGGTAGTGAGAAAGCAAATCACAATAGCTAACTCAACGCAAGGAGTGCAAACACCTCAAGTGCTTCAGAAGTGTTAGTAAAGAGCGGGTGAATGTTAGTAACCAGCTCAATGCATGAAGTACAAACTCAAGGAGGCAGGCAAAATCGAGTAACCTTTGCCTTCTCAACTAAAGAGAATGTATGAAACTAAGTACCCCAATTCTCTTAACTCGAGGAGGTGAGCGAAGCCAAGTAACCTTGCCTTCTCAACTACTAAGAGAATGGGTAAAGTCGAGTATCTCAGTTCTCTTATCCAACAGAAGAGCTCTGTATAGGTTCAGGGATCCTTCAAAGAAAGCTTATGGAAGATAATAGTTGTTAAATCCTCACCATTGGTGATCAGTACTAATGAGAGTAGATTGTCCGCTTCATTTCTCAATTGAATGTCAATCGAAAGCGGGAGTAATGCGAACCTACTTGGAAGTGACAACTAAATATGGAAGAAGGATCAATAGGCAAACATTGTGGAGGAAGGACCTAAAAAAAATCTTAATGTCTGCGAGGCGATGCTCGTCAAGTTCTAACAAGCATCCACCCAATTCGAGCAACTTGAGTATACTATGATACTGGCGCATAATAAGACAGGTCTTTTCCTTTATCAGAAGGATCCACGAGAACTAACAAGGATCAGCATAACTCAGCCAACCCCACACCAGATTCAGTCATTGGTGAGTTGAAGCAGCATGACGGATCAGAGTTCGACTACTCAACAACAGCGGCAGAGAGCGGCTGGGAGCTAAAGGGGCGTGTTGCAACCAAAGTAGAAGATTGAAGATTCAGCAAAATGCGAGGAGATGCAGCGTCTACAGTGGCTTCGACGAGGACGTCGAAGGAATAAGTGGGGGAGAATGTCATGGATAAAAATGTAAACAAGGTGTTTGATTAAATGCTCATGTTTATCTGTGTCCTTCAGTTTGTGTATATACATTGTACAACAAGTAACGGGCTTGCAGTAGGCTTAGCAGCCCTAGTTTGGATTACTTTATGGCTGATTTTGGCTTGTAAATATGAGTGTGTCTTGTAAAAACTTATGGGGGCTTGGGTCTGTAATGAACCATTATCCTTTGTGTGAAACCTTTCTGAGTTGTAATGTCCATGGGTGTAATTTATATTGGCTTTCTAATATGTTTGCTTGAGCAGTTGCTTGTGGATCCCGTTGGAATTGCTTCTTCTGACCCGTTTTCTCTTTTGTAAGTCTAAGAGACCTTAGGAGATCTCGAGGAAGGCTGACCTTTGCAGACGAAACACATAGGTGCCGCACAGCTTAGGCAAAATCAGCTAAACCCGTGACAATATGACGGTAAGATCTATCCCATCTTTCTCATATCCTTGCTAAAACCAAAATTGGGAGAACGAGAGGTGGCGCAGACTCAGCTACCGAAAACTACAAATGATGGCGAGATTGAAGCCCAACCTGAAGCTATACTTGATCAGAGGATTATGATGTATCGTCGATGTCCTTCAACTAAGGTACTCGTAAAGTGGAATAACTTATCATCTGAAGATGCAACGTGAGAGTCTTATGAGGAGCCGAAGATCTGGTTCCCAGAGTTTATGGACCTTCAGCCTTAAGGACAAGGCTGATTTTAAGAGGGTGGGCTTGATAAGACTCCAACAGGATTTAGTCCTAATCACCATAGAAGAATCAATAAAACCTTATGAGATTGTAATAAAATCTCACCTAGCCACTTCTATCCTATAAAGAAGTGTGGCTAGGGTTTAGATTGGGGCCTTAGGGCTTAGTGGCTACTGCCCCCTTTACTGGGCTAGTCGGGCAAGGTTTCCCCCTGCTTAAGTCGGCTATAGAGACAACCTAGCCGCCCCCTATTCCTACTAAGGCAGGTCGGCTATAGAAGCGGCAAAGGGATAATTTTACTTAGGTAAGCACCTCTTGGGCTAGAGTTTAGAACCCTATATATGATGTAGCCACCCCCTCTCTTTTATTAAGCAAATATCATCTTTTATTTAGCCTTGTGCCGAGTCTAGGAGGGAGGAACCCCTACAACATTCCAATGATTGATCCCTCTCAGCGATCACAATCTATAGGACTCCTTCTCTGGTTCTATCAATAAGCTATTTTTTATATTATTGGGTAATGAACTTCTCTTGTCCTGTTGGGAAATTTCTATAAGAAATATTATTAACTAGCTTGAAAAGCTCTTCTAGGTGCCTTTACTCTTTGCTTATGGTTTTATGGTTTATTTTTTTTAGTAAGTAAAGATAATGTATTATGTATAAGGTTTATACAAAGTAGCTTTGTCTACACAAGGCCATAGACTAAAGCCTAAAGTCTCGTAGTGTAGTCGAGAAGATTGCACCCCACTTGAAAAAGGTGGAATGGGTGCACTTTATTGGAGTCAATAATCTCCAAGAGTAGCATAATTCTGTAGTCAATAAATAATAAAATGCAATATCTAGACCATCTTGGACTACTTATGGAAACATCACAAAATATAAGCTTTGCACCATATATTACATTACAATCTTCATCATTATTCTAGAGGTTATTGACTAATGGAAAATTTGAATCATGTGAAAATCTCTTTCTCTCTTCTTGTTAAGTGCTCTATGTTCAGTTCCTACTCCACACATGATCGTGAGTCCTGAAGAATCTCTATGACAATTTGAGCTTTGTTCGTGTTGTGACACTCAGAAATTCTGCTACTTTCCTTTCAAATCCACCAAATAACACATTTGAATGTAATTCTTGCTAATTATTTAAGAGGCCCCTTTCTTGAGAAGTTTTGCATAAGCATTTCTAATTCATGATGCAAGTTTGGCTGTGGTAGCCTTTGAAGATCAAATCGCTTCAAGATCTCCTTTCATATCCAAGAAGAATAGTCACAAGCAAAATAGAGATGGTCAACACTTTCTTCCTTTTGCATACATAAAGAGCACCAATTTACAATATAAATACCAAGAAGGGCTTGCCATGTATATAAGGAATGTCGCTGTGAGCATGGTTTATTCTATGTCCAATTAATTGGGATCCACTTGTTGTTTCGTTGTCTAATTTGGTTCAATGCAGATGTAGCACTAAATTTGCCATTATCATGAAGCCAAATAAGCATATCTGAATAGTTATTCTTGATCGGAATAACCCTAATAGTCGGCCAAAGTGATAACATGTCAAGGGAGGTAGGGTTGGGAAGACACCATGTACCATTGTCAATGAATTCATAAACCTTCCAATCTTTGGGAGCCCTCATATCCTATCGTACTCTATCACCAAATAACTAAAATATACTTTTCTCATTCACCCAAGGGTCATACCATATATTAATATTGGTTCCAGAATAGATCACATAAGAAATGTTGTTACTTAGCCACCTCCTTACATTCAGAATTTCTTTACAAGCAGCAGAATGAGATGTTTTTACGGATGCTTCCTAGATTGATTCCTTGGTTAGGTACCTAGCAAAAACCCATTGTGACCACAAGGAAGATTTGTTTTGTAAAAGATCCCATAATTATTTTACTAGACAAGCTTTTATTCCAATCTCTAATATTTCATAGATTCAGCCCCCCTTTATCCTTCGATTTGTAAATGTTGCCCCAATTCACCATGTGCAGTGTCTTACCATCTGTGTTATTCCAGAAGAAGTTCATAAGTAATTTATCAATATCGTGGAGAAGCCCAACAAGTAGAAAGAATGCATGAGACCAATAAATATAATAAGCGATCAACACAGATCAAATAAGTTCAAGTCGTCCAGCTTTAGAAAGAAGCTTATTTTTCCAAGAGGAAATTCTGTTCTTAATTTTTTGTAGGATAAGCTGATAGGAGACTTTATTGATTCCAGTGGATATAAGTGGGAGACCCAAATAAGGAATCGGTAAAATGCCTTCAGCAACTCTCAAAGTTTGAGCAATATAGTCCTTATCGTCAATGTAAGCACCCACATATACTCTGCTCTTTGTATGGTTTAGCTTAAGACCAGAAACTATATCAAATTCATTAAGAATAACTATCAGATTACTCATAGAAATCGGATCATCCCAAAGGAAGATAATAAGGTCATCAACAAATGTTATGTGAGAGTATGAACAGAACCATAATTTGGTACCTTAATTTTGTCATTGAAAACTGCCTCTTCCAACATACCATTGAGTCCTTCCATTACAATGGTAAAAAGATAAGGAGATAGTGGATCACTTTATCGGATGTCATTCTTACTCCCAAAGGAGCCAATTGGTGAACCATTAAAGAGAATAAAATTTTTTAGAGTTTTCAAGCAACATTGAATCCATTTAACTAAGTGCTGAGGGAAGCCCATATTATGAAGCATCATGTAAATAAAATGCTTATTAAATGAGCTAAAGACCTTTCGTAGATCAGCTTTAAAATAGATCTTTTTCTCTCTTGTTTTTGAGTACATATCCTTAACCAAATCATTAATAAGAAGTATATTATGGTGAATACTCCTCCCTTTAAGAAAAGCAACCTGATTACGACTAATGACCTTATTCATGCATAACCTTTTGTAGTCTATCTGCCAGCACCTTAAAGATGACCTTATAAATAAAGTTACACAGTGAAATAAGATGATAATTCTCCAATGAATCAACTTCATCATTCTTGGGTACTAATGAAATAAAAGTGTAATTCATTTATCTAAGGATATGACCTAAGGAGAAAAAATGTCGACAAGCTTTTATGAGATCGTTACCTATGATAGACCATGCAATTTGATAAAACTCAACTAAAAATCCATATGGACCACAGCTTTTGTGCTTCGGGGACCTAAAAATAATTCTCACAATTTCATCATCTATTATTTGGACATTAAGAAGAGAGATAGCTTCAGAATTAAGTCGTCTAGTGGGCCCAACATGAATACTATTAGGATGCTCCTCCTCATCGAGTAAGGAATATAAAAATTACTTGGTGTAATTTTTAACCTCATCCAAATCCTCAATAAGATTACCATCTATGCCTTTGTATTTTTTGATGTGATTAGTAGCCCTTGTAGTAGCAATAGCAACATAGGAAAACTTATTATTAGAATCCCCTAGAGTAAACCAATGTTGTCGAGACTTTTGTTTCAAAAAGCATTCTTCTTGCTTTAAAGCTTGCATAAAGTTATTTCTAGCGGCAACCTCTTTGCATATAAGATTCGCATCAAGAGGCTGAAGATTTAGCTCGCTTTGCACTGCTGTCATAAGTTCTTTCTTGCATAATTGAACCCTGTTGGTGATATTTCTAAATGTAGTTGAATTTCACTCCTTAAGTGCAACTTTGTATGCTTTTAGTTTTTGACATAGGATGTAAGGGGGAGAACCAAACACATTAATATTCCAAGCTAACTTGATAACTTCGAGGAACTGAGGGTGAGTACTCCACATATTAAAAAATCTAAAAGGTTTCTTGTCACTAGGTATTGCTTTATCTGCATGTATATGCATAATAGAGTGATCCAACAATAACTTAGCACCGTACTCAAGAAGTGAATCTGGGAAAACTGCTAATTATTCCTGATTAATCAAATATCTGTCAAGTCGAGTCATAATTTTTCAGCAGCACGTTTATTATTCCATGAGAACCAATCACCTACAGATTTCATATTAGTCAATGCAGTAGTATTTATACAATCATTAAAACTTTGAAGCTGATATTCGGAAAGCACTCTACCCACTACTTTCTTATTTGTTTATCTGACAGTATTAAAGTCAACGAGAACAATCCAAGGTATTGTAGGATAACTATTTGCAGTGCTAACCAGATCACGCCATAGAGCATTCTTGTTAGACATACTGTTAGAAGCGTAAATGTCGGTAATATTGTATTGACATCCAGTCTGCTTATCCTCAACCTTAAGATGAATGAATCGATTAGTAGCAAAAATAAACTAAGCAGTAACAAGGTTAGGATGCCATAAGACCCAAACTCGACCATAAGTATCATGATAATCATTACTAAAAAGCTCTATCTCAGGTCATATTAAATTCTTCTGAACACGAACACAATGAGTTTTAATTTTTGTTTCCATAAGAATAACAATATCACATGCAACAGATCAAATTATTCTATTGAGCTCCCGACATTTCTCAGGTTTATTAAGTCCACGAACATTACAAAAGATTATTTTCATCAATACTAGATAGAAGTAAGAGCATACGACTTTGGGAGGACATTACCATTCTTTTTTTTATCCTTTGATTTTGTATGGTCCTCTCGCATAATATCTTTATCTTTTAATCCTTTATTTCTATATTTATCTACCTCATCCATAGCTTGCAAATGTTTACATTTTTACATACCTTGAGGTAAGAAGTCCTGAATAGCGGGATGTGTCGAAGTACGATGAATTTGGTGAGGTGCAATGTCTTGGTTCACAAGAGGTTGTTGAGATGCAATTTTGTGATTATATGAAGGAATGATTCATAAAGGCAAGATCGTTATTAGGGAGTGAGAACCATGGGAAGCTCCTGTAGTGAAAGTCTTTGATATAATAGGAAAAGATGAAAGACTTGACTTATCTTTCTTCTGTTCGTGTCGCTGTCCTAACGAGTCAGAGTACTCGTTCATCTTCTTTGAAGGGATTGACTTGGTACTGAAATATTTCATTTATCAAGCATTATATATTATTCCTTATTTTAGCTACAGTTTAGCTATTTAATTTCATTGGTATCTTGTTAAATTTTTTTTGTTTGTTCTTTATTTATGTTTTCTATATGATGTCATACTTGTTCCATCTAGTTAAATATCTTACCTGGATATTTGTTTTCATTTATAGAATAAAAGAAAGGTGACATGGTGCCTAGTACCTTCTTCCCGTAAATGTATGGATGAGGTAAACCTTGAACTTGATCCTATTAGTGTAGCTCTAAGATCATGGTTATCAAGTCAAAGTATTGTGGTATATGCTGATGAGGTAAAACTTGATTCGATCTCACTTACGTTGCTCTTTATGTTTATCAAGTCATGTATGTTTACCGTTTAAAGTCGTGGTATACTATTTACTGGTTTAATTAGAGATTGGTATGTTTGTATAAACCCAATACCAAAAATTTTACTAATAAATATTATTTGAAATCTTTAGTGTATATTAGCTCTAATCTGGTACCCAATTGGTATTTTTAAATCTTAGTTACTCTTTTCTTTTCAGTCAAATTCAAATGATGTTATTTGGTGTTATTTAAGAAGAATCATGGCCTATGAAATACCTTGGATCATGTCCTTTTTTATAGGATAGCTGAAAATTTTTCTAAATATTATGGTTGATAAAGTTCTTTGAAAGATTCAAGGATGATGTAAGTAATATAAGATAGGATTTAGTTAGGATTTAGATATGATTAAAATAAGATTAAATTAGGATTTAGATATGATTTTCCTAATTAAATAAGGAAATCACGTAGTTTAGTTGATGGAAATCCTCCTATCTTCACCTATATAAATTGAGATGGATAAATGAATCAATTGGGCATTTTCATTACTTTTTCGTATTTCTAACATGGTATGAGAGCCCCTCTATCATCATTTGTCCGTGAACAACTTCGCTGCGAAATCGTAGATACCCAGGAGTCATCCACCGCTACCCTCTCGGACATCCTCTGCTTCCTTTGCTCCGAAGGTAACTCTCTCCTCATCGATGCAGATCTATTTTTTCTTACTATCAAATGGCAGTCTCTCGTCGACATCGAAGCTGGAGACTTCTAGTACGTCGGCTTTTTCTTCCTCCGTTGGACCCCGTTGGCTTTCTCAATTCCTCTACCGAGGCGTTATTTTGCATGAGACCATCTTCCTTGTGCACCACCACTGTCGTATCAGCTCCAACAAGGAACGACACCTTCTCTACCTCATCTGCAGCAGACGACGGCTTCTACACCTGCTCGCCGGCGTCGTCCCTCCTGCAGCTTCTGTTGTTCTATTCTCTTTATCGAGAGTACTTGTACGGGCCATCGCTCATCGTCTCTCAGTGCTTTGCAGAGAGAGCGCAACAAGTTCTTTCTCGCTGTCAAACGATAGTAAATCTACGAACCCAGCACTTCTCTCGCGCCCTTCAAATCTACCAATCACCCCAGCCGTAGCAGCATCTCCTCCGCCAAAGTCAACCGCTGTCAAACCTTCACTACGGTTGATAACACAGCGGTTTTCTTGACATCGGGTCAAGATCTGCGTCCTTCATAGGAGCTTGATCTTATGGGGACATGATAGTCCGATCTAATTGGATTGTCGAATTTAGCTCCAGTAGAATCGTCTACTCCTTTCATATTCATTGTCATTGGTTCAAGATCAGCGTCCTTAGTTCAAGATCGACGTCCTTATAGGAGCTCAATCTTGCGGGGGCATGATAGAAGATAGGATTCAGTTAGGATTTAGATATGATTAAAATAAGATTAAATTAGGATTTAGATATGATTTCCCCAACTGAATGAAGAAATCACGTAGGTTAGTTGAGGGAAATCCTCCTATCTTCACCTGTATAAATTGATGATGGATCAGTGAATCAATTGGGCATTTTATTTTTAATTCCTATTTCTAACAGTAAGGGTCTTGTTTCACAAGTTAGAAAAATATTTTGATCAATTCTTCGAGGTCAAGGCTTCTAACCCTGAATTGTTAGGTAAATTGATGATAAATCAATGAACTTAATAGGCTTTTCATTTCTACTTCATATTTCTATCATGGTATCAGAGCCTCTCTCTCTCTATACGAGAGATTTTTTTTTTCACTATCAAACGATAGCTTCTATCACCATTTGTCTGTTGACAACCCCGCTGCAAAACTGTAGATACCCAGGGGTCATCCATTGTAGGTCTCCCTCTCCAACAAGAGACAGGTGTCGCTCATGATGCTATTGACGGTGCTCGCTCTTTTCCTCTACCAATGGTAGCCCTCTGAGGTCCAGCGACCCGGTCGACCATCCTCTTCGTCATCTCCCTCTTTTGTTGTATTGAGCAGTTGCTCTAGGTGATCATCATCTTGTGGCATCTCTTCTTCGGTGCCTGCTTGCCTCAAATAGGTCCAGCGATCTGTGTTGTCTCGATAGCACCATCCTATGCCTCCTCGTTGTGAAAGACGTCGACGACACCTCCTCTTCCTCGTTGGAACCCGCTGCTCGGCAGCATCGATGCCTTCTTACTCGGCAATCCACCCCAACTTTGTTAGTTCTCCACTCTGCTGTCCAACGACAGCTTATGCTCCATTCTTTCTGCTGGGCGTGCCCCGTGCCAGACCTCCTCTCAGCCATGCCTGCACCCTCCTTCTCAGCCAAGCTTACATGGCCGCCGAAGTCAACTACTGTCAGACCTTTACCGTGGTTGACAACATAGCGATCTCCTTCCTTCAGTTTATTAGAATCTGTTCAAGATCTGCATCCTTTACAGGAGCTTGATCTTGCGAGGGCATGATAGTCTGATCTAATCAAATTTTTGAACTTGGCTCTAGTAGAATCGTTTGCTCTTTCTCAACTAAGCTGATATCGCCATCAAAGTTAATCGTCATCAGATCTTCACCGCGTTTGACAACATAACGGCTTCCTTCTCAACTAGGTTGACATCATCGTCGAAGTCAACCATCATCAGATCTTTCACGGTGTACAACATAACAACTTCCCCAACTAAATGATAAGGAAACCAATGCACATTTCTTTATTTATATCACATTGTTGGTTGTGCTGATTTCTTCTAAGCAGTTGTGATGTTTTAGATACAGTTTACGGAGATATATGCCAACAGATTACAACGTTGGTTTCTTTTGTTTTTCAGCTGTCATCCGGTACAAGTGTTGATTGAGTTCGTTATTAGTTTTTGCATGATTAGAAGGTTGATTAAACTACATATCTTTAGAATCTAAGTCGTTGGTAGATGCTGAATTCATCAGCTTAAACAGCATCTTATATTGAAGAGATCAAATTTATGCTTTTGTAATATATATGATGTTTATCTGCCCACCCTCACCCCCCCCCGCCCCTACCGCACCCTCTCTCTCTCTCTCCTACTGTTTTGACTACTATATCCTTTTTTAGGTCAAATGGTCATCTGCAACTATCTGTTGCATAGAAGTAGAACTCTGTTTTCCCTATACCATACAATTGCAATGATATTGACTTTCTTGGTAAATAAACTGTTTACCATCTGATCTCTTATGCCGTGCAAATAATTGTGTATCAACATGCTAAACTCGTTGATTTATGGTGAGCTAAAATGTAAAATGATTGACCATCACTACAAATTCAGGTACATGTTCCAGATTCAGCAACTAGTGAGCACACCAGGCATGATTCTGATATTGGTTTACCAATTCCTTTTGAGGAATTAATGCAAGAAATTGAAACTTCTGTGGGTAACATGAATCATGATGCCTTCATGCCTGATGATATAGAGAACGGTTGTGATGTCATGGATTTAACTTTTCCTGATGTACATGCCTTGTTGCATGTTACAGATAGTAGAAAAAATCCATTCCAAAACCACTCGCTCTTTTCGGGTATTGATGTGCTTCTATGTTGCTTAATTTGACCTAATGATATGGCAGTTAATTTCAGTCAGGTAGTGAATCAGCAGTAGATAATAACTTTTATGAAGACCAGATCATAGAATACTATCCTGTAGGTTCTCGTTCTCTAAGCTTGTTACTGCATATTTTATGTCTGTTTTTACTTTAAAAAAATATTTTCTTTTCAGAAAAATGTTCTGGAGGTTAAATCTGGAAGCATACATGAAGTTTTCTGATAACACTCCTAGGTGTGCAAGTAGTAGGCCTTGTGGGCATAAACGCTTGACTGAGGGAGTAAGAGGCAATCATCGTCATCAAACAACTCCAGGATCAGGTCCTTTATTAGTCATGCATGTAATATATCTTTATTTTAAATTGAAATCACTAGGGTATATGTAAACTAAAGCAGATAAAAGTACTAGAAGTTGAGAAGGCTACTGTTCAGAGGAACTTGGATGATGTTCTTGATATCGCAACTGAACAAAACGCTTCTTTCAAGGAGAAGTATGAAATGGTAACTTGGTGAATACATTTGGAATCCATCTTTTATGTTGATCTGATCTTTCCAGTTGATAGCGGCTTGGTTACAGTACCTCTTAGAGAAATATGTCACTGCTTTTTTTTTTTGTGCATCTAGGCAATCATGCGTTGATTTTAACCAATGTTGGAATGTAACCAATGGGTCATTATATTGTCATGTCTTGTCACCAATCAGAGATTATAGGAGGCCTGGTGGTGAAGAAAAACATTTCATCTTTATACATGGATCCTTCTATGATTCTTGTATATGCTATTTAAGCATGAACTAGCTCTAAGAATTTTTTTTGTTCTGTTTTGTATCTTGCAATCAAGCATTTTATATTACCAAGAATGTGTTATATCCTGCAACCATGCTATTGCCATTTCTCTTAGGGAACAGATTCAGTTCACATAATGAACTTTATTTTTGAACAATGATATTGCCTTTTTAAATCCTTAAAAATTGATTTTTCTCATGAACTTGCTCTTATGATATTTCAAAACAAGATTTACAATATTGGACGGTACCTATCAATCCGTCAGTAACACCTTAAGAGGTGCAATTTATTAGAGTATTTCTAGTCTCATTCCAGTTCTTCAGCTTATTCTATTGTTTTTCTTTTCAATTTTTGGATGTAAATGTAGTTCAATATATTCAATTTAAATACTAAACTCGGTAGATGTATCTACTTTCCCAATTGAATCAAGCTATGTTGAAATGTTTAGGAAGTTAAGTTTGACTTATTTGTCATGATGTCAATGGAAGTCCAAGACTTAACTGTACAAGTCGAAGAACTTTGTGGACAATACTGTGTCTATAATTAAAGATATAGTCAATAACAATCTGTGATTAAAGATATATTCAACAACTATTCCTGTACAATATGAATTCCATGTGTATCCTTGGAACTCAAGTCATGCCTGAACTCGTCATAACTTGCCTGAACAATATGAATTCCATTATGCACATGGTATGCCTGAACTCCTGTGCATCCTTGGATCTGAAGTCATGCCTGAACTCAAGTCATAACTTGCCTGTAAAATATGAATTCCATTATACACATGGAATTAATATTAAATATTCAAAAGAGCATATGAATTAGTATAAAACTAATGAATGCAAGTTAGCGCAGACCGACACCAACCAGCTGGCATTTACTAGCTCAACTGTCCAAGGTATTAATTGGCATGTGAACCACCCAATATAGAACTTATCACATCGTCCAAGCTCGGTCATAGAGCTGGACAGATCCTTAATATTCATTTTATTTTTAGCCCTAATTTGTCCCTTTTTTATTCATAATCAGAGTAGCACGTCGGTGGTCCTCCTCCTTTTAATCTTTGCTGTCTCATCTTTTTTTTATTTTTCTCCTTGTCCTCCTTTGTACCATGGTATTCATGTGTTCGTACATTAAAATGGATCAAACTCATAACAATCTTATCATGGAGGGGCATGGGTTTGATATCCAAAATTAAAATCTTGGTGTAAATAAAAAAGAATCAATTTTAACTATAACAACAACAATAATAAGTCATAATGTTTCAACTTTTAAATTGGTCAAATTAATCATTTTTATAATAGTGGCGACGAAAATAAAAGAAAATGCACATGCACAAAGTTATCACTCTTCTAACCCTGATTCCTTGGTGAAATCACTTCTTCATGATTGGTGCACGTGTATGAAACAGATCAACTATACAGTTAGATCGATTGCCTATTCATGACAATAACAAAATTTCATCAAGAGATAGCATGGAAATAATTTTCTCATTTAATTGGTATTACAGGACTTTGAGCTGCAACAACAAAACAAGCTGACACAATATTCTAGGAGTTAGTACCATAAGTGCAAAAGAAGAAATTAACTCTCATGAGTTGTGAAAAAATATTCACTAATCAATAACAAATTTAGCACGATCGCGTTCGTGTTGAAGCAATGTTTAAGTTGGATCCATCATGATTTTAACAACCTAAATTACCAGGTCCAGTAGCAACTTTAAGTTAACACTCGAAGACCTATACGACACTAAAAAGAACCAGGATAATCTAATATAGAAAAAACTCGATTTCGTTTAGTTTTTCGTGCATTGTCTCGTAGTTTCAAAATATTAGCCATTCCAACATATTAGTATATGGGAAGTCATACGAGCACGGTTGCGTGAAAAAATATGATTGTCATAAACTTTGTACAAAGTCATGCGCAAAGTCTCATTTCGATCGATTTTTCGTGCACCATCTAGGAATTTCAAAATAATGGTCATTCCCAATGTATTAGTCGATGGGAAGTCATACGAGCACGGTTTCACAAAAAAACGTGATGGTCATAAACTTTGTGCAAAGTCGCGTGCAAAGTCGAGTTTCGATCGGTTTTTCGTACACTATCTCAGAATTTCAAAATACTGGCCATTCACAATGTATTAGCTCATGGGAAGTCATACGAGTATGGTTTCATGAAAAAATGCGACGGTCATAAACTTTGCGCAAAGTCGAGTTTCGATCGGTTTTTCATACACTATCTCAAAATTTTAAAATACTGGCCATTCCCAACGTATTAGCCCATGGGAAGTCGTATGAGCACAGTTTCGTGAAAAAAAGCGACGGTCTTAAACTTTGTGCAAAGTCTCGTTTCGATTGATTTTTCGTGCACCGTCTCCAAAATACTGGTCATTCTCAATGTATTAGCCCATGGGAAGTCGTATGAGAACGGTTTCGCAAAAAAAATGCGACGGTCATAAACATTGCACAAAGTCACGCGCAAAGTCGAGTTCCGATCGGTTTTTCATGCACCGTCTCGGAATTTCAAAATACTTGCCATTCCCAACGTATTAGCCCATGGGAAGTCGTACGAGCACGGTTTTGTGAAAAAACGAGATGGACATAAACTTTGCGCAAAGTCACGCGCAAAGTCGAGTTTCGTTCGATTTTTCATGCACTATCTTGGAATTTCAAAATACTGGCCATTCCCAATGCATACGAGCACGGTTTCACGAAAAAACGTGTTGGTCAAAAACTTTACGCAAAGTCATGCTTCGATTGGTTTTTCGTGTACCATCCCAGAATTTCAAAAGACTAGCCATTCCCAATGTATTAGCCTATGGGAAGTCATACGAGCACGGTTTCGTGAAAAAACATGACAGTTATAAACTTTGTGTAAAGTCGAGTTTCGATCGGTTTTTCGTGCACCGTCCCAGAATTTCAAAATACTGGCCATTCCCAACGTATTAGCCCATGGGAAATCGTACGAGCACAGTTTCATGAAAAAAATACGACGATCATAAACTATGTGCAAAGTTGTGCGCAATATCGATTTTCGATCGATTTTTTGTGCACCGTCTCGAAACTTCAAAATACTGGCCATTCCCAACATATTAGTCCATGGGAAGTCATACGAGCACAGTTTCGCGAAAAAATACGACGGTCATAAATTTTGCACAAAGTCGAGTTTCGATCGATTTTTCGTGCACCATCTCAGAATTTCAAAATACTGGCCATTCCCAACGTATTAGCCCAAGGGAAGTCGTACGAGCACCGTTTTGTGAAAAAACTCGACAGTCATAAACATTGCGCAAAGTCTCATTTCGATCAGATTTTCGTGCACCATCTCAAAATTTTAAAATACTAGCCATTCCAAATGTATTAGCCCATGGGAAGTCGTATGAGCACGGTTTCGCGAAAAAAGGCGACAGACTTTGCGCAAAGTCGCGCGCAAAGTCGAGTTTCAATTGATTTTTCGTCCACCGTCTCGGAATTTCAAAATACTAGCCATTCCCAATGTATTAGACCATGAGAAGTTGTACGAGCACGGTTTCACAAAAAAATACGACGGTCATAAATTTTGCACAAAGTCGCGTGCAAAATTGAGTTTCGATCGATTTTTCGTGCACCGTCTCAGAATTTCAAAATACTGGTCATTCCCAACATATTAGCCCAAGGGAAGTCGTATGAGCATGATTTCACAAAAAAATGAGACAGTCATAAACTTCACAAAAAGTTGCGTGCAAAGTCGAGTTTCGTTTGATTTTTCGTGCACCATCTCGGAATTTCAAAATACTAGCCATTCCCAACGTATTAGCCCATGGGAAGTCGGAGCATAGTTTCACGAAAAAATGTGATGATCATAACCTTCACACAAAGTCGCGCGTAAAATCTCGTTTCGATTGGTTTTTCATGCACCATATAAGAATTTGAAAATATTGGCCATTCCCAACGTATTAGCCCATGGGAAGTTGTACGAGCACGGTTTCGCAAAAAAATACGACGGTAATAAACTTTGCGCAAGGTCACGCGCAAAGTCGAGTTTCGATCGATTTTTCATACACCATCTCAGAATTTAAAATATACGGGCCATTCACAACGTATTGGCCCATGGGAAGTCGTACGAGCACGGTTTCGTGAAAAAATGCGACGGTTATAAACTTTACACAAAGTCGAGTTTCGATTGGTTTTTCTGCACCGTATCGAAATTTTAAAATACTGGCCATTCCAAACATATTAGCCCATGGGAAGTCATACGAGCACGATTTTGCAAAAAAAAGCGATGATCATAAACTTTCCGCAAAGCCTCGTTTCGATCGATTTTTCGTGCACCGTCTCGAAATTTCAAAATACTAGCCATTCCCAACGTATTAGCCCATGGGAAGTAGTACGTGCACAGTTTCACGAAAAAATGCGACAGTGATAAACATTGCACAAAGTCACGCGCAAAGTCTTGTTTCGATCGGTTTTTCGTGCATCGTCTCGAAATTTTAAAATAATGGCCATTCCCAACGTATTATCCCATGGGAAGTCGTACGAGCACGATTTTGCAAAAAACTATGATGGTCATAAACTTTACGCAAAGTCGAGTTTCATTCAGCTTCGTGCACTGTCTCAGAATTTTAAAATACTGGCCATTCCAAACGTATTAGCCCATGGGAAGTCGTACAAACACGTACATGGGAAGTCGTACAAGCATGGTTTCACAAAAAAATGTAACGGTCATAAACGTTGCACAAAGTCACGCACAAAGTCGAGTTTCGATCGATTTTTCATGCACCGTCTTGGAATTTCAAAATACTGGTCATTCCCATTGTATTAGTCCATGGGAAGTCGTACGAGCACGGTTTCGCGAAAAAAGACGATGGTCATAAACTTTGCAAAAGTCGAGTTTCGATCGGTTTTTCGTGCATCGTCTCGAAATTTTAAAATACTGGCCATTCCCAACATATTAGCCCATAGGAAATCATACGAGCACAATTTCATGAAAAAATATGATGGTCATAAACTTTGCGCAAAGTCTTATTTAGATCGATTTTTCGTGCACCATCTCAGAATTTAAAAATACTGGCCATTCCCAATGTATTAGCCCATGGGAAGTCGTATGGGCGCGGTTTTGTAAAAAAATACGATGATCATAAACACTACGTAAAGTCATGCATAAAGTCGGGTTTCAATCGATTTTTCGTGCACCGTCTCGAAATTTTAAAATACTGGTCATTCCGAATGAGACTTTGCCCTAAGTCGTGCACAAAGTCTCTTTACGATCGGTTTTTCATGCACCACCTCATAATTTTAAAATACTAGCCATTCCCAACGAATTAGTCCATGGGAAGTCGTATGAGCGCGGTTTCATGAAAAAATACGACGGTCATAAACTTTACGCAAAGGAGAGTTTCGATAGATTTTTCGTGCACTGTCTCAGAATTTTAAAATACTGGCCATTCCAAACGTATTAGCCCATGGGAAGTCGTACAAACACGATTTCATGAAAAAATATGATAGTCATAAACTTTACGCAAAGTCTCATTTCGATCGATTTTTCGTGCATCGTCTCGAAATTTTAAAATACTGGCCATTCCCAATGTATTAGCACATAGGAACTCGTATGAGCACAGTTTTATGAAAAAAATGTGACGGTCATAAACTTTGCGCAAAGTCACGCGCAAAGTCTCATTTCGATCGATTTTTCGTGCACCATCTTGGAATTTCAAAATACTAGCCATTCCGAACGTATTAGCCTATGGGAAGTCGTACGGGCACGGTTTCGTGAAAAAACGTGATGGTCATAAACTTTACGCAAAGTCACATGCAAAGTCAAGTTTTGATCAATTTTTCATGCACCGTCTCAGAATTTCAAAATCCTGCCCATTCCCAACGAGACTTTGCCCAAAGTCGCGCACAAAGTCTCGTTTCGATTGGTTTTTCGTGCACCATCTCATAATTTCAAATTACTGGCCATTCCCAATGAATTAGTCCATGGGAAGTCGTATGAGCACGATTTCTTAAAAAAACGTGACGGTCATAAACTTTGCACAAAGTCGAGTTTCAATCGGTTTTTCGTGCATCGTCTCAGAATTTTAAAATACTGGCCATTCCCAACGTATTAGCCCATGGGAAGTCATACGAGCAGGTTTCACGAAAAAATGTGGCAGTCATAAACTTTGCGCAAAGTCTCATTTCGATCGATTATTCGTGCACCGTCTCAGAATTTCAAAATACTGGCCATTCGCAACGTATTAGCGCATGGGAAGTCATACGAGCACGATTTCTAGAAAAAATACGATGATCATAAACGTTGCGCAAAGTAGCGCGTAAAGTCTCATTTCGATCAGTTTTTTGTACATCGTCTTGGAATTTTAAAATACCGGCCATTCCTAACTTATTAGCCCATGGGAAGTCATACGAGCACGATTTCGTAAAAAAATATGATAGTCATAAACTTCACGCAAAATTGCATGCAAAGTCTCGTTTCGATTGGTTTTTTCATGCACTGTCTCAGAATATCAAAATACTGGTCATTCCCAACGTATTAGCCCATGGGAAGTCGTACGAGCACAGTTTCGTGAAAAAATGTGATGGTCATAAACTTTACGCAAAGTCGCATGCAAAGTCCCGTTTCGATCGATTTTTCATGCACCGTCTCGGAATTTCAAAATACTAGTCATTCCTAACGTATTAGCCCGTGAGAAGTCGTATGAGCACAGTTTCACAAAAAAATATGATCGTCATAAACTTTGCACAAAGTCTCGTTTCGATCGATTTTTCACACACCGTCTCAGAATTACAAAATACTGGCCATTCCCAACGTATTAGCCCATGGGAAGTCATACAAGCACAGTTTTGCAAAAAATATGACGGTCATAAACTTTGCTTAAAGTCATGCACAAAATTGAGTTTCGATCGGTTTTTCATGCACCGTCTCGGAATTTCAAAATACTGGCATTTCCTAACGTATTAGCCCATGGGAAGTCGTATGAGCACAGTTTCACGAAAAAACATGACCACCTATAAAGTCGAGTTTCGATCGATTTTTCATGCACCATCTCGGAATTTTAAAATATTGGTCATTCCCAACGCATTAGCATGGGATGTCGTACGAGCACGATTTCACAAAAAAACGTAACGGTCATAAACTTTGCACAAATTCGAGTTTCGATCGATTTTTCGTGCACCATCTCAGAATTTTAAAATACCGGCCATTCCCAACGCATTAGCCCATGGGAAGTCGTATGAGCACAATTTCATGAAAAAATACGATGGTCATAAACTTTGTGCAAAGTCGCGCGTAAAGTCGAGTTTCGGTCGATTTTTCATGCACCGCCTCGGAATTTCAAAATACTGGCCATTCCCAACGTATTGGCCCATGGGAAGTCGTACGGGCATGGTTTCGCATAAAAATGCGATGGTCATAAACTTTGCACAAAGTCATGCGTAAAGTCGAGTTTTGATAGGTTTTTCATGCATTGTGTCAGAATTTTAAAATACTGGACATTCCCAATGTATTAGCCCATGGGAAGTCGTACAAGCACGATTTCACGAAAAAACGTGACTGTCATAAACTTTATGCAAAGTCTTTTTTTGGTAAGTGAAGATAATGTATTATGTATAAGGTTTGCACAAAGTAGCTTTGTCTACACAAGCCATAGACTAAAGCCAAAAGTCTTTTAGTATAGTCGAGAAGATTGCATCCCACCTAAAAAAGGTGGAATGGGTGCACTTCATCAAACTCATCTCCAAGAGTCACCAAACTAAAATGTAGACATGCCTACACATACTGTAGACAATGACACAATATTTTTCTTTGGTAAGTAAAAATAATATATTATGTATAAGGTTTGTACAAAGTAGCTTTGTGTACATAAGCGATAGACTAAAGCCTGAAGTCTCTTAGTGTCGTTGGAAGATTGTATGTACCCTACCTAAAAACGGTGGAATGAGCTCACTTCATCAAACTCATCTCCAAGAGTAGCACAATTATGTAGTCAATAAATAATAAAATGTAACATCTAGACCGTCCTGGACTACTTGTGGAAACATCACAAAATATAAACTTTGCACCACATAATACATTATAAGCTTCATCATTATTCTAGAGATTATTGACTAATAGAAAAATTGAATCTTTTGAAAATCTCTTTCTCTCTTCTTGTTAACTGCTCTATGTTCAATTCCTGCTCCACACATGATCATGAGTCTTGAAGAATCTCTATTAGAATTTGAGCTTTGTTCGTGTTGTGACACTCAAAATTCTGCCACACCTCTCCTTCCAAATCGATCAAATAGCACATCGGAACGTAATTCTTACCAGTTGTGTAAGAGGCCCCTTCCTTGAGAAGTTTTACATAAGCATTTCTAATTCATGATACAAGTTTGACCGTGGTAGCCTTTAAAGATCAAATCGCTTTAAGATCTCCTTCCATATCCAAGAAGAATAATCAAAAGCAAAATAGAGATAATCAACATTTTTTTTCTTTTGTATACATAAAGACCACCGATTTACAGTATAAATACCTCTTTGCTACATATTGTCCATCGTAGGATGTTTACCAAGAAGGGCTTGCCATGTGCATAAGGAATGTCGCTGTGAGCATGGTAAATGTATCTCATGTCCAACTACTTGGAATCCACTTGTTGTTCCATTGTCTAATTTGGTTCCATGCAAATGTAGTACTAACTTTACCATTATCATGAAACCAAATAAGCATATCTGAAGAGTTGTTCTTGATCAGAATAGCCCTAATAGTCAGCCAAAGTGATAACATGTCAAGGAAGGTAGGGTTGGGAAGACACCATGTACCGTTGTCAGTGAATTCAGAAACCTTCTAATCTTTGGGAGCCTCCAGATCCTGTTGTACTCTATCACCAAATAACTGAAATATAATTTTCCCATTCACCCAAGGGTCATACCACATATTAATATTGGTTCTAGAAGAGATCACATAATAAATGTTGTTACTTAGCCACCTCCTTGTTTTCATAATTCCTTTCCAAGCAGCAGAATGAGATGTTTTAGCAGATGCTTCCCAGATTGATTCCTTGGTTAGGTACTTAGCAAAAACCCATTGTGACCATAAGGAAGACTTGTTTTGTAAAATATCTCACAATTGTTTTATCAGACAAACTTTATTCCAATCTATAATATTTCATAGATTCAGCCCTCCTTCATCCTTTGGTTTGCAAATGTTGTCCCGATTCATCATGTGCATTGCCTTACCATCTGTGCCATTCCAGAAGAAGTTCATAAGTAATTTATCGATATCATGGAGAAGCCTGATAGGTAGAAAGAATGTATGAGACCAATAAATAGAATAAGAGATCAACACAGATCAAATAAGTTCAACTCGTCTAGCTTTAGAAAGAAGCCTATTTTTCCAAGAGAAAATTTTGTTCTTAATTTTTTGTAGGATAGGCTGACAGGACAGGAGACTTTGCTGATTCCAGTGGATATAAGTGGGAGACCCAAGTAAGGAACCGGTAAACTTCCTTCAACAACTCCCAAAGTTTGAGCAATATAGTCCTTATCGTCAATGCAAGCACACACCCACATATACTTTACTTTTTGCATGGTTTAGCTTAAGACCAGAAACTGGATCATTCCGAAGGAAGATAATAAGGTCGTCAGCAAAATGTTATGTGAGAGATATGAACAGAATCATAATATGGTACCTTAATTTTGCCATTGAAAATTGCCTCTTCCAACATACAACTAAGCCCTTTCATTGCAATCGTAAAAAGATACGGAGATAGTGGATCGCTTTGCCGGTTGCCATTCTTACTCCCAAAGAAGCCAATAGGTGAACCATTGAAGATAATAAAAAATTTTGGAGTTTCCAAGCAACATTGAATTCATTTACGCAAAATACTAGTCATTCCCAACGTATTAGCCCATGAGAAGTCGTACGAGCACAGTTTCACGAAAAAACGTGACAGTCATAAACATTACGTAAAGTCACGCTCAAAGTCGAGTTTCGATCGGTTTTTCATGCACCGTCTCAGAATTTTAAAATACTGACCATTGCCAACATATTAGTCCATGGGAAGTCGTACAAGCACAGTTTCATGACAAAATGCGACGGTCATAAACTTTGCGCAAAGTCGAGTTTCGATCAGTTTTTCATGAATCATCTTAAAATTTCAAAATATTGGCCATTCCCAACGTTTAACCCATGGGAAGTCGTATAAACATGGTTTCACGAAAAAACGTGACGGTCATAAACTTTGGGCAAAGTCACGCACAAAGTCGAGTTTCGATCGATTTTTCATGCACTATCTCGAAATTTCAAAATGCTGGTCATTCCCATCCTATTAGCCCATTGGAAGTCATATGAGAACGATTTTGTGAAAAAACGCGATGGTCATAAACATCGTGGAAAGTCATGCACAAAGTCGAGTTTCGATCGAATTTTCATGCATCATCTTGGAATTTCAAAATATTTGCCATTACCAATGTATTAGCCCATGGGAAGTCATACGAGCACGGTTTCATGAAAAAATGTGACGGTCATAAACTTTACACAAAGTTGCGTGCAAAGTCGAGTTTTGATCGATTTTTCGTGCATTGTCTCATAATAAACTTTGCACAAAGTCACACGCAAAGTCTCGTATCGATCGAATTTTCATGCAACATCTCGAAATTTTAAAATACTGGCCATTCCCGAAGTATTAGCCCATGGGAAGTCGTACGAACACGTTTTGTGAAAAAACACGACGGTTATAAACTTTGCATAAAGTCACGCGCAAAGTCAAGTTTTGATCGTTTTTCGTGCACCGTCTTGGAATTTTGAAACACTGGCCATTCGAAACGTATTAGCCCATAGGAAGTTGTACTAGCTTGGCTTCATGAAAAAATGTGACGGTCATAAACTTTACGCAAAGTCACGCGCAAAGTCTCGTTTCGATCGGTTTTTCGTGCACTGTCTTGGAATTTCAAAATACTGGCCATTCCCAACGTATTGGCCCATGGGAAGTCGTACGAGCACGATTTTATGAAAAAACCCGATGGTCATAAACTTTGCACAAAGTCGCGCGTAAAGTCTCGTTTCGATCGATTTTTCGTGCACTGTCTCAGAATTTCAAAATACTGGCCGTTCCCAACGTGTTTGCCTATGGGAAGTCGTACTAGCACGATTTCATGAAAAAATATCACGGTAATAAATATTACGTAAAGTCACACGCAAAGCCGAGTTTCGATCAGTTTTTCATGCACCGTCTTGGAATTTTAAAATACTGGCCAATTTTAAAATATTAGCGCATGGGAAATCGTGCAACCACAGTTTCATGAAGAAATGTGACGGTCATAAACTTTGTGCAATGTCACGCGCGCAAAGTCTCGTTTCAATCGATTTTTCGTGCACCGTCTCAGAATTTTAAAAACTAGCCATTCCCAATGTATTTGCCCATGGAAAGTCATACGAGCACGGTTTCACGAGAAAATGTGACGGTCATAAACTTTGCGCAAAGTTGAGTTTCGATCGATTTTTCGTGCACTATCTCGGAATTTCAAAATACTGGCCATTCCCAACGTATTAACACTTGGGAAGTTGTACGAGTATGGTTCTGTGAAAAAATACGACGGTAAAAAACTTTGCGTAATGTCGCATGCAAAGTCGAGTTTCGATCGATTTTTCGTGCACCGTCTCAGAATTTCAAAATACTAGCCATTCCCAACGTATTATCCCATGGGAAGTCGTATGAGCACAGTTTTGCGGAAAAAAACGAAGGGCATAAACTTTGCGCAAAGTCTCATTTCGATCGGTTTTTCATGCACCGTCTCGAAATTTTAAAATACTGTCATTCCCAACGTATTAGCCCATGGGAAGTCGTACGAGCATGGTTTCACAAAAAAAAGCGACGGTCATAAACTTTATGCAAAGTCATGCACAAAGTCATGTTTTGATCAGTTTTTCATGCACTGTCTCAGAATTTTAAGATACTGGCCATTCCCAACATATTAGTTAGTCCGTGGAAAGTCGTATGAACACGATTTCGTGAAAAAATATGACAGTCATAAACTTTGTGCAAAGTCACGCGCAAAGTCAAATTTTAATCGATTTTTTGTGCACCATCATGGAATTTCAAAATACTAGCCATTCCCAACGTATTAGCCCATGGGAAGTCGTACGAGCACGGTTTCGCAAAAAAACGCGATGTCATAATCTTTGTGCAAAGTTGCATGCAAAGTCGAGTTTCGATCGATTTTTCATGCACCGTTTTGGAATTTTAAAATACTAACCATTCCCAACGTATTAGCCAATGGGAAGTCGTACGAGCACGGTTTCATGAAAAAATACAATGGTCATAAACTATACGCAAAGCCGCATGCAAAGTCGAGTTTCGATCGATTTTTCGTGCACCGTCTTGAAATTTCAAAATATTGCCCATTCCCAACGTATTAGCCCATTGGAAGTCGTACGAGCACCGTTTCGCGAAAAATGAAACGGTCATAAACTTTACGCAAAGTCACACGCAAAGTCTCGTTTCGATCGATTTTTCATGCAGTGTCTCAAAATTTCAAAATACTGGCCATTCCCAACGTATTAGCCCATGGGAAGTCATACAAGAACGATTTCATGAAAAAACATAACGGTCATAAACTTTATGCAATGTCACACGCAAAGTCGAGTTTCAATCGATTTTTCGTGCACTATCTCGACATTTCAAAATACCGGCCATTCCCAACGTATTAGCCCATGGAAAGTCATACACGCACCATTTCGCTTAAAAATGTGACGGTCATAAACTTTATGCAAAGTCATGCACAAAGTCTCATTTCGATCGGTATTTCGTGCACCATCTCAGAATTTCAAAATACTACCCATGGGAAGTCGTATGAGCACGGTATCATAAAAAAATACGACGGTCATTAACTTTGCATAAAGTTGCACGCAAAGTCAAGTTTCGATTAGTTTTTCGTGCACCGTTTCAAAATTTCAAAATACTGGCCAATCTCAACGTATTAACCCATGGGAAGTAGTACGAGCACGGTTTCACGAAAAATTGTGACGGTTATAAACTTTGCGCAAAGTCGAGCGAAAAGTCTCATATCAATCGATTTTTCATGCACCGTCTCAAAATTCAAAATACTGGCCATTCCCAACGTATTAGCCCATGGGAAGTTGTACAAGCACGATTTCACGAAAAATATGACGGTCATAAAGTTTGCGCAAAGTCACACAGAAAGTCTCGTTTCGATCGATTTTTCGTGCACCGTCTTAGAATTTCAAAATACTGGCCATTCCCATCGTATTAGCCCATGGGAAGTCATACGAGCATGATTTCGTGAAAAAACGTGATGGTCATAAACTTTGTGCAAAGTCGCACACAAAGTCGAGTTTCGATCGATTTTTCGTGCACCGTCTCGAAATTTCAAAATACTTGCTATTCCCAAAGTACTAGCTCGTTGGAAGTCGTTCGAGCATGGTTTTATGAAAAAACACGACGGTCATAAACTTTACGCAAAGTGGCATGCAAAGTCTCGTTTCGTTCGATTTTTCGTGCACTATCTTGGAATTTCAAAATGCTGGCCATTCCCATCATATTAACCCATGGGAAGTTGTGCGAGCATGGTTTTATGAAAAAACGTGATGATCATAAACTTTGCACAATGTCACGCGCAAAGTTGAGATTCGATTGGTTTTTCGTGCACCATCTCGAAATCTCAAAATACTGGCTATTCCCAACGGATTAGCCCGTGGAAAGTCATACGAGCATGGTTACATGAAAAACATGATTGTCATTAACTTTGCGCAAAGTCGTACGCAAAGTAGAGTTTCGATCAATTTTCATGCACCATCTCGAAATTTTAAAATACTGGCCATTCCCAACGTATTAGCCCATGGTAAGTCGTACAAGCATGGTTTCGCCAAAAAATATGACGGTCATAAACATTCCACAAAGTCTTATTTCGATCGGTTTTTCGTTTCCCAACTCAAAATTTCTAAAATTGGCCATTCCCAACGTGTTAGCCCATGGAAAGTTGTACGAGCACGGTTTCATGAAAAAATACGACTATCATAAACATTGCGCAAAGTCGAACTTCGATCGATTTTTTGTGCATCGTCTGGGAATTTCAAAATACTGGCTAATTTCAAAATATTAGCGCATGGGAAGTCGTATGAGCACGATTTCACGAAAAAAATACAACGGTCATAAACTTTACGCAATATCACGCACAAAGTCTCGTTGAAATCGATTTTTCATGCACCATCTCAAAATTTTAAAATATTGACCATTCCAATGTATTTGCCCATGGGAAGTCATCCGAGCATGGTTTCGTGAAAAAAATGCAATGGTCATAAACTTTGCGCAAAGTCGCGCGCAAAGTCGAGTTTCGATCGGTTTTTCATGCATTGTCTTGGAATTTTAAAATACTGGCCATTCTCAACGTATTAGCACATGGGAAGTTGTACGAGCACGGTTTCACAAAAAAATACGATGGTCATAAACTTTGCGCAATGTCACGCGCAAAGTCGAGTTTCGATCGATTTTTCATGCATCATCTCGAAATTTTAAAATATTGGCCATTCCTAACGTATTAGCCCATGGGAAGTCGTACGAGCACCATTTCGTAAAAAAATATGACGGTTATAAACTTTGTGCAAAGTCACGCGTAAAGTCTTGTTTTGATCGGTTTTTTGTGCACCGTCACAGAATTTTAAAATACTGGCCATTCACAACGTATTTCGCCATTGGAAGTCGTATGAGCACGATTTCATGAAAAAATATGACGGTCATAAACTTTGTGTAATGTCACGAAGAAAGTCGAGTTATGATCGGTTTTTCATGCACCATCTCGAAATTTCAAAATACTGGGCATTCCCAACGTATTAGCCCACGGGAAGTCGTACGAGCACGGTTTATGAAAAAATGCAACGGTCATAAACTTTGCGCAAAGTCGAGTTTCGATCGGTTTTTCATGCACTTTCCCAGAATTTTAAAATATTAGCCATTCCCAATGTATTAGCCCAAGGAAAGTTGTACGAGCACGGTTTCAGGAAAAAAATGTGACGTTAATAAACTTTACGAAATGTCACGTGCAAAGTCTCATTTTGATCAGTTTTTCATGCACCATCTCAGAATTTCAAAATACTGGCCATTCCCAATGTATTAGCCCATGGGAAGTCGTAAGAGCATGGTTTCACAAAAAAATAGGACGATCATAAACTTTGCGCAAAGGCGTACACAAAATTGAGTTTCGATCGGTTTTTCATGCACCGTCTCGAAATTTCAAAATACTAGTCATTCCCAATGTATTAGCTCATGAGAAGTCGTATGAGCATGATTTCATGAAAAAATGCGATGGTCATAAACTTTATGCAAAGTCACACGCAAAGTCTCGTTTTGATCGATTTTTCGTGCACCATCTCGGAATTTCAAAATACTGGCCATTCCCAATCTATTAGCCCATGGAAAGTCTTACTAGCACGGTTTTGTGAAAAAATGAGATGGTTATAAACTTTGCACAGAGTCCTTTTTTTGGTAAATAAAGATAATATATTATGTATAAGGTTTATACAAAGTAGCTTTGTCTACACAAGCCATAGACTAAAGCCTGAAGTCTCGTAGTGTAGTTGAGATGATTGCCCCCCACCTGAAAAAGGTGGAATTGGTGCACTTCATCGAACTCATCTCCAAGAGTAGCACAATTCTGTAGTTAATAAATAATAAAATGTAATATCTAGACCGTCCTATACTACTTACTTGTGGAAATATAAGCTTTGCATCACATATTACATTACAATCTTCATCATTATTCTAGAGATTATTGACTAATGAAAAAATTGAATCTTGTGAAAATCTCTTTCTCTCTTCTTGTTAAGTGCTCTATGTCCAGTTCTTGCTCCACAGACGATCGTGAGTCCTAAAGAATCTCTATCAGAATTTGAGCTTTGTTCGTGTTGTGACACTAAAAAATTCTGCTACACCTCTCCTTCCAAATCCACAAAATAGCAAATCTAAATGTAATTCTTGCTAGTTTTTTAAGAGGCCCCTTTCTTGAGAAATTCTGTATAAACATTTCTAAGTCATTATGCAAGTTTGGCCATTGTAGCCTTGGAAGATCAAATCATTTCAAGATCTCCTTCCATATCCAAGAAGAATAGTCACCAGCAAAATAGAGATGGTCAACACTTTCTTACTTTTGCATACACAAAGAGCACCGATTTACAATATAAATACCTCTTCGCTGCATATTGTCCATCGAAGGAAGTTTACTAAGAAGGGCTTGCCATGTACATAAGGAATGTCGCAGTGAGCATAGTCTATCCCATGTCCAACTACTTAGGATCCACTTATTGTTCCATTGTCTAATTTGGTTCCATACAGATGTAGCAGTAAATTTACTATTATCATGAAGCCAAATAAGCATATCTGAAGAGTTATTTTTGATCGAAATAGTCCTAATAGTCGGTCAAAGTGATAACATGTTAGGGGAGGTAGGGTAGGATCGGAATAGGCCCTAGATCCTGCCGTACAATATCACCAGATAACTGAAATATACTTTTTTCTTTCACCCAAGGGTCATACCACATATTAATATTGACAGAAGAGATCACTTAAGAAATGTTGTTACTTAGCCACCTTCTTGGCTTCATAATTCCTTTCAATGCAGCAGAATGAGATTTTTTTGCGGATGCTTCCCAAATTGATTCCTTGGTTAGGTACCTAGCAAAAACCCATTGTGATCATAAGGAAGATTTGTTTTGTAAAATATCTCACAATTGTTTTACCAGACAAGATTTATTCCATTCTCTAATTTTTCGTAGATTCAGCTCCCCTTCATCCTTCGGTTTGTAAATGTTGCCCCAATTCACCATGTGCATTACCTTACCGTCTGTGCTATTCCAGAAGAAGTTCGTAAGTAATTTATCAATATCGTGGAGAAGCCGACAGGTAGAAGGAATGCATGAGACCATTAAATAGAATAAGAGATCAACACAGATCGAATAAGTTCAAGTCATCCAGCTTTAGAAAGAAGCCTATTTTTCTAAGAGGAAATCCTGTTCTTAATTTTTTGTAGGATAGGCTGACTGGAGACTTTGTTGATTTCAGTGGATATAAGTGGGAGACCCAAATAAGGAACTAGTAAACTGCCTTCAGCAACTCCCAAAGTTTGAGCAATATAGTCCTTATGGTCAATGCAAGCACCCACATATACTTTGCTCTTTGCATGGTTTAGCTTAAGACCATAAACTATACCAAATTCATTAAGAATAACTGTCAGATTACTCACAGAAACTGGATCATCCCGATATAAGATAATATGGTCATCAGCAAATGTTATGTAAGAGATATGAACAGAACCATAATTTGGTACCTTAATTTTGCCATTGGAAAACTACCTCTTCCAACATACAACTTAGCCCTTCCATTGCATAAAAAGATAAGGAGACATTGGATCGCCTTGTCGGATGCCATTCTTACTCCCAAAGAAGCCAATAGGTAAACCATGAAGAGAATAAAAAATTTTGGAGTTTTCAATCAACATTGAATCCATTTAACCCAGTGCTGGGGGAAGACCATATTATGGAGCATCGTGTAAATAAATACCTATTAACCCAGTCAAAGGCCTTTCGTAGATTAGCTTTAAAATAGAACTTTTTCCCTCTTGTTTTTTAGTGCAGATCCTAATCCAAATCATTAGCAACAAGTACATTATGGTGAATACTCCTCCCTTTAAGAAAAGCAACCTAATTACGACTAATGACCTTGTTCATAACCTTTTGTACTATATTTGCTAGCACCTTAGAGATGACCTTATAAATAAAGTTACACATTGAAATAGGACGATAATTCTCCAATGTATCAGCTCTATCATTCTTGGGCACTAAAGAAATAAAAGTGCAATTCATTTCTTTAAGGATATGACCTGAGGAGAAAAAATATCGACAAGCTTTTATGACATCGTTACATATGATAGACCATGTAATTTGATAAAACTCAGCTGGAAATCCATTTGGACCAGGGCTTTTCTGCTTTGGGGACTTAAAAATAACTCTCACAATTTTATTATCTATTATTAGGGCATTAAGAAGAGAGATAGCTTCAGAATCAAGTCGTCTATTGCGCCCAACATGAATACTATTAGGATGCTCCTCCTGATTGAGTAAGGAATAAAAAATTGCTTGGTGTAATTTTTAACCTCATCCAAATCCTCAGTAAGATTAACATCTATGCCTTTGTATTTTTTGATGTGATTAGTAGCCCTTCTAGTAGCAATAGCAGCATAGAAAAACTTAGTATTAGAATCCCCTAGAGTAAGCCAATACTGTCGAGACTTCTGTTTCAAAAAGCATTCCTCATACTTTAAAGCTTGCATAAAGTTATTTCTAGCAGCAGCCTCCTTTGCATATCAGATTCACATCAAGAGGCTGAAGATTTAGCTCGCTTTGCACTATCATAAGTTCTTTCTTGCATAACTGAACCCTAATGGTGATATTTCCAAATGTAGTTGAATTCCACTCACTAAGTGCTGCTTTATATGATTTTAGTTTTTGACATAGGATGTAAGGGGGAGAACCAAACACATTAATATTCCAAGCTGACTTGATAACTTCGAGGAACTGAGGGTGAGTTCTCCACATATTATAAAATCTAATAGGTTTCTTGCCACTGGGTATTGCTTTATCTACATGTATATGCATAATAGAGTGATCCGAAAATAACTTAGCACCATAATCAAGAAGTGAATATGGGAAAACTGCTAACCATTCCTGATTAATCAAACATCTGTCAAGTCGAGCCATAATTTTTCTGTCAACAACACTTTGATTATTCCATGAGAACCAATCACCTACAGATTTCATGTCAGTCAATGCAGCAATAGTTATACAATCATTAAAACTTTAAAGTTGACATTCAGAAAGCACTCTATCCCCCACTTTCTCATTTGTATATCTGACAGTATTAAAGTCACCGAGAACAATCCAAGGTACTGTAGAATAACTATTTGCAATGCTAACCAGATCACGACATAGAGCATTCCTGTCAGACATACTATTAGTAGCGTAAATACCAGTAATATTGAATTGACATCCAATCTGTTTGTCCTCTGCCTTAAGATGAATGAATTGATTAGTAGCAGAAATAAAACAAGCAATAACAAGGTTAGCATGCCATAAGACCCAAACTTGACCATAAGTATCATGAGAATCATTAGTAAAAAGCTCTGTCTCAGGCCATATTAAATTCTTCTGACATGAACACGATGAGTTTTAATTTTTGTTCCCACAAGAATAACAATATCACATGCAACAGATCGAATTATTCTATTGAGCTCCCGACATTTCTCAAGCTTATTAAGTCAATGCGACTTTGGGAAGACATTACCATCCTTTTTTTTATCATTTGATTTTGCATGGTCCTCACATATAATATCTTTACCTTTTAATCCTTTATTGCTATATTTATCCACCTCATCCACAGCTCGCAAATGTTTAAATTCTTACGTACCTTGAGGCAAGAAGTCCTGAATAGCGGGATGTGTCGAAGCGCGATGAGTTTGGTGAGGTGCAATGTCTTGGTTCACAAGAGATTGTCGAGATGCAATTTCCTAATTATCTAAAGGAATGATTCATGAAGGCGAGGTCGTTATTGGGGAGTGAGAACCATGGGAAGGTCCTGTAGTGGAAGTCTCTAATATAATAGGAAAAGATGAAAGTCCTGACTTGTCTTTCTCCTGTTCGTGTCACTACCCCAACGAGTCAGAGTGGTCGTTTATCTTCTCCGCCACTATTACTGTTGGCACTGGAGTATCAGTGCTCGGAGTAGTAGTAGCGACCCCATGCTGAGGCTCTTGACGTGGTTGATAGACCTGTGTGATTTTTTGTTGAGGCTGTTGGCAAGCACCATTTGTATGTCTAAAAGATAGACAAATCCTGCACATGGGAAGTTGTACGAGCAGAGTTTTGCGAAAAAATGCGGCGGACATAAACTTTACGTAAAGTCGCACGCGCAAAGTGGAGTTTCGATCGATTTTTCATGCACCATCTCGGAATTTTAAAATATTGGACATTCCTAACGTATTAGCCCATGAGAAGTCATACGAGCATGGTTTCGCGAAAAAAAGTGAAGGACATCAACTTTATGCAAAGTCTTGTTTCGATCGATTTCTCGTGCACCATCTCGAAAATTCAAAATACTGGCCATTCCCAAAGTATAAGCCCATGGGAAGTTGTACGAGCATGGTTTCGTGAAAAAACGTGATGGTCATAAACTTTTTTTTTTTTGTAAGTAAAGATAATGTATTTTGTAAAAGGTTTGTACAAAGAAGCTTTATCTACACAAGCCATAGACTAAAGCCTGAAGTCTCTTAGTGTAGTCGAGAAGATTGCACCCCACCTAAAGAAGGTGAAATGGGCACACTTCATCAAGCTCATCTCCAAGAGTAGCACAAGGAAGTTAATAAATAATAAAATATAGTCGCTTTTTTTCAAGAAACCATGCTCGTACGACATCCCATGAGCTACTATGTTGGGAATGGCCAGTATTTTGAAATTCCGAGACGGTGCATGAAACACCGATCGAAACTTGACTTTACGCGTGACATTGCGCAAAGTTTATGACAGTTGCATTTTTTCACGAAACCTTGCTTGTACTTCACATGGGCATTAACATTGGGAATGGCCAATATTTTGAAATTCCGAGACGGTGCAAGAAAAATCGATCGAAACTCGACTTTGAGTGCGACTGTGCGTAAAGTTTATGACCGTCGTATTTTTTCATAAAACCATGCTCGTATGACTTCCCATGGGCTAATACGTTGGGAATGGCTAGTATTTTAAAATTACGAGATGGCACACGAAAAACCGATCGAAACGGGACTTTGAGCAAAGTTTATGACCGTCGTATTTTTTCATGAAACCGTGCTCGTACGACTTCCCATGGGCTAATACGTTAGCAATGGCTAGTATTTTAAAATTTTGAAATGGTGCATGAAAAATCGATCGAAACTTGACTTTGTGCGTACCTTTGCACAAAGTTTATGACCGTCGTGTTTTTTCGTGAAACAATATTTGTACGACTTCCCATGAAATTCGGAGATGATATTTTGAAATTCGGAGACGGTGCACAAAAATCCAATCGAAACTCGACTTTGCATGTGACATTGTGCAAAGTTTATGACCGTCAAATTTTTTCATAAAATCGTGCTCGTATGACTTCCCATGGGCTGATACGTTGGGAATGGCCAATATTTTGAAATTACGAGACGGTGCACGAAAAATCGATCAAAACGTGACTTTGCAAAGTTTATGACCATCGCGTATTTTCGTGAAACCATGCTTATACGATTTCCCATGGGCTAATACGTTGGGAATGATGAGTATTTTGAAATTCTGAGATGGTGCACCAAAATCCGATCGAAACTCGACTTTGCGCGTGACTTTGCGTAAAGTTTACGAGCATCACATTTTTTCACGAAACCGTGCTCATACGACTTCCTATGGGCTAATACATTGGAAATGGCCAATATTTTAAAATTTTGAGACGGTGCACGAAAAATCGATCGAAACTCGACTTTGCGCAAAGTTTATTACCGTCATGTTTTTTCGCGAAACCGTTCTCATACGACTTTCCATGGGCTAATACGTTGGGAATGGCTAGTATTTTAAAATTTCGAGACGGTGCACAAAAAACTGATCGAAACTTGACTTTACGCAGAGTTTATGATCGTCACGTTTTTTCGTGAAACCTTGCTCGTACAACTTCCCATAGGCTAATACGTTGGTAATGGCTAGTATTTTTGAAATTCGTAGACGATGCACGAAAAATCGATAGGAACTCGACTTTGGGTGCGACTTTGTGTAAAGTTCATAACCATCACGTGATTTCATGAAACCGTGCTCGTACGGTGCACGAAAAATCGATAGGAACTCGACTTTGGGTGCGACTTTGTGTAAAGTTCATAACCATCACGTGATTTCATGAAACCGTGCTCGTACGACTTCCCATAGTCTAATACGTTGGGAATGACTCGTATTTTGAAATTATGAGATGGTGCATGAAAAACCGATCGAAATGAGACTTTGCGCAAAGTTTATTACCGTCACGTTTTTTCACGAAACCGTGCTCGTATGGCTTCCCATGGGCTAATATGTTGGGAATGGCCAGTATTTTGAAATTCCAAGATGGTGCACGAAAAACCTATCGAAACTCGACTTTGCGCAAAGTTTATGACCGCCACGTTTTTTCGCGAAATCGTGCTCGTACGACTTGCCATGGGCTAATACGTTACGAATGGCTAGTATTTTAAAATTCCAAGACGGTGCACAAAAAACCGATCGAAACTCGACTTCATGCAAAGTTTATAATCGTCGTGTTTTTTCGCGAAACCGTGCTCGTACGACTTACCATGGGCTAATTAATACGTTGGGAATAGCCAATGTTTTGAAATTCTGAGATGGTGCATGAAAAATCGATCGAAATTTGATTTTGCGCAAAGTTTATGACCATCGTATTTTTTCGCGAAACAGTGCTCATACGACTTCCCATGGGCTAATACGTTGGGAATGGCTAGTATTTTAAAATTCTGAGACAATGCACCAAAAACTGATCAAAACTTGACTTTGCACAAACTTTATGACCGTCGTATTTTTTCGCGAAACCATGCTAGTATGACTTCCCATGTGCTAATACATTGGGAATGATGAGTATTTTGAAATGCCGAGACGGTGCACCAAACACCGATCGGAACTCGACTTTGCGCAAAGTTTATGACTGTCACGTTTTTTCACGAAACCGTGCTTGTACCCATTGGCTAATACATTGGGAATGGCCAGTATTTTGAAATTCTGAGACGATGCACGAAAAACCTATTGAAAATTGACTTCGCGCAAATTTTATGATCGTCTCATTTTTTTGCGAAATCGTGCTCGTACGACTTCCCATGGGCTAATACGTTGGGAAGGGCCAGTATTTTAAAATTCAGGGATGGTGCACGAAAAATCGATCGAAACTCGACTTCGTACAAAGTTTATGACCGTCGTGTTTTTTCGTGAAACTATGCTCGTACGACTTACCATTGGCTAATACATTAGGAATAGCCAATGTGACTTTGCGCAAAGTTTATGACCGTCGTATTTTTTCATGAAACCAACAAACTGATCGAAACTCGACTTTGCGTGTGACTTTTCGTAAAGTATATGACCATCATGTTTTTTCATGAAATCGTGCTCATACGACTTCCCATGGGCTGATATGTTGGGAATGGCTAGTATTTTGAAATTATGAGATGGTGCACAAAAAACTGATCGAAATGAGACTTTGTGCAAAGTTTATGACCGTCGCGTTTTTTCGCGAAACCATGCTCGTACGACTTCCCATGGGCTAATACGTTGGGAATGACTAGTATTTTGAAATTTCGAGACGGTGCATGAAAAATCGATCAAAACTTGACTTTGCACGCAACTTTGCACAATGTTTATGACCATCGCATTTTTTCACTAAACCGTGCTTGTACGACTTCCCATGGGCTAATACGTTGGGAATAGCTAGTATTTTGAAATTCTGAGATGGTGCACAACAAATCGATCGAAACTCGACTTTGCGTGTGACTTTGCATAAAGTATATGACCGTGGCATTTTTCATGAAATCATGCTCGTACGACTTCCCATGGGCTAATACGTTGAGAATGGAGAGTATTTTAAAATTCCGAGACGGTGCACCAAAAACCAATCGAAACTCGACTTTGCACGTGACTTTGCGTAAAGTTTATGACCATCACGTTTTATCACGAAACTGTGCTCGTACAACTTCCTATGGGCTAATACGTTAGGAATGGCCAGTATTTTGAAATTTCGAGACTGTGCATGAAACAACGATCGAAACTTGACTTTGTGCGTGACTTTGCGCAAAGTTTATGACTGTCACATTTTTTCACGAAACCCTGCTTGTACGACTTTCCATGGGCTAATACGTTGGGAATGGCTAGTATTTTGAAATTCTGAGATGCTGCATGAAAAATCGATCCAAATGAGACTTTGCGCAAAGTTTATGACCGTCACATTATTTCACGAAACCGTGCTCGTACGACTTCCCATGGGCTAATACGTTGGGAATGGCTAGTATTTTGAAATTACGATACGGTGCACGAAAAATTGATTGAAACGTGACTTTGCGCAAATTTTATAACCGTCACGATTTTTCACGAAATCGTGCTTGTACGACTTCCCATGGGCTAGTACATTGGGAATTGTCGGTATTTTAAAATTCCAAGACGATGCATGAAAAACCGATCGAAACTCCACTTCACGCAAAGTTTATGGCCGTCGTGTTTTTTCACGAAACCGTGCTCGTACGACTTACCATGGGCTAATACATTGGGAATAGCCAATATTTTAAAATTTCGAGACAGTGCATGAAAAACCGATCGAAATTCCGAGACTGTGCATGAAACAACGATCGAAACTTGACTTTGTGCGTGACTTTGCGCAAAGTTTATGACTGTCGCATTTTTTCACAAAACCTTGCTTGTACCACTTCCCATGGGCTAATACGTCGAGAATAGCTAGTATTTTGAAATTCCGAGATGGTGCACAAAAAATCGATCAAAATTTGACTTTGCATTTGACTTTGCGCAAAGCTTATAACCGTCATGTTTTTCATGAAATCGTGCTCGTACGACTTCCCATGGGCTGATACGTTGGGAATGGCCAATATTTTTAAATTATGAGACGGTGCATAAAAAACCGATCGAAACGAGACTTTGTGCAAAGTTTATGACCGTCGCATTTTTTCACCAAACCATGCTCGTATGACTTCCCATGGGCTAATCCGTTGGGAATGTAGAGTATTTTGAAATTCCGAGACGATGCACCAAAAACCGATCGATTTTTTGTGCACCGTCTTGGAATTTCAAAATACTGGCCATTCGTAACATATTAGCTCATGGGAAGTCGTATGAGCACAGTTTCGCAAAAAAAATGCGATGGTCATAAACTTTGCTTAAAGTCTCATTTCGTATGAGCATGGTATCGTGAAAAAATACGACGGTCATAAACTTTGTCTAATGTTATGCGCAAAGTCGAGTTTCGATCGGTTTCTCATGCACCGTCTCGAAATTTCAAATTACTGGTCATTCACAACGTATTAACCCATTGGAAGTCGTACGTGCACGATTTCATGAAAAAACATGACGGCCATAAACTATGCGCAAAGTCGAGTTTGGATCGGTTTTTCATGCACCATCTTGAAATTTCAAAATACTAGCAATTCCCATCGTATTAGCCCATGGGAAGTTGTACGAGCACAGTTTCACGAAAAAATACGACGGTCATAAACTTTTCGCAAAGTCGAGCGTAAAGTCGAGTTTCGATCGATTTTTTGTGCACCATCTCAAAATTTTAAAATACTCGTCATTCCCAACGTATTAGCGCATGGGAAGTCGTACGAGCACAGCTTCACGAAAAAAAGTGAGTCATAAACTTTGTGCAACGTCGCACGCAAAGTCTCATTTCGATCGGTTTTTCATGCACCATCTCTGAATTTCAAAATAATGTCCATATGCAACGTATTAGCCCATAGGAAGTTGTACGAGCTTGATTTCTCGAAAAAATGTGATGGTCATAAACTTTGCGCAAAGTCAACTTTTGATTGGTTTTTCGTGTACCATCTCAAAATTTTAAAATACTGGCCACTCCCAACGTATTATCCCATGGGAAGTTGTACGAGCATGGTTTCGTGAAAAAATGCGATGGTCCTAAACATTGCGTAAAGTCACGCGCAAAGTCAAGTTTCGATCGATTTTTTGTGCACCATATTGGAATTTCAAAATACTGGTCATTCCCAATTTATTAGCCCATGGGAAGTCATACGAGCATGGTTTCATGAAAAAATGCGACAGTCATAAACTTTGCACAAAGTCGTGCACAAAGTCAAGTTTCGATCGGTTTCTCATGCACCGTATTGGAATCAAAATACTGGCCATTCACAACATATTAGGCTATGGAAGGTCGTACGAGCATGATTTTATGAAAAAACACAACAGTCATAAACTTTGTGCAAAGTCGCGTGCAAAGTCGAGTTTCGATCGATTTTTCATACATCGTCTCGAAATTTCAAAATACTGGCCATTCCCAATGTATTAGCCCATGGGAAGTTGTACGAGCACGGTTTCATGAAAAAACACGACAGTCATAAACTTTACGCAAAGTCGAGTTTCGATCGATTTTTCGTCCATCATCTCAGAATTTTAAAATACTGGCCAATCCCAACGTATTATCCTGTGGGAAGTCGTATGAGCACGGTTTCGTGAAAAAACATGACGGTTATAAACCTTGCGTAAAATCGAGTGCAAAATCTTGTTTCGATCGATTTTTCATGCACCATCTCAGAATTTTAAAATACTGGTCATTCCCAACGTATTAGCCCATGGGATGTCGTACGAGCACGGTTTCATGAAAAAATGCGATGGTCATAAACTTTGCGTAAAGTCTCATTTTGATCGGTTTTTCGAATACTGTCTCAGAATTTTAAAATACTGGCCATACCCAACGTATTAGCCCATGGGAAGTCGTATGAGCACAATTTTAAAATACGACGGTCATAAACTTTGCACAAAGTCACGCGTAAAGTCTCGTTTCGATCGATTTTTCGTGCACCATCTTAGAATTTTAAAATACTAGCCATTCCCATAATATTTGCACATGGAAAGTCGTACGAGCATGGTTTTGTGTAAAAACGTGACAGTTATAAACTTTGCGCAAAGTCATTTTTTTCTTGTAAGTAAAGATAGTGTATTATGTATAAGGTTTGTACAAAGTAGCTTTGTATACACAAGCCATAGACTAAAAAAGCCTGAAGTCTCTTAGTGTAGTCGAGAGATTGCACCCTACCTAAAAAAGGTGGAATGGGCACACTTCATCAAACTCATCTCTAAGAGTAGCACAAGGTAGTCAACAAATAATAAAATGCAATATCTAGACCGTCCTGGACTACTTGTGGAAACATCACAAAATATAAGCTTTGCCCCACATAATACATTACAATCTTCATCATTATTCAAGAGATTATTAACTAATGAAAAAATTGAATCTTGTGAAAATCTCTTTCACTCTTCTTGTTAGGTGCTCTATGTTCAATTCTTGCTCCATACATGATCATGAGTCCTAAAGAATCTCTATCAAAATTTGAGATTTGTTCGTGTTGTGACACTCAAAAATTCTGCAACACCTCTCCTTCTAAATCCACCAAATAGCACATCTGAATGTAATCCTTGCTAGTTGTGTAAGAGGCCCCTTTCTTGAGAAGTTTTGCATAAGCATTTCTAATTCATGATGCAAGTTTTGTCATGATAGCCTTTGAAGATCAAATCGCTTCAAGATGGAGTCCTTCTTTATCCAAGAAGAATAATCACAAGCAAAATAGAGATGGTCAACTTTCTTCCTTTTGCATACACAAAGACCACCAATTTATAATATAAACACCTGTTCGCTGCATATTGTCCATCGTAAGAAGTTTGCCAAGATGGGCCTGCCATGTACATAAGGAATGTCGCTGTGAGCATGGTCTATCACATGTCCAACTACTTGGGATCCACTTGTTGTTTCATTGTCTAATTTAGTTCCATGCAAATGTAGCACTAAATTTGCCATTATCATGAAGCCAAATAAACATATCTGAAGAGTTTTTCTTGATCGGAATAGCCCTAATAGTCGGCCAAAGTGATAACATGTCCGGGGAGGTAGGGTTGGGAAGACACCATGTACCATTGTCAATGAATTTAGAAACCTTCTAATCTTTGGGAGCCCCTAGATCCTGTCGTACTCTATCACCAAATAACTAAAATATACTTTTCCCATTCACCCAAGGGTTATACCACATATTAATATTGGTTCCAAAAGAGATCACATAAGAAATGTTATTACTTAGCCACCTCCTTACCTTCAGAATTTCTTTACAAGCAGCAGAATGAGATGTTTTTGCGGATGCTTCCTAGATTGATTCCTTGGTTAGGTACCTAGCAAAAACCCATTGTGACCATAAGGAAGACTTGTTTTGTAAAATATCTCATAATTATTTTATCAGACAAACTTTATTCCAATCTATAATATTTCATAGATTCAGCCCCCCTTCATCCTTCGGTTTGTAAATGTTGCCCCAAGTTACCATGTGCATTGCCTTACCATCTGTGCCATTCCAGAAGAAGTTCATAAGTAATTTATCAATATCGTGGAGAAGCCCGGCAGGTAGAAGGAATGCATGAGACCAATAAATAGAATAAGTGATCAACACAGATCGAATAAGTTCAGGTCATCCAGCTTTAGAAAGAAGCCTATTTTTCCAAGAGGAAATCCTGTTGTTAACTTTGCGCAAAGTCACGCACAAAATCGAGTTTCGATCGATTTTTCGTGCACTATCTCAGAATTTCAAAATACTGGCCATTCCCATTGTATTAGCCCATGGGAAGTCATACGATCACGGTTTTGTGAAAAAAAAATGATGGTCATAAACTTTGCACAAAGTCACGTGTAAAGTCATGTTTAGATCGATTTTTCATGCACCGTCTCAGAATTTCAAAATACTGGCCATTCCCAATGTATTAGCCTATGGGAAGTCCTACGAGCATGGTTTGGTGAAAAACTACGACGGTTATAAACTTTGCACAAAGTCGAGTTTCGATCGATTTTTCGTGCACCATCTCGGAATTTCAAAATACTGGTCATTCCCAACGTATTAGCCCATGGGAAGTCGTATGAGCATGTTTTCACAAGTCGAATTTCGATAGATTTTTGGTGCACTATCTTGGAATTTCAAAAAACTGGACATTCCCAATGTATTAGCCCATGGGAAGTTGTACGAGCAAAGTTTCATGAAAAATGCGATAGTCATTAACTTCGCTCAAAGTCTCATTTTGTACGAGCATGGTTTCGTGAAAAAACATGACGGTTATAAACTTTACCCAAAGTCGTGCACAAAGTCACGTTTCGATCGGTTTTTCGTGTCATCTCAAAATTTCAAAATACAGGTCATTCACAACGTATTAACCCATTGGAAGTTGTACGAGCACAGTTTCGTGAAAAAATGTGATGGTCATGAACTTTGCGCAAAGTCACCCGCAAAGTTGAGTTTCGATCGATTTTTTGTGCACCATCTTGAAATTTCAAAATTCTGGCCATTCCCATCGTTTTAGCCCATGGGAAGTCGTACGAGCACGGTTTCACGAAAAAACACGACGGTCATAAACTTTGCATAAAGTCACACGCAAAGTCTAGTTTCAATCGATTTTTCTTGCACCGTCTCGAAATTTTAAAATATTGGCCATTCCCAATGTATTAGCATAAAGTCACAGTTTCGTGAAAAAATGTGATGGTCATATACTTTGCGCAAAGTCACGCGCAAAGTCAAATTTTGATCGGTTTTTCATGCACCATCATGGAATTTCAAAATACTGGTCATTCCCAATGTATTAGTGCATGGGAAGTCGTATGAGCATGATTTTGTGAAAAAATATGACGGTCATAAACTTTGCACAAGGTCACGTGCAAAGTCGAGTTTCGATCGGTTTTTCGTGCTCCATCTCGGAATTTTAAAATACTGGCCATTACCAACGTATTAGCCCATGGGAAATCGTACGAGCACGGTTTCGCAAAAAAACTCGATGATCATAAACTTTACGCAAAGTCTCGTTTTGATTGATTTTTCATGCACCATCTCGGAATTTCAAAATACTAGCCTTTCCCAACATATTAGTCCATGGGAAGTCGTACGAGCATGTTTTTATGAAAAAACACGATGGACATAAACTTTGCGCAAAGTCGCACGCAAAGTCGAGTTTCGATCGATTTTTCATGCACTGTCTCAGAATTTTAAAATACTGGCCATTCCCAATGTATTAGCCCATGGGAAATCACACGAGCACGGTTACACGAAAAAATACGACGGTCATAAACTTTGCACAAAGTCGAGTTTCGATCAATTTTTCGTGCACCGACTTAGAATTTTAAAATACTGGTCATTCCCAACGTATTAGTCCATAGGAAGTCATACGAGTACGGTTTCATGAAAAAATGCGACGATCATAAATTTTGCGTAAAGTCACGTGCAAAGTCGAGTTGCTATCGGCTTTTCATGCTCCGGCTCAAAATTTTAAAATACTAGTCATTCCCAATGTATTAGCCCAAGGGAAGTCGTACGAGAACGGTTTCGCGAAAAAATGCGACGGACATAAAGTTTCCACAAAGTCGCAAGTAAAGTCTCGTTTTGATTCATTTTTCGTGCACTATCTCGGAATTTCAAAATACTGGCCGTTCACAATGTGTTAGCATTAGCCCATGGGCAGTTAAATGATCACTGTTTTGTGAAAAAACGTGATGGTCATAAACTTTGTGCAAAGTCACACGTAAAGTCAAGTTTCGATCGGTTTTTCGTGCACCGTGTTTGAATTTTAAAATACTGGCCATTCAAACGTATTAGTTCATGAGAAGTCGTACGAGCACGATTTTGTGAAAAAATGTAACGGTCATAAACTTTGCGCAAAATCATGTGTGAGTTTCAATAACTCGGTGGCTCTCTCTCTAGTTCCACTAAAAGGAGAGTTGGTCATTTTCCCACGAAGGCAAGGTTTGCAAGTTGCATATGACTCATAGTCAAATGGATCTAAGTATCCATCTTTCAATAACTTTTGAATCATTCCCTCATGTATATGACCTAGCTTATAATGTCATAGGTATGCATTATTCACCTCATCTCTTTTCCTCTTAGACATATTTATATTTATGATATGTGGAGAAGTGTCTAACACATATAAGTCATTTATAAGGGTCCCTCTAGTGATAATCTCATCATCTATAATTATTGAATAATTATTATTCTCAAAAACTAATTTATATCCACTAATTATCAAACAAGAGATAGAAATAATATTTTTGATAATAGAGGGAACAAAATAGCATGAATCTAATGCAATAATAGTTCCACTAGGCAGATGTAGGGTGACCTCTCCAACAGCAACTACAACAACTTTTGCTCCATTGCCCATCTTGAGATCTATCTCGCCTCTAGCCAATTCCTAGGTCTTGCCAGAACCTGCAACGAATTACATATATGATAAACACTCTTGGTATCCAATACCTATGTGTTATCATGAAAATCTGACAAGTGAAGGCTGATCATGAATATACCTGAAGTATCTCCAAGCTTTTGTCTCGCCTTCTCTGCAAGGTAGTCCTTGCAGTTCCTCTTCCAATGTCCATCTTGGCCATAGTGGAAGTATTGTCCTTTATTCTTTCCTAGGTATTTCTTGGCAACCTTTGCCTTACCTGGTCTTTCTTTGCCCTTGCTCTTCTTAAGGGTCCTGCTAGTCTTCTTTTTTTTTTGTCTCACCAATATAGAGAACTAGCTTCTCCTTCTTGATGGCACTTTCATCTTCCCCCAACATATTAAGGAGCTCAGGGAGAGTCACCTCAAACTTGCTCATGTTAAAATTCATGATGAAGTGAGAAAAGGAATCTGGTAGGGACTGAAGTATAAGATCAACGCACAGGTTATCCTCTAGGACTATACCTAGACCTGTGAGTTTCTCGATCCACTCTATCATCTTTAGGACATGGTTCTCAACCGATGTCCCTTCTGTTATCCTAGCTTGAAAGAGTTTCTTAGATATCTCATATCTTTGAGTTCTTCCCTGTTTCTCAAATAGTAGGCGGAGATGAAGAAGGATAGAATCTGTATCCATGCTCTCATGTTGCCTTTGTAACTCAGGAGTCATGGAGGCCAACATGTAACATTTTGCTAACATGGAATCATCTATATACTTCATATAGCGAGCGATCTCATCCTCGCTCGCTTCTTATTCCGGCGTGGGCAGAATTGTATCAAGGACATATGCAATTTTTTCCACCATAAGATTAATTTTCAAATTGCGGAGCCAATCTATATAGTTTGGACCAGTGAGGCGGTTGGCATCAAGTATGCCACGTAGGGGGTTTGTTAGCGACATATTTTTGATAAAATAAGATATAGCAAAAATAAATAACATGCAGATTTTGCAGAACATACTAATTAAGATATAGACTTCTATCTTAATGTACTCTCACTATTTTCTTAGCGAATTATGCGACACCCTCGACACGTGAGACGGAAGTCTCCAGCAAACTCCTATTGGGGATCAGGATCCAATTGGCATCGTAGTGCAACCTTGAGGGACTCGACCAATTACACTAAGCCCAAAAGGTAGACAACTCTTGTGAATCATAACTCCTTGTGATTCTTGTCACGTTCGGCCTCCGAATCATCATGGTCTCGAGGGACTCGACCAACCATGATATTCAGTTAAGTCATCACCATTGTTACAAGATGAGTCTGATTTGATGATATGCCCTCGAGGGACTCGACCAAGCATACCATGTCCTCAGGTCACCAGTAACATCTCTATGTCATAGGCAAGAACTCGATCACGTAGATAGGTGATCCTCGAGGGACTCGACCAACTCAACCTATATCGTGATTCAATTTCTTCCTATAACGATGGAAGGCCATGTGGGTCAATCTTATTGTCTCATGCTTACCAACTAAATATTATCGTAGGAGGGGTTTTTGTTTCATATCGATCTCTTAATATGTCGTGTCACACACATACTTATTTAATATATATCTACATCGCATGCAAATATATATATATATATATATATATATATATATATATATATATATACATATATCTAGTAGGTATATAACATATGCAAGCCACACAGATGACCATGAGTCGTCACCTAATATGATTAAGCCCGAGCCAATGGGTCTAATCACTCACAATAGGATCTATGTATGCATTGGCGCATCTCCATGCCCTATGATTGTTGATCTCGGCATCATCGGTTCCGTCGGATCGTCACATCACCATGCATCATGATCTCCCGCCACGGCATCGTGGGTCCCGCTATAACCTCCATGCTCTCGTTGTGCTTCTCCATGTAATTACAAATAATCACAGGCATACAGGCCCAACAATAAACGAAAAAAAAATATTGGCTCGCAGGCCCCAATAATAATAATAATCATAATTACACACATCACAACACATGGCTCATGATCATCCATCTACATCATACATCACATGTACATCACATCATATGTAGGATTACTATATATATATAATAATTAATTAAACTAATTAATTAATTATTATTCTGGAAATCAAGACATGCTCGAAATTTTTAGAATTATCAAGTGCATTTTCATAATTCTGGATGAGAGGACAGTCCTCGAAATTTCTAAAAATGTTGAGGGCATTTAAGGAATTCTATATAAAAAGGGTAGAGATGAAATTTCTTAAATTCTAAGAGGCATAACCATCTTTTTCTAAAAAGATGCCCTAGCCCTCCTTCACCCACTACGTCGCCGCCACCGCTACCCCTGCGCAGGTGGCGGCTGCCCTTTGCGACCGGTAGCCGCCCTGCCAAGGGGCAGCCACCCCTGCGACTGGCGCCGTCGCCCCTATTCGCGAGCGGTCGCCCCCTTGCAGGCACGTCGCGGGCAGTCGCCCCTTGCGGGCTGGCCGTTGGCGGTCGCCACTTGCGGGTGCCGCACAACAGCCTACCCCCTAACGGGCTGCTAGCCCTACGAGCGGCCGCTCCTTGCGGGCTGGCCTTGGCCGTTGCCTGGTCGTGGGTGGTCGGCCCTACATGGGGCTGGTTGTGGCTGGCCGCCCCTCCTCGCTGCCTTCGCTGCGAAACACAGCAAGAATGCGTAGAACGATGCTACACGATTCAATCTCATCACACGCAGTTTAAACTAATCTTTCACACGAAAATCTTGGCTCTTATACCACTGTTGGGAAACCTTAGCGGGTGCATCACATGCGCAGTGAAAATCAAAACAAAAATCAGTTTCCCACACAGATCGAATTGTCATGCAAAAGATTAGGGTAGCATGAAAAACCGAAAAAACTGTGATGTGTGAGAGATTGATTTAACCTAGGGAGATCGTATATCCCTGTATTCCAGATCCGGATGGAGAAGATGAAGGAGGTCAAGCGTCCTCATCTCTAGTGGTATCCACATGATGGATCTCTAGAGCGAAACTCCTCCAATCTGATCTTGCAACTCTTGCTCGGAGGGAGGGAGGAGAATAAGAGGTGGTGGCTAAAGCTGTAACCTATCAACCATGAGTCTCCCCTCCAATTTATAGAGAGCCACCAAAACCCTAGGGCTCCTTGCTTAGTGGGTATTGGATCTCCATCCAATAACCTACTAACCTTGCATTATTGGATCTCTATCCAATAATCTCCTTACGCCTATAATTGGACCTTAATCAAGGAGCCCATCAACATAGGATCTCATCTAATGAGAATATGGGCTAATTGGATCTTCATCCAATCCTTTATTCGCTGAAGCATCCACCATATATATATGACCCTCTAGGCACGATACCGAGCTGGCCGTGAGTCACTCCCATCAGAACTTCTTCTGATATAGTGAATTATTATCCCCATAATAATTCACTCGAGTCATCGACTATGGACGTACTAGGCCACTACGCTATAGTCCCCAAACGGTATAGGGGGATCAAATCTATCAGTTGTCTGTCCACAGTTACCATGTATCTATAATCCCTTATCCAAATAATATCTCAGAGATCATATATTGGACATCGTACTGTCATGTCACATACGGAATCAATTTGTCTTGCTCTATTCGAATTCTATCGGAGAACTCCTCTCTCAATCTGAATTACTCTAGCCAGGGATTTGTCTGAGCAAGCACATATGGGATATTCCTCTCGTGATACCGAGAGTGGATGATCCTTTATTAACACTCATACCTTCATAAGGTTGGCTACCAATCTCGATAACCAACTATACTAGATCTGAAACTTTCCAAACCTATAAGTCTGGCGTTAAAGAAAGGAGTACTCATGCAAGACATCTTTGGTGTCTCAAGTCTAAGGACCATATATATAACTAGGACTATAGAATCGCTGTCTGATATTAGGTATCATTAACCATACAACATTCTATACACGGATCAATCAGTGAACTCATTCTCCAATGAGCACTTGTACTATATCCTTAGTGTCTCCAGACAAGTGCCTACGAGACCAGCCGCCTCCATCATATAGACGGGTATATAGTGCACCGATCTGTCCAGTTATCTCAATGTCCCTCTTAAATAACCTATGACTGGGATTATTTATGATCTGTGTTTAAAGGTAAATCGATCTCATTATCGTGATCTCATCACAATCCGACTCCCATTGCACAGAACCAAGGACATCACAATATATATGTAACAGATAATATGAGAATATGTCAATATTAATCATAAGCAAAAAGATCATACAGCGTATCACATGTGCCATCACTCAATTGATTGGCTTGTAGGGCACCTGTAACCAGCAGGAGCTCTATAGATTTTGACCCTTGAGGGGGATCAATCCTTGGAACGTTGTAGGGGTTCCTCCCTCCTAGACTCGGCACAAGATTGAAATAAAATAGATAATTGCTTGATAAAAAGAGGTGGAGGCTATATTCTTATATAGGGCTCCAAACCCTAGCCCTAGGGGGTGTTTGCCTAACAAAAATTACTTTTTTGCCCCTTTTATAGCCTACCTGCCTTAGAGGGAACAGGTGGCGGCTAGGTTGGCTCTATAACCGACCTAAGCTGAGGGAAACCCTGGCCAACCAGCCAGTAAAGGGGGCGACAACTATTAAACCCTAAGACCCCAATCTAAACCCTAACCACACTTCTTTATAGGATATAAGTGGCTAGGTGGGGTTTTATTATAATCTAACAGGGTTTTATTGATTACTTCTAGGGAGATTAGGACTCAACCCTGCTGGAGTCCTATCATCAAGTTCCTCAAGGGCATATCATCAAATCAGACTCAACTTGTAATGATAGTGATGACTTAACTATATATCATGGTTGGTTAAGTCTCTCGAGACCATGATGGTTCGGAGGCGGAACAGGATGGCAATCACAATGAGTTGTGATTGACAAGAGTTACCCACCTTTTTGGGCTTATTGTGATTGGTCGAGTCTCTCAAGGCTACACTAAGATGCCAATTGGATCCAGGTCTCCACTAGAAGTTTGTCAGAGACTTTCGTTTCACTTATCGAGATTATCGCGTGATTCACCAAAAAATTAGTTATTTATTATTAATTTTCTGTGAAATCTGTATGTTATTTATTCATGCTACATCTTGTTTATTGAAAACATGTTGCTTGTGTTGGGAAACCCATGGGAACATCACATGCGTAATAGAAGAAAGAAAGCAAAATAGGTTTCTCACGTGCATCAATTCATCGTGCAAAGATTGGTGCGTGAAAAAAACTCAAAAACCAAAAACTACAATATTTGAGAGATTGATTACCTAGGGAGATCGTATATCCATGAAATTTTATATCTAGATAGAGAAAAAAAGGTCAAGCATCATCCTCTCTAGCAGTATCTATATGATGGATGGTTACAACAATGCTCCTCCAATCACTGCCAAACTCTCGCAACTCTTACGCACCTTCTCGCAACACTCGTGGAAGAAGATCACCTATCTTCTTCATTGCCCTCTCATAGTAGAAAGGGCCTAGTCAGCTAAGAAAATGAGGGAGGGAGGAAAATAAGATGGGGCGACCAAAGGTGCAGGCTATCATCTATGTGTCACCCCTACCTCCTATTTATAGAGAGCCGCCATAAAACCCTAATGGATACTACCATTATTAATCCTTTATTGACACTCAATTACCTTCGTAAGGTTGGCTACCAATCCCGATAATCGGTTATACCCGATCCGGAACTTTCTAAACCTGTAAGTCTGACGTTAAAGAAAGGAGTGTACTCAAACAAGACATCCTTTGTATCTCAAGTCTAATGACCAGATGCATAACTAGGACTATGAAATCGCTGTCTGACATTATGTATCATTAACTATACATCATTTATAAGCAGATCAATCAGTGAACTCATTCTCCAATGAGCACATGTATTGTATCCTTAGTGTCTCCACATAAGTGGCTATGCCTCCATCAAATGGACAGATATATAATACATCTGTCTATCTAGTTATCTTGATGTCCCTCTCGAGTAACCTATGATCATGATTATTTAGGATCTTTGTTCGAAATTGAATCAGTCTCATTATCGTGATCTCATCACAATCCAATTCCTATTGCACAGAACCAAGGACATCACAATATATATTCAACAGATAATATAATGTTAGAATATACTAATAAATAATAATATAAAAAGACTATGCAGTGTGTCACACGTGCCATCACTCATGTGATTGGCTTGCATGACACCTGTAACCAACATCTCACTTGACCTAAAGTCAATCACCTATGTGTTTGATCCCCATCAAACACCTATGATGCTCATGCTAGTTATAGGAGCCTTGCAAGTCAATCATGAGAGTGATAGCATGTGTGACATGCTGCATAATCTTTTTATATCGTTATTATTTTTGGTATATTCTCATATTATATTATATATTGAATACATATATTGTGATGTCCTTGGTTCTTTGCAATGGGAATCAGATTATGATAAGATCACGATAATGAAATCGATTTGCCTTTAAACACAAATCTAAATAATCCCAATCATAGGTTTCGTAAGTGGGACATTAAGACAACCGGACAGGCCAGTGTGCTATATACTTGTCCATATGATGGAGGTGGTTGGTCTCATAGCCATTTGTATAGAGACACCAAGGATATAGTACAGGTGCTCATTGGAGAATGAGTTCACTAATTGATCTGCTTATAGAATGCTATGTGGTTGATGATATCTAATGTGAGACAGTGATTAGACAGTGATATCTAATCTGTAGTCCCAATTATGTATCTGGTCCTTAGACTTGAGATACCAAAGAAGTCTTGTTTGAGTACTCTTTTCTTTGACGTTAGACTTATAGGTTTAGAAAGTTTCAGATCTGGTAAAATCGGTTATTGGGATTGGTAACCAACCTTACAAGGGCTATTGAGTATCAATATAGATTATCCATTCTTGGTATCATGAGAGAAATATTCATGTGCTCTCGATCAGGCAAATCCTTGATCATGATGTTCGAATTGAGAGAGGAGTTCCCCAAGAGAATCCGATTAGAGCGAGACTCAAATGAATTTCGTATGTGGCTTGATAGTACCATGCCCAATATATAATCTCTGAGATATTAGATAGATGAGGGACTATAGATACATGATAACTGAGGATAAGCAAGTACAATGGATAAGATCCCTTATATCATTTGAGGATTATGGCGCAATGGCCTAGTATGTCATAGCCGATGAGTTAAGTAAATTATTATGAGATAATAATTCACCGAGTCATAAGGAGTTATGATAGGTAGGACTCATAGGTTGCTTGGTATTAGGCCTAAAGGATCACACATATATGGTAGATGCTTTAGCAAATAGAGGATTAGATATGAGTTATCTAATTAGCCCCTATTCTCATTAGATGAGACCCTACATTAATCGACACCTTGTATGAGGCCCAATTAGGACAAAGAAGATTATTAGTAGAGATCTAACAAGCTAAGATTAATGGGTAATTGGATACTGATCTAATACCCACTAAGTCGGGATCCATTAGGGTTTTGGTGGCTCTCTATAAATAGGAGACTAGGACAGCTCTTATGTTATCAGGCTACAACACCTTTGGCCATTCTCTCATATTCTCCTCTCCTCGCTCACCTTCTTAGCTGACCAACCCCTCTCTAGTGCGAGAGAGTAGCAAAGAAGATAGAGGATCTTCTTCCATGTTTATTACGAGAAGCTGCATAAGAGCTATGAGATTTGTGGCTGTGATTGGAGGAGTATCGCTATAGCGGTCCATCATATGGATACCGCTAGAGAGGAGGATGTTTGACATCCTTCATCCTCTCCATCTCGATCTGAAAAATAGGGATATATGATCTCCCTCGGTAAATAATCTCTCATACATTATAGTTTTCAGCTTTGTGATTTTTTCACACACCAATCTTTGCACGATGATTTTGATCTATATGGGAAATCAGATTTATTTTGATCTTCCACTACACGTGTGATGTCCCACTTGGTTTCCCAGTAGTGGTATCAGAGCCAAGGTTATTTATGCAAAAGATTAGTTTTAAATTGCGAGTGATGAGATTGAAATGCATAAATTATTTTCTACGTACCTAGCTGCAATTTTTCGTGGTTACTAGAACTGGATAATGCCTTATCTCACTAAAAAGAGGTGTTGTAGAGAGGTGATCTAAGGTTCTTTATTGTCAAAATTGTTGGCAAAAAGGGTAGCAACTGTTGCTTCCCTTGTGGCACAACCAAAGGTTGCTTGCAACCTTAGCCGAGAGCAAGGCTGTTGCTCTCAGCCTGGCCGAAGGCTACAAGGCCAAGAGCAGCAACCTCTCGGCCATGGCAGTGGGTTTCCTAGCCGTAAGGGGCTATTTGGGTGGCTAGGGTTTCTGGCCATGGAATAGGGGAAATTATAGCCATCGGATGGGTGCAAAAGGAGCTCCTTGGGGGCTAGGGTTTCCTGGCCTCCAAAAGTTCCCCTATGGCTAGGGACTCCTAGCGACTAGGGTTTCCTAGCCACACAAAGAGTATCTCTATCTGCCATATTAGGAACCTTATGGTAGGGTATCTAAATTTTTTTGAAATAATTAATTAAATAATTTAATAATTATTTATTATCTAGTAATCCTCCATGATGATGTGTACATGTAATGTATGATGGATAGATGATCATGAGTCATGTGATGTGATGTGTGTATATGTGATTATTATTATTATTGGGCCTGCGAGCCTTTGTTTTTCTCATTTATTGTTGGGCCTGCATACCTATGATTTTTGTAATTACATGATGAGGTGTGGCAAGAGCGTGGACATGATAGCAGGACCCACAATACCGTGACGGGAGATCACGATGCATGATGATGCAGTGAGGATCCAACGGAGCCAATGATGATGAGATGAACTATTACAAGGCATGTAGATACACCGATGCACACATAGATCCTATTATGTATGATTAGGCCCATTGGCTCGGACTTAATTATATTAAGTGATGACTCATGATCATCCAATGTGGCTTGCATTTGTGATGTGTTATATATATACATATATATATATATATATGTATATATATATATATATATGTATACATACATATATATATATGTACATATATGTATGTATGTATATATATATATGTATATATATATGTATACATACATATATATATATACATATATGTATATATATATATATATATATATATATATATATATATATATATATATATATATATATATATATATATATATATATATATATATATATATATATATATATGTGTGATGTAGATATATATATTAAATATGTATGTGTGTGACATGAGGTATTAGGAGACCGATACAAAACGAAAATCCCTCCTATGATAATATTCATGTGGCTTTCCATCGTTATAGGAAGAAATTGAATCATGACATAGGTGAGTTGGTCGAGTCTCTCGAGGCTTACCTATCTACGTGATCGAGATCTTGCCTACGACATAGAGATGTCATTGGTGACCTGAGGACATAATATGCTTGATCGAGTCATTCGAGGGTATATCATCAATTCAAACTTATCTTATAATGATGGTGATGACATAACTGAATTTCATGGTTGGTCGAGCAATCGAGACCATGAAGATTCTGATGTCGAACTTGATGGGAATCATGAGTTGTGATTAGCAAGAGTTGCCTACCTTTTAGGCTTAGTGTACTTGATCAAGTCACTTGAGGTTGCACTAAGACGCCAATTGGATCCCGATCCCCACTAGAAGTTTGTTGGAGACTTAATTTTTACATGCCGAGGGTGTCACATAATTATCCAGAAAAATTAGTGGGAGCAAATTAAGATAGAAGTCCATATCTTAATTAGTTTTTTTATAGAATTTACATGTTATTTATGCTATATCTTGTTTGTCAAAAATATATCGCTCTCAAACCCCCTTTGTGGCATACTTGATGCCAACCGCCTCACTGGTCCAAACTATACGGAGCTCCATAATTTAAGAATTATTTTTATAACGAAGAAAATTGCTTATGTCCTTGACACGATTGTGCCCATACCAGAAGAAAGGGCAAGCGAGGATGAGATCACTCGCTATATGAAGTATATAGACAATTTCACATTGGTAAAATGCTACATGTTGGCCTCCATGACTCCTGAGTTACGGAGGCAACATGAGAGCATGGATGTCAATTTCATCCTTTTTCATCTCCGCCAACTATTTGAGGAACGAGGAAGAACTCAAATATATGAGATATCCAAGAGTCTCTTCTGAGCCAAGATGACAGAAGGGGCGTCGGTTCAGAACCATGTCCTGAAGATGATAGAGTAGATCGAGAAACTCACAGGTCTAGGAATAGTCCTAGACGATAACCTATGTGTCGATCTTATATTACAGTCCCAACTAAATTTCTTTTCCTCACTTCATCATGAATTTTAACATGAGCAAGTTTGAGGTGACTCTATTTGAGGGAAGCTGAGAGTGCCATCAAGAAAGAGAAGCCAGTTCTCTATATTGGTGATACTAAGTAGAAAAGGAAGGCTAGTAAGACCCTTAAGAAGGGCAAGGATAAGGAAAGATCGGGTAAGACAATGGTTGCTAAGAAAGACCCGACAAAGGATAAATGATCATGCTTCCACTACAACATAGACGAGCATTGGAAGAGGAATTGTAAGTACCTTGCAGATAAGCTGAAACAAAAGCTTGGAGAAGCTTCAGGTTCCGACAAGATCTAGGAGATTGGTCAGAGGCGAGATAGACCTCAAGATAGGCAATGGAGCAAGAATTGTTGTAGTTGCCATTGGGGAGGTCACCCTACATCTACCTGGTGGAGCTATCATTGCATTGGATATATGCTATTTTGTTCCCTCTATTATCAAAGATATTATTTTCATTTCTTGTTTGATAATTAGTGGATATAAGTTAGTTTTTGAGAATAATAATAATTTAATAATTTTGGATGATGAGATCATCACTAGAGAGACCTTAATAAATAGCATATATATGTTAGGCACTTCTCTACACATCATGAATATAAATACGTCCAAGAGGAAATAAAATGAGATGAATAATGCATACTTATGACATTATAGGCTAGGTCATACATATATTTGAGAGAATGATTGAAAGCTTGCAAACCTTGCCTTCGTGGAAAGATAACCAACTCTCCTTTAGTGAAACTGGAGAGAGAGCCACTGAGTTATTGGAACTCATACATAGTGATATATGAGGTCCCATGTCGAGTCAGGCTATAGGTGGTTACTTATACTTCATTACATTCACTAATGATTTCTCTAGGTATGGATACATGTACTTGATGAAGTACAAGTTCGAAGCTTTTAAGAAATTCAGGAAATATAAGAATGAAGTAGAGAACCAGATTAGAAAGAGTATTAAGAACTTTCGATCAGATCGAGGAGGAGAGTACTTGAGTACAGAGTTCACCCATTTCTTTAGGAACCATGAGATTATATCCTAGTGGATGCCTCTTTATACACCTCAGCTCAATGGTGTATCAAAAAGGAGGAATCATACGCTATTAGACATGGTGCAGTCTATGATGAGTTTCACTGACGTACCCATCTTATTCTGAGGATATGCCCTAGAGACCGTAGCTTATCTTCTGAATAAAATTCTATCAAAGTCGGTAGTATCTATATCATATGAGATATGGAAAGGAAAGAAGTTTGATCTTAAGATGGTTAAGATTTTGGGTTGTCCTGCCCACGTTAAAAGACAACCCCAACAAGTTGGAATCAACGATAGAATGGTGTCAAATTGATGGAGATGCTAAGGAGACTTTGGGGTATTATTTCTTTCATCCCGATTACCAAAAGGTCTATGTTGCCAAGAGAGTTGTGTTCCTTAATAAGAAATACATTCTTGGTGGGAACAGTGAGAGAAAGATAGAGTTGAGCGAGGTTGGAGAACCTAGCTCAAGCACCATTCCAGAGTCCGAGTCTGTTCAGATACCCAGTATACAAGTTTCAACTTTACACAGATCTAGCAGAGTATCTCATCCTCCTGAAAGATATGTGGGATATATCAATGGAGATGACTCTCAGGATGTTGATCCTCATACCTACAAGGAGGCTATTATGAGTATAGACTCCGGAAAGTGGCAAGAGGCCATGAATTATGAGATGGATTCCATGTACTCCAACAAAATTTAGAACCTTGTGGATTCACCTAAGGGTATCATACCTATCGGTTGCAAATAGATCTTTAAGAAGAAGATGAGAGTGGATGGAAAGGTGGAGACATATAAGGCAAGGTTGCTAAAGGATATCATCAAAAGCAATGAGTTAACTATGATGAAACTTTTTTACCCATAGCCATACTTAATTCAATTAAAATTCTTTTGGCTATTACAGCACATTATAACTATGAGATCTAGTAGATGGATGTGAAAACTACATTCCTCAATGACAACCTCAAGGAGGAGGTGTATATAATACAGCCAGAGGGATTCATATCCAAAAAGAGTCCAGATAAAGTGTGCATGTTGCTCAGGTCCATTTATGGATTGATGCAAGCTTCCTAAAGTTAGAACATAAGATTTGATAAGGCGATTAGATCTTATGACTTTGTTAAGAATAAATATGGGCCTTATGTGTACAAGATGGTAAGTGGGAGTGTTATCACCTTCTTAGTGCTATATTTGGATGATATCATAATTAATGGGAATGCTCTCCAGAGTAAAGGCTTGGCTATCTAAAACTTAGGGGAAGTATCCTATATTTTAGGGATCCGGATCTATATAGATTGATCCAAGAGGATGCTTGGCTTATCCCAGTCCAGGTACATAGATTTTATTTTCAAAAAGTTTGGCATGGAGAATTTGTAGATCTCATACCGATGAGACATATAATATCACTTTCTAGGAGTATGTCCTCAAAGATTCCTGAAGAAAGGGCAGACATGGATAGGGTATCATATGCCTCAGCGATTGGATCTATCAGATATGTTATGCTATGTATCAAGCCTGCTATAGCTCATGCTCTAAGTGTCACGAGCAGGTATCAGGCAGATCTAAGTTTAGAACACTGGAAGGTAGTAAAGTGTATTCTTAAGTACTTTAGAAAGATTAGGATCTTTTCCTAGTATATGGAGGAAGTAGCCTCCATGTTGAGGGCTACATGGACTCGAGTTTCTAATCTGACATTGATGATAGCAAGTCGAACCCAGGGTATGTTTTCACACTGAATGGAGGAGCAGTAAGCTAGAAGAGTTTTAAGCAAGATACTACTGCTGACTCGACTATAGAACAGAATACATTGATGCAACAGAAGCAACAAAGGAAGGGGTATGGATGAAAAAGTTTGAGACCCTAACTTAGATGGGTCCTAAGCTCAATAAGTCAAGGAGTCAATTATGTCTTGAGTCATGTAATATCCCCCTAATCTTGTCATCATCTCCTTTGATTGAGGCGTCGGCTAGGGTTTTTGGGGAAGGAGTCTTGAAGCCTTAGGCTTCTAACCATCGCCCCCTTTACTTAATAGTCGACTAGGATTTGGAGCCCTATATAAGCATGTAGCCTCTACCTATTTTAGATAAGCAAGGAGGAACCCCTACAGTGAAGGGTTGATCCCCCTCAAAGATCAAATCTCCAAAGAATTCCTCTAGGATTATATCATCTGGTATCAAAGAAGCGATCTTGTTGACCTTGCTACCATCTCTGCCGCCTCCATTAGCTAAACAATTCCCATAATTGCTCTAGACATTTCCATCTCGACTATCATGTCTCACCGCAGATCAAATCAATCTACTGCTGCCACCACCAATTGCATCAAAAATATGGTATTTTCCTATCACCAATACCTTTTGCTGCTATAATTTTCTATCTACAAAATACCAAAAAGAAGTTTTGATCTATCCCTTGTTGTGAATTTCTTTTGTCGTAAAAGTTATCATCTTTGCGAATGAAGGGTTGCCGTAGAAAATTTCAGTTGCGTATAGTGCTCTTGATTCGATCTATTTGATATCCTTTTTGGACGAAATTTCTCACACGTCTCACAGATTATTTTGGTTTTCATTTGTGGTTTTTCTACTAAGGAATTCATCTCTGAAATCATCCAATCCTCTATTCGCTGAAGCATCCACCATATGTGTGTGACACTCTAGGCCCGATACTGAGCTGACCATGAGTCGCTCTCATCAGAACTCCTGATATAGTGAATTATTATCTCTATAGTAATTCACTTGACTCATCGAAATGGACATACTAGGCCACTATGTCATAATCCTCAGATGGTACAAGAGGATCGAATCCATCAGACTTGTCTATCCATAGTTACCGTGTATCTATAATCCCTCATCCAATTAATATACTAGAGACCATATATTGGATATGGTACTGTTAGGTCACATACGAAATTGGTTTGTCACCGGATTTCTCTCTCAATCCGAATGATCCTGGCTAGGGATTTATCTAAGCACATATGGGATATTTCTCTCGTGATATCGAGAGTGGATGATCCTCTATTACCTTCAAAAGGTTGGCTACCAATCCTGATAACCAACTGTACTAGATCTGGAACTTTCCAAACCTACAAGTCTGACATCACAGAAAGGAGTACTAATACAATGCATCCTTAGTGTCTCAAGTCAAAGGAGTATTCATAAAAGGCACCTGCAACTAGCACCGGCAACCTCCGACATTCCCTGCGGTGAGTCTCACGATCTTCCTCCGATGATCTCCCGACATGTTCCTATCGATCTTCCTGATACATTCGGTGAAGTCCTAGCAACTCCCAGCGAGCTCCCACCGTATCATCTAAACCTTGGCCTAATGCCTAAGCTTGATCTTGGGTCTATGTCTAATCTGTAACTCCTTTTTACCGTCATAGATAAACCTACACGATGCTAACTATAACTTAATTAATTACAATCAACATGGCGACAAATCCACTTCAAGATATTCCCAACTCCCGACAAGTCTTTCGGCTATCCCCGACAATATTCCTACGAGTCTCGATCTTTTTCGGACGAACTCTATTGCACCATCTTGGCAAGCTCCCAATACCCCCGGCGAGCTCCCAATGCACTCCAGGCGAGTTCTCAACCACATCATCCAAACCCTGGCCTGATGCCTAGACTTGACTTTGGCCAACCTCTGATTATAATCTTCTCTCTACGTAGTTAATCCTATATCAATCAACTCTAACAACTATGTTAGATCAAGCACTCATCAATTGATTTCATCATCAAAATTTAAGATTCAATAGGTACAACCACCGAGAATCCTGGAAAAGTGATTCCCTCCACTTTTTCAATCCCATCTTGTACCTTAATTGACGAATTCCCTGGTCAACTAATTGAGCTCAACCTAAGCTCAATCCACTCCCTAAAGTGGACCCGGTTTGCCTCACTTTAGTTAATTTAGATCTCTTCCAAATCTAACTCATGTAAGACTCAACCTTAACTGATGATAACTATGACTTAATTAATTATAATCATCATGGCCAACAAATCCAATTCAAGACCTTCCTAACTCCTAGTAAACTTTTCGGCTACCCCCGATAATCTTCCAGCGAGTCTCTCCGTCATCTTTCGGTGAACTCCCTTACGTCATCTTGGTAAGCTCCCGATCTCTTTCGGCAAGCTTCCGGTGAACCCCCGGCAAGCTTCTAATACCCTCGGCGAGCTCCCGACGCACTTCAGGCCAATTCCCAACAACATCGTCCTAACTCTGGCCAGATGCTTAGACTTGACTTTGACTAAACCTTTGATTGTAATTTTCTCTCCATCATAGTTAATCCTACATCAATCATCTCTAGCACACATGTTAGATCAATAACCCATCAAATGATTTTATCATCAAAATCTGAGATTCAACTAGTTATGCATCTGGTCCTTAAACTTGATTCACCAATGATGCCTTGTGTGAGTACTCTTTTCTTTGACGTCGAACTTATAAGTTTGGAAAGTTACAGATCAGGTACAGCCGGTTATCTGGATTAATAACCAACTATACAATGGTAATTGAGTGTCAACAAAGGATCATCTACTCTTGGTATCACAAGAGGAATATCCTGTATATGCTTGCTTAGACAAATTCTCAACCAGAGGAGATTATTGGATAGAGATCCAATAATCCGAGGTTAGTGGATAATTGGATGGAGATCCAATACCCACTAAAGCAAGATCCCTTATGGTTTTTATAGGTGGATCTCTATAAATAGGAGGGGCGACATACATAGGTGATAGGCTGCACCCTTGGCTGCCCCCTCCTATTCTCCTCATCTCCCTCACCTTCTCAACGACCAGCCTTCTTAGGCATGAGAGGGCAGCAAAGAAGATAGAGAATCTTCTTCCAAGTTTGTTACGAGAAGCTATCCAAGAGTTGCGAGACTTGGGGCTGCGATTGGAGAAGTATTACTATAGTGATCCATCATATGGATATTGCTAGAGTAGAGGACACTTGACCCCCTTCATCCTCTCCATTCGGATTTAAAAAAATAAGGATATACGATCTCCCTAGGTAAATAATCTCACATATGATATAATTTTTTGATTTTACGATTTTCTCGCACCAATCTTTTCACGACGATTTTGATCTACCTAGGAAATTGGTTTTTTTTTTTTATCTTCCACTGCACATGTGATGCTTTGATTTGGTTTCCTAGTGACTCCAACGGCCTCAGCCCTGACCAGGTTCATAGGGGACTCCATCTCTCCCTTGGCACCATCACCCTACTGGTCGCCATCAGGGAAGAGCCAAGGTCTAAAACCATGATGGTTACCTTTATGGTGGTCGAGCTCCCTTCAGCATACAATGTCATCCTTATCGCCCGATCCTCAACAAGCTAAAAGTGGTCATCTCCACCTACCATCGAGCAATGAACTTCCTGACCCGAGTCGGGATCGAAGAAGTAAGGAGCGACCCTCAAGAATCAAGATAGTACCTGACGGCTATCACGCTGCCAAAAAAGTAGAAACTGGAACTGCCCTAGGCCAACCCCCGAGATGCGGCTGGAGCACCACTTTCAGAAAAAGTCGATTGAACAAGATCATGAACATCAGATCTATGCTTCCAAAAAAATATCAAGTCCGACTCATCAGCTTCCTGACAAAGAATGCTGACGTCTTCGCCTAGTCACCAAAAGACATGCTAGAGATCGATCTTAAGGTTTGACAGCACCACCTAAATATCTTCCCTGAGACATGACCGGTGAAACAAAATTCATAGCCGAGGTGAAATACCCTCAACGGTTATCTAATGTAGTTCTCATAAAATAATCTAGCAGAAGCTAGAGGATGTGTGTTAACTACACTGATCATAATCAAGTATGCCTAAAGAATTGCTACCCCCTCCTGAGGATCAACCAATTAGTGGACATAACCTCAAGACACGAACTCCTCACATTCATGGATGCTTTCTCGGGCTATAAGTAAATCTGAATGGCTCCTGAAAACTAAAAACATACCGTCTTCATTAAGGACTGAGGAGTCTACTACTACAAAGTCAAGCCCTTCGACCTAAAGAATGCTAGAGTGAGTTACCAGAGGATGGTCAACTAGATGTTCAAGCACTAGATCAAGAGAAACATGAAAGTGTACGTCGATGATATGATCGTTAAGAGCAAAGTCACTAACACTCACCTGGCGGACCTAGCTAAGATGTTCTAAACACTCAAGAAGTTCGGCATGCACCTTAATCTTGCCAAGTGCATCTTCAGGGTTAGTTCCAGGAAGTTCCTTAGCTTCATCATCCATTAGAGAGTGTAGACGCAAATCCCGAAAAGATTCAAGCTATAACCGAGATGCAATCACCCTGCTCGGTCAAGGAAATCTAGCATCTTACCGGAAGACTAGCCCCTCTTAACCGATTCCTATCTTGGTCGAGGGACAAGTGCCTTCTCTTCTTCTGAGATCTAAAGCGCTCCAAAGACTTTAAATGAACTTTGGAATGTGAATCCTTTAGGAAGTTGAATGTGCACCTCGCCCAACTATCACAACTCACTCCGGCCATCTCAGGCGAGCCGCTCAACCTCCACCTTGTAGCCTTTGAGCACGCAGTTGGCTCAGTCCTAGTCCAAGAAGGTTGGGAGCATAGCGACCCATCTATTATATCAACCACATCTTCAACAAACCCAAGGAACAACACCCTTCGATCGAGAATCTAGAGTTGGCTCTGGTGCAGGAGGTCATAAAGTTGTGCCCCTACTCCTAGGCTAATACAATAAAGGTGGTGGCCAACTGCACAAGCTTGCTCTCTACTTCGAGTTCAAAGTAACCAATAAAGAAGCCGAGTATGAATCACTTCTGTTGAGGCTATGCTTGGCCCTAGAATTACATGTGAAAGAGATTGAAATCTTCAGTGACTCCCAGTTAGTGGTAAGCCATATCAACGAGGACTACAAAGCTCATGATGCGACTATAGTGAGATACTTGTCCAACGTGCACTGACTCGTCAATCGCTTCCAACACCTCTCGATGATAAGGGTCCCTTGGACGAAAAATGTGCAAGTCGACACATTGGCTAGGCTGGCCTCGATGCGCAAGACGAGGGAATACCCCTCGGAAATCAAGATGCTCTCTTCCAAACCATCATAACTTGGGATGTCACCACAACCGAAGTCGCGCCAAACTGGATGGAGGGGATTCTCCACTATAAGAAGGATAGGACATTACTCATCGACCGGGTCACCTCTTGCCGACTAATGCGGACTCAGGCCTAGTATTACGAGATGAACAGCCAGCTCTACCATAGATCATTCAGCCAACCCCTTCTTCGGTGCCTAGTGCCCATGGAAACCGAGATGCTTCTGGCCAAGGTTCATGAAGGCATTTGTGGGGAGCACATTGAGACACTAGTGGGGAGCACATCGAGACACTATAACCTATTATTGGTCGATCATACGTTGAGAATGATTCTGACCACGGAATCTGAGATGGTTTTGGCCGAGATTTATAAAGTCGCATTGACCCTAGACTTCAAAATCCTCATACAAGGCTATTATTGGTCGACCATGCATCGAGACACCATAACCTACATGCAACGAAGCTCGCAATGCTAGGGGCATGCTTGGGTGCAACATCATCTCACAGTTCCCCTCATCACAATCGATAATGCATGGCCTTTTGCCCAATGGGGAATAGACCTCCTCAGTCCCTTCCCTCCCGTCTCAGGACAATGGAGGTTTCTCATAGTCGGGGTGGATTATTTTACCAAGTGGTTCAAGACTGAACCACTGGCATCCATCACCAAGAAGCAAGTTACGTGGTTGGTCTGGAAGAACAGCATACCGAGGGCATTCATCACCAACAATGGGGCTCAATTTAACAACTCCAAGTTCAAGGAGTTCTGTCAATCCTACGGAATTAACTGAGGTTTAGCTCGATGGCACACCCCCAGATCAATGACTTGGGCGAGGTGACCAACCAAGTCATACTTGAAGGCCTTAAAATAAGGGTCGTCAAGGCCCATGACATATGGGTCGACGAACTGTCAAGCATTCTATGGTTATCCTGAACTACACCAAAAACCACCACGGGTGAATCACCATTCAGCCTAGCGTTCGGGACCAAGGCAGTGCTCCCACTTGAGATGGATTTTCAACTCTCTGGGTCAAGAACTTTGAAGATAGCAAGTTAAAAGAAGGGCTTCGAGCCAACCTTGACCTTGCTAATGAACGGAGGATCGAGTCACACCTATGTGCCTTGGCATATAAGAAAGTCATGGCGCGACATCATAACTGAAGGGTCCAACCATGCCAGATCAAGGTTGATGACCTTGTTTTATGCAAGACCGAGATCAGCAACCCAACCCATGCTTGAGTCAAGCTTGCACCAAACTGGGAGGGCCCTTACCGAGTAACCGATGTGGTCCAAGATGGAACTTACCATCTTGAGACCATCGAAGGAGGTTGGCTACTAAGGACAAGGCATGTCTCCAACCTAAAGAAGTACTATCCATAGACTCAATGGAAAAAAGACATCAATCAGAGACAAGTATCTGAAAATGTATGTTTTCATTTCATAAGCAAAAGATTTACTTAGTAAGTTAGGTTGGGTATTACATCTGAGCAATAGGACCCAACCGGTTACAAAAAGACAAAATGGCAAAATCCTTCCCAAGGCATCCCTCACACTTCTGGAGGGTCGGTGCTAGCATCGAATGGGACCTCATCCATCGACATGTTGTTGTCCTTAGGAAGGGTGGCGAATAGGTTATCTTCAATTTCCAAGTCAGGGTACCTTACCTGAAAATGAGCCAAAGTGACCCAATACTCATACTCGTAGGTCACCTGCCCTAACCATTACAGCTGAGCTTGAAGTCAATCTTGACTCCTTGTACTCGACTGGTGTCCCCTTCACCTTCTTGGGCACTACTAGTTGCTACTTGGCCAAGGACTCCTTAGCTTTTTGGGCCTTTGACTGAGCTGCCTCCAGATTTTCATGATAGGTCCAATAGCTCATCCTCTAGCATTTAGTTCCTATCTCAGGTCTCCTTTAATTGCCACTAGGACTCCCCAAGGTGCTGCTTGAGCTCCTCGCATCGCTGTTTGGACTACCCGAGCTCAGCCTTCAATCGTTCAACCTTCGCTTCCAAGTCAGTGGCTCGTTGCTCGACCACCGCTATAGCCATAGGACTGGGTCCGTCCTTCAACTCTTGGACCTCATGGCGAAGGCCGATGATCTTGTTGCCCATATAGCTGATCACCTGACCTGGTCGATCTAGGCCATCATGTAGTGATGATTCTGTATGAATGAAGAAGACAAGTCAAAACCTGGATCAGGACTTCCCAAGCAAAGAGGGTGGGATCGTCCTTACCCAAACCATGGACTTGGCGGCCCGATCGATCAGCACCTCAGAGGGTGCACAATATAGTTGCCTCGCCAACGTCAAGCTCAGCACCTCCCAAGCGAACTCCAGGATCAATGACCCCTTAGCCTAAAAATAACTCTTGACCGTCAGCGAAGCCCGACATGGTGAAATCTAGGTGCTCCTTCTAGCAAGTTTGCAATGAAGAGCGCCCGGAAGGGTTTGTCCCTAGCACGCACCCAAGTTTGATGCAAGTTGCACATTGACTTGGGCCAAACTATTTTCTTGGCTCTCGAGTCCACACAGGGGTGGGGCATGCTCCTTGCCCAGGGCGCTTTTGGCCGTGGAACCTTCACCTCGAAAAGTGCATAACCTACTCGGACTCTTCATGCGACAAACACGGGGAAACATTATTGATGGCCTGAGATGATCACTCAAGGCCGAACCCCCATCCTTAACTATAGCTTATGAAGAAGTGGCGGGTCTTCCACCTTTTGTTGTTGGCCCCTCTCACCTTGAAACCACCTCGGGTGGCCTGGTGGTAGCTGCCTATCCCTTGCAAAGGCAAAAGCACATTGAGAAGAGGGTACAGGTTAGGACGATTCCTGCATTCCAGCATTCCTAGAGGGATGTGACCAAATAGCATCATGAGTTGAGCACCATCTGTGACAGCAAGATCTGCCACCACTCGAGGCAAGCCTCGATGACTAGGTGCAGCAGGAACCGAAGTCCCGCCTCGAGCACATCAATCGTTAACCCAAATCGTATGAGAACTGCCTGGACCAAGGAGCATGAAGTTCATAGTCGGACGGGATGTTGTTGCATTTCGAAGTCATTCGAGAAGCTGCCAGTCATGACCGAGTCACAATCATGAGACAACTTCATGATTTATAAGGCCTTCACGTCCATCGGGGATATGTCATCCGAAGATGAATTGACTACCTCTACTCTAGGACTACCCGAGTCGATGCCACAGTCTCGGGCGACGATCGACATGACAAAGAAGAAGAAGAAGAGAATGACATCTTGACCTGAATTGCTAATGATCAAGGAGAGGAAGGCCTAAGGCGGTGTGGAGGTGGAGTAGCTAAGCAAAATGAAGCCCTCACATCCAATGGAGGATTTATAAAGGGAACCCTACCACTTGACGCAACCCTTCGTCTCCCCAAGCGAGGGTAACAACTCATCTCACCATCATGATGCCTAGGCAAAAAGTGATAAAATATGAAGAGTATAAATCCCGTCAGTAGGTGGGACCGCCAAAATAAAGTTCCTGCCAACACCAAAGTTTCTTGCTAGCAAGCATCCCGCCAACACTAAAGTTTCTTGCTAGCAACATCCTGCCAACACCAAAGTTTCCCGTCGACAAGCATCCCGCCTGAAAACCCTACATCCCGCTAAGGATTTTTTATCCAACCTAGAAAGGACCACCTCGACAAGACAAATCATGAGCTCGAGTTATGTATCTTGACCAATCATGAGCTTGAGTTATGCATCTCAACCAATCATGAGCCCGAATTATGCCCCTCAATCAATTAGTGCCCGAGTTATGCATCTCGACCAGTCATGAGCCTGAGTTATGTCCCTCAGCTAGCTAATGTCCAAGTTATGAATCTCGGCTAGTCATGAGCTCGAGTTATACCTCTCGACCAACCAGTGCTCGAGTTACACATCTCAGCAAATCATGAGCCCGAGTTATGCCTCTTGGCCAACTAGTGCCCGAGTTATGCATCTCGGCTAATTACGGGCCTAAGTTATGCATCTCTGCCAATCATAAGCCCAAGTTACACCTCTCAGCCAAATCAATGCCTAACTTATGCATCTCAGCCAATCATAAGCCTGAGCTATATCTCGGTCAACCAATGCCCAAGCTACGCATCTCAGCCAGTCACGAGCTTGAGTTATGCCCCTCAACCTATTAATGCTTAAGTTATGCATCTCAGCCAGTCATGAGCCTGAGTTATGCCTCTCAGCCAAACCAGTACCGGAGTTATGTATCTCGTCGGCCAGTCATGAGCCCGAGCTATGCATCTCGACCGGTCACGAGCCTAAGTTATGCCCCTCAGCCAACTAGTGTCTGAGTTACACATCTTAGCCAATCATGAGCCCGATTTATGCCTTCAGCCAACCAGTGCTTGAGTTATGCATCTTTACCAATCACAAGCTCGAATTATGTCTCTCGGCCAAACCAATACCCAAGTTATGTATCTCGATTAATCATGAACCTAAGCTATGCATCTTGGCCAACCGATGCCCAAGTTACATATCTCGGCCAGTCATGAGCCAGAGTTATGCCTCTTGACCAACTAGTGCTTGATGTATGTAGCATAGCTAGTTATACATCTCAATCAAACTAGTGGTTGAATTATGCATCTCAGCTAGACATAAGCCCAAGCTATGCATCTCAGCCAACTAGTGTCCTATTATGCATCTTGGCCCGTTATGAGTTCGTTTTATGCCTCTCAGCCAACCAGTTGTGTAACTAGTGCTCGAGTCATGCATCTCGACCAAATAAGTATCCGAGTCACACACGTCCAATGGACAACCGCGCGCTCCGACCGATCAATGCCCGAGTTGCATGTCTCAGTTGTCTAGAGACTGCTAAGGTTGATTATGCCCGAATTATGCATCTCAACCGGCTATGAGCTTGAATAGGGTTAATGACAGAAGAATCTATGCACCCAAAGGAACCACGGAGGCTGATTATGCCCGAATTATGCATCTCGATAGGTTATGAGCTCGAATAGGGTTAATGACAGAAGAACCTATGCACCCGGAGGAAATACGGATCCAATTAGAGAAAGCATCAAGCCGTACCTCAAGCCCCTCTACGAGGAATTAGTGCTTATCAAAAAAACATTTGACTTAAAATTGTACAAATGAGAATATAATTCAAAAATCTGTTTAACTTGAAAGTGTGAGTAAGGTAGTGAGTAAAGTAAATCAGTAGCATATGCCAAGTAAAAGCAAGAATGAAATGCAAACTGATTTATAATAGTTCAGTCGTCCCGACCTACATCCACTCTTGATTCCTCTTCACTCGAGGCTACCGGCTTTCACTACCCATCTTCTTTCCAATGGGCAAAGATCAACTACCTTACAATACATCTCCTCGTACCAGGCTCAGGATAGAACATTTACAAACTCTTTCTCACAAGACCTCAACTCTCCTTAGAATGACTACTAAAATTGAGGAGGAAGAGACTCAAACACTAAGAGTTTACAACAGTCGCCTTGAGTCTTTCTTCTTATTTTGTGTCAGCATCTTCTTCTTTAGTTGTGGACATTCACTTTTGAAGTGCCCTAGCATTTTACTTTCATAGCAAGTTATTATGTCATTTTTAAGTTCATTTTATTCTTATATTCTTGTTTTATTAACTTTTTCAACTTTATTATGAGGAGTTTAAAGTCATCATCGTCACTTAAGCTTTCACTCGAGTGGCCTTCTTTTATTTTCAGCAATATCCTTCCTATTCTTTGGAAGGTTGTTCTCATGTTCGTCATGTGCCATCCTTTGATTCTTGAATTGTAGTTACTTTTGGATCCCAACTTTTGAGAAGAGAACTTAGAATTTTATTAACAAGTTCAAGATTAGTAAAAGATTTACCAAGAGATTTCAAACCATTAATAACATCTATAAAATGGGTGTACATATCACCAATGGTTTCGCTTGGCTTCATTTGAAACAATTCATAATTTTACACCAAAAGACTAATCTTAGACTCTTTAACTCTACTTGTGCCTTCATGTGTGACTTCAAGTGTGTGTCAAATATCATGTGCAGTTATATATATAGAAACACGATTAAATTTATTTTTATCTAAATCACAAAATAAAGCATTCATAGTTTTTGTATTTAAAGAAAATGATTTTTTCTCTATATCATTCCATTCATTTATTGGTCTAGAGGATTTTTAAAAATCACATTCAATAATGTTCCATAAATTAAAGTCTATAGAAATAAAAAAAAATCCTTATTTATGTTCTCCAATACATGTAGTCTGTCCCATTAAACATAGGAGGACGAGTGATAGAATGACCCTCTTGATTATTAACAAAAGTCATTTAGTCTCTGTTGGGTATAAAACCAACTGAGAGAAACTAAACTCTGATACCAATTGTTAGGATCGTAAATGACACTAATGGGTGAAGATCAACTACCCTTGTTACAACTTTTTCTTCTTTTCACAAACTCTTCCCTCTTTTATAAGAATTCCCTCACACATCTCCCTTAGGATAATCTCTAAGCTTTATGAGGAGGGAGTCAACACTTTAAGAGAGCTTACAACCTTAGTATCATAGGGTTTTTTGTTCTATTTTCTTACTCACTCAAGCAAGAATGAGTGGGGTATTTATAAGCCCCAAATGGCTTCAAAAATGAAGTCAAAATTTAAATTTTTTGGGTCTTCAAGGTACTAGTGGTACCACCGCCTATAGTAGGTGATACTACCGCTTGGCAAAGGTTAGGAGACTGAGCTTTGGTGGTATTACCGCCAGCCTAGGTGGTACCATTACCTGCAACATTAACTGCTGGCGGTACCATCGCCCAATCTAGGTGATAATATCGCCTGGTAACATGGGAAGCGTATACTTTACTTTCCAACTCATTGGTGGTTCTATCGCCTGATCCAACTGTGGGTCATTAAATGGGCCTCCCAATTGGCCCAAATCAGCTCCAATTAAAGCCCAACGGGCACTTAATTGAGTTAGCATTGTTACAACCAAAACTAACTCAATTTCAACCTAAACTATTTCGATCAAGACACAAACTATTACAAGCATGAATCTTATGTTATCTGGCATATCATTGGTTTATCCAGGCTTCATCCAAACCTTCGGCGTATCGTCGTCTCCTTCAGTGTATTGCATAATCAATTGGCATGTTGACCTCCCACAACATCTAATCTTCTTAACGCAATATTTGATTCTTCTGCTCGATGCCCAAACTCACGATACAAAATCTATCTTCTGACACATCGGCCAATCCTTCAGCCCCATGTCTAATCTCTGACATGATCCACTCCGACCTAACTTATGATTCACTTGCTTTAATCGATTTACCTTTCCATGATCAAAGTTAATCCTATGTCACTTAAACGCTCATTAGATTACGTCATCAATTGATTTCATCATCAAAATTTGATATTCAACAAGATCCAAAGTTAAATGGGTAACCAAAGCAAACCCCTCTTTCTTATAGGTATGTCTCAAAACAAGAGCTAGGAGAAAAAGATTGTATCTTGATAGTGGATGCTCAAGGCATATGAACAAAGATCCAACATACTTCTCAAAGCTACTAACTGAGATAGAGGATATGTCACCTTCAAAGATAACAACAAAGGAAAAAATCAATGGCATTAAATATTGGTGGCAAATCAAATATTTTAATTAAAGATGTTCTTTTAGTAAATGATTTGAAGCATAACTCATTAAGCATTAGTCAACTTTGTGATAAAGGAATAAAATATTAAATTTAAATCTAATGCTTGTATTATAGAAATACTAAATTAGAATAATTCTATGATTACTTTAATAAGTGATAATATTTATACTATTGATCTTAATGATTTTCATAATGAAACTTGCTTTTTGGTTTTAAACGATGATGCATGACTTTCACATAGGAGATTAGGATATGCAAGTATAAAATTAATCTCATAAATTGAAACTAAAGAACTTTAGTTATTTTTTAATTTTATAGGAATCTATCCATGTTGTTTTTTAATATATTTTTCGAAGGTAAGAAAAATGTTGATGATGACTTTTGAATTTTATTTGAATGAGAGTTCTCCTCTCCAAAGCAACTTAGATACATCTACTTCCAAAGAAACCTTACCAAGGATGGAAGTATATAGACTCACATCCTAAGGAGCTAATTATTGAAGATATATAAAAAGGTGTTTAAACTTGCTCTTCATTGAAATATATTTATTCAAATATATGAATCAAGATATTTTACTATTTATTCTCATATAATTATTTCTTTTTATTAAAGAAGAGATTTTTATAAAATGAATCATGATCTTTCACTTGGCTTATTGATATTCCTAACTTGAGATTTGTCTCGTATGAATCAAGAATTTTTACTAATTATTCTCATATGATTCCTTTTACTAAAGAGAAAATTTATCCAATCAAAATATGAGCCTCCACTTAACTTCTCAATATTCGAATTATTTTCGACCACTTGGTGTAGAAGAAATAGGTGGTTGTTTGCTGTTAACTGATCCTTCACCCTTGTCTTACACATTCGATACTACTTTGCTTTGGATAGTAGGCTTAGAATTTTTCCCTCTCGTATAACAATCTTTCGTCTCGTATCAAGAACCCTTTTCAAACTTTGATGCTTCTCCACTTTTGAAGCCAGTTTGCTCACATCATTCAACTGATCCTTCACAATTGCTTCTACTTTGGCAATCTTATATTTCAGACCTTATAAGTATCTTGCAATTGTTTGTTCTTCTAGTTCCACAAGCTCTCTTTTTAACATAAGATTGTCGAACTCTGCTGTGTACTCTACACTAATATCTTTTTGCTTGAAATTATGGATTTTAAGAAAGATCTTTTGCCTATAATTGTTAAGTAAGTATTTTTTTTTCAACTTCCTTTTCATTTTCACCCATGTCATGATCTTACTCTTCCCCTCACGTTCTCTTTGCTTCTTCATATTTTTCCATAAAAAAGATGCACTCCTTCCGAGCTTGAGTGCTACAAGTTTTACCTTTTTTTTGTTTTGGAGGTTCATGAAAGTCGAATATTATTTCCACTGTATTAAGCCAATTGATAAAGTCATCAACTTGATTTTATCTTCAAACTCTGGAATATCCAACTTTGAGTTGTATTTGTTCTGTCACTCATCTTGGTCTCTACGCCTTGCTTGAAATTTTCCAAACTCCCTTGGGTAAGGTGGTGTATCATCATTAGAACCAAACATTTGGGCATCATTTTCATGCTGATTGTTTCTACTCCGAAGTTCTTCAATGGTTTAATTTTTTTCGTGTAAATTATGTAACAATCTTTATAGCTGCAACCTTAAGGATTCAACATCATCTTCATGGCCACTACCTTCACCAACTACTTCTTTTCCATTTCGCATTGCCATGATCTCTAGCCTTTAGCTTTGATACCAAACTAGTACCGGGAAAGGAAGAAAAAGGAATGAAATTCAAAAAAAGAAAAAGAGAAATTGATAGTCGAGTTGTTAAAAAGAAAATAAACTTAGGATAGAACTTGCATAAAATCGATAAATAGTTTACCACTAAGTTTAAAATCACAAAGGGATACAGAAAATTTATCACCCCAAGGATATTAAATAATGATACAAAACTACAACAAAAGACTCACCACTCAAGGAAGCATCCAAGAGATAGAGTTTAAGAGAGAACTCAAAGAGCTTATGTCAATATCATCATATTATAAACTCTTTCTAACCCTAAAATATCAAAATAAGTACTAGTGCATGAAACAACATGCATAGAGGACTATGAAATTAAATGTCTTACAGTTGAAAACTACCTCCCGTTTAATATATTCCTTGGTCATGAAAAAAAGCACCTTGAAACAACTTTAACTTTGACTAAGGAATATGCTTATGAGCTGTCATATTTTAGTGGGCTGGATTAAAGGCTATCAGATAAATATTATTAATTATAAAGTATATTATAGGATCGTAAACTTTAACTTTGACTAAGGAATATGCTTATGAGCTGTCATATTTTAATGGGCTGAATTAAAGACTATCAGATAAATATTATTAATTATAAAGTATACTATAGGATCGTAAGATTCATCAAGAAGGTAACCTCCCCTACATATGGAGTGTCAACCCCCGAATTATGCTGTCTTTGCATATGCATCCATTTTAAGACTTAAGGGAAAGTTGACTTAGTGCTATTCTGCTTCAGGAAATTCCATCTGAAACTTTCTACCACACTATATATCTATCAAACTTATACAGTTGCTCTCAAGTTTCTTATTTTGATATAGAACCATTTTGCATTGATTTTGCTTCATTGCATCAATCACTTTCCTAAAAGATTTCCATTTGCCTTGTTTAAAACTTATTCTTCCTTACGTCCATATTAACTAAGGCTTTGCATTAAATTGGCAATGTGGTAATCTCTTCTCTATCCTCTTATTTTATGCTCTATTTGCCTTTTCTTTCTGATGCCAGTCTCATTTGAAGGATCTAAAACACTCATTTTATTGAATTGTTTTGCAAGTAACTGTGTCCCTCAAGCATCATCTGATCATCACACTATGATACTGAAAAAAAGGGCAGCCATTGTTATAAAAAGTCAACATGATATATCATGTCAAATATCCTTTGGATTGCAATTCTGGCAGCTTCAACATTTTCCAAAGATCGTATGAAGTTGTTGACTGGGGCTTAGAAGATGGGTGAATTAATCTTAATATGAAGTGTTAACTTTTCGTCAATGTCTTATGTTCTAAACTGCCACATTTGCTGATCAAAGTTGAGACAAGCCAAGATAAAAAATAAAAAAAAAACTTCAATGATATTGACTGATTTCTTGACTGATCCCAGGTTAGTCCGGTTGATTTCCAAAACAAATCTTGTCAGCCTGAGTCAATTCTTGATCGGCCATGCCAATCCCTGCTGATCTTAGCCAACCTAGCTGATTTTCAAGTTTCAATTAATCTTGTTGCTCTCTTTTTACTTTTTGGCTATTTCAATAAAAAAATATCCTGTGATCCTAGTCAGTTGACTTGAAATCGATCACTTTTCTCCAATTCTGATCATCATCCAGATCCTGACCCTGTGAATATTGGAGGCTCTATTTTGATGCTGATCATCATCCATCATCTGTTTAGATACTTTCTCAAAAAGTCAGGGAACTGCTTAAGACACTTTTATGCGGTGAGACTTTGTTTTGATATTTGCAAATAAGATTTGATGAACTAAAAGATTGAAATTTATGTCTACGCATGTAAATGGGTTGGCACTGCCAAGTATTATGCGGCTCATACTGTGATATACCCAAGAAAGTTAGTGAGCCAATCTGGCCGGCGTTGGTATCAATTGCACCATGTGATGTCAAGATAGCATGGATCAATGTTGCTAATCATTTTATAGGAACCAACACTGTTTATGCAGAATGTCTAATTTATATTTAATATGCTTGTGATTCACTATCATGATACATAGTTCATACCAAGTTTTATTTTATTAGGCAGTACATATCGATCTACCAACTGATCGATACATGAATCATCCGTTACTGAGCAATACCGTCAGGTAACGATTGTTTCCACTCGTTACCATGTAAAATCGACCAGTAAAAGTCGATTTCAACTACCGCCTGTCGATTTCAAACGATCTCAACCGGGGGAGGGAGAAAGAAGAAGAGGGAGAAGAAGAAGAGGAGCAGTCTTAGTCGAGGGAGCGAGAGAGAAGAAGAGGAGAACTGGATTTCTTCCTGAGTCGTGCGACCCATCGCCCGGTCTCCCTGCGTCGCGTGATCCATCGCTCGCGAGCGATTTCTTCTCTCCGCATAGGGAGAAGAAACGTCTCCTCGCGTGGGGAGAATGAACGAGGCGACATCGTCCTTTTTTTTTTTTACTTATTTTATATTATATTATATCGAACGGTATACCCTATGCGTACCATTCGATATTTGGTACCATATCGTATCGAGGAAAGATAGATATGCTAGTATGGACCGCTTTAATAATCCTTGATTCATATACTACATAATAGCACTTTAATATAAAATATTTAAAGCTAAAGTCATGTGACAAGTACCCTGTTTTTATTTAACCATTGTAATTGGAGTTCATGTATCATACAACTATACAATGTGTTGATTCTTTTGTCATAACAACAAAGTTTTTCTTTTTAGTGGTTGTTTTTAGAGTTGGTTACTTTGAAAAAAAGAACTGTCAAATTAATAGACAATTTCAGAGACCATGTGTGTTTCAAATGGGCCCTGCTGGGTTCTTAAGATATTGTACTAGAATTCTTTTCACCATAGTCTTGATTTATCCAGTAATACTTCTCAAATTTATAATTTTGTGGACACCTTTAAAAAAAAGATAAAGACTAAAGACTACTTATATTGAAATCAGGATTAAGGTCATTTATTAAAGATTAAGGTATCTTTTGATATTGCTGATTGCCGCTAGATGTTCATGAACAAGTTGGAACTCTTATCAGCTGTATCTGATATACTCAATGTTGGAAAAATCGAAGACCTGTCTGTTATCCGATATTGGAATATATATATACATAGTTTTATTGTCCTTGTCCTCATCTATTTGGCAAGTGTATACGAGTCTTCTTAACTATCTTTCCCCAATTTTTGTGAATTGTTGTGATTCTGAGCTCACGGAAGTTTCTGCAGGCACTCAGGTCAACGATCTAGGGTTCGTAAACTCCAATATATTGCTGAGCTGTAGAGAACTGTTGACATGTTTCAGGTAATCATGCAGTTCTTACTTTGGATTTCTCACCCTGGATTTTCTTGATGGAAACATTATTTACCTTTGTTTATGTAGACACTGGGAGCAGATTTGGCTACTAGGGTTGCTTCTCTGTTTCAGTACCGTCTTTCTTTATCCATGGAAAACGAGAAACTAAGACAGCAGATTGCCAGTCTTCGACAAGCAAAAAATATCAAGGATGGTATGCCAATATCTTTGTTGTTTTTCCTGCTTCAGTAAATTTTTTGGACACCTTTAAAAAAAAAGATAAAGACTAAAGACTACTTATATTGAAATCAGGATTAATGTCATTTATTAAAGACTAAGCTAACTTTTTGATATTGCTGATTGCCACTAGATGTTCATGAACAAGTTGGAACTCTTATCAGTTGTACCTGATATATTTCAATGTTGGAAAAATTTTAAGACCTGTCTGTTATCGGATATTGGAATATATATATATATATGCATAGTTTTATTGTCCTTGGCAAAAACTGTAGTAAAGAGGGATGAAGCTTGTGAACTGTTCAAGCTGTGCTAGAAATACACTAACTAGATACATATTAATACTGAAAATACCAGTTTTTATGTCATACTAGCGTAAAACATTTGTCTACCTATCTTCTGTGTATTTCTTAGACATTCATCAGCATAATTTTACTCTGAGCCTTTGCGGATTTTGATAGGTCAACATCAGTCTCTGAAAAATGAAGCAGAGAGATTGAGAATGATTTGTGGGTGCCACCAGAGAAGCAAAAGTACAGCTTCATGTTTTGAGATGGGCCTTTCTGACTTAGTATCCTTCGTCAATAAATTGGCAGATGTTGGACATGGGAAAGCTCAATCTTGGTGGTAGGTAAGTTTCTCTGAAGCATCATTTAGGGCACTGGCAAATGAGAATCCTATCCTTGCGGTTGAGAATTCATGACATGGGATTTGTTTTTCTAAGTTTGACTCCCAAGCTCTAGATTTGAATCTAGTGTGTCGGTTAAGCCTCTTCCAAGTCTAACATACTCCCCTGTTGCAAAAATTTCTTACTTGTCAATATAATTTTGTCGCACTAATCTAAGACTACAAGGTGGTAGTACTACATTTTCTCCCCATGTTGTGTCATTTTGTCGAACATTGGTGTCGCCCATAGGCGCGCAAGTAATTATCCATTTTAGGCGTACCTATGTGATTTTGTCCTTTGTAGAGACTGAGAGTTCCAAAAAGCACCTTTAAGAGTAAGGGAGGCTGGTGGACTTATGAGCCCTTTGCTCCCCTACTTCTTAACCAATGTGGGACTAAAGATGGTCTTATCATTACTCCCTCCACAAAGGGAGGGAAGGGCTCATGTCCGAGGTGCTTGGCTCGGGAGTACTGGTCGACCGAGGTGCACGGCTCGGGGCCCTCCTTCTAGCGCCAATATGATAAGGGACATTTTGGTCGGTCGAATATTGGTGCGACCCGTAGGTGCGCGAGGAATTATCCACTTTGGACGTACCCACACGGTTTTGCCCTTTGTGGAGACTAATAGCTCCAAGAGGTGCCTTTGAGAGTAAGGGAGACTGGTGGACTTATGAGCCCTTCCCTTCCTTTATAGAGGGAGTAATGATAAAGCCATCTTTAGTCCCATAGTGGTTGAGAAGTAGGGGAGCTAAGGGTTCATAAGTCCACCAGTCTCCCTTACTCTTAAAGGTATTTTTTGAAGTTTTTAGTCTTCATAAAGGGTAAAATCGTATGGATACGTCCAAAGTGGACAATTGCTCTCGCGCCTATGTTTGACCGACCAAAATGTCCCTTATCAAACTATGATGTAAGGTTTGCACTCTTGTGAATGTCATCTTTACAGCAACTTGCTATGATCTGACTAATTACCATCTGTTCTGTGAGATCCATGATTTTGCACACAATGGTGATTACCACGTAATATGTATGTCAATGGGTCTAATTCAATCCAGCAATGACTCCATTTCTATTCAACATGTAAAAATCTCTGCACTGCATCTACATATTAGAAAATTTAAGATAGTCTCAGTTTCCTGTTCAAAATTTGCCTAGATGTGGTTAATTCAAATTTCCCATGGTTGAAACATGTGAGGAGCGTGAATAGTATTTGTGTGTTACGTGTATATATATATATAGAGCTTGTCTCATCTAATAGGCAAAGCTTTTAGATGTGATGTCATTGATAGAAACATAAGATGATAAACAATCACATTATGATACGAATGACACGGGAGTAATTAGATAGTTGACAGTAACTAGAACACGATAGGGGTAGTTGTATGCAGTAATTACACAATCATAATTACATTTACATAACCATGCACTTGTAAAAGAACGATGGAGAGTAAGAGTTGCTCACATTAAAACCCGGTAATTCTTGGGCGACGGGCCAACCAGAGCACCGGCCACTGCCACCGTTGAGTTGTCGAACCCGATGCGGACATCCTTGCAGTGCGCCATCATGGCGTCCTTCCTTGTCCACCACGCGCCCGACCAAACTTCACCCAGGCGAACACCCTGAAAACGAAGCTCAGGGACCCATCGCCATGGCTCCGATCCCAAGTCCATAGCCTTCACGGCGTCCAAGATTAGGTGCTTGCTCGTCATCACCAGACGGGCTCTGGCTGCAGTGGTTGATAGGAGATATGATTCAAAAATGGATGATAAATCAATGAACTTAATAGGTATTTTTATTACTTCTTTCTATTTCCAATATGATATAAGAGTCCTCTCTCTATAAGAGATATTATAGTTTCTATCTCTTATTACTGTCAAACGGTCCACTGCCATCTCCCTTTTGTGAAGTCTGCGATACAACTGCGGCTGTTGCAATCTCTTCTTGTCGAGGGCTCCTCTCTCTCGTCCTCTTCTCTCGGTGAAGAGAAGAAGTATCTTCTACATCCGCTCCTGCCGCCCTAGTCGTCGTCACAATTGATGTCGTCCATGGCACCGGCGCTGCCACGTCTTCCAGCCCCAGCGTCAGCACTGTCAAGTCGTCCACCCCATCGAGGAAACCCGTCGCGCTGGATCTCGAGTTCAAGCACTCTCCCACCCGATGATAGTCTGATCTAATCGGATTTTCGAACTTGGCTCCAGTAGAATCGTCAGCTCTTTCTCAACCAGGCTGATATCACCGCCAAAGTCAATCGCCATCAGATCTTCACCACGATTGACAACACAATGACTTCCTTCTCAACTAGGTTGACATCGCCGTCGAAGTCAACCATCATCAGATCTTGCGGGGGCATGTAGAAGATAGGATTTAGATATAATTTTTCCAACTGAATGATATGATTTCCCCAACTGAATGAAGAAATCACGTACGTTAGTTGAGGAAAATCCTCCTATCTTCACTTGTATAAATTGATGATAAATCAATGAACTCAATAGACATTTCTTTACTTCTTCCTATTTCTAATAGTGGTGCTCCCCTTCTCTTGAAAGAAGGACGGAATCGGGACATAGGAGATGATTTCGGATTTTCGAACTTGGCTCCAGTAGAATCGTTAGCTCTTTCTCAACCAAGCTGATATCACTGTCAAAGTCAATCACCATCAGATCTTCACCATGATTGATAACACAACGGCTTCCTTCTCAACTAGGTTGACATCGTCGTCGAAGTCAATCGTCGTCAGATCTTGCGGGAGCATGTAGAAGATAGGATTTAGATATGATTTTTCCAACTGAATGATATGATTTCCCCAACTGAATGAGGAAATCACGTACGTTAGTTGAGGGAAATCCTTCTATCTTCACCTGTATAAATTGATGATAAATCAATGAACTCAATGGACATTTCTTTACTTCTTCCTATTTCTAATAGTGGTGCTCCCCTTCTCTTAAAAGAAGGGCGGAATCAGGACATAGGAGATTTCGGAGTCGTAGAGGACGACCACGCCGATCTCGTCGCAGTCGATGCCCAACTAGTCGTTGGGGTTGTGGAAGGTGAGGGAGAGGTTGAAATCGGCGGACAGCTGCTGGGTGACGACGGTTAGGTTGAAGCCGGAGACGACGACCTAGGAAACGACGATAATAGGAAGGTTGGGCCGGAGGATGAGCCAGAGGACGAGGTTGAAGACAAAGAGGACAAGGAATGAGGTGATCATGACAACGCAGAGGCTGCGGAGGAAGACGCTACTGCAGAGCACGGAAAGGTGGGGCGGCACACCGACGCCATAGGATAGTAGGGGACAGTGAGCGACGGGGGCCGCAGGGGAGGAGCGCCATAGACGTAAGCATACGGGTTGGAGTGGCCGGTGCCGACGGGCTAGCCGATGATGACGGGGATGGGATCTGCCAAACGAGTCATGGAGTGTTGGGAGGGAGCATGTAGTATCGAAACGATGCGATTCAATTGATGAAAGCGCGCGACCGCCGGGTCCCATCTCTTCTTGCTTCGTATTGTTTTGTTGTGGGCTAAAAGAAGCGTTGATGGATGATCGGACGGTGGATCACAGCTTGACCATTATGTCCTCACACGGATCATGTATAATATATTTATTACCTTTAGGATGAATCTTTTTTATGTTTAAAATCATGTAAATAATACTTAATATTAAAAGTTTTATTGAGAAACTTGAAGTGATATATCTCTGAAGTTAGCAAATTAATTGATGTGTGGGTTCAAACAAACAAATTAAATGAATAGTTGGAATTCCAAATAGATCTTGGCATCAACGGATAGAATTTGATTGATCGAAAACTTTCTAAGTGATAACTTCCAAATTTTAGAGAGTTGCTAGGATTAAAAAATGCATAATCTTGAGCATAAATCCTTATTTTGATAAAACAAAAAAATTATAAAACTAGAATTAGAATGGCGTTAGCCATATTTTGTTGGTATCTCAAATCCGTCTTTCAAAATTACAAAAAGGACCATCCTATATACTACTTCAATTAATGTAGCAAAAGTTTAATATTTAAATTGGTCTATTTAATTCTATGTCCAATTGGAACTTTATATTGATTTTTTTTAACTCTTTTATTAGTATTGTTGGAGATTATGTGCCGAAAAAAAACATATTATGAGGGAGAAAAAAAATATTTGGTAGAACTCATAATTTTCCAATAATCATTATTTTTTATTTTCAATCTTCATGCCTTTGGTTAGGACACATAGGACAATAGCACTAAAATAGAGATGCCTATATATTCTCCCATGAACTTTATAGTTCTCTAATAATAAAACCACCTACCTTTCTATCTTGATTTTAGCGGTATAATATGGATAGTGTGTGTCAATGAGAATGATGTTTATTTCAAGACGACACAAGCAGAGGGACTGAATGACCGATGTTTTTACTTCTGGATATTTTTATCTTTCTTTATATCGTGATCGAAGTGCCAATACAGCATGGTCTGATTTGAGTGCGTAAAACTACTAATACTATTAGGGGGAGTGAGTTGGTGGGGGATTTAATTGCGAGGTAACCCAATCGATTTTGCTAGATGTGGTAGAGGGTCACTCTCACCTCTTGAACGTCGGTACCTCGCACAAAGATCGGAGTCAGACAAAGAGGTCATCCAACTTGACCCTTTCGATGATTAAGTTAGTGAGGGTCGGAGCTCCTAGAGAGTGGAAGAGGGAGAGAGGATATAAAATTGTAGCATGTGAGTGTCGAGGGACTGACCCCAGTACTGTTCCTGAGGATGACTTATATACCTATTACCTCAAGTTGATGTACGAGATAGTTTTGTGATCATTGGCGTCAACATGCATAGGTGTTTAATGTTTGTAGGTGTCTCAAATGGTTGACTCGTACATCGAGCGCAGACGCCACCTGGATTGTTTGGCACTGCTCCTTGCTTCCGACGTAATCGGATGCGTGGCTATGTCGTCCTATTCATCCTCGGGCGAAGTTGGTCCAGGGAGCCACCAAAGTATCTGATATGCGAGTCAGCTCGACATGCTAAGTTGGCTCTGGAAGGTACTGATGTGCCATATCAGATATCATCTCTCATGACATATAATTTTTAGTTTCATGATTCCCACACTTAGCTATTTCATAGTGTAAGCATTGAGACCTCTCTTTCTCTCTCTCTCTCTCTCTCTCTCTCTCTCTCTCTCTCGCTGTCTCTTTTGTTTTCTTTTACTAAAACCAAAAAAATAGGATTACTTTCTAAAACTAGTATAAAATTCACCCTAGATATCGAAGAAGATTAACAAAGAAAACATAAGAGGATCATTTTCCTCTCTAAATAGATATCTTCGTCAACCTTACAACAAAAATTGAATATTTCTAATCATAAAGAGAATACTCCAATGAACAATGAACGTTCCTGGTAAAATATGAGAAAGAAACTAAGAATCAGTCTCGATAAGTTTGTCGACGAACTCCTCTCCTAAAGTCACATCGATCTTCTCGGATAGCAGCAGCTTCCAAATAGAGCATACTCCTTATAAGCTCCATATACCTTCCTTCCTAAAATTAATCTTTTACCTCCCATATCATGTTTATTTTTAAATTCATTTTTAAATTAATTTAAACCAACTACACAAGCTTGTTTGTTCCACTTCACTTTAATTTGAGACCATTTCCTCTAGCACTCAAGAACTCCCTCACGAGAAATGGTGTAAAGAACAACTCTAGGAAACAACCCATAGGATTACTTTTAATATCATTAAATGGCTTACCATCCATGGGTCTCCAAATCTACCAAAATAAGTAATTGTAAGAAATATTAAGAAGAGATGAAACCAAAAGGTTTCTAAATCATTTTGATAGAAACATAAAAAAAATGTAAGAATCTGAAGAAGAGATGAAACTAAAGGTGTGTTTCTAAACCATTTTGATAGAAACACAAATGAATGCGGAAACTTAAATTGCGTATCTCCGACCATTGTTGTTGAATATTTCAATTACGATTTCTCAGTATTTTGGTACTTCTTGGCTCTGAATTCTCACTTTAGATGGTATAGAAAATCCTTCAAGTTGAGATTAAGTCAAGGGACCAAAACACACAGATATATAGTCGTTCTCCCATCAAGAATATTTATTACCATAATATTCATGATTTAATTCAAGAAGCAAAACGTTTGGACCATAATTGAAAATTTTAATGATCATGAATGGAGAAATTTAATAATAACCATTATGAATTTTAATTATCATGAATGAAGAAATTTAATAATAGTTATTATATTCATAATAAATAAAAACTGAAATATTTAAATCATAATTAATAAAATATTAATGATAATAAATAAAATTTAATTAAAAATGGTTACATTCTCCCACTTGGTCCATAAGTTTCACTTAATGACTTGAATTAATCTTACCGAATAATATTCTTAAGAAACAAATACATGAATCATAGCGATAAGACTCTTAAAATGAGTATTATCTTCTATGTATCACAATATATTTGGTTTCTAAAGAATTAATCTTAATATGGTAACATCACTTAATGAATAAACTCTATGTTTATTCTTGGTCCATCCGAATATATTTTCTCAAATTAATGTGCACATGAATATGAGAAAATATCATAATATATAAGAGTTTCTATACAATTACAAAGTGGAACTAAGTCTCATTTTCTCTACATGATCCTTAAATTTCAGAGGTGGCATGCCTTTAGTCAAGGGATCAGCAATCATCAATTCAGTGCTAATATGCTTAATGACCACTTTCTCTTCCTTTACACGTTCTCTTATAGCTAAATACTTAATGTTGATATGTTTACTTCGACTTTCACTTTTATTGTTCTTAGCCATAAAGACAGCAGCTGAATTATCGTAGAAAATTCTTAATGGCCTAGAAATAGAATCAATTATTCTAAGCTCATAAATGAAACTCTTAAGCCATACACCATATGAAGTAGCCTCAAAACAGGAGACAAACTCAGCTTCCATGGTAGAAGTAGCAGTCAAAGTTTGCTTTGCATTTCTCCAAGAAATAGCTCCACCAGCCAATATGAAAATGTATCCTGATGTTGATTTACGAGAATCAACACAGCCGGCAAAGTCCGAATCTGAATAGCCAATCACATCGAGTTTGTTTGTCTATCTATACATAAGCATGTAACCTTTGGTTCCTTGAAGATACCTCATCACTTTCTTTACAGCTCTCCAATGGTCCATACTTGGATTACTCTGAATCATCCGAGAATCCCAACAGCAAATACTATATCAGGTCTAGTGCAGACCTGAGCATACATAAGGCTTCCTACGACAGAAGCATATGGGATGTTTTTCATTGATTCCCTCTCAAGATCATTCTTCGGGCATTGGTTCAAATTGAACTTATCACCTTTCATAATGGGAGCAACACTTGGTGAATAATCCTTCATCCGAAATCTTTCTAAAAGCTTATTAATATAGGTTTCTTGTGATAGACCTAAAATGTCTCGAGGTCTATCTCTATGGATCTTTATGCCAATGACATAAGATGCTTCACCCATATCCTTCATATCAAAGTTTCTAGAAAGAAATTGTTTCACCTCATGTAGCAAACCCTTATCATTGATTGCAAGCAAAATATCATCTACGTATAAAATAAGAAAACATATTTTACTCCCTCCCACTGATCTTCTGGTATATACATTGAACCATGAGATTTTCAACAAATCCGAATGAAGAAATCACTTCATGAAATTTAAAATACCATTGACGGGAGGCTTGTTTTAAACCATATATAGATTTATTAAGCTTGTAAACCAAGTCCTCACACACTAGAGGAGAAACCTTCAGGTTGTTTCATATAAACCTCCTCCTTTAGATCTCAGTTAAGAAATGCTATTTTCACATCTATTTGTTGCAACTCAAGGTCAAAATAAGCAACTAATGCCAAAATGATACGAAGAGAATCTTTCTTTGATACAGGAGAGAATGTCTCTGTATAATCAATTCTCTCCTTTTGAGTAAATTCCTTTGCAACAAGTCTAGCCATGCATCTTTCAATGTTGCCAAATGAGTCATTTTTGGTCTTGAATACCCATTTATAACCTATGGCCTTTGCCCCATTAGGTAACTCTACAAGATCCCAGACTCCATTATTCTTCATGGAATTCATTTCCTCTTTCATGGCATCATACCAAAAGCTTGACTCTTTGCGACTTATGGCTTGTGAAAAGGTTTCAGGATCATTTTCGACTCTGATATTATAGTCAGATTCTTGTAGGTATACAATATAATCACTAGGAATTGCTGATCTTTTATTTCTAATAGATCTTCTTAATGTTGTACCAATGTCTCTCTGAGAAACTTGTGGTTCAACTTGTTGTTTAGGAGCTTGCTGTAATTCCTGAATTGTTTGATCTATTAGAACATTATCAGCAACTTGTGGAATCTGTATGATTGGTTGTTCAGCACTAGTTTAAACTTGAGGAGTGCTATGAACTATAACTAATCTATTATTCGATGTGGAATGTTGAGTTACTATATGATCATGTGCAGAAACTATGTTCCTGAACTGATCGCTCCCACTGATCATGTATTCCTCAAGAAACTTAGCGTTTGATTCCACAATCCTAGTTGTATGAGATGGACAATAAAACCTATAACCGTTGGACTTTTTAGCATATGCAATAAAATATCCACTAATAGTCCTTGGGTCTAGTTTTTTCTCTTGTGAATTATATATCCTGACTTCAGACGGACATCCCCAAATGCGCATATATCTCAAACTCGATTTTCAACCTTTCCATAATTCAAATGTTGTCTTTGGGACATCCTTAGTTGGAACTCGGTTTAATATATACACAGCCGTCTTCAGCGCTTCAGTCCACAAGAATTTAGGAAGATTGGAGTTGCTAAGTATACTCCGCACCATGTCCAATAATGTTCGGTTTCTTCTTTCTGCAACACCATTCTGGTCTGGAGAACCAGGCATAGTGTATTGGGCAACAATCTCATGTTCTTGAAGAAACTTAGCAAACGGACCAGGTATTTATCCATTCTCAGTATATCTACCATAATATTCTCCACCTCTATCGGATCTCACAATTCTAATTTGCTTACCACATTGGTTCTCAACTTCAGCCTTAAAGACTTTGAAGGCATCCAATGCTTCATTTTCATTATGGAGCAAATAGATATACATATATCGTGAGTAATCATCTATAAAAGAGATGAAGTATTTCTGACTATGTGTGTCCATGTCTGGACTATATATATCAGTATGAATGATTTCTAATATGTCTGAACTCCTATTAGCACATTTCTTGGACTTATTGGTCTGCTTTCCTTTAATACAGTCCACATAAGTCTTAAAATCAGAAAAATCAAGAGTACTAAGTACATTATCATTAATTAATTTTTTTATTCTCTCTATAGAGATATGTCCTAATCTCTGGTGCCATAAGATAGAGGAGTCTTTATTAATATTATACCTTTTAATGCCAGCATGAACATGCATTGAACTATGAGTGTTTTTATTTTGTAAGAGAATTTGAAAAAGACCATCAGACAAGATACCATTCCCAACACGATCAGATTTATATAATAAACTAAATGATATATCTTGAAAATAAAAGGAATATCCAAATGGTACGAGTTTGGAAACAGAAATCAAGTTTCTTGAGAAACGTGGCACATAAAAGGTCCTTTCCAATTCTAAAACAAAGCCACTACTCGATGTTAAAATGCATGTTCCAATTACCTCCACATGTGAGCCTATCTTATTGCCTGATAAGATGCTTTGCTCACTTCCCACTGGCTTCCTTAGGTTTTGCATACCCTGCAAGGAGTTTGCAATATGGATTGTTGATCCAGAATCAATCCACCAGGTATTAATATTAACTTTAACCATATTAGATTCATAGCAAACAAACGAGGTTGGTTTACCTATCTTTTCAAGCCATTCTTGGAATTTCTTGCATTCCTTCTTCATGTGTCCCTTCCTTTTACAGAAGAAATACTTTGTTTCTTTCTTGATATCAGCTTGGGGTGGCATTCTACCATTTCCTTGCTGATTGGCTTGAATTTTATCAGTTTTATTCTTCCTACGAGTGGTTGCCACCAATGCACTCTCACCCAGCTCTATCAAAAGTCTCTCTTCTTCTTGAACACACATGGTCATTAATTCATTAATTGACCGTTTATCCTTATGTGTATTGTATGAAATCTTAAAAGGCCCAAATTGATGTGGAAGGGTGTTCAGAATATAGTACACCAAGGAAGAGTTTGACATATCAACCTCTAATTTCTTAAGTTGAGCCACAATATCCCGCATTTGTATTATATGCTCGCACACACCTTTTATATTGGTGAGTCTAAGAGATGAAAATTTCATTATTAGAGTGCTTGCTAGTGCCTTATCCGAAGTGACAAACTGCTCGTCAATGACCTTTAGCAGGTCTCAGACATTATTATGATGGTCAACAGAACCACGTATACTAGAATTATTTTAGTCTTAATAAACATCACACTGAGCCGATTGGATCGTTCCCATCGCTCATATAGCGCGATATCAATTGAAGTGCTAGTATTAGAGACTGCAGGTGGTTCATCCTTCCTAATAACATAATCAATATCCATCCACCCTAAATGGAGAAGTATTCTCTCCTTCCATATCTTATAGTTATCACCCTTGAGTTCGGGAATATCACATCGGATATTAGAGAAATTAATAGTCTAAGAAACTGCATAAACCCCAAAATGCTTATATCAAAATTTGAGGTTTAAAAGTCTAAATTGCATGTTTTACCAATGTAAAACATACTAAAAATGAATCTCATGACATAAAAATTGTCTGTGGGCTAAATTTTTAATTTAAATAGATTCAAATGATCTTTATGATAAAACTATCAAATTATATACTAATTCATCATCCCTGTGGGTAAATTATGAAAGTAATTTTGATATTTTATCCTGATTAATTATATAAACATAATAAAAGATCCTGTGGGATAATAATTATTAGGTTAAATATAATTAATCACAATATTATGTCTAATTCCTTAGGTGATAATAATTTATATATAATTTTAATTAACTAAGGATGCTGTCGCTAGTCCCTAATTAATTAAGATTATATGAATCACTAGACATTTTGAATATAAAATCTTGACTCATAAACATGAATTATAATAACAAAACATTCATGTAGCATATGAGTTTTGTCAATAACGAATATTTTCATTTGAAAAAATATTGAAAATATAATATCTTCATAATTTTCAACACCAAATGCATCAAAAGTTTCTAAGGAGAAATCGAAATCAAATCATATTTTAATATCTTAAAAATAAAATATTCTCCATAGCAAGGGCAGAGGTTAATCTCTGCTCTGATACCGAATGTAAGAAATATGAAGAAGAGATGAAACCAAAAAGTGTGTTTCTAAACCATTTTGATAGAAACACAAAAAAAAAATGTAAGAATATGAAGAAGAGATGAAACCAAAGATGTGTTTTTAAACCATTTTGATAGAAACACAAATAAATGTGGAAACTTAAATTGCATACCTCCAGTCATTATTGTTGAAAATTTCAGCAATGATTTTTTAGTATTTCGGCACTTCTTGGCTCTGAATTCTCACTTTAGATGGTGTAGAAAATTCTTCAAGTTGAGATTAAGCCAAGAGACCAAAACACATATATATAGTCGTTCTCCCATCAAGAATATTTATTACCATAATGTTCATGATTTAATTCAAAAAATGAAACGTTTGAATTATAATTTAGAATTTTAATTATTATGAATGAATAAATTTAATAATAATCATTATGAATTTTAATTGTCATGAATAGAGAAATTTAATAATAGTTATTATATTCATAATAAATGAAAACTGAAATATTTAAATCATAATTAATAAAATATTAATGATAATAAATAAAATTCAATTAAAAACGGTTAAAGTAATAACAAAGGAATCTAATAGAAAAGCTACTTGACCATCACAACCCTTAGCCTTCATCAAGCCACACCTTCATCCGAGGCCTCAAAATCTAAAATGAACATTCAACTTAAGCATAAGAAGTGTCCTACATTAACAGAGAGAAACAAGTAAAGAATAAAATTTCAAAGGACTACAGGATAACTTCACGCAAAGTGCATAAATTTCTTGCTTGTTAAAGCTTCAAACAGCAGCTTATTTGGCAGCATCAAGCAATTGACTTGGTGAGAAGACAACGCTTTTACCCCTCATCAGTTGACATCTTTCTTGTTGGCTTTTCTGTATAACTTGAGGGAGAAGGAGAAAAGAATAGTAGATGACACCAGGAGTATTTTCAATCAACAGAGTCTGCAATGCTCTGGAATAAACCAAGACACTTATTTATAATGATTAAAAGACAGAATACAGATATTTTAAAATAATAAAAAATCTATCACATCTAAATAAATCTTATCCTTATCTAAACTGATCTCATCATCATCTTAACTACTTGGATTATTTCCAACACACCCCCTTAATTCAAGTAGTTATAATTTAAAATTATTTTCAAGTAATCTTTTTTTCTCTCCAAAATTTTTATGAAAATGTCGGTAAGCTGATCTTCGTTGCTGCAGCGGTTGTCTTATGTTTTTTCTCGGTCCACACATTTTTTAGAACTTCTGACCTGAAATATTTTATCGTTTCTCTTGACATTTTTCTCTTTGGTAGTCATCTTTGATGATATGATGGAGACTCTGCATTTGTAGGATTGAATCCCTTTGTATGTGGAAGCTTCATTTTTCTTTTCTTTCTTTTGGCTTTCTTCACATCATCAGAAACTTCTACCAACTCTGTATGTATACTTTCATTATTGTCCTTTGAATTTAGAGCTTCACCCTTTTTCTGTATATGTGTGTCATCAACATTACGACATGCATCATCTGAGACAGTTTGCATAGATCCACAGAATTTTAAATGACCATAATTATTTTTTCATAATGTTGATTCTTCGGTAGGAGTAGCGAAGTCCGAAAATAATAAGACAAATATTTTATTTTTTGTCATCCTTGCAGTTGCTATCAATTTACCAATTTTCTTATCATAAATCAGATATTTTTCTTCATAAAAAATAACATAATATCCTTTTCTCATTAGTTATCATATACTAATGAAATTTTATTTTAAATCAAGAATAAATAAACACATCATCAATAATTTTTTTACCAGACTTTGTATTCATAGCAACTGTTCCTTTTCCTTTTACTTGAGCCTTTTTACCATTTCTCATCTGCACAGTAGATCTGACCGAATCATCAAGCTTCTGAAACAGACTTGTATCCCCTGTCCTATGATCACTACATCCACTATCCAAAAACCAAACAAATCTAGAATATTTTTCATCAGATGCTATAAACAAAACATTTTCTTCATATCTTTTATCATCATTATTTTCCTCATGATAATTTGTTTGATTTTTGTTCCAACAATCTTTTTCAAAATGTCCATATTTTTCACAATAAGAACATAGAGGAACATTTGGATTTTTATTTTTATACCAACAATCCTTTTCAATATGCCCTATTTTTTTACAACAAAAACATCTTCGAGTTTCTTTGTTACCTTAATTTGGTCGGCCTCGTCCTCTGTCCTTTTGATCTCTCCATTGAGATCTGATTTCTGAATTCTCTTTTTTATCCTTCTTCTGATTTATCTTCATTTGAAGAACATGTTCCAAAGTTTCATCTGAAAATCTGTTCACTTTTTGTTCATGGACTAAAAGAGATCACATTAATTCATTAATAGATAATATACTGATATCTTTAGCTTCTTCTATAATAGTAGAGATCATATCAAATTTGAAAGATAAACTTCGTAAAAATTTTTCTACTACAGTTTGATCTTTTAGATTTTCACCATAAGATCTCATTTGATTCACAATAGAAGAAACTTTTAAGAAGAAATCAGCAATAGATTCTGAATCTTTCATCATAAGTGTTTCAAATTCACGACGAAGAATTTGAAGCTTTGAAATTTTTACCTTCTCTGTGCCTCCAAACACATTTTTTAGTATATTCCAAGCTTCTGTTGATGTTGATGCCATCATGATTCGGGGAAATAATGAATCATCTATTGCTTGTTGTAGCATATAGAGGGTTTTTGCATCTCTTTGCATATTTTCATTCATCTGATGCTTTTGATCCTTAGTAGTCTTAGGATCCTGCAGATCATACTCAATAAAACCATTTTCTATCGACTTCCACAATCCTTGTAAAACAAGGAGAGTTTTCATTTTAATAGCCCAAAACTGATAATTATCATCTTTGAGGATAGGAAGAAGTTGATTAGGAACACTTACTATAAGATCTGTCATCTTCTCTTTTTTCTTTTTCTTTTTCTGGATCTACTAGTTTTCCCTTCCTTTTGACCGGTGTACTCCTTTTGATTTTTTCTGAACCAAGCTCTGATACCACTGTTGGCTTTTCTGCAGAACTTCAGGGAGAAGGAGAAGAGAATAATAGATGACACCAGGAGTACTTTCAATCAACAAAGTCTGCAGTGCTCTGGAATAAACCAAGAGCACCTATTTATAATGATTAAAAGACAGAATACAGATATTTTAAAATAATAAAAAATCTATCATATCTAAATAAATCTTATCCTTATCTAAACTGATCTTATCATCATCTTAACTACATGGATTATTTCCAACATTTCTTTCTTCTTGTTCTTCCTGGTCATGATGATGAGTTCTCGGTGCAGCATGTGAGACAGCTAACACCCATGCCTCTCTTAATGGCTGTCTTCAGGAATATATCTTTATCTGTGATACATTCTAGCTTTTTCTCTTGTTGACTTCATCTTTAAGTAGTGCAACATCGTCCAACTCACAAGTCAACTCACAAGTCAACATGGTCCGACCCATTCCTGAATGCTGCATTTGAAAATCGAATGGCCAGAAACGTTTGAGCTAATGTTTCTTTCTCGTCTTACCTTCTTGAAATTAGATTTCTTCGGAGGTCAAAGGATCCTGTAGGTCTATACTAATAAAATTACTTTGATCCTTAATTCGATAAAAAGTTAAATAAGATTTATCTTATTAAAGGAGTTTAGAGATGAGGGCATACCTGGAGATCATCCTTTACGTCATCAATCGAAATTTTTTTTTTGGATATCATATTGAGTAAGCAAGCTTAGATAACACGAGATCATCGTCAAGCTGATTGGGCATGCTTAAGTGGTGACATGTCATCATCATCATGGTAGTTTTTAGACTCTTCTGATCCATTGGAATACCTTTGTCATTCTTTGATTGATCATCCGGCTCAAACTACATTCTGCATGTTATGTTCCAATTGACTGTGCATATCATCCTTCCTCACGTAGGCAGCTTTCAAAACAACCACCCATGTTAGTGTGGAGCTAAGATAACATGTTAATGTCATTGTAATGGCCAACATAATACCAGTTTCACTCTGTCCATGTGGAGGTCGCATGGACTCTGATAGAAATAGGAAGAAATAAAGAAATGCCCAATTGATTCATTGATCCATCGTCAATTTATACAGGTGAAGATAGGAGGATTTTTCTCAACTAACCTACGTGATTTTTAGTTGGGGAAATCATATCTAAATCCTAATTTAATCTTATTTAAATCATATCTAAATCCTAACTTAATCCTATCTTCTATCATGCCCCCGCAAGATCGAGCTCCTGTAAGGACGTGATCGTGAACTAAGGACGTTGATCTTGAACCGATGACAATGAATCTAAAGAAAGGACCAGACAATTCTACTAGAATCAAATTCGACAATCCGATTAAATCGGACTATCATGCCCCCGTAAGATCAAGTTCCTGTGAAGGACGCAGATCTTGACCCGATGTCAAGGAGACAACTGTGTTGTCAATCGCGGTGAAGGTCTGACGGTGGTTGACTTCGACGGAGGAGATGCTGCTATGGCTAGGGCGATTGGTAGATCTGAAGGGCAGCAAGAGAAGCACTGCGGTCATAGATTTACTGTCGTTTGACAGCGAGAAAGAACTTGCTGCTGATGGCGTAGGGAAGGTGTCACTGCTTGTTGGAGCTGATGCGATAGTGATGGTGCACAAGGAACATGGCCTCATGCAGAAGAACGCCTCAGTAGAGGAATTGAGAAAGCCAACGGTAGATGGTCGCCCTTGTCATTGGACCTCGGAGGGCTATCACTGATATAGGAGGGAATCGACACTGACAACAGATAGTGTCATCGATTCCTCGTTAGAAAGAAGTTATCGTTTGATAGTAAGAAAAGATAGAAACTGTCGTTGGACAGTGAATAAAAGAAGGATAATCTCTCTTATAGAGAGAGGGGCTCTGATACTATGATAGAAATAGGAAGAAGAAATAAAGAAATGCCCAATTGATTCATTGATCCATCGTCAGGATTTCCCTCAACTAACCTACGTGATTTCCTCATTCAGTTGGAGAAATCATATTTAAATCCTAATTTTATCTTATTTAAATCATATATAAATCCTAACTTAATCCTATTTTCTATCATACTCCATTTTTCAATGTTCTTGCAGAATAGAAACATATTCCAGAAAATTATAGGCTTGGGAACATGCTAAAGAACTAATTAGATGCATAGTTTATACATGGAACACAATATCTATCATTCATAGACTTCGTAGTCGTCTCCTCTGTGTCATAGTTTAGAACTTCTTTCTCGCAAGCATCCCCATGTGCAATCTATCAAGAATTGATTCATGGTAGTTACATAGATAGTTAACATGTTTAGGAGTAGTGGCTCATTTTTAAGAATTGTGGAGGTAGTTTAAGAGTTAGTGGGGGTAGTTATTAATCATGGGTGAGATAGTGGGATGAAAAACCTACGTGATTTCCTCATTCAGTTGGAGAAATCATATTTAAATCCTAATTTTATCTTATTTAAATCATATATAAATCCTAACTTAATCCTATTTTCTATCATACTCCATTTTTCAATGTTCTTGCAGAATAGAAACATATTCCAGAAAATTATAGGCTTGGGAACATGCTAAAGAACTAATTAGATGCATAGTTTATACATGGAACACAATATCTATCATTCATAGACTTCGTAGTCGTCTCCTCTGTGTCATAGTTTAGAACTTCTTTCTCGCAAGCATCCCCATGTGCAATCTATCAAGAATTGATTCATGGTAGTTACATAGATAGTTAACATGTTTAGGAGTAGTGGCTCATTTTTAAGAATTGTGGAGGTAGTTTAAGAGTTAGTGGGGGTAGTTATTAATCATGGGTGAGATAGTGGGATGAAAGAAGTGGTGTGAGATATGTTATTATTATGTCCTATAAATAGGACCTTAGAGAATGAAGCAAGAGTGCAGAGAAGAGAGTGTGTGCATTTGGAGATAATCTTGTAAGTGTTCTTGTTCTTATACCTCCTGTTTAATGCTACGTCGTTTTCTTGATTGAAAGCGTTTCGTTAATTAGATCATAGTATTCTGTTATATCATTTTCTTGCTCCTCCTTCCCCAACATTTGTGGTATCAGAGCCTTGTTTCAATCTGAACTGGACATTATGGCTTTTAATGACAATTCTATGTCTCAACCCCTTATTCCCATCTTCTCAGGCAAATCCTATGAATTTTGGAGTATCAAGATGAAGACTCTATTCAAGTCTCAAGATCTTTGGAACTTGATAGAGAATGGATATGTAGATCCAGATGAAGAAACCAGGCTGAGGGAGAATAGAAAGAGGGACTCAAAGGCATTGTTCTTCATTCAACAGGCTATGCATAAGACAATCTTCTCAAGAATTGCAGCAGCGACAACATCACGACAAGCTTGGTTGATACTTCAAAATGAATTTCAAGGCTCATCGAGGGTGATCACGGTAAAACTTCAAACCCTTCGCCGTGAGTTTAAAATTTTGTTTATAAAAAGCAATGAATCAGTGCAAGATTTTCTTTCTCGAGTGACTGAAATTGTTAGTCAAATGAAATCCTATGGTGAACATCTTCATGATCAAATAATTGTTGTAAAAGTTTGAGAAGTTTAACTCTGAAATTTGATCATGTTGTTGCGGCAATTGAAGAGTCAAAGGACTTATCTACTTATTCATTTGATGAACTAATAATGGGTTCCTTGCAAGCACATAAAGCAAGATTGAACAGGTCACTTGAAAAAAGTAAAGAAAAAGTATTTCAGGTTAAGGGGAAGTCTTCTACTTCAAAAGAAGATAAAAAATCAATAGGAAGAGGACATGGCAGAGGAGGATTTCGTGGTAGAGGAAATGGAAGAGGAAGAGGACACTTTGATGGGCATGATGAAAGGCAATCAAACTATGATAAAAAAAACTACAAGAGTGGAATTCAATGTCACTATTGTAAGAAGTTTGGTCTTATGTAGGCAGATTGCTGGAAAAGAGAAAAGCAAGCAAGCTATGTGGAGGAAAATGAAGGCAATAGTAAATTGTTTATGACTCATTCACAAGTTAATGATATCTCAAATGACATTTGGTTTTTGGATAGTGGATGTTCTAATCATATGTCAAGCATAAGATCAATATTTAGAGATATTGATGAAACTCATAAGTTGAAAGTTAAACTTGGAGATAGCAAGCAAATCCAAGTAGAAGGAAAAGGAACAATTGAGGTGAAGACAAATCAAGGGAAGGTAAAACACCTTGATAATGTTTTCTATGTTCCTAGCTTATCACATAACTTGTTGAGTGTTGGACAATTGATAGTATTGGATATTCAGTTATATTTGATGATGGTTCATGCACTATTAAATATAAGAAATCTGGTTTGATTATAGCAAATGTTTGCATAACGCAAAATAAGATGTTTCTAATTGATGTTTCAAATATTGAGAAACATGCTCTTGCTGCAAATCAAAAGAATGAGACAAATTTATGACATTTGAGGGCATGGATGTTATTTTTATCCTTCTTCATCTTGACCAACTATTTGAGAAACAGAGAATAACTCAAAGATATAAGATATCCGAGAGTCTCTTCCGAGTCATGATGACAGAAGAGACATCAGTTCAGAACCTATGTTGATCTTATACTTCAGTCTTTACCAGATTCCTTTTCTCATTTAATCATGAATTTTAACATGAGCAAATTTAAGGTGATTCTCTCTAAGCTCCTTAATATGTTAAGGGAAGCTGAGAGTGCCAACAAAAAAGAAAAGTCAGTTCTCTATATTAGTGAGACCAGAAGGAAAAAAAAGGCTAGTAAGACCCTTAAGAAAGGTAAGGGCAAAGAAAGACTGAGTAAGACAAAGGTTGCCAAGAAAGACCTGATAAAGGACAAAGGACAAAGGTCAGTGCTTCCACTATAGTAAAGATGGGCACTCGAAGAAGAATTATTAAAATTACCTTACAGATAAGGCGAAATAGAAGCTTGGAGAAGCTTCAGGTATATTCATAATTAGTCTCCACTTGTTAGATTCTCATGATAACACCTGGGTATTAGATTCTGAGAGTGTTTATCATATCTACAATATTTTACAGATTTTGGCAAGACTTAGGAGATAGGCCAGAAGCGAGATGGACCTTAAGATGAACAATGGAGCAAGAGTTACTGTAATTATCGTTTAGGAGGTCACCCTACATCTGCTTGGTGGAGCTATCATTGCATTGGATGCATGCTATTTTATTCCTTCTATTGTCAAAAATATTGTTTCCATTTCTTGTTTAACAATTAGTAGATATAAATTAGTTCTAGAGAACAATAGTTATTCAATAATTATGGATGATGAGAGCATCAGTAGAGGGACCTTGATAAATGGTTTATATGTGTTAGATACTTCTCCACACATTATGAATGTAAATATATTTAAGAGGAAAAGAGATGAGGTGAATAATGCATACTTGTGGTATTATAGGCTTGGTTATATCCATGAGGGAAATATTCAAATGTTATTAAAAGATGGATACTTAGATCCATTTGACTATGAGTCGTTTGTAACTTGCAAACCTTGCCTTCATGGTAAGATGATCAACTCTCATTTTAGTGGAACTGGAGAGAGAGCCACTGAGCTACTGTAACTTATACGCAGTGATGTATGTGGTCCCATGTCGAATCAGGCTATAGGCGATTACTTATACTTCATTACATTCACTAACGATTTCTTGAGGTACAGACACGTGTAGTTGATGAAGTACAAGTCTAATGCCTTTAAGAAATTCAAGGAATATAAGAATGAAGTAAAGAACCATATTAGAAGAGTCTTAAGACTCTTTGATCAAATCGAGGAGGAGAGTACTTGAGTATAGAGTTCACCCATTTCCTTAGGGATCATGGGATTCTATCTCAATAGACACCTCCTTATACACCTCAGTTCAATGGTGTATCAGAAAGGAGGAATTGCATGATGTTGGACATGGTGTGGTCCATAATGAGTTTCGTTAACCTACCCATCTCATTATGGGGATCTGCCCTAGATATTGTAACTTACCTTCTGAATAGAATTTCATCTAAGCTAGTAGTGTCTATACCATATGAGATATTAAAAGAGAAGAAGCCCAAACTTAAGGCTGTTAAGATCTGGGGTCGCCCTGCCCACGTTAAAAGACATAATCCCGACAAGCTGAAATCAAGGATAGAATGGTGCAAGTTCGTGGAATATCCCAAGAAAACTTATGTGTACTATTTCTATCATCCTGAGAACTAGAAGGTCTTTGTTGCTAAGAGGGCTATGTTTTTTGAGAACTAACACATTCTTGGTGGAAACAGTGAGAGTGAAATAAAGTTGAGCGAGGTTGGAGAACCTAGCTCAAGAACCATTCCAAAGTCCGAGTCTGTTCAGGTACCTAACACACAAGTTCCAACTTTACGCAGGTCTAGAAGAGTATCTCACCCTTCTGAAAGATATGTGGGACATATCAGTGGAGAAAACTCTCAGGATGTTGATTCTCAGACTTACGAGGAAGCTATTATGAGTATAAATTCCGGGAAGTGGCCAGAAGCCATAAATTTTAAGATGGATTTCATGTACTCCAACACGATTTGAAACCTTGTGGATGCATTTGAGGGTATTGTACTTAACGGTTGCAAATGGATCTTCAAGAAAAAGATTAGAGTAGATGGAAAGGTGGAAACTTATAAGGCAAGGGTGGTAGCTAAAGGATATTATTAAAGGAATGAGTTGACTATGACGAAACCTTTTCACCTGTAGCTATGCTTAAATCTATCATAATTCTTTTGGCTATTACAACATACTATAACTATGAGATTTGGCAAATGGATGTAAAAACTGCATTCCTCAATGACAACCTCGAGGAGGAGGTGTATATGATACAACTAAAGGAATTATATCTAGAGAGAGTATAGATAAAGTGTATAGGTTGCTCAGGTCCATCTATGGACTGAAGTAAGCCTCTTGAAGTTGAAACATAAGATATGATGAGGCAATAAGATCTTATGGCTTCGTTAAGAACGAAGATGAGCCTTGTGTGTAGAGGAAGGTAAGTGGGAGTGTTTTAATCTTCTTGGTTTTACATGTGGATGACATCCTAATTATTGTGAATGATGTAGAAATACTTTCCAGTAAAGGCTTGACTATCCAGAAACTTCTTTATGAAGCACTTAGAGGAAAGTATTCTATATTTTGGGGATTCGAATCTATAGAGATAGATCAAAGAGAATGTTTGGCTTGTCCCAGTCCAAGTACATAGACTCTATTGTCAAAAGATTTTATATAGAGAATTCCAAGATAGGTCTCATACATATGAGATATAGAATATCACTTTCTGGGAGTATGTCTCCAAAGACTCCCGAAGAAAGGACAGACATGAATAAAATACCCTATGCCTTAGCGATAGGGCCTATCATGTATGTTATGCTATGTACTAAGCCTGACATAACACATACTTTGAGTGTCACGAGCAGATATCAAGCAGATCCAAGTTTAGAACATCAGAAGGCAGTAAAGTATATCCTTAAGTACTTGAAAAGAACTAAGGATCTTTTACTAGTATATAAAGAAGGTAGCCTCCAGGTTGAGGGCTATACGGACTCGAGTTTCTAGTCCGACATTGATGATAGAAAGTCAAACTCAAGGTATATTTTCACCCTAAATAGAGGAGCTGTCAGTTGGAAGAGTTACAGATAAGATATTACTACTGACTTGACCATAGAGGCGGAATACATTGCTGCACCAAAGGAAGGGGTGTGGATGAAGAAGTTCATCAAGGATTTGGGAGTCACACTGAGCAACATAGAGTCGATTCCCATATACTATGACATTAATAGGATAATAGCTCTAACAAGGGAACCTAGGTCTCATCAAAAGTATTCTAAGGAGATTTTAATTGATTAGAGAAAGCATAGCCTAGAAAGATATAGCAATGGAAAGAGTTCTATCCGAAGATAACATTGTGGATCCACTAACAAAGTCATTGGCTCAGATTATTTTTTAGCATAGAGGTCTGATGGGGATAAGACATATAGGTGATTTAGCTTTACGTCAAGTGGGAGATTGCTAGTTACAGGTGCCCTGCAAGCCAATCACATGAGCGATGACACTTGTAACATGCTGCATAATTTCTTTGCATTATTATTATTATTGGTATATTCTCATATTATATTATCTATTGAATATATATATATATATATATTATGATATCCTTGGTTCTGTGCAATGAGAATTAGATCGTGATGAGATCACGATAATGAGACCGATTTATATTTAAGCATAGATCCTAAATAATCTCAGTCATAAGTTGCTCGAGAGGGACATTGAGACAACCGGATAGACCAGTGTGCTGTATACCTGTCCATATAATGGAGGTGGTTGATCTGCTTGTGTGGAGACACTAAAGATATAATACATGTGCTCATTAAATAATGAGTTCACTGATTGATCTGCTTATGGAATATTGTATGGTTAATGATACCTAATGTCAGATAGCAATTCTAGAGTCTCAATCATGTATCTGAACCTTAGACTTGAGACATCAAAGATATTTTGTTTGAGTACTTCTCTCTTCGACGTCAGACTTATATGTATGAAAAGTTCTAGATCTGGTATAATCGATTTTCATGATTGGTAGCCAACCTTATGAAGGCTATTGAGACATCAAATATATACCCATCTGTATGATGGAGGCGGCTGGTCTCATAGCTAATTTTGTGGAGACACTAAGGATAGTACAGGTGCTCATTGGAGAATGAATTCACTTATTGATTCGCTTATGAAGTATTGTATGATTAATGATACCTAATATTATACACGAATCCATAGTCTCAATTGTGTGTCTGGTCCTTAGATTTGAGATACCAAGGATGCCTTATATGAGTACTCTTTTCTTTGATGCTGGACTTACAGGTTTGGAAAGTTTCAAATATGGTACAATCGATTATCGGGATTGGTAACGAATCTTACGAAAGTAATTGAGTGTCAATAAAGGATCATCCACTCTCGATATCACGAGAGGAATATCACGTGTGTGCTCGCTCGGATAAATCCTTGGCCAGGGTCATTCGAATTGAGAGAGAATGAGTTCTCCAAGAGAATCTGATTAGAGCGAGACTAAGATGGATTTCGCATATGGCCTAACAGTACCATGTCCAATATACAGTCTTTGGGATATTAGTTAGATGAAGGACTATAAATGCATAGTAACTATGGACAGACAAGTCTGATGGATTTGATCCTCCTGTACCGTCTGGGGACTATGACGTAGCGGCCTAGTACGTCCATAGTTGATGAGTCAGATGAATTATTATGGGGATAATAATTCACTATATTAGAAGGAGTTCAGATGGGAGCAACTCACGACTAGCTTGATATTAGGCTTAGAGGGCCACACATATATGATTGATGCTTCAGCAAATAAAGGATTGGATAGAGATCCAAAAAGCTACTATTCTCATTAGATGAGACCCCACATTAATGGGGTCCATGCATGATGCTCAATTAGAGGCCAAAAGAGATTATTGGATAGAGATCCAATAATATAAGGTTAGTGGGTAATTGGATAGAGATCTAATACCTACTAAAGTAGGACCTCTAGGATTTTTGGTGGCTCTCTATAAATAAGAGAGGAGGCACATAGTTGATAGGTTGCATCTTTGGTCGCCCCCTCATATTCTCTTCATTCTCTTTGTGCAAGAGTTATGAGACCTGGGATTTTGATTAGAGGAGTATCACTGCAATGATCTATCATATAGATACCGTTAGAGTGGAGGATGCTTGACCTCATTCATCCTTTCTATCCGGATCCAAAAAAATAGGGATATACGATCTCTCTAGGTAAATAATCTCTTACAAGATGCAGTTTTTCGATTTTATAACTTTCTCGTGACCTAATCTTTTGCACGATGATTTGATCTGCATGGGAACCACTGGCAAGGGCGATTGGGGCGCTTGCAGCATGGTACCCACCAACAGCGGTGACCGCTTGCGGGCACAACACCCGTTGACGGGCCCTGTGGACCAGGTGGCTGCGCGATGCGACGTCACCCGCCTGCAGGGGCTGTCGCTCAAGGGTAGCTGCGCCCGCCCGCGGGCAGAGGCGGTTGGCAACCAACGACGATGGTGGCCGTTGGAAGAGGGCAAAGGGCTTAGGATTTCTATTTTGATAAAAGGATGATTCTACCACTCAAAATTTGAGAAATATCAAGGTCTATCCTTTTTTCAAAATTCTCAAAATACCCTCAATAATTATGGATATTCTGAGGATTGTCCTCCTATCAAGAATTCTAAAAATACCCTTGATAATTCTATAAATTCTTGGTATGTCCTTATTTTAGAAAATTAATTAATTAAATAATTTAATTAATTATTATACTTCTAATAATCCTACATACGATGTGATGTATGATGTGGATGGATGATCATGAGTCATGTGTTGTGATGTGTGAAAATATGAGCCTCTGTTTTTCTCATTTATTGTCAAGTTTGTGTGCTTGTGATTATTTTGTAATTATATAGAGAGGCACGATAGGAGCGTGGAGGTGACAACAGGACCCACAATCCCGTAGCATGAGATCACGACGCATGGTGATACGACGAGGATCTGATGGAACCGATGATGATGAGATCAATAATTATATATATATATATATATATATATATATATATATATATATATATATATATATATATGCATGCGATATAGATATATATTAAATATGTATGTGTGTGACATGACGTATTACGAGACCGATATAAAACAAAAACCCCTCTTACGATTATATTAAGTTGGTAAGCATGAGGCAATAAAATTGACCCACGTGGCCTTCCATCGTTATAGGAAGAAATTGAATCAAGATATAGGTTGAGTTGGTCGAGTCCCTCGAGGCTCACTTATCTACGTGATCAAGATCTTGCCTACGATATCGAGATGTCATCGGTGACCTGAGGTCATAGTATGCTTGGTCGAGTCCCTAGAGGGCATATCATTAAGTCAAACTCATCTTGTAACGATGGTGATGACTTAATTGAATGTCATGATTAGTCGAGTCCCTTGAGACCATGATGGTTCGAAGGTCAAATATGATAGAAATCGTAAAGAGTTGTGATTGGGAAGAGTTACCTATCTTTTGGGCTTAGTGAATATTAAGTCAGTGAGAATGAGGCAATAAGATTGACCCACGTGGCCTTCCATCGTTCTAGTAAGAAATTGAATCATGGCATAGGTTGAGTTGGTCGAGTCCCTCGAGGCTCACCTATCTACATAATCGAGATATTATCTATGACTAATTAGACTCCAGCAGGGTTGAGTCCTAATCACCCTATAAGTAGTCAATAAAAACCCTATGGGATTGTAATAAAACCCCACATAACCACTTCTATCCTATAAAGAAGTGTGGCTAGGGTTTAGATTGGGGCATTATGTAGTCGCCCCCTCTCTTTTATCAAGCAAGATCAATCTTTTATTTAGCCTTGTGCCGAGTTCTAGGAGGGAGAAACCCCTATAACGTTCCAAGGGTTGATCTCACTCAGAGATCAAAATCTATAGAGCTCCTCCTAGGTTCTATCATGCTGCTCTTGCTGCCATCTCTGTCGCCCTCACCTTTCCAAGCAATTCCCATAATCAATGCGACACGCGCCTCCACCTTCCACCTAAGCCGCAGATTAAATCAATCTGCTGCTGCCCCTTGCATTTGAAATTGGAGATATAGTATATTTTCATCACCCACGCCTATTTGCTACTGTTATTCCTTTATCTTACACATTGAAGAAGTTTTCTCATACTTTCATTGCGGTAAATTTCAACCGTCGCAAACATTATCATTATTGTGAAAGCGAAACACTGCAGAAATTTTCAATCATCTATTTGCCTCTTGAAACTGGTTTTATGCTCCCCTATTTTGGCCAAATTTTTACATGATTTCATAGATCGTCTTAGCCCTCATCTGAGCCCCGCACCAAAAAGATTAACAAGAGACAAGCTTCATGAACGATTGGCCAAGGGGTTGTGTTGGCACTATGATGAAGAGCAGAGCCGAGAACATCGCTGCAAAAAGGGCTAGCTCATCGTGATTGAACCAGTAGAGGATGAGGACAGTGAAATCTGAAGAAAGCCTCGAACCTGAAGATGAAACCATGGAGGAAGAGCCCCAACCGGCCGACTATACAGTGCACGTACTGGTCGGCTACTCCAACCCGGAGACAATGAAAGTTGGAGGACTCCTTAAACAGCAACCCATCACCGTTCTTATAGATACGGGCAACACCAATAACTTCCTCAACTGTAAGGTTGTTGCATGTATGACACTTCAAATCGAAGGTTGTAATAAGTTCGACATAAAGGTCGCCGATGATCGAATCCTCAATTGCGACCAACGGTGTCCGCGAGTAAAATTGCTCCTATAAGACCAAGAAGTGGTAGTCAGTTTCTTCCTCCTACCCATCAATCAATGACTATGAAGCCGTGCTTAGGATTGAATGGCTCACAACATTAGGTGACATCTCCTAAAATTTCTTTAAATTAATCATGAAGTTTTCTTGTAAAGGGAGACATGTTACATTGTGAGGTAAGCACGGGAGCCATATCTCCACCATTTCGACGTAGCGAATGGAGAAGACAAAAGAAATGGTAGATTTTTTATGCATATCCAGTAGCCATCAAAAGAGAAAAAGTGTACAATTCTGATCCTAAGCTTACCTTATTGTTGGATGAATTCACGGAACCGCGTGGGTTGCCCCCTAACCGATCGCATGATCATCGCATCCCTATATTGCCAGGCAAACCTCTAGTAAATTTGAGACCATACCGCTATCCTCACTTGCAGAAGGGTGAGAACATTGTTAAGGAGAAGCTTGACACCGGAGTGATTCGACCAAGCTGCAGCCCTTACTCCTCACTGGTGTTGCTAGTGCGTAAGAAGGATGGTACGTGACAGATGTGCGTTAATTTTTGGGCTGTGAACGCCATCACCGTCAAAGACAAATACCTTATACCAGTAGTATATGAGCTCTTGGATGAACTAAAGAAGCCTAAATCTTCACTAAATTGGATCTCCATTCCGAATACCATCAGATTTGGGTATGCACTAAAGATATTCTGAAAACTACATTCCACACACTTAACGTCCACTAAAGTTTTTGGTAATGCCCTTCGGACTTACGAATGCTCCTACTTTTAAAAGCTTGATGAACAATATTTTATGGAGGTTTTTACACAAGTTCGTGTTGGTATTTTTTGATAATATTCTCATTTATAGCCTTACACTTGATATGCATTTTTAGCACTTACGAATTGTTCTAACAATCCTTCGGGAGATACCCTTTATGTTAAATAATCAAAGTGTAGCCTTTTATAGCGTAAAGTGGAGTATCTAGGGCACATTATATCAGAGAATGGAGTGGCGGTAGACCCGACAAAGATCGAAGCAATGCAAGGATGGCCGAAACCTATGAACATAAAAGCATTGCATGGCTTCCTTGGACTCACGGGCTGCTACCAGAAATTCATGAAAGATTATTGTAAGATTAGTGTCTCACTCACGTCCCTATTAAAGAAAGACTCATTCTTATGGTCGGATAAAGCTTCCATGGCCTTTGAACAACTCAAGGTAACCATAACAACGACGTCGATCCTAGCACTGCCCGATTTAGCTGCACCTTCGTCGTGATTGAGGTCGATGCATCCGGAGTTGGAATTGGAGCTGTTCTAATGCAAGATGGTCGACCTCTTGCTTACACCAGTAAGGCTATATCTCCCTCACATCTTAAAATGTTCATGTATGATAAAGAAATGCTTGCCATTGTACATGCCGTTACAAAGTGAAGACCCTACTTGATCGGCCGATGCTTCCAGATTAAAACCGACCATCGAATCCTCAAGTATTTTTTTGGAGTAGAAAATATCTTCCCCAGAGCAATAACGATAGGTAACTAAACTTCTTGGCTTTGATTATGAAATTATTTATCGAAAGGGGAAAGAGAATGTTGCTGCAAATGCTCTATCTCGGCTACCGGGACAAGCCAAAATTTCAGTCATCTCTCTTCCCTCCTTCGACTTCCTCAAAGACATTAGAGAGGAGTGGAAGAGCGATCCAGAAACCCGAGGAATCATAGAAAAATTGGAGAAGAATCCGAGTTCCATGGGCTACTACACTTGGGATTCGAAGGACCTATGCTACAAAGACCGAATCGTAATTGTTCCTTCTTCCCCTTGCATCAAAAATATTTTGCATGAGTTGCACTCTTCACCTTCAGTAGGGCACTCCGGATTTCTGAGAACATATAAGAGGGTGAAGCAAAACTTCTTTTGGAGAGGCATGAAAAGATCGATTTATGATTATGTATCTAAATGTGATGTATGCCAGTAGCAAAAGGTAAAACGATAGCAAGTTCAGGAAAACTACAACCAGTACCTATACCGGACTTAGCATGGACTGACATCTCCATGGACTTCATCGAAGGGCTGCCACCATCTCAAGATAAAAGCACGATCTTTGTGGTGGTAGATCATCTAACCAAATATACTCATTTCTGTGTTGTGAGGCATCCTTATACCGCTGCCAGTATTGCTCAACTTTTTATGAAAAATATTATAAAACTGCATGGGATATCAAGGTCAATTATGAGCGATAGTGACATGGTGTTTACAAGTAAATTTTGGACCGAGCTCTTCTAACTACAAGGCACCCAATTGAAGATGAGCACAACTTATCATCCACAAACAGACGGCCAAACAAAAATGGTGAACATATGCCTCAAGACTTACTTATGGTGCTTCACCAGTGACCGGCCCAAAGAGTGGACAAGGTGGCTTCCTTGGGCCTAATGGTGGTATAACATAACTTATCATTCATCAACTAAATGTACCCCCTATGAGACATTATATGGCCGATCGCGCCCTGTAATATCTAAATATGTAATTGGTGCGATCAAAGTGGATCAAGTCGACTAAAACTTAATTGACAGGGACAAGCTTCTGCAGTTGCTGAAATACAACCTAATTGCCACCCAAGCACGCATGAAGCAACAAGCAGACACTCACTGGAGTGAGCAAGAATTTTCGATAGGAGATTGAGTCTACCTTCACCCACAACCATATAAGCAGCTATCAATCAACACCAGAGCGTCGATGAAGCTATCTCCATGATTCTATGGATCATATCAGATTTTGGAGCGTATTGGGGCCGTGGTATATAGATTAAAACTCTTAGATGACGCTAAGATCCATCTCATCTTTCACGTATCTTTGCTAAAGCCGAAATTAGGAGAACGTGAGTTGGTTCAAACTCAACTGTCGAGCACTTTTAATAATGGCAAGATTCAAGCTCAACTTGAAACTATACTTGATTGGAGGATTGTGATGCACCAAACAAAAATAGTGAACATATGCCTCGAGACTTACTTACGGTGCTTCACCAGTGACCGGCCCAAAGAGTGGACAAGGTGGCTTCCTTGGGCCTAATGGTGGTATAATATAATTTATCATTCATCAACTAAATGTACCCCCTATGAGGCATTGTATGGCCGACCGCCCCCTGTAATATCTAAATATGTAATTGGTGCGGCCAAAGTGGATCAAGTCGACCAAAACTTAATTGATAGGGACAAGCTTCTGCAGTTGCTGAAATACAACCTAATTGTCGCCCAAGCACGCATGAAGCAACAAGCAGACACTCACTGGAGTGAGCAAGAATTTTCGATAGGAGATTGGGTCTACCTTCGTCCATAACCATACAAGCAGCTATCAATCAATACTATACTTAATTGGAGGATTGTGATGCACCGTCGACGCCCCTCAACTAAAGTAATATCCGAAGATGCAATGTGGGAGTCTTACGAGGAGCTGAAGACCCGGTTCCCAGAGTTTATGGATCCTCAGCCTTGAGGACAAGGCTGATTGATTCAAAGAGGACGGGCTTAATAGGACTCCAGCAGGTTTGAGTCCTAATCACCCTAGAAGTAGTCAATAAAAATCTTGTGGGATTGTAATAAAACATCACCTAGTCACTTCTATCCTATAAAGAAGTATGACTAGGGTTTAGATTGGGGCCTTAGGGCTTAGTGGCCACCGCCCCCTTTACTAGGCTGGTCGACCAGGGTTTTCCTCAGCTAGGTCGACTATAGGATGGCAAAGGGATAATTTTACTTAGGCAAGCACCATATATATGGGCTAGGGCTTAGAATCCTATATAATGATGTAGTCGTCCCCCCCCCCCCCCCCCCCCCCCCCTCCTCCCCTCTTTTATCTAGCAAGATCAATCTTTTATTCAGTCTTGTGCCGAGTTCTAAGAGGGAGGAACCCCTATAGCGTTCCAAGGGTTGATCTCCATCAGAGAATAAATCTATAGAGTTCCTCCTGGGGTTCTATCAATGACATAGAGATGTCACTGGTGACCTGAGGATATGGTATGCTTGGTCGAGTCCCTCGAGGGCATATCATCAAATCAGACTCATATCGTAACGATGGTGATGACTTAACTAAACATCATGGTTGGTCGAGTGCCTTGAAACCATGATGGTTCGGAGGCCGAACACGACGGGAATCGCAAAGAGTTGGATTGGCAGAGTTGTCTACCTTTTGGGCATAGTGTAATTGGTCAAGTCACTCGAGGTTGCATTAAGACGTCGATTGGATCCCGATCCCCACTATGAGTCTGCAAAATATGCATGTTATTAATTTATGTTATATCTTATTTATCATTTGCAAACCCCCTAGATGGCATATTTGATGCCAACCGCCTCACTGGTCTAAACTACATAGATTGGCTCCACAATTTGAGAATTATTCTCGTAATGGAGAAAATTGTATAAGTCCTTAACATAATTGTGCCCATGTTCGAGAAAATTACAAGTAAGGATGAGATCGCTCGCTTTGTGAATTATATAGATAGTCCTATAGGATAACCTGTGTGTTGATCTTATACTTCAGTCCCTACCATATTTCTTTTTATAATTCATTATTAACTTTAATATGAACAAGTTTAAGGTGACTCTCCCTGAGCTCCTCAATATGTTAAGGGAAGCTAAGAGTATCATCAAGAAAGAAAAGTCAATTCTCCATATTAGTGAGACCAAGAAGAAAATGGAGGCCAGTAAGACCCTTAAGAAGGGCAAGGGCAAAGAAAGATCGAGTAAAGCAAAGGTTGCCAAGAAAGCCGACAAAGGACAAAGGATAGTGCTTCTACAATGACCAAGACAGACATTAGAAGAAGACCTGTAAGGACTACCTTACATATAAGGTGAAATAGAAGCTTATAGAAGCTTCAGGTATATTCATGATCAGTCTACACTTGTCAGATTTTCATGATAACACATGGGTATCGGATACCGGGAGTGCTTATCATATCTATAATTCGTTGTAGGTTCTGGCAAGACCTAGGAGATTGGGCAGAGGCGAGATGGACCTCAAGATGGGCAATGGAGCAAGAGCTGTTGCAATTGCTATTGGGGAAGTCACCCTACATCTACTTGGTGGAGCTATTATTGCATTAGATGCATGTCATTTTGTTCCCTTTATTATCAAAAATATTATGTCCATCTCTTGTTTGATAATTAATGGATATAAATTAGTTTTTGAGAACAATAGTTGTTCAATAATTATGGATAATGAGATCATCACTAGAGGGACCTTGATAAATGGCTTATATGTGTTAAACACTTCTCCACACATCATGAATATAAATACATCTAAGAGAAAAAGAGATGAGGTGAACAATGTGTACATATGACATTATAGGCTAGGTCATATACATGAGGGAATGTTTTAAAAGTTGTTGAAAGATGGATACTTAGATCCATTTGAATATGAGTCATATACAACTTATGAACCTTGCCTTCGTGGGAAGATAACCAACTCTTATTTTAGTGGAACTAGAGAGAGAGTTACTGGAACTCGTACATAGTGATGTATGTGGTCCTATGTCGACTTAGGCTATAGGTGGTTACTCATACTTCATTACAATGACTAATGATTTCTCTATATATAGACATATGTACTTGATGAAGTATAAGTCCGAGGCCTTTGAGAAATTTAGGGAATATAAGAATTAAGTAGAGAACCAGATTAGAAAGAGTATTAAGACTCTTCGATAAAATCGAGGAGGAGAATACTTGATTATAAAGTTTACCCATTTCCTTAGGGACCATGAGTATCTATCCTAATGGGCACCTCCATATATACCTCAGCACAATGGTGTATCAGAAAGGAGGAATCACACACTGTTGAACATGGTGCGGTCCATGATGGGTTTCACTGATCTACCTATCTCATTCTAAGAATACGCCCTAGAGGTCGCAACTTACCTTCTGAACAAAGTTCCATCAAAGTCGATAGTGTCTATACCATATGAGATATAGAAAGGAAGGAAGCTCGATCTTAAGGTGGTTATGATTTGGGGTTGTCCTACCTACGTTAGAAGGCACAACCCCGACAAGTTAGAATTAAGGACTGAATGATGTATATTTATAGGATACCATAAGGAGACTTTATTGATATTATTTCTATCATCCCGAGGACCGAAAGGTCTTTATTGCCAAGAAGACTGTGTTTCTTGAGAAAGAACACATTCTTGGTGGAAATAGCAAGAGTAATATAGAGTTGAATGAGGTTAGAGAACTTAGCTCAAGCACCATTCTAGCGTCCAAGTTTATTCTGGTACCTAGTACACAAGTTCCAACTTTGCGTAGGTATAGCAGAGTATCTCACCTTTCTGAAAGATATTTAGGACATATTAGTGGAGAAGACTCTCAGGATATTGATCCTTAGACCTACAAAAAGACTAGACTCCAGGAAGTAGCAAGAAGCTATGAATTCTGAGATGGATTTCATGTACTCTAACAAGGCTTGGAACCTTATGAATGCACATTAGGGTATCGTACTCATCGACTGCAAATGGATCTTCAAGGAGAAGATCAGAGTGGATGGAAAGGTGGAGACCTATAAGACAAGATTGGTAGCTAAATGATATCATCAAAGGCAAGGAGTTAACTATGATAAAACTTTTTCACCTGTAGTCATACTTAAATCCATCATAATTTTTTTGGCCATTGCAGCACACTATGACTATGAGAAATGGTAAATGAATGTGAAAATGACATTCCTCAATTGTAACCTCGAGAAGGAGTTTTATATGATTTAGCCAGAGGATTTGTATCCAAAGAGAGTCCATATAAAGTGTGTAGGTTGCTTAGCTCTATTTATAGACTGAAGCAAGTTTCTCAAAGTTGAAACATAAGATTTGATGAGGCGATCAGATCTTATGACTTCGTTAAGGACTATGATGAGACGATCAGATCTTATGACTTCGTTAAAGACTAAGATGAGCCTTGTGTGTACAGAAAGGTAAATGGGAGTGTTATCACCTTCTTGGTGCTATATGTGAATGACATCCTAATCATTGGGAATAATATATGAATGCTCTCCACATTAAAGGCTTAGCTATCTAGAAACTTCTCCATTAAGGACTTAGGGGAAGCATCCTATATTTTGGGGATCTGGATCTATAGAGATAAATCCAAGATGATGTTTGGCTTATCCCAGTCTAGGTACATAGACTCCATTATCAAAAGTTTTGACATGAAGAATTTCAAGAGAGGTCTCATATCGATGAGACATTGAATATCACTTTAGGAGTATGTCCCCAAAGATTCCTAAAGAAATGACAAACATATATAGGATACCCTATGCCTTAGCGATAGGGTCTATCATGTATGTTATGTATGTTATATACCAGGCCTGATATAGTATATACTTTGAGTGTCACGAGTAGGTATCAGGCAGATCCAGGTTTGGAACACTAGCAGGCAGTGAAGTGTATCCTTAAGAACCTGAGAAAGACTAAGGATGTTTTACTAGTATGTGAAGAAGGTAGCCTCCAAGTTGAGAGCTATACGGACTCGAGTTTCCAATCTGGCATTGATGATAGCAAGTCGAAGTCAGGGTATGTTTTCACCCTGAATGGAATAGTAAGCTCGAAGAGTTCAAAGCAAGATACTACTACTGACTCGACCACAGAGACGGAATACATTACTGCAACAAATGCAGCAAAAGAAGGGGTGTGGATGAAGAAGTTCATCAGACTTACAAAAAAAAATGAAGTTCATCAGGGATTTGGGAGTCGTACCAAACAACATGAAATTGATTCCCATATACTATGACAGCAATAGGGCGATAGCTCTAGCAAGGGAACCCATGTCTTATTAGAATTTTTTGAGGAGGTTACACTTAATTAGAGAGATCATAACCCAAAAAGATATAGCAATCGAAAGAGTTCTATTTAAAGATAACATTGCAGATACACCGACAAAGCCATTGGCTCAAATTGTATTTGAGCGTCATAGGAGTCTGATGGGGATTAGACACATAGGTGATTGGCTTTAGGTCAAGTGGGAGATTGTTGGTTACAAGTGCCCTACAAGCCAATCACGTGAATGATGGCACATGTGACATGCTGTGCGATCTTTTTGCTTATGATTATTATTGATATATTCTCACATTATATTATATATTGCATATAAATTTTGTGATGTCCTTAGTTCTGTGCAATGAGAATCAGATCACGATGAGATCATGATAATAAGATTGATTCACCTTAAACACATATCTCAAATAATCTCGGTCATAAGTTACTTGAGATGGATATTGAGATAATTGGATAGATCTTTGTACTATATACTCATCCATATGATAAAGGCAGCTAGTCTCAAAGTCACTTTTGTGGAGACACTAAGGATATAGTACAGGTGCTCATTGAAAAATGAGTTCATTAATTGATCCACTTATGGAATGTTGTATGGTTAATGATACTTAATGTCAGTGATTCTATAGACTCAATTGTGTATCTGGTCCTTAGACTTGAGACACCAAGGATATCTTGTATGAGTACTTCTTTCTTTGACACTAGACTTACAAGTTCGGAAAGTTATAGATCTGGTATAACCAATTATCGACATTGGTAGCCAACCTTACAAAGGTAATTGAGTGTCAATAAATGATCATCTACTCTCGGTATCGCGAGAGAAATATCATGTGTGTGTTCACTTGGATAAATCATTGGCTAGGGTCATTCGGATTAAGAGAGAATGAGTTCTCCAAGAGAATCTGATTAGAGGGAGACTAAGATAGGTTCTATATGTGGCCTGACAGTACCATGTCTAATATACGATCTCTGGAATATTAGTTGGATGAGAGACTATAGATACACGGTAACTATGGACATACAGGTCTGATGGATTTGATCCCCCTATTACCGTCTAGGGACTATGGCGCAGTACGTCCATAGTCGATGAGTCAAGTGAATTATTATGGGGATACTAATTCACTATATCATAAGAAGTTCTGATGGGAGCGACTCACGGCCAACTCGGTATCGGGCCTAGATAGTCATACACATATGGTGGATGCTTTAACGAATAAACAATTGGATAGAGATCCAATTAGCCCCTATTCTCATTAGATGAGACCTTACATTGATGAGCTCCTTGCATGAGGCCCAATTAGAGGCCAAAAGATATTATTGGATAGAGATCTAATAATATAAGGTTAGTTGGGTAATTGGATGAAAATTCAATACTACTAAGGTAGGATCTCTAGGGTTTTTGATAGCTGTCTATAAATAGGAAGGGAAGCATATAGTTGATATGCTGCATCTTTGGTTGCCCCTCCTATTCTCCTCATTTTCTCTTTGCAAGAGTTGTGAGACCTGAGATTGTGATTAGAGGAGTATCACTACAGCGATTCATCATGTGGATACCACTAGAGAGGATGACGCTTGACCTCCCTATATAAATAATCTCTCACATGATGTGGTTTTTCGATTTTGGGCTTTCTCACGACCCAATCTTTTGCACGAAGATTTGATCTGTGTGGGAAATATATTTTGTTTTGATCTTTCATCATGTATATGATGCTCCCGTTGAGGTTTTCTATGAGAGCATGGATGTCAATTCTATCATTTTTCATCTCCGCTAGCTGTTTGAGAAACAGGGAAGAACTCAAAGATATGAGATACAAGAATCTTCCAAATCATGATAACATAAGGGACATCTGTTCATAACCATATCCTAAAGATGATAGAGTAGATTGAAAAACTCACAGGTCTAGGAATAGTCCTAGGGGATAACCTGTGCGTTGATCTTATACTTTAGTCCCTACCGGATTCCTTTTCTCACTTCATCATAAATTTTAACATGAGCAAGTTTAAGGTGACTCTCCTTAAGCTCCTCAATATATTGAGGGAAGCTGAGAGTGCCATCAAGAAAGAGAAATCAGTTCTCTATATTAGTGAGATTAAGAAGAAAAGGCCAATAAGATGTTTAAGAAGGGCAAAGGTAAAGAAAGACTGGGTAAATCAAATGTTACCAAGAAAGACCCGGCAAAGGAACAAAGATAGTGCTTCCACTACAGCAAATACAGGCACTGGAAGAGGAACTGTAAAAATTACCTTATAGATAAGATGAAACAGAAGCTTAGAGAAGTTTCAGGTATATTTATTATCAGTATCGACTTATTATATTTTCATGATAACACATGGGTATTGGATACTATGAGTGCTTATCATATCTGTAATTTGTTGTAAGTTCTGACAAGACCTAGGGATTGGCCAAAGGTGAGATGAACCTCAAGATGGGCAATGAAGCAAGAGTTGCTGCAGTTGCCACTGGAGATGTCACCCTACATCTGCTTGGTAGAGCTATCATTCAATTGGATGCATTCTATTTTGTTCACTATATTATCAAAATATTATTTTCATCTCTTATTTGACAATTAATGGATATAAATTAGTTTTTTACTTGTGGTAAATGATTAGTTTTGTTATTGTATAAATTATTTTACTTGTGGGTTTGTAAGTGGTGGTTAATAATTTTTAAGTTGGCTTTAGGTTTCATAAATTTTTTAGTGATGTGGTATATAATTATAAACTGTATAGGTTTTATAGATGTGAATAGTGTTTAATGCTTTTTAATGTCCTCAAATATTATTTTGGATCCTAGGTGATATCGGTGAGGGAGAAAGAGGAATGAAATTCGAGAAAATAAGAGAAACCGAAAGTCGAGTTGTAGAACAGAAATAAGCCCAAAACAGAATTTGCATAAAATGGATAAAAAGTTCACCACCAAGTTTAATGTCACAAGAGGATACAAAAAATTCATCACCTCAAGAAAATTAGACAATGATACAGAATTAAATCAAAAGACTCACCACTCAAGAAAACATCCAAAAGATACAGAGTTCTAGAGAGACTCCAAAGAGCATATGCCAATACAAATCATGTACCAAAAGTTCTTTCTAGCCCTAGAATATCAAAATAAGTACTAGTGCATAAAACATCTATTCATGCATAAGGAACTATGATATTAAGTGCTTCACATCTGCTACCTAACCCCTTTAATGCATTCCTTGAAATAGCTTTCACTTTGTCCAAGGAATATGCTCATGAGCTATTATTTTTTAGTGGGCTGGGTTAAAAACTCTGAAATATTATAATGGACTATGGGGAATACCATAGGATCAACAAGATGTATAAGTGTTGATTGTAGCAAATTAGATACTCCCATATCAATCTCCCATGGTTGAAAAAGACTTATCCTCAAGTCTTCATTTGTTTCATCACCGTGATAAGGACTTAGATCAGCCACATTGAATGTTGATGATATACCGTAATCTGTAGGTAGCTCAATCTTATAAACATTCTCTCCAATTATTTTAAGCACTTTTACTGGACCATCAACCTTTGGTTTCAACTTCCCAAATTTATCGGGTGGAAACCTCTCCTTCCTTAGATGAATCTAAATCAAATCACTTGAATTAACCCTCACATGCTTTCTGCTCGCATGTACCTTTTATTTTGCTTTACAATAGTTGCTTTAACATCGTCATGTAACTTTTTTACATGTTTAACCCTCCCGTCAACATCTTCACTAAATTACTTAGTTGTAGAATGAGAGACTAAGTCCAAAGGACCAGAATGATTAGCACCATAAACAACCTCAAAAAGACTCTTACCAATGTTATGATGTATGGAATAATTTTAAGCAAACTCAATTTGTGGAAGAATGAGATCCTATTGCTTAATTTTCTTGCCAACATAGCTTCTAAGCAAGTTTCCCAAGCTTCTGTTCGTTATCTTTGTTTGCCCATCGGTTTGTGGATGATGAGAGCTGCTGAAGTTCAAGGATGTACCAAGTTTCCTCTATAGAGTTCTCCAAAAATGGCTAAGAAATTTTGAGTCTTGATCAGACACCATAGTTTTTGGAATGTCATGCAATCTAACAATCTTCTTGAAGTATAAATCAGCAATATAAGATACATCATTTGATTTATTGCAGGGAACAAAGTCAAATATCTTTGAGAATCTGTCAACAACAACCATGATAAAATCTTTGTTCCTTTGAGTTCTTGGCAGTCCCAAGATAAAATCAAGATTCGCATCCTCCAATGGAGCATTTAGCACTAGCAATAGAGTGTGCAAACCTGAATTTTGGCTTCTTATTTTTATCAAGTGGCATACTCTGTATTGCTTCACAAATCTCTCCACATCTCTGAACATCTTAGGCCAATAGAAATTTGATTAAATAAGAGCCAGAGTTTTATCCCTACCAAAATGTTCTCCCAAAGCACCACCATGAGCTTCAGCTAGAATTACATGTCTCAAAGAACAAGATGGAATACACAAGGCATTAGCTCAAAAAAGAAATCCTTCATAGTAAATTGCTGAAAAGAACTTAATTTGTAATTGTGTCATATTGAGCTGAAATCCACATCATTTTGATAGAGATCTTTGAATGTCTCAAATCCAACTACTTTGACTTCCATGGTTGGTAATAAATAATAATTTCTACTCAATGCATCAACAACTATATTTTTAACATAGATTTATGCTTGATTGTGAAGTTATAAGATTACAGGAACTCCACCCAAGCTGCATGCCTCTTGTTTAGCTTGTGTTGATGATTAATAAACTTCAATGCCTCATAATCAGAATATAAGACAAATGACTATGCAAGAAGATATCGACTCGAATGAGATAAAGCTCGATAAATGGCATAGAACTCCTTGTCATAGGTAGAGTATTTTCTTCTTGTATCATTTAGCTTCTCACTAAAAAAAGACAATGGGCTTTGATTATTGACTCAAAATAGCACCAATTCTCACATTAGAGGCATCATATTCAATCTCAAATACTTTGTCAAAATTGGGTAGTACCAAAATAGGAGTTTCGATCATTTTTCTTTTTAATAGCTCAAAAGCTTCATCAACCTCATTAGTCTACTTAAATTTATCACCCTTCAGGTATTCGGTGATTGGAGCAACAATCGAGCTGAAACCCTTGATGAATCTTCTGTAAAAGGAAGTTAAACCATGGAAACTCCTCACATCATGCAATAAAGTCGGTGTTGGCCGATTAAGAATAGCTTCTACCTTACTTTGATCCATCATGATTCCATTTTTTCAAACAACATATCTCAGAAACACCATACTAGGAGTAAAAAAATCACACTTCTTCATATTAGCATAAAGCTTTTGCTACCTCAAGATAAGAAAAATCTTCTTAAGATGATTCATATGCTCTTCTTCACTCTTGTTGTACACTAATATGTCAACAAAATAAATCACAACAGAAGTCCCAATGCATCGCTTAAGTATATGATTAATAAATCTCATGAAAGTACTATGAGCATTAGATAATCCAAATGACATAACCAACCATTTATACAAGCCTTCGCTAGTTCTAAATGTTGTTTTCCACTCATCTCGATGCCTCATTCTTATTTGGTGATAACCACTCTCCTCAAATCAATTTTAGAGAAAATAAAAATATCATATAATTGATCAAGTAAGTCATCTAACCTTGGAATGGGAAAACGATAGTCAATAGTCATTTTGTTGATGGCACAACTATCCATATATATTCTCTAAGAACCATCTTTCTTAGACACCAACAAGGCTAAACATCACAAGGATTCATACTCTCCCAAATTAACCCCTTTTTTACCAACTTATCTACTTGCCTTTGAAGTTTTTTATACTCCTTATGACTCATTCTATAAGCTGCCTTATTAGATAGGATAGCCCCCAGAATAAGATCAATATGATGCTAGATGTCTCTTAATAGTGGAAGACGATGTGGAATCTCATCTAGTATAATATCTTGAAACTCCTCCAGGATTGGTTTCATGTTTGTTGGTGCCTTCTTATAATGTTCATTCTTTTCTATGACTACCCCTTTCCAGTTCACCCTTCCATTCACCATAGGACATAAAAGCACTAACTTCCTTCTTTGGTACATGGAGCTAAAATAATCTTCTTTTCATTCACCTTAAAAGAATAAGTATGTGTATAGCCATTATACAATACCCTCCTATCATAATGCCAAGGTCTACCCAACAGCAAATGACAAGCATCCATAGGAGCAATATCACACCATACTTCATCTTTATAATACTTGTCAATAGAAAATGGAACTAAACATCTTTTAGTTACCTTAATGTCATTTTCCTTTTGCAGCCAGCATAATTAGTAAGGATGCGAATGAGGGATTGTGTCTAACTTTAGCTTCTGCACCATCTCAAAAGATACCACATTCTCAAAGCTGCCACTATCAATGATCACCAAGCACACCTTGTCATTAGAGGTATATTTAGTATAAAACATATTCTTTCTCACCCAACTTTCATCCTCAGCCACATAACATACTTGTAAACTACGATGTAACACAATAGATAAACCACAATTAGCATAAGTAACATCTTCCTCATAATCTTCAGATTTTTGTTCGTCATTGGCTTCATTTCTTTCTTCGTCACTATGTTTTTCAACTAATATAACAATTCTCTTATTTGGACAATCTAAAGCAATATGCCCAAAACCATAACACTTGAAGCGTTTTAGGCCATTAGATGTAGAAGAATTAGGTGACAGTTTGTTGCTAACTGATCCTTCACTCTTGTCTGGCCCCTTTGATATTATTTTGCTTTGGTGAGTAGGCTTAGAATTTTCTCCTCTTGTATAGCCATCTTAGGCCCATATCGAGAACCCTTTTTAAACTTCTGTTATTTCTCTACTTTTAAAGCCAGCTTACTCACATCATTCAAAGATCAATATGGTTGGAGTTGAACCACTTAGGCAATCTCATATTTCAGACCTCCTATGTATCTAGCAGTGGTCTGCTCTTCTGGTTCCATAAGCTCTCTTTTTAACATAACATTATCGAACTCTGCTATGGACTCCTCCATACTAAGATTTTTTTTTATTAAAATCATGAACTTTCAGAAAGATTTCTTGCTTATAGTTGTCAATAAGTATTTTCTTTTTAGCTCCCTTTTTATTTTCTCCCATGTTACTATCTTACTCTTCCCTTCACATTCTCTTTGTTTCTTCATATTTTTCCACCAAAAAGGTGTATTCCTTCTAAGTTTGAGTGCCACAAGCTTAACATTCTTTTGTTCTGGTGGTTTATGAAAATCGAATATTCTTTCTACTATATTGAGCCAATTAATAAAGTCGTCAATATTAATTTTACCTTCAAATTCTAGAATATCCAACCTTGGAATTGTATTTATTCTGCCATTCATCTTGGTCTCTACGCGTTGCTTGAAATCTTCGAAACTCTCTTGGGTAAGAAGGTGTATCATCATCAGAACCATACATTTGGCCAACATTTTTATACTGATTATTTATGTTTCGAAATTCTTCAATAATTTTATTTTTTTCTTGTAGATTATGTAACAAACTTTGTAGTTGTAACTTCAAGGATTCAACGTCATCTTCACGGCCACTACCTTCACCAACTGTATCTTTTCCATTCTGCCTTGTCATGATCTCTATCTACCCTTCAGCTTTGATGCTAAACTGATACCGGGGAGGGAGAAAGATGAATGAAATTTAAGAAAATAAGAGAAACCAAAAGTCAAGTCGTAGAATAGAAACAAGCTCGAACAGAACTTATGTAAAATAGATAAAAAGTCACCACCAAGTTTAATATCATAAGAAGATACAGAAAATTCACCACCTCAAGAAAATTAGATAAGGATACATAACTAAATCAAAAGACTCACCACTCAATGAAATATCCAAAAGATACAGAGTTCTAGAGAGACTCCAAAGAGCTTCTGTCAATACAAATCAAGTATCAAAAGTATTTTTTAGCCCTAGAATATCAAAATAAGTACTAGTGCATGAAATATCCCTTCATGCATAGGTAACTATGACATTAAGTGCTTTACATCTGTCACATAACCTCTTTAATAAATTCCTTGGTCATGAAGAAAGGCATCTTGAAATAGTTTTAACTTTGTCCAATGAATATGCTCATGAGCTATCATTTTTTAGTATGGTGGATTAAAAACTCTGAAATATTATAATGGATTGTGGGAAATACCATAAAATCAGCAAGATGCATAAGTGTTTATTATAACAAATTAGACACTCCCGTGTTACTAAATTTGGATTATATATAGATAATAATATTCTTAAATTAAGATAGATTCATATCTATTGAATGCATTAATTTTGAAGGTGTAATAATGAAATTCAAAATTATCAAAAGATTATAATATTTCATAATATTATGGCATATTTTTTGAAATTATAATAGTTATACTTATATCTGAATATTATACACAAAAAACTACTCCTAGCTATATATAATAAAAAATTGATTCAAATTAGATTATATATAAAGACTAAAGATACCATATTGCTTTATATTTGATAATATTGAGTTAAACATCTGATGAAAATTGGCATGCCTATCAATTGTGACATAATTGTTGACACGCTTCAAGGAATCTTATCATTGTATCTCAATTCTTTTCTTCCTTTTGCCTTCTTGTTTTGTAATTTTTGGATGTAAGATAATTTTATTATTAAGTTTTTTAATACAAACAGTTTGTTTCTTGTTAGAAAGTTAATGTAATTGTATGTCTTTTGCATATATTTTGTTAAAAATAATCCTCACAATACTTATATAGATTGAAATTCAGAAATCGAATAGCAGCTATTACATAATATCAAATGTATTAAAACACCAATATGAATAGATTCTCTTTTTCAGATCTACTATAACTATGTTCGGAACATATTACTTGAATGAGAACGAATAACATAAAAATATCATCTTATCTTTAGGCTTTGATATATCTTCCTTTATCAGGGGCATCAATGTATTAATTATAGTATTAACAAACTAATGATATAAATAAAATCATTCGACAAACTTTCTTTTTTGGTCATCTCGATCATATATGTTATTAGAAGTCTATAAACATCTTTCATTATTGAATTCATATTTTTAGAACTATTTGTTTTTAAGGTTACATACCATCATCTTGGAAAAAATGCAGCAGCTCACTTTTCTCTGTCTAAATCTGAAATCCAACGATAACTTTTAAGATGTTTTCTATCAATTTTCATGTATTTTTATTAAACTTGAACTCAGTTGGTGCTCACAAGGTAGTCCACAAAACTCTAGCCACTTCTCTGTGTTGTCACTTATTAAATTCTTTAAAAGATGGATCATGCAGTAATAGTGATGTGAATTCGATAATATTTCTTTTACCGTTATAAAAATTCTTGAATTTCTATCATTGGCAATATTTAAAGAACCACAGTGCACTTCAATAATTTTTCTCAACTCAAGAAAGAAACCATTTTCATATCTCTCTCCCTTAATCTCTACTACTCTAATGTTATAAGTTATTAGATTCATCAACGGTTGTCACCACCATGAAAACATCACGGTATTTTATAGATCAATATACTATATCTATGCCAATAACTAGATGGATGCATTGAATAAAACTATGGAAACATGCATCGAGTGCCCCAAAAACCCATCGGAAACATCCATCCTTTATAGTTAAACAAACAATCATTTCATAGTCATAAATTTTCAACTCTCATAGGAAAAATATTAACTCATTATCGGATCCATCAAAATCTCCATGAACTTCATTGTTATACTCTTATAATGAGTATATATCTGTCACATGTCAGATATGCTTTTCTATATGAAATCACCTCTCCAAATTTTTTTGAATATACGCAATGATCATCTTCGGAGTTGATATGGCAAATGGTGACCTGGCTACCACGTCGACGGGCCCTCGGACAACTGGCCCGTCGACGTGGTCGACCTGACGCAGGAAGCTGGTCGGACGCCAGTATGGGGGCGCCAGTGGTCGTACGATCGACCTGACACAGGTAAGGTCGACACCCTTACCTGCGGACGCATGCCTTACCGCAAGGACGACGGGCGTGGTGGAAGGGTACGACGGCATGGTAAGCCACAAGGGCAGTAAGGTTGCCAGGTACGAATGACCTACAGCACCCATTATATAAGCTCCTGCACCTCTACAGGGCAGGGGGATGGGAAATCAACTACAAAAACTAACTTAATCATCGGAGGGATCACGTCGGGAACTTACCCGACCCGACCTCCTTGCAGGAACCGGCGCTCGACCCGACCTGTGGAGCCTCCTCCTGACCCGCGCTCCACCACTCCAACAGCCAACCCCCGTGACGAGGTACGAGGGATCCATCCATCTAGCTGAACACCGACTCCGTCCCGAGACGACCACGGGCGAACTAGCGCACAAGGGCCTGAACCAGCAGTGCTCGCTCAGCGGCGACGAGGGCAGACCGTATCCACTGGGCAGGCACCAGATTTGGCTCTAACATTTTGGCGCTAGAAGGAGGGCGCATGTCGCAAGAATGCCCGTTTGGAAACTCGGGTGCGGAGCACCACCCGGAACCTGACCACCCTCGACCAACCGAGGAGGCTGCGGTAGTCGTGCCAACTCCCAACCGCTTTTGGAGGATGATGACCGACCCGGGGTTCCCTTCACCCGCATCCAACCCCGTGTCGTTCATGGTCACGGCCGAGGCTTTCATCGGCCTCACCAGCCAAGTCCAAGCATTAGCGGAAATGGTGCAGACCATAGTCCCGTACCTGCCCCAGCTCGTGCATTCGATGGCTCACCAATCGGCTCCCCCGGTGGCACCCCCGCAAACGGAGTCACCAACGGCCCCGAACCGGGGGGTCCCGCCCGGGATAGAGCCGCCATAGCCTCAAGTCACCGAAGCCCGTGCAGCTTCCCCGACCCCAACGCCAGCCCGATCACAAAGTCGCTCCTATAATCCGGTACCAACCGAGCCATCCTTGAAGGGCTGAAGAAAAGGATTTCCAACACTACGACCTCCTAGGTAGAGGAACTCTCGAGTATTCTCTAGGCGTCATGGACAACTCCGAAAACCCCGACGGGGGAGTCCCCCTATAGCCTAGCTTTCGGGACCGAAGTTTTGTTGCCTCCCGAGGTGGTTTTCTCGACCCTCCGAGTCCAGACCCAGCGTGACGAGGAGTCCAACCAACAGCTCCGTGAGAACCTCGACCTACTAGAGGAAAAGCGAGTCGACGCCCATCTCCGAGCATTAGCCTATAGAAGGGTTGTCACCAAGCTATACAACCGTCGGGTACGCCCTCGGCATGTTGAGATGGGCGACCTGGTGCTTCGGAAGACTGAGGCCAATGACCCGACCCGGTCCCGCGGCAAGCTGGCCCCGTTGGGAGGGCCCTTACTGAGTCATCGACGTTATCCAAGACGAGACTTATACGTTGGCAACAATGGAGGGGCGAGCGTTGTCGAGAACTCGGCACATCACAAACTTGCGAAAGTTTTACGCATAATATATCAGTAAAACAACCCAACTTGTATTGATTAAAAGTAAGTACAAAAGATGTCGGGAACAAAAATGAGGCTTTTCCCGACCAAAATTATAATTTAAAAAAGAAAATTTGTCGGGAACAAAATGAGGCTTTTCCCGACCCGAATTACAATTTGAAAAGGAAAATTACAAGTCAGGGCTCGGGTGGGACCGAGTCGTCAAAGGCCTGCTGCCTCTCCATCGGCACCAGGTCATCCTCGGGATGGATGGTAGACAGGTCTTCTTCAACTTCGGCATCTGGATGTCGGGCGCGGAAGCGGGCTAACGCCACCCGATACCCATACTCGTACGTCACCCGACCCATTCTCTTCAGGCCTTCTTTGAAGCCGAGAGACTCCTTGTACTAGACGACCGATTTCCTAGGCAGCTCGGCTCGGGCGCTCTCCAGGTCCTTCACGGTCTGCAGTAGCTCATCGTCCATCTTCTGAGCCCTGACTCGCACTTCCTTCAGCAACCATTGGGCATCGCCCTGGTGGCTCCGAACCTCGTGCAATTCCTTCTCCGAGGCCTCGCACCTTAAGAGCTCCTCGCCCCTCTCCCTCTCGGTCTTCTCGAGCTCCTCTCGCAGCTCGGATGCGCGCTCCTCGGCCTTGGCGACCACCTCCGGACCCCCGTTGGATTTTAGAGCGTCAAGCTCTTCTTGTAGCTGCTTGATCCGGTAGTCCATGAACATGATCAGTCGACCCGCGTCATGGACTCGGTCAAAGAGCACCATTTGGAAGTGTTGGCTCTGCACGAAAAAGCAACTGTTAGAAGCTCGGCAAAGGGAAAACCTGAGCTACCAAGGCATGTGTCGGGAAGCTTACCAGGACCATCTCCTTTGCGGCTCGGGCCATCAGGACTTCTGAGGGGAGTGTATAGAGCTCCCGCGCCAGTTGGGGGTGGAGAAGTCCCCTCTCGAACTCCTCCGCTGCCGACGAGTTATTCCAAACTTTCGTCGAGTTCTTCAGCCCCTTCCATCTGGACTTCATCTCCTTCTCGGGGTCTTGATGCCCCAAGTTAGACATTAGCAAGGCATAATAACCTGTGTCGCCCTTATGCACCTTTGTTTTAAAAAGGTCCTTCATTGACCTTGAAAGCTCGTGGGCCGGTGAAGCGCCCCCCTCCTCGGACCCGGCGAGCGCCTCGGGCTCCTCGGATGGCGCCGCTGGCTCCTTGCCTTTGGATCGGGAGCGAGACTCCCCCTCACCTGGACGGGACTTGTGCCTCCTCATCAGCACCTTGACCTTCTTGTGGCAGCTCACCACATCCTCGGCCTGCTTGGTCGGCGTGATGATCGGCCTCTTCGACAAAGCCTTCGGGACTTCCCTCACAAGAGAAGCACCGACCTCCCGGGCGGTGGGGCGGGTCGGAGGGGCTTTGCCGCTTGCCACCTTGGGCATCTCGCGGAGCTCCCCGAGGTCCATCCGATCCTGACTAACAGGTTAGTGAGCAGTTATTCCTTCTCCGAGGCCTCGCGCCTTAAGAGCTCCTCGCCCCTCTCCCTCTCAGTCTTCTCGAGCTCCTCTCGCAGCTTGGATGCGCGCTCCTCGGCCTTGGCGACCACCTCCGGACCCCGTTGGATTTTAGAGCGTTAAGCTCTTCTTGTAGCTGCTTGATCTAGTAGTCCATGAACGTGATCAGCCGACCCGCATCATGGACTCGGTCAAAGAGCGCCATTTGGAAGTGTTGGCTCTGCACGAAAAAGTAACTGTTAGAAGCTCGGCAAAGGGAAAACCTGAGCTACCAAGGCATGTGTCGGGAAGCTTACCAGGACTATCTCCTTTGCGGCTCGGGCCATCAGGACTTCTGAGGGGAGTGTATAGAGCTCCCACGCCAGTTGGGGGTGGAGAAGTCCCCTCTCGAACTCCTCCGCTGTCGACGAGTTATTCCAAACTTTCGTCGAGTTCTTCAGCCCCTTCCATCTGGACTTCATCTCCTTCTCGGGGTCTTGATGCCCCAGGTAGGACATTAGCAAGGCATAATAACCTGCGTCGCCCTTATGCACCTTTGTTTTAAAAAGATCCTTCATTGACCTTGGACGCTCGTGGGCCGGTGAAGCGCCCCCCTCCTCGGACCCGGAGAGCGCCTCGGGCTCCTCCGACGGCGCCGCTGGCTCCTTGCCTTTGGATCGGGAGCGAGACTCCCCCTCACCTGGACGGGACTTGTGCCTCCTCATCAGCACCTTGACCTTCTTGTGGCGCCTCACCACATCCTCGGCCTGCTCGATCGGCGTGATGATCGGCCTCTTCGACGAACCCTTCGGGACTTCCCTCACCGGAGAAGCACCAACCTCCCGGGCGGTGGGGTGGGTCGGAGGGGCTTTGCCGCTTGCCACCTTAGGCATCTCGCGGAGCTCCCCGAGGTCCATCCGATCTGCATCCCGACTAACAAGTTAGTGAGCAGTTAGAAAGGCTAAAGTAGAGTAAAATAATAGTACCCCTAGAGGCTGGGCTGAGACCCGCCTCGACTAGCCAAAGCTCGGCCATCTCCTTGATCGCACGTGAAGAGGAAAGAATCCCCTTCAGTCTACCGACCAGGACGGTTTCCTCCTCAGATAAGTATGGGGAGGCATTGTCGATCAGGTGTGCCGACCAGTCGAGCCTAAACCCCCAAATTGGACCACTAACATAGAGGTAGCGGAACTTCCAACCTTTGTTATTGGAAGGTGCCCCGCTGACTCGAAAACCGACCTGGGCAGTGAGGTAGTAACCACCCCGACTCTTGCAGAGGTGAAAGCACGCCATGAACAAGTCCCGAGTCGGGATAATCCCGGCCCCTCGGCATTCGCCCAAAAAGACGACAAGGTAGCGCCACAAGTTGGGCGCTACCTGGCTTGGAGAGATCCTCCACCACCTTATGCATTCTTCGATGAGTGGATGCAGAGGAAACCGGAGATCGTCCTCCAGAGCATCCACTGAGATGCACATGCCGGGAGCATCCAAACTATAGGGGCGCTGCCCGGGCTACGGAACAAGCAACCCGTATTCGGCCGGGATGCTGTACCACTCCCTAATCACGGCAAGTGACCCCTCGGTCACCGTCATATCTAGGTCATGATCTAACTTCATTACCTCTAGATCCCTCAGAACCCTCGCGTCGACAAGCGACGGAGGCCCGGAAGACGCTCCCGAGGAATCGACCTCAGGATCACATCGACTCGTCTCCCCTGACCCCGGGGAAGAAATGACCCTGACACTACTCGAGGAGTCCGAGGAGGTCATCTCGACCTGTTCAAAAAAGAACTACCGACTGAAGGGTCGATGGGTGGCTAGGAAGGTCCGAGGTAGAAGCAAGGAAGGGGCCAAATGAACAAGTGAGGTCTCAGTCTGGCCACATCGAACTTATAGCGCCCAGGGGAGTCGTTTCAGCTTCCCAAGGCAAGACGGAGCGCCGCCAACCCAAAAGCCACCCAGTGCATTAAATGCGCCATTACTCCGACTGAAACCCTAAGTTGAGGACCAAAAAATAAATAATAATAATAATATAATATATATATATATATAAGCATAACAGTAACAATAAATAAATAAGAGGGTTCATAAGATAAGGGCGAGGCACCCGAGTTCACCTTCTCGGCCAAATCCCAAGATTTGTGCCCGAGTTCACCCTCTCGGCCAAATCCCCAGGATTTGTGCCCGAGCTCACCTTCTCAGCCAAATCCCAGGATTTGTGCCCGAGTTCACCCTATCGGCCAAATCCCCAGGATTTATGCCCGAGCTCACCTTCTCGGCCAAATCCCAGGATTTGTGCCCGAGTTCACCTTTTCGGCCAAATCCCAGGATTTGTGTCCGAGTTCACCCTCTCAGCCAAATCCCCAGGATTTGTGCCCGAGCTCACCTTCTCGACCAAATCCCAGGATTTGTGCCCGAGTCCACCTTCTCGGCCAAATCCCAGGATTTGTGCCCGAGTTCACCCTCTCGGCCAAATCCCAGGATTTGTGCCCGAGTTCACCCTCTCGGCAAAATCCCCAGGATTTGTGCCCGAGATCACCTTCTCGGCCAAATCCCAGGATTTGTGCCCGAGTCCACCTTCTCGGCCAAATCCCAGGATTTGTGCCCGAGTCCACCCTCTCAGCCAAACCCCAGGATTTGTGCCCGAGTTCGCCTTCTCGACCAAATCCTAGGATTTGTGCCTGAGTCCACCTTCTCGGCCAAATCCCAAGATTTGTGCCCGAGTTCGCCTTCTCGGCCAAATCCCAGGATTTGTGCCCGAGTCCACCTTTTGGGCCAAATCCCAGGATTTGTGCCCGAGTCCACCTTCTGGGCCAAATCCCAGGATTTGTGCCCAAGCTCACCCTTTCGGCCAAATCCCAGGATTTGTGCCCGAGTTACCCCCTTGACAAAATCCTAAATTCAAATTCTCGAGCTCATGCTCGATCGGATTGGCCCCTGCACCATTCAAATTCCCAAACTCATGCTCGGTCGGGTCAGCTCCTACGCCATTCAAATTCCCAAGCTCATGCTCGGTCGGATCGGCCGCTGCACCATTCAAATTCCTGAGCTCATGCTCGGTCGGATCAGCTGCGCCATTCAAATTCCCGAGCCCATGCTCGGTCAGATAAGCTCCTGCACCATTCAAATTCCCGAGCTCATGCTCGGTCGGATCAGCTCCTGCGCCATCTAAATTCCCGAGCTCATGCTCGGTCGGATCGGCTCCTGCACCATTCAAATTCCCGAGCTCATGCTCGGTCGGATCAACTCCTGCGCCATCCAAATTCCCGAGCTCATGCTCGGTCGGATCGGCTCCTGCACCATTCCAATTCCGAGCTCCTGCTCGGTCGGATCAGCCCCTGCACCATTCAAGTTCCTGAGCTCCTGCTCGGTCTGATCAGTCCCTGAGCTCCCACTTGGGACTAGTCCAGAGCCACCATGAGCCAGCAGCTAAGCACAAGACCTCATCTTCAGCACCCTCATCGGGCACCTCGAGAAGGTCTTCCCGGGGGGGAGAATGATATGGCAAATGATGACCTGGCCGCCACGTCGGCGGGCCCTCAGATAATTGGCCCGCCGACGTGGCTGACCCGACGCGGGAAGCTGGTCGGACGCCAGTATGGGGGCGCCAGCAGTCATACGGCCGACCTGACATAGGTAAGGTCGACACCCTTACCTACGGGCGCATGCCTTATCGCAAGGACGACGGGTGTGGTGGAAGGGTACGATGACATGGTAAGCCACAAGGGCAGTAAGGTTACCAAGTACGAATGACCTACATCACCCACTATATATGCTCCTGCACCTCTACAGGGCAGGGGGATGAGAAATCAACCACAAAAACTAACTTAATTATCGGAGGGGTCACGTCGGGAACTTACCCGACCCGACCTCCTTGCAGGAACCAGCGCCCGACCCGACCTGTGGAGCCTTCTCCTGACCCGCGCTCCACCACTCCAGCAGCCAACCCCCGTGACGAGGTACGAGGGATCCATCCATCTAGCTGAACACCGACTCCGTCCCGGGACGACCACGGGCGAACTAGCGCACAAGGACCTGAACCAGCAGTGCTCGCTCAGCGACGACGGGGGCAGACCGTATCCACTAGGCAGGCACCAGATTTGGCTCTAACAGGAGTATATTGTTCATTTGCAAGAACTTATTCTTTGATTTCTTTAGCTAAAAAATTGCTAATGCAAGATGGATGAACTTGATTTTTCCTAGGCATATTGCATTAGTTCTTAGTTGATGAACTTTGTAATTTGACACGTATCGCCTCCATGAGAAACTATTATCCATCCATAATGCTGAAACCTTATATCGTGCTTTAAGCTCATAAATTCTACATGAATTTTCATTTTAAAATTCCTCCTTATAATATATTCTTTTTAAACTCTAAAATATCTTTAAATACCTACCTATAAGATATGAAGGGCTTATGTGTCAAATATCATAAATAAATTATTATATTAAATATTATAATATGAACAATCATAAATTATTACCTATCCAATGTATAGATCATTGATAACAACTTCATCTTCATTTGGATAGAGACTTTAAGTATTAAGGTTGAAGTCATAGTCTTTCATAATCCTATCCTCTAATAGGTTTTTATGATTGAATTTGATAAGCTCACTAATAAATAATATCATGAGCATCAAATGTATTATGATTTATATCTTCTTCAACTTCTTTCACTATTCTTTTACTTAGCTCACTTTTTTCAAATATCTTATAAATATCTTTATTGTCATCTATTAAGAATGTCTTATTCAAATCAAAATTTTAAGTTTATGGTTTTACAGAAGAAGATCCTTCAATTTGCTTTTTATAATTCATGATCGCTTTCAAAAATAAAATTTAATATTTGAAGTTGTTCCTATTTTGGTTTGGTATCTGATGACTACTTCCCAAATAAGGTTAATGTTTCATTGAAACTGTCTATCTTGTCTAAAAAATTAAATATTTTATTCAAAAGAGGATCATCCCTATTATAAGTAGACTATACCTAAATGACATTTGAAGCTAATAATACCAAAAATATATTCATCTAATATTATATATATTTTATTATTATAGTAAATAATTTAATGATGCATTGAATGATAAACCGATGGAATTGGCATTTCAAAGACACTATAAAGAATAATGTCTAGGACTCAACAACATTAAAAATGATGCAGTCAGCATTTCAGCGACACTAGAAAGAATAATGTATAGGCTTCATCAACACTAAAAATCCTTCATCGAGACAATGATCAATTATGTAGTGATTCAGTGAGGCTATGCATAATTAAATGTAGTTATGACGATAAATCATGGTTCAACCGACGACCATACAATAGCCATTAGCAAAAAGATGAATATGTTGTTGGCGAAAAGGTGATGACAATCTCTTGTCCCATTGACGATGATGACCATCAAGGCTTAATGAAAGGGCGATGGCGACGTCCTATCCTAGTGATGGCCACTGCAATCATCGAGATACAATGGGAAGTCGATGGTAACATCTTTCTTACCAACAATCATGACTATCAACACTTAGTGAGAAGATAATAATGACCTCTCTCATTACAATCACTAAGGCCTAGTAAGAAGTCACAGCTACGACTCATTCTATCGCTAGGTTAGGTCAAGAAACACTAATAGAGTTTTTGTTGGCAGTGACAATAACACTCAACAACAAAAAGATCAATAATAATAAGATTTTTCTTTTTTTTCTATTGCATAGGATATGGTTGATAGTTTACGAGAAAAAAATAGGATAATTTAGGTCTAAATTAAATCAAATAGTTATAGAGTATTATTTTATTTAGAGACAAATCTAATGGGTCCAATTTAATATCAAGCAAATAGGTGCAGCTAAAAAAATCTGGAGACAAATAGTGTCATTAGATAAATATTTTTTTATTTATAGAGTATATTTTAATCATAATATAAAAAAATACAAAAATTAATGTAGACGTAGATTTACCAATTTATTGGTTTTTTTTTATTTATAAAAAGTTTTTTAGAAAAAAGATGTCTTGCGTAGTAAAAATCGGGGTGACATCTGAGATAAATCGTCGTTACTGAAGACTTATATATATATATATATATATATACGATGGCCACGTGGAGCGAGCACTTGCCACAGAACCATGCAAATCCATGCTATCTTGCCACGCGGCACGCTTCGAAACACCACCTTCTTGTTTCACTGGTGTAATTCGTTTACGCTTCAACGCATACCTACCGGTCAGACCCACTGGTGGGACCACTTTCAAACCCCGCACTTATTGCACTTACGAGACGGGTAGTTGTCCTGAGGGTAAAGAAAGGCCACTTCTGCTACCAAACGTGACCGCTGCCGTGGGTTTCTCGCTGCTTTTTCTTCGCTACCAATCTTCCTCCACCCTCTCGATCCAATTGCGACTAGGGTTCCAAAATCTCCTCTTCCATTGATCCACTCCGCTTAAACTTCTTGATTGCTTGCGATGGATTACGAACAGCGGGCAAAGGTATTGCAAGACCACAAATCTTTCGGAAACTCCAGAGGAGCGATCTCCGAATTCATCGTCCCCCACCTCCTCAAATTGTCAGTCAATTAATTATGCCTTTTATTTACCTTTTGGGATTTTTTTCTCTTTCTTTGTTGAATATGTTCTTCTTTTCATGTACATATTCAGATATGGATCGCGTGCCACGGCACGAGACTTTGAAATCTACGCTCCCAATGCAACCTTTGAGGATCCTCTCATGTGCGCTCACGGGTGAGAAGCTAACCACAGTTGGTTTGTCGGGTTTATTGCCTAGTTGTTGCATTGATTAACCTTGTTTTTTTTGCAGAGTGAAGCAGATAAAATCCGCGTTTTATTCACTCCCCAAGGTTTTGATTTGCTTTGTTGGCTTTAGTGTTCTTCGTCATGCTTTTGTCAAGATCGCTTTGATTTTTGATTGGTGCCTGTTGGTCTTTAAGAAGAATGCAAAATATAGTAAAAATCTTATCAGACATTAATATTATGACAATAGCTCTAGTAAAATGCACAGATTTTAGGAAGGTGCAGTACAACTAAAAGTTATACTGGATAAGTTGCTAACAAGCTTATCTCAGTTGGAGAAGGGCCAAACTTTTCATCTACAGTAGGCACGATATTAGTGTTATATATAGCCACTGATGACTTCATGGGCCGCACAAATGAATTGGTTATCCGAAAGCTCTACGAGAAAACTTCTAACAGACCTTGTGCTAGAGCCTTAGGTTCAATGTAACCATTTGATTTCGTCCCATGTTATGAGTGCCAAAGTCTTATATTAACTTATAAGGGTTTACTATTATTAACTTGAATTAAGGTTTATTTTACCGTCTGTTGTTTTGACCATCTACCACTTAAGCTCTTATAGTTTACTCGTGTCTAAAATAATTTTTATATTTTCAAAAGCGTAACGTATAAGTCCCGTCCGTCAAGTCTGAGTTAATAGATGTCAGTCTACTTACATAACATGCTAACTCATAATAAACTATTAATAATGACACATATAATTTAAGTTTTTTTTTTTTAAGATCTATTTTAACCCTTGTGGTTTTGGGCATGGATTACCTAACCCCTTATGGTTTTGCTCGTGTCTAAAATAATCTCTATATTTTTAAAAACATAACATATAAGTCCTTTCCTATCAAGTTTGAGTTAATAGAAGTTGGAGTCTGTTTACGTAATATGCTGACTCACAATAAACTATTAATATAATAACATATATAATTTGAATTAAAAAATTGAGACCACTACCAATAGCAGGAGGAGGTGTCGTCGTGGAATTGACCACCAATAGCAGCACAGAGCCGTTGTTGTCTAGCAGGGTCATATGCATGCAGTCTCTCCCTTGTTGATGACGAGCTCAGGAGCTTTCGATCCTGCCTCAGTTTGATGCCAGTGCAATGTTAGGCACACAATGGTCTTCTAGTCCCTTTTCCTCCTCGTGGGCGTCTTCGTCCCCACCGCCTCCCACTTCGTCCTCTCTTGCGCCTCCACCCGTCGTGCCTACGATGTGATGGTCCAATTCTCACTCACCTTTACCTCCGACCTCTCCTATCTTTGCCTCTCTGCATTCGTCCGTCGCTGCAGCCTTTGTCGCTTACTCTTCCGTCGATAAGATGGATTTTTTTTAAAATTTAAATTACACGTGCTATTATATTAATGATTTATTATAAGTTAACATGCCATGTAAATATATTTTAATTTCTGTCAACTCAGACTTGACGGGTAGAGCTTATATGCGGTGTTTTTAAAAATATAGGGGTTATTTTAAACACGAGCAAAATCATAAGGGTTTAAGTGGTCTATGACTAAAATCACAGGGGTTAAAATAATTTTTTTAAATTTAATTTATCTATCATTATATTAATAGTTTATTGTGAGTCAGCATGCCACGTAAGTAATCTCTAACGTCTGTTAACTTAGACTTCATATGAGGGGCTTATATGTTACGATTTTGAAAATGTAGGGGTTATTTTAGACACGAGTTACGATAAGGGTTTAAGTGGTCCATGGCCATAATCACAAGGGTTAAAATGGACCTTAATTCTATGAACTTTGGCTTCAATAAAGTTCACACACTAATTTACTCTCACAAGTCGTCTTGGGCTTAAGCATTCCGGGCTAGTGGTTCAGGCTTAATAAAGTTTGTTAACCTATCGGATCTAATCATGACAATGCCACTTGTGATGATAATCAGGATAATGATTACTAAAATTTATATATTCTAGTTTATAGATCATCATGATTTGTTCCACACTAATTTGACTTGGGAATAATGCTTCATGTTTCATGGTTTGCTTTGTAATATGCTAAGTGAATGTTGATCGCTTAGTTTAGTATTCATAATAACACATAGTATGAAAATTGTTGAATCTCGGATTTTGATGATGAAATCAATTGATGGATTATTGAACTAACAGGATTGTTAGAAGTTGATTGATGCAGGATTAATTACGACAGAAGAATTATTACAATCAGGATTGGCCAAAGTCAAATCCATGCATCGAGTCGATGCGGTTGGGAACTCGCCAGGAGTGCATCGGAAGCTCGCCGAGGGTATCGGGAGCTCGTCAGGATGGCGCAAGCGAGTTCGCCAGAAGAAGACCGAGACTCACCGGAAGATTGTCGGGGGTAGCCGAAAAGCTTGCCGGGAGTTAGGATGGTCTTGTAATGGATGTTTTGGCAATTTTGATTCTATTTAATTAAGTCATAATTAGCATCGTGTAGGACTAACTATGATAGGATCAATGGATTTACAACCAGATAATGGACCAAGATCAAGCTTAGGCATCGGGCCGAGTTCGGACGATGAGATGGTATCTCGTTGGGAGTTCGCTAAGAGATTCGCCGAAGGGACCGGGAAGCTCACTGGGAACACGAAGGGAGATCGCCGGGAAGAAGACCGGAGGATTGGCCGCAAGAATGCCAGAGACTACCGAATTATGCGGGAGTTAGGTCTTATGTAAGCTTAATTGGTCATTAAGTGTTGTAATCATTAAGTCGTAGTTAGAGTTTGAGTCCTAATTGAGTTAAATTTGGAAGGAATCCAAATCAACTCAATAAGGCAACCGGGTCCATTATAGGGTTTGGTTGAGCTCAAGTTGAGTTCAATTAGTTGACCAAGGGTGTGGTCAACTGATAGTTAAAGTCGGATTTAGAAAAGTGGAGGGAATCACTTTTCCGGAGAATCCGACGGGTAAATCGTCGGTAAGCGACGGTTGGACCGCCTGTACTATAGAATCCGGGCGGCAGCCAGCAGCTTTCGACAGGTAAACCGCCCAGGTGGCGGGTAAACCGCCCGTACCACAGAATCTGGGCGGCGGCTAGCACTTTCGACGGGTAAACCGCCCAGGCGGCGAGTGAACCGCCCGTACCTGGATTTTTCGGATACGGTTGGATGTTGGCTCCGGTTTTGAAGCCAATTTGGGGCCTATAAATACCCTAAGTTTCTTACATTCCATACAACTATTCTGGGGATTATATTCTGAGAAAATATTGTGTGAGAATTGTAAGAAAAAGAAAAGGGGCAAGGGAGAGAGTTTAGAGTTGTAAATCTAGTCTCCCTTGTAAGCTCAAGCGTAAGGGTTTGATCTTCACCTAAAGAAGATTGATAGTGGATGTCGGTGTGCCTCAAGAAGGATGACTCAGGAGTGGACGTAGGCCTTTGGCACTGAACCACTATAAAAATTGTGAGTGGTTCTTTGCTTTCATTGATTGCATATTTTTTGTATTAAAGCTTCCGATTTAACTCATCTCTTAGAAAACAAAGTTTTCACGATAAGTTCTTTACTTCAAACGTTGCTTATCTTTTCGGTTTGATTATTAACTTAGCAACTTTTCTTTATTTACTCAATCATTTCACTAAGAACGAAAAGGTTTGGTTTCCCTATCTTGGTTTAATCGGAAAGATTTCATTTAGAAAGAAAATTTACACTTGCACTAATTCACCCTCCCTCTTAGTGTCAATTAATCCTAACAATTGGTATCAGAGCAAGGTTCTTACTCTTTGGATTAATACCAACTTGAGTAAATGACTTATTTTGGCATGAATGAGGGACATTCCATTTCACGTCCACCCATGTTCAATGGGACGAATTACACATTGGAAAACACGGATGCGTATTTTCCTCATCTCTTTAGACTTTGATTTATGGAATCTAGTTGAGAGTGGATTTGAAAAGTCTTCTCTTCTAACGAATAATTGAAATGATTTGGAGAAGAAGACTTTATCTTTAAACGCAAAGGCTATGAATGTCTTGCTTTGTGCTCTTGATATGAATGAGTTTAATCGTGTTTCCGTTTGTGATTCGGCTTTCGATATTTGGCATACTTTGAAAATCACACATGAAAACATAATTAATATAAATGAATCAATTAATGAAATGCATTATAAAAATAAACTTGAAGAATATCTTCCAAAGAACATGAAGGATTGTGAACTAAGAATGACATATAACTCATCGAGTGAAATCTCGAGTGATGAGAACCTTTGACATGAATTTTTGACAAATGAACTGAAAAAATTAATGAACTTGAACCTTATAAAAATTATGGACAAACTCTTGCTATGAATGCAAGAAGTCGAGGAGCTCCAAAGATCAAATGCTCAACCTAGAAGTGGAGAACCTTGCTTTAATGGCGATCGAAGATGAGGTTGGCGAATCTTTAAATATTTTATTTTCAGAATTATTAAATATGTTTGATGATTTGTTCAATGAGTTTAGAAAACTTAGCAAGTCTTTTAAGTCACTTAAAGTTAATTATGATTTGTTAGTTAAAAGACTAAACGAAATGCATGATTCCTTAGCATCACATAAATCATGTTCTAAATGTGATATGCTAGATAATGTTAAAGAAGAAAATATCATACTTAGAAAATTTTGAAATAGGGAATAAATCCCTAAATATGATCCTTGCCAATAAGGGTCATATTAATAATAGAAATGACATAGGCTTTGTTGGTAATGTTCAACAAAAGTCAACCATCTTTGTAAAAGGACCTACATTAAATTTGCCACCAAAAACAAATATAATTTTTGTGGTAGATTAGGACATAAAGTCTATAAATGTTCATTTAAAAATTATAGTTCACATAAATTAATTTAAGTTCCTAAAGTAACCATAAATAACCTTAAGCCATTAGAGAAAATGAGAAGAACATGTCATGAAGGATCCAATGTTAAATGGGTACCTAAATCAAAACCTCTCATAATATAAAGTTATTTTATAACAAGGCTAGGAGCACTAAGTTATGATTGAAAGTAGATGCTCAAGGCACATGATTTGAGATCTAATATCCTTTCAAGGCTTACTAGCCTAAATAATAATAAGAAATCATTGAAATTAAAACTATTGATAATGAATCTTTTGATTGTTCATCATTATACAATTAATATTGATGATGCAAGAGCATGCAAGTATAAAAATGACCTAGAACCAAGGAACTTTAGTTATTCAAAAACATATTGAAACTTACACAAATGAGATTTTGTGTGAATGCTAAAATCATTAGCTTGTTTAAATGTAAAGACTATTATTAAGTGCTTCAAATATTGACTAAGTTTGTGGAATGATTGATTTACATGTTACATTGATTGAAATGTCATGATGATTGAATGCTTATGTAGAATGTTAGAGCATAGAAAATATATATGCTTCATTTTTAAGATGGGTCTGTCAACTCCTTGCACTACGTGTAAAGAGTTAGACTCATTTAAATATTGAAATTGAGATGGGTTAAATTTCTACTTTGAAGCTGTTTTATGTCTTATAGTAATGATTGTGTTGAAATGAAATTTGATTTTTAGTCTGAAACGTGTAAAGAGTAGTTGATTTGAAAATTATTTTTGAAAGAAATCACATAAAACAACCAAAAAGAGGATAATTGATCGTAAAAATATTTCTATCCTATGAATCCTTCAACAAGAGATAAAATGATACTATTATTGTTGAATCTCTTTAACTACAAAAATGAATTAAAAAAAATTTAGCTATTTTTTTGGAAAATAATTTATGATGACTTTATTGAAATTTTTCGAAAAGCGATTTTTTATGATGATTTTGGATACATTTTCAAATGATTTTGTTTTAAAGAATGGATATGTTTGAATCTATCCAACTTCATTGATATTTTGCTTTTGATTATTTGATAACTTAAATTATGATCTTGAAATCTTGAAATCTTGAAAATTATAATTTGAGATCTTTTTATTCACTAAAATTCCTACCTTTTATTAAAGAAAAGTTTTCATCCTAATCATGATCTTGACTTCTCAATATTTATAAATTCATATTTCTATAAGAATCAAGATCCTTTTTATTTGATCTCCTAAAATTTCAAAAGCCTTGAAATTTTATTTATGAAGAAATGTGTCAAAATAAATCATATTCTTAGCATTTATGCTTTGATAATAATATTCTTTATGACATGATTATTTATGACCTCTTGGTATAATTTATCACCAAAATTAGTATTTCTTAAATTTGTGATAAGATGAAAATTAAAAGAGATTTGCATTATCATGAATATTCCCTTAATTTCTTGATTTGACTTATATGTTAAGAGAATCACATTATTGATATCTATGACTTTTTTTTAATTAAAAGAAGATTTATGATCTTAACAATAATAATTGAAATTTTTATCAAGATCATTCTTCTTTTTTTATTAAAAATATTTATCTTGGATGAATTGAGATTATCCCCTAAGACTCATTCTCATTATTTACAAAAAAGGGAAAAGAAATTTTTTAAATGAAATCATGTCTTTTTATATTTAAAAATTTGATTTTATCTTTAATGACATGATCTTTTTGACAGTAACAAAGGGGGAGATAAAATTATCAATAAGATAGGAAGCAAATTGGATATGATAACGAGAAACAATGTGCTTAGAAGAAAATTTAGAATTTTCTAAAGACATGCGAAATGCATATTTCATAATTTGAGTTTGATGTATTATCATATTTTCCTTGGATTTCTTGGATTTTATAAATTACACTTCTTATCAAAATATGCATGCAAAATTCTTGATTAACAATTTAAGCTATCATGTTTTCTTTTGGAATTTTTTATGCTTATTATCAAAATATAAATGAAAGGTGATCTACAAAAATACATGATTTGCTATATATGTTAGAAAATCACATAATTTAAATGTTTGAGTGGCTCTTAATTATTCTTAGATTTCTTAGATTTTTTAGCTCACTTTCGAAATCACTCTAGTTAAAATGAACATAAGAAGAGGATTCAAATTTTTGCGGTAAGATTTTTAAAAAAAGATTATTCTTGGTTTCATGAGTCTTGATGAATGTTTACAAAGAGAAATATATATAACATAAACTTCTATGATGCTTAAAATAAGTCTTTGATATTAAATCTTTGATGAATCACTTGATATGCTGCTCTTGATTTAAATGAATTAAATTGCATGGGTAGATATCAATTCTTGGATTTTGAAATTTACATCTAAAAGATTGAGTCCTATTTTTGTAATACAATGTCTCTCACTCCACTCCCTTGTTTTTTATTTATTAGTCAAAGAAAGGGAAGAAAATTCCTTCATAGAAAAATTATCAAGGGGGAGCAAAACTTGTTTGCTTACATGATGTAAATTGCTAGCTTGAATATTACAAAGGAAGCAAATATTTGCTAGCTTGCACTTCTCAAAAGAGAAGGATGAATTCACTAGCTTGCATGTTCTAAAGTAATGAAAAATTTGTTAAATTGCTAAGTTTTCATATATATTAAAAACTTGTTAATTGTACTTCTCCTTTTGTTAATGACAAAGAGGGAGAAGGTATAATGATATGAAATCATGTAAGATGATCATGCATGTAATGATTATTTTGAAAATCTACATAAAGATAATGATTTGTTATTGTTCGGATTTATTTGTTATATTTTCTTGAAATTTACATGAGAAAAATTTGTTGAGCTCATATTCGAAATTATATATATACAAGATTGAGGTTAAGACCTAGAAATGTTAAATCATGAAAATATATAAATTGCTAATATAGATTTCATGAAATGAAACCTTTTTGTGATAACATTTCTTGAAAACTTTCTCCATGATTTTATCTTATTGTTTTCAAAAAAACGGGAGAAAAGATTGCATGAAGATGTGCCACATTTGACAATTACAAGAGACGACTTTTGCTACATTTGAAATACATAAGTAGTCTTTAAATCTCTTGAACTTTTGAGCTCATCTTATTATTGCTTTTAAAATTTATTAAGAGCTATTCTCAATGATGGAATGATTCAACAACAACTCCCTTATTTCTCTCCTTATTAAAGGGGAAGAAAATTTTATAATGCATATATATACTAAGGGGGAGTAATGTCATCATGTGCTTTGAAATTATTAGCTATATTTATTTTTTTGCTGATGACAAAGGGGGAGATATATATATTGATGACACATGATATTAATTGATGAATGCATTGATGACACATGATCTTGTTGAAAAATATGGATATCTTGATATAGATATGGATTGATATACCTTGGATATGGATATGAGTGCATAATTCTAATTATGATTTGATGACTTGATGGAATTCATGATTTGATGACTTTATACAAATTTATATTGAAATTTGCACAGAAGGTTGATAGTTTGAATTTAAGAGTGTGTGCTTCCCTTAAATTTAAGTGGTATGGATTTAGGGGGAGTTAGGATTAACTACTGTCATCGATTGATTGTCATCATTAAAAAGGGGGAGATTGTTGAATCTCGGATTTTGATGATAAAATTAATTAATGGATTATTGACCTAATAAGATTGTTAGATGTTGATTGATGCAGGATTAATTACGACAGAAGAATTATTACAATTAGGATTGACCAGAGTTAAGTCCGTGCATCGAGTCGATGCGGTTGGGAACTCGCCAGGAGTGCGTCGGAAGCTCGCCAAGGGTATCAGGAGCTTGCCAGGATGGTGCAAGCGAGTTCGCCAAAAGAAGCCGAGACTCGTCGGAAGATTGTCGGGGGTAGCCGAAAAGCTTGTCGGGAGTTGGGATGGTCTTTGTAATGGATGTTTTGGCAATTTTGATTCTGTTTAATTAAGTCGTAATTAGTATCGTGTAGGACTAACTATGACAGGATCAATGGAGTTACAACCAGATAATGGACCAAGATCAAGCTTAGGCATCGGGCCGAGTTTGGACGATGAGGTGGTATCTCGCCGGGAGTTCGCTAGGAGATTTGCCGAAGAGATCGGGAAGCTCGCTGGGAACATGAAGGGAGATCACCGGGAAGAAGACCAGAGGACTTGCCGCAAGAATGCTGGAGGCTACCGGATTATGCGGGAGTTAGGTCTTATTTAAGCTTAATTGGTCATTAAGTGTTGTAATCATTGAGTCGTAGTTAGAGTTTGAGTCCTAATTAAATTGAATTTGGAAAGGAATCTAAATCAACTCAATAAGGCAACCGAGTCCACTATAGGGTTTGGTTGAGCTCAGGTTGAGTTCAACTAGTTGACTAAGGGTGTGATCAACTGATGGTTTAAGTCGGATTTAGAAAAGTGAAGGGAACCACTTTTTCCGAGAATCCGGCAGGTAAACCGTCTGTAAGCGGTGGTTAGACCGCCCGTACCACATAATCCGAACGGCGGCCAGCAGCTTTTGGTGGGTAAACCGCCCGTACCCCAGAATCCGGGTGGTGACCAACACTTTTGGCGGGTAAACCGCCCAGGTCGGCGGTTGAACCGCCCATACCCAGATTTTTCGGATACGATTGGATTTTGGCTTCGGTTTTGAAGTCAATTTGGGGCCTATAAATACCCAAGTTTTCTTATATTCTATACAACTATTTTGGGGATTATATTCTGAGAAAATATTGTGTGAGAATTGTAAGAAAAAGGAAAAGGGGTAAGGGAGAGAGCTTAGAGTTGTAAATCTAGTCTCCCTTGTAAGCTCAAGTGTAAGAGTTTGATCTTCACCCAAAAAAGATTGGTAGCGGATGTCGATGTGCCTCAAGAAGGAGGACTCGGGAGTGGACGTAGGCCTTTGGCGTCAAACCACTATAAAAATTATGAGTGGTTCTTTGCTTTCATTGATTGCATATTTCTTGTATTAAAGCTTCCGATTTAACTCATCTCTTAGAAATCAAAGTTTTCACGATAAGTTCTTTATTTTAAACGTTGCTTATCTTTCCGGTTTGATTATTAACTTAGCAATTTTTCTTTGTTCACTCAATCATTTCACTAAGAACGAAAAGCTTCGGTTTTCCTATCTTGGTTTAATCGGAAAGATTTCATTTAGAAAGAAAATTTACACTTACACTAGTTCACCCCCCCCCCCCCCCCCCCCCCTCTCTCTCTCTCTCTCTCTCTCTCTCTCTCTCTCTCTCTCTCTTAGTGCCAATTGATTCTAACAGAAATTACTAATCAAGCTTAAGAATTCACATTTAGGAATCTTGATTGTTTTAGAGTTTACTACCTTACTTTCCAATTTCAATGTCTCCTGTCTTGTCACTATTATTTCGGCATACTCAATAGACCAATAATTAATTTTCTCCTGACTGAGTTTTTGGTACAGTGAAACATCTTTCTTTCTTCCAACATATGGCAAAGACGTACCCCGGGTGGAAAAATATGATATCTGCAGACTGTAAAGTCTGGGTGCGTTGGTTTAATACAGTAGTCAGCAGGTGATCAGTTATGTTTCACCTACGAGAGAGACTCATGACAGGGGTGTTTATATATATTCACTAATAACAACACATTTGCAATCCACTGAATTGATAGATAAAGATATGAAACGGTCATTGGGTATCTAAAGTTAATGTGTGATACAAACCTTTATAGGCATTCACATAAAAAAAAATATGAGAGAACCTTTTAATTTTCTGAATAGAATTGTGATGTACATTAGCATTATGAATTTACAAATTTAATTTTCTGAACCATCAAGCCTGGATAAGTAACTACTGTCAGAGTTTCCTGACTTTTTGGCTAACTATTATGTGTATTTGATATCCTTCAAATCAAAATTTGGTTGAATTTACTGACCTTCATTGAGTACTTGGAAAAAGATACAAGGACTCATGCAGTCGGATTTATAATTTTATACATCTTGATAGAAACTTGAAGTACATTGTACTAAACTTGACTGTTGCTAAACCTCAGTGCTAGTAGATACATTATGTAATTAGATCATATAGTATTGCAAATTTGATCATTCAGTCTATGCACCTGCCCTTCAGGTGAACCATATCGATGCCATGTATAGCCATGCAGAGTAAGCTTTACTTTGCATTATGATTGTCATTTATCATCTATTTATTATTCTTCAAAGATAATTATCCATCTAATTCTATATTAGATCTATTTTATTAGGACAGGCAGTGCAGTTGATCCTATAAATTTATACCACCATGACACACTTGTCTATCTGTGTGTTGCAGCTCTCTCTTGTATTTTTAAGTGTGTCTGGGTTAAGGTTAGACCTGCCTGATTAATCAATGTTGAAGATGTAAGTTTACCTCTGTATCAACGATATTTTCTATCATCAATTGAGGCAGTCTATGCCTTTCAGGTTTTCAGTGAATCTAGGATTGTTGAATATACAATTCAAGAAAATGCAACTGGACCAGGAAAAGCTGAGGTATGTGGTTGTATTTTGCTATGATACTCTACATTGCTCTTCCAATATGCTCTTTTGTAACTTTCTTTTTTTCCTCAAAAAGTAAAAAAGTTATATAACTTAACGAGTACAAAAAGTGCTCTTTATACATACATACCTAATATATGCACATATGGGACTTTCTTCTTTGAAAATTACTTGCATACACACATAAAGCACATGAACCTGTGATTTGCTTGCTGTTCAAGATGCCATATATGCACCATCTAGGTCCCATGATGGTTCTACACCAGCAGCAGCACATCTAATCACCTCCATGTTCATAAGAAAGCCAACAGCAACCTTTCTCTCTGAAATGACAACCTATTTTGTGTATGTTTCAGATTTTGATTGATAACAAGCAACATTACAAACTTTTTGGAAAAGATATTGATCTAGTATCACTTATTAGGCTGAAAGTTGAAGGGGGGCTAGTTGTCCACCATGAAGACTGGTTAGTCCAAGCTCTCACTTGTCTTTTGGTATGCTTTAATTCCAGCATCAGTTTTGATAGATTTTGGTGATAGAAACTAATTCATCATGAATACAAGTGCAGGTGGGATAGGAAGCCTCTAAAGAACAGGGACACAACCAATCTCCCCTTGGTAGGACGACTAGCAGAATATACACGCAGGGGCTCAATGCTAATTACACATGTCCTTATGGGTTTTGGCAAAGATTCAAGCTATTGATATTTATCTCATGAGTACCAGACTTCATGTTAGCTTCTCACTAGTTTTGCTCTGCCACTGTTGTGAGTAGCAGATGCAATCTGCCAAGTCCACAAAGATTGGATTTTATGCAAATGGTACTTCAGAAAGTATTGCAGACTGGATTGTAAGGAATAAAAGGTAAATATATTCAGATGATCTTGGTTTGTTTGGCATCCAATGGCAGTAGCTTTCTGACGAGTGTACGAACAAATGCTAGTTGTTATCTCACTCCGTATGCTATGAGCAAATAATGGAAGATTGTTTCAAGTAATTTCGTCTTGTGCATCAGCCTAAGTTCTCAGTCGTGTACAGTATGAGGGCAATTGTCGTTCTCTGAACATAAATTCTCTTATTTAAATAAAAATGGTGATGAGTGTATATATATATATATATATATATATATATATATATATATATATATATATATATATATATATATATATATATATATCTTCTTTAAGTAGCTAAGAGCTAATATGTTTTCAAAACATTTATGTTTGACCTCTTAAAATTGTTACATAAAACAACATAGTTACATGGTCTTATTTTTTTAGTAAAAAATTTTATTCAAGATGTATTTTTCGTAAATCATGAATCTAATCAAGTCGTTTGTGAGGGTAAAAGGTATGATGTTATATTGAAGAGTTCCATTTAGAAAGATTGGGGAACTAGCATAAATAGTGCTTTTATGCTGATCGTCCATCAAGGTCTCGCTCAAGTCTGCTGCAACTCCGAAACATGGTGATCCCATGGCATAGGATATGAACCTCACATCCCGTGTTAGGGTTAGTATTCCTTTGGCATCGAGAATCTTCGTACGGGGCTAGACGGCTTCAGTTTAACATACTCTGATAGAGCAGCAGCTTGTATTTGGGGATAAAGCTTCGAAGGGCAGGGGAGTGATAGGGAACGGTGGCGAGATTGTACGTATGGATCGGCAGTAGCAGGTGCACCAGTCCCACAACGTAATCTTTCAATTATCTTTCTCTTTGTTCTAATTTTGGTTTATGATTGTTTATTTCTCTTTCCAATCACCTGATGTTCCCTCCTCCTTTATGACGATGTTGATTCACCGCGGAAATAATTGGGTATTTTGTGGAACGCCGTGCCTTCAACTTGTTTGGTTAAATGCATATTAGCGTGCAACATCTTCTTTTACCAGCTGATTTGTCTTTAGAGATTGATGCAATTGGTGTTGCATCACGGGAATTTAGGAGTGATTCCAATCAAGTTAACTGTTTAGGAACTGTGGAAATCTATACCGTGGAAAGAGGAAAAATCAAAGAGTCTTCACAAACCTAGATAATCAATGCAAAATCAGTCGACAGTAGACTTATAGGTCAGTCATGAGGATGTTGTTGTTTTCGAAACCTTACTCTTAGATGTCATCCTGATCTGTGTGCCCATGTAACCGAGTTACCAACTTCTTTGATCATCTCAGACATGCTAAATATATAAATTTTGCAAGGATTAGGTATTGGTGGACATGTCTTCACTGACCTTGAAAACGTGTCGTGATTTCTTCTGCTTGAAACAGGCAAATGTTGAACATTTGAGTTTAAGAAGACACAAATCTTGGCTATTTGAGTTTAAGTGGTGTTGATGATGTACAACAAAATCAAATAGACAGACATATTAAGTAATAGTTGGGGACAGGATATTTGAGTTTAAGAAGACACACTATGCATTACCCTAATCTTGGCTACTATGTCAAGGGTTTTGCGCCTCAGAGTCATTCCCAAGGTATGATCCTGAGCTCGGTCTCGATCCCTTCAGCGTCATGCTTGCCAATGGGTTTTAGATACCCAAGTTCTCAGCCGGTTTTCAAAGGAAGTTATATTATACCGAATAAAAATAGATGGAGACACAAAAAGTAAAAAACGTCAAAAGGAGTGTTGGCATAGGAGTTATATTTCTGTACATGACTTTATTTTGTAGAAGAGAAAACCCCCTAGATAAATGAAGATGGAAGGAAATAAGGTGATGATTTTGCACCTGGAAAATCATCACATGACAAAAGGCCAAGTCTAAAGAGATTTACAAAGGCAATATTAAGTTGTTAACCTCTCAAATAAGTGGATATCTAACAGGAGAAGCATGTGTTGAAATTCTAATCGAACTAGCACTGTATAAACTGTTTCATTAGGAGTTATTGAGTGTCCAAGAAGCCTTCTTATATAGTATATTTATTACTAGCAATGTTCAGCCATTTTGAATTCAAAACAAATGTATAAGGAGAGAACTGTTGCCATTAAGAGAAGTCATTCTCGTTTGTTAGTTTGCACAGTTGCTAACCTATCCGGATGATTGTTACTCGTCTCTGTTATTCTCTGAGATGTTTTATGAACCGTGTACTTGTCATTGAACTTACATGAAATGACAGTTCTATCCATGCACTCCTTCCTTTCTCAAACATGTAAAACCAAACTAACAAGTACACATAGTGTCATACAGGATACAAATGTTTATGAAGCATGTTCTACGTTAGCAAAACCAGAGTGTGGTTGATGACTTAAGTCTCACATGCATCTCTTGAATTAATATATGAGGATTAATCTATTATTGTAGACATATGTAGATAAACGGAGGTGTAGGTTTGATGCAGTAGTTTGACCATTGAAAAGGTTGGCGGGTTCCTTTCAGAATTTATAAATCTAGGTAGTATTTCCTCTCACCTTGTCTTTGTTAGGTTGACTTTGTTTCTTTAGATCTTAAATGGCTTGAAACCAACAAGAATTTACTAGCTTTGTGGAATTCTATTTATTCTTTCTTGGATCATATGTATTAATAGATGAAAATTTATACAAATCCTTTTAGCAGATTCATGCTAGCAACTAAGATCACTGCATTAGTGATAGATTTAATGCAGTAGTTTGACTTTTAAAAAGGTTGCAGGTTCCTTTCAGAAATCATAAACCCAGGTGATAGGTGAAAGGAAAGATGAAAATTAAGAAACTAATGAAATAAGCCATAAGGTTAAAGAACACTATTGCCTAGGAAATGTTAGTGGTGTCACTTCACCTAATCAATTGTGATAATAAGTATGAGGTAATATATCTTGTACTTCTTATACTGGCAATAATGGGTCTAAGGATCTGAAGACCCATTATAAATCATGTTTTTTTATTAAAATTTAAGGTATTAGCATATGACAACTCGGTGGAGAGTCATGTCAACACAGTGCTGGGTCATGCCCCCCATGCCTAATCCAATACAATTGGCAATGATATGTTGCACATCACCTGGCAAGGTGTTCCATAAACTTATAAATTCTGGATAGTCGTTGGGGACCATTGTCAAAACTCTGCAGTTTATGGATTATTTAATCTTTAAAAAGATTATGAGATACAAGAAGAGTTAAATTCAAGATTACTTGTAACTATTTTGGTTTTGTTGTGGTTTTAATACATGAATATTCTTCATTGATGGATTGTTATACTATCCTGTATAGTGATAACCTATTGAATGTTCATAGTTGGTGGTACGAATACCAATTAATATGTCAGAAGAAAGTTAAGATCAAAGAATTATGGAATAACACACCCTTAGGTGGGCTGTTTTATTTTTTTCTTTCCCTCATTCATTTGTCTCCGCCTTTTATTATCTTGGGAGTGTCCAATTGTGATTGTGATACATGTAGGTTTCTGATAGTAGATTAACATGCAGGCTTATGTGAGCGGAAAGTTTCGGTTTTGATGATTTCTTCAAAGATTTTTAGTCATTAATGATGTTCGAGCCTTCTTTGTCATCTCATTCTTCTATTCATAAAAACAAAATTCATGTGATGGTTATCACTCACTATTTCTGTTTGCTTTTTCAGCAAGCTCTGTATTTTAATTACATAGAGGATGGTATCTAATTGTCCTCATTCTATTTTATTATGTTTTTTTTTTCCTGCTCCAGCAAAAATCATAATCTGGCGTCATGGGGAATAAGGCTGCAAAGCAAGAGACTAGGAAGGATGAGATCTTGGTAAGAATCATGCCTCCACTAGACCAAGCCTATGTTAGATGGCTTGCTCGTGATGTCAAAAGATTACATTCTTTCGCCCCAAGAAATCCTCGTGCCATAAAGCCACCAGATCATTATATAGAGTACATGCGGCTGTATGGTTGGCTGGATATCGACATGGATGATCCGGACCTGGCTTGTTTGATTAAGTAGTTTGTCGCCTTGCTATTGGCATGATGCAAGTGTCTCTCTGGCAGTTTAGTGGATTTCACAAATCGAGATTGCAACTTCACTTATTCTTCTTTGAGAATATGTTGCAGAACGACAGTCATCTAAACTGCTACTCAGAACGTAATCCATAAAGGTAATGTGTAGATTGCAAGTATTATGGTGTCTCGTGATGGAACTGACCACGTATTGATGGAATATTTTTTTGTTGATGATACTGGTTTGGTTTTACGTGTTTTGTTGTACGTTCACAGACAGCAGAAGATGACTTTTGATTGTGTCAAATTGGAAGGACTATTAGGTTGATACGAGTCAATAATACTGATTGGATGCATGAATTTGATCCGAGTCAAACTGGAAGAACTATTATGGTACTTTATCTAGCTCAATTGTGTATGTATTTATGTAGCTGAATGATTCTATCTACATTTCTCCATGTTGAAATCAGTGGAAAAGTAACCAACAACTACTAAAGTATTACTGGTAATTGCGGTTTATACCCCAATACTTTGGCATTATCGCCGTAAAATGCATACAAATTAGACGTGTGCGAGAAAAAGAAAAATCGCGAGGAGTTGGCGCACGTTGCTGAATCCAACGGCTGCCCTCTGCGCTTTGGACAACTGTCCCACACTCCCTGCTCCCGGTTCCCTGTTCGTTCTAACAGCCGAACAGCTGTGTGTAGGTGCATAACTTGACTGTCCATGAAAGCTGCCTCTCATCCGACGACCGTGCGATGCTGACGGCGACGTACGAACAAAATTTTAATATATTTAATGAATTATCTAGTTAAATAATTATTTAAATGGGGAGGGAGTGACCATATCCGCACCTGAATACTATTTATTTCCTCGCTTGCTTTTTAACCTATTGAAGTAGGAATAAGCAATGAAATGTTTTATTTAATTTTATTGATTCATCATCAATTTATATATATGAAGATCGAATGATTTCTCTCAATTAACCTATGAGATTTCACTATTCAGTTAAGAAAATCATAGTTAAATCATACCTTCTATCATGCCCCTATAAGATTGAGCTCCTGTCAAGGATGTCGATCTTGAATCGATGTCGATGAATCTGAATGAAGGAGGCCGATGTGTTATCAACTGCGATGAAGATATGATGGCGATCAATTTCGACGACAATGTCAGCTTGGCTGAGGAGGAGGCTGTTGTGTTGTCAATCGCGGTGAAGATCTGATAGTGGTTGACTTCGATGGCGATGTCAGCCTAGCTGAGAAGGAGCAGATGATTCTGCTGGAGCCAAGTTCGACAGTCTGATTAGATTGGACTATCATGCCCTCACAAGATCAAACTCCTGTAAAGGAAGCAGATCTTGAACCGATGTCAAGAAATCTGAAGAAAGGAGACCGTTATGTTGTCAACCAAGATGAAGGTCTGACGACAGTTGACTTCCGCGGCCATGTAAGCTTGGCTGAGAAGGAGGGTGCAGACATTATAGGAAGAGGAGGTTTGGCACGGGGCAAGTGTAGTAGCATGGATGAAGCAGAAGGCAGAAGTTGTTCTGTTTCTATTATATTATAGAAGAAGACACTGGCGACACCGAAAGAAGAGGTAAGAAGCTGTCGTTGGACAGCGAAGGGCTACCATTGGCAGAGGAGAGGTAGCAGGAGTCGACATCGACGAGTGCATTATGAACACCAATCGCTAGAATATGTTGGTTGTTGCCAACAAAGAGTGCACGATGGCGATAGGAGGATGAGGAGTCACCAGGGGATCATCCTTTATTGCTAGAGAAGGAAGGTAATGGTGGTGTTCCTTCTTGCTGAAATGCTGGCAGCAAGGAGGGAAGGGCAGTGACTGTGGGGAGCGAGCAGCAACAACAAGATGGCAAGGGAGGCATAGTGCTTCTGGCGGCTGATAGGAGCACCGTCGACGCGGTTGGGCAATGAGAAACAATGGCGACGGTGGAGAAAAGGTAGCAGTTGGAAGATTGCCGTGGAAAACAGGGGAGCAGTGGTAGCGGTGGGCAGCAGGTGATAGATTGCTACAGGCAACAACGTTGTGCAGTGATAGATTGTTGTTGGTCGCAGTAGATCGACGAGAGATCGCTGCGGGCGACTGATGGAAGCAGAGGAGGGCGTTGACAGGGAAGGTGGAGAAGGGGGCAGCGGATCCGCCAAAGGAGAGGCGGGTGGTGCAACCAAAGCTGCACAGGGCGTTGGACCTATTTAAGGCAAGTAGGTGCCTAAGTGACACGACTTGGTCCGGGTGGGCTACGGCAGCAAGAAGAAGCAATGACGTTACTGTTGGCAGAGGCACGGTTATGGTAGAGGTAAGAAGATACAACTGGGCAGCAAGGGGCTTGGCTCTAGCGTGAGTAGAGAATCGAGAGAGAGGATCCTCGGGAGAAATAAGGGCTGATAGCAGAGGATCATCCTTTGATCTGGAGAGAAGGCAACGGGGGAGACAACAGATGACCACCGACATTGAAGATGTCGTGGCTAGAGGCAATGTCGAGTTGATCCAAAGGACGATCTAGTGGAAGTGAACGTCCCAGATGGCAATGCGGCCCTAGCGACCCTCAACAGCGAGGAAGATAGATAGCTCCCTCCATATTGAAATAGGAAGGTGAGGAAGGCACTAGCAGTAAGGGGAGGAGACGTCTGTTGCGACTGGGGCGATCGGTAGCGGCGGTTGCGGCAAAACGAAAGGCGCAACTGGCAGTTACGTGGGTTGCAACGGTGACAGAGGCGACGACAAGATGGGTGCGATTGGAAGCAGCAGGCGGAGATGAAGTTGCGATAGGGGATTACGACGCGGCTGTGGCAGAGGGCGTGGGTTAGGGAGGATGCCTCTTTCCGATTGGTAGAGGGCGGTGGTGATGTGAAGTAGGAGATCGGTGGCTGAGGAAGATGAGGAAGGTAGCGGCAGGCACCAGCGACAGCGGTGCCCTTCTTCGTCTACGACTGACACGGGAGTGTCTCTAATTTTTCAGAATTTTTAACCCAATCCACTCAATTTATAGCTCATGAGCATATTCCTTGGACAAAGTTACAGCTATTTCAAGATCCCTTTCTTCATGACCAAGGAATGCATAAAGATGTTAGTTAACAAATGTGAAGCACTTAAAGTTAGTTGGCAGATGTGAAGCATTTAATGTCATAATTTCCTATGCGTGAAGGGATGTTTCTTGGTCTAATATTTATTTTGATATTCTAGGTTTAAAAATAACTTTTTGGATAGTTGATTGTATTTGCAGAAGCTCTTTGGAGTCTCTAAAACTCTGTATCTCTTGGATGCGTCCTTGAGTGGTGAGTCTTTTGATTTTAGTTCTATATCCTGTTTAATTTTCTTGAGGTGGTGAACTTTCTGTATCCTCTTGCGATTTTAAACTTGGTGGTGAACTATCTTTAACTATTTTGTGCAAGTTGTATTCTGAGTTTGTTGGTTTCCTATAACTCAACTTTCGGGTATTCTCGTTTCTTTCTGAATTCCATTCTTCTTTCTCCCTTCTTGCTATCAACGATAGTGACGATCTTCTTTCCAGAGGAGGTCCGTTCATGATCTAGCACAGAGGTGGGGCTCGCCACCTTTGCGACTCAAGCACTATGGTCAGCGACATGAGATTGCCGTGAGTGAAGGAGGGCAATGTCGAGGTTGAGGATGGGGACAGAGGATGGCCCCCCTTGGCAAAGTTGACTGGCAGATCTAAAGGGCAGCGAGAGGAGTGTTAGGTTGCAAGACACTCTGCGACCTCCAGATGGCAAGAGGAGGACTAACGAGGGCTAGGACAGTAGAACAACAGAGAAATAGATATTGCTGAAGTAGTAGGCAAAAAGTAACAACGTTAGGGGCATCTGCGGTTTCACAGAGGAGTGAGGAGTAAGCCGACGGAGAAGAAACAGTCGCGGACAAGCAGTGATAGAAGCTATCGTTGAACAACGAATAAAGAAAGACAATCTCTCTTATAAAAAGAGAGGCTCTAATATTGAAGTAGGAAGAAGTAATAAAATGTCCGATTGAGTTTCCTTTATTCATCATCAATTACATGTGAAGATATGATAATTTTCATCAACTAACATATGAAATTATATCTAAATCTAGCTAAATCGTATCTTATATCACACACGACCTCATCTCCGTCTCCCTCCTTGACGTTCACGGATCCCAGACCGCGATCCGCCCCATACCTATCACCCATCCCACACCACCACCGTGGGCGCCGTCGGATCCCCTTCTCCCCGCTACTTCCACTGTTGGAATCGGGCCAATGTCTGTCGACCGAGCAGTTGGGAGGCGGATGCTGCAGCTGTCGAAGCGGTACCTTCTGTTCCCCTATGCAAGGCTACCGTTTTTGGCTCCAGATGAATACCACTGGCTCTCGACCCCCGATGGGCGTCGGATCACCGAGGATGAGATGGTCGATGCCCTAGTTATTAAGACGCCTGTGAGTCTCATGTTGGAATGTTGTCTCCCTATTGATTTGACTGAGATCAATTAAAGCATTTTAACCTCATTGTCTGCTAATTTTGCTGCTCCTCTTATCATTTCTGTTCTAGATGGACATGATTGTTTTCCCTTTTAATGTGGATTCCCATTTTTTAAGAAACAAAGAGATTATTAATTGTGTTCATGCAATGTTATTTGACGTTGTTGATGTCATAGATCTGCATTTCTTTAGTTTTCTTAGACCTTATGCTAAAACTTGGGAAGGTTATTTGGAATGTCAAATTTTGAGGGTTTAGTTGCTACTCAGTGAAACTTGGAAATTTAGGAGAATGGTGCAGAAATGTCCAACGATAAGGTTTGCAAAAATTTAGGAGCGCGGGTCTCGGTATAACGCTGAAGTTGCTTATTTACAACCTAGGAGATCAGGATTCGAATCACGGAAATAGTCTCTTTAAATATTTAAAGAGACGGTTGCATACATTGATCCTCGCTCCTTAGACTCCACATTGGCGGGAGCCTTGTACACTGGCTGCAGAAATGTGTAGCTTTGTATGAGGACAATACAATCTTTTAAGTGCTAAAACTTGCTATGCTTAATTGAAACTTTAAGTATCAGAAATATAAAATTTTAAGCTTTGAAGGACACTACTGGTATAAATGGTGCCAATGCTTGCTTCAAATTATAACAAATGATAGTTTATTATAATAGATAGCTTACATGTTTGTAGAATGTAAAGGTAGAATCTACATTTAGATTTATAAGATGATGGGTATTGGAGTTGGATCAACAGTGATGATCAGGTTTACATGGTATTATGCATACTTTATCAAGGTATGCAAGATGTTGCAACCTTGTCATTTCTAAAAACAGAAATTGTTGTTTTCGTTCTTATTCTGCAAAATGGTTGGCATTGTTATTCTCATATACTTCATGATGGCATGTTATGTTTTTCAAGGTAGGGAAATGGGATTGTTCCGAATATTTATTTCATCAATCACAAAACTTCAAGTGACAACTGAAATTTGATATCCCCACCGACCGAAGTACATTAAGGTGTCGAAAGACTCATGTGGCCTCAATGGAATATTTTATATTGTTATGAACTTAGTTGATTTTGTCTAAATTGTGTGGCACTCTTGTGTGTCCGTTCGCAAAGGTCGACCTCCCCGAAACGTCCCTTAGGACCTATAAAAGAAAAAAGGGGTTAGAGAAAATATTTCATACGGGATCTACAAGCAACCATTTCAGTAAACTTTATAGCCAATGCAAATTACAACTATGGAATTGACAAGCTCTGAACGGTCGCACACAAAGTATCATATTTTATTGTAGATCGAAATCCTCACAAGTATCCATATGACATAACTCTCATATACAAGCCGAAAACGGTCACAAAAACTAACCAAACTAGTGCTGCCAAGCTTACTCATAGCCCGCTACTTGCTGTACAAAGCATAAATAAAAAAATTGAAAGATATTGACATACATGAGCATTTCATCAAGCACCCTGTTTATATTTTTGTCTGTGATATTCTCCTCCACTTATTCCTTCACGTCCTCGTCGAAGCCATTACATACACTTCATCTCCTCGTCTTTTGTTAAGTCTTTAATCTTCTTCTCTAGCTGCAACATGCCTCTTGGCTCCCAGTTGCTCTTTGTTGTTGTTATCGAGTAGTTGAACTTTGATCCGACTCTGGTGTGAGGTCGGTTGAGTTGTGCTGATCCTTATTGATTCCTACAGATCATTCTGATGAAGGAAAAGACATTCCTTGTTATGCGCTAGTATCTCAATCGTCTCATGTCGCTTAAACTAGGTGGATGCTTGTTGGAGCTTTACAAGTATCCCCTCGTAGGCTTTGAAGTTTTGAAGCCCTTCATAAAAATTTGCCCATTTATTCTTTTTCTACTTAGTTGCCACTTCCAAGTACGTTCGTATCACTTCCGCTTTCGATTGACATTCTGTTTGGAAATGAAGCAGACAATATACTCTCAGTAGTATCGATCACCATTTGAGGATTTGACAACTATTATCTTCTATTATATTTCTTCGAAGGGTCTTTGAAATTGTGCAGAGCTCCTCTGTTGGATAAATAAGAAAACTGGGCTCTCGGTTTCGTCCATTCTCTTAAGAGTTGAGAAGACAAAGGTTACTCGACTTCGCCCCTCCTTGAGGTTGTACTTCATTCATCGAGCTGATAACTAGCATTCGCCCGCTCTTTATTCACACTTTCGAAGCACCCGAAGTGTTTACACTCCTTCCGTTGAGTTAGCTATTATGATTTATCTTCTCACTGCCATTGAACCTCTAGAATGCAAGAAGTTCTGCCCAAAAAGAGCAAAGTTTTATCTCAACTTGGAGCAAGTCTCTGATAGCTTAGTCGCCTCTGGAATTGTACCATCTTTTCCATCATCTTTGTCACCTACTCCTCTGAGTAGAAAAGGTACAACATCACGTACTGCGTACTTCTTTCCTTGGTCGAGCACTCTTGCATCAACCCGAAGTCCTCCACTTTCAACTATCTTGATGAGAAGCCCGTTGACATCGGTTTATGAAGTTTCCTAGCTTCTGCCCTTTAGTCTTGTCTTGGTACTTCGAGTTTACCTCTGCATTGTTCACCTCTTTGGCCCTTTTCACGACCAACACTCTCCCTATATAAGTGCAAGGGAACGTCTCTGTAGTACCATGGTACTACCAAGCCCATGACACTACTATCAGTTGCCTCGCATCTGCATCCCTTTCTTCGTGATGGATAGATTCGCCTCTATGGCACCGTGACACTCCTTTGAGTCCACCTCAATTTTGATCGACACTTGGCTCTTGGGTAGCTGAGCCCCTCTGAACTCATCGTCGCCTCCTCGCTCCTTTCGACCACCTACTTCAACACCTCTATGTTCTTTGAGCAGTTCCCCTTGGTCGATGGAAAGACAGACTACAACTCCCATGCATGGCCTCCGCCATCCTGTTGTAGCGGCTCACATCGATTATGTTCTCCTTAGTTTTCTTGGTAGTAATGTTCGCTTACTCGACCTAGGTCTCTGACTGCCGGGCTCCCTTAAGTGAATATGAGCACTAGAGCAGTCCAACTCTCCAGTCACTCCGATCATACCTCTGTATGATCAAGTCCCCCTCATGGGACTTACTGGTATTTGTACTTGGAATTCCTCCTCAGTGGTACATAGCCCCCATATGCTGATGACTAAGACTTTCATCCAATGCAAAATTCAATACACGCATGGAAGACTCACCTCTACGGTACCATGATATTCACTCATTGAATCCATAGTCTTTTTTATTCGCGTTGTTCACCGAAGTGGAGCTCCCAGTATCTCCTAATCATACCTCCGCATAATCAAGTCCCTTACAGGACTTCTCCTGCATGTGTTGTATTGCCTCGAATTGTTCCACCATAACCTATTGTACTATGTTGTCTGGTGACATCTCTATTGCATTCAGATTCTCATGGAATAAACTCAAACTACGATCTCTCCATGTGTGGCCTTTGCTGGCACATTGTAGGGCCTCCGCCACCTCCGATTGTGTTCGGTTCTTTAGCAATTGACCTTCATTCACCCTTTCTCGGGTCACACCTGGACAAAGCATCGCTATAGGAAAGTCCGTCGTTACTAGCTCTCGAAGTCCATAAGCTTCGCTGAAATTGGTGCACCATTGTCTGGATCCTTCTTGGCCTATCCCCACTATCATAATCTCCGCTACGCACCACTTTCTTCATGACAACTTGAATGACAATATTGTAGTATATTCTTCAAGAGTACCCGTCTTTGTGTCCTCTTGCCCCATGCTAAGGCATTCTGATCCCAACTTTGCCTCAGCCAGTTGAGTTGCCTTAGTTCCTCCGCCAAATGCTTCTCTGAGATAAGGTGCATGTGCCTCAAAGCTCCCTTCGTCTTTGGCATCATGCAGAATGAGTCTGCTTCATTAAAATGAAGAACCCATGTAACGACATAATCTCGCTCTTATCTCTGCAATAGTTCATATCCTTAACCTCTGTCCAAGAGAAGCTTTGTGCTTCTGCTCTATGTTTCATCTTCTATGTTAACTCCCTTCATGCGGCTTGGGCACTTCACCAAGTTCCACCCAAGTTGCTCCGCCCTTCGATTTGCATTGAGTTGATGCTTGCCCTCGCGCCCACCATTCTACAGGTCAGCCCTTTACTGAGTCCGATTTCCACATCGGCTCTAAAGTGTGCGTTTGTTTGATGTTGCCATGGGTCGCTTCCCCACTTGATCTCGCAATGCATCCACCAATGTATTACCCCATGCGAAATCATAAGATGACTTCTCATCGCTCGCTCGGTCCATTGAGCTTTGTGGAGGGAGTTGTTGTCTTAAGGTACTCCTCTTCAACATGTGTGGTCCGCTGCATATGATCATTCCCTTAAAGAACCAAGACTTATCCCTCTTGGATATCTGTCATGTTGGAACAATTTTCCTCTTCGCATCCTTCCCTCTGGAAGTTTCAGAGACCACCAACCCCTTGAACTACTCTGTCTTGTTGAACAAATTATGCATTGTTCTGCCCCTGCAAACGCACTTGCTAGATTACGACTCTTCGCCAATACAGCCCCCGGTGCACCCTTCAAGGCTTAGCAACATGTTGAACTTGTTGCACACTTAGCCTCCTACGGACATATCCTTCTCATGCCGAAGAGAAAGTTTCAATACTCCATGGTGCCGAGTTTCGGTCACCTTAGGATGGCCATGATGGATACTCCATCGTCCTCATACAAGCTCTTGCATGAGTACCAAATTCTTTGAGTTAGCAAATTCCCCTTACCTTTGTGAGCTTTGCACAACTCTTTCGGTCACTGTGCAACCCATCCCACTTTGCACGGTCTTATACTTCACCACGCGCTCTACATGCCTTGAGCAACATCAAGTTTGGTTGCCAACATCGAGCTTTAGCTCGAACTCAACCATCCCAACCTTTGTGTGCTACGCATTCTTCCTAGCTTGCTTATCATCATGGTACCTCTCGCACAAAGGGTTAGCCATTCCTCTGAATGCCAATGTCGGGTGCTCGCTCCTCTAAGCGACTCATTTCCCCATATCTCAATGTTTGTTTCTTCCAAACGGTAGTGCGTGCTGGCTGCCCTCCATGCAGCCCAGCTAGGTCCCTCACGTTTGCATGCCAAGTGTTTCTACGTGTGCTTGTCTCGCTTTGATACCAAATGTCACGAACTTAGCTAGTTTTGCCTAAGTCGTGTGGCACCCTTGTGTGTCCGTTCGCAAAGGTCAGCCTCCTCGTAACGTCCTATAGTCCCTTAGGACCTACAAAAGAGAAAACAGGTCAGAGAAAATATTTCACACGGGATCCACAAATAACCATTTCAGCAAATATTTTATAGCCAATGCAAATTACAACTATGTACTTCACAAGCTCTGAATGATCGCACACAAAGGATAATGATCCGTTATAGACCAAAGTCCTCACAAGTGTCAAGCCTACTACGAACCCACTACTTGTTGTACAAGGCATGAATAAAAAAATCGAAAGACACGGATATATATGAGCATTATATCGATCACTCAGTTTATATTTTTATCTTTGACAATAAGGAGATTCAGATCTAAAAGATAAATGGTAGGATATTTTGAGAGAGGACTAAGCATGATGATATTCCAAAGAGTATCTATATTGAAGAAATTGCTTTGTTCAATTCGGAGCAAGAACCGTTGGCATGTTCATAACTTGTAATATATACTTGGACTTGGCACTTTCCATATATCCATCTAAGTTTAGTCAGCAGCAAGTTCCTATTAGAAATCTGCCAATCTTTTGGCTAGTAATTGTGATTTGAATCTAATTCATCGTATAGATACTAGCTTGTTTCTTGGTATCTTTTATAACAACATCAACGGTTTCATGGCAAATAATGTACTTCTTTAATCATAAGTTTTAAGTTGATCAGACTTCAGAGTACAAAATGATAGGTGCAATAATATTTAGGAAATAAAATATTTTTTGAAAAAAAAAAAAGAAGTATCTTCTAGAGTATTGACAACTTACAGTTGTGTACCCAACCCTAAACATTTTTGAATATTGTGATACTGAAAATTGATTATTATGCAGTCATTTTGTCAAATGGTTGTAACCAAGATTCGTCGTACCATGATGTATTATTTGGCATGGGTGATACATATCGTTCTCATAGGAAACCATTATCTGCGGTATATACTGGTTTGTCGTATGTCTTACTGTACCGTGTGTCAATACATCAGTATATACTACTGATGACTGATTGATATATCAATATGGACTGATAAGGTGAATTATGGTTGCAGCATTTAATTCATTGTTGTTGTTGGACAACTTAGGGCATCCTGGTTTTATCTTTACATTTATGTTGTGGGAAGATAAGTATTCGATGCATTTTTATAAATGGTTTGATTGATAAAGATTGGCATAAAACAATTAACATATTAGTATGACATTAGTGTTTCTAGAGAACTGTCATTACCACCACACCATGTCTTGGTAGCTTCTACTCTAGTGCCAGCGATTGGAAGTAAATAATCTGATATCAAACTAATTCTAGAAAAGGTTAGAAATAATATGAAGTGTCATGTAAACTCATCTGATATGGGCTTCAACTTAGAATCAGTTATTATTGGTGATTATGAAGTGTCATGTAAGTAGCACAAGAAAATTGTGCTTCAGCATCTGAATTTTTGCTTGACAAAATTCTATGTTAAACAAGATCTTTTTTTCAGACTTGTTTTTCAAGTTGCTCTTGATAAATTAAATAATGGATTGACTATTATTCCTTTCAGTTAACCACATCTAACTTAGCTTGCTTGTAGATCTAATGTGTATATATATATTTTAATTTTATCAGTATTCCAGATCTTAGGCTTACTTTAATCTTGTGCCATCAAATTTGCTGAGATGTATATTCCTTTATATAAATTTGAAATTTTAATTTGCTACTCATAATTTAGTGAACAAGAAAATGATGAGGCTGCAGAGTCAAGTGAGTGGATGACGAATCCTGGTAAAGCTGAAAGACATAATAATCTTTTTCTCACACCAAAATCAGGAAACAGAGGAAAGAAACCTGGCAGATCCAAGGTTGTGAAGAACACGAAGTCTGGCCCTCAATCCCCTATGTCAAATGTTGGTGCACAGGTTCACCCTTCCATTATCATCAAATTTTCATACCAGTAATCTCCACTTGGAAAATTCACCCATCAGTTACTTGCATGCATGCGCCTACCTATCTTTGCAACTGGCTACTGAGATATGCTGTTTCTTTGCCAAATTTCAAGCTTAGGTATAATAAATTCCCAATTGAAGGCCTCGATCTACATATGACGTACATGTGCATTTTCTTTGCAAGACCAGAAAACCACTGTTCTCAATTTATACTGGTCTGTTCAGAGCCATGTTGTGAAATTCTTTATTGTGAACCAAGTAAACTCATCTGAATTATCCTAGTTTCATATTCTTCAGGTGGATGTTGAAAACTTTGCCCTGCAAGAGTGCGGTTTTGATGATTGTATCAGGTCTGGTTAGATTTTAATGGAGCTGCTAGGCTACTGATGTCACACATCCTAACAATATGTTGAAGATGGAATCAATCAAAATTAAGTCTTTTTTTCTCTTGCATTTGCATTGTGAATATGTTATCAATTCATGCAATCGCCATATGCCATGATATCTGACTTCAGATTGCTATATGTGACTGAAGATGACATCAAAGCCCCATCATGCTTTCAGGTGATGGTCCATTAGCTTGCTTAGTTTATGAACGGTAATAAGGCACTGGTCTCTTCTCCATTATGAATATCATGATCTGATCCTCACATATCTTATGTGCAGGATGAAACATTAATAGCAATAAAAGCACCTCATAGTACCCTGAGGTGAGAAGAGGAAAACCTTGGAGAAGGATTTGTTTTTAAGTTTTAGCACTTAATTGGTTTGACCATCTCTTTAAGTCTGTTTCCTCGCTACTCAGGTGGGTAACTATCTGCAGAGATATAGGATTGTCCTAAGAAGCACAACGGGCCCCATAGATGTTTAACTTGCTGGGTAATAGTTACCCTTTAGTTTGCCATTCTAGACTGTCAAGCTTTCTAACAATTATTTGAGTTGGGCTCTGCTCTGACCTTTCTGTGTTGTCCCTTGGTGTTCTTTTCCTTCTTGTTGCTAGTCAATTTGAGGAGGTGAGCGGTGTTGAGCCATCTCGGAGACTCCTTTCTGTGAACTGTGGCAAATTCCGGGTCTGTTGCGAACCCATGCGGGCAGAGTTACAATGGAAGAGAACAGAGGGTTAATCAAGATAGTGACATAAGTTGCTTGCAGGATTTTGGTGGTGGTATTATGAAGACTGTTCCCTCAGATGTTGATGTAAGTTCAGTTTTTGGTTATGAAGATATTAACCCATTATACCTGCATATGCAACTCACCTCTGTGGTCTGGAATCTGGATCATGGACATCACAATAGACCATTCGATTAGGATCCCTTCTACATATATGTAATGACTAGCAATTTAAATATAGTTAGACTAGAGTTGAATCTGACTTTGATCTAAATAGATGACTTGTTAAATATTAATTTTAATTTATTTGATTTTGTTTAAATAATCCAAAATCATTTATTTCATGATTGAAATCTGAGCCTCTTTGGTGATTGATATTTAATTAATATATAAAAATTTATCTAAAAGGATATTTTTGTTTTGTGATGATAATCTATTGCAAATATGAGAGATTTATTATGAAACTGATCAGATAAATTTAGTTTGATTCGTTATGTTATTTAAAATTAAAAAAGTCATGTTATTAATCTATTTTGGAGAGAGAAACATTAGAATTCTATGATTTTGCGAGCATAATGTTGATATTCGTGACAAATTTAGTACATATTTTTATAATGTTATGTTATTTAATGTGAAACCTGTAACGTACATTATTTGATTTATGTACAGATGGCATGCATACAACTCGGTTCGTAGGTGTGCACTCCTTATATGCATAAGTGCACATATATGCATATATAAATTTTAACCATTCATTACAAGAGTGCGTCTATTCAAATCCTACCCGACCATAGATGTTGTGTCCGTCTCCCATGCTATCCCGAGATCTTAGTCTTGTCACGCTCTCTTTGCTCCCATGTAGAGACTCTCGTTGACTCCATACCGGGGTATCATCGTTGCACTCTCCTTCGTCGCTTTGTTTCATCTTGGACATCGCAAAGTCCAGAGGGTTTTAAGTTTCCATCACTTGCACCGTATAATTTTATAAGTAGATCGATCGACTTCCTATGAGATGGTGCCGACTCGGCAACTTGGTTCCTTCCACATATTCGATGAAGATTCCAACATATTTGAAGGGTGTGTCATGCTATTGTGCCTTGATATCAGAACATTGCTCACATGCACATGGTAGAACATTTTAAGCCTACCGTGCACTTCCCTTATGATTTCCATGATTGGAATAGAGAACTTGTGGTAGAGAGGTACGTGCAGCTAACTATAGCTTTAAGAAAATTGATGTTCTTGCATTTCATGGTTATCCGATGTTGAGGAGGGAATATGATTACAAGGTTTACATTGGTGATTGTGTCAAAAGAGATTGTCACAACTACAATGCAAGGTAGTAATTATTTAATTTTATCTACTTCTGATGATATTTTTTTCTTGTGTGTGTCAGGATCTTAAGTGTATAATTGACACATGTGCTTCTTATCATGCTATACAACGGAGGGAGTTTTTTGCTATTTATAGGTCTAAAAATTTTGGTATTATTAAGATGGGCAACTATGGCATAACAGATATCATTGGCATGAGAGATATTCATATAAAGATCAACCGTGGCTGCAAGTTGGTGCGTAAGGATGATGAAGACTTTGATGTGAGATTCACAGAGGGCAGTGCTCAGTAAGGGTTCTCTTATTGTAGCTAATGGGAAGAAATGTCATACATTATACAAATTGCAGGCTAAAGCTTGTGGTGAGCAGTTGAATGCTATAGAGAAAGACTTCAACATGGAGTTGTGGTATAGACCATTGGGACACATGAGCGAGAAGGGGCTGCAAGAACTTCCAAGAGAGAGGTATTGCCAGACCTCATAGGTACACGTTTGAACCCGTGTATTGATTGTTTGGCTGGTAAATAATACATAGTTTTCTTTGTTAGTACTATTTTATCTAGAAAAATACATGCCTTGAACTGTGTCTATACAGATGTGTATGGTCATTCGAGGACAAAAACTCCTAGTGGATCTGTTAATGTTCCTAGTATCAGTAGTGTACTTTATTTTGTCACTTTTATAGATGACTTTTCCAGAAAAGTTTGGGCCTATGCTTTGAAGACCAAAGATCAGGTTATTAATGTCTTTTTCAAGGAGTTCCATGCTAGAGTTGAAAGAGAGACAGAAAGGTAATTAAAATATATAAGATCAGATAATGATGGTGAGTACACATGATTGTTTAATGATTATTGTATGTCACATGACATCCAACATGAGTTGATAGTTTCTGGTACGCCTCAGCATAATGCAATTATAGAGAGGATGAACCGCACCATCATGGAAAAGATCAGATGTATGCTTTCACAAGCCATGCTACCCAAAAAGTTTTGGGATGAGGCTTTGATGATTGCAATTGATGTAATCAACTTATCACCATGTACAACTCTAGATGATGATGTTACAGAGCATGTATGGTCAGAGAAAGATGTCTCATATAGGCATTTAAGAGTGTTTGGGTTGTCGTGCATTTGCACATGTTTCAGACAATGAGAGGTCCAAGCTGGATGGTAAGTCAAAAGAGTGTATTTTTCTTGGTTACTCACATGATCAGTTTGGTTACAGGCTTTGGGATCCAGAAAAGCAGAAGGTGTTCAAAAGTAGAGATGTTGTCTTCTTTGAGGATTAAACCATTGAGGATTTAAAGAAGGAGACACTAGCTAAGACTTCTGCAGAGGGATTTGTAGACTGTGATCCAGTTATTCCTCCAGTATATCAGGGTGATGAGGGAGATATGCAGGAAGATGATGCAGAGTCAGATGTTGATCTACCTGCAGGACATGTTGAGCAGGAAGAAGAAAGAGAGTAAGTTCCCTAGAATCTCAGTTAAGAAGATTTTTCAGACCACGTCAACCTTCCAAAAAATACTCTACCGATGAGTATGTGATGCTTACTGATGCAGGTGAACCAGAGAGTTACCAGGAAACAGTTGAAAGTGAGCAGAAAAAAAAGTGGTTTATTGCTATGCAGGAAGAGATGAATTCTCTGCAGAAGAACCACACATATGATTTGGTACAACTACTAGAGAGAAGTAAAGTCTTGAAGAATAAGTGGGTTTTTAGATTGAAGGCTCAAGAATATTGTTCTCAACCAAAGTACAAAGCCAGATTGGTTGTGAAAGGCTTTGGTCAAAAGAAAGGTATTGATTTTGAAGAAATTTTTTCTCCTGTTGTTAAAATATCTTCTATCTATGTTACTCTTGGTATTGCTACTAACCTAGACTTGGAGATTGAATAGTTAGATGTGAAAATAACTTTTCTTCATGGTGATTTGGAGGAGAAAATTTATATGGAGCAACCGGAAGTCTTCAAATTCAAAGGTAAAGAAAATCTTATCTACAAGTTGAAGAAAAGCTTGTATGGGCTGAAGCAAGCTCCAAGATAGTGGTATAAAAAGTTTAATTCATTTATGATTAAAAATGAATACAAAAGAACAACTTCAGATCATTATGTGTACGTCAAATAATTTGGTGAGAATTTTATTATTCTCTTACTTTATGTTGATGACATGCTTATCCTTGGGAAAGATATGTCTATGATTGACAAGTTGAAGAAGGAACTGAGTTAGTCTTTTGCAAGAAAAGACATGGGGCCAGCAAAACAAATACTGGGCATGCAGATTTCTCGTGACAGAAGAAAGAGGAAGATTTGGTTATCATAGGAGAAATACATCGAGAAGGTATTGAAAAGGTTCAGTATGAGTAATGCAAAGCCAGTTGGTTCTCCTCTTGCAGGTCACTTCAAGTTGTGCTCAGATAAGAGTCAGTCAAGTGATGAAGAGAAGGAGAAAATGCAAAAGGTTCCTTATGCTTCAGCAGTTGGAAGTTTAATGTACGAGATGGTATGTACGAGGCCAGACATCACACATACAGTGGGTGTTGCTAGCAAATTTCTTGCAAATCTTGGTAAAGAGCATTGGGCAGCAGTGAAGTAGATTTTTAGATATCTCAGAGGAAGTTCTAAAGTTTGTTTAAGCTTTGGAGGTGGACCACCTGTGTTGACAGGTTACATAGATACAGATACGACAAGAGATATTGACACAAGAAAGTTCACATAAGGTTTTGTGCTTACTTTTGTAGGGGGAGCTGTGTCATGGCAATCCAGATTGCAAAGGTGTATTGCGCTCTCCACCACAGAGACAGAATATATTGCTGCTACAGAGGTTTACAAAGAAATATTATAGATGAAAGGATTCTTACAAGAATTGGGGCTGAAATAGGAAAACTATGTGGTATATTGTGACAGCCAAAGTGCCATCCATTTGTACAAAAACCCAATATTCCATTCCAAGTCAAAGCATATAGATGTCAGATATTACTGGATCAGAAATGTGCTTGAAGAGAAGTAGTTACTGCTTCAAAAAATTCACACAGATGATAATGGAGTAGACATGTTGACAAAGTCTTTACCGAAAAAGAGACAGGAGATGTGCCGACAGTTGGTCGGTATGACTTCACATTGAGGAGTCATGAGACAACCTCCCTTATGGGCTGAAGGGGGAGGTTGTTGGACAGATAGCCCAGATTCAGCCCATAATGGGCTTTAGTGAAGCCCATAACCCAGAACCTCATTTACTAATCGTAATCTAAACCATAGATTAGGTGGAAAGGGTTGAGATTAAAAGGGCGGCGGTGGCTGAAAACGTGGGAGAGAGAAAGAAAACTGTAGATTGATAATAGAGGCCAGAAAATAAGAGACCCAGGAAAGAAAATAAAATAAGGATTAGAAAAGACTATTCTCAATCATTCATATCTTAGGTTAGATCAGTTTGCAATGGATTCTTACTGTTTGGAAGATTTTGGATATTGTGTTTGGTATTATAGTCCTTGTATCCCTGTGATTCTCTTGTGGCTATTGCTTGGGTTTGGGTAAGAAACCTTGAGATGTGTATATTTATTATTTTGATAGTGGATTTTCTCTGACTTGTCCCGTGGTTTTTACCCTTCGAGTTGAAGGGGTTTTTCACGTAAATTTTAATATTCATCTAATTGTGATTTCTGTCTGATTCCATTGTGTATGACGGTCTTCTAATATTTATTCATATATAAATTTTATTTATATTTTATTTTCATAAATAGAAGAATCAGACAACTAATCATATTGGTCTGAAAAGATGAGACATTTCCTGAACCCTGCATGAGCAGTGAGTGCTACATAGTTGTCATCATATCCTGCAGAAGAAGTGGTGTCTAAAGCATCCATAGGATCACTTGTCTTGCTCTACTAGAATTATTGGGTGTCATGCTAATATCCATAATTGGTTACAACTGTGATGTCCCTCTCATCTACTATGCAAGAGGACATCCACCCTGTTGGCTTCTTCTTCTTCGATGACAGAACAACTCTGAATCTGAGTCCATCGACACAACAAGCTTCATCGATCTTCCAATTAAACTAACAACATGAGCTTAATCAAGACATAGCATGTGAAAGAAAAGAAGAAGAACGAGAAAAAAGAGAGGAGAGAGAGTGAGAGTTGATAGCTCTCAGTCTTGAAACTTCACTATCTGAAAACTCTAACAATATACATGTCAATATAAGAAGTCAACTGGACTGACTTCTCTCCTCCTCTATGATTGCCTCGATCTTAAAAGAATTGGAAGATGATGAGGAAGAAGACGGAGGAGGAGGAGGAGGAGAAGCAAGGTCTACAAGCAAATCCACAAAGGCTGCAGCTATGAAACGATGGGTCTTCTTCCCGTTGACCTTTAGATACCAAACCAGCAGCTCTTCTAGTCGCTCCCAGTCATTCAGCCCATGAGCCGCCACCATCTCCTCCATCGACCGCCGGAAGTCGCGGTAGGGGTCCTCGGACTCCATGGCCAGCACGACGCTGCCCTCGAACGGCGACACGCCGGCCTTCGCCTCCTCCAGTATCGAGCTCGTGTCGCCACCGGGCTCGAAGAAGAGCCGGTCCGACCGCAGCCCGCGCACCACGGTCTCCGCCGAGCCAGCGACGGAGCCGTCCGACACCGTGGAGAAACTCTCCTGCTCCGCCGACGACCGGGTGAAGCACGACTCGGTTGACTCAACGTACACCGAGTCGACAGTCCTGTACAGCGTCGCCCTCCACCTCGCGGAAGGAGCTGGTCTTCGGGTGCTTGCAGGAAGGCCAAGGCCACGAAGAAGGAGGAGAAGGAGAAGAGGAGTGGCAAGAAGGCCTTGGCGTGTCCCTAAGCCTGAAGAAGAGAGAGCTCAAGCCTAGCTTCTTCCCCATCTGGTGGTTCTCAGACACAGGAGGAGGAGGAGGAGTCAGGTTTTGAATTCTCACATGGGGGTCTGCATGGCCTGTGGCATGCATTAATTGAAGGTGAGAGGAGATGAGGGAAACTTGAGCTCACTTCCTTATAGAAAGAAACCGTAGGGGTAGGGAGAGAAAACAGACACGAGGGAGGGAGGAGAGGTGTTTGTGGGGTGACTCATGCGACCATCAACCGCATGCTTTGGTGCTGCATGCATCATAGAATAGTAATACATTTGTTTAAGCTAAGCTAACAACAAAAATGATGATGCTACCTTAATCCATCCATCAGGGTCACTTCATGATCTGCACCAAACTTGGCCTATCAGACGTGGCTTCTTTGACACTGATCACACACTTCAAATCATAGGATCATAGTCCTGGACAAGAAGTGTCCTAGGTTGATTTGCTTCAACAACTCCTCGGTAATTTTTGCATCCGAATTATATATATATATATATATATATATATAGATATATATATATATATATATATATATATATATATATATATATATATATATATATATATATATATATATATATATATATATATATATATATATATATATATATATATATATATATATATATATATATATATATATATATATATATATATATATATATATATATATGTATATGTATATATATATGTATAGATATATGTATAGATATATATATATATCATGAAAGGATACTCATTTTTTCGGTTCCTGAAAAGCTGATCACTTTCATAAATGATTGGCAGAAAAAAAAAAGGACCATATTGAATGTGTTGGTGATCCTCCGAAATGAATTGTGTGAGGTATCTCAATGTACTTCCATTTGGGTGATCAAAGACTACCAATCAATTGTTCTAATCAAACACTGAAGGCACAATAATTTTTGCTTGGCTTCAATTTGTATACTGAAAACACATGCTAACGTGAGAGCATTTATGGAAGGTAGATTGAGACATGAGATGGAATTAATTGCTTCACCTTCTCAGAAAACCTAGAATCTTTTCTTCAACTTCAGCGTTCGGAAACATAGTGGGACCTTTTAGCCACTTATTTCTTTCCTGCTCTCTTTCTCTGGAATACTGTTCTGCGATCTGAAACACTTGTGTCATGAACAGGCTCCACAATCTCCTTCCTGCACACATGGATCTTTCTTGGATCAAAATATTTGGCCCTAGTGTGAGAATAATAGTGAACGTAACTATCTCCACATGCCAAACAACTAGTGAGTGGTCACTGTAATTTCAAAATAAGAGTTATGTTCCGAGTCAATTAATTAAGAAAGAATCAAAAGCACCTCATGAACATGGGTTTAGGGAGGATCAATGTAAAGTAGATAATTGCCTCCTAATTTAAAATGCTGGTCATTCTAAATGTAATAGCTCATAGGAAGCCGTACGAGTATGATTTTGCTAAAAAAATATGACGGTCATAAACTTTATACAAATTTGAGATTCGATCTATTTTTCATGCATCGTCTCGAAACTTGAAGATACTGGCCATTCCCAACATATTATTAGATCATTGGAACTTGTACGAACATGATTTCACGAAAAAATGTGACGATCATAGACTTTGCATAAAGTCGAGGTTCGATTAGTTTTTCGTGCACCGTCTCAAAAATTTAAAATACTAACCATTTCCAACATATTAGCTCATGGGAAGTTGTACGAGCATGGTTTCATGAAAAAATATGACAGTTATAAACTTTGCACAAAGTCGAGGTTATATCTATTTTCATGCACCGTCTTAAATATCCAAAATACTGGACATTCACAATGTATTATTATTTTTGGTAAGTAAAGTTAATGTATTAGGTATAAAGTTTGTATAAAATAGCTTTGTCTACATAAGCTGTAGACAAAAGCTTGAAGCCTCTTAGAGTAGTCGAGAAGATTGCATCCCACCTCGAAAAGGTAGCTACTCGAGAAGATTGCATCCCACCTCGAAAAGGTAGAATGTGCTCACTCCATCTAACTCATCTCTAAAAGTAGCCAAAATAAAATGTAGTCATGCCTATACATATTATAGACTATGATGCCATACTGTAGTCAATAAATAATAAAATATAATATTTAGATAGTCCTGAACTACTTGTGAATACATCACATTATGAAAGCTTTGCACCACTAAATACATTACATTCTTCATCATCATTCTTGAGATGATAAAATTGAATCTTGTGAAGACCCATTTCTCTCTTCTTGTTAAGTGCTTCGTGTTCAGTTCCTGCTCCACACATGATCGTGAATCTCAAATAATCTCTATCAGAAGTTGAGCTTTGTTTGTGTTGTGACACTCAAAGATTCTGTAATACCGGGGAAGGAAGAAAGAGGAATGAAATTCAAGAGAAAGAAAAAAACTGATAGTCGAGTTGTAAAAAAGAAACAAACTCAGAACAGAACTTGCATAAAATAAATAAAAAGTTCACCACCAAGTTTAATGTCACAAGAGGATACAAAAAATTTACCACCTCAAGAAAATTAAACAATGATATAAAACTGAATAAAAAGACTCACCACTCAAGGAAACATCCAAGAGATACAGAGTTTTAGAGAGACTCCAAAGAGCTTCTTTCAATACAATCAAGTATTTCCAAACACTTCTTTATAACCCTAAAACACCAAAATAAGTACTAGTGCATGAGACAACCCTTCATATATAGGGAACTAGGAAATTAAATGTTTTATAACTGGTAACTAACTCCTTTAATGCATTCCTTGGTCATGAATGAAAGCACCTTAAAAGAGCTTTTACTTTGTCCAAGGATCATAAGCTGTGATATTTGAGTGAGCTGGGTTAAAAGCTAAGGCAACATTATAGGTTGTAATTATAAGATCAACAATTGTTAGGAAACCTCAGCAGGAGCATTACATGCGTAGCGGAAGATTAAAATAAAACTGGTTTCCTACATAGATCAAATCGTCGTGCAAAATATTGGTGCAAGAAAAAATTACAAAACTAAAAACCACAATGGGTGAGAGAATGATTACCTAGGGAGATTGTATATCCCTATTTTTTAGCTCTACATGAAGAAGATGAAGGAGGTCAAGTCTAGTGGTATCCACACGATGGATTTCTACAGCGATGCTCCTCCAATCGTAGCCCCAAGTCTAGCAATCCTACACAAAGGGAGGGAGGAGAATAGAAGAAGGTGGCCAAAGGTGCATCCTATCTCATCTATGTGCCTCCCCTCCTATTTATAGAGAGCCACCAAAACACTAGGGGTCCTTCTTTAGTGGGTATTGGATCTTCATCCAATAACCCATTAACCATACATTATTGAATCTTTATCCAATAATCTCTTATGGCCTTTAATTGTGCCTCATGCAAGGAGCCCATTAGTGTAGGATCTCATCTAATGATAATATATACTAATTAGATCTCTATCCAATCCTTTATTTGCTGAAGTATTCATCATATATGTGTGACCCTCTAGGCCCGATACCGAACTGGCCGCGAGTCACTCCCATCAGAACTCCTTATATTATAGTGAATTATTATCCCCATAATAATTCACTCGACTCATCGACTATGGACGTACTAGGCCACTGCGCCATAGTCTTCAAACGGTAAAAGGGGATAGAATCCATCAGACCTATCTATCTACAATTATCGTGTATCTATAGTCCCTCATCCAACTAATATCCTAGAGACCATATATTGGGCATGTTATTGTCAGGCCACATACGAAATTCGTTTGAGTCTCGCTCTAATCGGATTTTCCCAGAGAACTTATTCTCTCTCAATCCAAATGACCTTGGCTAGATATTTGTCTGAGCAAGCACACACGAGGTATTCCTCTCATGATACCGATAGTAGATTATCTTTTATTCACACTCAATTAGCTTCGTAAGGTTGGCTACCAATCCCGATAATTGATTGTACCATATCTGAAACTTTCCAAACCTGTAAGTTTGGCGTCAAAGAAAAGAGTACTCAAACAAGATATCCTTGATGTCTCAAGACTAAGAACTAGATGCACAACTGAGACTATAGAATCATTGTCCGATATTAGGTATTATTAACTATACAACATTCTATAAGTAGATCAATCAGTGAACTCATTCTCCAATAAGCACATTTACTATATCCTTAGTGTCTTCACACAAGTGGCTATGAGACCAGCTGCTTCCATCATATGGACAGATATATAATACATCGATCTGTCCAATTATCTCGATGTCCCTCTCAAGTAACCTACGATTGAGATTATTTGAGATCTGTGTTTAAAGGTAAATCAATCTCATTATCGTGATCTCATAATGATATATATATATATATATATATATATAATCATAAGCAAAAAGATCATGTAACGTATTACACTTGTCATCACTCACGTGATTGACTTGCTGGGCACCTGTAACCAGCAATCTCCCTCTTGACCTAAAGCCAATCACCTATGTGTCTGACTTCTATCAGACCCCTGTAACGCTTAAATATAATCAAGCTAGTGGCTTTGTTTATGGATCTACAATATTATCTTTAGATGGAACTTTTTCCATTGTTATATCTTTACATGTTATAATCTCTCTAATCAGTTGGAACCTCCTCAGAATAATTCTGATAGGACCCGAGTTCCCTTGCTAGAGCTATCTCCCCGTTAGTGTCGCTATATATTGGAATCAGCTCCATGTTGCTCGGTACGACTCTCAAATCCCGAATGAACTTCTTCATCCACATCCCTTCCTTTGTTGCTTCTGCTGCAACATTATACTCTACCTCTATGGTCGAGTCAGCAGTAGTATCTTGCTTGAAACTCTTCTAGCTTACTGCTCCTTCATTCAGGGTGAAAATATACCTTGAGTTCAACTTGCTATCATCAATGTTAGACTAAAAACTCGAGTCTGTATAGCTCTCAACATAGAGGTTACCTCCTCCATGTACTAGTAAAAGATCCTTAAGGATACACTTTATTGTCTTCCAGTGTTTCAAACCTAGATCCGCCTGATATCTGCTCGTGACACTCAAAACATTTGTATATCAGACCTAGTGCATAACATAGCATACATAATAGACCCTATCACTGAGACATAGGGTATCCTATCTATGTCTACATTTTCTTTAGGAGTCTTTTGGGACATACTCCTAGAAAGTGATATTTTATGTCTCATCAGTATGAGACCTTTCTTGGAATTTTTTATGTCAAACCTTTTGACAATGGAGTCTATGTACCTGGATTAGGACAAACCAAGCATCCTCTTGGATCTATCTCTATAGATTCGGATCCCTAAAATATAGGTTGCTTCCCCTAAGTCCTTCATGAAGAAGTTTTTGGATAGTCAAGCTTTAATTATCTAGAGCATTCCTACATCATTCCCAATGATTATGATGTCATCCACATACAGTACCAAAAAGGTGATAGAGCTCCACTTACCTTCTTGTATACATAACACTCATCTTCATTCTTAACGAAGTCATAAGATCTGATCACCTCATCAAATCTTATGTTCTAACTTCGGGAAGCCTGCTTCAATCTATAAATGGACCTAGCAACCTGCACACTTTATCTAACCTCTTTTTGGATACAAATCCCTTTGGCCGTATCATATACACCTCCTCGAGGTTGTCATTGAGGAATATCGTTTTCACATCCATCTGTCAGATCTCATAGTCAGAGTGTACTGCAATGGCCAAAAGAACTTTGATGAATTTAAGCATGGCTACAGGTGAAAAAGTTTTATTATAGTCAACTCCTTATCTTTGATGATATCCTTTAGCTACCAACCTTTCCTTATAGGTCTTCACATTCCATCCACTCTGATCTTTTTCTTGAAGATCCATTTACAGCCGATAAATATGATATCCTCAGGTGCATCCACAAGGTTTTAAACCTTGTTGGAGTATATAGAATCCATCTCAGAATTCATGGCTTCTTGTCACTTCCCGGAGTCTATACTCATAATAGCCTCATCGTAGGTCTAAGAATCAATATCTTGAGAGTTCTCTCTACTGATATATCTCACATATCTTTTAAGAGGGTGAGATACTCTGCTAGACCTGCGCAAAGTTGTAAATTATGTGTTAGGTGCCTGAACAAACTCAGACTCTGGAATAATGCTTGAGCTAGGTTCTCCAACCTCGCTCAATTTTATCTCACTCCCACTGTTTCCACCAAGAATGTATTCTTTCTCAAGGAATATAGCTCTTAGCAAAAAAGACCTTTCGGTCCTCGGGATGATAGAAATAATACCCCAAAGTCTTATTAGGATATCCCACGAACATGCATAATTCTATCTTTGATTCTTACTTATTGGGGTTGTATCTTCTAATATGGGAAGTACAATCCTAAATATTAATCACATTAAGATCAGGCTTCTTTCATTTCCATATCTCATATGGTGTAGACACTATCGACTTTGATTGAACTCTATTCAGAAGGTAAGTTTTAGTCTCTAGGGCATATCCCCAGAATGAGATGGGTATGTCAGCGAAACTCATCATGGATCGCACCATGTCTAACAGCATGTGATTCCTCCTTTCAGATACACCTTTGAGTTGAGGTGGGTGTATAAGGAGGTGTCTAGTGGGATAGAATCTTATGGTCCTTGAGGAACTAGGTGAACTACATACTTAAGCATTCTCCTCCTCGATCTGATCAAAGAGTCTTAATACTCTTTCCAATCTAGTTCTCTACCTCATTTTTATATTCTCTGAATTTCTCTAGTGAATGTAATAAAGTATGATTAACCACCTATATCCTGAGTCGACATGGGACCACATACATCACATATGTATGAGTTCCAATAACTTAGTGGTTCTCTCTCCAGTTCCACTAAAAGGAGAGTTGGTCATCTTCCCATAAAGGCAAGGTTCACAAGTTACAAATGACTCATAGTCAAATGGATCTAAGTATCCATCTTTTTGCAACTTTTGAATCCTTCCCTCATGTGTATGACCTAGCCTACAATGCCATAGGTATGCATTATTCACATCATCTCTTTTCTTCTTGGCGTATTTATATTCATGATGTGTAAAGAAATGTCTAACACATATAAGCCATTTATCAGAGTCCCTCTAGTGATGATCTTATCATGCATAATTATTGAACAACTATTGTTCTCAAAAACTAATTTATATCCACTAGTTATTAAATAAGAGATGGAAATAATATTTTTGATAATAGAAGGAACAAAATAGTATGCATCTAATGCAATGATAGCTCCACTAGGCAAATGTAGGGTGACCTCTCCAATAGCAACTCTTGCTCCATTGCCCATCTTGAGATCCATCTCGCCTTTGGCCAATCTCCTAGGTCTTGCAAGAACTTATAACAAATTACAGATATGGTAAGCACTCCCGGTATCCAATACCCATGTGTTATCATGAAAATCTGACAAGTGGAGACAGATCATGAATCTACCTAAAGCTTATCTAAGCTTTTGTTTCACCTTGTATGTAAGGAAATTCTTACAGTTTCTCTTCCAGCGTTCGTCTTTACTACAGTAGAAGCACTATCCTTTGTCCTTTGTCGGGTCTTTCTTGGTAACCTTTGCCTTACCCAATTTTGCCCTTGCCCTTCTTAATGGTCTTACTGACCTTTCTTTTCTTCTTGGTCTCACTAATATAGAGAACTGGCTTTTTTTCTTGATGGCACTCTCAGCTTCCCTCAATATATTGAGGAGCTCAGGGAGAGTCACATCAAACTTGCTCATGTTAAAATTCATGATGAAGTAAGAAAAGGATTCCGGTAGGGACTGAAGTATAAGATCAACGCACATGTTATCCTCTAAGACTATTCCTAGACCCGTGAGTTTTTCGATCCACTCTTTCATCTTTATTTATACTTCAAATAGTGAGCGATCTCATCCTCGCTTGTTCCTTCTTTCGGCATGGGCATAATTGTATCAAGGACGTACACGATTTTCTGTGCCATCAGAATAATTCTCAAATTATGGAGTCAATCCATATAGTTTAAACCAGTGAGGTAGTTGGTATTAAGTATGTCATGCAGGGGGTTTTCGAGTGACATGTTTCTAACAAGATATAACACAAATAAATAACATGCATATTTTACAGAAAAAACTAATTAAGATATAGACTTCTATCTTAATGTACTCCCACTATTTTCCTAGCAAATCACGTGACACCCTCGACATATGAAACGAAAGTCTTCGACAGACTTCTAGTGGAGATCGGGATCTAATCGGCGTCTCAGTGCAACTTCGAGTGACTCGACTAATTACACTAAGCCCGAAAGGTAGACAACTCTTGTCAATCACAACTCCTTATGATTCTCGTCATGTTTGGCCTTCAAATCATCATGGTCTCGATTACTCGACCAACTATGAAGTTTAATTAAGTCATCACCATCGTTACAAGATGAGTCTGATTCGATAAATATGCTCTCAACTGCTCGATCAAGTCATATCATGTTCTCAGGTCACCGACGACATCTCTATGTCGTAGGCAAGAACTCGATCACATAGATAAGTGAGCTTCGAGTGACTCGACCAACTCAACCTATGTCGTGATTCAATTTCTTCCTATAACGATGGAAAGCCATGTGGGTCAATCTTATTACCTCACGCTCACCACTTAATATTATCGTAGGAGGTGTTCTCATTTTGTATCGGTCTCCTAATATATCATGTCATACATATACATATTTAATATATATCTACATCGCATATATATATATATATATATATATATATATATATATATATAGTAGGTGTATAACACATCATATATGCAAGCCACAACGGATGATCATGAGCCGTCACCTAACATGATTAAGCCCCAGCCAATGGGCCTAATCATTCACAATAGGATCTATGTATGCATCGACACATCTACATGCCCTGTGATCATTGATCTTGTCATCATTGGCTCCGTTAGATCCTCATACGTCGTGATCTCTTACCACGACATCGTGGGTCCCGCTGTCACCTTCACGCTCCCGCTGCACCTCTCTATATAATTATAAAATAATCACAGGCACGTAAGCCCGACAATAAATGAGAAAAACGGAGGCTCGTAGACCTCAATTATAATAATAATCATAATTACATACATCACATCACATGACTCATGATCATCCATCCACATCATACATAACATATATACATCACATTACATGTAGGATTACTAGATATATAATAATTAATTAAACTATTTAATTAATTAATTTTTAGAAATCAATATAAACTAGAAAATTTCAAAATTATCAAGGGCATTTTTAGAATTATGAAAAGAGGATAATCCTCAAAATTTCTTGAATTATTAAGGGTGTTTTTAAAATTTTGGAAAGAAGGACAAACCTTAAAATTTATCAAATTTTGAGGGGTAGAATCATCCTTTTACCAAAATAGAAAAGAAAAACCCTAACCCTTTCTACCCCTTCCAGCGGCCGCCCTGCCCACGGGTGGCTGCCCCTGTGGTAGGCTACGCTGCCCTTGGGCGGCACCTCCAGGTGGGTAGGCAGGCGCCATGCCAGTAGGCGATGCCTTTGTGGGCGCCATCCCCTTGCGGGTTGGTCGCGAGCGTTGCTATGCCCGCGGGCGCTGCCTATGCCAGCAAACAGTAGCTATGCCCGAGGGCGATCACCCTTGCAAGTGGCCTGACCGTGGGTGGCCGCCCCTACAAGGGGTTGCCCGCAGGTGGCTGTCCCCTTCCTTGCTGCCTTCGCTGCAAAAACGTAATAAGAATACATAGAACAGTTCTACAGGATTCAAGCTCATCACACACAATTTAAAACCAATCTATTGCACGAACAACCTTAGCTCTGATCCCACTGTTGGGAAACCTCAGCGGGAGCATCATATGCGCAACATAAGATCAAAACAAAATTAGTTTCTCACATAGATCAAAATCGTCGTGCAAAGATTAGTGTGAGAAAAAATCGTAAAACCCAAAACCACAATAGGTGAGAGATTGATTACCTAGGGAGATCTTATATATCTCTTTTCCAAATCCAGATGGAGAGGATAAAGGAAGTCAAGCGTCCTCCTCTCTATCGGTGTCCACACGATGAATCTTTGTAGCGATGCTCCTCCAATAGCAGCCCTAAGTCTCGTAACTCTTGCATAGAGGGAGAGAGGAGAATAGGAGAGGACGGCTAAAGGTGCAGCCTATCATCTATGTGCCTCCACTCCTATTTATAGAGAGCCACCAAAAACCTTAGGGGCCTTGCCTTAGTGGGTATTGATTGGATCTTCATCCAATTACCCACTAACCTTGTATTATTGAATCTCTATCCAATAATCTCTTCTGGCCTTTAATTGGGCCTCATGCAAGGAGCCCATCAGTGTAGGGTCTCATCTAATAATAATATGGGATAATTGGATCTCTATCCAATCCTCTGTTCGCTGAAGTATCCACCATATGTGTGTGATCCTCTAGGCCCGATACCGAGCTGGCCGTGAGTTGCTCTTATCAGAACTCCTTTTGATATAGTGAATTATTATCTCTATAATAATTCACTCGACTCATCGACTATGGATGTACTAGGCCACTGCGCCATAGTCCCCAAACGATACAGGGGGATCGAATCCATCGGACCTGTCTATCTACAGTTACCGTATATCTATAGTCCCTCATCCAACTAATATCCTAGAGACCATATATTAGACATGGTATTATCAGGCCACATACGACATTCGTTTGAGTTTTGCTCTATTCAGATTCTCCCGGAGAACTCTTTCTCACTCAATCCGAACGACCCTAGCTAGGTAGGGATTTGTCTAAGCAAGTACACACAAGATATTCTTCTCATGATACCAAGAGTGGATAATCCTTTATTGATACTTAATTACCTTTGTAAGGTTGGCCTACCAACCTCGATAACTGACTGACTAGATTTGAAACTTTCTAAACCGATAAGTCCGGCGTTAAAGAAAGGAGTACTCAAACAAAGCATCATTGGTGTCTCAAGTCTAAGGACTAGATGCACAATTGAGACTATGAAATTGCTATTCGACATTAGGTATTATTAACCAATTGAGACTATGAACTTATTCTCCAATGAGCACCTGTACTATATCCTTAGTGTCTCCACACAAGTGGCTATGAGACCAGCCGCATTCATCATATGGGCGAGTATATAGTAAATCGGTCTGTTCGGTTATCTCGATGTCGCTCTCAAGAAACCTACGATCGAGATTATTTAGGATATGTGTTTAAAGGTGAATCGATATCATTAACGTGATCTCATCATAATCCGGTTCTCATTGCACAGAACCACGGACATCATAATACATATATGCAATATATAATACAATGTGAGAATATGCCAATAATAATCATAAGTAAAAAAAATCACGTAGCGTGTCACATATGCCATCACTCACATGATTGGCTTTATCGGGCACCTGTAACCAACAATTTTCATATGAGTTGATTTTAGCAACTTAGGCACTCCCGTGTCAATCTACCATGGTTGAAAAAGACTTATCCTCAAGTTTTCATTTATTCCATCACCATGATAAGAACTTAAATCAGCTATTTTGAATGTTGATGACACCTCACAATCTTTAGGTAGCTCGATCCCATAAGCATTCTCGTGAATTCTTTTAAGTTTATTGATCAGACTTTTAGTCTTTGGTTTTAATTTTGTAACTTTATCTAGCGGTAACCTCTCCTTTCTTAGATAAATCTAAATCAAATCATATGTATTAAACTCCATATGCTTTCTGTATTTGTTGGCAGCTTGTATGTATCTCTCATTTTGCTTTTCAATGGTTGCTTTTTCTCATGCAACTTCTTTATCTGTTTAGCCCTCTCATCAATATCTCTAGTAATTTGTATAGTTACAGAATGAGTAACTAAAGCCAAACGATTTGTTGGATCTACCCTAGGAATAAGATCATCGTGATGTCGTATGTCTCTCAAATGTGGAAGGTTATGCTGGATCTCCTTTGGTACAACATCTTATAGCTCCTCCATGATAGGTTTCATGATTGTTGGTAACTCCTTGTGTTGTTTATTATCCTCCATGGCTACTAGAGCCAAAACATAACCATCCCTTTCTAATTCATCCTTGCATTCACTATAGAAAATAAAAGATAAACCATGATCAGCATAAGTAACCTCTTCCTCATAATTATCATATTTTGCTTCGTCACTAGCTTCATTTCCTTCTCCATCACTATGTTCTTCAACAAATATAATGATACTCCTATTTGGACTATCTGAAGCAATATTCCTAAAACTATATGATCCTTCACCTTTATCTTGTACCTTCAATACTACTTTGCTTTGGAGAGTAGACTTAGAATTTTCTCTTCTCGAATAACCATCTTTTGCACCATATCGAGAACCTATTTTAAACTTTTGCTACAAGTTCACACGAAGATCTCTTTGTTTAAAATAAGAGATTTTCAAAATGAGTTCTTGCCTATAGTTGTTAGGTAAGTATTTTCTTTTTAATTTCCTTTTCATTTTCTCCCATGTCACGATCTACTCTTCCCATCATGTTCTCTTTGCTTCAAATTTTCCCACCAAGCTTTACCTTCTTTTATTTTGGTGGTTTATAAAAATCGAATATTCCTTCCATCGTATTAAGCCAATCAATAAAGTCATCAACATTTATTATACCTTCAAACTCTGAAATATCCAAATTTAGGTTGTATTTGTTCTGTCATTCATCTTGGTCTCTATGCCTTGCTTGAAATTTTGCAAACTCCCTTGGGTAAGGAGGTGTATCATCATCAGAACTAAACTTTTAGACATCATTTTCATGCTGATTATTTCTACTCCGAAGTTCTTCAATGATTTCATTTTTTTTCTTGTAGACTGTGTAGCAATCTTTGTAGCCACAACCTCAAGGATTCAACATCATCTTTATTGCCACTACCTTCACCCACTACACCGTTTCCATTTTGCCTTGTCATGATCTCTAGCCTTTAGTTCTGATACCAAATTGATACCGGGGAGGAAGAAAGAGTAATAAAATTTGAGAAGAAAGAAAGAAACTGATAGTCGAGTTGTATAAAAGAAACAAACTCAGAGCAGAACTTGCATAAAATAGATAAAAAGTTCATAACTAAGTTTAATGTCATAAGAGGATACAGAAAATTCACCACTTCAAGGAAATTAAACAAGGATACAGAACTGAATTAAAAGACTCACCACTCAAGGAAGCATCCAAGAGATACAAAGTTTTAGAGAGACTCCAAAGAGCTTCTTTTAATACAAATCAAGTACTTCCGAAAACTTCTTTCTAACCCTAAAATACCAAAATAAGTACTAGCGCATAAGACAACCCTTCATGCATAGGGCACTAGGAAAGTAAATGCTTTACAGCTAATAACTAACACCTTTAATGCATTCCTTTGTCATGAAAGAAAGCACCTTGAAAGAGCTTTTACTTTGTCTAAGGAATATACTCATGAGCTGTCATATTTGAGTGAGTTGAGTTAAAAATTGTGAGGTAACATTGTAGACTGTAGGGAATCATATAATCAACAATTTTCATACGAGCTGATTTTAGCAACTTAGGCACTCACAATTTTCATAGGGAGCTAAGAAAGTAAATGCTTTACAGCGGGTAACTAACTCCTTTAATGCATTCCTTGGTCATGAAGGAAGCACCTTGAAAGAGCTTTTATCTTGTCCAAGGAATATGCTCATGAGTTGTCATATTTGAATGAGCTTAAAAGATGTGAGGCAACATTATGGACTGTAGAGAATCATAGGATCAACAATTTCAATACGAGCTAATTTTAGCAACTTAAGCACTCACAAATGTTGATGACACCCCATAATCTTTAAGTAGCTCGATCCCATAAGTTGCTAAAATCAACTCGTATGGAAATTGATGATCTTATGATTCCCTACAACTCACACGGAATCCACCACGAGTGGCCAAGTAATACTTGGCTTGCCCCTGACTTAGCCGGAAGCTAGCCATAAACAACTCTCGGGTCGCCCTTATATTCGACATATGACACTCCCACAAAAAAGCCACCATATACCACCACGAGTTGGGCACCATCTGGGAAGGAGAAATCCTCCATTGTTCGAGGCACGCCTCGATCACAGGATACAATGAGAACCTCAATCCTGCCTCAAGGGCATCTGTCGACAAACTGAAGCCACACTGAGAAGTATCATAAGGACGCTCCCTCGGCAGGGGGACATGGAGTTCATACTCCAGAGGAATGAAATAGTTCTTCCTCACCTCGACCAATCGATGAGTTGTCACTATCGAGTCTACATTGAAATAGGACCGCATCACTGCCAAGGCGATGACGGTCCTGGAGTCGCCCAGAGCACTGGACGAAGGGACGATCACCACTAACACAGAATCCCCGGAGGGACGACTCAAAACCCTAGACCTACGGGCTGAAATTTTGATCGATCAGGACTCAGAGTGGGAGGAGGCGGAAGACATCCGACCTGCTGGAGAAATCATTGAGGGAAAAAGAGAGGGGATGAAGGTTGACACTATTAGCGTAGCCGGCGCCGGAGATGATGAAGAAATAGCAACAATAACAAAGAAGAAACATCCGCATGCAGAGTAAGAGAAGGCTATGGAATAATGAGGAGCAGGGGACTAATACCTCCCCCCAGCGCCTGTTGGCGCTTCGCCTACCCCAAGAAAAGGTGGGACAGCTCATCATGATGCCTCGCGCCTCGTGCCCAATGAGTTATCATGTGAGACATTTGTCACCCCACGAGTGATTCTGATTAACAAACAAATCTTCCTCAATCCCAAGGAGAATATCCATGATCTTTAACAAGTGAGCTCCCAGCCTCACCCAAGGGCTTTCAGTCCCGACCACCAACAAGCGAGCTCTCAGCCTCGCCCAAGGGCTTTCAGTCCTGACCACTAATAAGCGAGCTTTCAGTCTCGCCCAAGGGCTTTCAGTCCCGACCACCAACAAGCGAGCTCTCAGCATCACCCAAGGGCTTGCAGTCTCAACCACCAACAAGCGAGCTCTCAGCCTCGCCCAAGGGCTTTCAGTCCCGACCATCAACAAGCGAGCTCTTAGCCTCGCCCAATGGCTTTCAGTCCTAACCATCAACAAGCGAGCTCTCAGCCTCGCCCAAGGGCTTTCAGTCCCGACCATCAACTAGCGAGCTCTCAGCCTTGCCCAAGGGCTTCCAACCCCAACATTCGACAAACGAGACATTGAACTCGTCCGAAGGCTCTCAGACTCGACTACTCATAACACAACACTCGCCCTCGCCCGACTACTCATAACACGGGCCAACTGAGGCGATACAACCTCAAACACATGCCTAAAGGATCCTCCCCCTCGCCTTGTAGAAGACCTCAGTGGAACTTCCTTCTCGGGGGGGAGAGAATGATAGAAGAGATAATGGTGGTCCCCCTCCCAAACTAGACGAAGTGGTCCAAGGCTAGCCGACGGGGAAGGACAGGTCCGGATGACCAATTTCCCCGACCCCGCCCTTTGACACACACAAGCAACGTGTCACAAACAGGCAGACAAACCTGAAGTCTGGCAGCATCAGATACCATGCATTCACCATCAGCTCTCATAAGAACCTGAGGGAACCACACAACAACAGAGCAAAAGCAACACGTAACCGGTAGCATGAATAGCCGGCGGTGCTGCCAGCGACATTAAACGGGCTGCCAGAAAAATGCCAGAAGGATGATGAGGTCGAGACTTGACCGGTTGACGTTATACATGTATAAAAGTGCCACCATAAGGGCCCTCCCTGGGGGGCTCAGGGTGAGCACTCTCCCTCTACTGGTTACATGTGCCCTGCAAGTCAATCACGTGAGTGATGGCACGTGTGACACGCTATGTGATCTTTTTGCTTATGATTAATATTGGCATATTTTCACATTATATTATCTATTGCATATATATTGTGATGTCCTTGGTTTTGTGCAATGGGAATCAGATCGTGATGAGATCATGATAATAAGATTAATTCACTTTTAAACACAGATCCTAAATAATCTTGGTCATAGGTTACTCGAGAGGGACATCGTGATAACTGAACAGATCGATGTACTATATACCCATCCATATGATGGAGGCAATTGGTCTCATAACCACTTATATTGAGACACTAAGAATATAGTACAGGTGCTCATTAGAGAATGAGTTTACTGATTTATCCGCTTATAGAATATTGTATGGTTAATGATATCTAATGTCAGGCAGCGATTCCATAGTCCTAATTGTGTATCTAGTCCTTAGACTTAAGATACCAAGGATGTCTTATATGAGTACTCCTTTCTTTAACACCAGACTAACATGTTTGAAAAGTTCTAGATCCGGTACAACTGGTTATAGGGATTGATAGCCAACCTTATAAAGGAAATTGAGTGTCAATAGAGGATTATCCACTCTCGGTATCACGAGAGGAATATCCAATATGTGCTTGCTCAAACAAATCCCTGGCCAGGGTCATTAGGAATGAGAGATAAAGAGTTCTTGGGAGAATCCAATTAGAGCAAGACTATGACGAATTTCATATGTGACCTGACAGTAGTACCATGTCCAATATACGGTCTCTAGGATATTAGTTGGATGAGGGATTATAAATACACGGTAACTGTGGACTGACAGGTCCGATGGATTCGATCGCCCTATACCATCTGGGGACTATAGCGTAGTGGCCTAGTACGTCCATAGTCGATGAGTCGAGTGAATTATTATGAGGATAATAATTCACTATATCAGAAGGAGTTCTGATGGGAGTGACTCACGACCAACTCGGTATCGGGCCTAAAGGGTCACACATATGGTGGATGTTTCAGCGAATAGAGGATTGAATGGAGATCCAATTATCCAATTTTCTCATTAGATGAGACCCTATGCTGATGGACTCCTTGATTAAGGCCCAATTATAGGCCTAATGAGATTATTAGATAGAGATCCAATAATGCAAGGTTAGTGGGTAATTGGATGAAGATCCAATATCCACTAAGGAAGGAGCCCTAGAGTTTTTTTGTGGCTCTCTATAAATAGGAGAAGAGACTCATGGTTGATAGGCTGCAGCTTTAGTCACCACCTCCTATTCTCCTCCCTCCCTCTGTGCAATAGTTGCGAGATCAGATTGGAGGAATTTTTCTGTAGAGATCCATCGTGTGGATACCACTAGAGAGGAGGACGCTTGACCTCCTTCATCTTCTCCATTCGGATATGAAATACAAGGATATATGATCTCCCTAGGTAAGATCAATCTCTCACATACCGTGGTTTTTCAATTTTTATGATTTTTCTCACGACCCCAATCTTTTGCACGATGATTTGATCTACGTGGGAAACCAATTTTTATTTTTATTTCTGCTACGCATGTGATGCACCCGCTGAGGTTTCCCAACAGTGGTATCAGAGCCAAGATTTTCGTGTGAAAGATTGGTTTTAAATTGCGTGTGATGAGATTGAATCAAGTAGAATCATTCTACACGATCTTACTACATTTTCACAGCAAAGGCAGCGAGGAGGAGGGGCAGCCAGCCCCCATGTAGGGCCGACCACCCACGGCCAGGCCACAGCCAAGACCCCCTTCAAGGGTGTGACCGATTACGGCCAGGGAAAGCCCGTAAGGGGTGGCAGCCGACCGCAGGGGCGACGCCTGCGGGTAGAAGCACCGCCCACTAGCATAGTCGCTTGCAGTGGGGAGCCCGCAAGGGGGGCCAGCTGCAGGACGCTCGCAAGGGGCTGCCGCTAGTAGGGCGACGGCGTTGGCCGTAGAGGTGGCCGCCCCTGAGCAGGGCAGCTGTTGGTGGGCAAAGGCTACCGTCGCCTATGCAGGGGTAGTGGCGCCGGTGCAGAGGGGGCAAGATGGCTAGGGCATCCTTTTAAGAAAAGGATGATCCTACCCCTTTGAATTCAAAAAATTCTCGTGTACAGAATTTCTGAAATACCCTCAATTCTGAAAATTCCGAGGACTGGCCTCTCATCCAGAATTATGAAAATCCCTTTGACAATTCTGGAAATTTCGGGCATGTCTTGATTTCTAGAAAAATAATTAATTAAATAGTTTAATTAATTATTATATATTTATATAGTAATCCTATATATGATGTGATGTACATGTGATGTATGATGTGGATGGATGATCATGAGCCATGTGTTGTGATGTGTGTAATTATGATTATTATTATTATTAGGGCCTATGAGCCTCTATTTTTCTCGTTTATTATCGGGCATGCGTGTTTGTGATTATTTGTAATTACATGGAGAGGCACAGTGAGAGCGTGGAGGTGACAACGGGACCCACGATGCCATGGCGGGAGATCACATCGCATGGTGATGCGACGATTCGATGGAACCGATGATGACAAGATCAACAATCACAGGGCATGGAGATGCACCGATGCACACATAGATCCTATTATGAGTGATTAGGCCCATTGGCTCGGGCTTAATCATATTAGGTGACGGCTCATAATCATCTAGTATGGCTTGCATATGTGATGTGTTATACACCTACTAGATATATGTATATATATATATATATATATATATATATATATATATATATATATATATATATATTTACATGCGATGTAGATATATATTAAATATGTTTGTGTGTGACACGACATATTAGGAGACCGATAGAAAACAAAAACCTCTCCTATGATAATATTAAGTAGGTAAGCGTAAGATAATAAGATTGACCCACATGGCCTTCCATCGTTATAGGAAGAAATTGAATCTCGACATAGGTTGAGTCACTCGAGGCTCACCTATCTACGTGATCTAGTTTTGGCCTACGATATATAGATGTCACTGGTGACCTGAGGACATTGTATGTATGACTTGGTCGAGCAGTCGAGAGAATATCCATCGAATTAGACTCATCTTGTAATGATGGTGATGACTTAACTGAACTTCATGGTTAGTCGAGCAGTTGAGACCATGATGATTCGGAGGTCGAACATGACGAGAATCACAATGAGTTGTGATTGACAAGAGTTTTCTACCATTTGGGCTTAGTGTGGTCGGTCGAGTTCCTCGAGATTGCACTAAGATGTCAATTGGATCCCGATCCCCTCTAGGAGTCTGTCGGAGACTTCCGACTCACGTGTCGAGGGTGTCGAATGATTCGCTAAGAAAATAGTGGGAGTATATTAAGATAGAAGTCCATATCTTAATTAGTATTTTTTTGTAAAATCTGTATATTATTTATTTATTGCTATATCTTATTTTTCATAAATATGTCGCTCACAAACCCCCCTACGTGGCATACTTTATGTCTCACTGGTCCAAACTATACAGATTGGCTCCATAATTTGAGAATTGTTCTCACTGTGGATAAAATCACATACATCATTGATACATTTGTGCCCAAGCCAAGAAGAAGGGGTAAGCGAGGATGAGATCGCTCGCTATGTGAAGTATATAGATGATTCCACGTTGGCAAAATGTTACATGTTGGCCCCCATGACTCCTGAGTTATAGAGGCAACATAAGAATATAGATGCAGATTCTATCCTTCTTCATCTTTGCCAGCTGTTTGAGAAACCAGGAAGAACTCAAAGATATGAGATATCTAAGAGACTCTTCCAAGCTAGGATGATGAAAGGGACATCGGTTGAGAACCATGTCCTAAAGATGATAGAGTGGATCAAGAAACCTGTACATTAATCTTATACTTCAATCCCTATTAGATACCTTTTCTCACTTTATCATGAATTTTAACATGAGCAAATTTGAGGCGACTCTCCCTGAGCTCCTCCTCAATATGTTGAGGGAAGCTGAGAGTGCCATCAAGAAGTAGAAGCCAATTCTCTATCTTGGTGAGACCAAAAAGAAATGGAAGGCCATCAAGTCCCTTAAGAAGGGCAAGGACAAAGAAAGACTAGGTAAGGCAAAGGTTGCCAAGAAAAACCCGATAAAGGATAAAGGACAGTGCTTCCACTACGGCTAAGACGGGCATTGGAAGAGGAACAATAAGGACTACCTTGTAGAGAAGGCGAAACAGAAGCTTGGAGAAGCTTCAGGTATATTTATGATTAGTCTCAACTTGTTATATTTTTATGATAACACATGAGTATTGGATACCATGAGTGCTTATCATATCTGTAATTCATTGTATATTCTGGCAAGACCTAAAAAATTGACTAGAGGTGAGATGGACCTCAAGATGGGCAATGGAGCAAGAGTTGCTACAGTTGTTATTGGGGAGGTCAGCCTATATCTGCTTAGTGGAGTTATTATTGCATTTGATGCATGCTATTTTGTTCCCTCTATTATCAAAAATATTATTTTTATTTTTTGTTTGACAATTAGTGGATATAAATTAGTTTTTTAGAATAATAGTTGTTCAATAATTATGGATGATGAGATCATCACTAGAGGGACATTTATAAATGGCTTATATGTGTTAGACACGTTTGCACATATCATGAATATAAATATGTCTAAGAGGAAAAGAGATGAGGTGAATAATGCATATCTATGATATTGTAGGCTAAGTCATATACATGAGGGAAGGATTCAAAAGTTACTGAAAGATTGATACTTAGATCTATTTGACTATGAGTCATATGCAACTTTCGAACCTTGCCTTCGTAGGAAGATGACCAACTCTCATTTTAGTGGAACTGGAGAAAGAGCCACCGAGTTATTGGAACTCATACATAGTGATGTATGTGGTCCCATGTCGACTCAAGCTATAAGTGGTTACTCATACTTCATTACATTTACTGATGATTTCTCTAGGTATGGACACTTGTACTTAATGAAGTACACCATGACTAAAGGACTCCTCAGGACCTCTAACCCGATCAGGACAAAGATCAGTGGACGCGACAAAAGAAGGTACTGTCATTTTCACCGTGACTACGGGCATGACATAGAGGAGTGCAACAACCTCAAGAACCAGATCGAGGACTTAATTCGTTGAGGGCACCTTCATCGGTTTGTCCGAGACCGACAAGCACTTACTAACGAGGGTCCTCACCGAAAAAGAAAATCCTCACCTCGACCGAAGCGACCGATTGAAAAGCAAATAGATGTCATTGTCAATGGACCGGCCGGGGGGGACAGTTTCTCGGCCAGAAAAGCTTATGCACGATACGAAGTGGAAAAAAGGCCAACGAGCGACTCGATCACCTTCGGGTCGGGGAATGAGGTGTACCCGAACCACGATGATGCCTTAGTAATCTTGGCCTAGGTCGCCAATGCCCGAGTTAAAAGAATCATGGTCGACACGGGAAGTTCACTTGACATTTTATACTTTGACGCTTTTCAAAAACTCGGGCTGACTAATAAAGATTTGCTCCTTGTGACATCGATGCTGACAGGTTTCACTGGAGACTCGATCTCCCCTGCCAGAATGATGATCCTTCCGGTCACCATTGGAGAAGAGCCAAGTTCAAAGACATTGATGGTGTCGTTCATCGTGGTCGCACTCCCCTCGGCGTACGATGCTATCATCGGCAGACCAACGCTCAACAAACTCAGAGTAGTTGTCTCAACATATCACCGAGTCATTAAGTTCCTGACCAGAGCGAGGGTCGGAGAAGTAAGAAGCGATCCTCGAGAGTCAAGGCAGTGCTACCTGATGGTGACAATGCTGCCTAAGAAACTCAAAACCTTGGCCCCTACCCTCGACACGCGAGACGCAGACAAAATGTCGCCAAAGCCTGAACCAGCGGAGAAAGTGGTCGAGGTCCCCCTTAACCCAAAGATCCCCAACAAAACCATCAAGGTTGGCTCGATGCTTTCGGAGGAACAACAGGTCCAGCTGGTGGAATTTCTTGGCAAAAACGTTGACATCTTCGCTTGGTCAATGAAGGACATGTCCGGCGTTGATCCCGAAGTGGCTCAACACCGTCTCAACATAGAACCTGCTGCCCGACCCGTGAAGCAACGACCAAGGAAGTTCGCCCCCGATCGACAAAAAGCCATTAAGGAGGAAGTTGCTCGCTTGGTGGAGGTAGGGCTCATCACCAAAGTAAAGTATCCGACTTAGTTATCCAATGTTGTATTAGATAAAAAATCTAATTCAACCTAGAGGATGTGCATTAATTACACCAGCCTCAATCGGGCTTGCCCGAAGGATTGCTACCCCCTCCCAAGGATCGACCATTTGGTCGATGCAACTTCAGGTTATGAGCTGCTCTCGTTCATGGAAGCCTTCTCGGGTTATAATCAGATTCAGATGGTACCAAAAGATTGGGAAAGCATGACCTTCATCACGCACCACGACACCTACTGCTACAAGGCCATGCTATTCGGGCTAAAGAATGCCGGAGCAACCTACCAAAGGATGGTCAATTGACTATTCGAAAATTAAATCGGGCGTAACATGGAAGTATATGTCGATGATATGATAGTAAAAAGTCAGGAAACGACTACTCACTTCACAAATTTGAGACGTTCCAAACGTTAAGGCAATATAAGATGTGGCTTAACCCAACCAAGTGCTTATTCGGTGTCAGATCCGGGAAGTTCCTCGGGTTCATCATCCACCAGAGAGGGATTGATGTGAACCCAGAAAAAGTGGATGCCATCCTCCATATGTAGTCTCCCCGGATAGTGAAGGATGTCCAGCGACTCACCGGAAGACTGGTAGCACTAAGTCGATTCATCTCCCGAACCGGAGATAAGAGTTTTCCCTTCTTCTGAGCCCTAAAGCAAGTAAAGGACTTCGAGTGGGGCCCCCAATGCAAAGAGGCATTCCGGCAACTAAAGGCACATGTAGCCCACCTTCCGCGCCTCACCCCGATCGCTCCCGGGGAGCCCCTCGGGATTTATTTGGCGACCTCGGAAGCCACAGTCAGCTCGGTTCTGGTCAGGCTTGGAAAGGATGGACAGAGACCGATATACCATTGCAGCCACATCTTGAGTGGTCTCAACGAGTGATACCCAATGATTGAAAGACTCGCCCTCGCGCTGATCTTGGCATCAAGAAAGCTGAGAGGCCCTACTTCCAAGCTCACCCCATTAAGGTGATCACCGACCAACCTTTGCGTCAAATACTCTCAAAGTTTGATGTCACGGGTCAGATGCTAAAATGGTCGGTCGAGCTTGGAGAATTCGATCTCGAATACGTTCCAATGACTGCAATAAAGGCCTAGGCTCTAGCCGACTTCATATCGGAATCAATGAGCCCCGAGAGTCCACCACCAACCCCGAGGTGGACCTTGTAAGTGGACGGAACCACCAATTCAGAGTGCGGAGGAGCCAGTCTCATCCTTAAAGGCACTGCCGACCAAGCTTCAAGCACACCCTTTGACCTGAATTCAAGGCCACTAACAACGAAGTCGAATACAAAGCATTATTGTTCAGTCTAAGGCTCGCCAACGAGTTGCATGTTGAATACATTGAGGTCTTCACCGACTCCCAACTTGTCACTGGACAGGTCAACAGAGAATCCGAGGCTCGAGACCAGTCGATGGTCAACTACCTGGCCGAGGTACGACGCTGCACCCAACGGTTCAGCCGCTTCGTCATCACCAAAATACCTCGGTCGGATAACATGCAAGCCGACGCCCTAGCAAAACTAGCCTCCACACGTGAACCGGTGGGATGCCCAGCGTGGATGGCCAAGATCCTGAAGCCCTCAATATCCACCGAGGTAGCTATGACTGAAGTCGAGCACGACTGGGTCGAAGATATGCTCAAGTTCAAGAACGATGGCCTACTGCCCTAAGATCCCAGCACAACTCGGCATGTGAAGAGGGCGAGCCCATTGTATTGCATCCTCAACGGGTGCCTGTACTGACGAGGATTCACGCAGCCATTGCTCCGATGCTTGCACCCGTCGGACGCATAAACCACGTTGGCCGAGGTCCACGAAGGGATCTGTGGCAAACATATCGGTGCCCGAACCCTAACCCATAAGATACTCAGGCAGGGGTATTACTTGCCAACCATGTGCACAAACCCGCTCAGGCCTACGTGCAGAAGTGTGAATAGTGTTAGAGACACTCTAGAATCCAACACCAACTGACGGTCCCGATATCCACTTCAAACTACGCCTGGTCATTCGCCCAATGGGGAATATGCTAGTTACAGGAGCTCTGCAAGCCAATAACATAAGTGATGACATATGTGACACACTGCATAATCTTTTTGCTTATGATTAATATTGACATATTATCACATTATATTATTTGTAGCATATATATTGTGATGTCCTTGGTTCTGTGTAATGGGAATCAGATCGTGATGAGATCATGATAATGAGATCGATTCACCTTTAAACACATATCCTAAATAATCCTGGTCATAGGTTACTCGAGAGGGTCATCGAGATAACTAGACAGACCGGTATACTATATACCCATCCATATGATGGAGACGGTTGGTCTCATAGCCACTTGTGTGGAGACACTAAGGATATAGTACAGGTGCTCATTGGAGAATGAATTCATTGATTGATCCGCTTATGGAATACTATATGGTTAATGATACGTATTATTAGATAGCGATTCCATAGTCTCAGTTGTGTATCTGGTCCTTAGACTTGAGACACCAAGGATGTCTTGTATGAGTACTCCTTTATTTGATACCAGACTTATAGGTTTGAAAAGTTTCAGATTTGGTATAACTAGTTATCAGGATTGGTAGCCAACCTTCGAAGGTAATTGAGTGTCAATAGAGGATCATCCACTCTCGGTATCATGAGAGGAATATCCCATATGTGCTTGCTCAGATAAATCCCTGGCCAGGGTCATTCGGATTAAGAGAGAAAGAGTTCTCTAGGAGAATCCGATTAGAGCAAGACTATGACGGATTCCGTATATGACATAACAGTAAGTACCATGTCTAATATACAGTCTCTGAAATATTAGTTGGATGAGGGATTATAGATACATGGTAACTGTAGATAGACAGGTCTGATGGATTCGATCCCCCTATACCATTTGGGGACTATGGCGTAGTGGCCTAGTACGTCCATAGTCGATGAGTCGAGTGAATTATTATGGGGATAATAATTCACTATATCAGAAGGAGTTCTGATGGGAGTGACTCACGACCAGCTCGGTATCGGGCCTAGATGGTCACACACATATGGTGGATGCTTCAGCGAATAGAGGATTAGATGGAGGTCCAATTAGCCCCTATTCTTATTAGATGAGACCCTATGCTGATGGGCTCCTTGATTAAGGCCCAATTAGAGGCCTAAGGAGATTATTGGATGGAGATCCAATAATGTAAGGTTAGTGGGTAATTGGATGAAGATCCAATACCCGCTAAGGAAGGAGCCCTAGGGTTTTTGGTGGCTCTCTATAAATAGCAGGGGAGACTCATGATTGATAGGCTGCAGCTTTGATCTTCCCCTCTTATTTCCTCTCTCCCTTTGTGCAAGAGTTGCGAGATCAGATTGGAGGAGTTTCGCTGTAGAGATCTATAGTATGGATACCGTTAAAGAGGATGACACTTGACCTCCTTCATCCTCTTAATTCGGATTTGAAAATACAGGGATATACGATCTCCCTAGGTAAAATCAATCTCTCACATATCATGGTTTTTCGATTTTACGGTTTTTCTCGTGATCCCAATTTTTTGCACAATAATTTGATTTGCGTGGGAAACCAGTTTTTGTTTTGATTTCCGCTGCGTATGTGATGCACCCGCTGATGTTTCCCAACAGTGGTATCAGAGCCAAGGTTTTCATGCAAAAATTAGTTTTAAACTACGTGTGATGAGATTAGATCACGTAGAATCATTCTATATGTTCTTGTCGCGTTTCCGCAGCGAAGGCAACGAGGAGGAGGGGCGGCTAGTGGGGGCCAGCCACGGCTAGCCCCCATGCAAGGCCAGCCACCCACGGCCAGGCCGAGGCCAAGAACCCCTGTAAGGGGGTGGCCGGTTGCGGCCATGGTAGCCCGCAAGGGAGGCCAGCGGCGCCCGCAGGAGCAGCGCCTGTGGGTAGAAGCGCCGCCTGCGGGCACAGTCGCTTGAAGCGCGGCGCCCGCAAGGGGGGCTGGCTGCAGGACACCCGCAAGGGGCTGCCGCTAACAAGGGCGGCGGTGCCAACTATCCCTTGGCAGGGTAGCTACTAGTGGGCAGCAGCGGTGGCATAGAGGGCGCAAGATGGATAAGGCATCCTTTGGAGAAAAGGACGATCCTCGTGTATAGAATTTCTAAAATACCCTCAATAATTTTAGAAATTCCTAGGACTATCCTCTCATGTAGAATTATGAAAATACCCTTGATAATTCTAAAAATTTTGAGCATGTCTTGATTTTAAAAAAATAAATAATTAAATAGTTTAATTAATTATTATATATCTAGTAATCCTACATATGATGTGTATGGATGATCATGAGCCATGTGTTGTGATGTGTGTAATTGTGATTATTATTATTATTGGGCCTGTGAGCCTCCGTTTTTCTCGTTTATTGTTGGGCCTACGTGCTTATGATTATTTGTAATTACATGGAGAGGCACGGTGGGAGCGTGGAGGTGATAGCGGGACCCATGATGTCGTGGCGGGAGATCACGATACATGGTGATGCGATGATCCAACGGAACCGATGATGACGAGATCAACGATCATAGGGTATGGAGATGCATCAATACACACATAGATCCTATTGTGAGTGATTAGACCCATTGGCTCGGGCTTAATCATATTAGGTGATGGCTCATGATCATCCAGTGTGGCTTGCATATGTGATGTGTTATACACCTACTATATATATATATATATATATATATATATATATATATATATATATATATATATATATTTGCATACGATATAGATATATATATTAAATATGTATGTGTGTGACACGACATATTAAGAGACCGATATAAAACGAAAACCCCTCCTACGATAATATTAAGTCGATAAGCATGAGGCAATAAGATTGACCCACGTGGCCTTCCATCATTATAGGAAGAAATTGAATCACGACATAGGTTGAGTTGGTTGAGTCACTCGAGGCTCACCTATCTACGTGATCAAGTTCTTGCCTATGACATATAGATGTCACCGGTGACCTGAGGACATGGTATGACTTGGTCGAGCAGTCAAGAGCATATCCATCGAATCATACTCATCTTGTAACGATAATGATGACTTAACTGAACTTCATGGTTGGTCGAGCAGTCGAGACCATGATGATTCGGAGGCAGAATATGACGAGAATCATAAGGAGTTGTGATTGACAAGAATTGTCTACCTTTTGGTCTTAGTGCAATTGGTCGAGTCCCTCGAGATTACACTAAGATGTCAATTGGATCCCGATCCCCACTATGAGTTTACCGAAGACTTTCATCTCATGTATCGAGGGTGTCACATGATTCGCTAAGAAAATAGTGGGAGTACATTAAGATAAAAGTCCATATCTTAATTAGTATTTTTCTACAAAATCTGTATGTTATTTAATTTATGGTATATCGTGTTTGTCGCTTACAAACCCCTTACGTGGCATACTTGATGCCAACCACCTCATTGGTCCAAAGGCTCCACAATTTGAGAATTGTTCTCACGGAGGAGAAAATCTCATATGTCCTTAACATGATTGTGCCCATGCAGGAGGAAAGGACAAGCAAGGATGAGATCACTCGCTTTGTGAAGTATATAGATAGTCGCAGAGGATAACCTATATGTTTATCTTATACATCAGTCACTACCATATTCCTTTTTACAGTTCATAAAGGAGAAGCCAATCCTTTATATTGGTGAGACCAATAAGAAAAGGAAGGCTAGTAAGACCCTTAAGAAGCGTAAGGACAAAGAAAGATCGGATAAGGCAAAGGTTGCCAAGAAATACCCGACAAAGGATAAAGGATAATGCTTCCACTACGGCCAAGACGAGAATTGGAAGAGGAACTGTAAGGACTACCTTATAGAAGCTTCAGGTATATTCATGATTAGTCTCCACTTGTCAGATTTTCATGATAACACATGGGTATTGGATACCGAGAGTGTTTATCATATCTGTAATTCGTTGTAGGTTCTGGCAAGACCTAGGAGATTGGCTAGAGGCGAGATGGACCTCAAGATAGACAATGGAGTAAGAGTTACTACAGTTGTTGTTGGAGGGGTCACCCTACATTTACCTGGTGGAGCTATTATTGCATTAGATGCATGCTATTTCTCTCTATTATCAAAAATATTATTTCTATCTCTTGTTTAATTATTAATTGATATAAATTAATTTTTTAGAATAATAATTATTTAATAATTATGGATTATGAGATCATCACTAAAGGAACCCTTATAAATGACTTATATGTGTTAGACACTTCTCCACACATCATGAATATAAATATGTCTAAGAGGAAAAGAGATAAGGTGAACAATGCATACCTATGACATTGTAGGCTAGGTCATATACATGAGGAAATGATTCAAAAGTTGCTGAAAGATTAATATTTAGATCCATTTGAGTATGAGTCATATGCAACTTGCAAACCTTGCCTTCCTTCGTGGGAAGATAACTAACTCCCCTTTTAGTGGAACTAGAGAGAGAGTCACCGAGTTATTAGAACTCATACATAGTGATGTATATGGTCCCATGTCGACTCAGGCTATAGGTGGTTACTCATACTTTATTACATTCACTGATAATTTCTCTAGGTATGGACACGTGTACTTAATGAAGTATAATCTGAGGCCTTTGAGAAATTTATAGAATATAAGAATGAGGTAGAAAAATAAATTGGAAAGAGTATTAAGACTCTTCGATCAGATTGAGGAGGAGAGTACTTGAGTACGGAGTTTACCCATTTCCTCAGGGATAATGAGATTCTCTCCCAATGGACACCGCCTTATACACCTCAGCTCAATGGTGTATCAGAAAGGAGGAATCACACGCTGTTAGATATGGTACGATTCATGATGAGTTTCGCTGACCTACCCGTCTCATTCTGCAGGTATGCCCTAGAGACTGCAGCTTACCTTCTGAACAGAGTTCCATCAAAGTCGGTAGTGTCTAGACCATATGAGATATGGAAAAGAAAGAAGCCTGATCTTAAAGTGGTTAAGATTTGGGGCTATCCTACCCACGTTAGAAGATATAATCCCGATAAGTTAGAATCAAGGACGGAACGATGCACGTTCGTAGGATACCCTAAGGAGACTTTGGGGTATTCTTTCTATCATCCCAAGGACCGAAAGGTCTTTGTTGCCAAGAGAGCTATGTTCCTTCAGAAGGAAGACATTCTTAGTGGAAACATTGGGAGTGAGATAGAATTGAGCGAGGTTAGAGAACCTAGCTCAAACACCATTCTAGATCCCGAGTCTGTTCAGGTACCTAACACACAAGTTCTAACTTTGCGTAGGTTTAGTAAAGTATCTCACCCTCCTGAAAGATATGTGGGACATATTAATGGAGATGACTCTTAGGATATTGATCCTCAGAGATACGAGGAGGCTATTATGAGTATAGACTCCGGGAAGTGGTAAGAAGCTATGAATTCTGAGATGGATTCCATGTACTATAACAATGTTTGGAATCTTATGGATGCACCTGAGGGTATTGTACCCTCAGGTGCAAATGGATTTTCAAGAAGAAGATCGGAGTGGATGGAAAGGTAAGAGACCTATAAAGCAAGGCTGGTAGCTAAAGGATATCATCAAAGATAAGTAGTTGACTATGACGAAACCTTTTACCTGTAACCATGCTTAAGTCCATTAGAATTAGTTTGACCATTGCAGTATACTATGACTATGAGATCTGACAGATGGATATCAAAACAGTATTCCACAATGGCAACCTCGAGGAGGAGATGTATATGATGCAATGATAAGACTCCAGCAATGTTGAGTCCTAATCTCCCTAGAAGTAGTCAATAAAACCTTACTAGATTGTAATAAAGCCACTCCTATCTTATAAAGGAAGGAGTATGGCTAGCGTTTAGATTAGCCCTTAGAGCTTAGTGGTCATCGCCCCCCTTACTGGGTGGTAGGCTAGGGTTTCCCCTTGCTTAGGTCGGCGATAAAGCCAACCTAGCCGCCACCTATTCCCTCTAAGGTAGGTAGGCTATAAAAGGGGCAAAAGGATAATTTTAGTTAGGCAAGCACCCCCTAGGGCTAGGGTTTGGAGCCCTACATAAAAGCATGTAGCCTCCACCTCTTTTTATTAAGCAATTATCAATTTTATTTCAGCCTTATGCCAAATCTAGGAGGGAGGAACCCCTACAGCGTTCCAAGGGTTGATCCCCATCAAGGATCAAAATCTATAGAGCTCCATCTGGGGTTCTATCATCTGGTATCAAAGCAGCAATCTTGCTGCCCCTGTAGCCATCATACACGCCTCCACCTTCCCAAGCAATTCCCATAATTGCTATGACATGTGCCTCCACCTTCCACCCCAGCAGCATATCAAATCAGTCTACGCTGCCCCCTGCGTTTGATCTGGAGATCTGATATATTTTTATCACCCACACCTCTTTAATACTGTAAAATCCTTTACTCACACATTGAAAAAGTTTTTCGAAAAGTTTCCTTGCTGCAAAATTTTATCGTCGCAAACGTTATCATCGTTGCGTAGGCGAAACGCTGCAGAAAATTTCAACCGATTGTTGCTTCTTAGAATTGAACTTTTAATCATACTTTTTGGTTGAAACTTTTATACAATTTCCTAGATCATCTTAGCTTTCATCTAAGACTATCTCATAAAAACTCCTTCTGGATCCGGACTTAAAGCACTGCGATTCTTCATCACGCAGTGCTGAAATTTTACGATGGAGAATCTGCCTTCCATCTATTGGCCTCTTGAAACTGAACTTTTTTTCATCCTTTTCAGCCAAAATTTTTATACAATTCCAAAGATCAACTTGGCTTTCATTTGGGATTAATTTCTCAAAAAAATTCCTTCTGGAATCGGTTTTCTTGTGCAATCTTCAACCAGCATGCGGTTTTGGAATTTTTACGATGAAGGATCTACCTTTCATCTTTTGCCCTATTTCCCTACTGTTACACTGCCAAAATTTCGCCAAACTTTTTAATAGTATTCCCCACATCTAAATCAAGGGTTTTTGTATAATTTCCTTGAACTTTCCTCTAGAAATTATGTCAAGAAGTCATCGTTTCTTCAACGTAAAATCTGTTCGACAGGACTGCACATCGTCACACTTTTTTTCATCAAATTCTATCGGATTTTAGTGCTATTTTTTGTGAGATTTCAGACTCTTTTCATCATCACCAAATCCTACCATCCTTACCAAAAACCCTTCAAAACTCTACCCTAAACCGAAACCAAACAGCCCCCCAAATCGGCCACCCAAATCAGCCTATTTTCTTATCGATCCACTTACCTTTTTAGCTAATTTTCCTTACCAAGACACTTACATTTGCTGCCATCTATCCCAGATCTAAAATCTATTTTCCTAATCTTCATCTACTGCTATCACAGCCCTAAAACCACACCAATTTACAACCTAAACTCCACAAAATCGTAGCCCCAAATCTGCCCTAAACCGCAGCCTACTTCCATCCAAACCGATTCACTTTCCAACCAGCCACCCCCTTCTCCAAAATTCTCATGCCACTAACCCGACAATAAAAAAAAGATCTCAATATTATAGATCTAGAGGTGTATACTATAGCATCAAAGGAGGCAATCAATGCAAAGCTTGAAGCCTTTGAAAATCGCATGAAGAGAAGATGCGATCCCTTTTCGCCGACTTCAGCATTGGCCGACTGTCGAACCCGAGGAAATCACAACACGGAGAAACTTCAGATCGGTGAGACAATCCTCAAAAACATGGCCACATCACCTTTGATCTCAATAATCCACGCATGAAGGTTGACTTCCCTAGATGGGAAGAAGGAGACCCGATCGGGTGGATCTCGCGCGTAGAGCACTATTTTCGATTCTACCAAATCGCCGAGGCCACACGGGTCGAGATTGCTGCTATCCACCTCGAGGGAGATACTATTCAGTGGTTTAATTAGTTTAAGCACACCCATGGAAGACTCTCTTGGCAGCGATTTAAGGAAGGACTACTAGACCGCTTCGGACCAATCGATTTCAACAACATCGACGGACAATTGGCAAAGATTCGTTAAACCTTGACAATACAAGAATACCAAACAAGGTTTTAGCGTTTATCTAACCAAACTAAGAATTGGTCTGAGAAACAACTTTTAGGTACTTTTATCGAGGGCCTAAAGCAGGAGATCCGAGGAGAAGTAAAGGCGCGACAACCGTACACTCTTATGGCGACGATTTCCTTCGCGTGTATCCAGGAAGAACAATTGAACCATGAGGTACAAAGGACAAGGGTTGCTCCCCGACCAGCCATGCCGAGGCCTACTGCCCCCTGTACTGCCATCCAAACCCCTGCACCAAAAAAGTTGACAAGAGACGAGCTTCGCGAACGATCGGCCAAGGAGCCGTGAATATCACTGCAAAAAGGGCCAGCTCCTCGTGATTGAACCAGTGGAGGATGAGGACAATGAAATATCTGAAGAAGCCCTTGAACCATAGAGGAAGAATCCCAACCGGCCAACTACGAAGTGCACGCATTGGTCGGCTATTCCAACCCGCTGATGATTGCGTCCACTAAAGAACCCAAACTTGAAGATATGACTCTCGAGCCCGAGGAGAAGGATACACCACAATCGGCCGCCCGCACGGTCCATACCTTAGCCGACTACACCAACCTGCAAAAATTGAAGATCGAAGGATTTCTCGAGCAACAGTCCGTCATCATCCTCATCGATGCCGGGAGCACACACAACTTCATATGTAGTAAGGTTGCTACCCACTTAATGCTCCAAAAAGAAGATTACAATGGATTTGAAGTCAAGGTAGCTAACGGTCAAATTCTGAAGTGCAACTAGAAGTGCCCGCGGGTAAAATTGATCCTATAGGAGCAAGACGTTGTTGTCGAATATTTTCCTCCTCCCTCTTGATGGTTTTGGTATAGTGCTTGGCATTGATTGGTTGTCCACGATTGAAGATATTTTTTGGAATTTTTCGAAGCTAGCCATGAAATTTTTCAGAAAAGGAAAACAGGTGATTCTACGAGGGAGCCCAGCGGCTACAACCACAACACCACACTTGGAGGGGATACTAAAAGAAGAATCCAATGGTTTTTCAATTCAAATTCAAGAGTTTCATGAGATTGAAGATAAAAAAAATTACTCCCACAACTTACTGAATTTTTGGGCGACTCCACCGAACCGAGCCGACTACCTTCTCTTAAGCTGGCCGACCCCCATATGTTGAACATGTCAAAACTTCTACCAGTTGTTGCACGACCAGATTACTTCATACAACCTCAGAAGGTCAAAGATAAAAGGGTCGTCCAAGAGATGACAGAGACACTAATTGTTTGGTCATGCTTATTTCCCGCTATGACACGTCCCTATATCATTTTCCCTGGAGATAAGCTACTTCTAAAGTGTTACATCCTATTGAACTCACTATGGTTGCTGATGCAGCACTTCCAGATCTCAGGTGACTTCCATAACTTTTCCCAAGATTGAACCATGATGCTTAAAGTCTTCCTTGATGATGACCTCCGATCTACGGTCTAAGACTATGAGAAAATTGAGCCCCCCCCGGTGGCAAAATTAAAAAAGGCGAAGGATCATTCGCAGGATTCAACGAAGCATGAACATCATCCATCTCATTATAAAGAAAGATGCACCACCTTGGCCGAGTGGAACTATAGCCCTCACGGTCACATTGTCGTCCACATCAAATCGTGGCCATATGTTTATTATTGGAGCAGACACATCCAGAGTGGGGGTCAGCACTATCCTCATGCAAGATGGTCAACAGCACGAAGAAGTAAAAATAGGCCCTAAAAAATCACCACTCCTACCCATCTCAAACTCAAATCGGGCTCACACCACTAGAGATTTTAATAGATGACAACTCTCACTCCAAAAGAAGGCACGACTATTATTATAGAGCAACTACATGGTAGCCCATGAAAGGCCAGAGTAAAAGAAAGTTCCTGAGAAAGATCAAGTCCCCCTTCATCTCCAGCTCCACCAGCACGAAATTCAAGCCTCAAGAAAGTGGTCTCCTTATTTCTTTGGGCCTTACAAAATTGGGAATTACATTGGGGCCCTAACCTAGAGATCAGATCCGCGCACTAGATTAAAATTACAGTTGATCCTCCAAGTATCCCACCTCAAATAAAAATTTAAAGCTGATGACTCAGCTCAAGTTCTTCCAATTGACACCCAAGCTGATGAGGAGTTGAAGACCTAGTTCCCTGAGTTCATGGAACTTCATCCTTGAGGACAAGGCTGATTTTAAGAGGGCGGGTTTGATAGGACTCCAGCAGGGTTGAGTCCTAATCTCCCTAAAATTAGTCAATAAAATCTTACTAGATTGTAATAAAGTCACTCCTATCTTATAAAGGAGTATGGTTAGGGTTTATATTAGCCCTTAGGGCTTAGTGGCCGCCCTCCCCCCTACTAGGTTGGTAGGCTAGGATTTCCCCTTGCTTAGGTCGGCTATAGAGCCAACCTAGCCGTCACCTGTTCCCTCTAAGGCAGGTAGGCTATAAAAGGGACAAAAGGATCATTTTAGTTAGGCAAGCACCCCCTAGGGCTAGGGTTTGGAGCCCTATATAAGCATGTAGCCTCCACATCTTTTTATTAAGTAATTATCAATTTTATTTCAGCCTTGTGCCAAATCTAGGAGGGAGGAACCTCTACAGCATTCCAAGGGTTGATCCCCCTCAAGGATCAAAATCTATAGAGCTCCATCTAGGGTTCTATCATATAACTAGAGGGATTCGTATCCAAAGAGAGTCCATATAAACTATGCAAGTTGCTTAGATTCATTTATGGATTAAAGAAAGCTTCCCGAAGTTGGAGCATAAGATTTGATGAGGTGTTTAGATCTTATGACTTCGTTAAGAATGAAGATAAGCTTTGTATATACATGAAGATAAGTGGGAGCACTATCACCTTCTTGGTATTATATGTGGATGACATCCTAATCATTGAGAATGATGTAGGAATGCTCTCCACAGTAAAGACTTAGGGGAAGCATCATATATTTTGGGGATCTGGATCTATAGAGATAGATCCAAGAGGATGCTTGGCTTATCCCAATCCAGGTACATAGACTCTATTGTCAAAAGGTTTGGCATGGAGAATTTCAAGAGAGGTCTTATACCAATGAGATATGGAATATCACTTTTTAGGAGTATGCCCCCAAAGACTCATGAAAAAAGGGCAGGCATGGATAAGATACCTTATGCCTTAGCGACAAGGTCTATCATGTATGCGATGCTATGTACTAGGCTTGATATAACACATGCTTTGAGTGTCACGAGCAGGTATCAGGCAGATCTAGATTTAGAATACTGGAAGGTAGTAAAGTGTATCCTTAAGTACTTGAGAAGGACTAAGGATCTTTTACTGGTATATAAAGGAGGTAGCCTCGAGGTTAAGGGCTACACAGACTCGAGTTTTCAGTTCGATATTGATGATAACAAGTCAAATTTAGGGTAAGTTTTCACCGGAGGAGCCGTAAGCTGGAAGGGTTCCAAGCAAGATACTACTGCTGACTCGACCATAGAGGCGAAATACATTACTGTAGCAAAAGCAGCGAAGGAAGGGGTATGGATAAAGAAGTTCATCAAGGATTTGGGAGTCATACCAAGCAGCGTAGAGCTGGCTCCAATATATTGTGATAGCGACTAGGCAATAACTTTAACAAGGGAACCCAGGTCTAATCAGAATTGTTCTGAGGAGGTTCCATCTGATTAGAGTGATCATGACCCAAAAAGATATAACAATGAAAAGAGTTCCATTCGAAGATAACATTGCAGATCCACTGACGAAGTTGCTGGCTTAGATTGTATTTGAGTGTCACAGGGGTCTGATGGGGATCAGAGTGGGAGATTGCTAGTTACAGGTGCCCTGCAAGTCAATCATATGAGTGATGACACGTGACATGTTATGTAATCTTTTTGCTCATGATTAATATTGGCATATTCTCACATTATATTATCTGTTGCATATATATTGTGATGTCCTTGGTTCTGTGTAATGGGAATCAGATCGTGATGAGATCATGATAATAAGATCGATTCACCTTTAAACACATATCCTAAATAATCTCGGTCATAAGTTACTCGAGAGGGACACCGTGATAACCGGACAGATTAATGTACTATATACTCATCCATATGATGGAGGTGGCTCATCTCATAGCCACTTGTGTGGAGACACTAAGGATATAGTACAGGTGCTCATTGGAGAATGAGTTCACTTATTGATCCGCTTATGGAATGTTGTATGGTTAATGATACCTAATGTCAGACAGCGATTCCATAGTCCCAGTTGTGTATCTGGTCCTTAGACTTGAGACACCAAGGATGCCTTATATGAGTACTCCTTTCTTTGATGCCAGACTTACAGGTTTGAAAATTTTTAGATCTTGTACAACTGATTATCGAGATTGGTAGCCAACCTTACGAAGTTAATTGAGTATCAATAGAGGATCATTCATTCTCGGTATCACAAGAGGAATATCTCATATATGCTTGCTCAGATAATTTGTTGGTCAGGGTCATTCGGATTGAGAGAGAAAGAGTTCTCCAGGAGAATCTGATTAGAGCGAGACTATGACGGATTTCATATATGACCTAACAGTACCATGTCCAATATACGGTCTTTGGGATATTAGTTGGATGAGGGATTATAAATACACGGTACTGTAGACAGATAGGTCCGATGGATTCGATCCCTCTGACCGTTTGGGGATTATGGCGTAGTGTGGCCTAGTACGTCCATAGTCGATGAGTTGAGTGAATTATTATGAGGATAATAATTCACTATATCAGAAGGAGTTCTGATGGGAGTGACTCATGGCTAGCTCGATACCTAGAGGGTCATACACATATGGTGGATGCTTCAGCGAATAGAGGATTTGATAGAGATTCAATTATCCCCTATTCTCATTGGATGAGATCCTATGCTGATGGGCTCCTTAATTAAGGCTCAATTATAGGCCTAAGTAGATTATTGGATAGAGATTTAATAATACAAGGTTAGTAGGTAATTAGATGAAGATCCAATACCCACTAAGGAAGGAGCCCTAGGATTTTTTTGTGGCTCTCTATAAATAGGAGGGGTGACTCATGGTTGATAGGTTGCAGCTTTAGTCACCACCTCTTATTTTCCTCCCGCCCTCTGCACAAGAGTTGCGAGATAAGATTAGAGGAGTTTCGCTACAGAGATCCATTGTGTAGATACCGCTAGAGAGGAGGACGCTTGACCTCCTTCATCTTCTTCATTCGGATCTAGAATACAAGGATATACGATCTCCCTAGGTAAAATTAATCTCTCACACATCGTGATTTTCTTATTTTTATGATTTTTCTCACGACCCCAATCTTTTGCATAATGATTTGATCTGCGTGGGAAACCAATTTTTGTTTTGATTTTCGCTGTGCATGTGATGCACCGCTAAGGTTTCCCAACACCCTCTCCCTCTCTACTTCAATAAAAAAAGAGAAGAAGCTCCGGTGCCCAAGTGGAGGATGTCGAACTTCACTTTTCTAAACAATTCTTAACTTGATCGTTGGAGGGATCACCTCGGGAACCCACCACCCAGGAGGTTTTGTCTTACAGGAACAATCCAGTGAGGTTAGGAAGACCCACATCAAAGTCACAACCAGAGTATCCACACACGCTGACCTCGGACTGCAAGCATGGAGTGCCTCTCGTGCTCACAGCTCGAACCCTATTATACGAACCCATTAGACACGATGGAGGATTCACAACAGTTTTCAACCTAACATCCCTGTCTCTACTAGACTATCCTGTCTAGTAGCCCATGTAGCAATGGGTTGTACGGAACTTCCCCAGCAGGGTATAGCCCCAAAAGCTACATTTCGATTCTTGTAGTTAATAGAGAAAGCCTTTTGATAGTTAGCAGTTGGAGAGTTAGAGAAAGGATAGTAGGGTTCATTGCCAGTAGAGCAAGATTCTTGGTCAGGAGTAAAGGAATTATTGTTCTATTGTTCTAGAATCCGCTTATTAATGGCCTATTCCAGTTTCATCCCTTGTTTCATATATTAAGTTAAGGAAGTTGTGCCAAAATAAGCTGCAGTGATAAAGCCTGCTGCTGTGGGAGTTGAAGTCGGGAGCAGAAGCCTAACAACGTGCCCGCAAAAGGAAAACTTTTAGGAGTAAGTATAATAATGAAGTTTACAGGAACAAAGAAGCAAACTCAGGTAGGAATTCCATTCTCACAGCTTGGTAGGAGTAAGAATCTAAAGACCTTTATTTAGAATTGGCTCCAGAGGCTGGTAATAGAATAGTCGTCTTTGGTTCCGAAGCTTAATGTAAGGGAAACTCCTACTTATCATAATTGTTGTTAGGGAAAATTTCTGCTGCTACCTCAACTTCTGTGTTGTCTGTTTATTTCGGCCTCATCGTCTTTATTCTTTCTTACTAAAGCTAAAGAAATTCTTCCCATTTGGGTTCGACTTACCTTGTGTTAAGGAAATAGCCTATATTAATAGTACATTTCTTATACATTAATCTATTTGGATTTTGAAAGATATGTTGCTTATTGCTTTTGAAACAACTTCTTCTCCTGTAGATTCTCGAACACTGCTGATGCAGATTCTATAATTGAAGATTCTGTTACTTATGATTCTTAAGATCCTGATCCTGCTTATGTGCATTATGTGTTGGGGCCAGGGTAAGTAAGATATTCTGTCCTTATCGCTATGTAAACTTCTCCTCTACTTACAAAGAAAGGATATAAATACAACGATCCCAACTTGATTGAAACTGCCAACAACCTCTATCTTCCTTCTAAAGCCCTGCCCTTGTATGTTATGCAGATTCAATTAATTGTTAGTCACCAACCGTAATATAAGTTCCAATTGTAAACCGTAAGTGACTTATTTCCTTTCTGTTGCATCCTATTTAGCATCTAATCCTTAATCTCCTTTCATATAATTCTGATCTCTTATACTTTACTGTATATTATACTGTCCTCTAGGCAAAGGTAAAGCAAAGTAAGTTCAAGGAATAGTATTTTGAAAAGCCACTACACATTATTAATTTCTTATATCTTAGGTTCAAAGCTATATTTTTCTATTTGAGTTCAAACCTAAAAGCAGGTAGAGCGGAGAACGAAGGTGTTTCGAAAGCAAAGGAAAGGGACGAAGTAGTGATTAAAGTGAAGAGTAAGCTGGTAGATCTGTATTTTGAACTTCAATTCTTTCTTTAATGATTTAGGGTTAACTCCATTTTCTCTTCTTTAGATTAAGCAGTCTGGTTATGCGATTATATTAGTTGCAACCTATATTCTTTTCTTCAATTCAAATAATTGGGATTCGAGTCGATTTTAACAGCGAGATCTGAATGACACAATAAAGAACGGATTATTTTGCTTCCTATCCTGCTGGAACTCTACTTAAAGAACCACAGTCAAACGATACTTATGCATTTGAAAAGATAGATATATAGAGGAGATTCGACTTCTTACTTAATGGGACAAAAGTCAAACAAAACTTGAGGACAACATCACAAATTATCTTGGGGCGCTCACTTTAGCTTTAGAAGTAAGAGCGGCTCGAACACCGGATTTAGAGTCGACAATCACTTCCCTTGTTAAGAGTATTCAACTCAAACTTTAATTCCACTTGCACCTTTTGAAACCGATCTCGCAGATTATATTGCCTCTGATCAAGATCTTCAAATGAAAACTACACTTGTAGTCGACTTAGCGCTTGCTGTTGACTCCTTACTTTTGTTGCTACTTATTCATTGCCTGTAGAGTTTAGTTTGCTAACGTACCCGACCTGAAACTATTTGTTCTTGCTTGTTATGTAGCTTGTTCCCAGAAAGTAAGCTCCAGCATACACCCCAAGAAGTAAGTGTCACCACAAGGGCTAAATCTAACTTAGATTCTTTTCTTAAGGGAGCATAGGTATTATTTTGGTTCCTTATTAGTCACGGTAGATTCAATGAAGTATGGCCGAGGCGCTAAGAAAGATGATTTCATCAATTATGGAGTTTATATTCATAACTAATGCATATGTCACATATGAAATTCTTAAGCACCCAACATATTCCTTCTTACGAGTTCCAGAAACAATAAGCAATGAAAAAATCAATCATATCGGCACGCACAACAAAAGAGCGCAAAGCAAACAAGAGAAGATCCCGAGAGTTATTTCCCTAAAATAAAGCTAAGCTATATTTCTTTCTTTTGAGAGTATTACCTACAAGACCAATGAAATCAGTGATTTTGGCTCATAAAGAACATAAAGAAAAAGAGGTCGTGATACTACTCTATGGTAAGAATTGACTACTCTATGAAAGAAATGGATTGCGCCAACGATTTTATTATCGTTATCGAGAATGAATGACTGAAGATAGCTTGAACTGACATTGTTACTACAGATATAAAATAGAGATAGAAGCATCGTCTTATCTTCAAAAAGGTGGGCCAATAGATAGAACCATTGTCTTCCAAAGGTAGAGATTCCCAAGTGCTGGAGAGGAAAGAGATGTCATTTACAGGTTTTTAACCAATTGACTGACTGACCGTACTAGAGCGATAAGCTAACTGAGCTCCAAAGCGTCATTAAAGCTTCATGGTATTATTTATTAGTGGATATATCAAAAAATCATCACAGAGAGGGTAAACCACAGATCAATATAATTAGGATTGTAGATCTTGTTGCAAGGACTCTTCATATAAAATTTGGGTTAAAACTGACGAAGTTTTATCGTTCGATCCTCTTGCCAAAGCTTTCTCTCTCTTCGTTACTATGTAGTTATCATGTCCAAGTCCACCTATGGGCTGCTGGACCCAATAATTCTCCCCTTCCAACTCATATGGTGGGCTATACTAAGCCCACTCTCCGTTTACACGCTTCAAGTTTCTCTTTAGGCGAAGACTTTGCCAACATATCTAATCCATTCTCATTAGTATGCATATTTTCTAGGTACAACTCTTTCATCTCAAGCATATCATGAATCCAATGATACCTTACATCAATATGTTTGGATCTAGAATGGTATGTTAAATTCTTAGAGAGGTGAATGACACTCTAACTATTACAGTAAATAGTATATCTATCCTTCCTGCTTCATACATAATTCCTGTAGAAATCTTTTCATCCATAACGCTTCCTTACAGGCTTCAGTTATTGCTATATATTATGCTTCTATGGTCGATAGAGCTACACAATTCTGTAACTTAGACTGCCAAGAGATTGCTCCCCCTGCAAGAGTCATCAAAAACCCTGAAGTTGATTTCTTGGAATCAATATTACCTGCCATGTTTGCATTTGTGTAACGCCAAAACATAAACACAACCTAGTAGTACCTCTTAGAAATATTAATATCAATTTTACTACTACCCAATGTTACTTACCAGGATTGGAGAGAAATCGGTTAACAACTCTAACTACATGAGCTATATTTGGTCTAGTGCAAACCATATCATACATCAAACTGCCTACTGAATATGAGTAAGGCACTCTGAATATTTCTTATTTTTATTCCTCACTTGTAGGACATTGTTTCGAACTCAGCTTGAAATGACCTGCAAGTGGAGAACAAATTGCTTTGGCTTTATTTATGTTGAATCTTTCAAAAACCTCTTCAATATAGGCCTCCTGAGATAACCAAATCTTTTCATTCTTTCTATCACGAAGAATCTTCATGCCAAATATTTGTCTCATCGATCCTAAGTCTTTTATAGCAAAAGACTTACTTAATTCAATATTACGCTTCTCAATTTTACTAGTATCATGACCAACAATTAGTATATCAACATATTGCAGGAGAATAATGAAATCATCATCAGAAAACTTCTTTGTAAACACACAATGGTCAGATGTGATTTTATTATACCCTTGACTCATCATAAAAGAATCAAACTTCTTGTACCACTGTCTATGTGCTTGTTTGAGTCCATGTAAGCTTTTCTTAAGCTTACACACTAGATTTTCTTTTCCCTTGACTTTGAAACATTCTGTTGCTCCATATAAATTTCTTCTTCTAAGTTACCATGTAAAAATATAGTTTTTATATCAAGTTGCTCAACTTCTAAATTCAAGCAGGCAACCAAACTAAGAACAACTTGGATAGAGGACATTTTCACCATAGGAGAAAATATTTGTTCAAAGTCAATACCTTTTTTATGACTAAATCATTTCACAACTAATCGTGCCTTATATCTTTGTTGTGAGATGTTATTTTCAGTCTTCAATTTATAAACCTATTTATTCTTGAGAGCTTTCTTCCTTACAGGTAACTTTACCAAGTCATATGTGTGGTTCTCAAGCAAGGATCTAATCTCTTCTTGCATGGCTTTAACCCATTCATTTTTATGCTCATGTAGAATAACTTCTTAGTAAGTTTCTGGCTCTCCCCGTCGGTAAGCATAACATACTCATGTGGAGGATATCTTATAGATGGTCTTCACTGTCCTATGAATCTTCTCAATGGAATCTCATATGGAGGTGCTTGCTTAGTTTGTTCAATTGTGTCAACTTCATCAACTATAGTAGCATCATCACTAACATTCTCACCACCATCTTCTTGTCTCTCTCTCCCCCATGATCATTATGAACTATAGGTGGATGAATTGGACCCAAACTCTAAGGAATATAAATAGAGGTATTTTGCTTCTTAACATTATCACTATCTTCAAATAATTGGTCTTCAAAAAATACGATATCTCTGCTTCTAATAATCTTCTTGTTCATTGGATCCCATAAACTATACCCAAACTATTCATGACCATATCACAATAAAATATATGTTGTTGCCTTATTATCAAGCTTGAATCTCTCATCTTTAGAAATATGAATAAATGTTTTACACCCAAAGATTATCAAGTGATTATAAGATACATTTTTCCCTTTCCATACTCACTATGGAACATCACCATTCAGAGGAACTAGTGGGGAAAATTTTTATCAAATCAACTGTAATTCTCATAGCCTCTCCCCAAAAAGACTTAGGTAGCTTAACATGGGAAAGTATGTACATAATCCTTTCTTCAATAGTTATGTTTATCCTTTCTGCCACACAGTTTTGCTGAGGGGTTTTAGGAACTGTCTTCTGAGCCTGATACCATGAAACCTATAATAATTCTCAAAAGGACCCTTGTACTCACCACCATTATCTACTCGAACATACTTCAGGTTTCTTCCTATTTCTCTTTCAATACTAGCATGAAACACTTTGAAAACAACAAGTACCTGATATTTAGATTTTAAAGCAAAAGCCCAAACTTATCTAGAAGAGTCATCAATAAAAGTAACAAAATAATGAGTACCTCCAAGAGTTCTAGTTTACATAGTGCAGACATCAGTATGAACTAAATCAATAACATTTAATCTTCTAGATGATGAATAAGTATGAAAGACAACTCTATATGTTATTTCAGCTAAGCAATGATCACAAGATTTAAGAGATATATGTTGTAACTTTGGTAAGAACTGCTTCTAGCAAGAGTTTGAAGTCTCATCTCACTGATATGGCAAGCTTTTTATGTCCAAGATCTATACTTCTATCCTTTTGGATTGCATTAATCTTTTCTTTATTTATCTATCTTAACCTCCATGACATAAAAAGAGTTCTGCTTCTTTCATCTTGCCACAACCAGAGAACTTTTAGTGAACTTACATTTGCTTTCACCAAAATAGTGCATAAACCCCTCATCATCAAGTTTCCCTATAGATATCAAGTTTAGACGAATATCTGGAACATGTCTTACATCTTTGAGTATCAATTTACTCCCAATATTGGTCTCCAAGCAAATATCTCCAATACCCACAACCTTAGATATACCACTATTTCTCATTTTGACATTGCCAAAATTACTAGTAGTGTAAGATCTGAATAAATCACTATGAGAAGTAACATAAAAAAAGTACCAAAGTCAATCACCCAGTCACTGCTAACCTATAAGACTGACACATCCATCATTACAAATAATATCAATATCACCTTCAGTAGCAACTACATTAGTCTCTTTCTCATTTTTCTTTCTTTCATTTTGTTCTATCTTCCAGAACCTACCCTCTTTCTTCATATGACCTAGTTTGTTGTAGTGGAAGCACTTGATATCTCTTCTAGACTTCGATTCCCCTATAATTATGTGGATTCCTGCTATGACTTCTTTTACATCGTTCTTATTTTTCAATGACAAATGTACCTAAATAAGATTCTCCTTGTTCTTTCCTTCTGGTATCTTTATTTAACAAACCGTCTTTAACCATATCTATAGTTAGAGTCCCCTTTGGCATGGAGTTAAAAATTATCAGCATATATATTTCCCAACTTTCTAGTAAAGAGCTGAGGAGTAGCAATCCTTGCATCTCATCATCTATATTCATTTTCATAGTAACCAGCTTATTTGCAAGACTCTGAAATATGATTATGTGCTCAATAATATTATCACCATCTTTATACTTTAAATTGACAAGCCTTCTAAGGAGAGAAATTATGTTTCCCACTATTTTCTTTGCAAAGAGATTTTCTAACCTCTTCCAAACAACATCAGCTCTGGTTTCATAAAAAAATATGCTTATGCAAATTTATATCTATCTATCTTCTAATATAGGCAATAGATTTTCTATGGTGTACCTCATATTCTTCATCATCCATAATAGAATATTTTACTTTAACTTTGATAGACTTATATAGATTTTTGCAATAAAGCAAATCTTCCATCATTCGCCTCCAAGTGGAATAATTTGATGAGTTCAATTTAATCATATCATTTGAATACAGAATAATATTTTTTCATCTTTGTGTATCAAAATGGGTTGCTCAACAAAAGTATCAACTTAATACTAAAAGTAAACATTAACCAGAATAAGATAAACAATAAAATAATAGTTCAACCACAAAGTGAGACACAAGATTTTTAACGTGAAAAATCGAATGCGAGAAAAATCATAGGACCTAGTCCACTCAAACTTCTACTATCACCAATAATGATAATAGGTTCACAATAAAAATTCTTCAGAATAACTAGAGGATCATAATGACATCAAGAACATATATCTTGGTTCACTATTAGCAAAGCATCATCAATATTGATGGATCTCATAATGGGGAAGATCAAAACTTACTAAGTGAATATATCAAAAAATCATCATAAATAGGGTAAACCATAGGTCAGTACCATTAGGATTGTAAATTTGGTTAAAAAGATTCTTCATATAAAATTTGTCAAAACTGATGAAGTTTTACTATTCTATCCTCTTGTCAAAACTCTCTCTCTTTATTACTGTACATATTTTCATCGCATCATCAATCTTGCGCCTCCTCGTCTTAGATTAGGTTTTCAACCTTTTCTTTTTTTTCTTGATAAATCAGATTTAAACTAAATGATCAAATATTCAGTCCAAGCCCACCTATCGACTGGACCCAACACCTTGTGTACTAGTTTAAAAAATATGTAAGGGCAATTTAGTTACCATAGGGGTTCATTAATTAGTTCATGCCTAGCCTATAATAAGGCAAGAGAACTAGCAGGAGCAAGCAACGGCTACAAGGCAAAGAGGTTAGTTTGCCAGTGATAGAGTTGATGCTACAACAGTGAAAGAATCAAGTCCTGTTTTCCTTGGTTATGAAAGTGAAGTTGATGCCATTAATACTTAATAGGAGTCTAATTATCTTCAAAGAAGAGTAGAAAGAGTACAGGTGCTTGACAAAAGTAAGGATATTATGAAAGCGAAGCGGGAACGGGAAGTCCTGTTTAATGAACCTTAAAGTAGAGTTCCTGTGCAGGAGATGATTTCATCCTATTAAGAATTAGAAGTAGAGGCGCAAGTCAGCAACAAGTGGGTAATCTTCCATTCAAACAAGTAACACTAAAGGACAAGATAAATTCGATAATCTTAAGTTAAGAAGAAAGTCATTAATAATCAATTCAGCAAGTAAAATTTCATAAGAAATAAGATCCTATCAAATAAGAAAGAACGTTCATCTTAATAGAAGATAAGATTTAGATATGACTTCTTCAATAACAATTAATTGAATTTTTAATTATCACTTCCTATTCTACCATGGTATCAAAGACTATCTCTTTATAAGAGAGATCATCTTACTTTATTTGTTGTTACTTTATTTGTTGTCCAACGATAGTTTCTATCAATACTTAAGCAAGTTGGTTGTAAAAATTCAATTGTGAAAAATTCAATTAAGCCAATTCAAGTTATAAGATAAAGGACAGTTTTGAAACCAGTTGTTTATCTTCAACAAGTATAAAGTAAAAGTTAAAGAAAAAAATCAAATCTAAAGTCAGTTCCAATTCAAGTTATAGGATCAAAAGCACTCTCGTTGAATTAGTTTCAGCAGTTCAAAGATCTGTTGCAGAAGAAGCAACGGCGAAATCAAAGAATCCACCTCGCATACGCAAGTCAGTAGCTGGGGGCGCGTGCTGGTTCTTGTTTAAAATAAAAGGGAGTTGACCTTATTGCGAGAGATGATTAATTGTTTGGGTGGCCTCAAACTGGAATTGCTACGGACGGTTAACAGCGTTGGTGACGAGAATGTGTGCTTTTGAAGCGAGGCTTTTACTTTAGTAAAGTATCTTTCTGTTCGAATAATCACCAATTCAAGTGTTTTTGTCGTATCAAGAAAAGAAGTAGAATGCCCGGTTTGTGCTCTCTTAACCAATTCAAGTGTTGTTGAGCTAGAGAGAGGTAGAGGTTATGATTGTATTGCAGTAAGTGAATCAGGTGTGAGAGCCTAAAACTCATAATCAGGTACAGCGCGGTTAATTATTTATTCTACTGGAAAGTCTAGTTCGGTTACGCGTGTTGGATCTTCGGCAGTACCAATGAAATATGGGTTCGGTGCTGTAGCTCTTTGTACTTCACTTATACTTAATACGGGTAGATAACTTCTTCAACGCTAAAGTCAGTAGCAAGTGGTATTTTAAAGTGTACTTCAGAATTAGAGGGATAAAGATGAAAGAGGTAAAGGATTAGGAGGGTCAATGTCTACGAACAGCTTTTTTTTTTTTGTCTTCACAAAGTGCATTAGCTATTTTCTTATGTTGAACAGAGGTTAAAGTACTAGAAATCAGTCTTATTTTCTGGATTATTTTCTTGGGGAATGTCCTTCTTCGTCAATCAAGTTGAAGGGGTTTTTCATGTAAATCTTGGTGTTTATTTGATTGTGATTTTTGTTTGATTCCGCTGTGTATGACAGTCTGCTAGTATTTGTTCGTATACAAAATTTATTCCTATTTTATTCCCATCAACTGGTACTATAGCAGGATTTTGGAGGCCGGTAATATTTCTCGCATGATTAGTTTAAATGGAAACAATTGGATGATATGAAAATCAAGAATGGAAGATCTCTCGTAATGCAAAGATTTGTATGGACTTTTGCAAGGGGGCAGTGCAAAGCCCACATCTATGACAGATGATGAGTGGAAGAGGTTAGATCGAAAAACAGTTGGCTTTATTCGACAATGGCTAGATGATAGTGTCTTTCACCATGTTTCTACTGAATGTTCTGCTTACTCTCTTTGGAAAAAGTTAGAAGATCTTTATGAAAGAAAAACGATTGACAATAAAGCTTTTCTCATCAGAAAACTTGTGAACTTGAAATATGAAGAGGGTACTTCTATTCCTAAGTATTTGAATGAAATGCAGAGTATTTATTACTAACCAGTTATTCTCTATGAAAATGTCTCTTGGTGATGAGTTGCAGACATTGTTACTTCTTAGTTCTTTGCTAGAAAGTTGGGAGACACTGGTGGTTTCCCTTAGTAATTCGGTACCAGATGGTATTGTGCCCATGAGTCAAGTAACAAGCAGTTTGTTGAATGAGGAGTTAAGGAGAAAGAATTCAGTAACTTCTCAGATTGATTCACAAGCACTTGTCTCAAAGAACAGAGGAAGGTCAAAGTCAAAGGATAGAAGTGGTTCACGCGTGGGTAGAAGCAAGTCAAGATCAAGGAAAGATATTGTTTGTTACAATTGTGGTGAGAAAAGACATTACAAGAATCAATGCAAGCAACCTAAGAAGAACAAGAAAAGGGGGAAAGAAGTGGAGCATACAGAGTCAAAAGAGAATATCACAGCTACAGTACAAGGTAGTGATTATTTAAGATGAGGCTTTGAGGACTGCAGTTGATGTAATCAACTTATCACCATATACAGCTCTATATGGTGATATTGCAGAGCATATATGGTCAGGGAAAGATGTCTCCTATAGGCATTTAAGAGTGTTTGGTTGTCGTGCATTTGCACATATTCCAAACAATGAGAGGTCCAAGCTGGATGATAAGACAATACATGATCAGTTTGGTTACAGACTTTGGGATCCAAAAATATATAAGGTGTTCAGAAGTAGAGATGTTGTCTTCTTTGAGGATCAAACCATTAAGGATTTGAAGAAGGAGGCACCGACTAAGACTTCTACAAAGGGATTTATAGACTATGACCCAGTTATTCCTCTAGTATATCAGGGTAATGGGGGAGATGTGCAGGAAGATGTTGCAGAGCCAGATGTTAATCTACCTGCAGGACATGTTGAGCAGGAAGAAGAAAGAGAGCAAGTTCCCACATAACCTCAGTTAAGAAGATCTTCTAGACCACGTCAACCTTCTAGAAGATACTCTACAGACGAGTCTGTGATGCTTACTAATGCAGGTGAAACAGAGAGTTACCAGGAAGTAGTTGAAAGTGAGCAGAAAAAGAAGTGGTTTGTTTATTGCTATATAGGAAGAGATGAATTCTCTGTAGAAGAACCACACATATGATTTGGTACAACTACTAAAGGGAAGTAAGGCCTTGAAGAACAAGTGGGTTTTCAAGTTGAAGACTCAAGAATATTGTTCTCAACCAAAGTATAAAGCTAGATTGGTTGTGAAAGGCTTTGGTCAAAAGAATGATATTGACTTTGAAGAAATTTTTTCTCCTATTGTTAAAATGTCTTCTATCTGTGTTGCTCTTGAAATTGCTGCTAACCTAGACTTGGAGATTGAACAGTTAGATGTGAAAACAGCTTTCCTTCATGGTGATTTGGAGAAGGAAATTTATATGGAGCAACCAGAAGGCTTCAAAGTCAAAGGTATAGAAAATCTTGTCTGCAAGTTGAAGAAGAGCTTATATGGGCTGAAGCAAGCTCCAAGACAGTGGTATAAAAAGTTTGATTCATTTATGATTGAAAATGAATATAAACGAACAGCTTCAGATCATTCATTGTGTGTACATCAAACGATTTGGTGAGAATTTTATTATTCTCTTACTTTATGTTAATAACATGCTTATCCTCATAAAAGATATGTTTATGATTGACAGGTTGAAGAAGGACCTGAGTGAGTCTTTTGCAATGAAGGACATAGGGCCAGCAAAGCAAATACTGGGCATGCAGATTTTTCGTGACAGAAGAAAGAGAAAGATTTGGTTGTCACAGAAGAAATACATTGAGAAGGTATTGGATAAGTTCAGTATGAGTAATGCAAAGCCAGTTGGTTCTCCTCTTGCAGGTCACTTCAAGTTATGCTCATATCAGAGTCCGTCAAATGATGAGGAGAAGGAGAAAATGCAAAAGATTCTTTATGCTTCAGTAGTTGGAAGTTTAAGGTACGTAATAGTATGTACGAGGCCGGACATCGCATATGCAGTGGGTGTTACTAGTAGATTTCTTGCAAATCCAAGTAAAGAGCATTGGGCAGCAGTGAAATGGATTTTTAGATATCTCAAAGGAAGTTCTAAAGTTTGTTTAAGCTTTGGAGGTGGACCACCTGTATTGACAGGTTACACAGATGCAGATATGGCAAGAGATATTGACACAAGGAAGTCCACATCAGGTTTTGTACTTACTTTTGCAGGGGGAGCTGTGTCATGGCAGTCCAGATTGCAAAGGTGTATTGCTCTCTCTACCACAGTGGCAGAATATATTGCTACTATAGAGGTTTGCAAAGAAATGTTATGGATGAAAGGATTCTTATAAGAATTATGGCTGAAACAGGAAAACTATGTGGTGTATTGTGACAACCAGAGTGCCATCAATTTATGAAAGAACCCAATATTTCATTCCAAGTCAAAGCATATAGATGTCAGATATCAATAGATCAGAAATGTGCTTGAATAGAAGCAGTTACAGCTTCAGAAAATTCACACAGATGATAATGGGACAGACATGTTGACAAAGGCTTTACCGAAAGAGAGACAGGAGATGTGCCGATAGTTGGTTGGCATGACTTCACGTTGAGGAGTCATGAGACAACCTCTCTTATGGGCTGAAGGGGGAGATTGTTGGCAAATGACCCAGATTCAGCCCATAATGGACTTTAGTGAAGCTCACAGCCCAAAACCTCACTTATATTAACCTAAAACCTAGATTAGGTGGCTAGGGTTGAGATTAAGAGAGCAGCGACGGCTGAAAACGTGGGTGAGAGAAAGAAGACTGCAGATTGACAGTAGAAGCCAGAAAATAAGAGATCTAGGAAAAGGAAGAAGACAAGGGCAAAAAAAGACTATTCTCAATCATTCAAATCTCATGTTAGATCAGTTTATAGTGGATTCTTACTGTGATCTCTTACGAAGGTTTTGGATATTGTGCTTAGTATTATAGTCCTTGTATCCCTGTGATTCTCTTTTGGCTATTGCTTTGGGCTTAGGTAAGAAGTCTTGAGATCTGTATATTCATTATTTTGATAGTGAATTTTCTCTGACTTGTCCCGTGCTTTTTACCCTTCGAGTTGAAGGGGTTTTCCACGTAAATCTTGATGTTTATCTGATTATAATTTCTGTTTGATTCTGTTATATATGACGGTCTGTTAATATTTATTTATATATAAAATTTATTTCTGTTTTATTTCCATCGTTTATTAATCAAATTTAATAATAAAATTTGGAATGCTAAGGTGCATGAGGGATGGTGTTGAATCAGCAAGGATCATTAAGCTTCAGTTCTAGTTCGAGAATTAAGTATAAGCAGGAGCAGCTACTTGCTCTGCTGGCGAGGTCTAGGTCTACTTCAATACGAGTCTCTTTCTGCTCGAGGTAAAGTTTAGTTCAGAACTTCAAGTCCAGTAAGGGGAAGAGGAAAGTGAAAGTACAGGCTTTGAATTAACTCGTGGAACCGATCTCCCTTTTTATTGCAATTGAGTCCGGGTCGATCAGAGGTTGGCGTGTAAAGAAGATGTGTTGGCGCGGGCAAGGTAAGTTTCAATACGAGTTGGGGCAATTAGATCTGAAGTGAAGCAATTCCATTGTCAACAGCAAATTGGATCTTCTTTTTTGGAGTCAAAGGGCAGTGTAGTGTCTTTACTCTATTCATGCGCTTCCATCTATTTTATTTAATTAAATATGGCAAAAATTTCTGGAAACTTAAAGTCGACCAACTGCTTGTGGATTCTAGTGGTGTATAGTGGATATCAGTAAGGGTGAGGGCATAATCCAGTACTGGTTTTGAAGCGGGGTGGGTCTAATTTAGTAGTGTATCTTATGTTGTAGATAGACTTAATTGGCACTACTTCTGTTGGGCATGGACCAAGACTCAGCAGTTAGTAAGTGAATTCTTTGTGACTGCTACATTATTCCTATATAATATTATTATGAGATATGAAAGAAAAAAGAATTCCTATACTGGTTGACAAAGGTGCAATAAAGAATCCATTGTTTGTTGCTTCATCGTTCTATGGATCTGTGTTGACACCGACCTAACCCCAGTGTCCGTGTAGAAGGCAATTCTGTTTAGCCAACAATCAAAATCTACCCCGAATCCTAGTTATAGTGATAGAGGAATATTATCAATTCAATGTTGGATGCAACATTATAGGATTCTATTATTTATTATATTCTAAATTCATATTATTTAGTATATTACACCAATTAAGTACATTCTATATGTGCTATATGCATACTCTATATTGAAGTATAAGTTGAAGAAAGTTAATTATGTTGAAATAGGGTAAGTTCTGGATTCTAAGCCGTATAAGATGGGTTCTATTCTTGGAGATTAACCTTAGTTTCATCTATAGAATCACATATCTTTTTCTCATGCCCACGTAGCAGATTAAGAGATTATTCAGAAAATACTGGTTATTTGTTATAGAAGTGAAAGTAGAAATTGAGAAGTGAAAGTCGAAATTGAAGTTTAGTATCGTATAGAAACTAGCTAGATCCATAGTAGGAACTTCATACTCGTATCTTGGTAGGATGCAAGCAAACACCTTCTTGTGTGCTTTTAGGTTGCTGAGTACATTAGTTAGTCAGTTGGGCCTTAGCTTATTATTGTGTGCTTTCAGGCGGGCTGCAAAAGAAGGGTATTTAGCCTTAATCGAATTGAGTAGTGGTCGACCAAAAAGGACTTATATATGATAGCGATAATGTTAATGCCTGATTATAGGCTTTTTATCCTTTGCCTGCTTGTCTTTGTCGTATCGATAAGACCTCTTGTTGGTAACTTCACTTCTAACACACTTGTTATTTATTACTTACTTTTATTTATTTCTTTATAGCCTCCCCTCTATTATTGATTTATGTTCTATTCTATTTTACTAACATGCAACAGTAACTCACATCAGCACTTAGTCTTGTTGCTCTAACTCCTAATGCTGAAAACTGTAACTCTAACTAACACGCCGATGAAGATAGGAACTCACCGGGCGCCAACTCATTCAAAAATTGCTGTTGACCGCTTTCCTTTCTGCTTAGAAGCTGTTTCTGTCAACTCTCAAGTCAGATTTGGATTTCATTGTCATTTGCTTCTTATGATTCTACTGTTCCTTGACGCAAATACTCGACTGCAACTGGCAATCCATAAGCTGACAAGCGTACTGCGTATTCTAGTGATCCATATTCTTTACCTTATTATTTCGGCTGGAACTGTCCGAGATAAAGCACCGACACCCACTTTAACTGAAACTTCAACTCCTTTTTTTCCTTTAGCCGACCGAGTCAACAAGGAATTCAATCTCTATTCTGCTGCAAGCCGAATCGATGCAGTTCGAGTAAAGTAAACGTCAACTCTGGAATCATAAGTTCAAAAGTCAGTTTCTGTTCTAAAGTAAGCTGCCCGTGTTTTTGCAATTGAAGTTTATGTTAGAATAGGACGCAATAATAAAAAGTTTAATTGAGATTTATTGATTGATCATTTATTTATATAGATGTAGAGAAAGATTTTTATCAATTAATCTATGAGATTTTTTGATTCAGTTAGAAAAATTATATATATATTTCATCTACTATTATATCTAAATCATATGTGTTATCATATCTAAATCCTATCTGCTATCATGTCCCGTAAGACCGAGCTCCTGTCAAGGACGTCAATCTTGGACCAATATAACGAAAAGAATTTGAGAGAGAAGAATTGAATGATGCTTGGGAGATCGGTGTCAATCTGATGTTGGTTCTTGTCCAACACGACGACAACAAGTTCTGAAGAGAAAGAGGAGCTCTTGGTAGAGATTGCGTGCAGCAGAGTGGATGGGCACCAATGAGATCAGCTTTGCGTACGCGCTGACCCTAGTACCACATAGAAGAAGCAAGAGGTTGGTGGAACTCGGGCGTACCGGTGAGAAGCTATCGTTGGACAGTGACGTGGAGAACTGATAGGGTTAGGGTCGTCGCGGACAAGGGAAGAGGCCGCTGGTAGTGAGGCGACCTCGATGGCAAGAAGAGGAGATCCGGCGACTACAACAGAAGGTGGCAGTGAGGGGACCTCGGTGGCAAGAAGAGATTGCCATGAACGATAGTGGCAACAGCGAGCGACAATGCTAGGGCGACGATCAACAGGAAGTAGATAGATCAATTCCATTGTCGGAGAGGAGCGTTGAGAGTCGCGAGAATTTACTATTGTTGGACAGCGAAGAATGTAAAGATTATCTCTTTTAAAGAGAGAGGGGCTATGATACCATGTTAGAATATAAAATAATAATAAAAAGCCCAATTGAGATTCATTGATTCATCATTTATTTATACAGATGAAGATGAGGTTTCCCTCAACTAATCTATGAGATTTTCTCATTCAATTAGGGAAATCATATCTAAATTCTATTGCTATCATATCTAAATCCTATGTAGATACTCGTACAAAGGAATATCCATTGAAGAAGGTAAGGCACAAAAGGAGCTACAGCCTACAACATGGTCTAGTCAGCCAACATTGCTTATTCTAGAACTAATACTGGTTATTGAAGTGGATAGGAAGAAGGGATAGAGTTATCATATAAGGGATAGAGTTATCAAACTAAGGAAGAATAGGAGAAGACTAAATCTTCTGTATTTCTCTCAATATTTTTTTATAATTTGACAAACTCTATATTTTTCATAACTCAATATATGAGGTTTATATAGTTCCTCAAGATACATTACATTTATGCACTAAGAATGAATCTCTCTTTTTCAAGAAACCCTTTCAAAAATCAATAGTCAATTTTTGACTTGTTCTTCCATAAATATTTTCTCTTGATGAAATGAACATTTCTTCTGATGAAATTAATCTCTTATGAAAATTGAATAATTTTAATTCCAACATTCTCTCCCCTTAAACTTGTTTCGTTCAACATGCAAAGTTTCCTTCGAAGTTGTTGAAATTTTTTAAATTTGAGAGGTTTTGTAAATATGTCAGTCACTTGTTCACTTGTCTTGACATGATGTAGCTCCACTTCTTTGTTTATGATATGATCTCTTATAAAATGAAATCTTATGTCAAAATGCTTTGATCTTTCATGGTAGACTGGATTCTTGGCTAAGGTAATAGCTGATTTATTATCAACATAAATTTTTGTTGACTTCTCCTGTGACATATGAAGTTCTTGGAATAATCTTCTTAGTCATATTGCATGACAAACACAGGAAGATGCTGCTATATATTCTGCTTCACAACTTGATAGTGCAATAATATACTATTTTTTTTGAAGACCAAGTAAATATAGCTCCACTAAAATAAAATACAAATCCAATTGTACTCTCCCGATCATCATAGCTTCCAACCCAATCAATGTCACTATATCCAATAAGATCCAATCCTTTTGATGATGAATAAAATATTTCATACTCAATTGATCCTTTAATATATCACAAAATTCTTTTAGCGACATTTAAATAGAAGTCTTAGGAGATTCCATGTATCTACTTATTAAACCAACTCCAAATAGTATATCAGGTTGAGTGCATGTCAAATACCTTAAACATCCAATTAGACTTTTGTAATAAGTTAGATTAATGTATTTACCTTTGCCTTCCTTGGTCAATTTGGTGCCATATTCAGTAGATGTATCTGTAGGATAACAATCTTCTATAAAAAACTTCTTTAGAACCTCCTTTGTATAATTTCCTTGTGAGATAAAAATTCCTTCATTATTTTGTGTAATTTCGATACCAACGAAATAAGCCATTAAGCCTAAGTCGGTCATCTCAAACTTCTTTATAGAGTGCTTAAAATCTTTAATCATGGAGCTACTATTGATTGTAAATATTAAATCATCTACATCCAGGCATACAAACATGATATCTCCATAAATGTTAGATTTCGTATAGAGAGCATGTTCATGTGAACATTTAGAAAAATCGTTTTGAATAAAATATAAAGAATTATTTTGAATAAAATATTTAGAAAAATTATTGAATCTTTTAAGAACCTTTTCAATGTAGGCCTCCTGAGATAACCAAATCTTTTCATTCTTTTTATCATGAAGAATCTTCATACCAAGTGTTTATCTTGCTGATCCTAAGTTTTTCATAGCAAAAGACTTAGTTCCTTCTTAAGCTTCTTAGTTTAACTAGCATCATGACCAACAATTAACATATCATCAACATATAACAGGAGAATAATGAAATCATCATATGAAAACTTCTTTATAAACACACAGTGGTCAAATGTGGTTTTATTGTACTGTTGGCTCATCATAAATGAATTAAACTTCTTGTACCACTGTTTGGGTGCCTGTTTGAGTCCATATAAGCTTTTCTTAAGCTTACACAGTAGATTTTCCTTTCCCTTGACTTTGAAATATTCTGGTTGCTCCATATAAATTTCTTCTTCTAAATTATCATGTAAAAATATAGTTTTCATATCAAGTTGTTCAACTTCTAAATTCAAACTGGCAGCTAAACCAAGAACAACTCGAATAGAGGATATTTTCACTATAGGAGAAAATATTTCTTCAAAGTCAATATCATTTTTTTGACGGAATCCTTTCACAACTAATCGTGTCTTATATCTTTGTTGTGAGCTATTATTTTCAATCTTTAATTTATAAACTCATTTATTCTTGAGAGCTTTCTTCCCTATAGGTAACTTTACTAAGTCATATGTGTGGTTCTCAAGCAAGCATCTCATCTCTTCTTACATGGCTTTAACCTACTCATTCTTATGCTCATATAAAAATAGCTTCTTAGTAAGTTTCTGGCTCTCCCCCATTAGTAAGCATAACATACTCATGTGGAGGATATCTAGTAAATGATCTTCACTCTCTTGTGGGTCTTCTCAGTGGAATCTCATATGGTGGTGGAGGTGCTTGCTCAATTGGTTCAACTGTATCAATTGTTGGAGCATTGTCACTAACATTCTCACTACCATCTTCTTATCTATCCCCCCTATGATTATCATGAACTATAGGTGGAGGAACTGGGGGGCTCAAACTCCAAAAAGTATAAACAAAGGTATTTTTCTTCTCAACATTATTATCATCTTCAAATAATTGGTCTTCAAGAAACACGACATCTCTACTTCTAATAATCTTCTTGTTCACTAGATCTCATAATCTGTACCCAAATTCTTCATGACCATATCCCAAGAAAATACATGCTTTTGCCTTATTATCAAGCTTGGACCTCTCACCTTTAAGAATATGAACAAATGCTTTACATCCAAAAATATTTAAGTAATCATAAGATACATCTTTCCCTTTCCATACTCTCTTTGGAACATCATCATTCAGAGAAACTGATGAAGATATGTTTATCAGATCAACTATAATTCTCATAGCCTCCCCCCAAAAAGACTTAGGTAGCTTAGCATAGGAAAGCATACAAATAATCATTTCTTCAATAGTTATGTTCATCATTTCTACCACACCATTATATTAAGGAGTTTTAGGAATTGTCTTCTCAAGCCTGATACCATGAAACCTACAATAATTCTCAAAAGGACCCCTGTACTCACCACCATTATCTGCTCGAACACATTTCAGTTTTCTTCCTGTTTCTCTTTCAATACTGGCATGAAACACTTTGAAAACATCAAGCACCTAGTCTTTAAATTTCAAAGTAAAAGCCCAAACTTTTCTAGAATGGTCATCAACAAAAGTAACACAATAAAGAGCACCTCTAAGAGTGTTTGCATAGTATAGACATCAGTATGAACCAAGTCAATAATATTTAATCTTTTATATAATGAATAAATATGAAATGTAACTTTGTGTGTTTTTCTAGCCAAGCTATGATCACAAGATTTAAGAGATGTACCTTACAACTTTGGTAAGAACTACTTTCTAACAAGAGTTTGAAGTCTCTTCTCACTGATATGACTAAGTATTTTATGTCAAAGATCTATACTTTCATCCTTTTAGATTGTTTAATCTCTCCTTTGTATAGTTTAGCCTCCATGACATAAAAAGAGTTTTGCTTCTTTCCTCTCTAGAGAACCTTTAGTGAGCTTCCATTTGCTTTCACCATAATAGTGCATAAACCCCTCATCATCAAGTTTCCCTGTATATATCAAGTTTAGATGAATATCTGGAACATGTTTTATATCTTTGAGTATTAATTTGCTTCCAATACTAGTCTTTAAGCAAATGTCTCCAATACCCACAATCTTAGATGTACTACTGTTTTCCATTTTGGTTTACCAAAACACCAGCAGTGTAAGACCTGAAGAAATCACCATGAGAAGTAACATGAAAAGAACTACCAGAGTCAATTATCTAGTTACTATCCTGAGTTACAAGACTGATACATCCATCATCACAAATAATAATAATATCACCTTAAGCAGCAACTGTATTAGTCTCTTTCTCATTTTTCTTTCTTTCATTTTGTTCTCTCTTTAAGAACCTACACTCTTTTTTCATATTACCTGGTTTGTTGCAATAGAAACACTTGATATCTCTTTTAGACTTGGATCTTTCTTTATAACCATGTGGATTCCTACTATGACTTCTTCCACATCATTCTTGTTTTTCAATAGCAAGTACTCCTGGAGAAGATTCTCCTTGTTCTTTCCTTCTGACATCTTCATTTAGTAAACTATCTTTAATCTTATCTATAGTTAGAGTCCCCTCTAGCGTGGAGTTAGAAATTGCCACCACATATATTTTCCAACTTTCTAGTAAAGAGCTGAGGAGTAGCAATCCTTGTATCTCATTATATATATTTATTTCTTAGTAACCAGCTTATTTGCAAGACTCTAAAATAGGTTTATATGCTCAATAATATTACCACCATCTTTATACTTTAAATTGACAAGCCTTTTGAAGAGAGAAATTCTGTTTCCCACTATTTTCTTTGCAAAGAGATTTTCTAACCTCTGCAAACAACATCAGCTCTGGTTTCATTAGAAATGTGCTCGTGCAAATTTATATCCATCCATCTTCTAATATAGGAATAGCTTTTTTGTGTTGTACCTCCCATTTTTCATCGTTCATATTAGAAAGTTTTGCTTTAGCTTTGATGGACTTATATAGATCTTTTCAATAGAGCAAATCTTTTATCATCCGCCTCAAAGTAAAATAATTTGATTAGTTTATTTTAATCATACCATCAGACTCTTTTATTTTAATCACACAAGAAAAATTATACCAAATAACCTATGCTTTGATACCATTTGTTGGGAAATAATATTTTTCCTTCTTTGTGTATAAAAATGGGTTCCTCACCAAAATTACCAAGTTGTTACTAAAAACAGATATTAACCAGAACAAGACACACAAAAAAGTAATAAATCATCTACCAAGTGGGGTATTAGATTTTTAACATGGAAAATCCAATGCGAAAAAAATCACAGGATTGTAGTCCACTTAAACTTTTATTATCACCAATAATGATAATAGATTTATAATGAAACTTTTCTAAAATAACTAGAGGATCACAATAACATCAAAAACATATATCTTGGTTCACCAATAACATAAGATCATATAGATCTCATAAAAGAAAAATATCCAAACTCATTATGTAGATATATCAGAAAGTTATCATAGAAAAAGTAATTCATACATCAATATTATTAAAATTATAGATCTATTTACAAGAATTATTTACATAAAATTTGAATTAAAACTTACGAATCCTCTCACCAAACGTTTCTCTCTCTCTTTTTTACTGTACAGTTTCACGTACAAAGCTAAGCTGCCCCCTCTTAGATTAGGTTTTCCTCTCTTGTCACTTTTCTTTCTTTTTATGCTAAATGCCTAAATACCCAACACTTATGAATTGCCTGTTCCACTTTACTAAATTCTATAACACTATTTACAAAATCCAATCATGGAATTGAAGACTACATGCTACACCGAGCTTACCCGCTACACCTTCTAGTATAGAAAAAATAGTAATATTATCTGCTTAATATCTTTATTCCCTAATATTACCTGCTTAAGATCTTTGTTCCCTTGGTTGTCTAGTCTGCAGTGAGGTTTTATTACTCGCCTATATCAGTTGGAAGTGCTTACTTTTTCTTATTCTTAGGTAGAGTTTAAACTTGTTTGTTTGTGCTAACGGTTACTTAAAGTAATGCACCTTTGCCTAATCAAATGGTAATCCACCTATCAAACCGCTCTAAGGGCTCAATGAATGTATGAAGCCTCTAATCTTTCTGGTTCACTTGCTTCTTCTTTTGCTTACTTGCTTGTTCCCCCACTTGCAGATGATTTTGAGCAACCCTAACTTTCGTCGGTAAACTCTCTGATACCGAGAAGGGAGAAAGAGGAATGAAATTCGAAAAATGCGAATACGCGAAAGTTGAGTTGTAGGGAACCAACAAACTCAGAACACAACTTGCACAAAATAATTAAAGATAGTTCACCACCAAGTTTAAAATCGCAAGAGGATACAAAAAGTTCACTACCTCAAGGAAACCAAACAGGGATACAGAACTAAAATCAAAAGACTCACCACTCAATGATGCATCCAAGAGATTCAGAGTTTTAGAGACTCCAAAGAGCTTCTGCAAATACAATCAACTATCCAAAAGTTGTTTTCAACCCTAGAATATAAAAATAAGTACTACACCATGAAACATCCCTTCATGCATAGGGAACTATAACATTAAATGCTTCATATCTACCAACTAACTTTAAATGCTTCACATTTGTCAACTAACCCCTTTATGCATTCCTTGGTCATGAAGAAATGTATCTTGAAATAACTATAACATTGTCCAAGGAATATACTTTTGAGCTATAAATTGAGTGGGCTGGGTTAAAAATTCTGAAAAATTAGACACTCCCGTGTCATCTCTCCTGGTTGAAAAAGACTTGTTCTCAAGTCTTCATTTGTTTGATCACCATAATAAGAAATTAAATTGGCCACATTGAATGTTGATGATACCCCATATTCTTCAGGTAGATCAATCTCATAAGCATTCTTTCTAATTTTTTTAAGCACTTTGAATGGATCATCAGCCTTTGGTTTCAACTTTCCAAATTTTTCTGGTGGAAACCTCTCCTTCCTTAGATGAATCCAAACCAGATCACCTGCATTAAACCTTATTTGCTTTTTATGTTTGTTAGTTGCTTGCATGTACCTTTCATTTTGCTTCTCAATTGTTGCTTTAACATCGTCGTACAGCTTCTTTGTCTATTTAGCCCTCTTATTAGCATCTCCACTAAATTGCTTATTCGTAGAATGAGGGACTAAGTCCAAAGGACCAACAGGATTAGCACCATAAACAACCTCAAAAGGACTCTTACCAATAGTATGATGCATGAAATGATTGTAAGCAAACTCAATTTGTGGAAGAATGAGGTCCCATTGCTTAATGTTCTTACCAACATAGCTTCTAGCAAGTTTCCCAAGCTTCTATTTGTTACCTCTATTTGCTCATCGGTTTGTGGATGATGAGAGCTACTGAAATTCAAAGACATACCCAATTTCCTCCATAGAGTCCTCCAAAAATGGCTAAGAAATTTTGAATCTCGATCAGACACCATAGTTCTTGGAATGCCATGCAATCTAACAATCTCCTTGAAGTACAAACAGCAATATGAGATGCATCATTTGATTTATTACAGGAAACAAAATGAGACATCTTTGAGAATCTATCAACAACAACCATGATAGAATCTTTGTTCCTTTGAGTTCTCGGTAGTCCCAAGACAAAATCAAGACTCACATCCTCCCATGAAGCATTGGCACCAACAATGGAGTGTAAAAACCTAAATTTTGTCCTCTTATTTTTGCCAAGTGACACACTCTGCATTGCTTCATATATCTCTCCACATCTCTGAACATCTTAGGCCAATATAAATTTGATTGAATAAGAGCTAGAGTTTTGTCTCTACTAAAATATCCTTCCAAAGCACCACCATGAGCTTCAGCTAAAATTACATGTCTCAAAGAACAAGATAGAACACACAAGGCATTAGCTTGAAAAAGAAATCCATCTAAGATAGTAAATTGCTGAAAGGAACCTGATTTGTAATTCTGCCATATTGAGTTGAAATCCACATCATTCTGATATAGATCTTTGAATGTCTCAATTCCAACTACTTTGACTCCCATGGATGATAATAAATAATGTTTTCGGCTTAATGCATCGGCAACTACATTTTGAACACCAGATTTATGTTTGATTGTGAAGTTATAAGATTGCAAGAACTCCACCCAAGTTGCATGCCTCTTGTTTAGCTTGTGTTGGTGATTAATAAACTTCAATGCCTCATGATCAAATTATAAAACAAATGGTTGAGCAAGAAGATATTGACTCAAATGAGATAAAGCTCGATAAATGACATATAAGTCCTTGTCGTAGGTAGAATATTTTCTCCTTGTATCATTCAGCTTCTCACTAAAAAAGGCAATGGGCTTTGATTTTTGACTCAATACAGCACCAATTCCCACATTGGAGGCATCACATTCAACCTCAAACACTTTGCCAAAATTGGGTAATACCAAAATAGGAGCCTCGGTCACCTTACTTTTTAATAGCTCAAAAGCTTTATCAGCCTCATTAGTCCATTTGAATTTATCACCTTTAAGGCATTCGGTGATTGGAGCAACAATCGAGCTGAAACCCTTGATGAATCTTCTGTAAAAGAAAGTTAAACCATGGAAACTCCTCACATCATGCAATGAAGTCAGAGTTGGCCAGTTAAGAATAGCTTCTACCTTACTTTTATCCATCATGATTCCATCTTTTGAAACAACATATCCAAGAAACATCACACTATGAGTAAAAAAGTCACACTTTTTCATATTAGCATAAAGTTTTTGCTGCCTCAAAATAAGAAAAATCTTCTTAAGATGATTCATATGTTCTTCCTCACTTTTGCTGTACACCAATATGTTATCAAAATAAACTACAATAATACATGTCTTAAGTATATGATTGATAAATCTTATGAAGGTACTAGGAGCATTAGATAACCCAAATGGATAACCAACCATTCATACAAGTCTTCTCTAGTTTTAATGCTGTTTTTCACTCATCTCCAGGCCTCATTCTTATTTGGTGATAGCCACTCCTCAAGTCAATTTTAGAGAAAATAGAAACACCATATAATTGATCAAGTAAATCATCTAACCTTGGAATAGGAAAATGATAGTCAATAGTGATTTTGTTGATGGCACGACTGTCTATACACATTCTCCAAGAACCATCTTTCTTAGGCGCCAACAAGGCTGGAACAGCACAAGGACTCATACTTTCTCGAATCAATCCTTTTTTCACTAATTCATCTACTTACCTTTGAAGTTCTTTATGCTCCTTGGGACTCATTCTATAAGCTGCCTTGTTCGGTAGGATAGCCCTTGGAATAAGATCAATATGATGTTGGATGTCTCTTAATAGTGGAAAACCATATGAAATCTCTTCTAGTGTAATGTCTCGAAACTCCTTCAGGATTGGTTTCATGTTTGTCGGTGGCTCATTGTGATGTTCATTCTCTTCTATGACCACTAGAGCCAAAATATCACTACCCCTTTCCAATTCACCCTTACATTCACCATACTACATAAAAACACTAACTTCCTTCTTAGGTGCATTGATTTCAAAAGGTTGTAATGGAGCTAAAATAATCTTCTTTTCATTCACTTTAAAAGAATAAGTATGTTTATAGCCATCATACAATACCCTCCTATCATAATACCAAGGTTTGCCCAATAATAAATGACAAGCATCCATAGGAGCAACATCACACTATAGTTCATCTTTGTAGTACTTGCCAATAGAAAATGGAACTAAACATCTTTTAGTTACTTTGATGTCGTTTTCCTTTTGCAGCCAACATAATTGGTGAGGATGTGGATGAGGGATTGTCTCCAACTTTAGCTTCTGCACAATCTCGAAAGATACCACATTCTCAAAGCTGCCACTATCAATGATCACCAAGCACACCTTGTCATTAGAGGTACATTTAGTATGAAACACATTCTTTCTCACCCAACTTTTATCCTCAACCACATAAGATACTTGTAAGCTACGTTGTAACACAATAGATAAACCACGATCAGCATAAGTAACATTTTCCTCATTATTATCAGATTTTTGTTCGTCATTGGCTTCATTTCCTTCTTCGTCATTATGTTCTTTAACTAATGTAACAATCCTCCTATTTGGACAGTTTGAAGTAATATGCCCAAAACCATAACACTTGAAGCATTTTCGATCATTAGGTGTAGAAGACTTAGGTGGTAGTTTGCTGTTGATTGATCCTTCACTCTTCTCTTGCCCTTTCGATACTACTTTGCTTTGGGGAGTAGGCTTAGAATTTTCTCCTCTCATATAGCTATCTTTTACTCCATATCGAGAACCCTTTTTAAACTTTTGTTGTTTCTCCACTTTTAAAGTTAGCTTACTCACATCATTTAAAGTCCAATACGGTTGGAGTTGAACGACTTTGGCAATCTCATATTTCAGACCTCCAAGGTATCTTGCAATGGTCTGTTCTTTTGGTTCCATAAGCTCTCATTTTAACATAAGATTATCGAACTCTGCTGTGTACTCCTCCACACTAAGATTTTTTTGCTTAAAATCATGGATTTTCGGAAAGATTTCTTGCTTAAAGTTGTCAGGTAAGTATTTTCTTTTCAACTCCCTTTTCATTTTCTCCCATGATCTGATTTTACTCTTTCTCTCACGTTCTCTTTGCTTCTTCAGATTTTCCCACCAAAAAGATGCATTTCTTTTGAGTTTTAGTACCACGAGCATTACCTTCTTTTGTTCTGGTGGTTCATGAAAATAAAAAATTCTTTCCATCGTATTAAGCCAATCAATAAAGTCGTCAACATTTTTTTCCCCTTCAAACTCCAGAATATCTAATCTTGTGTTGTATTTGTTCTGTCATTCATCTCGATCTTTACGTCTTGTCTGAAATCTTTGAAACTCCCTTGGGTAGGATAGCGAATCATTATCAGAATCATACATTTGGCCAACATTTTCATGCTGATTATTTTTGTTCCAAAGTTCTTCAATAATTTCATTTTTTCTTGTAGACTATGTAACAATCTTTGTAGTTGCAACTTCAAGGATCATCTTCATAGCCACTACCTTCACCAACTGTATCTTTTCCATTCTGCCTTGCCATGATCTTTAGCCTTAAGCTCTGATACCAAACTAATACCGAGAAGGGAGAAAGAGGAATGAAATTCGAAAAGAAATGCGAATACCCGAAAGTTGAGTTGTAGGAAATCAACAAACTCAGAGCACAACTTGCACAAAATAGTTAAAGACAGTTCACCACCAAGTTTAAAATCGTAAGAGGATACAGAAAGTTCACCACCTCAAGGAAATCAAACAGGGATACAGAACTAAAATCAAAAGACTTACCACTCAAGGATGCATCCAAGAGATACAGAGTTTTGGAGACTCCAAAGAGATTATGCAAATACAATCAACTATCCAAAAGTTATTTTCAATCATAGAATATCAAAATAAGTACTACAGCATGAAACATCCCTTCATGTATAGGGAACTATAACATTAAATGTTTCACATCTGCCAACTAACCCTTTTATGCATCCTTGGTCATGAAGAAATGTATCTTAAAATAGCTATAAATTTATCCAAGGAATATGCTCTTGAGTTGTAAATTACAAAGAATTAAACTTGCACTGAGATTGCTACTTACTTGATCCAACTATAGATTACCAAATTCCATATGTGGGCCTTCCCTTATCTTATTTCACTATTCTAGATCCGCTTACTTCTAGTGCTGACTTGATACTCTGACCATAGCCTTAAGCGCGTAGTGGGCCTCTTAACCTTAACCGTGTAGTGCACTCGTCTTACAGATATGATATTCCTCATGTAAGTAACGGAGAACTGTTTCCATATGCCAACGCAGTCTCTCCATAACCACTAGCACCCTTAGTGTATGATACTTCAGTACTAAGAGATCTAGTGAAGTGGTACAGGAAGACCTTTTTGCTACCTTTTAAGTCATGTTTCTTGGACTATTATAGCAAATATCATCAATTGAGTCAAACACTAGAAGATTACTTGGCTTGTTATCTCTATCAAACAACAAATCATTTCTTTCTTATAGGCTTTGCAAGTCCTGTTTCGAGAGCTGCTGATTATCCTTTTCTTTCACTGCAGATTCATTCATCTCATCGTCAGCAAACTCCGGTAGGGCATCAAAGCCAGTAAGATCCTCCCTCTTTCTTTCCTAGAACTTTCCTTTCAGCTTCCCGCTTCAGAGCCAGTAGTGATTGACTATGATCCTGCTCCTTATAAAGAGACTCTCAACTTTAGTGGACGGACCTCGCTTCTAATCCTTTACTATTTTATTCTCGAACAATACTTCATGAACCGACAACAACTAAGGTAAAGCCAAGCCAATCTTAGACACGAGCACTGGAACCAGTATATTCTGATTCCTCGACCTCAACTCAAGAATAATTATTTGATTCTGATTCCTCGACCTCAACTCGAACAGAACTGTTTGCAGCCTCCTATTTTGCGTATGATCCTGCCCCGAACTAAAACTCAGCTAATGCACAACTGAGAGTAAATTGAACAAACTACCGGGAGTCTTTGAAAGCAGGGCAACAAGCTTATTATGATTGTTTCGGGGTGCTAAAACTAGCAAGGGAACCTTAGAAGATGTTAGGAGAAAATGCAGTAGAACAGCTGATATAAGTAATGAAGTTAAGAATTTCCTTCCCATAATATTTTTTAGTTGACCATGGCTGCTTTTTCTTCAGCGCTTAAATATTATTTGACGGTTTTACTCGCCACTCACAGGAATCTCGATGCAGGTGTTGCGGTTTAATTGTCAGCAGCAAGTGGTTTTGAAAGTGAAGTTATTATTTAACTGACATTAGATATTTATTAGATATAAATAGGTAAACTAGAGAATCAGCTGTTCGAAAAGGAAGCATCTGTCCTAGATGTCCTGTCCTAAAGTCTCTCTTTTCTTGTGGTGAAGCATCTCTTGCTAGGTTAGGTAAGGGAGTGTCCGTTTCTGCGAGTTACTGTTTTCGGCGTTGAGTTGTGAGTCTGGTGGGTTGGGTGTCAAGTAGTTTATTCTGAAGCGCCTAGCAGATCAGCAATTCAAAGTCGACTTTAATCCTATAGACACAAATGTGATGTTTGACTTTTACTTGGTGCCCAAGAAAGAAATCTGACTCTGGTAGACTCGGCCCATTAAGTGTCGTAAGTGTCAGTTTATTCTTTGGCTGCTTCTCATCTCCACTGCGTAAGTCAATTTCAATTCTTAGTTTACTCGATACGGTGGTATCAGGGAAGGGAGTGGAAATTAATAATTTATAGTACAGCCCAAGTTCAAGGAATTGCTGCTGGGCGCATTTGAAGGCCATAATTAATAATTAAGGCAATCAGTTTAGTGTCATAATGTTAGTGCCGAAGTTTCCCAGTCAAGTTTTCGTTTTCGTTTTCGTTTTTTTTTTTTCCTTGTTGGTATAGATTTGAATAAAGAGACTGAACAAGTAGTACCGTTTTATCCATTTTATGCTTTTGATTCCTATTTGTGAACTCATCTTTCATCTATAACTCTACATTCATCTGGAACTACACTTTCCTATCCGATTGCCGACCTAACCTCTTACTTATAAGTGTTAAGTTAAGAATTGGAATATCTATTTTATATTGCACCAGGTCAAGGAGAAAGAAAGGAAAGGTGTTGACTAAAGTAAGAGTAGAAATAAAGCTGCCATTCAAAACTAGGGCTTCGAACACAAGGTAACGTGAAATATTAAGTTGTCAACTCATTCTTAAACCTTTCCCTGCTTCAGATTCGGCTTCGGCTAACTACCCCTGCTTATAAACCTTTCCTTGCTTCATATTCGGCTTCGGCTAATTATCCCTGCTTATGATCTTGTCGATTCAACTGACACGGAAGTGTTTAATTTTTTAAAATTTTTAATCCAGTTCACTTAATTTACAGCTCATGAGCATATTCCTTGAACAAAATTACATCTATTTCAAGATACCTTTCTTCATGACCAAGGAATACATAAAGGGGTTAGTTGGCAGATATGAAGCAAAGTTAGTTGGTAGATGTGAAGCATTTAATGTAATAGTTCCCTATGCATTAAGGGATGTTTCATGCTCTAGTACTTATTTTGATATTCTAGGGTTCAAAATAATTTTTAAATAGTTGATTGTATTTGCAGAAACTCTTTGGAGTCTCTGAAACTCTGTATCTCTTGGATGCGTCCTTGAGTGGTGAGTCTTTTGATTTTAGTTCTGTATCCCTGTTTAATTTTCTTGAGGTGGTAAACTTTCTATATCCTCTTGAGATTTTAAACATAGTGGTAAACTATCTTTAACTATTTTGTGCAAGTTGTATTCTAAGTTTATTGGTTTCCTATAACTCAACTTTCGTGTATTCTCGTTTCTTTCCAAATTTCATTCCTCTTTCTCTCTTCCCGGTATCAGTTCGGTATCAGAGCTTAAGGCTAGAGATCATGGCAAGGCGGAATAGAAAAGATACAATTGGTGAAGATAGTGGCCATGAAGATAACGTTGAATCCTTGAAGTTACAACTACAAAGTTTGTTACATAGTCTACAAGAAAAAAATGAAATTATTGAAGAACTTCAGAATAAAAACAATCAGCATGAAAATATTGGCCAAATGTATGATTCTAATAATGATTCGCCATATTACCCAAGGGAGTTTCAAAGATTTAAGATAAGACATAAAGACCGAGATAAATGGCAGAACAAATACAACACAAGGTTGGATATTCCGGAGTTTGAAGAGAAAATCAATGTTGATGACTTTATTGATTGACTTAATATGGTGGAAAGAATTTTTGATTTTCATGAACCACCAGAACAAAAGAAGGTAAAACTTGCGGCACTAAAACTCAAAAGAAATGCATCTTTTTAGTGGGAAAATCTAAATTAGCAAAGAGAACGTGAGGGAAAGAGTAAAATCATATCATGGGAGAAAATGAAAAGGGAGCTGAAAAGAAAAAACTTACCTGACAACTATAAGCAAGAAATCTTTCTGAAAATCCATGATTTTAAGCAAAAAAATCTTAGTATGGAGGAGTACACAATAGAGTTCGATAATCTTATGTTAAAAGGAAAGCTTATGGAATCAGAAGAACAGACCATTCCAAGATACCTTGGAGGTCTAAAATATGAGATTGCCAAAGTCGTTCAACTCCAACCGTATTGCACTTTAAATGATGTGAGTAAGCTAGCTTTAAAAGTGGAGAAACAATAAAAGTTTGAAAAGTGTTCTCGATATGAAATGAAAGATAGCCATACGAGAGGAGAAAATTCTAAACCTACTCCTCAAAGCAAAGTAATACCGAAAGGGCAAGAGAAGAGTGAAGGATCAATCAGCAGCAAACTACCACCTAAGTCTTCTACACCTAATGGTCGAAAATGCTTCAAGTATCATGGTTTTGGGCATATTGCTTCAGACTGTCCAAATGGGAGGATTGTTACATTAGTTGAAGAACATAGTGACGAAGAAAGAAATAAAGCCAATGATGAACAAAAATCTAATGATGATGAGGAAGAGGTTACATATGCTGATCGTGGTTTATCTATTGTGTTACAACGTAGCTTACAAGTATCTTATGTGTTTGAGGATGAAAGTTGGATGAGAAAGAATGTGTTTCATACTAAATGTACCTCTAATGGCAAGGTGTGCTTGGTGATCATTGACACTGGCAGCTTTGAGAATGTGGTATCTTTCAAGATGGTTCAGAAGCTAAAGTTGGAGATAATCCCTCATCCACATCCTTACCAATTATTTTGGCTGCAAAAAAAAATGACATTAAAGTAACTAAAAGATGTGTAGTTCCATTTTCTATTGGCAAGTACTACAAAGATGAAGTATGGAGTGATGTTGCTCCTATGGATGCTTATCATTTATTATTGGGCAGACCTTGACATTATGATATGAGGGTATTATATGATGGCTATAAACATACTTATTCTTTTAAGGTGAATGAAAAGAAGATTATCTTAACTCCACTACAACCTTCTGAAATCAATGCACCTAAGAAGGAAGTTAGTGTTTTTATGTAGTATGGTGAATGTAAGGGTGAATTGGAAAGGGGTAGTGATATTTTGGCTCTAATGGTCATAGAAGAGAATGAACATCACAATGAACCACCGACAAACATGAAACCAATTCTAGAGGAGTTTCAAGACATTACTATATTAGAAGAGATTTCATATAGTCTTCCACCATTAAGAGACATCCAACATCATATTGATCTAATTCCGGGGGCTATCCTACCTAACAAGGCAGCTTATAGAATGAGTCATAAGGAGCATGAAGAACTTCAAAGGCAAGTATATGAATTAGTAAAAAAGGGATTGATTCGGGAAAGTATGAGTCCTTGTGATGTTCCAACCTTGTTGGTGCCTAAGAAAGATTTTTCTTGGAGAATGTGTGTGGACAGTCGTGCCATCAACAAAATTACTATTGACTATCGTTTTCCCATTCCAAGGTTAGATGATTTACTTGATCAACTATATTGTGCTTTTATTTTCTCTAAAATTGACTTGAGGAGTGACTATCATCAAATAAGAATGAGGCCTGGAGATGAGTGAAAAATAACATTTAAAACTAGAGAAGACTTGTATGAATGGTTGGTTATGCCATTTGGGTTATCTAATGCTCCTAGTATTTTCATGAGATTTATGAATCATATACTTAAGGCATGCATTGAAACTTTTGTTGTAGTTTATTTTGATGACAGTAAAAGTGAGGAAGAACATATGAATCATCTTAAGAAGATTTTTCTTATTTTGAGGCAGTAAAAACTTTATGCTAATCTGAAGAAGTGTGACTTTTTTACTCATAGTGTGGTGTTTCTTGGATATGTTGTTTCAAAAGATGGAATCATGATGGATCAAAGTAAGGTAGAAGCTATTCTTAACTGGCCAACACCGATTTTATTGCATGATGTGAGGAGTTTCCATGGTTTAACTTTCTTTTACAGAAGATTCATCAAGGGTTTCAGCTCGATTGTTGCTCCAATCACTGAATGCCTGAAAGGTGATAAATTAAAATGGACTAGTGAGGCTGATAAAGCTTTTAAGCTATTAAAATGAAAGGTGGCCGAAGCTCCTATTTTGGTATTACCCAATTTTGACAAAGTGTTTGAGGTTGAATATGATACCTCCAATGTGAGAATTGGTATTATTTTGAGTCAAGAATCAAAGCCAATTGCCTTTTTTAGTGAGAAGCTGAATGATACAAGGAGGAAATATTCTACCTACGACAAGGAGTTCTATGCTATTTATCGAGCTTTATCTCATTGGAGTCAATATCTTCTTGCCCAACCATTTGTTTTATATTCTGATCATGAGGCATTGAAGTTTATTAATCACCAACACAAGCTAAATAAGAGGCATGCAACTTGGGTGGAGTTTTTGCAATCTTATAACTTCACAATCAAGCATAAATCTGGTGTTCAAAATATAGTTGTCGATGCATTGAGTTGAAAACATTATTATTATCAGCCATGGGAGTCAAAGTAGTTGGATTTGAGACATCCAAAGATCTCTATCAGAATGAGAATGATGTGGATTTTAACTTAATATGACAGAATTGCAAATCAGGTTCTTTTCAGCAATTTACTATCTTTGATGGATTTCTTTTTCTAGCTAATGCCTTGTGCGTTCCATCTTGTTCTTTGAGACATGTAATTCTAGCTGAAGCTCATAGTGATGCTTTGGGAGGATATTTTGGTAGGGACAAAACTCTAGCTCTTATTCAATCAAATTTCTATTGGCCTAATATGTTTAGAGATGTGGAGAGATTTGTGAAGCAATGCAGAGTGTGTCACTTGGCAAAAACAAGAGGACAAAATTTAGGTTTGTACACTCCATTGTCAGTGCCTAATGCTCCATTAGAGGATGTGAGTCTTGATTTTGTCTTGGGACTACCGAGAACTCAAAGGAACAAAGATTCTATCATAGTTGTTGTTGATAGATTCTTAAAGATGTCTCATTTTATTTCCTGCAATAAATCAAATGATGCATCTCATATTGCTAATTTGTACTTCAAGGAGATTGTTATATTACATGGCATTCCAAGAACTATGGTGTCTGATCGAGATTTAAAATTTCTCAGCCATTTTTGGAGGACTCTATGGAGGAAATTGTGTACGTTTTTGAATTTCAGTAGCTCTCATCATCCACAAACCGATGGGCAAACAGAGGTAACAAATAGAAGCTTGGGAAACTTGCTTAGAAGCTATGTTGGTAAGAACATTAAGCAATGGAACCTCATTCTTCCACAAATTGAGTTTGCTTACAATCGTTCCATGCATCATACCATTGGTAAAAGTCCTTTTTAGGTTGTTTATGGTGCTAATCCTACTGGTCTTCTGGACTTAGTCCCTCATTCTACGAATAAGCAATTTAGTGGAGATGATAACGAGATGGCTAAATAGATAAAGAAGCTGCATGACGATGTTAAAGCAACCATTGAGAAGCAAAATGAAAGGTACATACAAGCAGCTAACAAACATAGAAAGCAAATGAGGTTTAATGCAGGTGATCTAGTTTGGATTCATCTAAGGAAGGAGAGGTTTCCACCAGGAAAATTTGGAAAGTTGAAACCAAAGGCTTATGAGATTGATCTACTTAAAGAATATGGGGTATCATCAATATTCAATGTGGTTGATTTAATTCATTATTATGGTGATCAAACAAATAAAGACTTGAGAACAAGTCTTTTTCAACAAAGGGAGATTGACACGAGAGTGTTTAATTTTTCATAATTTTTAACCCAGCCCACTCAATTTACAGCTCATGAGCATACTCTTTGGACAAAGTTACACCTATTTCAAGATGCCTTACTTCATGACCAAGAAATGCATAAAGGGGTTAGTTGGCAGATGTGAAGCATTTAAAGTTAGCTGGTAGATGTGATGCATTTAATGTTATAGTTCCCTATGCATGAAGGAATGATTCATGCTCTAGTACTTATTTTGATATTCTAGGGTTGAAAATAAATTTTGGACAATTTATTGTATTTGCATAAGCTCTTTGGAATCTCTAAAACTTTGTATCTCTTGGATGCGTCCTTGAGTGGTGAGTCTTTTGATTTTAGTTCTGTATCCCTATTTAATTTTCTTGAGGTGGTGAACGTTTTGTATTCTCTTACGATTTTAAACTTGATGGTGAACTATCTTTAACTATTTTGTGCAAGTTGTGTTCTGAGTTTGTTGATTTCCTACAACTCAATTTTCGGGTATTCTTATTTATTTCTGAATTCCATTCCTTTTTCTACCTTGCCGGTATCATCAACTCACCCTGCTTCTTATATTTGATACTGTGACAGATGCTACTGATTGAATTGAAGATCCTGCTCTAACTATTGATCCATATTATGATTCTGCTCCTACTTAACTAAACTAACTGCTAACGGCGAACTCACATTCTACAAGTAAAAGAGCAAGGGAACAAGCACTAGTAATAAGGGCGGAAGGAACAAACCAAACAACTTTAAGACGCGTTAGCTGACTCAACAAGCAAGGGCTAGCATAAGCTTTGAAACAGACCATAAAGCAACAGAATCAGTTGTGTGCAAGTAAGCTACAGTGAGAGTTGAGTCAACTATAGAATATGAGGTTTAAGCAGAAGCGGGAAGTATATAGTTCCAGAAGTAACGGAATAAAAAGGACAAGTTTTGGAATAAAAAGGATAAGCAACGGAATCAAAAAGAAGAGGATTTCACTGACAAAAGTATAGAAGAGGATTTCTTTCTATTGCTGCTGACTTCTTACTTGCACCTTCCCATTCAATTAACGATGAAACTGGAACAGACCCGATTGCTGCTCCCGTTTGCCAACCAGTACTTGAAACTGATACTACTTCTAATCCTTTTATGTCTAGAACTGGAGTTGGTCTGAAGCTAAACCTGTTAGATTACATGATTATATTTAATTAAGATATATTATGGATATGATTGAATTATGATTATTGTTATTGATCAATATAAAGAAAGTTGAATTAAAATAGAATTATTTAGGGGATGCTCTTGATGGAATGAACTCTCCTAATTACTTATTTTGGACCTTCTATTCTCGCATATAAATATACAAGACCTCCTAGAGACACAATAAGGGGAACTGAAAGAGAATAAAAGATTATGAGAATGGTAGAAACACGTGACATAGTTCAGAGATTACATATCTTCTCTCCATCTCTCTTTATCAAGTGAACCAGCCAATTAAGATATTATAGTTCCTCTCTCATATTATTGTGTTCCTAAATTCATCAATCAAAGTGGTCCTGTGAAAGGATAGGAAGAGAGGAAAATGTGAGTTTAGTTATCCTTGTAGATTGATATTATTACAGATTCTGGATCCGACGATGATGCACTTGTAGATCAGATTAAAGTTTTTCTGAGTAGCAGTATTAAAGGTACATATCATAATAATCTTTTAGATCCAATGTTATTTGATTTCATATTCTAGCATTAAATTTTTTTTTTCCACATTACAGATAGCATATTATAGTTTTATGCTAATAATTGGCATCAGAGCCATGATTTTGAAATCAAATATTTTGGCTCTATTTGTTAGCATCTTTTGTTCGCTAAAAGATGTTAATTTTTTATGTACGATGCATGAATGATTCATTGGTATTGTCGATCTATTTTCCCATTCAAGCTATCATATCACTTGCTAGTGATATATAGTTTTATGTTTGATCGATGGATTTGTTGTTTGTTATCAATGTTATTAAGGGCGATGATCTATCACCTATTTTATTGTCAGTAACGACTGTGCAGATTAGCAGTACTGATGCATGCCAACATCAGCTGTGTGCTGCTAGCGACGATCGTGCGTAGGAAGCAGTCACACACAACGGCTACGCGCGAACAACAAGCTGGTTACGGTAGCACCGCTGCAGAGCGATGATTGCGCAAACAGTAGGTCGGCTGCGGCAGTATCACTGCAAAGCGGTGGTCGTGTGCAAACAGCAGCCATGCATCATGGCCGCGCGAGAGCAACAGCCGCGCATCGTGGTCGCGCGAGAGCAGCAGCCGCGCATCGTGGCCGCGCGAGAGTAGCAGGCTGCGTCGCCTGCGGGCAGAGGCCGCACTTAAGCGACGTCCACACGCGGGCAGCAGCCGCGCATAGGCGGTGGCTGTCGCGCGCAGAAGCAGCTCGCTCGCAATAGTGGTGGTTGTCGCACGCATAGGCAATGGCTGCCGGCAGAGGCGATAGCACCTGCAAAGCAATTGCCTCCCATGACCACTACGGTGGCTGCGAGAAGAGGCAGCATCGCACCCTCCTGTAGAGGCGACGGCCGTATGCGCAAGGGGCGATGGCGTACAGAGGGTTTTCTTAAAGGACATTTGCCCTTTGAAAATATAGGAATTTCGAAGTTTCTCCTTTTATTTAATTTCCTTTAATGCTCTTCATAAATTAGATATTTTCCTATATATCTTTTTAATAGTTCTACCCTTTATGAATATTGTAATGTTGTTTATATCCTATCAATATAATTATAGTTTTACCCTTGTGAAATTGTAAAATTTAATCAATATCCTTAATTATAAAATTAATCAATATAATTTAACTTTAATTGAATTTGATCATTATGACTATTGATTTGATTTAGTTATGATCAAATTTAGAAAAAAATTAAATTTGGGTTTTGATTGAGTCAATTGGATTGATACTTAGTCCAATTATAAGCTTATCTAATTAAATAAGGTTGAATGGTATAATGGCTCATTGATGGTTTTCTCATATAGTTCATTGATTTCATGTGGTAATTAAAATTTAATTATTGTTCTTGAATATTTATTTGGTTATTCACATGTATATGTTTTCGATTATGAAATAATATTTTTATTTCACATAAAGACCTTTCATGATTTATGTATCATCATGATTACAGTATTATATAAGTTTTTTGTATGCTGATCAATGTTTAATAATTATTTTATTATTGAACTATTTCAGTATAAATTAGATTAAAAAACTTGATGAATATTATTTATAATTCATCTCCCTAAGTTTTATATGACCGGTAGCTGCCAAAGTAGCTTGAGATGTTAAACTTTTGAGATGTGAATTATAATAAAGGTCTTATTATTTATATGATATTTTAGACTGTATTTTATATTCTTGTATTGATCATGTACCCATTAAAGTGACCTGGACCAATAATTTATAAAATACATTATGGAATTGGTCCTAAATGATAAAAAAATAATATTTATAATGACACACACAATTGGAAGATTTAGATAATCCCAAAGGAGAATCTATTTCAAATAATTATGTGATAAGATAGGATAATACTGTCTTAGATATCCTTACAGTTTAGGATTGTATACTCACAGGTAGCAATCATATTCCACAAGGATGATATCAGTTCTCCGTAAATAATTTTGTGTGAACACTAAATATGTCAAAATTTCACCCAAAGGTGAAATAAAGATGATATCAATAGTTCAATATTTATTAAAAAACTTAAAGCATTACATTATATTCTTATAATGTCCATATATTTTATCTAGAATATATGGCTTGAGCATATGCAATTTGTATTGAGTGAGTTAGACCTTGATCAGATTAATTGAAAAGGAACACAGACTTAATTATTGGAAGTTCTGTGGAATAATTCATATAACTGATTGGGAAAGGTTTAAAAAACTCAATGTTATTATAATTGCTAATAATATTTAGACTTCAGTATAGTTTACAACTAACGCATAAGAATATTTATAGATCAATTTATATTTATTGATAAGTCATTGGGTGACACCTTAATAGAAGAATTGACTGAAGATAATAAATAGTCTTTGAGGAATTTAAGATAATGTCCTCAATATAGCTAATAAAGCTGTAAGCTCAAGAACATTAAGCATGACTGTAATTGAGTCATTTATCATAATTTATTATATTTCTTCTTAGTTTGACTCATTTAAAATTTAATTAAGAATAAATAAAACTTAAATGAGTCGACTAGTATATGTGTATAGAAAGAATCAAAATTAAGATAGAAAAGACTCAAAATATTTTGAGTACTTCTTAAGGAGTCGGTAATAATAAAAGGAAGTTAAAGCGTAAGACAACTGAGTTTATAAATACTACATAAATACATAAAGAAATTTTTTTACAATAAAGTACTACTTTTGTAGCAAGGAAAGTTATGTGAAGAACTAAATATTTAGATTGAAAGAAAATGTATAAGTCTGATCTTTGTATGGTTCAAATCAAATATTGTATAAATCATTTTCTAATACTTGGTGGATTAATTTTGATGCTTCAACAAATGTTACCAATAATAGAGATTCATTTTAATATAAAAATCCAAAAAAGAATGAAATATTCATCGTTATAGGGAATCATCTTAAAGCGAAAGCAATAATAGTTTATATTTATCGCCTATGTCTAGAGATGATTCATTTGATGGATCTGGAGGATACATGTTATGTTCTTATAATTCTGGGAATTTGAATTCTTTACCTAGAATTGTTAGAATATTATTTCTCTTTTGGCGGTTATAAACTTAATATGATTCAATAAATTAATAGTTTATACAGAATTAATATAAATCTTGAGTTTATAATGATCTTATATTAAAATAAAATATAGTAAACTCCTTGAGATTATGTTTATATTTGCGTGTCACTTTATGTTCTACCTTATTAAAGAGAGATATTTTATCATCTTAAAGATAACTTGTCTAGATATGATGATTATATATATATATATATATATATATATATATATATATATATATATATATATATATATATATATATATATATATATATATATAATATATATATTATGTGAAGTCTCAGGCTATTGTAATTCTTAAAGTATACATAAATGAGGTCGAAAGGTGATTAGATAGAAAAGTCAAGATTATCATATCTGAAATGGGTGATAAGTTTTAAGATATTTATAATGAACCCAATTATAGTTCTAGTTATTTTGATAGATTCTTGGAAAAGTATGGTATATGTATTCAATATGATTTACCAGATATATCATAACAGAATAGGATTGCTGAAAGATATCCATACTCTTATAGATATGATAGGAGCATAATAGATTATTCTTTGTATCCGAATATATCTTAAATAGGACAACTATATATATCTTAAATAGGATTCTTAATAAATAAATTCCTTCAACTTCTCTTGAGTTATGGATTGATAAGAAACCCAACTTAAGATATTTACATATTTGGGATTGTTTTGTAGAGATAATGATTTTCAATTCACATAAAATAAAATTAAATTTAATAACTATTTTTGGATATTTTATAGTTTATCAAGAAGGTTCAAATGGTATATTTCTTATTGCCCTAATCATAGTAGAGTAATGTAAGATTCCTATAAAATAGCGAATTAATGAGAGTGAAAATCTTGAAATTTAATTTTTGATATAAAAATATATAATTTGATACTTATTTTGTTACTCGAGAAATTATTGTTATTCAAATCATTAAATGATTTGATAAAGGCGAACAATAAAATAACATTACTAAACTCTCACATAATATTGATGTCGTTGTTAATAGTCTTGTAGAATAATCACAATTGGCAGTTTTAAGAATATCTTAAAGGAAAAGGAATTATGTCATTTATGATTATTATATGGTATATCTATAAGAATTATATTATAATATAGGAATCAAATGGATCACTCATCCCTCATTATTTTCACAAGTCATGAAAGGTAAAGATTTTGAAAAAGAAAATATAATGCAATGAAAGAAGATTTAAAATCAATAACCAGGATAGTGTTTGATGAATTCGTCGAATTGTCCAATAATTATAAAAGAGTGTTCTATAAATGTAATTTAAGGACAATATCGAATGATATAATGGTCAAACTTGTGATTAAATATTTTATTCATAAATAAAGTAATGACCATAATGAGACATTTATTTTTTAAATAAACTCATTAAGAATCGTCATGACATTGGTGACTCATTATGAGTTTGAGTTACACCATAAGGATGTGAAAATAAGTTTTCTAATTAAAGATTTAGCTTTAAATAAGTTATTCTAAATGATTCGTAGAAGAAATATAAAATTTGGTATGTAAATTTAAGAATCCATTTATGACCTTAAACAAGTTTCTAACAATGATATATAAACTTTCTTTTGATATCATTAATTTCTTCATGTTTAAAGAAAAATACTGTTGATCAGTATTTATACTTGAAGATCAGTGGGAGCAAGTTTATTATATTAGTCTTATACATGGATAATATTTTACATTGTCAATAATGTTCTTATTTATTATACTAAATCAAGAAATTTATTACTAAGAATTTAAGATGGTTGATATGCATGAGATATCTTATGTTATTAGTATTGAGGTATTCAGTTATAGATCTTAATGATTGTTTAGATAGTCTCAGAAAATATATATTAACCAAGTCTTGGAAAAGTTTAATATACAACTTTGCTCAGCAAATCACAAAGTAGAATTTTAGTCAAAATGGGTGCTTTAAAGTTACTTGAAAAGGATCAGATAAAAGAAATATTCTCTATATATGCATAGTTGGAAGTCTATGCTCAGCCAATAACAATACATATATCAATTTTGCAGTTAATATATTTTATAGATATTTAAGTTATCTAAAAATAAAAATATTAAAGGACTACAAAAAAAAGTAATAAGATATCTGGAAGGGACGATTCTATACTCATATGTATGAAAATATATCAGCTTGAAATTATAGTAATTTTCAAGTGTTGATTTTATAAATTACGTTGATAACAGTGACTCCACCTTATTATTTATATCTATATCAATCAGAGGGGTAATTTATTATTATATTATTAATAATGAAAGTTGATTTTGTGGCATGTTTTGAGGCCACTAATCAAATTTATGACTGCGAAATTTTTATCTTAGAACTTGGTATGGTCAGACTCAATTGTCAAGTCGTCGAAGATATTTTATATGACATGTCGTATCAATTTTCTTCTCTGAGAATGGCAAGTATGAGCATCTCTATGTATTATGGTATAAAGTACTTGATGGTTAGAGAAAATGAGTCCACAATTAATTACTAGAGTTTCACTATATTGATTGTTGATTCATTCACTTAGGACTTACAGCCTAAAGTATTTTTGAAAGAACTTGTTCTTGTAATTGGGTTTGTGAGAAACTCATAAAAGATATGGTGATGTATGTTTGAGTGGATACTATAATTGATATTTTACTTACGTACTTAAGTTATTTGTTTCTGTTATCCTATTCACAGTTATGTATATACATATTATGATTGAATGTGATAATAAAATTATCTTGACAAGACAAATTACAAGGATCATTTTAGACTGCATTAGGAAAGGCTAATGATGTTGTGATATATAGAAGAAAGTATGATATTTATGTCATGCAACCGTTATGACTCGCATTGCTAATCAGACTTAATATAGTATTATTGTATTTGTTGGACTTATTGACCTATTTTAAAATTCATGCGCGTGTAAATAATTTTTAAAAATTTCAGAATCCATAAATTTATTTTTAAATAAATGTTATTTATTTATTTTGATTTTGAATCTTTTTTGTATATTACCAAATTAATAGGTCAAGTAGGAGAATGCTAGATTATGTGGCCTATTTAATTAAGATATATTATGGATATGATTGGATTATGATTATGGTTATTGACCAATAGAAAGAAGTCCAATTAAAGTAAGATTATTTAGGGGATGCCCTTGATGGGAAAAACTCTCCTAATTACTTATCTTAAACCCTCTGCTCTCGCTTATAAATATACAAGACCTCCTAAGTACAATAAGGAGAACTGAAAGGGGATGAACGATTATGAGAGTGGCAGAAATACGTGATATAGTTGAGAGATTACATATCTTTTCTCCATCTTCCTTTGTCACGTGAACCAGTCAATTGAGAGATTATAGTTTCTCTCTCATATTATTGTGTTCCTAAATCCATCAATCAAAGTAGTCCTGTAAAGAATAGGAAGAGAGGAGAGGGTGAGTCTAGTTCTCCTTAGAGATTGACATTATTACAAATCTTAGGTCCGATGATGATGCGCTCGCAGATCAGATTAAAATTTTTTTGAATAGCAATATTAAATATATGCATCATAATAATCTTTTAGATTAATTATTATTTAATTTTATATTCTAATATTAATTCTTTTTTCTATTACAGATAATATATTATAGATTATATGTTAACAAGAGCATCAAATCTTTCTTTCTTTATCTTTTGACGAGAGAAACAGTAAATAAAACATTAATTGAAACTCGCGCTTCTCCCGTTAGTGCCCAAACAGAGTCATGGATGTCAGGTTTGTATTTTCTATGCGTGAGTTCACTATCTCGATTTCATTCTGAACTTATCAATTCCTACTTTTTGAAATGAAAACTTCACTACTAATTATTTCGTTGACAAAACAAGAACAATTAGATCCAGATAAAAATAAAGATTCAAGGAATTCATGCTTGGATGACTACTCTGTTTACTTACAGTAAACCCAGATTTAGATAGAGTACTTAGTGGGCTGTAAACGACTGTCAACCCAAATTCATTTCCCGCTTCGTCGCCAACTCATTCACTTTCATAATCGACTACACAAGCAAGCACGTATAAACTAATATATAAAGATGTAGTATTACCTCAATCCATCCATAATCAATTTGCTTCTTTTCGACAACACCTAGAATTGAACTGAACTTGCGCACTGTTGATTTGATTTCCCTTTTACCGCTTGCTTAACCGATATCATATTGTTGTTATCTTGGTCTTGGCTCTTTGACTCATTGCTTCTTCCTCCTTTAAATGAATCTTCTTAGACTCATTGCTTCTTCCTTGTAAATGAAAATTTCTTATCGATAGCAGAAGCATAAGCCGAATGAGATAGATAGAACTGATGCTGACACTTGGTCTTATGCCGTGTCAACAAATACTGACTGATCCTTGTTACACAGAGCTCGATTTCAATTGAACCTGACACTGATATTTAGTAACTCACTGTGGCCTAGTCAACTCATGAATGGAGGAAATTGGAACTCCAACTTATCGTAAGCCGCAGGACTTGTTGAAACTAACAAGCCAATCCAAATAATATATCCCGTCGCCACCACTCGAATTCAAAATTGAATATAATTCTTGTATCTAATCAAACCTAACTACCTTGAATGAAGAAATAAGGTCATTTATCTAAGTAAGATTTTGATAGGGTCAATAATGGGTCGACCTGGCTCACTCAGGCTCGTGCCAGGTCGACGGTCATGTCAGCATCTGAGGTGGAGTCGCTACCACTCCAGCTCGGCGTCCAGGTCGGCGGCGACGTTAGTATCCGAGGTGGAGGGGTCCGGACGCGGCACCATCCCAGCTCCCTCTCCACGCGCCATTAATGCTGCGTGGCACGCTATACCCTCATCCCATACTTTTGCACCGACTGGCCCGCCGTACGACTTGGCCATGCCCAAGGTGATGGCGGAGGTAAGGCCAAACGTATGGGCGACCTCCCCTCCGATAAGTACAAAATCCCCTTTTGGTAGCACCAAGAAGGGGGCTCTCTCCTCTCTAAAAAGAAAAAGAACTTGTCTCCTTTTTCCGAGAAAGCAACTAACTCGAATGTCAGAGGGGTCACGTTGGACACCCCCCACCTCCGACGAGGCCTTTGTGCAGGATCCACACTGCGGACGCTGAGTGGAGCAGGCGAGCAGACAACCAAGCCGATGCTAGGGCACTGACCTCCGAGGGACGGTCCCAACCCGACTTGGAGATCTCAATTCTGACTGACGCGGGTGAGCTTGCGCACTCGGCTGGAACTAGGTCGGTTGACATCTCAGCACGACCCCGAAAGTTTAACAACATTTTTGGTGCTAGAAGGAGGGCCAATGTTGCAAGAACACTCGACAAGTAACCCGAACTCTGAACACTCGGACGGATTCACCCATATCCTCCCACCGACCTTGCAGGCGACCGGACAAACCCGCTTTCCCGCGAAGGAGCCAAACATGGCGGCGCCTACACCGAATCGCTATTGGAGGTTGCTTCACGACCCGAGATTCACTCCTCCAGCACCAAACCCCAGGCCTCCTGTTGTTTCGACCAAGGCATTCCTCGGCCTCACTCAGCAGGTCCAAACATTAGCTGGGATGGTGCATACCATCGTCCCCTACATCCCCCAATCGGCACAAGTACTGTCGCACCAATGCCCGGATGCTCCTTGGCAGACGCTGCAATAGGGAGTACCTCAATCAACACTGACCCGAGAGGAGCATCCCGAAAATGAGGTACCACGCTGCCTCCCGAATGAAGTTATGGCCAAAATCCTGAACACCTCAGTAATTCAATCGGCGAGCCATTCCCGGAACGTCATACGAATACCCTCCGAGTCGGATGCCGCCTCCTCGGACTCAACCGACTTGGTGAGGGAACAACTTTGCCAAGTCAGTCAAAGGCTAGACGAGGTTCAAAGGGAGTTTGTCAAGTCAAAGGAGGAGGTCGGTGAGACCTCAAAAGGGGTTCCCTGTTTGTCCCCGAGATTCAAGATAAATCGATCCCACCCAGCTTTTGGCTCCCGATCCTGGAGCCCTATGATGGAAGCACTGACCCATCGGAGCACATCGCGACGTTTAGAGCTCAGATGGCTCTCTACAACACCTTTGACGCTTGGATGTGTCGCACCTCTCTGATGACCTTTAGGGGGCCAACTCGGATGTGGTACAATCGATTGAAGTCATCTTCAACTCATCCTTTGACTACCTCACCAAAGAATGCGAGCTCAACTTCATGGTGAGTTCCCGCCCAAGGCCGACGGCTACCTCACTACTCGGCCTCATGCAGGGAAGCAACGAACTACTCGCTCAATTTGTTGACAGATTTACGATAGAGGTCAGAAGGATGCCTGACGTACATTCTTCGCTAGCAATCCAAGCATTCCTAATGGGCCTCCATCCCTCCTGATTCTTTTGGTCTCTAATCAAGTGGCCGTCGTCAACAGTACCAGAGATGTTGCAATGGACAAATCAATATATGGCTGTCAAAACACTGGTGGCTAGAAAATGGGAGGATCATAAGAGGCCATGAAATGACAAACCCCAAGGACAACCCTCGGGAACCTCCAGAAGAAGGGATAGGCTAGAGCTACCCGCGCCCAGGCCTCTCCCGATCCCGCTCAACTCGACCTAGATGTAGGCTTTCCTCCAAATCTGAGACAAAGAACTCCTCAGGACCTCTAACCCAATCAGGACAAAGATCAGAGGACACGATAAAAGAAGGTACTATCATTTTCACCGTGACTACGGGCATGACACAGAGGAGTGCAACGACCTCAAGAACCAGATCGAGGACTTAATTCATTGAGGGCACCTTCATTGGTTTGTCCGAGACCGATAAGCACTTATCGACGAGGATCCTCACCGAGAAAGAGAATCCTTACCCTGATCAGAGTGGCCGATTGAAAAGCAAATAGACGTCATTGTCGATGGACCGACGTCCAGGGGGGGACAGTTCCTCGGCCAAGAAAGCTTATGCATGATCCGCAATGGAAAAAAGGCCAAGGAGCGACCGAGACCCCAAGATAACCTTTGGGTCGGGGAATGAGATGTACCCGGACTACGACGATGCCTTAGTAATCTCGGCCCAGGTCGCTAATGCCCGAGTCAAAAGAATCATGGCCACACAGGAAGTTCAGCTGACATTTTATACTTTTGACGCTTTTCAAAAACTCGGGCTGACTAACAAAGATTTGCTCCCTATGACATCGACGCTGATAGGATTCACTAGAGACTCGATCTCCCTTGCCAGAACGATGACCTTTCCGGTCACCATTGGAGAAGAGCCAAGTTCAAAGACATTGATGGTGTCGTTCATTGTGGTCACACTCCCCTCGGCATACAACGCTATCATCGGTAGGCCAACGCTCAACAAACTCAGAGTAGTTGTCTCAACATATCACCGAGTCATGAAATTTCCGACCAGAGCTGGGGTCGGAGAAGTAAGAAGCAATCCTCAGGAGTCAAGGTAGTGCACCTGATGGCAACAATGCTACTTAAGAAACTCAAAACCATGGCCCCTTCCCTCGACACCCGAGACACAGATAAAATGTTGCCAAAGCCCGAACCAGTAGAGAAAGTGGTCGAGGTCCTCCTTGACCCAAAGATCCCTGATAGAACCATCAAGGTCGGCTCGATGATTTCGGAGGAACAACGGGTCCAACTAGTGGAATTTCTTAGTAAAAACGCTGACATCTTCGCCTGGTCCCCAAAGGACATGCCTGACATTGATCCCGAAGTGGCTCAACACCATCTCAACATAGAACCCGCTGCCCAACTTGTGAAGCAATGACCAAGGAAGTTCGCCCTCGACCAACATAAAGCCATTGAGGAGGAAGTTGCCCACTTGCTGGAGGTAGGGCTCATCACCGATGTAAAGTATCTGAATTGGTTATCAAATGTTGTATTAGTTAAAAAATCTAATGGAACCTGGAGGATGTGCATTAATTACACCAGCCTCAATCGGGCTTGCCGGATTGCTACCCCCTCCCAAGGATCAACCATTTGGTCAACGTAACTTCAGGTTACGAGCTGCTCTCGTTCATAGATGCTTTCTCGGGTTATAATCAGATTCAGATTACACCAAAAGATCAGGAAAGCATGACCTTCATCACGCACCACGATACCTACTACTACAAGGCCATGCTATTCAGGCTAAAGAATGCCAGAGTAACCTACCAAAGGATGGTCAATCGGCTGTTCAAAAATCAAATCGGGGATAACATGAAAGTATATGTCGATAATATGATAGTAAAAAGTCAGGAAGCGACTACTCACTTCACAGATTTAGATGAGATGTTCCAAACGTTAAGGCAATACAAGATGTGACTTAACCCAACCAAGTGCGTATTCGGTGTCGGATCCGGGAAGTTCCTCAGGTTTGTCATCCACCAGAGAGGGATTGATGTGAACCCAGAAAAAGTAGATGTCATCCTCCAGATGCAATCTCCTCAAATAGTGAAAGATGTCCAGCGACTCACCAGAAGACTGGCAACACTAAGTCGATTTATCTCCTGAGCCGGAGATAAGAGTTTTCCCTTCTTCCGAGCCCTAAAGCGAGCAAAGGACTTCGAGTGGGGCCCCCAATATGAAGACTGCTGGTTACAAGTGCCCTGCAAGCCAATCACGTGAGTGATGGCACGTGTGACACACTATGTGATCTTTTTGCTTATGATTAATATTGACATATTCTCACATTATATTATCTGTAGTATATATACTATGATGTCCTTGGTTCTGTGCAATGGGAATCAGATCATGATAATATCACGATAATGAGATCGATTTACGTTTAAACACAGACCCTAAATAATTCCGATCATAAGTTACTCGAGAGGGACATTGAGATAACTGGACAGATTGATGTACTACATACTCGTCCATATGATTAAGGCGGCTGGTCTCATAGCCACTTGTGTGGAGACACTAAGGATGTAAGTATAAGTGCTCATTGGAGAATGAGTTCACTGATTGATCCTAATGTCAGGCAGCGATTCCATAGTCTTAGTTGTGTATCTGGTCCTTAGACTTAAGACACCAAGGATGCCTTGTATGAGTACTCCTTTCTTTGATGCCAGACTTACAGGTTTGAAAAGTTTCAGATCTGGTACAACTGGTTATCGGGATTGGTAGCCAACCTTACGAAGGCAATTGAGTGTCAATAGAGGATCATCCACTCTCGGTATCATGAGAGAAATATCTCATATGTTCTTGCTCAAATAAATCTCTGGCCAGGGTCATTCGGACTGAGAGAGAAAGAGTTCTCTGAGAGAATCTGATTAGAGCGAGACTATGATGGATTCTGTATGTGGCCTGACAGTACCATGACCAATATACGGTCTTTGGGATATTAGTTGGATGAGGGATTATAGATATACGATAACTATGGACAGACAGATCCGATGGATTTGATCCCCCCGTAATGTCTGGGGACTATGGCATAGTGGCATAGTACGTCCATAGTCGATGAGTCGAGTGAATTATTATGGGGATAATAATTCACTATATCAGAAGGAGTTCTGATACAAGTGACTCACTGGCAGCTCGATATCGGGCCTAGAGGGTCACACATATATAGTGGATGCTTCAGCGAATAGAGGATTGGATGAAGATCCAATTAGCCCCTATTCTCATTAGATGAGACCCTTTGCTGATGGGCTCCTTGATTAAGGCCCAATTAGAGGCCTAAGAAGATTATTAGATAGAGATCCAATAATGTAAGATTATTGGGTAATTAGATGGAGATCCAATACCTACTAAGGCAGGAGCTCTAGGATTTTTGGTGGCTTTTTATAAATAGGAGGGGAGACTTATGGTTGATAGGCTACAGCTCTAGCCACCACCTCCTCCTCCCTCCCTCTGTGCAAGAGTTGCAAGATCATATTGGAGGAGTTTCATTGCAAAGATCCATCGTGTGGATACCACTAGAGAGGAGGACGCTTGACCTCCTTCATCTTTTCCATCCAGATCTATAATATAGGAATATACAATCTCCCTAGGTAAAATCAATCTCTCACACATCGTGGTTTTATCGGTTTTTATATTTTTCTCACGATCCCAATATTTTGCACGACGATTTGATCTGTGTGGGAAACCAGTTTTTGTTTTGATTTTCACTACGCATGTGATGCACCCGCTGAGGTTTTCCAATAGTGGTATCAGAGCCAGGTTTTCAAGTGAAAGATTGGTTTTAAACTGTGTGTGATGAGATTGAATCACGTAGAATCATTCTACGCGTTCTTGTTGTGTTTTTACAGTGAAGGTGAAGAACGAGGAGGGGCGGCCAGCCACGGCCAGCCCCCAAACAGGGCCGGCGAGGCCATGGCCAAGGCCCCCTATAAGGGGGCGGTCGGCTGCAGCCAGGGCCAGCCCACAAGGGAGGCCGGCACCGCTTGCAAGGGTAACAGCCCGCAAGGGAAGCCGGCGCTGCTCGTAGGGGTAGCAGCCCGCAAGGGTGGCGTTTGCGGGCACGGTCGGCTGTGGCCATCCCGCAGGGGCAGCAGCCGCCCGCGGGAACACCCGCTTACACGCGACGCCTGCAAAGGGGGCCGACTGTAAGCCCTATCCCAGTTTAAAACCAGCGACGTCGGCCGCAGGGGTGGTCGCTCCTCGACAGGGTGGGTACCGGTAGGCAAGGGCAGCCGTCGCCTGCGTACAAGAGGGGTTAGGGCAGATGGGGCAAGAGGGGTTAGGGCATCCTTTTGAGAAAAGGACGATCCAGCCCCTTTAAATTTTAAAAATTTCAAGAACTCTCCTCGTGCATAGATTTTAAAAATGCCCTCAATAATTCTAAATATTTCGAGGACTGTCCTCTCATCTAGAATTACAAAAATACCCCTAATAATTCTAAAAATTCTAAGCATGTCCTGATTTTTAGAAAAATAATTAATTAAATAGTTTAATTAATTATTATATATATCTAGTAATCCTACATATGATGTGATGTACATGTGATGTATGATGTGGATGGATGGTCATGAGCCAAGTGTTGTGATGTGTGTAATTATGATTATTATTATTATTGGGGCCGGCGAGCCTACGTTTTTCTCGTTTATTATTAGGCCTGTATGCCTGTGATTATTTGTAATTACATGGAGAGGCACAACGGGAGCATGGAGGTTACAACGGGACCCACGATGCCGTGGCGGGAGATCACTACGCATGGTGATGTAACGATCCGACGGAACCGATGATGACAAGATCAACAATCACAGGGCATGGAGATGCGCCAATGCACACATGATCCTATTATGAGTGATTAGGCCTATTGGCTTGGGCTTAATTATATTAGGTGATGACTCATGATCATCTGGTGTGACTTGCATATGTGATGTGTTATACACCTACTAGATATATGTATATATATATTTGCATGCTATGTAGATATATATTAAATATGTATGTGTGTGACATGACATATAAGGAGACCGATTACAAAAACCCCTCCTAAGATAATATTAAGTCGGTAAGAGTGAGGCAATAAGATTGACCCATGTGACCTTCCATCGTTATAGGAAGAAATTAAATCATGACATAGGTTGAGTTGATCGAGTCCCTCGAGGTTCACCTATCTACGTGATCGAGATTTTACCTACGACATAGAGATGTCACCGGTGACCTGAGGACATGGTATGCTTGGTCAAGTCCCTCGAGGGCATATCATCGAATCAGACTCATCTTGTAACGATGGTGATAACTTAACTGAATGTCATAGTTGGTCGAGTCTCTCGAGACTACAATGATTCAGAGGTCGAACATGACAAGAATCATAAGGAGTTGTGATTGGCAACAGTTGCCTACCTTTTGGGCTTAGTGTAAATGGTCGAGTCCCTCGAGGTTGCACTAAGATACCAATTGGATCCTGATCCTCCCTAGGAGTCTGTCAGAGACTTTCGTCTCACGTGTCTAGGGTGTCGCGTGATTTTCTTAGAAAATAGTGAGAGTACATTAAGATAGAAGTCTATATCTTAATTAATATTTTCTACAAAATCTGTATGTTATTTATTTTTTGCTATATCTTATTTTACCAGAAACATATCACTTACAAACCCTCTACATGGCATACTTGATGCCAACTGCCTCACTAGTCCAAACTATACAGATTGGCTCCGTAATTTGAGAATTATTCTCACGGTGGAGAAAATCATATATGTCCTTAACATGATTATGCCCACGCTGGAGGAAAGGATAAGTGAGGATGAGATTGCTCGCTTTGTGAAGTATATAGATAGTCTTAAAGGATAACCTGTGTATTGATCTTATACTTCAGTCTCTATCAAATTCCTTTTCATAGTTCATTATTAACTTTAATATGAACAATTTTGAGGTGACTCTCCCTGAGCTCCTCAATATGTTGAGGGAAGCTGAGAGTGTCATCAAGAAAGAGAAGCCAGTTAGTTCTCTATATTGGTGAGACCAAAAAAAAAAGGAAGGCCAGTAAGATCCTTAAGAAAGGGAAGGACAAAGAATGATCAGGTAAGGCAAAGGTTACAAAGTGAGACCCAGCAAAAAATAAAGGACAGTGCTTCCACTATGGCCAAGACGGACATTAGAAGAGGAACTGTAAGGACTACCTTGCAGAGATAGCGAGACAGAAGCTTGGAGAAGCTTCAGGTATATTTATGATCAGTCTCCACTTGTTAGATTTTCATGATAACACATGGGTATTGGATACCAGGAGTGTTTATAATATCTGTAATTTATTGCATTTTCTGGCAAGACCTAGGAGATTAGCTAGAGGTGAGATGAACCTCAAGATGGGTAATAGAGCAAGAGTTACTGTAGTTGATGTTGGAAAGGTCACCCTACATCTGCCTGGTGGAGCTATTATTGTATTAGATGCATGCTATTTTATTCCCTCTATTATCAAAAATATTATTTCTATCTCTTGTTTGATAATTAATGGATATAAATTAGTTTTTGAGAATAATAGTTGTTCAATAATTATGGATGATGAGATCATCACTAGAGGGACCCTTATAAATGGCTTATATATGTTAGACACTTCTCCACATATGATGAATATAAATATGTCTAAGAGGAAAAGAGATGAGGTGAATAATGCATACCTATGACATTGTAGGCTAGGTCATATACATGAGGGAAGGATTCAAAAGTTGCTGAAAGATGGATACTTAGATCCATTTGACTATGAGACATATGCAACTTGCGAACCTTGATTTCGTGGGAAGATGCCAATTCTCCTTTTAGTGGAACTGGAGAGAGAGCCACCGAGTTATTGGGACTCATACATAGTGATGTATGTGGTCCCATGTCGACTCAGGCTATAGGTGGTTACTCATACTTCATTAGATTCGTTGATGATTTCTCTAGGTATGGACACATGTGTTTAATGAAGTACAAATATGAGGCATTAAGGCATAGTTAGCCATTTCTTTTTTGGATTGGTCTTCATCCTCCAAGGAACTTGAATCATCCCAAGTGGCCGAGAGTGCTTTCTTTTTTAGCACTGGTTTCTTCTTCATCCCGATTTTTTGCATTCATAGGAAATGATGTTGTCTTTCTTTGGTTCCTTTATGGTTTTATAGTTTTTGTTCCTTTTTATAAATTTCTTAAATTTTCTTGATAGAAGAGCAATGTCATGGTCCTCATCACTCGAGGTTTCACTCGATGAGTCATTCGTTGTTCAAAGTACTAAATCCTTCCGGTTCTTTGGAAGGGGTTCATCAATCTCATTATAAGCTTTACAGTTTAGTTTATAAGTCATACGAGAGCCCATCAGTTCTTCAAGAGGCAGGTTATTCAAATCTTTGGCCTCTTGAATAATAGTTACTTTAGGATCCCAATTTTTAGGCAGAGATCGTAAAATCTTACTCACAAGTTCAAAATTCGAAAAATATTTTTCAAGTGCTTTAGGTCCATTGATGACATCCGTGAAACGGGTGTACTTGTCTCCAATAGACTCACTTGGTTTCATTCGAAACAACTCATAATTATGAACTAGAATATTTATTTTTGATTCTTTTACTCTACTAGTCCACTCATGTGTGATTTCTAGTATGTGCCAAATATCGAAACCCGATTCGCAATCAGAAACATAATTAAACTCATTTTTATCAAGTGCACAAAACAATGCATTCATAACCTTTGCATTTAGAAATAAATTCTTCTTTTCTAAATCATTTAACTCGTTCAATGGTTTGGAAGATTTTTCAAATCCACTCTCAACTATATTCCATAAATCAAAGTCCAAAGAGATAAGGAAAATATGCATCAGTGTTTTCCAATATGTGTAATCATCCCATTGAACATGGGTGGACGTGAAATAGAATATCCCTCATTCATGCCAAAACAAGTCATTTACTCAAGTGGGTGTTAATCTAAAGAGTAAGAACCTTGCTCTGATATCAATTGTTAGGATCAATTGGCACTAGGGGGGGGGGGTTGAATTAGTGCAAGTATAAATATTCAGTTTCGATGATATCTTTTTGATTAAAATAATATAGGGAAACCGAAGCTTTTTGTTCTTAGTGAAATGATTGAGTGAATAAAGAAAAGTTACTAAGTAGATAGTTAAACTGGAAAGCTAAGCAACGTTTAAAGTAAAGAACTTATCGTGAAAACTTTGTTTTCTTAAAAGTTGAGTTAAATAGGAAGCTTTAATACAAGAAATATGTAATCGATGAAAGCAAAGAACCACTCACAATTTTTATAGTGGTTCGGCACCAACGGCCTACGTCCACTCCCTAGTCCTCCTTCTTGAGGCACACCGGTGTCGACTACCAATCTTCTATGGGTGAAGATCAAACCCTTACACTTCCTTACAAGGGAGACTTAAGAAAAATTTCTATCTCTAACCTTTCTCCCTTCCCTTTTCTTTTCTTATAAATCACTCATAAATTTTTCATAAAATTTAATTGCTCAAAAGAGTTGTAGCGAATACAAGAATACTTGGGATATTGATCCTAACAATTAGTATCAGAGCCACGTTTTTCTTATTTGATTTAACACCCAAAAGAATGACTCTTTTTGGCTTTCAAGAAGGTTTTTCTATCGTTCACCCTCCCATATTCAATGGGACGGACTACACTTATTGGAAAACTCGGATGAGAGTTTTATTGCTTTCTTTTTTAGACCTTGATTTATGGACTATTATTAAAAATGGATTCGAAAAGTCTTCTCTTCCAATAAATGATTGAAATGATTTGGAGAAGAAGACTTTCTCTTTAAATGCCAAGGCTATGAATGCTTTGTTTTGTGCCTTAGATAAAATTGAATTTGATCGGGTTTCTTGTTGTGATTCGGCTTTTGAAATTTGGCTTACATTAGAATTGACACATAACAACACACTTAATTTAAATGACTCATTAAATGAAATGTCACACAAAAATGAACATGAAGAACACTTTCCAAAGAACATCAAAGATTGTGAACTAAGAATAACATATGACTCCTTGAGTGATGAGAATCTTGGACATAAAATTTTGACAAATGAACCAGAAAAATTAATAAACTTAAACCTTAAAAATAATCTAAAGATGGACAAAACCTCTTGGATGAACACAAAAAGTCGAGGTGCTCCAAAGATGAAAAACACGAACAAGAAGAAGTGGAAGATCTCGCGCTCGTGGCCAACCACGATGAGGTAAGTAACCACCCCGGAAGCTCTTTTACTTTTAATGAGTTATTACTTTCTTTTCATTAGCTTTGTGATGAATTTAGAAAGATTAACAAATCTTATAAATTACTTAAGGAAGAGCATGCATCATTAGTTAGTAAACTTAATGAAATGCATGAAGTAGCACCATTACACAATACATGTACCAAACATAAAACCTTGCATGATATTTTACCATCACACAATTTTTGCTCTAAATGTGAAATGCTAGATGATGTTAAAAAGGAAAATATCATGCTTATTAAACAAATATTAGAAAATTTTGAAATAGGAAATAAATCCCTAAATATAATCCTTGGTAATAAGGATCATATTAATAGAAGAACCGATATAAGCTTTATTGGTAATATTCAACAGGAGCCAACCATGTTTGTGAAAGGACCTACATTAAATTTACCACTGAAAAATAAATATAATTTTTGTGGTAGAATAGGACATAAAGTCTACAAATGTCCATTTAAAAATTATAGTCCACATAAATTAATTGGGGTTCCTAAATGAACCTTAAACAACTTTAAGCCATTAGAGAAAATGGGAAGAACATACCATGAAGGACCCAAACTCAAATGGGTACCTAAATCAAAACCTCTCATAATATAAAGTTACATCCTAACAATGTTAGAAGCACTAAGTAATGTTTTGAAAGTAGATGCTCAATGCACATGACTTGAGATCTAATACTCTTTCAAAGCTTACTAGCCTAAGCAAATAATAAGAAAAATTATTCAAAATAAAATTATTGGTAATAAATCATAAGGATGATTCGTTGTTATAATTAATCTTGATTGCTTTCAATGATGCATAATCTTTGCATAGCTAGAGCATGATAAAATTAGAAAGAAGAAAGTTTAGCTATCTTAAATAAAGTCATATATATGAAAGAAAGATTTTGATGATGATTAATGTATTGATTTATGTGCCTAATTTTTTTTTTTGGTAAGTAAAGATAATGTATTTTGTAAAAGATTTGTACAAAGAAGCTTTGTCTACACAAGCCATAGACTAAAGCCTGAAGTCTCTTAATGTAGTCGAGAAGATTGCACCCCACCTAAAGAAGGTGAAATGGGCACGCTTCATCAAACTCATCTCCAAGAGTAGCACAAGGAAGTTAATAAATAATAAAATGAAATAGCTAGACTGTTCTGGACTACTTGTGGATACATCACAAAATATAAGCTTTGCCCCATATAATACATTACAATCTTCATCATTATTCGAGTGATTCTTGACGAATGGAAAAATTGAATCTTGTGAAAATCTCTTTCTCTCTTCTTGTTAGGTGCTCTGTATTCAATTCTTGCTCCATACATGATCGTGAGTCCTGAAGAATCTCTATCAGAATTTGAGCTTTGTTCATGTTGTGACACTCAAAAATTCTGCCATACATCTCCTTCCAAATCCACCAAATAGTACATCTGAATATAATTCTTGCTAGTTGTGTAAGAGGTCCCTTTCTTGAGAAGCTTTGCATAAGCATTTCTAATTCATGATGCAAGTTTGGCCATGGTAGCCTTTGAAGATCAAATCGCTTCAATATCTCCTTCCATATCCAAGATGAATAATCACAAGCAAAGTAGAAATGGTCAACACTTTCTTCCTTTTGCATACACAAAGAACACCGATTTACAATATAAATACCTCTTCGCTGCATATTGTCTATCGTAGGAAGTTTGCCGAGAAGGGCCTGCCATGTACACAAGGAATGTCGCTGTGAGCATGGACTATCCCATGTCCAACTACTTGGGATCCACTTGTTGTTTCGTCGTCTAATTTGGTTCCATGCAGATGTAGCACTAAATTTACCATTATCATGAAGCCAAATAAGCATATAGGAAGAGTTATTCTTGATTGGAATAGCCCTAATAGTCGGCTAAAGTAATAACATGTCAGGAGAGGTAGGGTTGGGAAGACACCATGTACCATTGTTAATGAATTCAGAAACCATCCAGTCTTTGGGAGCCCCCAGATCCTGTGTCGTACTCTATCACCAAATATTTGAAATATACTTTTCCCATTCACCCAAGGATCATACCACAAATTAATATTGGTTCCAAAAGAAATCACATAAGAAATATTGTTACGTAGCCATCGCCTTGCCTTCAGAATTCCTTTCCAAGCAGCAGAATGAGATGTTTTTGCAAATGCTTCCCAGATTGATTCCTTGGTTAGGTACCTAGCAAAAACAAATTGTGAACATAAGGAAGACTTGTTTTGTAAAATATCTCATAATTGCTTTACCATACAAGCTTTATTCCAATCTCTAATATGTTGAAGATTCAGCCCCCCTTCATCCTTCGGTTTGCAAATGTTGTCCCAATTCACCATGTGCATTGCCTTACCATCTATGTCATTCCAAAAGAAGTTCATAAGTAATTTATCAATATCATGGAGAAGCCCGACAGGTAGAAGGAATGCATGAGACCAATAAATAGAATAAGAGATCCACACAGATCAAATAAGTTCAAGTCGTCCAGCTTTAGAAAGAAGCCTATTTTTCCAAGAGGAAATTCTGTTCTTAATTTTTTGTAGGATAGGCTAACAGGAGACTTTGTTGATTCCAGTGGATATAAGTGGGAGACCCAAGTAAGGAACCGGCAAATTTCCTTCAGCTACTCCCAATGTTTGAGCAATATAATCCTTATTGTCAATGCAAGCACCCACATATACTTTGCTCTTTGCATGGTTTAGCTTAAGACCAGAAACTTTACCAAATTCATTAAGAATATCTGCCAGATTACTCACAGAAACTGGATCATCTCGAAGGAAGATAATAAGGTCATCAGCAAATGTTATGTGAGAGATATAAACAGAACCATAATGTGGTACCTTAATTTTGCCATTGGAAATAACCTCTTCTAACATACAACTGAGCCCTTCCATTGCAATGGTAAAAAGATAAGGAGATAGCGGATCGCCTTGCCGAATGTCATTCTTACTCCCGAAGAAGCCAATAGGTGAACCATTAAAGAGAATAAAAAATTTTGGAGTTTCCAAGCAACATTGAATCCATTTAACCCAATGCTGAGGGAAGCCCATATTATGGAGCATCATGTAAATAAAATGCCTATTGACTGAGTCAAAGGCCTTTCGTAAATCAGCTTTAAAATAGATCTCTTTCCCTCTTGTTTTTGAATGTAGATCCTTAACCAAATTATTAGCAAGCAGGACATTATGATGGATACTCCTCCCTTTAAGAAAAGCAGTCTAATTAGGACTAATGACCTTATTCATGACCTTTTGTAGTCTATCTGCCAGCAACTTAGAGATAATCTTATAAATAAAGTTGCACAGTGAAATAGGATGGTAGTTCTCCAATGAATCAGCTCCATCATTTTTAGGCACTAAAGAAATAAAAGTGCAATTCATTTATTTAAGAATATGACCTGAGGAGAAAAAATGTCGACAAGCTTTTATGACATCGTTGCCTACAATAGCCCATGCAATTTGATAAAACTCAGCTGGAAATCCGTCTGGACCAGGGCTTTTGTGCTTCGGGGACTTAAAAACAACTTTCACAATTTCATCATCCGTTATTGGGGCATTAAGATGAGAGAGGGCTTCAGAATCAAGTCGTCTTGTAGGCCCAACATGAATACTATTAGGCTGCTGTTCCTGATTGAGTAAGGAATAAAAAAATTGCTTGGTGTAATTTTTAACCTCATCCAAATCCTCAATGAGATTACCATCTATACCTTTGCATTTTTTGATGCGATTAGTAGCCCTTCTGGTAGCAATAGCAGCATAGAAAAACTTCGTATTAGAATCCCCTAGAGTAAGCTAATGCTGTCGTGACTTCTGTTTCAAAAAGCATTCCTCCTGCTTCAAAGCTTGCATAAGGTTATTTCTAGCAGCAGCCTCTTTGTATATAAGATTCGCATCCAGAGGTTGAAGATTTAGCTCGCTTTGCACAGCCATAAGTTCTTTCTTGCATAACTGAACCCTGTCGGTGATATTTCCAAATGTAGTTGAATTCCACTTCTTAAGTGCTGCTTTACATGCTTTTAGTTTTTGACATAGGATGTAAGGGGAGAACCAAATACATTAATGTCCCAAGCTGACTTAATAACTTCGAGGAACTTAGGGTGAGAACTCCACATATTAAAAAATCTAAAAGGTTTCTTGACTCTAGGTAGTGCTTTATCTGCATGTATATGCATAATATAGTGATCCGAAAATAACTTAGCACCGTACTCAAGATGTGAATCTGGGAAAACTGCTAACCATTCCTAATTAATCAAACATCTGTCAAGTCGAGCCATAATTTTTCTTTCAGCAGTATTTTGATTGTTCCATGAGAACCAATCACCTACAGATTTCATGTCAGTCAATGCAGCAGTATCTATACAATCATTAAAATGTTGAAGCTGACATTCGGATAGCACTCTACCCCCCACTTTCTCATTTGTGTATCTGACAGTATTAAAGTCACCGAGAACAACCCAAGGTACTGTAGGATAACTATTTGCAATGCTAACCAGATCATGCCATAGAGCATTCCTGTCAGACATACTGTTAGATGCATAAATACCGGTAATATTGAATTGACATCCAGTCTATTTATCCTCTGCCTTAAGATGAATGAATTGATTAGTAGCAGAAATAAATCAAGCAGTAACAAGGTTAGGATGCCATAAGACCCAAACTCGACCATAAGTATCCTGAGAATCATTAGTAAAAAGTTCTGCCTCAGGCCATATTAAATTCTTCTGAACTCGAACACGATGAGTTTTAATTTTTGTTTCCACAAGAATCACCATATCACATGCAGCAGATCGGATTATTCTATTGAGCTCCCGACATTTCTCAGTCTTATTAAGTCCACGAACATTCCAACAGCTTATTTTCATTAATACTAGATAAAAGGAAGAGCATGCGATTTTGGGAGGACACTACCATCCTTTTTCTTATCCTTTGATTTTGCATGGTCCTCTCGCATAATATCTTTACCCTTTAATCCTTTATTCCTATATTTATCCACCTCATCCACCGCTTGCAAATGTTTAAATTTTTGCGTACCTTGAGGCAAGGAGTCCTGAATAGCGGGATGTGTCGAAGAGCGATGAGTTTGGTGAGTTGCAATGTCTTGGTTCCCAAGAGGATGTTGAAATGAAATTTCCTGATTATCTGAAGGAATGATTCGTGAAGGCGAGGTTGTTATTGGGGAGTGAGAACCTTGGGAAGCTCCTGCAGTGAAAGTCTATGATATAATAGGAAAAGATGGAAGTCCTGACTTGTCTTTCTCTTGTTCGTGTCGCTGCCCCAACGAGAGTCAGTGTTCATTCATCTTCTCCGCCATCATCACTGTTGGCACTGGAGTATCAGTGCTTGGATTAGTGGTAGTGACCCCATTCTGTGGCTCTTGGCGTGGTCGGTAGACCTATGTGATTTTTTTGTGAAGGCTGTTGGTAGGCACCATTTACATGTCCAAAAGATAGACAAACCTTGCATCGTTGTGGCTTCCAAGAATATGAGACTTTCACCTTTCGGGTGCTCCCATCAAGATCACAGTAAGAAACATCATTCGGTAGTTCCTCATCAGAAGAAACCATTACACAAGCTCTGGCAAAGGTCAATCTCGTTTGCGAAGCTGTTGCCTTATCAATATACAATGGCTGTCCCAGGGTGCTGCAAAGCTTTGCAATAAAACGACGACCCTAGAGATGTAGTGGAAGTCCGTGGAAAGAAACCCATATTGGGATAGACTGTAGACTGTCTAACTTCAATCTCACATCAGGTGCCCAGCGTCGTAGTATCATTGGATGACCACGGATAGTCCAAAATCCTTCAAGGACCCGTTGTAAATCTTCTTCAGAATAAAGCCTGCATACAAAGAATCCGGTCTCCAACATATGAAGATCAAATGTTGATATTCCCCATCGAGTTCTGATGTATGAGGATAATGGGAAAAAAGATGTTCTTAGTGCAACAACGTAGCCCACAATTGCCATGGACCATGTCTCAATTAGTTCGTCAGAATCAATAGCCTCATACACAACAATCTTCTGATCAGCCTATACTTCTGGAGCAAAAAAGTCCAGTTGAAGATCCAGACTACCCACTGGAGCCTTGAAGAGGCTACTCCAAGGCCGAGGATCTCGGGAAATAGGAGCTGGAGGTCGTGATCTAGATCGTGAACGACCTCAGGCCTGGTTCATTGAAGGAGCATCCCGTCGAGAAGAAGAAATCAGCGGTGGAACATCCTGGTGTGAAACCGGCCTAAGCTGTTGTGGAGGAACCAGCAGCTGTTGGAGAGGAGCAACCCCCTCCCGCTGTGAAGTAACCAGAGGCTGAGGAGCAACCCTCTCCCGCTGTGACTGCTGGAGAGGGGCGTTCTGGTGTGAAGCAACCAGCGCAGGCCGCTGGGAAGAAGCCAGCAGAGGAGCATCCCGCTGGAACAGAGGATGCGAAGCAGAGTGCCGCGTCCGGCCGCTCGCATCCATGGCGTCGCTCGCCCTAGAGACCGCCAGCCGCCTAGGGGAGAGGAAGCCACCACCCTGCCCACTCTAAGGTCGTAGCCGTCGCCCCTTCCACGCCGATTGCAGAAGCAGCCGTCGCCCTTTCCATGCTGGAGTTACCACAGGATCGCAGAGCGGCAGTGAACCTAGCCCCAATCGCAGCGCAGCTTCCATCGTTTCTCGCCCTAGAGTCCGTCCCGCGCCTAGGGGAGAAGAGCCGCCGCCCTTCCACGCCTGAAATCGCCGATTCCCGGCCTGGAATCACTGATCGCAGGAGCGACCGCCGGCCTTCCACGCTTGTATTCGCCGTGGAGCGATCGTAGAGGAGAAATCGCCCAAGGGAGCAATCGCCCTCCGCTGCCCAGCGCCGATCGCAAGCGCAAGCCCAAGCAGAGCAGAGCACTCACGCACGCACGCAAGGGGACGCAGGCCCATTCCCCCCATTCCCAAGCAGATTCGTGCTCTCTCCTCCGCTTGTACAATACGTTATTGGTCAACACTTTCTCCCTAAATTTATGTACATTGCCTTGAGATTAGAATTTGAACTTAAAGGTCATATATAAAATCATTTTTCTTTAAAGGAAAAACTTCTTGATAACATGATAGAATTTTCTAACATATAAAAATCATTGGATTTAAAATGAATCGAAGCTTTTGTTTGAAAATATTTTATTGCAATGATCTTCGTGAAATTTTGTTTTGGGACTTTAAATGACATTGAACTCTAGAAATAAATTTCAAAAGAAGGACAATTATTCATGAAAGAACTTTTTATCTCACGAATCCTTCAACAAGATAAAATGATACATTTATTATTGAATATCTTTAACTATAAAAATGAATTAGAAAACTTTAGCTATTTTCTTTTGGAAAACAATCTATGTCGACTTTATTAAAATTTTCCAAAAAAAATAATTTTTGATGATGATTTTGGATAAGTTTACAAATGATTTTGTTTTAAAATGAGATTGATGAATCTATCTAAAGTTATTGATATTTTGATGATTTTATTATAATCTTGACAAGTTGAAAAAAAATTATACTTTAAAATCCTTATATAAATTTGTTCGAAGAAAGTCATATGAATGAATCATAATTTGTCTCTTTGGATCTATTACTTGAAAATCTTCTTATGAACCATATTCTTGAAAACTTGAAGTTTCATATACATAAATCAAGATCTTCTAATTTTTCTTCCTCGAAATTAACTCATGATCTTGATATCTACAATATGATATCTTTATGAATAAAAACTCTTATTTGATCTCTTAAGATTCTATTTTATCATCTAAAAGGAGATTTATTAAATTAAATCATGTCTTTAATATTCATAAATCTATTTTGATATCCATATCTATCTTGACATGATTTATTTTAAAAATTCATGAGTGACATAACATATCACCAAAAGTAGTATTTCTTAAATTTGTGATAAGTTAAAAATTATATGAAATTTATTTTATTATGAACAATTTCCTTGATGCTTTGACTTTATCCTTTAGGGAATCATGTTTAAATCTCTACGATTTTCACTTTTTAATAAAAAAAAATTTATGATCTTAACAATTATAATTAAAATTTTTATCAAGATCATTCTTCTATTTTATTAAAAAGATTTATCTTGGATGAATTAAGATAAACCCCTAAGACTCATTGTTATTATTTACAAAAGGGGAGAAAGAAACTTATTAAATAAAATCATGTCTTTTGATATTCAAAAATTTGATTTTATCTTTAATGATATGATCTTCTACTTCTTAGCGTAATTTGAATATGGATGTTAAGAAGAAATTATGTAATCATATTTCTTTTTAATATTAACAAAGGAGGAGATAAAATTATCAATATGATTGGAAGCAAATTGGATATGATAACCTTGAATGAGAAACAATATGCTTAGAAGAAAATTTAGAATTTTCTAAATATATGTGAAATGCATATTTCATAATTTGAGCTTAATGTATTATCATATTTTCCTTTGGATTTTATAAATTACACTTCTTATCAAAATATGCATGCAAAATTCTTGATTAACAATTTAAGCTATCATGTTTTCTTTTGAAATTTTTTATGCTTATTACCAAAATATAAATGAAAGGTGATCTACAAAAATACATGATTTGCTATTTATGTTAGAAAATCACACAATTTAAATGCGTGAGTGGCTCTTAATGCTTCTTGGATTTCTTAGATTTTTGAGGTCACTTTGGAAATCACTCTAGTTAAAATGGACATAAGAAGAGGCTTCAAATTTTTGTGATAAGATAGTTTTAAAAGATTATTCTTGTTTCATGAATCTTGATGAATGTTTACAAAGGAAAATATATATAACATAAACTTTTATGATGCTTGAAATAAGTCTTTGATATTAAATCTTTAATGAATTACTTGATGTGCTACTCTTAATGTAAATGAATTAAATTGCATTGGTAGATATCAATTCTTGGATTTTAAAATTTACATCTAAAAGATTAAGCCCTATTTTTATGATATAATGTCTCTCACCCCACTCCCTTGTTTCTTATTTATTATTCAAAGAAAGGGAAGAAAATTCTTTCATAAGAAAATTATCAAGGGGGAGCAAAATTTGTTTGCTTGCATGATGCAACTTGCTAGCTTGAATATTACAAAGGAAGCAAAAATTTGCTAACTTACACTTCTCAAAAGAGAAGAAATAACTCACTAGCTTTATTTGCTATATTTTCTTGAAATTTATATAAGATGGATTTGTTGAGCTCATATTCAAAATTTTTAAAATCTTATATCTACAAGATTGAGGTTGAGAGTTAAAAATGCTAAATCATGAAAATATATAAATTGATAATCTAGATTTCATGATATTAAGCCTTTTGTGATAATGTTTTTTAAAGTATTCTCATGTTTTTATCTTATTATTTAAAAAGATAAAAAGGGGAGAAAATTTACATGATGTTACCTCCTTACAAATTTATTTACTACCCTTGCTTGAAATTACATGAGATGTTTTTAAATGCATGAGTAGCTCCTAAATTCTTGAATCTTCTTGAATATCTTGGATCCTGGAGCTTATTTTCAAAATTTATCTCTACAAATTAAAAGCTATACATAATGATGTTTTATAACCCCTCTCTTATTTTCTTTCCTTCTTGTTCATAAGAGAAAGAAAATTCTTTATGACTCAGGTAGTATTTTTACAAAGAAGGAACAAAAACTCAGGTGCCTTAAAATTCTAAGCCCTATATTTCATCTTTTTGTTGATGACAAAAGGAGAGAAATATATATTGATAACACATGATATTAATGATATACATTGATATGGATATGGATTAATATATCTTGGATATGGATATGAGGGCACAATTCCTTTTTACTCATCATTTGATATATTGGATATGCAAATTTGGGTTGAAATTTACATAGAATTTTGATTGCTTGAATCTAAGGGTGTGTGATTCTCTTAAATTTAAGTGGTATAAATTTAGGGGGAGTTAAGATTAACTCTTGTCATCAATTAATTGTCATCATCAAAAAGGGGGAAATTATTGAATCTTAGATTTTGATGATGAAATCAATTGATGGGTTATTGATCTAATATGGATTATTAGAAGTTGATTGATGCAGGATTAACTACGACAGAGAGAATGTGACAATTAGGTTTGGCTAGAGTCAAGTTCATGCATTAGGCTGGGGTTTAGACGGTGCAGTTGGGAACTCGCCAGGAGTGCGTCGGAAGCTTGCCGAGGGTATCAGGAGCTTGCTTGGATGGCACAAGGGAGTTCGCAAAAAGAAGACCGAGACTCGTCGGAAGATTGTTGGGGATAGCCGAAAGGCTTCCGGGAGTTGGGAAGGTCTTGAAGTGGACTTGTGGCTATTATGATTGAAATTAATTAAGTCATAGTTAGCATCATGCAGGATTAACCATGATGAGAGAAGGAGTTATAGATCAGACATGGACCCAGGATCAAGCTTAGGCATCGGGCCAAGGATTGGACGATGCGGTGGGAGCTCACCGGTAGTTTGCTAGGAGATTTGCCAAAGGGATCGGGAAGCTCGCTAGGCACATGCCGGGAGATCGCTGGAGGAAGATCGTGAAACTCGTCGCTGGATATTTCAAAGGTTGCCAGAATGTGAAAGTGAGGTCAATAAGCTTAATGGTTATACTTGATTGTAATATTTAAGTTATAGTTAAGAGTGAGTCCAATTTAAGTGTGATTTAAAAATCAACCAAAGAGGCAACCAGGTCCACTATGGGATTTGATTGAGCTTAGGTTGAGCTCAAATAGTTGACAAAAGAATTGGTCAACATCAGGTTCAAACCAGAATTTGGAAAATGGAGAGAACAACTTTTATGGAGATTTTGGTGGGTTGTGCCACCGTACCCAGGATTCCGGGCGACTGTCAGTGGTTGAGCCGCCCAAGCTGGGCAGCTGAACCACCCATACCCAAGAATCTAGGCACTTTCGGCGGTTGACCTGCCCAAGTTAGTGGGTGAACCACCCGTACTTGGATTTTTCTGATACGTTAGCGCAACATCGCACAAAGTTTATGACTAGCATATTTTTTCATTTTACCATGCTCGTAGAACTTCCCATGGGCAAATTCATCGGGAATGGCCAGTATTTTGAATTTCCAAGACGGTGCACGAAAAACCAATCGAAACATGACTGTGCTCATACGACTTCCCATGGGCTAATACGTCGGGAAAGTTTATGACCGATCGAAAAATCGTGCTCATTTCCGAGATGGTACACGAAAAACCGATCAAAACTCAACTCAGCGCGTGACTTCGTACAAAGTTTATGACCGTCCCATTTTTTCGCGAAACTATGCTCGTACGACATCCCATGAGCTAATACGTCGGGAATAGCTAGTATTTTGAATTTTCAAGACGGTGCACGAAAAACCGATCGAAACTCGACTCTGCGCATGACTTTGTGCAATCTTTATGACCTTCACATTTTTTCGTGAAACCATGTTCGTACGACTTCCTTTGGGCCAATACGTCGGGAATGGCCAATATTTTGAATATTTGAGATGGTAAATGAAAAACCGATCGAAACTCGACTCTGCGCGTGACTTTACGTAATGTTTATGATCGTCACATTTTTTCGTGAAACCGTGCTCATACGACTTCCCATGGGCTAATACGTCGGGAATGTCCAGTATTTTGAATTTCATAGATAGTGCACAAAAAACCGATCGAAACTCGACTCTGTACACAAAAAGTTTGTGACCTTTGCATTTTTTCGTGAAACCATGTTCGTATGACTTCCCACGGGCTAATACGTCGGGAATGACTAATATTTTGAATTTTTGAGACGGTGCACGAAAATCGATCGAAACTCAACTCTGCGTGTAACTTCGTGAAAAGTTTATGACCATCACGTTTTTTCACGAAACCATACTCATACAACTTACCATGGGCTAATACGTCGGGAATGGCCAGTATTTTGAATTTTCGAGACGGTGCACGAAAAATCGATCGAAACTAGACTCTGAACGTGGCTTCGTGCAATGTTTATGACCGTCATATTTTTTTGCGGAACCATGCTCGTACGACATACCATGGGCTAATACGTCGGGAATGGCCAATATTTTAAACTTTTCAGACGGTGCATGAAAAACTCATCGAAATTCGACTCTGCGTGTGATTTGCGCAAAGTATATGACCGTCGGGAATGACCATTGCATTTTTTTGTAAAACCGTGTTCGTATGACTTCACATGGGCTAATACGTCGGGAATGGCCAATATTTTGAATTTTTGAGACGGTGCATGAAAAACCGATCGAAACTCGACACTGTGCGTGACTTAGCGTAAAGTTTATGACCATTGCATTTTTTCGCAAAACCATGCTCGTATGAATTACCATGGGCTAATACATCGGGAATTACTAGTATGTTGAATTTATGGGACGGTGCACGAAAAACCGATCGAAACTCGACTCTGCGCACGATTCACGCAAAGTATATGACCGTCGCGTTTTTTTACAAAACCATGCTCGTACGACTTACCATAGGCTAATACGTCGGGAATGGCCAATATTTTGAGTTTTTGGGATGGTGCACGAAAAACTGATCGAAACTCGACTCTACGCACGATTCACGCAAAGTATATGACCATCGTGTTTTTTTGTGAAACCATGCTCGTATGACTCCCCATGGGCTAATACGTCGGGAATTGCCAGTATTTTGAATTTTCGAGACGGTGCACGAAAAACCAATCGAAACTCCACGCTGAGCGTGACTTCATGCAAAGTTTTTGACTTTTACATTTTTTCATGAAACATGGGCTAATACATCGGGAATGACCAATATTTTGAATTTCCAAGATGATGCACGAAGAACGATCGAAACTCGACTCTGTGCGTGATTTCGCGTAAAGTTTATGACCGTCGCATTTTTTCACGAAACCAAGCTCGTACGACTTATCATGGGCTAATACGTCTGGAATGGCCAATATTTTGAATTTTTGGGATGGTGCACGAAACACCGTTCGAAACTCGACTCTGCACGCGATTTGAGCAAAGAATATGGTCGTCGAGTTTTTTTGTGAAACCGTGATCGGACGACTTCCCATGAGCTAATATGTCGGGAATGGCCAGTATTTTGAATTTCCGAGATGGTGCACAAAAACCGATCGAAACTCCAATCTGAGCATGACTTCGCGCAAAGTTTATGACCGTCACATTTTTTCGGAAAACTTTGCTGGTATGACTTCCCACGGGCTAATACGTCGGGAATGGCCAATATTTTGAATTTCTGAGATGGTACATGAAAAATCGATCGTAACTAGACTCTGCGTGCGACTTCGTGCAAAGTTTATCACCGTCACGTTTTTTCGTGAAACCATGCTCTTACGACATCTCATGGGCTTACGTTGGGAATGACCGGTAGTTTGAATTTCCGAGACGGTGCATGAAAAATCGATCGAAACTCGACTCTACAAGTGACATCGTGCAAAGCTTATGTCTGTCATGTTATATCATGAAACCATGCCCGTACGACTTCCCATGGGCAAATTCGTCGGGAATGACCAGTATTTTGAATTTCCGAGATGGTGCACGAAAAACCGATCGAAACTCGACTTTGCGCGCGACTTCGCGTAAAGTTTTTTTTTTTGGTAAGTAAAGAGAATGTATTTTATAAAAGATTTGTACAAAGAAGCATTGTCTACACAAGCCATAGACTAAAGCCTGAGGTCTCTTAGTGTAGTCGAGAAGATTGCACCCCACCTAAAGAAGGTGAAATGGGCACTCTTCATCAAACTCATCTCCAAGAGTAGCACAAGGAAGTTAATAAATAATAAAATGCAATAGCTAGACTGTTCTGGACTACTTGTGGATACATCACAAAATATAAGCTTTGCCCCATATAATACATTACAATCTTCATCATTATTCGAGTGATTATTGATTAATGGAAAAATTGAATCTTGTGAAAATCTCTTTCTCTCTTCTTGTTAGGTGCTCTGTATTCAATTCTTGCTCCATACATGATCGTGAGTCCTGAAGAATCTCTATCAAAATTTGAGCTTTGTTCATGTTGTGACACTCAAAAATTCTGCCACACCTCTCCTTCCAAATCCACCAAATAGCACATCTGAATATAATTCTTGCTAGTTGTGTAAGAGGCCCCTTTCTTGAGAAGCTTTGCATACGCATTTCTAATTCATGATGCAAGTTTGGCCGTGGTAGCCTTTGAAGATCAAATTGCTGTGAGCATGGACTATCCCATGTCCAACTACTTGGGATCCACTTGTTGTTACGTCGTCTAATTTGATTCCATGCAAATGTAGCACTAAATTTACCATTATCGTGAAGCCAAATAAGCATATCTAAAGAGTTGTTCTTGATTGGAATAGCCCTAATAGTCAGCCAAAGTAATAACATGTCAGGGGAGGTAGGGTTGGGAAGACACCATGTACCGTTGTTAATGAATTCAGAAACCTTCCAGTCTTTGGGAGCCCCCAGATCCTGTCGTACTCTATCACCAAATATCTGAAATATACTTTTCCCATTCACCCGAGGATCATACCACATATTAATATTGGTTCCAGAAGAAATCACATAAGAAATATTGTTACATAGCCATCGCCTTGCCTTCAGAATTCCTTTCCAAGCAGTAGAATGAGATGTTTTTGCAGATGCTTCCCAGATTGATTCCTTGGTTAGGTACCTAGCAAAAATCCATTGTGACCATAAGAAAGACTTGTTTTGTAAAATATCTCATAATTGCTTTACCATACAAGCTTTATTTCAATCTCTAATATATCGAAGATTCAGCCCCCCTTCATCCTTCGGTTTGCAAATGTTGTCCCATGCATTGTCTTACCATCTGTGTCATTCCAAAAGAAGTTCATAAGTAATTTATCAATATCATGGAGAAGCCCGGCAGGTAGAAGGAATGCATGAGACCAATAAATAGAATAAGAGATCAACACAGATCGAATAAGTTCAAGTCGTCCAGCTTTAGAAAGAAGCCTATTTTTCCAAGAGAAAATTCTGTTCTTAATTTTTTGTAGGATAGGCTGACAGGAGACTTTGTTGATTCCAGTGGATATAAGTGGGAGACCCAAGTAAGAAACCGGTAAATTTCCTTCAACAACTCCCAATGTTTGAGCAATATGATCCTTATTGTCAATGCAAGCACCCACATATACTTTGCTCTTTGCATGGTTTAGCTTAAGACCAGAAACTATACCAAATTCATTAAGAATATCTGCCAGATTACTCACAAAAACTGGATCATCTCGAAGGAAGATAATATGGTCATCAGCAAATGTTATGTGAGAGATATAAACAGAACCATAATGTGGTACCTTAATTTTGCCATTGGAAACAGCCTCTTCTAACATACAACTGAGCCCTTCTATTGCAATGGTAAAAAGATAAGGAGATAGTGGATCGCCTTGCCGAATGCCATTCTTACTCCAAGCCAATAGGTGAACCATAAAGAGAATAAAAAATTTTGGAGTTTCTAAGCAACATTGAATCCATTTAACCCAATGCTGAGGGAAGCCCATATTATGGAGCATCATGTAAATAAAATGCCTATTGACTGAGTCAAAGGCCTTTCGTACATCAGCTTTAAAACAGATCTTTTTCCCTCTTATTTTTGAGTGTAGATCCTTAACCAAATCATTAGCGAGCAGGACATTATGATGGATACTCCACCATTTAAGAAAAGCTGCCTGATTAGGACTAGTGACCTTATTCATGACCTTTTGTAGTCTATCTGCCAGCAACTTAGAGATAACCTTATAAATAAAGTTGCACAGTGAAATAGGATGGTAGTTCTCCAATGAATCGGCTCCATCATTTTTAGGCACTAAAGAAATAAAAGTGCAATTAATTTCTTTAAGAATATGACCTGAGGAGAAAAAATATCGACAAGCTTTTATGACATCGTTTCCTACAATAGCCCATGCAATTTGATAAAACTCAGCTGGAAATCCGTCTGGACCAGGGCTTTTGTGCTTCGGGGACTTAAAAACAACTTTCACAATTTCATCATTCGTTATTGGGGCATTAAGATGAGAGAGGGCTTCAGAATCAAGTCGTCTTGTAGGCCCAACATGAATACTACTAGGCTGCTGCTCCTGATTGAGTAAGGAATTCTGTTTCAAAAAGCATTCCTCCTGCTTCAAAGCTTGCATAAAGTTATTTCTAGCAGCAGCCTCTTTGTATATAAGATTCGCATCCAGAGGTTGAAGATTTAGCTCGCTTTGCACAGCCATAAGTTCTTTCTTGCATAACTGAACCCTGTCGGTGATATTTCCAAATGTAGTTGAATTCCACTTCTTAAGTGCTGCTTTGCATGCTTTTAGTTTTTGACATAGGATGTAAGGGGGAGAACCAAATACATTAATGTCCCAAGCTGACTTAATAACTTCGAGGAACTTAGGGTGAGAACTCCACATATTAAAAAATCTAAAAGGTTTCTTGACTCTCGGTAGTGCTTTATCTGCATGTATATGGATAATAGAGTGATCCGAAAATAACTTAGCACCATACTCAAGAAGTGAATCTGGGAAAATGGCTAACCATTCCTGATTAATCATACATCTGTCAAGTCGAGCCTTAATTTTTCTTTCAGCAGTACTTTGATTGTTCCATGAGAACCAATCACCTACAGATTTCATGTCACTTCGCGCAAAGATGACACGCACTTCGCGCAAAGTTTATGACCATGGAGTTTTTTCGTGAAACCATGCTCGTACGACTTACTATGGGCTAATACGTCAGGAATGACCAGTATTTTGAATTTTTGAGACGATGCACGAAAAACCGATCGAACTCGACTCTGTGCACGATTCACGCAAAATTTATGACCGTTGTGTTTTTTCATGAAATCGTCGAGCTGACTGTCGAGATTTTTTGCGAAACCATGCTCGTACGACTTACCCTGGGCTAATATGTCGGGAATGGCCAATATTTTGAATTTTTCGGACAGTACATATATATCTGATCGAAATTCCACTTTGAGCATGATTAATGCAAAGTATATAATCGTCGAGTTTTTTTGCGAAACCGTGCTTGTACGATTTCCCATGGTTTAATACGTCGGGAATGGCCAGTATTCTTAATTTCCGAGACGGTGCACGAAAAACCTATCGAAACTCCACTCTGAGCGCAACTTCGCGCAAAGTTTATGACTGTTGAGTTTTTTTGGGAAACCATGCTCATACGACTTCCCATGGGCTAATACATCCGGAATGGCCAGTATTTTGAATTTCTGAGATGGTGCATGAAAAACCGATCGAAACTCCACTCTGTGCGCGACATCACGTAACGTTTATGACTGTTGAGTTTTTTTGGAAAACCGTGCTCATACGACTTCCCATGGGCTAATACATCGGGAATGGCCAGTATTTTGAATTTTCGAGATGGTGCATGAAAAACCGATCGAAACATAACTCTGCAAGCGACTTCGCGCAAAGTTTATGACCATCGAGTTTTTTTCGTGAAATCGTGCTCGTACGACTTACCATGGGCTAATACGTAGGGAATGGGCAGTATTTTAAATTTTTGAGACGGTGCACGAAAAACCGATCGAACTCGATTCTGCGCGCGATTCGCGCAAAGTTTATAACTGTCGCATTTTTTCATGAAACTGTGCTCGTATGACTTCCCATGGGCTAATACATCGGGAATTGCCAATATTTTGAATTTTCGAGACGGTGCACGAAAAAGCGATCGAAACTCCGCTTTGAGCACGACTTCGCGCAAAGTTTATGACCATCTCGTTTGTTTCATGAAACCGTGCTCGTATGACTTCGCATGGGCTAATACGTCGGGGAATGACCAGTATTTTGAATTTCCGAGATGGTGCATGAAAAACCAATCGAAACTTGACTCTGCACGCAACTTGTCGCAAAGCTTATGACCATCACGTATTTTCGGGAATGGCCAATAATTTGAATTTTTGGGACGGTGCATGAAAAACTGATCGAAACTCGACTCTACTCGCGACTTTGTGCAAAGTTTATGACCGTTGCATTTTTCCATGAAATCATGTTCGTACGGGCCAATACGTCGGGAATGACCAATATTTTAAATTTTTGAGACGGTAAACGAAAAATCGATCGAAACTCAACTCTGCATGCGACTTCACGCAAAGTTTATGGCCGTCACATTTTTTTGCGAAACCATGCTCGTACGACTTACCATTGGCTAATACGCTGGGAATTGCCAGTATTTTGAATTTCCGAGATGGTGCACAAAAAACCGATCAAAACTTAACTCTACGCGCGACTTCGCGCAAAGATTATGATCGTCGCATTTTTTCGCGAAACCATGCTCGTACGACTTACCATGGGCATGTCGGGAATGGCCAGTATTTTGAATTTTCGAGGCGGTGCACGAAAAACCGATCGAAACTTCACTCTGCGCCCGACATCTCGCAATGTTTATGGCCAACGCGTTTTTTCGCGAAACCATGCTCGTACGACTTCCCATGGGCTAGTACGTCGGGAATGGCCAGTATTTTGAATTTCTGAGATGGTGCACGAAAATTCGATCGAAACTCGACTCTGTGCGCAACTTTGTGCAAAGTTTATGACCGTTATGTTTTTTCATGAAACCATGTTCGTACGACTTCCGATGGGCCAATACGTCGGGAATGGCTAATATTTTGAATTTTTGAGACGGTAACCGAAAAACCGATCGAAACTCAACTCTGCATGTGACATCACGCAAAGTTTATGATCGTCATGTTTTTTTGCAAAACCATGCTCGTACAACTTATCATGGGCTAATACGTTGGGAATTGCCAGTATTTCGAATTTCCGAGACGGTGCACGAAAAACCAATCAAAACTTGACTCTGTGCGCGACTTCGCGCAAAGTTGATAACCGTCGCTTTTTTTCACGAAACCATGCTCGTACGACTTACAATGGGCTAATACGTCGGGAATGGCCAATATATTGAATTTTTGGGATGATGCACGAAAAACCAATCAAAACTCGACTCTACGTGCGATTCGCACAAAGTAAATGACTATCATGTTTATTTACGAAACCGTGCTCGTACGACTTCCCATGGGCTAATACATCGGGAATGGCTAGTATTTTGAACTTCCGAGACGGTAAACGAAAAACCGATCGAAATTTGACTCTGCATGCGACTTCAAGCATAGTTTATGACCGTCACATTTTTTCACGAAACTGTGCTCGTACGACTTCCCATGGGCTAGTACATCGGGAATGGCCAATATTTTAAATTTTTGGGACGGTGCATGAAAAACCGATCAAAACTCAACTCTGCGCACGATTCGCGCGAAATATATGACCTTCGAGTTTTTTTTGTGAAACCGTGGTCGTATGACTTCCCATGGGCTAATACATAGGGAATGGCCAGTATTTTGAATTTCCGAGACGGTGCATGAAAAATCGATCGAAACACCACTCTGAGCGCGACTTCGCTTAATGTTTATGACCGTCACGTTTTTTCATAAAAGAAACCATGCTCGTACGACTTCCCATGTGCTAATACGTTGGGAATGGGCATATTTTTAATTTTCGAGATGGTGCACGAAAAACCGATCGAAACGCGATTCGTCACGTGACTTCGCGCAAAGTTTATAACCGTCGCGTTTTTTTGCGAAACCATGCTCATACGACTTACAATGGGCTAATACGTTGGGAATGGCCAATATTTTGAATTTTTGGGATGGTGCATGAAAAACCGATCGAAACACGACAATGCGCGCGATTCGTGCAAAGTATATAACCATCGAGTTTTTTGTGAAACCATGCTCGTATGACTTCGCATGGGCTAATACGTCGGGAATGGCCAGTGTTTTGAATTTTCGAGATGGTGCGCAAAAAATCAATCGAAACTCCACTCTATGCGTGACTTTGCACAAAGTTTATGAACGCCATGTTTTTTTATGAAACCATGCTCGTACGACTTCCCATGGGCTAATACGTCGGGAATGACCTGTATTTTGAATTTTCGAGATGGTAAACGAAAAACTGATCGAAACTCGACTCAGTGTGCGACTTCATGGAAAGTTTATGACCGTCACATTTTTTCGTGAAACCGTGCTCGTCGGACTACCCATGGGCTAATACATCGGGAATGGCCAATATTTTGAATTTCCGAGATGGTACACGAAAAACCGATCGAAACTCGACTATGCGCGCGACTTCGCGCAAAGTATATGACCAATGAGTTTTTTTGCAAAACCGTGCTCGTACGACTTCCCATGGGCTATTACGTTGGGAATGACCACTATTTTGAATTTTCGAGACGGTGCATGAAAAATCGATCGAAACTCGACTCTGCGCGCGACTTCACGTAAAGTTTATGACCATTGTGTTTTTTTGTGAAACCTTATTCGTATGACTTCCAATCGGCTAATACGTCGGGAATGGACAATATTTTGAATTTCCAAGACAGTGCAAGGGAAACCGATCGAAACTCTTTTTTTGGTAAGTAAAGATAATGTATTTTGTAAAAGATTTGTATAGAGAAGCTTTGTCTACACAAGCCATAGACTAAAGCCTGAAGTCTCTTAGTGTAGTCGTAAACCGATCGAAACTCGACTCTGCGCATGACTTCGCGCAAAGTTTATGACCATCGTTTTTTCATGAAACCATGCTCGTATGACTTACCATGGGCTAATATGTCGGGAATTGCCAGTATTTTGAATTTTCGAGATGGTAAACGAAAAACCGATCGAAACTCGACTCTACGTGCGACTTGACGTAAAGTTTAGGACCGTCACATTTTTTCACGAAACCATGCTCGTACAACTTTGCATGGGCTAATACGTCGGGGAATGGCCAGTATTTTGAATTTCAAAGACAGAGCATGACAAACCGATCGAAACTCGACTCTGCACGCGATTCACGCACAGTATATGACAATCGAGTTTTTTTGTGAAACCATGCTCGTACGACTTCCCATAGGCTAATACATCGGGAATGGCCAGTATTTTGAATTTCCGAGATGGTGCACAAATAACTGATCGAAACTCCACTCTGAGCGCGACTTCGCGCAAAGTTTATGACCGTCGCATTTTTTCGTGAAACCATGCTAGTACGACTTACCATGAGCTAATACGTCGGGAATGGCCATTATTGTGAATTTCCGAGACGGTGCACGAAAAACCGATCGAAACTCGACTCTGCATGTGATTCGCGCGAAGTATATGACCATCAAATTTTTTTGCGAAACTATGCTCGTACGACTTCCCATGGGCTAATACGTCAGGAATGGCCAGTATATTGAATTTTCGAGACGGTGCCGAAAAACCGATTGAAACTCCACTCTGAGCGCGACTTCACGCAAGGTTTATGACCGTCGCATTTTTTTTCATGAAACCGTGCTCATACGACTTCCCATGGGCTAATACGTTTGGAATGGCCAGTATTTTGAATTTCCGAGACGGTGCATAAAAAACCGATCGAAACTAGACTCTACGCGTGACTTTACGCAAAGATTATGACGGTTGCATTTTTTCATGAAACCGTGTTCGTACGACTTCCCATGGGCCAATACGTCGGGAATGGCGAATATTTTAAATTTTTGAGACGGCAAACGAAAAATCGATCGAAACTCGTCTCTACGTGCGACTTCACACAAAGTTTATGACCGTCATATTTTTTAGCGAAACCGTGTTCGTATGACTTCCCATGGTCTAATACGTCGGGGAATGGCCAGTATTTTGAATTTCAGAGACGGTGCATGAAAAACCGATCGAAACTCAACTCCGCACGCGATTCGCTCAAAGTATATGACCGTCGAGTTTTTTTTTGAAACCGTGCTCATACGACTTCCAATGGGCTAATACGTCGGGAATGACTAGTATTTTGAATTTCCGAGAGGGTGCACGAAAAACCGATCGAAACTCCACTCTGAGCATGACTTTGCGCAAAGTTTATGACTGCCGTGTTTTTTCATGAAACTGTGCTCGTACGACTTCCCATGGCCTAATACGTCGGGAATGGCCAGTATTTTGAATTTTCGAGATGGTGCATGAAAAACCGATCGAAACTCCACTCTGAGCACGACTTCGTGCAAAGTTTATGACCGTCGCATTTTTTCGCAAAACCAAGCTCATATGATTTACAATGGGCTAATACGTCGGGAATGGCCAATATTTTGAATTTTTGGGATGGTGCACGAAAAACCAATCGAAACAAGACTCTGCGCGCGATTCGTGCAAAGTATATAACCGATCGAAACTCGACTCTACGCGCGACTTCGTGCAAATTTTATGACCATTGTGTTTTTTCGTGAAACCGTGTTCGTATGACTTCCCATTGGCTAATACGTCGGGAATGGCCAATATTTTTTATTTCCAAGACGATGCACAAAAAACTGATCGAAACTCGACTCTGTGCATGACTTCGTGCAAAGTTTATTACATCACGTTTTTTTACGAAACTGTGTTCGTACGACTTCCATGGACAGTGTTTTGAATTTCAGAGACGGTGCACGAAAAACCGATCGAAACTCGACTCTGCACCCGATTTCGGGCAAAGTTAATGGCCGTCGCGTTTTTTCACGTAACCATGCTTGTACGACTTCCCACGGGCTAATACGTCGGGAATGGCCAGTATTTTGAATTTCTGAGACGGTGCATGAAAAAACCGATCGAAACACAACTCTACTTGTGACTTTGTGCAAAGTTTATGACCGTTGTGTTTTTCCATGAAATCGTGTTCGTACGACTTCCCAGGACCAATACGTCGGGGAATGACCAATATTTTAAATTTTCAAGACGGTCAACGAAAAATCGATCGAAACTCGACTCTGCGTGCGACTTCACGCAAAGTTCATGACTGACGTTTTGTCGCGAAACCATGCTCGTACGACTTACCATGGGCTAATACGTCGGGAATTGCCAGTATTTTGAATTTCTAAGATGGTGCACGAAAACCGATCGAAACTTAACTCTGCGCACGACTTCGTGCAAAGATTATGATCGTCGCATTTTTTTGCAAAACCAGGCTCGTACGACTTACCATGGGCTAATACGTCGGGAATGGCCAGTATTTTGAATTTTCGAGGCGGTGCGCGAAAAACCGATTGAAACTTCACTTTGCGCCCGACATCGCGCAAAGTTTATGGCCAATGTGTTTTTTCATGAAACCATGCTCGTACGACTTCTCATGGGCTAGTATGTCGGGAATGGCCAGTATTTTGAATTTTCGAGATGGTGCACGAAAAACCGATCGAAACTCGACTCTGTGCGCGACTTTGTGCAAAGTTTATGACCGTTATGTTTTTTCATGAAACCTTGTTCGTACGTCTTCCGATGGGCCAATACGTCGGGAATGGCTAATATTTTGAATTTTTGAGACGGTAACCGAAAAACCGATTGAAACTCGACTTTGCGTGCGACTTCATGCAAAGTTTATGACCGTCATGTTTTTTCGTAAAACCATACTTGTGCAAAAAATTGTCGAGACGGTGCACGAAAAATTGATCGAAACTTGACTCTCCGCGCGACATCGCACAAAGTTGAAGACCGTCATGTTTTTTCATGAAACCATGCTCGTACGACTTACAAAGGGCTAATACATCGGGAATGGCCAATATATTGAATTTTTGGGATGGTGCACAAAAAACATATCGAAACTCGACTCTGCGTGCGATTCACGCAAAGTATATGGCCGTCGTGTTTTTTTCGTGAAACCATGCTTGTACGACTTCCCATTGGCTAATACGTCGGGAATGGACAGTATTTTGAATTTCCGAGACGGTGCATAAAAAACCGATCGAAACTCCACTCTGAGCACGACTTCGCGCAAAGTTTATGACCGTCACGTTTTTTGATGAATCCATGCTCGTACGACTTCCCATGGGCTAAAACATCGGGAATGGCTAGTATTTTGAATTTCTGAGACGGTAAATGAAAAAACGATCGAAACTCGACTCTGTGTGCGACTTCATGCAAAGTTTATGACCGTCACATTTTTTCGCAAAACCGTGCTCGACGACTTTCCATGGGCTAATACGTCGGGAATGGCCAATATTTTGAATTTTTAGGACGGTGCACGAAAAACCGAACAAAACTCAACTCTGCGCATGATTCGCGCAAAGTATATGACCTTCGAGTTTCTTTGTGAAACCGTGCACGTATGACTTCCCATGGGCTAATACGTAGGGAATGGCCAGTATTTTGAATTTCAGAGATAGAACACGAAAAACCGATCGAAACTCGACTCTGCGCGTGATTCGCGCAAAGTATGTGACCATCGAGTTTTTTTGTAAAACCGTGCTCATACGACTCCCCATAGGCTAATACGTCGGGAATGGCCTGTATTTTGAATTTTCGAGACGGTGCACAAAAAACCGATCGAAACAACACTCTGAGCGCAACTTCACGTAAAGTTTATGACCATCGTGTTTTTTCGTGAAATCATGCTCGTGCGACTTACCATGGGCTAATACGTCGGGAATGGCAGTATTTTGAATTTCTGAGACGGTGCATGAAAAACCGATCGAAAACTTGACTCTGCGCGCGACTTCGCGCAAAGTTGGTTGACCGTCGCATTTTTTCACGAAACCATGCTCGTACGACTTACAATGGACTAATACATTGCGAATGGCCGATATATTGAATTTTTGGGATGGTGCACCAAAAAACCTATCGAAATCGACTCTGCGTGCGATTCGCGCAAAGTATATGGCCGTCGCATTTTTTCGTGAAACCATGCTTGTACGACTTCCCATGGGCTAATACATCGGGAATGGCCAGTATTTTGAATTTCCGAGACGGTGCACGAAAAACCGATCGTAACTCCACTCTGAGCGTGACTTCCCTTAAAGTTTATGACAATCATATTTTTTCATGAAACCATGCTCGTACGACTTCCCATGTGCTAAAACGTCGGGAATGGGCAGTATTTTGAATTTCCGAGACGGTGTACGAAAAATCGATTGAAACTCGACTCTACACGTGACTTCGCGCAATGTTTATGACCGTCACATTTTTTCGTGAAACCATGCTCGTACGACTTACAATGGGTTAATACGTCGGGAATGGCCAATATTTTTTATTTCCAAGACGGTGCATAAAAAACTGATCGAAACTCGACTCTGCGCGTGACTTCGCGCAAAGTTTATTACCGTCACATTTTTTCGTGAAATCGTGTTCGTACGACTTTTTTTTTTTTGGTAAGTAAAGATAATGTATTTTGTAAAAGATTTGTACAAAGAAGCTTTGTCTACACAAGCTATAGACTAAAGCCTGAAGTCTCTTAGTGTAGTCGAGAAGATTGCACCCCACCTAAAGAAGGTGAAATGGGCACGCTTCATCAAACTCATCTCCAAGAGTAGCACAAGGAAGTTAATAAATAATAAAATGCAATAGCTAGACTGTTCTGGACTACATGTGGATACATCACAAAATATAAGCTTTGCCCCATATAATACATTACAATCTTCATCATTATTCGAGTGATTCTTAACGAATGAAAAAATTGAATCTTGTGAAAATCTCTTCTCTCTTCTTGTTAGGTGCTCTGTATTCAATTCTTGCTCCATACATGATCGTGAGTCCTGAAGAATCTCTATCAGAATTTGAGCTTTGTTCATGTTGTGACACTCAAAAATTCTGCCACACCTCTCATTCCAAAGACACCAAATAGCACATCTGAATATAATTCTTGCTAGTTGTGTAAGAGGCCCCTTTCTAGAGAAGCTTTGCATAAGCATTTCTAATTCATGATGCAAGTTTGGCTGTTGTAGCCTTTGAAGATCAAATCGCTTCAAGATCTCCTTCCATATCCAAGATGAATAATCACAAGCAAAGTAGAAATAGTCAACACTTTCTTCCTTTTGCATACACAAAGAGCACCTATTTACAATATAAATACCTCTTCGCTGCATATTGTCCATCGTAGGAGGTTTGCCGAGAAGGGCCTGCCATGTACATAAGGAATGTCGCTGTGAGCATGGACTATCTGTCCAACTACTTGGGATCCACTTGTTGTTTCGTCGTCTAATTTGGTTTCATGCAGATGTAGCACTAAATTTACCATTATCATGAAGCCAAATAAGCATATCTGAAGAGTTGTTCTTGATTGGAATAGTCCTAATAGTCGGCCAAAGTAATAACATGTCAGGGGAGGTAGGGTTGGGAAGACACCATGTACCATTGTTAATGAATTCAGAAACCTTCCAGTCTTTGGGAGCCCCCAGATCCTGTCGTACTCTATCACCAAATATCTGAAATATAATTTTCCCATTCACCCAAGGATCATACCACAAATTAATATTGGTTCAAAAGAAACCACATAAGAAATATTGTTACGTAGCCATCGCCTTGCCTTCAGAATTCCTTTCCAAGCAGCAGAATGAGATGTTTTTGCAGATGCTTCCCAAATTGATTCCTTGGTTAGGTACCTAGCAAAAACCCATTGTGACCATAAGGAAGACTTATTTTGTAAAATATCCTATAATTGCTTTACCATACAAGCTTTATTCCAATCTCTAATATGTCGAAGATTCAGCCCCCCTTCATCCTTCGGTTTGTAAATGTTGTCCCAATTCACCATGTGCATTGCCTTACCATCTGTGTCATTCCAAAAGAAATTCATAAGTAATTTATCAATATCATGGAGAAGCCCGGCAGGTAGAAGGAATGCATGAGACCAATAAATAGAATAAGAGATCAACACAGATCGAATAAGTTCAAGTCGTCCAGCTTTAGAAAGAAGCCTATTTTTCCAAGAGGAAATTCTGTTCTTAATTTTTTGTTCAACCAAATTCATTAAGAATATCTGTCAGATTACTCACAGAAACTGGATCATCTCGAAGGAAGATAATATGGTCATCAGTAAATGTTATGTGAGAGATATAAACAGAACCATAATGTGGTACCTTAATTTTGCCATGGGAAACAGCCTCTTCTAACATACAACTGAGCCCTTCCATTGCAATGGTAAAAAGATAAGGAGATAGTGAATCGCCTTGCCGAATGTCATTCTTACTCCCGAAGAAGCCAATAGGTGAACCATTAAAGAGAATCGAAAATTTTGGAGTTTCCAAGCAACATTGAATCCATTTAACCCATTGTTGAGGGAAGCCCATATTATGGAGCATCATGTAAATAAAATGCCTATTGACTGAGTCAAAGGCCTATCGTAAATCAGCTTTAAAACAGATCTTTTTTCCTTTTTTTTTTGAATGTAGATCCTTAACCAAATCATTAGCAAGCAGGACATTATGATGGATACTCCTCCCTTTAAGAAAAGCAGCCTGATTAGGACTAATGACCTTATTCATGACCTTTTGTAGTCTATCTGCCAGTAACTTAGAGATAACCTTATAAATAAAGTTGCACAGGGAAATAGGACGGTAGTTCTCCAATGAATCGGCTCCATCATTTTTAGGCACTAAAGAAATAAAAGTGCAATTAATTTCTTTAAGAATATGACCTGAGGAGAAAAAATGTCGACAAGCATTTATGACATCGTTGCCTACAATAGCCCAACATGAATACTATTAGGCTGCTGTTCCTGATTGAGTAAGGAATAAAAAAATTGCTTGGTGTAATTTTTAACCTCATCCAAATCCTCAATGAGATTACCATCTATACCTTTGCATTTTTTGATGCGATTAGTAGCCCTTCTGGTAGCAATAGCAGCATAGAAAAACTTTGTATTACAATCCCCTAGAGTAAGCCAATGTTGTCGTGACTTCTGTTTCAAAAAGCATTCCTCCTGCTTCAAAGCTTGCATAAAGTTATTTCTAGCAGCAGCCTCTTTGTATATAAGATTCGCATCCAGAGGTTGAAGATTTAGCTCGCTTTGCACAGCCATAAGTTCTTTCTTGCATAACTGAACCCTATCGGTGATATTTCCAAATGTAGTTGAATTCCACTTCTTAAGTGCTGCTTTGCATGCTTTTAGTTTTTGACATAGGATGTAAGGGGGAGAACCAAATACATTAATGTCCCAAGCTGACTTAATAACTTCGAGGAACTTAGGGTGAGAACTCCACATATTAAAAAATCTAAAATGTTTCTTGACTCTGGGTAGTGCTTTATCTGCATGTATATGCATAATAGAGTGATCCGAAAATAACTTAGCACCGTACTCAAGAAGTGAATCTGCGAAAACTGCTAACCATTCCTGATTAATCAAACATCTGTCAAGACGAGCCATAATTTTTCTTTCAGCAGTACTTTGATTGTTCCATGAGAACCAATCGCCTACAGATTTCATGTCAGTCAATGCAGCAGTATCTATACAATCATTAAAATGTTGAAGCTGACATTCGGAAAGCACTCTACCCCCCACTTTCTCATTTGTGTTTCTGACAGTATTAAAGTCACCGAGAACAACCCAAGGTACTGTAGGATAACTATTTGCAATGCTAACCAGATCACGCCATAGAGCATTCCTGTCAGACATACTGTTAGATGCATAAATACCGGTAATATTGAATTGACATCCAGTCTGTTTATCCTTTGCCTTAAGATGAATGAATTGATTAGTAGTAGAAATAAACCAAGCAGTAACAAGGTTAGGATGCCATAAGACCCAAACTCGACCATAAGTATCCTGAGAATCATTAGTAAAAAGTTCTGCCTCAGGCCATATTAAATTCTTCTGAACTCGAACACGATGAGTTTTAATTTTTGTTTCCACAAGAATCACCATATCACATGCAGCAGATCGGATTATTCTATTGAGCTCCTGACATTTCTCAGTCTTATTAAGTCTACGAACATTCCAACAGCTTATTTTCATCAATACTAGATAGAAGGAGGAGCATGCGATTTTGGGAGGACACTACCATCCTTTTTCTTATCCTTTGATTTTGCATGGTCCTCTCGCATAATATCTTTACCCTTTAATCCTTTATTCCTATATTTATCCACCTCATCCATAGTTTGCTAATGTTTAAATTTTTGCGTACCTTGAGGCAAGGAGTCCTGAATAGCGGGATGTGTCGAAGAGTGATGAGTTTGGTGAGTTGCAATGTCTTGGTTCCCAAGAGGTTGTTGAAATGAAATTTCCTGATTATCTGAAGGAATGATTCATGAAGGCGAGGTTGTATTCCTGATTATCCATGGACAGTGTTTTGAATTTCAGAGACGGTGCACGGAAAATCGATCAAAACTCGACCCTGTTTGCGACTTCGGCACAAAGTTTATGAACGTCACATTTTTTTGTGCACCATCTCTTACAACTTACCATGGGTTAATAAGTTTGGAATGGCAGTATTTTGAATTTTCGAGACGGTGCATGAAAAACCAATCGAAACTCGACTCTGCACGCGACATCGTGCAAAGATTATGACCGTCACGTTTTTCATTAAACCATGCTCGTATGACTTCTCATGGGCTAATTCGTCGAGAATAACCAGTATTTTGAATTTCCAAGATGGTACATGAAAAACCGATCGAAACTCGACTCTGCATGTGACATCGAGCAACGTTTATGACCGTTGAGTTTTTTTTGGGAAACCGTGCTCATACGACTTACCATGGGCTAATACGTCAGGAATGTGCAGTATTTTGAATTTTCGAGATGGTGCATGAAAAATCGATCGAAAATTGACTCTGTGCGATTCGCGCATAGTTTATGACCGTCGAGTGTTTTCACGAAACCATGCATGTACGACTTACCATGGGTAATACGTCGGGAATGTCCAATATTTTTAATTTTTGGGATGGTGCACGAAAAACTGATCGAAACTCCACTCTGAGCGTGATTCGCGCAAAGTATATGATTGTCAAGTTTTTTTGCAAAACCGTGCTCGTACGACTTCCTATGGGCTAATACGTTGGGAATAGCCAGTATTTTGAATTTTCGAGACGGTGCATGAAAAATCGATCGAAACTCCACTCTGAGCGCGACTTCGCTTAATGTTTATGACCATCACATTTTTTTATGAAACCGTGCTCGTACGACTTCCCATGTGCTAATATGTCCGGAATGGGCAGTATTTTGAATTTCTAAGACGGTGCACGAAAAACTGATTGAAACTTGACTCTACACGCGACTTCGTGCAATGTTTATGACCGTCGCATTTTTTCGCAAAACCATTCTCGTACGACTTACAATGGGCTAATACGTCGGGAATGGCCAATATTTTGAATTTTTGGGACGGTGCTCGAAAAATCGATCGCTACACAGCGCGATTCGCGCAAAGTATATGACCGTCTAGTTTTTTTACGAAATCGTGCTCGTACGACTTCCCATGGGCACATACGTCGGGAATGGCCAGTGTTTTGAATTTCCGAGACAGTGCACAAAAAACTGATCGAAACTCCACTCTGAGCGCGAATTCGCGCAAAGTTTATGACCGTTATGTTTGTTTATGAAACTGTGCTCGTATGACTTCCCATGGGCTAATACGTTGGGAATGGCCAGTATTTTGAATTTCTGAGACGTTGCATGAAAAATCGATCGAAACTCCACTCTGAGTGCGACTTCGCTTAAAGTTTATGACCGTCACGTTTTTTCATGAAACTGTGCTCGTACGACTTCCCATGTGCTAATACGTCGGGGAATGGGCAGTATTTTGAATTTCAGAGACGGTGCACGAAAAATCGACTGAAACTCGACTCTACACGCGACTTCGCGCAATGTTTATGACCATCTCATTTTTTCGCGAAACCATGCTCGTACGACTTACAATGGGCTAATACGTCGGGAATGGCCAATATTTTGAATTTTTGGGACGGTGCTCGAAAAACCAATCGAAACATGACTGCATGTGATTCGCGCAAAGTGTATGACCGTCTAGTTTTTTTACGAAACCGTGCTCGTATGACTTCCCATGGGCTCATACGTCGGGAATGGCCAGTGTTTTGAATTTCTGAGACTGCACAAAAAACCGATCGAAACTCCACTATGAGCGCGACTTCGCGCAAAGTTTATGACCGTCATGTTTGTTATGAAACCGTGCTCGTACGACTTCCCATGGGCTAATACGTCAGCAATGGCCAGTATTTTGAATTTTCGAGACGGTAAACAAAAAATCGATCGAAACTCGACTCTGGTTGCGACTTCACACAAAGTTTATGACCGTCACATTTTTTCACAAAACTGTGCTCGTACGATTTCCCATGGGCTAATACGTCGGGAATGGCCAATATTTTGAATTTCCGAGATGGTACACGAAAAATCGATCGAAACTTGACTCTGCGCGCGACTTCGTGCGAAGTAAATGACCAACGAGTTTTTTTGCGAAACCGTGCTTGTACGACTTCCCTTGGGCTATTACGTTGGGAATTGCCACTATTCCGAATTTTCGAGATGGTGCACGAAAAACCGATCGAAACTCGATTCTGCGCGTGACTTCGCGTAAAGTTTATGACCATTACATTTTTTTGTGAAACCGTTGTTCGTATGACTTCCAATGGGCTAATACGTCGGGAATGGCCAATATTTTGCATTTCCAAGACGGTGCAAGGAAAACCGATCGAAACTTGACACTGCGCGCGACTTCGCACAAAGTTTATGAACATTGTGTTTTTTCATGAAACCATGTTCGTATGACTTCTTCACATGGGCTAATACATCGGGAATGGCCAATATTTTGAATTTCCAAGACGGTGTACGAAAAACAGATCGAAACTCGACTCTGCGCGTGACTTCGTGCGAAGTTTATAATCGTCACATTTTATCATGAAACAGTGCTCGTACGACTTCCCACGGGCTAATACTTCGGGAATGGCCAATATTTTGAATTTTTGAGATGGTACACGAAAAACCGATCGAAACTGGATTTTGCGCGTGACTTCGCGCAAATTATAAGACCGACGAGTTTTTTTACGAAACCGTGCTCGTACGACTTCCCATGGGCTATTATGTTGGGATTGGCTAGTATTTTGAATTTCCGAGACGGTGCACGAAAAAACCGATAGAAACTCGACTCTGCGCGACTTTGTGCAAAGTTAATGAACATTATGTTTTTTCATGAAACCATGTTTGTACGACTTCCGAAACCTTGTACGACTTTCGCGCAATGTTTATGGCCAGCACATTTTTTCGTGAAACCTTGCTTGTACGACTTCCCTTGGGCTAATACGTCGGGAATGGCCAGTATTTTGAATTCCGAGACGGTGCATAAAAAACCGATCGAAACTTGACACTGCATGCGACTTCACGCAAAGTTTATGACCGTCACGTTTTTTCACGAAACCATGCTCGTACGATTTACCACGGCTAATACGTCGGGAATTGCCAGTATTTTGAATTTCCGAGACAGTGCACGAAAAACCGATCGAAACTTGACTCTACGCGCGACTTCTCACAAAGTTTATGACCGTCACGTTTTTTCGCGAAACCATGCTCGTACGACATACCATGGGCTAATACGTCGGGAATGGCCAGTATTTTGAATTTTTGAGGCGGTGCACGAAAAATCGATCGAAACTTCACTCTGCGCCCGACTTCGTGCATAGTTTATGGCCGTCGTGTTTTTTCGTGAAACCATTCTTGTACGACTTCCCATGGGCTAGTACGTCGGGAATGGCCAATATTTTGAATTTCGAGATGGTGCACGAAAAACCGATCGAAACTCGACTCTGCGCGACTTTGTGCAAAGTTAATGAACGTTATGTTTTTTCATGAAACCATGTTCGTACGACTTCCGATGGGCCAATATGTCGGGAATGGCTAATATTTATAATTTTCGTGATGGTAACCGAAAAACCGATTGAAACTCGACTCTGAATGCTACTTCACGCGAAGTTTATGACCGCCATGTTTTTTCGTGAAACCATGCTCGTACGACTTACCATGGGCTAATACGCTGGGAATTGCCAGAATTTTGAATTTCCAAGACGGTGCACGAAAAACCGATTGAAACTTTACTCTGCGCGCGACATCGCGCAAAGTTTATGACCATCGCATTTTTTCGCGAAACAATGCTCGTACGACTTACATTGGGCTAATACGTCGGGATTGGCCAATATGTCGAGAATGGCTAATATTTTGAATTTTTGAGACAGTAACCAAAAAATCGATCGAAACTCGACTCTGCATGCGACTTCACGCAAAGTTTATGACCATCATGTTTTTTCGCGAAACCATGCTCGTACGACTTGCCATGGGCTAATACGCCAGGAATTGCCAATATTTCGAATTTTCGAGACGGTGCATGAAAAATCGATTGAAACTCGACTCTGCGTGCGATTCGTGGAAAGTAAATGACCGTCGAATTTTTTGTGAAACCATGCTCGTACGACTTCCCATGGGCTAATACGTCGGGAATGGCTAGTATTTTGAATTTCCGAGATGGTGCACGAAAAACCGATCGAAACTCGACTCTGCGCGACTTTGTGCAAAGTTTATGACCGTTACATTTTTCATGAAACCTTGTTCGTACGACTTTCGATGAGCCAATATGTCGGGAATGCTTGTGTAGACAAAGCTTCTTTGTACAAATCGTTTACAAAATACATTATCCTTACCAAAAAAAAATAATATGTCGGGAATGGCTAAAATTTTAACTTACCAAAAAAAAAATGGCTAAAATTTTAAATTTTTGAGACGGTAACCGAAAAATCGATCGAAACTCGACTCTGCATGCGACTTCACGCAAAGTTTATGACCGTCATGTTTTTTCGTGAAACCATGCTCGTACGACTTACCATGGGCTAATACGCCGGGAATTGCCAGTATTTCAAATTTCCGAGACGGTGCGCGAAAAACCGATCGAAACTTTACTCTGCGCGCGATATCGTGCAAAGTTTATGACCGTCATGTTTTTTCGTGAAACCATGCTCGTACGACTTACCATGGGCTAATACGTCAGGAATGGCCATTATTTTGAATTTTCGAGACGGTACATGAAAAACCAATCGAAACTCGACTCTGCGCGTGACTTCGCGCAAAGTTTATGACCGTCGCATTGTTTTGCAAAATCATACTTGTACGACTTCCCATGGGTTAATACGTCGGGAATGGCCAAAATTTTGAATTTTCGAGATGGTACACTAAAAACCGTTCGAAACTCGAATCTGCGAAACTCAACTCTGCGTGTGACTTCGCGCAAAGTTTATGACCGTCGAGTTTTTTTGTGAAACCTTGCTCGTACGACTTCCCATGGGCTATTACATCGAGAATGGCTAATATTTTCAATTTTCGAGACTGTAAATGAAAAATCGATCGAAACTCGACTCTGCGTGCAACTTCACGCAAAGTTTAAGACCGTCACATTTTTTTGTGAAATCGTTCCCGTACAACTTCCCCTGGGCTAATACGTCAGGGAATGGCCAGTATTTTGAGTTTCAGAGACGGTGCACGAAAAATCGATTGAAACTCGACTATGCGCGTGATTCGCGCAAAGTATATGACTGTCGAGTTTTTTTGTGAAACCGTGCTTGTACGACTTCCAATGGGCTAATACGTCAGGAATGACAAGTATTTTGAATTTTCGAGACGGTGCACGACAAATCGATCGAAACTCCACTCTGAGCGTGACTTCGCTAAGTTTATGACCGTCGTGTTTTTTCATTAAACCGTGCTCGTACGACTTCCCATGGGCTAATATATCTGGAATGGCTAGTATTTTGAATTTTCGAGATGGTGCATCAAAAACCGAACGAAACTCGACTCTGCGAACGACTTCGCACAAAAATTATGACTGTGGCATTTTTTCATAGAATCAAGCTCATACGACATACCATGGGCTAATACGTCGGGAATGTCCAATATTTTGAATTTTTGGGATGGTGCAAGAAGAACGGATCGAAACTCGAATCTGTGCGTGATTCGCGCAAAGTATATGACCATCGAGTTTTTTTGCGGAACCATGCTCGTATGACTTCCCATGGGCTATTACGTTGGGAATGACCAGTATTTTGAATTTTTCAGATGGTGCACGAAAAACCGATCGAAACTCGACTCTGCGCGCGACTTTGCGCAAAGTTTATGACCGTCACGTTTTTTCACGAAACCATGCTCATACGACTTATCATGGGCTAATACGTAGGGAATGGCCATTATTTTGAATTTCCGAGATGGTGCACGAAAACCGATAATACATAGGGAATGACCATTATTTTGAATTTTCGAGATGGTGCACGAAAAACCGATCAAAACTCGACTCTACGCGCGACTTTGCGCAAAGTTTAAGACCGTCGTGTTTTCTCATGAAACCGTGTTTGTATGACTTTCGATGGGCTAATACGTTGGGAATGGCCAGTATTTTTAATTTATGAGATGGTGCACGAAAAACCGATCGAAACTCGAATCTGCGCGTGATTCTCGCAAAGTTTATGACCGTTGCATTTTTTGCAAAACCATGCTTGTACGACTTACCATAGGCTAATACGTCGGGAAGGACCAATATTTTGAGTTTTTGGGATGGTGCACGAAAAAATGATCGAAACTCGACTCTACGCACGATTCACGCAAAGTATATGACCATCGTGTTTTTTTTGCGAAACCGTGCTCATACGACTTCCCATGGGTTAATACGTCGGGAATGGCCAGTATTTTGAATTTCCGAGACGGTGCACGAAAAACCAATCGAAACTCCACGCTTAGCGCGACTTCGTGCAAAGATTTTGACTTTTGCGTTGTTTCATGAAACCATGTTCGTATGACTTCCCATGAGCTAATACGTCGGGAATGGGCCAATATTTTGACTTTTGCATTGTTTCATGAAACTCGACTCTGCACGTGATTTCGCGCAAAGTTTATGACTATCACAATTTTTCACGAAACCAAGCTCGTACGACTTATCATGGGCTAATACATCGGGAATGGCCAATATTTTGAATTTTTACGATGGTGCACGAAAAACTGATCGAAACTCGACTTTGCGCGCAATTCGCGCAAAGAATATGGCCGTCGAGTTTTTTTGCGAAACCGTGCTCATACGACTTCCCATGGGCTAATACGTCGGGAATGGCCAGTATTTTAAATTTCCGAGACGGTGCACAAAATCGATCGAAACTCCACTCTGAGCTTGACTTCGCGCACAGTTTATGACCGTCACATTTTTACGGGAAACTATGCTCGTATGACTTCCCATTGGCTAATACGTCGGGAATGGCCAATATTTTGAATTTCCGAGATGGTACATGAAAAACCGATCGAAACTCGACTCTGCGCGCGACTACGTGTAAAGTTTATGACCGACATGTTTTTTCGTGAAACCATGCTCGTACAACATCCCATGGGCTAATACGTTGGGAATGGCCAGTATTTTAAATTTCTGAGACGGTGCACGAAAAATCAATCGAAACTCGACTTTGCCCGTGACATCGAGCAACGTTTATGTCTGTCACATTTTTTAATGAAATCATGCTCGTACGACTTCCCATGGGCTTATTCATTGGGAATGGCCAGTATTTTGAATTTTCGAGATGGTGCATGAAAAACCGATCGAAACTCGACTCTGCGCGCGACTTCGCGCAAAGTTTATGGCCATCGAGTTTTTTCGTGAAACCTGTGTGATTTTTTGTGAAGGCTCTTGGCGTGGTAGGTAGACCTGTGTGATTTTTTGTGAAGGCTATTGGCAAGCACCATTACATGTCCAAAAGATAGACAAACCTTGCATCGTTGTGGCTTCTAAGAATATGAAACTTTCAACTTTCGGGTGCTCCCATCAAGATCACGGTAAGAAACATCATTTGGTAGTTCCTCATCAGAAGAAACCATTACACAAGCTCTGGCAAAGGTCAATCTCGTTTGCGAAGCTGTTGCCTTATCAATATACAATGGCTGTCCGAGGGTGCTGCAAAGCTTTGCAATAAAACGACGACCCCAGAGATGTAGTCGAAGTCCATGGAAAGAAATCCATATTGGGATAGACTGTAGACTGTCTAACTCCAATCGCACATCAGGTGCCTAGCGTTGTAGTATTATTGGATGACCACGGATAGTACAAAATCCTTCCAGGACCCGTTGTAAATCTTCTTCAGAATAAAGCCTGCATATAAAGAATCTGGTCACAACATATGAAGATCAAATGTTGATATTCCCCATCGAGTCCTGATGTATGAGGATAATGGAAAAACAACGTAGCCCACATTTGCCATGGACCATGTCTCAATTAGTTCATCAGAATCAATAGCCTCATACACAGCAATCTTCTGATCAACCTATACTTTTGGAGCAAAAAAGTCCAGTCGAAGATCCGGACTACCCATTGGAGCCTTGAAGAGGCTACTCCAAGGCCGAGGATCTCGGGAAATAGGAGCTGGAGGTCGTGATCTAGATCGAGAATTACCTCGGTCCCAGTTCATTGAAGGAGCATCCTATCGAGAAGAAATCAGCGATGGAACATCCTGGTGTGAAACCGGCCTAAGCTGCTGGGGAGGAAGCAGCGGCTGTTGGAGAGGAGCAACCCCCTCCCACTGTGAAGTAACCAGCGGCTGAGGAGCAACCCTCTCCCGCTGTGACTGCTGGAGAGGGGCGTTCCGCTGTGAAGCAACCAGCGCAGGCCGCTGGGAAGAAGCCAGCGGAGGAGCATCCCACTGGAACAGAGGATGCGAAGCAGAGTGCCGCATCTGGCCGCTCGCATCCATGGCGTCGCTCGCCTTAGAGACCGCCAGCCGCCTTGGGGAGAGGAAGCCACCACCCTTCCCACACTAAGGTCGTAGCCGTCGCCCTTTCCACGCCGATTGCAGAAGCAGCCGTCGCCCTTTCCACGCTGAAGTTGCCGCAGGATCACAGGGCGGTAGTGAACCCAGCCCCAATCGCAGTGCAGCCTCCACCATTTCTCGCCCTAGAGTCCGTCCCGTGCCTAGGGGAGAAGAGCCGCCGCCCTTCCACGCCTGAAATAGTTGATTCCCCGCTTGGAATCGCTGATCGCAGGAGCGACCGCCGGCCTTCCACGCTTGAATTGATCGCGGAGCGATCGTAGAGGAGAAATCGCCCAAGGGAGCAATCGCCCTCCGCTGCCCACTCTTCGGTAAGAGAAGAGGTTGCCGTCCCAAGCGCCGATCGCAAGCGCAAGCGCAAGCCCAAGCAGAGCAAAGCACTCACGCACGCACGCAAGGGAACGCTGGCCCATTCCCCCCCATTCCGAAGCCCAAGCAGAGCAGAGAATGCGCGAAGTTTTTCCTCATACGATCTGGAGATCGAAACTCGAATCTGCGCGTGACTTCGTGCAAAGTTTATGACCATCGAGTTTTTTCGTGAAACCATGCTCGTACGACTTACCATGGGCTAATACGTCAGGAATGACCAGTATTTTTAATTTCTGAGACGGTGCATGAAAATCCGATCGAACTCGACTTTGTGCGCAGATCGCGCAAAGTTTATGACCGTCACATTGTTTCATGAAACTCTGCTCGTATGACTTCCCATGGGCTAATACATCGGGAATTGCTAGTATTTTGAATTTCCAAGACGGTGCATGAAAAACCGATCGAAACTCCACTCTGAGCGCGACTTCGCGCAAACTTTATGAACGTCTCATTTTTTCATGAAACCTTGCTCGTATGACCTACCATTGGCTAATACATTGAGAATGGCCAGTATTTTGAATTTCTGAGACGGTGCACAAAAAACTAATCGAAACATGACTCTACACGCGACATCGCGCAAAGTTTATGACCGTCACGTTTTTTCGGGAAACCATGCTCGTACAACTTACAATGGGCTAATATATCGGGAATAGTTAATAATTTTAATTTTTGGGATGGTGCACGAAAAATCGATCAAAACACAACTCTGCGTGCGATTCGCGCAAAGTATATGACCGTCGAGTTTTTTTGCGAAACCGTGCTTGTACGACTCCGGATGGGCTAATACGTCGGGAATGACCAATATTTTGAATTTTTTAGACGGTGCACAAAAATCGATCAAAACTCAACTCTGCATGTGACTTCGCACAAAGTTTATGACCCTTGCTCGTATGACTTACCATGGGCTAATACGTCGGGAATGGCCAGTATTTTGAATTTCCGAGACGGTGCACAAGAAACCGATCGAAACTTAACTCTGAGCGTGGCTTCGCTCAAATTTTATGACCGTCACGTTTTTTCGTGGAACAATGCTCGTACGACTTACCATGCGCTAATACGTTGGGAATGGCCAATATTTTGAATTTTTGTACGGTGCACGAAAAACAGATCGAAACTCGACTCTGCGCGCTATTCGCGCAAAGTATATGACCGTCGAGTTTTTTTGCAAAACCATGCTCGTACGACTTACCATGGACTAATACATCAGGAATGGTTAGTATTTTGAATTTCTTAGATGGTGCACGAAAAACCGATCGAAACTTGACTCTGCGCGTGACTTCACGCAAAGTTTATGACCATCACGTTTTCTCATGAAACCATGTTTGTATGACTTCCCATTGGCTAACACGTCGGGAATGGCCAATATTTTGAATTTCCAAGATGGTGCACGAAAAACCGATCGAAACTCGATTCTGCGCGCGACTTCGAGCAAAGTTTAGGACCCTCACAATTTTTTGTGAAACCATGCTCGTACAATATCCCATGGGCTAATACGTTGGGAATGGCCAGTATTTTGAATTTCCGAGATGGTGCATGAAAAACCAATCGAAACTCGACTCTGCGCACGACTTCGCGCAAAGTTTATGACCGTCCCAATTTCTCATGAAACCGTGTTTGTATGACTTCCCGTTGGCTAATACGTCGGGAATGGCCAATATTTTGAATTTTCGAGATGGTACATGAAAAACCGATCGAAACGCGACTCTGCGCGCGACTTCGCGCAAAGTTTATGATCGTCGCATTTTTTCGTGAAACCATGCTCGTACGACATCCCATGGGCAAATACGTTGGGAATGGCCAGTATTTTGAATTTTCGAGATGGTGCACGAAAAACCGATCGAAACTCAACTCCGCACGTGACATCGTGCAAAGTTTGTCTATCACATTTTTTCATGAAACCATGCTTATACGACTTCCCATGAGCTAATTCTTCGGGAATGGCCAGTATTTTGAATTTTCGAGATGGTGCACGAAAAACCGATCGAAACGCGACTCTAAGTGCGGCTTCGTGCAAAGTTTATGACCGTCATGTTTTTTCGCGGAACCATGCTCGTATGACTTACCATGGGCTAATACGTCGGAAATGGATAATATTTTGAATTTCCAAGATGGTGCACGAAAAATCGATAGAAACTCCACTCTGTGCGCGACTTCGCGCAAAGTTTTTGATTATTGTGTTTTTTTGGGAAACCATGCTCATACGACTTTCCATGGACTAATACGTCCGGAATGGCCAGTATTTTGAATTTTCGAGACGATGTACGAAAAACCGATCGAAACTCCACTCTGTGCACGACATCGCACAACGTTTATGACTGTTGAGTTTTTTTTGGGAAACCGTGCTCATACGACTTCCCATGGGCTAATTCATCGGGAATGGCCAGTATTTTGAATTTTTGAGACGGTGCATGAAAAACCAATCGAAACTCGACTCTGCGCGCAACTACATGCAAAGTTTATGACCATCGAGTTTTTTCGTGAAACCATGCTCGTACTACTTACCATGGGCTAATACATCAGGAATGGCCAGTATTTTGAATTTTTGAGATGGTGCACGAAAAACCGATCGAAACTTGAATCTGAGCGTGGCTTCGCGCAAAGTTTATGACCGTCACGTTTTTTTGCAGAACCATTATCGTACGACTTCCCATGGGCTAATACGTCGGGAATGGCCAATATTTTGAATTTTTTCGACGGTGAACGAAAAACTGATCGAAACACGACTCTGCGCGCGATTCACGCAAAATATATGACCGTCGAATTTTTTTGCGAAACCATGCTCGTACGACTTACCATGGGCTAATACGTCGGGAATGGCCATTATTTTGAATTTTTGAGACTGTGCATGAAAAATCGATCGAAACTCGACTCTGCGCGCGACTTCGCGCAAAGTTTATGACCATTGCATTTTTTCGTAAAATAGTGTTCGTATGACTTCCCATGGGTTAATACATCGGGAATTGCCAGTATTTTGAATTTCTGAGACGGTGCATGAAAAACCAATCGGAACTCCGCTCTGAGCATGACTTCGTGCAAAGTTTATGATTGTCTCGTTTTTTCATGCAACCATGCTCGTATGACTTCCCATGGGCTAATACGTCGGTAATGGCCAGTATTTTGAATTTCCGAGACGGTGCACGAAAAACCAATCGAAACTTGACTCTGCATGCAACATCGCGCAAAGTTTATGACCGTCATGTTTTTTTGGGAAACCATGCTCGTACGACTTACAATGGGCTAATATGTCGGGAATGGCTAATAATTTGAATTTTTGGGATGGTGCACGAAAAACCGATCAAAACTTGACTCTGCGTGCAATTCGCGCAAAGTATATGACCATCGAGTTTATTTGCGAAATCGTGCCCGTACGACTTCGGATGGGCTAATACGTCGGGAATGTCTAGTATTTTGAATTTCAGAGACGGTGCACGAAAAATCGATCGAAACTTGACTCTGCGCGCGGCTTCACGCAAAGTTTATGACCGTCACGTTTTTTCACGAAACCATGCTCGTAAGACTTACCATGGGCTAATACGTCGGGAATGACCAGTATTTTGAATTTCCGAGACGGTGCACGAAAAACCGATCGAAACTCGACTCTGAGCGCGGCTTCACGCAAAGTTTATGACTGTCACGTTTTTTCGCTGAACCATGCTCGTACGACATACCATGGGCTAATACGTCGGGAATGGCCAATACTTCGAATTTTCGAGACGGTAAATGAAAAACTGATCGAAACTCGACTCTGCGCGTGACTTTGTGCAAACTTTATGACCTTCACATTTTTTCATGAAACCGTGTTCGTATGACTTCCTTTGGGCCAATACGTCGGGAATGGCCAATATTTTGAATTTTTGAGACAGTCAACGAAAAACCGATCGAAACTCAATTCTGCATGCGACTTCGTGAAAATTTATGATCGTCACGTTTTTTCGTGAAACCGTGCTCGTACAACTTTCCATGGGCTAATACGTCAGGAATGTCCAGTATTTTAAATTTCATAGACGATGGATGAAAAACCGATCGAAACTCGACTCTGCGCGCGATTTCACGAACAGTTTATAACCTTTGCGTTTTTTCGTGAAACCATGTTCGTATGACTTCCCATGGGCTAATACATCGAGAATGACCAATATTTTGAATTTTTGAGATGATGCACGAAAATCGATCGAAACTCAACTCTGCGTGTGACTTCGCGCAATGTTTATGACCGTCATGTTTTTTCACGAAACCATGCTCGTACGACTTACAATTGGCTAATAAGTCGGGAATGGCCAATATTTTGAATTTTCGAGACGGTGCACAAAAAACCGATCGAAACTCGACTCTGAGCGCGGCTTCGCACAATGTTTATGACCGTCACGTTTTTTCGTGGAACCATGCTCGTACGACATACCATGGGCTAATACGTCGGGAATGGCCAATATTTTGAATTTTTCGGACGGTGCACGAAAAACTGATCAAAACTCGACTCTACGCACGATTCGTGCAGAGTATATGACCGTCGAGTGTTTTTGCGAAATCATGCTCGTACGACTTACCATGGACTAATACGTCATGAATGACTAGTATTTTGAATTTCCGAGATGGTGCATGAAAAATCGATCGAAACTTGACTCTGCGCGTGACTTCGTGCAAAGTTTATGACCGTCGCGTTTTCTCGTGAAACCGTATTTGTATGACTTCCCATTGGCTAATACGTCGCGAATGACCAATATTTTGAATTTTCAAGATGGTACATGAAAAACCGAGCGAAACTCGACTTTGCGCGCGACTTCGTGCAAAGTTTATGACGGTCACATTTTTTCGTGAAACTATGCTCGTACGACTTGCCATGGGCTAATACATCGGGAATGACCAGTATTTTAAAATTCTGAGACGGTGAACGAAAAACCGATCGAAACTTGACTCTAAGTGCGGCTTCGCGCAAAGTTTATGACTGTCATGTTTTTTCGCGGAACCATGCTGTACGACGTACCATGGGCTAATATGTCGGGAATGGCCAATATTTTAAATTTTTCGGATGGTGCACAAAAAACTAATCGAAACTCGTCTCTGCGCGCGATTCGCGCAAAGTATATGATCATCGAGTTTTTTTGCGAAACCATGCTCGTATGACTTCCCATGGACTAATACATCTGGAATGGCCAATATTTTCAATTTTTGAGACGGTGCACGAAAAACCGATAGAAACTTGACTTTGTGCGCGACTTTATGCAAACTTTATGACCTTCACGTTTTTTCGTGAAACCGTGTTCGTACGACTTCCTTTGGGCCAATACGTCGGGAATTGCCAATATTTTGAATTTTTGAGATGGTAAACGAAAAACCGATCGAAACTCGACTCTACGCGCGACTTCACGCAAAGTTTATTACAGTCATATTTTTTCGTGAAACCGTGCTCGTACGACTTCCCATGGGCTAATATGTCGGGAATGTCTAGTATTTTGAATTTCATAGACGGTGCACGAAAAACCGATCGAAACTCGACTCTGCATGTGACTTTGTGCAAAGTTTATGACTGTCACGTTTTTTCGCAAAACCTTGCTCGTTCGACTTACCACGGGCTAATACATTGGGAATGGCCAGTATTTTGAATTTCTGAGATGGTGCACGAAAAACCTATCAAAACTCGACTCCAAGCGTGGCTTCGCGCAAAGTTTATGACCGTCACATTTTTTTCGCGGAACCATGCTCGTACGACTTACCATGGACTAATACGTCGTGAATGGCCAATATTTTGAATTTTTTGGATAGTGCATGAAAAACTGATCGAAACTCGGCTCTGCGCGCGATTCGCGCAAAGTATATGACCGTCGAGTTTTTTGCGAAACCATACTCGTACGACTTACCATGGACTAATACGTCAGGAATGGCCCGTATTTTGAATTTCCGAGATGGTGCATAAAAAATCGATCGACACTCGACTCTCCGCTCGACTTCACACAAAGTTTATAACCATCGCGTTTTCTCGTGAAACCGTGTTTGTATGACTTCCCATTGGCTAATACGTCGGGAATGGCCAATATTTTGAATTTACAAGATGGTGTACGAAAAACCGATCGAAACTCGACTCTGCGCGCGACATCGCACAAAGTTTATGACCGTCGCATTTTTTCGTGAAACCATGCTAGTACGACATCCCATGGGCTAATACATTGGGAATGGCCAGTATTTTGAATTTCTGAGATGGTGCACGAAAAACCGATCGAAAATCGACTCTACGCGTGATTTCGTGCAAAGTTTATGACCATCGCATTTTCTAATGAAACCGTGTTTGTATGACTTCCCATTGGCTAATACATCGGGAATGGCCAATATTTTGAATTTTCGAGATGGTACACGAAAAACCGATCGAAACTCGACTCTGCGCGCGACTTTGTGCAAAGTTTATGACCGTCGCATTTTTTCATGAAACCATGCTCGTACGACATCCCATGGGCAAATACGTTGGAAATGGCCAGTATTTTGAATTTTTGAGATGGTGCACGAAAAACCGATCGAAACTCGACTCTGCGCGCGACTTCGCGCAAAGTTTATGGCCATTGCGTTTTATCGTGAAACCGTGTTTGTATGACTTCCCATTGGCTAATCCGTCGGGAATGTCCAATATTTTGAATTTCCGAGATGGTACAAGAAAAACTGATCAAAATTCGACTCTGGGACAAAAAGTTTATGACCATTGCATTTTTTCGTGAAACCATGCTCGTACGACATCCCATGGGCTAATACTTTGTGAATGGCCAGTATTTTCAATTTCCGAGATGGTGCACGAAAAATCGATCGAAACTCGACTCTGAGTACGGCTTCTGCAAAGTTTATGACTGTCATGTTTTTTCGCGGAACCATGCTCGTACGACTTACCATGGGCAAATACGTCAGGAATGGCCAATATTTTGAATTTTTCGGATGGTGCACGAAAAACTGATCGAAACTCGACTCTGCGCGCGATTCGCGCAAAGTATATGACCCTCGAGTTTTTTTGCGAAACCATGCACGTATGACTTACAATGGACTAATACGTCAGGAATGGCCAGTATTTTGAATTTCTGAGATGGTGCACGAAAAATCGATTGAAACTCGACTCTGAGTGCAGCGTCGCGCAAAGTTTATGACCGTCTTGTTTTTTTGCGGAACCATGCTCGTACGACTTACCATGGGCTAATACGTCGGGAACGACCAATATTTTGAATTTTTCGGATGGTGCACGAAAAATTGATCGAAACTCGACTCTGTGCGCAATTCGTGTAAAGTATATAACCGTCGAGTTTTTTTTGCGAAACCGTGCTCGTACGACTTCCCATGGCCTAATACGTCGGGAATGGCCTGTATTTTGAATTTCCGAGATGGTGCACGAAAAACCGATCGAAACTCGACTCTGCGCCCGACTTCATGAAACCGATCGAAACTCGACTCTGCGCGCGACTTCATGAAAAGTTTATGACCATCGTATTTTTTCGTGAAACCATGCTCATACGACATCTTATGGGCTAATAAGTTGGGAATTGCCAGTATTTTGAATTTCCAAGATGGTGCACGAAAAACCGATCGAAACTCGACTCTGCACGTGACTTCGCACAAAGTTTATGACCGTCGCATATTATCATGAAACCGTGTTTGTATGACTTCGTATTGGCTAATACGTCGGGAATGGCCAATATTTTGAATTTCTAAGATGGTACACGAAAAATCGATCGAAACTCGACTCTGCGTGCGACATCGCGAAAAGTTTATGACCGTCGCATTTTTTCGTGAAACCATGCTCGTACGACATCCCATGGACTAATACGTTGGTAATGGCCAGTATTTTGAATTTTCGAGATGGTGCACGAAAAACCGATCGAAACTCGACTCTAAGTGCGGCTTCGCGCAATGTTTATGACCATCATATTTTTTCGCGGAACCATGCTCGTACGACTTACCATGGGCTAATATGTCGGGAATGGCCAATATTTTGAATTTTTCGGACTGTGCACTAAAAACTGATCGAAACTCGACTCTGCGCGCGATTCGCGCGAAGTATATGACCGTCGCATTTTTTAGCAAAACCATGCTCGTTCGACTTACCATGGACTGATACATCAGGAATGGCCAGTATTTTGAATTTCCGAGATGGTGCACGAAAAACCGATCGAAACTCGACACTGCACGCGACTTCACGCAAAATTTATGACCGTCACGTTTTCTCATGAAACCGTGTTTGTATGACTTCCCATTGGCTAATACGTCTGGAAAGGCCAATATTTTGAATTTCCGAGATGGTGCATGAAAAATCCCTCGAAACTCGACTCTGTGCGCGACTTCGCGAAAAGTTTATGACCGTCGCATTTTTTTGTGAAACCATTCTCGTACGACATCCAATGGGCTAATACGTTGGGAATGGCTAGTACTTTGAATTTCTGAGATGATGCACGAAAAATTGATCGAAACTCGACTCTGCGCGCGATTCGCGTAAAGTATATGACCGTCGAGTTTTTTTGCGAAACCATGCTCGTATGACTTACAATGGACTAATACGTCAGGAATGGCCAGTATTTTGAATTTCCAAGATGGTGCACGAAAAATCGATCGAAACTCGACTCTGAGTGCAGCGTCGCGCAAAGTTTATGACCGTCATGTTTTTTTGCGGAACCATGCTCGTACGACTTACCATGGGCTAATACGTCGGGAACGACCAATATTTTGAATTTTTCGGATGGTGCACGAAAAACTGATCGAAACTCGACTCTGTGCGCAATTCGTGTAAAGTATATAACCGTCGAGTTTTTTTTGCGAAACTGTGCTCGTACGACTTCCCATGGCCTAATACGTCGGGAATGGCCAGTATTTTGAATTTCCGAGATGGTGCACGAAAAACCGATCGAAACTCGACTCTGCGCCCGACTTCATGAAACCGATCGAAATTCGACTCTGCGCGCGACTTCTCGAAAAGTTTATGACCATCGTATTTTTTCGTGAAACCATGCTCATACGACATCTCATGGGCTAATAAGTTGGGAATTGCCAGTATTTTGAATTTCCAAGATGGTGCACGAAAAACCGATCGAAACTCGACTCTGCACGTGACTTCGCACAAAGTTTATGACCGTCGCATATTATCGTGAAACCGTGTTTGTATGACTTCGTATTGGCTAATACGTCGGGAATGGCCAATATTTTGAATTTCTAAGATGGTACACGAAAAATCGATCGAAACTCGACTCTGCGTGCGACATCGCGAAAAGTTTATGACCGTCGCATTTTTTCGTGAAACCATGCTCGTACGACATCCCATGGACTAATACGTTGGTAATGGCCAGTATTTTGAATTTTCGAGATGGTGCACGAAAAATCGATCGAAACTCGACTCTGAGTGCGGCTTCGCGCAATGTTTATGACCATCATGTTTTTTCGCGGAACCATGCTCGTACGACTTACCATGGGCTAATATGTCGGGAATAGCCAATATTTTGAATTTTTTGGACGGTGCACTAAAAACTGATCGAAACTCAACTCTGCGCGTGATTCGCGCAAAGTATATGACCGTCGCATTTTTTTGCAAAACCATGCTCGTTCGACTTACCATAGACTGATACATCAGGAATGGCCAGTATTTTGAATTTCCGAGATGGTGCACGAAAAACCGATCGAAACTCGACACTGCACGCGACTTCACGCAAAATTTATGACCGTCACGTTTTCTCATGAAACCGTGTTTGTATGACTTCCCATTGGCTAATACGTCTGGAATGGCCAATATTTTGAATTTCCGAGATGGTGCACGAAAAATCCCTCGAAACTCGACTCTGCGCGCGACTTCGCGAAAAGTTTATGACCGTCGCATTTTTTCGTGAAACCATGCTCGTACCACATCCAATGGGCTAATACGTTGGGAATGGCTAGTACTTTGAATTTCTGAGATGGTGCACGAAAAATCGATCGAAACTCGACTCTGCGCGCGACTTCGTGCAAAGTTTATGACCATCGCATTGTTTCGCAAAATCATACTTATGTCGGGAATGGCCAAAATTTTGAATTTCCGAGACGGTGCACCAAAAACCGATCGAAACTCGACTCTGCATGTGACATCTTGGAAAGTTTATGACCGTCATGTTTTTTCGTGAAACAATGCTCGTACGACTTACCATGGGTTAATACACCGGGAATTGCCAGTATTTCAAATTTTCGAGACGGTGCATGAAAAACCGATCGAAACTTTACTCTGCGCGCGACATCGCGCAAAGTTTATGACCGTCGTGTCTTTTCGTGAAACCATGCTTCAACCAAGCTCGTACGACATCTCATGGGCTAATACGTTGGGAATGGCCAGTATTTTGAATTTCCGAGATGGTGCACAAAAAATCGATCGGAACTCGACTTTGCGCGTGACTTCGCACAAAGTTTATGACCGTCGCGTTTTATCGTGAAACCGTGTTGGTATGACTTCCTATTGGCTAATACGTCAGGAATGGCCAATATTTTGAATTTCGAAGATGGTACATGAAAAACCGATCGAAACTCGATTCTGCGCGCGACTTCGCGAAAAGTTTATGACCGTCGCATTTTTTCGTGAAATCATGCTCGTATGACATCCCATGGGCTAATACGTTGGGAAAGGCAAGTATTTTCGAATTTTCGAGATGGTTCACGAAAAATCGATCGAAACTCGACTCTGAGTGCGGCTTCGCGCAATGTTTATGACCATAATGTTTTTTCGTGGAACTATGCTCGTACAACTTACCATGGGCTAATATGTCGGGAATGGCCAATATTTTGAATTTTTCGGACGGTGCACTAAAAACTGATCGAAACTCGACTCTGTGCGCGATTCGCGCAAAGTATATGACCGTCGCATTTTTTTGCAATACCATGCTTTTACGACGTACCATGGACTAATACATCAGCAATGGCTAGTATTTTGAATTTTCGAGATGGTGCACGAAAAACCGATCAAAACTCGACTCTACGCGCGACACGCAAAGTTTATGACCGTCGCGTTTTTACATGAAACCATTTTTGTATGACTTCCCATTGGCTAATACATCGGGAATGGCCAATATTTTGATTTTCCAAGATGGTGCATGAAAAATCGATCAAAACTCGACTCTGTGCGCGACTTCGTGAAAAGTTTAGAACCGTCACGTTTTTTCGTGAAACTATGCTCATACGACATCCCATGGGCTAATACGTTGGGAATGACCAGTATTTTAAATTTCCGAGATGGTGCACGAAAAACTGATCGGAACTCGACTCTGCGCGTGAAATCGCGCAAAGTTTATGTCTGTCACGTTTTTCATGAAACCATGCTCGTACGACTTCCCAAGGGCTAATTCGTCGGGAATGGCCAGTATTTTGAATTTCCAAGACGGTGCATGAAAAATCGACTGAAACTCGACTCTGAGTGCGGCTTCGCGCAAAGTTTATGACCGTCATATTTTTCGCGGAACCATGCTTGTACGACTTACCATGGACTAATACGTCGGGAATGGCCAATATTTTGAATTTTTCGGACGGAATGATTCGTGCTTGGACTTCCCTTGGGCTATTACGTCGGGAAAGGCTAATATTTTGAAACTCGACTCTGAGCACAACATCGTGCAAAGTTTATGACCATCACATTTTTTCATGAAACCATGCTCGTACGACCTACAATGGGCTAATATGTCGGGAATGGCCAATAATTTGAATTTTTGGGACGGTGCACGAAAAACCGATCAAAACTCAACTCTCAATGCGATTCGCGCAAGGTATATGACCGTCGAGTTTATTTGAGAAACCATGCTCGTACGATTTCGGATGGGCTAATATGATGGGATTGTCCAGTATTTTGAATTTCAGAGACGATGCACGAAAAACCGATCAAAACTCGACTCTGCGCGCGATTTCGCGCAACGTTTATGACCTTTGCATTTTTTCGTGAAACCATGTTCGTATGACTGGACTTTTTTACTCCAGAAGTATAGGCTGATCAGAAGATTGCTGTGTATGAGGCTATCGATTCTGACGAACTAATTGAGACATGGTCCATGGCAATTGTGGGATACGTTGTTGGACTAAGAACATCATTTTTTCCATTATCCTCATACATCAGGACTCGATGGGGAATATCAACATTTGATCTTCATATGTTGGAGACCGGATTCTTTATATGCAGGCTTTACTCTGAAGAAGATTTACAACGGATCCTTAAAGGATTTTGGACTATCCGTGGTCATCCAATGATACTACGACGCTGGGCACCTGAAGTGCGATTGGAGTTAGACAGTCTACAGTCTATCCCAAAATGGGTTTCTTTCCATGGACTTCCACTACATCTATGGGGTCGTCGTTTTATTGCAAAGCTTTGCAGCACCCTGGGGTAGCCATTGTATATTGATAAGGCAACAGCTTCGCAAACGAGATTGACCTTTGCCAGAGCTTGTGTAATGGTTTCTTCTGATGAGGAACTACCGAATGATGTTTCTTACCGTGATCTTGATGGGAGCACCCGAAAGGTGAAAGTTTCATATTCTTGGAAGCCACAACGATGCAAGGTTTGTGTATCTTTTGGACATGTAAATGGTGCTTGCCAACAGCCTTCACAAAAAATCACACAGGTCTACTGACCATGCCAAGAGCCACAGCATGGGGTCACTACCACTAATCCAAGCACTGATACTCCAGTGCCAACAGTGATGATGGCGGAGAAGATGAATGAGCACTCTGACTCGTTGGGCAGCGACACGAACAAGAGAAAGACAAGTCAGGACTTTCATCTTTTCCTATTATATCGGAGACTTTCACTGCAGGAGCTTCCCATGGATCTCACTCCCCAATAACAACCTCGCCTCCACGAATCATTCCTTCAGATAATCAGGAAATTTCATTTCAACAACCTCTTTTTTTTTTTTGGTAAGTAAAGATAATGTATTTTGTAAAAGATTTGTACAAAGAAGCTTTGTCTACACAAGTCATAGACTAAAGCCTGAAGTCTCTTAGTGTAGTCGAGAAGATTGCACCCCACCTAAAGAAGGTGAAATGGGCACGCTTCATCAAACTCATCTCCAAGAGTAGCACAAGGAAGTTAATAAATAATAAAATGCAATAGCTAGACTGTTCTGGACTACTTGTGGATACATCACAAAATATAAGCTTTGCCCCATATAATACATTACAATCTTCATCATTATTCGAGTGATTCTTAACGAATGGAAAAATTGAATCTTGTGAAAATCTCTCTCTCTTCTTGTTAGGTGCTCTGTATTCAATTCTTGCTTCATACATGATCGTTAGTCCTGAAGAATCTCTATCAGAATTTGAGCTTTGTTCATGTTGTGACACTCAAAAATTCTGCCACACCTCTCCTTCCAAATCCACCAAATAGCACATCTGAATATAATTCTTGCAAGTTGTGTAAGCGGCCCCTTTCTTGAGAAGCTTTGCATAAGCATTTCTAATTCATGATGCAAGTTTGGCCGTGGAAGCCTTTGAAGATCAAATCGCTTCAAGATCTCCTTCCATATCCAAGATGAATAATCACAAGCAAAGTAGAGATGGTCAACACTTTCTTCCTTTTGCATACACAAAGAGCACCGATTGATAATATAAATACCTCTTCGCTGCATATTGTCCATCGTAGGAAGTTTGCCGAGAAGGGCCTGCCATGTACATAAGGAATGTCGCTATGAGCATGGACTATCCCATGTCCAACTACTTGGGATCCACTTGTTGTTTCGTCGTCTAATTTGGTTCCATGCAGATGTAGCACTAAATTTACCATTATCATGAAGCCAAATAAGCATATCTGAAGAGTTGTTCTTGATTGGAATAGCCCTAATAGTCGGCCAAAGTAATAACATGTCAGGAGAGGTAGGGTTAGGAAGACACCATTTACCATTGTTAATGAATTCAGAAACCTTCCAGTCTTTGGGAGCCCCCAGATCCTGTCGTACTCTATCACCAAATATTTGAAATATACTTTTCCCATTCACCCAAGGATCATACCACAAATTAATATTGGTTCCAGAAGAAATCACATAAGAAATATTGTTCTGTAGCCATCGCCTTGCCTTCAGAATTCCTTTCCAAGCAGCAGAATGAGATGTTTTTGCAGATGCTTCCCAAATTGATTCCTTGGTTAGGTACCTAGCAAAAACCAATTGTGACCATAAGGAAGACTTGTTTTATAAAATATCCCATAATTGCTTTACCATACAAGCTTTATTCCAATCTCTAATATGTCGAAGATTCAACCCCCCTTCATCCTTTGGTTTGTAAATGTTGTCCCAATTCACCATGTGCATTGCCTTACCATCTGTGCCATTCCAAAAGAAGTTAATAAGTAATTTATCAATATCATGGAGAAGCCCAGTAGGTAGAAGGAATGCATGAGACCAATAAATAGAATAAGAGATCAACACAGATCGAATAAGTTCAAGTCGTCCAGCTTTAGAAAGAAGCCTATTTTTCCAAGAGGAAATTCTGTTCTTAATTTTTGTTGATTCCAGTGGATATAAGTGGGAGACCCAAGTAAGGAACCAGTAAATTTCCTTCAGCAACTCCCAATGTTTGAGCAATATGATCCTTATTGTCAATGCAAGCACCCACATATACTTTGCTCTTTGCATGGTTTAGCTTAAGACCAGAAACTATACCAAATTCATTAAGAATATCTGCCAGATTACTCACAGAAACTGAATAATCTCAAAGGAAGATAATAAGGTCATCAGCAAATGTTATGTGAGAGATATAAACAGAACCATAATATGGTACCTTAATTTTGCCATTGGAAACAGCCTCTTCTAACATACAACTGAGCCCTTCCATTGCAATGGTAAAAAGATAAGGAGATAGTGGATCGCCTTGCCGAATGCCATTCTTACTCCCGAAGAAGCCAAAAGAGAATCGAAAATTTTAGAGTTTCCAAGCAACACTGAATCCATTTAACCCAGTGTTGAGGGAAGCCCATATTATGGAGCATCATGTAAATAAAATGCCTATTGACTGAGTCAAAGGCCTTTCGTAAATCAGCTTTAAAATAGATCTTTTTCCCTCTTGTTTTTGAATGTAGATCCTTAACCAAATCATTAGCAAGCAGGACATTATGATGGATACTCCTCCCTTTAAGAAAAGCAACCTGATTAGGACTAATGACCTTATTCATGACCTTTTGTAGTCTATCTGCCAGCAACTTAGAGATAACCTTATAAATAAAGTTGCACAGTGAAATAGGACGGTAGTTCTCCAATGAATCGGCTCCATCATTTTTAGGCACTAAAGAAATAAAAGTGTAATTCATTTCTTTAAGAATATGACCTGAGGAGAAAAAATGTCGACAAGCTTTTATGACATTGTTGCCTACAATAGCCCATGCAATTTGATAAAACTCAGCTGGAAATCCGTCTGGACCAGGGCTTTTTTGTTTCGGGGACTTAAAAACAACATTCACAATTTCATCATCCGTTATTGGGGCATTAAGATGAGAGAGGGCTTCAGAATCAAGTCGTCTTGTAGGCCCAACATGAATACTATTAGGCTGTTGTTCCTGATTGAGTAAGGAATAAAAAAATTGCTTGGTGTAATTTTTAACCTCATCCAAATCCTCAATGAGATTACCATCTATACCTTTGCATTTTTTGATGCGATTAGTAGCCCTTCTGCTAGTAATAGCAGCATAGAAAAACTTCGTATTAGAATCCCCTAGAGTAAGCCAATGCTGTCGTGACTTCTGTTTCAAAAAGCATTCCTCCTGCTTCAAAGCTTGCATAAAGTTATTTCTAGCAGCAGCCTCTTTGTATATAAGATTCGCATCCAAAGGTTGAAGATTTAGCTCACTTTGCACAGCCATAAGTTCTTTCTTGCATAACTGAACCCTGTCGGTGATATTTCCAAATGTAGTTGAATTCCACTTCTTAAGTGCTGCTTTGCATGCTTTTAGTTTTTGACATAGGATGTAAGGGGGAGAACCAAATACATTAATGTCCCAAGCTGACTTAATAACTTCGAGGAACTTAGGGTGAGAACTCCGCATATTAAAAAATCTAAAAGGTTTCTGGTCTCTGGGTAGTGCTTTATCTGTATGTATATGCATAATAGAGTGATCCGAAAATAACTTAGCACCGTACTCAAGAAGTGAATCTGGGAAAACTACTAACCATTCCTGATTAATCAAACATCTGTCAAGTCGAGCCATAATTTTTCTGTCAGTAGTACTTTGATTGTTCCATGGGAACCAATTACCTACAGATTTCATGTCAGTCAATGCAGCAGTATCTATACAATCATTAAAATGTTGAAGCTGACATTCGGAAAGCACTCTACCCCCCCACTTTCTCCTTTACGTATCTGACAGTATTAAAGTCACCGAGAACAACCCAAGGTACTGTAGGATAACTATTTGCAATGCTAACCAGATCACGCCATAGAGCATTCCTGTCAGACATACTGTTAGATGCATAAATACCGGTAATATTGAATTGACATCCAGTCTGTTTATCCTCTGCCTTAAGATGAATGAATTGATTAGTAGCAGAAATAAACCAAGCAGTAACAAGGTTAGGATGCCATAAGACCCAAACTAGACCATAAGTATCCTGAGAATCAATAGTAAAAAGTTCTGCCTCAGGCCATATTAAATTCTTCTGAACTCGAACACGATGAGTTTTAATTTTTGTTTCCACAAGAATCACCATATCACATGCAACAGATCGGATTATTCTATTGAGCTCGCGACATTTCTTAGTCTTATTAAGTCCACGAACATTCCAACAGCTTATTTTAATCAATACTAGATAGAAGGAAGAGCATGCGATTTTGGGAGGACACTACCATCCTTTTTCTTATCTTTTGATTTTGCATGGTCCTCTCGCATAATATCTTTACCCTTTAATCCTTTATTCCTATGTTTATCCACCTCATCCACAGCTTGCAAATGTTAAAATTTTTGCGTACCTTGAGGCAAGGAGTCCCGAATAGCGGGATGTGTCGAAGAGCGATGAGTTTGGTGAGTTGCAATGTCTTGGTTCCCAAGAGGTTGTTGAAATGAAATTTCCTGATTATCTGAAGGACTGATTCGTGAAGGCGAGGTTATTATTGGGGAGTGAGAACCTTGGGAAGCTCCTGCAGTGAAAGTCTCTAATATAATAGGAAAAGATGGAAGTCCTGACTTGTCTTTCTATTGTTCGTGTCGCTGCCCCAACGAGTCAGAGTGTTCATTCATCTTCTCCGCCATCATCACTGTTGGCACTGGAGTATCAGTACTTGGATTAGTGGTAGTGACCCCATTCTGTGGCTCTTGGCGTGGTCGGTAGACCTGTGTGATTTTTTGTGAAAGCTGTTGGCAGGCACCATTTACATGTCCAAAAGATAGACAAACCTTGCATCGTTGTGGCTTCCAAGAATATGAGACTTTCACCTTTCGGGTGCTCCCATCAAGATCACGGTAAGAAACATCATTCGGTAGTTCCTCATCAGAAGAAACCATTACACAAGCTCTGGCAAAGGTCAATCTCGTTTGCGAAGCTGTTGCTTTATTAATATACAATGGCTGTCCCAGGGTGCTGCAAAGCTTTGCAATAAAACGACGACCCCAGAGATGTAGTGGAAGTCCATGGGAAGAAACCCATATGGGATAGACTGTAGACTGTCTAACTCCAATCTCACATCAGGTGCCTAGCGTCGAAGTATCATTGGATGACCACGGATAGTTCAAAATCCTTCAAGGACCCGTTGTAAATCTTCTTCAGAATAAAGCCTGCATACAAAGAATCCGGTCTCCAACATATGAAGATCAAATGTTGATATTCCCCATCGAGTTCTGATGTATGAGGATAATGAGAAAAAAGGATGTTCTTAGTCCAACAATGTAGCCCACAATTGCCATGGACCATGTCTCAATTAGTTCGTCAGAATCAATAGCCTCATACACAGCAATCTTCTGATCAGCTTGTACTTCTGGCGCAAAAAAGTCCAGTCGAAGATCCGGACTACCCACTGGAGCCTTGAAGAGGCTACTCCAAGGCCGAGGATCTCGGGAAATAGGAGCTGGAGGTCGTGATCTAGATCGTGAACGACCTCAGGCCTGGTTCATTGAAGGAGCATCTCGTCGAGAAGAAGAAATCAGCGGTGGAACATCCTGGTGTGAAACCGACCTAAGCTGCTGGGGAGGAACCAGCGGCTGTTGGAGAGGAGCAACCCCCTCCCACTGTGAAGTAACCAGCGGCTGAGGAGCAACCCTCTCCCGCTGTGACTGCTGGAGAGGGGCGTTCTGCTGTGAAGCAACCAGCGCAGGCCGCTGGGAAGAAGCCAGCGGAGGAGCATCCCGCTGGAACAGAGGATGCGAAGCAGAGTGCCGCGTCCGACCGCTCGCATCCATGGCGTCGCTCGCCCTAGAGACCGTCAGCCGCCTAGGGGAGAGGTGGCCACCCTGCCCACACTAAGGTCGCAGCCGTCGCTCCTTCCACGTCGATTGCAGAAGCAGCCATCGCCCTTTCCACGCTGGAGTTGCGGCAGGATCGCAGAGCGGCAGTGAACCCAGCCCCAATCGCAGCGCAGCCTCCACGGTTTCTCGCCCTAGAGTCCGTCCCGCGCCTAGGGGAGAAGATCCGCCGCCCTTCCATGCCTAAAATCGCCGATTCCCGCCTGGAATTGCTGATCGCAGGAGCGATCGTCGGCCTTCCACGCTTGTATTCGCCGCGGAGCGATTGTAGAGGAGAAATTGCCCAAGGGAGCAATCGCCCTCCGCTGCCCACTCTTCGGTAAGAGAAGAGGTTGTCGTCCCCAGCGTCGATCGCTAGCGCAAGCGCAAGCCCAATCAGAGCAGAGCACTCACGCACGCATGCAAGGGAACGCAGACCCATTCCCCCCCATTCCCAAGCAGATTCATGCTCTCTTAAATCGGTGCTCTTTGTGTATGCAAAAGGAAGAAAGTGTTGACCATCTCTACTTTGATTGTGATTATTCATCTTGGATATGGAGGAGATCTTGAAGCGATTTGATCTTCAAAGGCTACCACGGCCAAACTTGCATCATGAATTAGAAATGCTTATGCAAAGCTTCTCAAGAAAGGGGCCTCTTACACAACTAGCAAGAATTATATTCAGATGTACTATTTGGTGGATTTGGAAGGAGAGGTGTGGCAGAATTTTTGAGTGTCACAACATGAACAAAGCTCAAATTCTGATAGAGATTCTTCAGGACTCACGATCATGTATGGAGCAAGAATTGAATATAGAGCACCTAACAAGAAGAGAGAAAGAGATTTTCACAAGATTCAATTTTTCTATTAGTCAATAATCACTCGAATAATGATGAAGATTGTAATGTATTATATGGGGCAAAGCTTATATTTTGTGATGTATCCACAAGTAGTCCAGAACAGTCTAGCTATTGCAGTTTATTATTTATTAACTTCCTTATGCTACTCTTGGAGATGAGTTTGATGAAGCGTGCTCATTTCACCTTCTTTAGGTGGGGTGCAATCTTCTCAACTACACTAAGAGACTTCAGGCTTTAGTCTATGGCTTGTGTAGACAAAGCTTCTTTGTACAAATCTTTTACAAAATACATTATCTTTACTTACCCAAAAAAAATGTTCGTATGACTTCCCATGGGCTAATACGTCGGGAATGACCAATATTTTAAATTTTTGAGACATTGCACGAAAACCGATCGAAACTCGACTATTCGTGTGACTTCGCGCAAAGTTTATGACCGTCATGTTTTTTCTTGAAACCTTGCTAGTATGACTTACCATGGGCTAATACGTCGGGAATGGCCAGTATTTTGAATTTCCAAGACGGTGCACGAAAAATCGATCGAAACTCGACTCTGAGTGTAGCTTCGTGCAAAGTTTATGACCGTCATGTTTTTTCACGGAACCATGCTCGTATGACTTACCATGGGCTAATACATCGGGAATGGCCAATATTTTAAAATTTTCGAACGGTGCACGAAAAACTGATCGAAACTCGACTCTGCGCCGATTCGCGTAAAGTATATGACCGCCGAGTTCTTTTGCAAAACCATGCTCATACTACTTACCATGGACTAATCATCAGGAATGGCTAGTATTTTGAATTTCCGAGATGGTGCATGAAAAACTGATCGAAACTCGACTCTGCACGTGATTTCAAGCAAAGTTTATGACCGTCACATTTTCTCGTAAAACCGTGTTTATATGACTTCCCATTGGCTAATACGTCGGGAATGGCCAATATTTTAAATTTTGAAGATGGTGCACGAAAAACCGATCGAAACTCGACTCTGCACGCGACTTCGCGCAAAGTTATGATCGTCGTATTTTTTCGTGAAACCATGCTCGTATGACATCCCGTGGGCTAATACGTTGGGAATGGCTAGTATTTTGAATTTCCGAGATGGTGCACAAAAAATTGATCGAAACTCAACTCTACGTGCTACTTCACGCAATGTTTATGACCGTCGCGTTTTCTCGTGAAACCGTGTTTGTATGACTTCCCATTGGCTAATACGTCGGGAATGGCCAATATTTTGAATTTCCGAGATGGTCCACGAAAAACCGATCGAAACTTGACTCTGCGCGTGACTTCGCGCAAAGTTTATGACTGTCATATTTTTTCGTGAAACCATGCTCGTACGACATCCCATGGGCTAATACGTTAGGAATGGCCAGTATTTTAAATTTTCGAGATGGTGCACGAAAAACCGATTGAAACTCGACTCTGCGCGTGACATCGCGCAAAGTTTATGTCTGTCATGATTTTTCATGAAACCATGCTCGTATGACTTCCAATGCGCTAATTCGTCAGGAATGGCCAGTATTTTGGATTTCGGAGATGGTGCACGAAAAACCGATCGAAACGCGACTCTGCGTGTGACTTCGCGCAAAGTTTATGACCATCGAGTTTTTTCGTGAAATCATGCTCATACGACTTATCATAGGCTAATACGTCAGGAATGGCTAGTATTTTGAATTTCTGAGACGATGCACGAAAAACCGATCGAACTCGACTCTGCGTGCGATTCGCGAAAAATTTATGACAGTCGTGTTTTTTCAGGAAACCGTGCTCGTATGACTTCCCATAGGCTAATACGTCGGGAATGGCCAGTATTTTCAATTTTCGAGATGGTTTACAAAAAACCGATCGAAACTCTACTTTGTGCATGACATCGCACAACGTTTATGACTATTGATTTTTTTGGGAAATCGTGCTCATACAGTCCCATGGGCATGATTTCTGAGACGGTGCATGAAAAATCGATCGAAAAACCGATCGAAACTCAACTCTGCGTGTGACTTCAAGCAAAGTTTATGACTGTCATGTATTTTCTTGAAACCATGCTCGTACGACTTACCATGGTCAAATACGTCGGGAATGGCCAGTATTTTGAATTTCTGAGACGGTGCACGAAATATGGATCGAAACTCGACTATGAGCACGGCTTCGTGCAAAGTTTATGACCCTCACGGTTTTTCATGGAACCATGCTCGTTCGACATACCATGGGCAAATACGTTGGGAATGGCCAATATTTTGAATTTTTCAGACGATGCACGAAAAACTGATCGAAACTCGACTATGCGCGCGATTCGCGCAAAGTATATGATCGTCGAGTTTTTTTGCGAAACCATGCTCGTACGACTTACCAAGGACTAATACGTCAGGAATGGCCAGTATTTTGAATTTCCGAGATGGTGCACAAAAATTCGATCGAAACTCGACCCTGCGCGCGACTTCGCAAAGTTTATAACCGTCGCGTTTTCTCGTGAAAACATGTTTGTATGACTTCCCATTGGCTAATACGTCCGGAATGGCCAATATTTTGAATTTTCGAGATGGTACACAAAAAACCGATCGAAACTCGACTCTACGTGCGACTTTGTGCAAAGTTTATGACCGTCATGTTTTTTCGCGAAACCTTGCTCGTACGACTTACCATGGGCTTATACGTCGGGAATGGCCAGTATTTTGAATTTTCGAGATGGTGCACGAAAAATCGATCGAAACTCGACTCTGAGTGCGGCTTCGTGCAAAGTTTATGATCGTCATGTTTTTTCGTGGAACCATGCTCGTACGACTTACCATGGGCTAATACGTCGGGAATAGCCAATATTTTGAATTTTTTGGACGGTGCATGAAAAACTGATCGAAACTCGACTCTGCGCGTGATTCACGCAAAGTATATGACCGTCGAGTTTTTTTACGAAACCGTGCTCGTACGACTTCCCTTGGGCTAATACGTTTGGAATGGCCAGTATTTTAAATTTCTGAGACGGTTCACGAAAAACCGATCGAAACTGGACTCTACGCGTGACTTTATGCAAAGTTTATGACGGTTGCGTTTTTTCATGAAACCGTGTTCGTACGATTTCCCATGGGCCAATACATTGGGAATGGCCAATATTTTGAATTTTCGAGACGGTAAACGAAAAATCGATCGAAACTCGACTCTGCGCGCGACTTCGAGCAAAGTTTATCACCGTCATGTTTTTTCGTGAAACCGTGCTCGTACGACTTCCCATGGGCTAATACATCGGGAATGTCCAGTGTTTTGAATTTCATAGACGGTGCATGAAAAACCGATCGAAACTCGACTCTGCGCGCGATTTCGCGCAAAGTTTATGACCTTTGCATTGTTTTGTGAAACCATGTTCGTATGACTTCCGATGGGCTAATACGTTGGGAATGGCAAATATTTTGAATTTTTGAGATGGTGCATTAAACCGATCGAAACTCGACTCTGCGTGTGACTTCGCGTAAAGTTTATGTCCGTCATGTTTTTTCGCGAAACCTTGCTCGTACGACTTACCACGGGCTAATACGTCGGGAATGACCAGTATTTTGAATTTCCGAGACTGTGCATGAAAAACCTTACGTTTTTTCAAGAAACCGTGTTCGTACGATTTCCCATGGGCCAATACGTCGGGAATGGCCAATATTTTGAATTTTTGAGACGAAAAATGAAAAACCGATCGAAACTCGACTCTGCGCGCGACTTCGAGGAAAGTTTATCACCGTCATGTTTTTTCGTGAAACCATGCTCGTACGACTTCCCATGGGCTAATACGTCGGGAATGTCCAGTGTTTTGAATTTCATAGACGGTGCACGAAAAACTAATCGTAACTCGACTCTGCACGTGATTTCGCGCAAAGTTTATGACCTTTGCATTGTTTTGTGAAACCATGTTCGTATGACTTCCGATGGGCTAATACGTCGGGAATGGCCAATATTTTGAATTTTTGAGATGGTGCATTAAACCGATCGAAACTCGACTCTGCGTGTGACTTCGCGTAAAGTTTTTGACCATCACATTTTTTCGCGAAACCTTGCTCGTACGACTTACCACGGGCTAATACGTCAGGAATTACCAGTATTTTGAATTTTCGAGACTGTGCATGAAAAACCTTACGTTTTTTCAAGAAACCGTGTTCGTACGATTTCCCAAGGGCCAATACATCGGGAATGGCCAATATTTTGAATTTTTGAGACGGAAAATGAAAAACCGATCGAAACTCGACTCTGCGCGCGACTTCGAGGAAAGGTTATCACCGTCATATTTTTTCATGAAACCATGCTCGTACGACTTCCCATGGGCTAATACGTCGGGAATGTCCAGTGTTTTGAATTTCATAGACGGTGCACGAAAAACCGATCGAAACTCGACTCTACACGTGATTTCGCGCAAAGTTTATGACCTTTGCATTGTTTTGTGAAACCATGTTCATATGACTTCCGATGGGCTAATACGTCGGGAATGGCCAATATTTTGAATTTTTGAGATGGTGCATTAAACCGATCGAAACTCGACTCTGTGTGTGACTTCGCGTAAAGTTTATGACCGTCACATTTTTTCGTGAAACCTTGCTCGTACGACTTACCACGGGCTAATACGTCTGGAATGACCAGTATTTTGAATTTCCGAGACTTGCGCTTGCGATCGGCGCTGGGCAGCGGAGGGCGATTGCTCCCTTGGGCGATTTCTCCTCTACGATCGCTCCGCGGCGAATACAAGCGTGGAAGGCCGACGGTCGCTCCTGCGATCAGCGATTCCAGGCAGGGAATCGGTGATTTCAGGCGTGGAAGGGCGGAGGCTTTTCTCCCCTAGGCGCGGGACGGACTCTAGGGCGAGAAACGGTGGAAGCTGCGCTGCGATTGGGGCTGGGTTCACTGCCGCTCTGCGATCCTGTGGCAACTCCAGCGTGGAAAGGGCGACGGCTACTTCTCCAATCGGCGTGGAAGGAGTGACGGCTGCGACCTTAGTGTGGGCAGGGTGGTGGCTTCCTCTCCCCTAGGCGGCTGGCGGTCTCTAGGGCGAGCGACGCCATGGATGCGAGCGGCCGGACGCGACACTCTGCTTCGCATCCTCTGTTCCAGCGGGATGCTCCTCTGCTGGCTTCTTCCCAACGGCCTGCGCTGGTTGCTTCACAGCAGAACGCCCCTCTCCAGCAGTCACAGCGGGAGAGGGTTGCTCCTCAGCCGCTGGTTACTTCACAGCGGGAGGGGGTTGCTCCTCTCCAACAGCCGCTGGTTCCTCCCCAGCAGCTTAGGCCGGTTTCACACCAGGATGTTCCACCGCTGATTTCTTCTTCTCGACGGGATGCTCCTTCAATGAACCAGGCCCGAGGTCGTTCACGATCTAGATCACGACCTCCAGCTCCTATTTCCCGAGATCCTCGGCCTTGGAGTAGCCTCTTCAAGGCTCCAGTGGGTAGTCCGGATCTTCGATTGGACTTTTTTGCTCCAGAAGTACAGGCTGATCAGAAGATTGCTGTGTTTGAGGCTATTGATTCTGACGAACTAATTGAGACATGGTCCATGGAAATTGTGGGCTACGTTGTTGGACTAAGAACATCCTTTTTCCCATTTTCCTCTTACATCAGAACTCGATGGGGAATATCAACATTTGATCTTCATATGTTGGAGACCGGATTCTTTGTATGCAGGCTTTATTCTGAAGTAGATTTACAACGGGTCCTTGAATGATTTTAGACTATCCGTGGTCATCCAATGATACTACGACGCTGGGCACCTGATGTGAGATTTGAGTTAGATAGTCTATCCCAATATGTGTTTCTTTCCACGGACTTCCACTACGTCTCTGGGGTCGTCGTTTTATTGCAAAGCTTGGCAACACCCTGGGACAGCCATTATATATTGATAAGGCAACAGCTTCGCAAACGAGATTGACCTTTGCCAGAGCTTGTGTAATGGTTTCTTCTGATGAGGAACTATCGAATGAAGTTTCTTACCGTGATCTTGATGGGAGCACCCGAAAGGTGAAAGTCTCATATTCTTGGAAGCCACAACGATGCAAGGTTTGTCTATCTTTTGGACATGTAAATGGTGCTTGCCAACAGCCTTCACAAAAAATCATACAGGTCTACCGACCACGCCAAGAGCCACAGAATGGGGTCACTGCCACTAATCGAAGCGCCGATACTCCAGTGCCAACAGTGATGATGGCGGAGAAGATGAATGAGCACTCTGACTCGTTGGGGGCAGCGACACGAACAAGAGAAAGACAAGTCAGGACTTTCATCTTTTCCTATTATATCTGAGACTTTCACTACAGGAGCTTCCCAAGGTTCTCACTCCCCAATAACAACCTCACCTTCATGAATCATTCCTTCAGATAATCAGGAAATTTCATTTCAACAACCTCTTGGGGACCAAGACATTGCAACTCACCAAACTCAATCGCTCTTCGACAAATCCCACTATTCAGGACTCCTTGCCTCAAGGTATGTAAAAATTTAAACATTTGCAAGCTGTGGATGAGGTGAATAAATATAGGAATAAAGGATTAAAGGGTAAAGATATTATGCGAGAGGACCATGCAGAATCAAAGGATAAGAAAAAGGATGGTAGTGTCCTCCCAAAATCGCATGCTCTTCCTTCTATCTAGTATTGATGAAAATAAGCTGTTGGAATGTTCGTGGACTTAATAAAGCTGAGAAATGTCGGGAGCTCAATAGAATAATCCGATCTGCTGCATATGATATGGTGATTCTTATGGAAACAATAATTACAACTCATCGTGTTCGAGTTCAGAAGAATTTAATATGGCCTGAGGCAGAACTTTTTACTAATGATTCTCAGGATACTTATGGTCGAGTTTGGGTCTTATGGCATCCTAACCTTGTTACTGCTTGGTTTATTTCTGCTACTAATTAATTCATTCATCTTAAGGCAGAGGATAAACGGACTGGATGTCAATTCAATATTACCGGTATTTATGCATCTAACAGTATGTCTGATAGGAATGCTCTATGGCGTGATCTGGTTAGCATTGCATTTAGTTATCCTACAGTACCTTGGGTTGTTCTCGGTGACTTTAATACTGTTAGATACACAAATGAGAAAGTGGGGGGGTAGAGTGCTTTCCGAATTTCAGCTTCAACATTTTAATGATTGTATAGATACTGCTGCATTGACTGACATGAAATCTGTAGGTGATTGGTTCTCATGGAACAATCAAAGTACTGCTGAAAGAAAAATTATGGCTCGACTTGACAGATGTTTGATTAATCAGGAATGGTTAGTAGTTTTCCCAGATTCACTTCTTGAGTACGGTGCTAAGTTATTTTCGGATCACTCTATTATGCATATACATGCAGATAAAGCACTACCCAGAGTCAAGAACCTTTTAGATTTTTTAATATGTGGAGTTCTCACCCTAAGTTCCTCGAAGTTATTAAGTCAGCTTGGGACATTAATGTATTTGGTTCTCCCCCTTACATCCTATGTCAAAAACTAAAAGCATGCAAAGCAGCACTTAAGAAGTGGAATTCAACTACATTTGGAAATATCACCGATAGGGTTCAGTTATGCAAGAAAGAACTTATGGCTGTGCAAAGTGAGCTAAATCTTCAACCTCTGGATGCGAATCTTATATACAAAGAGGCTGTTGCTAGAAATAACTTTATGCAAGCTTTGAAGCAGGAGGAATGCTTTTTGAAACAGAAGTCACGACAGCATTGGCTTACTCTAGGGGATTCTAATACGAAGTTTTTCTATGCTGCTATTACTACCAGAAGGGCTACTAATCGCATAAAAAAATGCAAAGGTATAGATGGTAATCTCATTGAGGATTTGGATGAGGTTAAAAATTACACCAAGCAATTTTTTTATTCCTTAATCAATTAGGAACAACAGCCTAATAGTATTCATGTTGGGCCTACAAGACGACTTGATTCTGAAGCCCTCTCTCATCTTAATGCCCCAATAACGGATGATGAAATTGTGAATGTTGTTTTTAAGTCCCCGAAGCACAAAAGCCCTGGTCCAGACGGATTTCCAGCTGAGTTTTATCAAATTGCTTGGGCTATTGTAGGCAACGATGTCATAAAAGCTTGTCGACATTTTTTCTCCTCAGGTCATATTCTTAAAGAAATGAATTACACTTTTATTTCTTTAGTGCCTAAAAATGATGGAGCCGATTCATTGGAGAACTACCGTCCTATTTCACTGTGCAACTTTATTTATAAGGTTATCTCTAAGTTGCTGGCAGATAGACTACAAAAGGTCATGAATAAGGTCATTAGTCCTAATCAGGCTGCTTTTCTTAAAGGGAGGAGTATCCATCATAATGTCCTGCTTGCTAATGATTTGGTTAAAGATCTACATTCAAAAACAAGAGGGAAAAAGATCTGTTTTAAAGCTGATTTACGAAAGGCCTTTGACTCAGTCAATAGGTATTTTATTTACATGATGCTCCATAATATGAGCTTCCCTCAACACTGGGTTAAATGGATTCAGTGTTGCTTGGAAACTCTAAAATTTTCGATTCTCTTTTGGCTTCTTCGGGAGTAAGAATGGCATTCGGCAAGGCGATCCACTATCTCCTTATCTTTTTACCATTGCAATGGAAGGGCTCAGTTGTATGTTAGAAGAGGCTGTTTCCAATGACAAAATTAAGGTACCACATTATGGTTCTGTTTATATCTCTCACATAACATTTGCTGATGACCTTATTATCTTCCTTCGAGATGATCCAGTTTCTGTGAGTAATCTGGCATATATTCTTAATGAATTTGGTAAAGTTTCTGGTCTTAAGCTAAACCATGCAAAGAGCAAAGTATATGTGGGTGCTTGCATTGACAATTAGGATCATATTGCTCGAACATTGGGAGTATACTTTGCCCCATATAATACATTACAATCTTCATCATTATTCGAGTGATTCTTGACGAATGGAAAAATTGAATCTTGTGAAAATCTCTTTCTCTCTTCTTGTTAGGTGCTATGTATTCAATTCTTGCTCCATACATGATCGTGAGTCCTGAAGAATCTCTATCAGAATTTGAGCTTTGTTCATGTTGTGACACTCAAAAATTCTACCACACCTCTCCTTCCAAATCCACCAAATAGCACATCTGAATATAATTCTTGCTAGTTGTGTAAGAGGTCCCTTTCTTGAGAAGCTTTGCATAAGCATTTCTAATTCATGATGCAAGTTTGGTCGTGGTAGCCTTTAAAGATCAAATCGCTTCAAGATCTCCTTCCATATCCAAGATGAATAATCACAAGCAAAGTAGAGATGGTCAACACTTTCTTCCTTTTGCATACACAAAGAGCACCGATTTACAATATAAATACCTCTTCGCTGCATACTGTCCATCGTAGGAAGTTTGCCGAGAAGGGCCTGCCATGTACATAAGGAATGTCGCTGTGAGCATGGACTATCCCATGTCCAACTACTTGGGATCCACTTGTTGTTTCGTCGTCTAATTTGGTTCCATGCAGATGTAGCACTAAATTTACCATTATCATGAAGCCAAATAAGCATATATGAAGAGTTGTTCTTGATTGGAATAGCCCTAATAGTTGGCCAAAATAATAAATAATATGTCAGGGGAGGTAGGGTTGGGAAGACACCATGTACCATTGTTAATGAATTCAGAAACCTTCCAGTCTTTGGGAGCCCCAGATCCTGTCGTACTATATTACCAAATATCTGAAATATACTTTTCCCATTCACCCAAGGATCATACCACATATTAATATTGGTTCCAGAAGAAATCACATAAGAAATATTGTTACGTAGCCATCGCCTTGCCTTCAGAATTCCTTTCCAAGCAGCAGAATGAGATGTTTTTGCAGATGCTTCCCAGATTGATTCCTTGGTTAGGTACCTAGCAAAAACCCATTGTGACCATAAGGAAGACTTGTTTTGTAAAATATCCCATAATTGCTTTACCATACAAGCTTTATTCCAATCTCTAATATGTCGAAGATTTAGCCCCCCTTCATCCTTCGGTTTACAAATGTTGTCCCAATTCACCATGTGCATTGCCTTACCATCTGTGCCATTCCAAAAGAAGTTCATAAGTAATTTATCAATATCATGGAGAAGCCCGGCAGGTAGAATTAATTTATCAATATCAGTATTGGTCACGAAACCATGCTCGTACGACATACCATGGGCTAATACGTCGGGAATGGCTAATATTTTGAATTTTTCACACGGTGCACGAAAAACTGATCGAAACTTGACTCTGCGTGCTATTCGCGCAAAGTATATGACCGTCGAGTTTTTTTACGAAACCATGCTCGTACGACTTACCATGGACTAATACATCAGGAATGGCCAGTATTTTGAATTTCCGAGATAGTGCACGAAAAATCGATCGTAACTCGATTCTGCACGCGATTCGCGCATTTGACCATCGAGTTTTTATTGCGAAACCATGCTCGTACGACTTACCATGGACTAATACATCAGGAATGGCCAGTATTTTAAATTTTCGAGATGGTGCACAAAAAATCGATAGAAACTCGACTCTGCGCGCGACTTCGCAAAGTTTATAACCGTCGCGTTTTCTCGTGAAAACATGTTTGTATGACTTCCCATTGGCTAATACGTCCGGAATGGCCAATATTTTGAATTTATGAGATAGTACACGAAAAACCGATCGAAACTCGACTCTGCGCGTGACTTTGCGCAAGGTTTATGACCGTCATGTTTTTTCGTTAAACCATGCTCGTACGACTTACCATGGGCTTATACGTCGGGAATGGCCAGTATTTTGAATTTTCGAGACGGTGCACAAAAAATCGATCGAAACTCGACTTTGAGTGCGGCTTCTTGCAAAGTTTATGACCGTCATGTTTTTTCGCGGAACCATGCTCGTACGACTTACCATGGGCTAATACGTCGGGAATAGCCAATATTTTGAATTTTTTGGACGGTACATGAATAACTGATCGAAACTTGACTCTGCACGCGATTCGCACAAAGTATATGACCGTCGAGTTTTTTTGTGAAACCATGCTCGTATGACTTAACATGGACTAGTACGTCAGGAATGGCCAGTATTTTGAATTTTCGAGACCGTGCACGAAAAACCGATAAAAACTTGACTCTGCGCATAACTTTGTACAAACTTTATGACCTTCACGTTTTTTTATAAAATCATGTTCGTACGACTTCCTTTGGGCCAATACGTCAGGAATGGCCAATATTTTTAATTTTTGAGACGATAAACGAAAAACCCATCAAAACTCGACTCTGCACGCGACTTCGCGTAAAGTTTATCACCGTCATATTTTTTTGTGAAACCGTGCTCGTACGACTTCCCATGGGCCAATACGTCGGGAATGTCTAGTATTTTGAATTTCATAGACGGTGCACGAAAAACCGATCGAAACTCGACTCTGCACGTGATTTCGCACAAAGTTTATGACCTTTGCATTGTTTTGTGAAACCATGTTCGTATGACTTCCGATGGGCTAATACGTCGGGAATGGCCAATATTTTGAATTTTTGAGATGGTGCATTAAACCGATCGAAACTCGACTCTGCGTGTGACTTCGCTTATAGTTTATGACCGTCACATTTTTTCGTGAAACCTTGCTCGTACGACTTACCACGGGCTAATACGTTGGGAATGGCCAGTATTTTGAATTTTCGAGACTGTGCACGAAAAACCGATCGAAACTCGACTCTGAGCGTTGCTTCGCGCAAAGTTTATGACCGTCACATTTTTTCGCGGAACCATGCTCGTACGACTTACCATGGGCTAATACGTCGGGAATGGCCAATATTTTGAATTTTTTGGACGGTGCACGAAAAACTGATCGAAACTCGACTCTACGCGCGATTCGCGCAAAGTATATGACCGTCGAGTTTTTTTGTGAAACCATGCTCGTACAACTTACCATGGACTAATACGTTAGGAATGGCCAGTATTTTGAATTTCTGAGATGTTGCACGAAGAACCGATCGAAACTCGACTCTGCATGTGACTTCACGCAAAGTTTATGACCGTCATGTTTTTTCGCGAAACCATGCTCGTATGACATACCATGGGCTAATATGCCGGGAATTGCCAGTATTTCAAATTTTTGAGACGGTGCACGAAAAACCGATCGAAACTTTACTCTGCGCGTGACATCGCGCAAAGTTTATGACCGTCGTGTCTTTTCGTGAAACCATGCTTCAACCAAGCTCGTACGACTTACCATGGGCTAATACGTCGGGAATGGCCATTATTTTGAATTTCCGAGATGGTACATGAAAAACCGATCGAAACTTGACTCTGCGCGTGACTTCGCGCAAAGTTTATGACCGTCGCGTTGTTTCGCAAAATCATATATGTACGACTTCCCATGGGCTAATACGTCGGGAATGGCCAAAATTTTGAATTTCCGAGATGGTGCACGAAAAACCGATCGAAACTCAACTCTGCATGCGACTTCGCGCAAATTTTAAGACCGTCGCATTGTTTCGCAAAATCATACTTGTACGACTTCCCATTGGCTAATACGTCGGGAATAGCAAAAATTTTGAATTTTTGAGACGGTGCACGAAAAATCGATCGAAACTCAACTCTGTGTGCAACATCACACAAAGTTTATGACCGTCGCATTTTTTCGCGAAACCATGCTAGTACGACTTACCATGAGCTAATACGTCGGGAATGACCATTATTTTGAATTTCTGAGACGGTGCACGACAAACCGATCGAAACTCGACTCTGCACGCGATTTGCGCGAAGTATATGACCATCGAGTTTTTTTGCGAAATCGTGCTCGTATGACTTCCCATGGGCTAATACGTCGGGAATGGCCAGTATTTTGAATTTCCGAGATGTGCCGAAAAATTGATCGAAACTCCACTCTGAGCGCGACGTCATGCAAGGTTTATGACCGTCACATTCTTTTCATAAAATCATGCTCATACGACTTCCCATGGGCTAATACGTGTGGAATGGCTAGTATTTTAAATTTCTGAGTCGGTGCACGAAAAATCGATCGAAACTGGACTCTACGCGCGACTTTATGCAAAGTTTATGACGGTTGCATTTTTCATGAAACCGTGTTCGTACGATTTCCCATGGGCCAATACGTCGAGAATGGCCAATATTTTGAATTTTCGAGACGGCAAACGAAAAATCGATTGAAACTCGACTCTGCGTGCCACTTAACGCAAAGTTTATGACCGTCACATTTTTTAGCGAAACCATACTCGTACGACTTCCCATGGGCTAATACGTCGAGGAATGGCCAGTATTTTGAATTTCAGAGACGGTGCATGAAAAACCGATCGAAACTCAACTCTGCGCGCGATTCGCACAAAGTATATGACCGTTGAGCTTTTTTTTTAAACCGTGCTCATACGACTTCCAATGGGCTAATATGTCGAGAATGACTAGTATTTTGAATTTCCGAGAGAGTGCACCAAAAACCGAGACGGTGCATGAAAAATCGATCGAAACTCCACTCTGAGCGTGACTTTGCGCAAAGTTTATGACCGCCACGTTTTTTATGAAACCATGCTCGTATGACTTCCCATAGGCTAATACGTCGGGAAGGGCCAGTATTTTAAATTTCTGAGACGGTAAACAAAAAATCGATCGAAACTCGACTCAGTGTGCGACTTCATGGAAAGTTTATGACCGTCAAATTTTTTCGTGAAGCCGTGCTCGTATGACTTCCCATCGGCTAATACATCGGGAATGGCCAATATTTTAAATTTCCGAGATGGTACATAGAAAATCGATCGAAACTCGACTCTGCACGTGATTTCACGCAAAGTATATGACCAATGAGTTTTTTTACGAAACCGTGCTCGTACGAATTCCCATGGGCTATTACGTTGGGAATGACCACTATTTTGAATTTTCAAGACGGTGCACGAAAAACCGATCGAAACTCGACTCTTCGTGCGACTTCGTGCAAAGTTTATGACCATTGTGTTTTTTCATGAAACCTTGTTCGCATGACTTCCAATCGGCTAATACGTCGGGAATGGATAATATTTTGAATTTCTAAGACGGTGCAAGGAAAACCGATCGAAACTCGACTCTGCGCGTGACTTCGCGCAAAGTTTATGACCGTCGTTTTTTTCATGAAACCATGCTCGTATGACTTACCATGGGCTAATATGTCCGGGATGGCCGGTATTTTGAATTTTCGTGACGATAAACAAAAAATCGATCGGAACTCGACTCTGCGTGTGACTTGACGCAAAGTTTATGACCGTCACATTTTTTCGCGAAATCGTGCTCATACAACTGTGCATGGGCTAATACATCGGGGAATGGCCGGTATTTTGAATTTCAGACACAGGACGAAAAACCGATCGAAACTCGATTCTGCGCGCGATTCACACAAAATATATGCCCATCAAGTTTTTTTGCGAAACCGTGCTCGTACGACTTCCCATAGGCTAATACGTCGGGAATGGCCAGTATTTTGAATTTCTGAGATGGTGCCGAAAAATCGATCGAAACTCCACTCTGAGCGCGACTTCACGCAAGGTTTATGACCATCGTGTTTTTTCATGAAATCGTGCTCGTATGACTTCCCATGGGCTAATACGTCTGGAATGACCAGTATTTTGAATTTCCGAGACGGTGCACGAAAAACCGATCGAAACTGGACTCTACGCGGGATTTTATGCAAAGTTTATGAGGGTTGCATTTTTTCATGGGTTGCATTTTTTGAATTCAAAATACGTCTGGAATGGCCAATATTTTGAATTTTCGAGACGGCAAACGAGAAATCTATCAAAACTCGACTCTACGTGCGACTTCATGCAATGTTTTTGACCATCACATTTTTTAGCGAAACCGTGCTCGTACGACTTCCCATGGGCTAATACGTCGGGGAATGGCCAGTATTTTGAATTTCAGAGAAAGTGCATGAAAAACCGATCGAAACTCAACTCTGCACTCGATTCGCACAAAGTATATGACCGTCGAGTTTTTTTTTTAAATCATGCTCATATGACTTCCAATGGGCTAATACGTTGGGAACGACTAGTATTTTGAATTTCCGAGAGGGTGCACGAAAAACCGATCGAAACTCCACTCTGAGAGTGACTTCGCGCAAAGTTTATGACTATCGTGTTTTTTCATGAAACCGTGCTCGTACGACTTCCCATGGCCTAATACATCGGGAATGGCCAGTATTTTGAATTTCTGAGACGGTGCACGAAAAACCGATCGAAACTCCACTCTAAGCGCGACTTCGTGCAAAGTTTATGACCATCGCATTTTTTCGCAAAACCAAGCTCATATGATTTACCATGGGCTAATATGTCAGGAATTGCCAATATTTTGAATTTTGGGGATGGTGCACGAAAAACCAATCGAAACAAGACTTTGCGCGTGATTCGTGCAAAGTATATAACCGATCGAAACTCGACTCTACGCGCAACTTCGTGTAAATTTTAAGACCATTGTGTTTTTTCGTGAAACCGTGTTCGTATGACTTCCCATTAGTTATACCGTCAGGAATGGCCAATATTTTTTTTTTCTAAGATGGCGCACAAAAAACTAATCGAAACTCGACTATGCGCGTGGCTTCGCGCAAAGTTTATTACCGTCACGTTTTTTCATGAAATAATATTCGTACGACTTCCATGGACAGTGTTTTGAATTTTAGAGACGGTGCATGAAAAATCGATCGAAACTCGACCCTGTGCGCGACTTCGACACAAAGTTTATGAATGTCACATTTTTTCGTGCACCATCTCTGACGACTTACCATGGGCTAATATGTCGGGAATGGCCAGTATTTTTTAATTTCCGAGACGGTGCACAAAAAATCGATCGAAACTCATCACCACGTGATTTCGTGCAAAGTTTGTGGCTGTCGCATTTTTTCACGAAACCATGCTTGTACGACTTCCCACGGGCTAATACGTCGGGAATGACTAGTATTTTAAATTTTCGAGACGGTGCACAAAAAATCAATCGAAACTCGGCTATACTTGTGACTTTGTGCAAAGTTTATGGCCGTTGCGTTTTTCCATGAAATCGTGTTCGTACGACATCCCTTGGGCCAATACGTCGGGAATGACCAATATTTTAAATTTTTGAGACGGTAAATGAAAAACCGATTGAAACTTAACTCTGTGCGCGACTTCGCGCAAAGTTTATTACCGTCACGTTTTTTCGCGAAACCATGCTCGTACGACTTACCATGGGCTAATACGTCAGGAATGGCCAGTTTTTTGAATTTTCGCGGTGGTGCACGAAAAACCGATCGAAACTTCACTCTGTGCCCGACATCGCGCAAAGTTTATGGCCAACGCGTTTTTTCGCGAAACCATGCTCGTACGACTTCCCATGAGCTAGTACATTGGGAATGGCCAATATTTTGAATTTTCGAGATGGTGCACGAAAAATCGATCGAAACTCGACTCTGTGCGCGACATTGTGCAAAGTTTATGACCGTTATGTTTTTTCATGAAACCGTGTTCATACAACTTCCGATGGGCCAATACGTCAGGAATGGCTAATATTTTGAATTTTCGAGATGGTAACCGAAAAACCGATTGAAACTCGACTCAGCGTGCGATTTCACGCAAAGTTGATGACCGTCATGTTTTTTTGCAAAACCAAACTCGTACGACTTACCATGGGCTAATAAGTCGGGAATTGCCAGTATTTTGGATTTCCGAGACGGTGCACGAAAAATTGATCGAAACTTTACTCTGCGCGTAACTTCGCGCAAAGTTGATGACCGTCACGTTTTTTCACGAAACCATGCTCGTACGACTTACAATGGGCTAATATGTCGGGAATGGCCAATATATTGAATTTTTAGGATGGTGCACGAAAAACCTTTCGAAACTCGACTCTGCGTGCGATTCGCGCAAAGTAAATGACTGTCGTGTTTTTTTACGAAACCGTGCTCGTACGACTTCCCATGGGCTAATACGTTGGGAATGGCCAGTATTTTGAATTTCTCAGACGGTGCATAAAAAATCGATCGAAACTCCACTCTGAACGTGACTTCGCGCAATGTTTATGACCGTCACGTTTTTTATGAAACCATGCTCGTACGATTTCCCATGGGCTAATACATCGGGAATGGCTAGTATTTTAAATTTTTGAGGCGATAAACGAAAAACTGATCGAAACTCGACTCTGCGTGCGACCTCACGCAAAGTTTATGACCGTCACATTTTTTCGCGAAACCGTGCTCGTACGACTTCCCACGGGATAATATGTCGGGAATGGCCAATATTTTGAATTTTTGGGACGGTGCACGAAAAATTGATCAAAACTCAACTTTACGCACAATCGCGCGAAGTATATGACCTTCGAGTTGTTTTTGTGAAACCGTGCTCGTATGACTTCCCTTGGGCTAATACGTAGGGAATGGCCAGTATTTTGAATTTCCGAGACGGTGCACGAAAAACTGATCGAAACACCACTCTGAGCGCGTCTTCGCTTAATGTTTATGACCGTCACGTTTTTTTCATGAAACCGTGCTCGTACGACTTCCCATGTGCTAATACGTCGGGAATGGGCAGTATTTTTAATTTCCGAGACGATGCACGAAAAACCAATCGAAACTCGACTCCTCACGTGACTTCGTGCAAAGTTTATGACCGTCGCGTTTTTTCACGAAACCATGCTCGTACGACTTACAATAGGCTAATATGTTGGGAATGACCAATATTTTGAATTTTTGGGATGGTGCATGAAAAACCGATCGAAACACGACTCTGTGCGCGATTCGTGCAAAGTATATAACCATCGAGTTGCGGAGGAGAGAGCACGAATATGCTTGGGAATGGGGGGAATGGGCCTGCGTTCCCTTGCGTGCGTGCGTGAGTGCTCTGCTCTGCTTGGGCTTGCGCTTGCGCTTGCGATCGGCGCTGGGGACGGCAACCTCTACGATTGCTCCCTTGGGCGATTTCTCCTCTACGATCACTACGCGAGGAATACAAGCGTGGAAGGTCGGCGGTCGCTCCTGCGTTCAGCAATTCCAGGCCGGGAATCAGTGATTACAGGCGTGGAAGGGCGGCGGCTCTTCTCCCCTAGGCGTGGGACGGACTCTAGGGCGAGAAACGGTGGAAGCTGCGCTACGATTGGGGCTGGGTTCACTGCCGCTCTGCGATCCTGCGGTAACTCCAGCGTGGAAAGGGCGACGGCTGCTTCAGCAATCGGCGTGGAAGGGGCGACGGCTGCGACCTTAGTGTGGGCAGGGTGGTGGCTTCCTCTCCCCTAGGCGGCTGACGGTCTCTAGGGCGAGCGACGCCATGGATGCGAGCGGTCGGACGCGGCACTCTGCTTCGCATCCTCTGTTCCAGCGGGATGCTCCTCCGCTGGCTTCTTCCCAGCGGCCTGCGCTGGTTGCTTCACAGCAGAACGCCCCTCTCCAGCAGTCACAGCGGGAGAGGGTTGCTCCTCAGCCGCTGGTTACTTCACAGCGGGAGGGGGTTGCTCCTCTCCAACAACCGCTAGTTCCTCCCAAGCAGCTTAGGCCGGTTCCACACCAGGATGTTCCACCGCTGATTTCTTCTTCTCGACGGGATGCTCCTTCAATGAACAAGGCCCGAGGTCGTTCACGATCTAGATCACGACCTCTAGCTCCTATTTCCCGAGATCCTCGGCTTTGGAGTAGCCTCTTCAAGGCTCCAGTGGGTAGTCCGGATCTTCGACTGGACCTTTTTGCTCCAGAAGTACAGGCTGATCAGAAGATTGCTGTGTATGAGGCTATTGATTCTGACGAACTAATTGAGACATGGTCCATGGCAATTGTGCGCTACGTTGTTGGACTAAGAACATCCTTTTTCCCATTATCCTCATACATCAAAACTCGATGGGGAATATCAACATTTGATCTTCATATGTTGGAGACCGGATTCTTTGTATGCAGGCTTTATTCTGAAGAAGATTTACAACGGGTCCTTGAAGGATTTTGGACTATCTGTGGTCATCCAATGATACTACGACGCTGGGTACCTGATGTGAGATTGGAGTTAAACAGTCTATAGTCTATCCCAATATGGGTTTCTTTCCATGGACTTCCACTGCATATCTGGGGTCGTCGTTTTATTGCAAAGCTTTGCAGCACCCTAGGACAGCCATTGTATATTGATAAGGCAACAGCTTCGCAAATGAGATTGACCTTTGCCAGAGCTTGTGTAATGGTTTTCTCGAAGTTATTAAGTCAGCTTGGGACATTAATGTATTTGGTTCTCCCCCTTACATCCTATGTCAAAAACTAAAAGCATGCAAAGCAGCACTTAAGAAGTGGAATTCAACTACATTTGGAAATATCACCGATAGGGTTCAGTTATGCAAGAAAGAACTTATGGCTGTGCAAAACGAGATAAATCTTCAACCTCTGGATGCGAATCTTATATACAAAGAGGCTGCTGTTAGAAATAACTTTATGCAAGCTTTGAAGCAGGAGGAATGCTTTTTGAAACCGAAGTCACGACAGCATTGGCTTACTCTAGGGGATTCTAATACGAAGTTTTTCTATGCTGCTATTGCTAACAGAAGGGCTACTAATCGCATCAAAAAATGCAAAGGTATAGATGGTAATCTCATTGAGGATTTGGATGAGGTTAAAAATTACACCAAGCAATTTTTTTATTCCTTACTCAATCAGGAACAACAGCCTAATAGTATTCATGTTGGGCCTACAAGACGACTTGATTATGAAGCCCTCTCTCATCTTAATGCCCCAATAACGGATGATGAAATTGTGAAAGTTGTTTTTAAGTCCCCGAAGCTCAAAAGCCCTGGTCCAGACGGATTTCCTGCTGAGTTTTATCAAATTGCATGGGCTATTGTAGGCAACGATGTCATAAACGATGTCATCCAATGATACTACGACGCTGGGCACCTGATGTGAGATTGGAGTTAGACAGTCTACAGTCTATCACAATATGGGTTTCTTTCCACGGACTTCCACAACATCTCTGGGATCGTCGTTTTATTGCAAAGCTTTGCAGCACCCTGGGACAACCATTATATATTGATAAGGCAACAGCTTCGCAAACGAGATTAACCTTTGCCAGAGCTTGTGTAATGGTTTCTTCTGATGAGGAACTACCGAATGATGTTTCTTACCGTGATCTTGATGGGAGCACCCGAAAGGTGAAAGTCTCATATTCTTGGAAGCCACAACGATGCAAGGTTTGTCTATCTTTTGGACAAGTAAATGGTGCCTGCCAACAGCCTTCACAAAAAATCACACAGGTCTACCGACCACGCCAAGAGCCACAAAATGGGGTCACTACCACTAATCCAAGCACTGATACTCTAGTGCCAACAGTGATGATTGCGGAGAAGATGAATGAACACTCAGACTCGTTGGGGCAGCAACACGAACAAGAGAAAGACAAGTCAGGACTTCCATCTTTTCCTATTATATCTGAGACTTTCACTGCAAGAGCTTCCCAAGGTTCTCACTCCCCAATAACAACCTCGCCTTCACAAACCATTCCTTCAGATAATCAGGAAATTTCATTTCAACAACCTCTTGGGAACCAAGACATTGCAACTCACCAAACTCATCGCTCTTCGACACATCTCGCTATTCAGGACTCCTTGCCTCAAGGTACGCAAAAATTTAAACATTTGCAAGCTGTGGATGAGGTGGATAAATATAGGAATAAAGGATTAAAGGGTAAAGATATTATGCGAGAGGACCATACAAAATCAAAGGATAAGAAAAAGGATGGTAGTGTCCTCCCAAAATCGCATGCTCTTCCTTCTATCTAGTATTGATGAAAATAAGCTGTTGGATTGTTCGTGGACTTAATAAGACTGAGAAATGTCGAGAGCTCAATAGAATAATCCGATCTGCTGCATGTGATATGGTGATTCTTGTGGAAATAAAAATTAAAACTCATCGTGTTCGAGTTCAGAAGAATTTAATATGGCATGAGGCAGAACTTTTTACTAATGATTCTCAGGATACTTATGGTCGAGTTTGGGTCTTATGGCATCCTAACCTTTTTACTGCTTGGTTTATTTCTACTACTAATCAATTCATTCATCTTAAGGCATAGGATAAAAAGACTGGATGTCAATACAATATTACCGGTATTTATGTATCTAACAATATGTCTGACAGGAATACTCTATGGCGTGATCTGGTTAGCATTGCAAATAGTTATCCTACAGTACCTTGGGTTATTCTCGATGACTTTAATACTGTCAGATACACAAATGAGAAAGTGGGGGATACAGTGCTTTCCGAATGTAAGCTTCAACATTTTAATGATTGTATAGATACTGCTGCATTGACTAACATAAAATCTGTAGGTGATTGGTTCTCATGGAACAATCAAAGTACTGCTGAAAGAAAAATTATGGCTCGACTTGACAGATGTTTGATTAATCAGGAATGGTTAGCAGTTTTCCCAAATTCACTTCTTGAGTACGGTGCTAAGTTATTTTCGGATCACTCTATTATGCATATACATGCAGATAAAGCACTACCCAGAGTCAAGAAACCTTTTAGATTTTTTAATATGTGGAGTTCTCACCCTAAGTTCCTCGAAGTTATTAAGTCAGCTTGGGACATTAATGTATTTGGTTCTCCCCCTTACATCCTATTTCAAAAACTAAAAGCATGCAAAGCAGCACTTAAGAAGTGAAATTCAACTACATTTGGAAATATCACCGACAGGGTTCAGTTATGCAAGAAAGAACTTATGGCTGTGCAAAGCGAGCTAAATCTTCAACCTCTGGATGCGAATCTTATATACAAAGTGGCTGCTGCTAGAAATAACTTTATGCAAGCTTTGAAGCAGGAGGAATGCTTTTTGAAACAGAAGTCACGACAACATTGGCTTACTCTAGGGGATTCTAATACGAAGTATTTCTATGCTGCTATTGCTACCAGAAGGGCTACTAATCGCATCAAAAAATGCAAAGGTATAGATGGTAATCTCATTGAGGATTTGGATGAGGTTAAAAATTACACCAAGCAATTTTTTTATTCCTTACTCAATCAGGAACAACAGCCTAATAGTATTCATGTTGGGCCTACAAGACGACTTGATTCTGAAGCCCTCTCTCATCTTAATGCCCCAATAACAGATGATGAAATTGTGAATGTTGTTTTTAAGTCCCCGAAGCACAAAAGCCCTGGTCCAGACGGATTTCCAGCTGAGTTTTATCAAATTGCATGGGCTATTGTAGGCAACGATGTCATAAAAGCTTGTCGACATTTTTTCTCCTCAGGTCATATTCTTAAAGAAATGAATTGCACTTTTATTTCTTTAGTGCCTAAAAATGATGGAGCCGATTCATTGGAGAACTACCGTCCTGTTTCACTGTGCAACTTTATTTATAAGATTATCTCTAAGTTGCTGGCAGATAGACTACAAAAGGTCATGAATAAGGTCATTTGTCCTAATCAGGCTGCTTTTCCTAAAGGGAGGAGGAGTATCCATCATAATGTTCTGCTTGCTAATGATTTGGTTAAGGATCTACATTAAAAAATAAGAGGGAAAAAGATTTGTTTTAAAGCTGATTTACGAAAGGCCTTTGACTCAGTCAATAGGCATTTTATTTACATGATGCTCCATAATATGGGCTTCCCTCAGCACTGGGTTAAATGGATTCAATGTTGCTTGGAAACTCCAAAATTTTTGATTCTCTTTAATGGTTCACCTATTGGTTTCTTCGGGAGTAAGAATGGCATTCGACAAGGCGATCCACTATCTCCTTATCTTTTTACCATTGCAATGGAAGGGCTCAGTTGTATGTTAGAAGAGGCTGTTTCCAATGGCAAAATTAAGGTACCACATTATGGTTCTGTTTATATCTCTCACATAACATTTGCTGATGACCTTATTATCTTCCTTCGAGATTATCCAGTTTCTGTGAGTAATCTGGCAGATATTCTTAATGAATTTGGTAAAGTTTCTGGTCTTAACCTAAACCATGCAAAGAGCAAAGTATATGTGGGCGCTTGCATTGACAATAAGGATCATATTGCTCAAACATTGGGAGTGGCTGAAGGAAATTTACCGGTTCCTTACTTGGGTCTCCCACTTATATCCCCTGGAATCAACAAAGTCTCCTGTCAGCCTATCCTACAAAAAATTAAGAACAGAATTTCCTCTTGGAAAAATAGGCTTCTTTCTAAAGCTGGACGACTTGAACTTATTCGATCTGTGTTGACCTCTTATTCTATTTATTGGTCTCATGCATTCCTTCTACCTGTCGGGCTTCTCCATGATATTGATAAATTACTTATGAACTTCTTTTGGAATGGCACAGATGGTAAGGCAATGCACATGGTGAATTGGGATAACATTTGCAAACCGAAGGATGAAGGGGGCTGAATCTTCGACATATTAGAGATTGGAATAAAGCTTGTATGGTAAAGCAATTATGGGATATTTTACAAAACAAGTCTTCCTTATGGTCACAATGGGTTTTTGCTAGGTACCTAACCAAGGAATCAATCTGGGAAGCATCTGCACATCTCATTCTGCTGCTTAGAAAGGAATTCTGAAGGCAAGGCGATGGCTACGTAACAATATTTCTTATGTGATTTCTTCTGGAACCAATATTAATTTGTGGTATGATCCTTGGGTGAATGAGAAAAGTATATTTCAGATATTTGGTGATAGAGTACGACAGGATTTGGGGGCTCCCAAAGACTGGAAGGTTTCTGAATTCATTAACATTGGTACATGGTGTCTTCCCAACCCTACCTCCCCTGACATGTTATTACTTTGGCCGACTATTAGGGCTATTCTAATCAAGAACAACTCTTCAGATATGCTTATTTGGCTTCATGATAATGGTAAATTTAGTGCTACATCTGCATGGAACCAAATTAGACGACGAAACAACAAGTGGATCCCAAGTAGTTGGACATGGGATAGTCCATGCTCATAGCGACATTCCTTATGTACATAGCAGGCCCTTCTCGGCAAACTTCCTACGATAGACAATATGCAGCGAAGAGGTATTTATATTATAAATCGGTGCCTTTTGTGTATGCAAAAGGAAGAAAGTGTTGACCATCTCTACTTTGCTTGTGATTATTCATCTTGGATATGGAAGGAGAACTTGAAGCGATTTGATCTTCAAAGGCTACCACGGCCAAACTTGCATCATGAATTAGAAATGCTCATGCAAAGCTTCTTAAGAAAGGGGCCTCTTACACAACTAGCAAGAATTATATTCAGATGTGCTATTTGGTGGATTTGGAAGGAGAGGTGTGGTAGAATTTTTGAGTGTCACAACATGAACAAAACTCAAATTCTGACAGAGATTCTTCAGGACTCACGATCATGTATGGAGCAAGAATTGAATACAGAGCACCTAACAAGAAGAGAGAAAGAGATTTTCACAAGATTCAATTTTTCCATTCGTCAAGAATCACTCGAATAATGATGAAGATTGTAATGTATTATATGGGGCAAAGCTTATATTTTGTGATGTATCCACAAGTAGTCCACAACAGTCAAGCTATTGCATTTTATTATTTATTAACTTCCTTGTGCTACTCTTGGAGATGAGTTTGATGAAGCGTGCCCATTTCACCTTCTTTAGATGGGGTGCAATTTTCTCGACTACCCTAAGAGACTTCAGGCTTTAGTCTATGGCTTGTGTAGACAAAGCTACTTTGTACAAATCTTTTACAAAATATATTATCTTTACTTACCAAAAAAAATATATATAACCATCGAGTTTTTTACGAAACCATGCTCGTATGACTTCCCATGGGCAAATACGTCGGGAATGGCTAGTGTTTTGAATTTCCGAGATGGTGCGTAAAAAATCGATCGAAACTCCACTCTGTGCGTGACTTCGCGCAAAGTTTATGACCGCCACGTTTTTTTATGAAACCATGCTCGTATGACTTCCCATGGCCAGTATTTTGAATTTCTGAGATGGTAAACGAAAAACTGATCGAAACTCGACTCAGTGTGCAACTTCATGGAAAGTTTATGACCGTCACATTTTTTCGCGAAACTGTGCTCGTACGACTTCCCATGAGCTAATACATCGGGAATTGCCAATATTTTAAATTTCTGAGATGGTACACGAAAAATTATCGAAACTCGACTCTGCGCGTGACTTCGCTCAAGTATATGAGCAACGAGTTTTTTTGCGAAACCGTGCTTGTACGACTTCCCATGGGCTTTTACATTGGGAATGACCACTATTTTGAATTTTCGAGACGGTGCATGAAAAACCAATCGAAACTCGACTCTGTGCGCGACTTCGCGCAAAGTTTATGACTATTGTGTTTTTTCGTGAAACCTTGTTCATATGACTTCCAGTCGGCATCAATCTAGGAAGCATCCGTAAAAACATCTCATTCTGCTGCTTGGAAAGGAATTCTGAAGGCAAGGCGATGGCTACGTAACAATATTTCTTATGTGATCTCTTCTGGAACCAATATTAATATGTGGTATGATCCTTGGGTGAATGAGAAAAGTATATTTCAGATAATTGGTAATAGAGTACGACAGGATCTGGGGGCTCCCAAAGACTGGAAGGTTTCTGAATTCATTGACAATGAATGGTACATAGTGTCTTCCCAACCCTACTTCCCCTGACATGTTGTTACTTTGGCCGACTATTAGGGCTATTCCAATTAAGAACAACTCTTCAGATATGCCTATTTGGCTTCATGATTATGGTAAATTTAGTGCTATATCTGCATGGAACCAAATTAGACGATGAAACAACAAGTGGATCCCAAGTAGTTGGACATGGGATAGTCCATGCTCACAGCGACATTCCTTATGTACATGGTAGGCCCTTCTCGGTAAACTTTCTACGATGGACAATATGCAGCGAAGAGGTATTTATATTGTACATCGGTGCTCTTTGTGTATGCAAAAGGAAGAAAGTGTTGACCATCGATTATTCATCTTGGATATTGAAGGAGATCTTGAAGCGATTTGATCTTCAAAGGTTACCACGGCCAAACTTGCATCATGAATTAGAAATGCTTATGCAAAGCTTCTCAAGAAAGGGGCCTCTTACACAACTAGCAAGAATTATATTCAGATGTGCTATTAGGTGGATTTGGAAGGAGAGGTGTGGCAGAATTTTTGAGTGTCACAACATGAATAAAGCTCAAATTCTGACAGAGATTCTACAGGACTCACGATCATGTATGGAGCAAGAATTGAATATAGAGCACCTAACAAGAAGAGAGAAAGGGATTTTTACAAGATTCAATTTTTCCATTAGTCAATAATCTCTAGAATAATGATGAAGATTGTAATGTATTATTTGGGGCAAAGCTTATATTTTGTGATGTATCCACAAGTAGTCTAGAACAGTCTAGCTATTGGATTTTATTATTTATTAAATTCCTTGTGCTACTCTTGGAGATGAGTTTGATGAAGTGTGCCCATTTCACCTTCTTTAGGTGGGGTGCAATCTTCTTGACTACACTAAGAGACTTCAGGCTTTAGTCTATGGCTTGTGTAGACAAAGCTTCTTTGTACAAATCTTTTACAAAATACATTATCTTTACTTACCAAAAAAAAAAAGACTTCCAATCGGCTAATACATCGGGAATGGACAATATTTTGAATTTCCAAGACACTGAAAGGAAAACCAATCGAAACTCGACTCTGCCCGCGACTTCGCGTAAAGTTTATGACCATCCTTTTTTTCATGAAACCATGCTCGTACGTCTTACCATGGGCTAATATGTCGGGAATTGCCAGTATTTTGAATTCTCAAGACTGTAAATGAAAAACCGATCGAAACTCGACTCTGCGTGCGACTTGACGCAAAGTTTATGACCATCACATTTTTTCACAAAATCATGCTCGTACAACTATGCATGGGCTAATATGTCGGGGAATGGGCAGTATTTTAAATTTCAGAGTCAGAGCACAAAAAACCGATCGAAACTCGACTCTGCATGCAATTCGCGTAAAGTATATGACCATCGAGTTTTTTTACGAAACCGTGCTCGTTCGACTTCCTATAGGCTAATACGTCGGGAATGGCCTGTATTTTGAATTTCCGAGACGGTGCACAAAAAACCGATAGAAACTCCACTCTGAGCATGACTTCGCGTAAAGTTTATGACCATCGTGTTTTCTTCGCAAAACCATGCTCGCACGACTTACCATGGGCTAATACGTCGGGAATGGCAGTATTTTGTATTTCTAAGACGGTGCATGAAAAATCGATCGAAACTCGACTCTGTGCGTTACTTCGCTTAATGTTTATGACCATTGCATTTTTTCATGAAATCATGTTCGTACGACTTCCCATGGGTAATACGTCGGGAATGGCCAATATTTTCAATTTCCAAGACGGTGCACAAAAAACCGATCGAAACTCAACTCTGCGTGCGACTTCGTGCAAAGTTTATGATCGTCGCATTTTTTCGCAAAACCACGCTAGTACGACTTACCATGAGCTAATACGTCGGGAATGGCCATTATTTTGAATTTCCGAGACGGTGCACGAAAAATTGATCAAAACTCGACTCTGCACGCGATTCGCGCGAAGTATATGACCATCGAGTTTTTTTGCGAAACCGTGCTCGTACGACTTCCCATGGGCTAATACGTAGGGAATGGCCAATATTTTGAATTTCCGAGATGGTGCCGAAAAATAGATCGAAACTCCACTCTGAGCGTGACTTCACGCAAGGTTTATGACCATTGTATTTTTTTCATGAAATCGTGCTCGTATGACTTCCCATGGGCTAATACGTCTAGAATGGCCAGTATTTTGAATTTCTGAGACGGTGCATGAAAAATCGATCGAAACTGGACTCTACGCGCGATTTTATGTAAAGTTTATGACGGTTGCATTTTTTCATGAAACAGTGTTCGTACGACTTCCCATGGGCCAATACGTCGAGAATGGCCAATATTTTGAATTTTTGACACGGCAAACGAAAAATCGATCGAAACTCGACTCTGTGTGCGACTTCACTCAAAGTTTATGACCGTCATATTTTTTAGCGAAACCTTGCTCCTACGACTTCCCATGGGCTAATACGTCGGGGAATGACCAGTATTTTGAATTTCAGAGACGGTGCATGAAAAACCAATCGAAACTCAACTCTGCGTGCGATTCATGCAAAGTATATGACCGTCGAGTTTTTTTTTTTTAACCGTGCTCATATGACTTCCAATGGGCTAATACATCGGGAATGACTAGTATTTTGGATTTCCGAGAAGGTGAATGAAAAATCGATCGAAACTCCACTCTGAGCGTAACTTCGCACAAAGTTTATGACTGTCGCATTTTTTCATGAAACCGTGCTCGTACGACTTCCCATGGCCTAATACGTCGGGAATGGCCAGTATTTTGAGTTTCCAAGATGGTGCACAAAAAATCGATCGAAACTCAACTCAGAGCGCGACTTCGCGCAAAGTTTATGATCGTCGCAGTTTTTTCGCAAACCCAAGCTCATATGATTTACCATGGGCTAATACGTCGGGAATGGCCAATATTTTGAATTTTTGGGATGGTGCACGAAAAACCACTCAAAACAAGACTCTACGCGTGATTCGTGCAAAGTATATAACCGATCGAAACTCGACTCTACGTGCGACTTCATGTAAATTTTATGACCATTATGGATTTTCGTGAAACCGTGTTCGTATGACTTCCCATTGACTAATACGTCGGGAATGGCCAATATTTTTTATTTCCAAGACGGTGCATAAAAAACTGATCGAAACTTGACTCTTCGTGTGACTTCGTGCAAAGTTTATTACCGTCACGTTTTTTCATGAAACTGTGTTCGTACGACTTCCATGGACAGTGTTTTGAATTTCCGAGACGGTGCATGAAAAACCGATCGAAACTCGACCCTGTGCGCGACTTCGGCACAAAGTATATGAATGTCACATTTTTTCGTGCACCATCTCTTACGACTTACCATGGGCTAATAAGTTGGGAATGGCCAGTATTTTGAATTTCCGAGACGGTGCATGAAAAATCGATCGAAACTTGACTCTGTGCGCGACATCGCGCAAAGTTTATGATCGTCACATTTTTTCATTAAACCATGCTCGTATGACTTCTCATGGGCTAATTCGACGGGAATAACCAGTATTTTGAATTTCCAAGACGGTGCATGAAAAACCGATCGAAACTCGACTCTGCTCGTGACATCGAGCAACGTTTATGACCGTTGAGTTTTTTTGGGAAACCATGCTCATACGACTTACCATTGGCTAATGCATCAGGAATGGGGCAGTACTTTGAATTTTCGAGATGGTGCACGAAAAATCGATCGAAAATCGACTCTGCGTGATTCGCGCATAGTTTATGACCGTCGAAATTTTTCGCGAAACCATGCTCGTACGACTTACCATGGGCTAATACATCGGGAATGTCCAATATTTTAAATTTTTGGGACGATGCACGAAAAACTGATCGAAACTCCACTCTGAGCGTGATTCGCGCAAAGTATATGATTGTCGAGTTTTTTTTGCAAAACCATGCTAGTACGACTTCCATGGGCTAATACGTTGGGAATGGCCAGTATTTTGAATTTTCGAGACGGTGCACGAAAAACCGATCGAAACTCCACTCTGAGCGTGACTTCGCTTAAAGTTTATGACCGTCACGTTTTTTCATGAAATCGTGCTCGTACGACTTCCCATGTGCTAATACATCGGGAATGGGTAGTATTTTGAATTTCCGATACAGTGCACGAAAAATCAATTGAAACTCGACTCTACACGCGACTTGGTGCAATGTTTATGACCGTTGCGTTTTTTCGCGAAACCATTCTCGTCCGACTTATAATGGGCTAATACGTCGGGAATGGCCAATATTTTGAATTTTTGGGACGGTGCTCGAAAAACCGATCGAAACACGACTGCACGCGATTCGCGTAAAGTATATGACCGTCTAGTTTTTTTGCGAAACCGTGCTCGTACGACTTCGCATGGGCTCATACGTCGGGAATGGCCAGTGTTTTGAATTTTCGAGAAAAAGCACAAAAAACCAATCGAAACTCCACTCTGAGCGTGACTTCGTGCAAAGTTTATGACCGTTAGTGTCATTCCAAAAGAAGTTCATAAGTAATTTATCAATATCATGGAGAAGCCCGGCAGGTAGAAGGAATACATGAGACCAATAAATAGAATAAAAGATCAACACAGATCGAATAAGTTCAAGTCGTCCAGCTTTAGAAAGAAGCCTATTTTTCCAAGAGGAAATTCTGTTCTTAATTTTTTGTAGGATAGGCTGACAGGAGACTTTGTTGATTCCAGTGGATATAAGTGGGAGACCCAAGTAAGGAATCGGTAAATTTCCTTCTGCAACTCCCAATGTTTGAGAAATATGATCCTTATTGTCAATGCAAGCACCCATATATACTTTGCTCTTTGCATGGTTTAGCTTAAGACCAGAAACTATACCAAATTCATTAAGAATATCTGCCAGATTACTCATAGAAACTGGATCATCTCGAAGGAAGATAATAAGGTCGTCAGCAAATGTTATGTGAGAGATGTAAACAGAACCAGAATATGGTACCTTAATTTTGCCATTGGAAACAGCCTCTTCTAACATATAACTGAGCCCTTCCATTGCAATAGTAAAAAGATAAGGAGATAGTGGATAGCCTTGCCGAATGTCATTCTTACTCCCGAAGAAGCCAATAGGTGAACCATTAAAGAGAATCAAAAATTTTGGAGTTTTCAAGCAACATTGAATCCATTTAACCCAGTGTTGAGGGAAGCCCATATTATGAAGCATCATGTAAATAAAATGCCTATTGACTGAGTCAAAGGCCTTTCGTAAATCAGCTTTAAAACAGATCTTTTTCCCTCTTATTTTTGAGTGTAGATCCTTAACCAAATCATTAGCAAGCAGGACATTATGATGGATACTCCTCCCTTTAATAAAAGCAGCCTGATTAGGACTAATGACCTTATTCATGACCTTTTGTAGCCTATCTGCCAGCAACTTTGAGATAACCTTATAAATAAAGTTGCACAGTGAAATAGGACGGTAGTTCTCCAATGAATCGGCTCCATCATTTTTAGGCACTAAAGAAATAAAAGTACAATTCATTTTTTTAAGAATATGACCTGAGGAGAAAAAATGTCGACAAGCTTTTATGATATCGTTGCCTACAATAGACCATGCAATTTGATAAAACTAAGCTGGAAATCCGTCTGGACCAGGGCTTTTGTGCTTCCGGGACTTAAAAACAACTTTCACAATTTCATCATCCGTTATTGGGGCATTAAGATGAGAGATGGCTTGAGAATCAAGTCGTCTTGTTGGCCCAATATGAATACTATTAGGCTGCTGCTCCTGATTGAGTAAGGAATAAAAAAATTACTTGGTGTAATTTTTAACCTCATCCAAATCTTCAATGAGATTACCATCTATACCTTTGCATTTTTTGATGCGATTAGTAGCCCTTCTAGGAGCAATAGCATCATAGAAAAACTTCGTATTAGAATCCCCTAGAGTAAGCCAATGCTGTCGTGACTTCTGTTTCAAAAAGCATTCCTCCTGCTTCAAAGCTTGCATAAAGTTATTTCTAGAAGCAGCCTCTTTGTATATAAGATTCGTATCCAGAGGTTGAAGATTTAGCTCGCTTTGCACAGTCATAAGTTATTTCTTGCATAACTGAACCCTGTTGGTGATATTTCCAAATGTAGTTGAATTTTACTTCTTAAGTGCTGCTATGCATGCTTTTAGTTTTTGACATAGGATGTACGGGGGAGAACCAAATACATTAATGTCCCAAGCTGACTTAATAACTTCGAGGAACTTAGGGTGAGAACTCCACATATTAAAAAATCTAAAAGGTTTCTTGACTCTTTTTTTTGGTAAGTAAAGATAATGTATTTTGTAAAAGATTTGTACAAAGAAGCTTTGTCTACACAAGCCATAGACTAAAGCCTGAAGTCTCTTAGTGTAGTCGAGAAGATTGCACCCCACCTAAAGAAGCTGACATGGGCACGCTTCATCAAACTCATCTCCAAGAGTAGCACAAGGAAGTTAATAAATAATAAAATGCAATAGCTAGATTGTTCTGGACTACTCGTGGATGCATCACAAAATATAAGCTTTGCCCCATATAATATATTACAATCTTCATCATTATTCGAGTGATTCTTGACGAATAAAAAAATTGAATCTTGTGAAAATCTCTTTCTCTTTTCTTGTTAGGTGCTCTGTATTCAATTCTTGCTCCATACATGATCGTGAGTCCTGAAGAATCTCTATCAGAATTTGAGCTTTGTTCATGTTGTGACACTCAAAAATTCTGCCACACCTCTCCTTCCAAATCCACCAAATAGCACATCTGAATATAATTCTTGCTAGTTGTGTAAGAGGCCCCTTTCTTGAGAAGCTTTGCATAAGCATTTCTAATTCATGATGCAAGTTTGGCCGTGATAGCCTTTGAAGTTCAAATCACTTCAAGATCTCCTTCCATATCCAAGATGAATAATCACAAGCAAAGTAGAGATGGTCAACACTTTCTTCCTTTTGCATACACAAAGAGCACCGATTTACAATATAAATACCTCTTCGCTCCATATTGTCCATCGTAGGAAGTTTGCCGAGAAGGGCCTGCCATGTACATAAGGAATGTCGCTGTGAGCATGGACTATCCCATGTCCAACTACTTGGGATCCACTTGTTGTTTCGTCGTCTAATTTGGTTCCATGCAGATGTAGCACTAAATTTACCATTATCATGAAGCCAAATAAGCATATATGAAGAGTTGTTCTTGATTGGAATAGCCCTAATAGTCAGCCAAATTAATAAATAACATGTCAGGGGAGGTAGGGTTGGGAAGACACCATGTACCATTGTTAATGAATTCAGAAACCTTCCAGTCTTTGGGAGCCCCCAGATCCTGTCGTACTCTATTACCAAATATCTGAAATATACTTTTCCCATTCACCTAAGGATCATACCACATATTAATATTTGTTCCAGAAGAAATCACATAAGAAATATTGTTACGTAGCCATCGCCTTGCCTTTAGAATTCCTTTCCAAGCAGCAGAATGAGATGTTTTTGCAGATGCTTCCCAGATTGATTCCTGGGTTAGGTACCTAGCAAAAACCCTTTGTGACCATAAGGAAGACTTGTTTTGTAAAATATCTCATAATTGCTTTACCATACAAGCTTTATTCCAATCTCTAATATGTCGAAGATTCAGCCTCCCTTCATCCTTCGGTTTGCAAATGTTGTCCCAATTCACCATGTGCATTACCTTACCATCTGTGTCATTCCAAAAGAAGTTCAAGTCGTCCAGCTTTAGAAAGAAGCCTATTTTTCCTAAAGAAAAATTTTGTTCTTAATTTTTTGTAGGATAGGCTGATAGGAGACTTTGTTGATTCCAGTGGATATAAGTGGGAGACCCAAGTAAGGAACCAGTAAATTTCCTTCAGCAACTCCCAATGTTCGAGCAATATGATCCTAATTGTCAATGCAAGCACCCACATATACTTTGCTCTTTGCATGGTTTAGCTTAAGACCAGAAACTTTACCAAATTCATTAAGAATATATGCCAGATTACTCACAGAAACTGGATCATCTAGAAGGAAGATAATAAGGTCATCAGCAAATGTTATGTGAGAGATATAAACAGAACCATAATGTGGTACCTTCATTTTGCCATTGGAAACAACATCTTCTAACATACAACTGAGCCCTTCCATTGCAATGGTAAAAAGATAAGGAGATAGTGGATCGCATTGCCGAATGCCATTCTTACTCCCGAAGAAGCCAATAGGTGAACCATTAAAGAGAATCAAAAATTTTGGAGTTTCCAAGCAACATTGAATCCATTTAACCCAGTGCTGAGGGAAGCCCATATTATGGAGCATCATGTAAATAAAATGCCTATTGACTGTGTCAAAGGCCTTTCGTAAATCAGCTTTAAAACAGATCTTTTCCCTCTTGTTTTAGAATGTAGATCCTTAACCAAATCATTAGCAAGCAGGACATTATGATGGATACTCCTCCCTTTAAGAAAAGCAGCCTGATTAGGACTAATGACCTTATTCATGACCTTTTGTAGTCTATCTGTCAGCAACTTAGAGATAACCTTATAAATAAAGTTGCACAGTGAAATAGGACGGTAGTTCTCCAATGACTCTGGGTAGTGCTTTATCTGCATGTATATGCATAATAGAGTGATCCAAAAATAACTTAGCACCGTACTCAAGAAGTGAATCTAGGAAAACTGCTAACCATTCCTGATTAATCAAACATCTGTCAAGTCGAGCCATAATTTTTCTATCAGCAGTACTTTGATTGTTCCATGAGAACCAATCACCTACAGATTTCATGTCAGTCAATGCAGCAGTATCTATACAATCATTAAAATGTTGAAGCTGACATTCGGAAAGCACTCTACCCCCCACTTTCTCATTTGTATATCTGACAGTATTAAAGTCACCGAGAACAACCCAAGGTACTGTAGGATAACTATTTGCAATGCTAACCAGATCATGCCATAGAGCATTCCTGTCAGACATACTGTTAGATGCATAAATACCGGTAATATTGAATTGACATCCAGTCTGTTTATCCTCTGCCTTAAGATGAATGAATTGATTAGTAGCAGAAATAAACCAAGCATTAACAAGGTTAGGATGCCATAAGACCCAAACTCGACCATAAGTATCCTGAGAATCATTAGTATAAAGTTCTGCCTCAGGCCATATTAAATTCTTTTGAACTCGAACACGATGAGTTTTAATTTTTGTTTCCACAAGAATCACAATATCACATGCAGCAGATTGGATTATTCTATTGAGCTCCCGACATTTCTCAATCTTATTAAGTCCACGAACATTCCAACAGATTATTTTCATCAATACTAGATAGAAGGAAGAGCATGCGATTTTGGGACGACACTACCATCCTTTTTCTTATCCTTTGATTTTGCATGGTCCTCTCGCATAATATCTTTACCCTTTAATCCTTTATTCCTATATTTATCCACGTCATCCACAGCTTGCAAATGTTTAAACTTTTGCGTACCTTGAGGCAAGGAGTCCTGAATAGCGGGATGTGTCGAAGAGCGATGAGTTTGGTGAGTTGCAATGTCTTTGTTCCCAAGAGGTTGTTGAAATAAAATTTCCTGATTATCTGAAGGAATGATTCGTGACGGCCAGGTTGTTATTGGGGAGTGAGAACCATGGGAATCTCCTGCAGTGAAAGTCTCTGATATAATAGGAAAAGATGAAAGTCCTGACTCGTCTTTCTCTTGTTCGTGTCGCTGCCCCAACGAGTCAGAGTGCTCATTCATCTTCTCCGCCATCATCACTGTTGGCACTGGGGTATCAGTGCTTGGATTAGTGGTAGTGACCCCATTCTGTGGCTCTTGGCGTGGTCGGTAGACCTGTGTGATTTTTTGTGAAGGCTGTTAGCATGCACCATTTACATGTCCAAAAGATAGACAAACCTTGCATCATTGTGGCTTCCAAGAATATGAGACTTTCACCTTTCGGGTGCTCTCATCAAGATCACGGTAAGAAACTTCATTCGGTAGTTCCTCATCAGAAGAAACCATTACACAAGCTTTGGCAAAGGTCAATCTCGTTAGCGAAGCTATTGCCTTATCAATATACAATGGCTGTCCCAAGGTGCTGCAAAGCTTTGCAATAAAACGACGACCCCAGAGATGTAGTGGAAGTCCATGGAAAGAAACCCATATTGGGATGGACTGTAGACTGTCTAACTCCAATCTCACATCAGGTGCCCAGCGTCGTAGTATCATTGGATGACCACGGATAGTCCAAAATCCTTCAAGGACCCGTTGTAAATCTTCTTCAGAATAAAGCTTGCATACAAAGAATCCGGTCTCCAACATATGAAGATCAAATGTTGATATTCCCCATCGAGTTCTGATATATGAGGATAATGGAAAAAAGGATGTTCTTAGGCCAACAACGTAGCCCACAATTGCCATGGAGCATGTCTCAATTAGTTCGTCAGAATCAATTGCCTCATACACACAATCTTCTGATCAGCCTGTACTTCTGGAGCAAAAAAGTCTAGTCAAAGATCCGGACTACCCACTGGAGCCTTGAAGAGGCTACTCCAAGGCCGAGGATCTCGGGAAATAGGAGCAGGAGGTCATGATCTAGATCGTGAACGACCTCGGGCCTGGTTCATTGAAGGAGCATCCCGTCGAGAAGAAGAAATCAGCGGTGGAACATCCTGGTGTGAAACCGGCCTAAGCTGCTGGGGAGGAACCAGCGGCTGTTGGAGAGGAACAACCCCCTCCCGCTGTGAAGTAACCAGCGGCTGAGGAGCAACCCTCTCCCGCTGTGACTACTGGAGAGGGACGTTCCGCCGTGAAGCAACCAGCGCAGGCCGCTGGGAAGAAGCCAGCGGAGGAGCATCCCGCTGGAACAGAGGATGCGAAGTAGAGTCGCTCGCACCCATGGCGTCGCTCGCCCTAGAGACCGCCAGTCGCCAAAGGGAGAGGAAGCCACCACCCTTCCCACACCAGAGCGGCAGTGAACCCAGCCCCAATCGCAGCGCAGCCTCCACCGTTTCTCGCCCTAGAGTCCGTCCCGCGCCTAGGGGAGAAGAGCCGCTGCCCTTCCACGCCTGAAATCACCGATTCCCCGCTTGGAATCGCTGATCGCAGGAGCGACCGCCAGCCTTCCACGCTTGAATTCGCCGCGGAGCGATCGTAGAGGAGAAATCGCCCAAGGGAGTAATCGCCCTCCGCTGTGGCGATCGTAAGCGCAAGTGCAAGCCCAAGCAGACCAGAGCACTCACGCACGCACGCAAGGGAACCTTGCTCGTACGACTTACCATGGGCTAATACGTCGGGAATGGCCAATATTTTGAATTTTTGAGACGGTGCATGAAAAACCGATCGAAACTCGACTCTGAGCGTGGCTTCGTGCAAAGTTTATGACCGTCACATTTTTTCGCGGAACCATGCTCGTACGACTTACCATGGGCTAATACGTCGGGAATGGCCAATATTTTGAATTTTTCGGACGGTGCACGAAAAACTGATCGAAACTCGACTCTGCGCGCGATTCGTGAAAGTATATGACCGTCGAGTTTTTTTGTGAAACCATGCTCGTACGACTTACCATGGACTAATACGTCAAGAATGGCCAGTATTTTGAATTTCCGAGATGGTGCACGAAAAACCGATCGAAACTCCACTCTGCGCGCGATTTCACGCAAAGTTTATGACCATCGCATTTTCTCGTGAAACCGTGTTTGTATGACTTCCCATTGGCTAATATGTCGGAAATGGCCAACATTTTGAATTTCCAAGATGGTGCACGAAAAACCGATCGAAACTCGACTGCGCACGACTTCATGCAAGGTATATGACCGTCGCGTATTTTCGTGAAACCATGCTTGTCCGACTTCTGATGGGCTAATAAGTCGGGAATAGCCAAAATTTTGAATTTCTGAGATGGTACATGATAAACCGATCGAAACTCGACTCTACGCGCGACTTCGCGCAAAGTATATATATGACCGTCGAGTTTTTTTCCAAAACCATGCTCATACGACTTCCCATCGGCTATTACATTAGGAATGGCCAGTATTTTGAATTTTTGAGGTGGTGCACGAAAATCCGATCGAAACTCGACTCTGCACGACTTTTCGCAAAGTTTATGACCTTTGCGTTTTTTCATGAAACCGTGTTCGTATGACTTCCAATGGGCCAATACGTTGGGAATGGCCAATATTTTAAATTTTTTGGATGGTGCACGAAAAACTGATCGAAACTCGACTCTGCGCGCGATTCGTGCAAAGTATTTGACCGTCGAGTTTTTTTGCAAAACCTAGCTCAAATGACTTACCATGGACTAATACGTCAGAAATGACCAGTATTTTGAATTTTCGAGAGGGTGCACGAAAAACCGATCGAAACTCGACTCTGCGTGTGACTTCGCGCAAAGTTTATGACCATCGTGTTTTATCGTGAAACCATGTTGGTATGACTTCCCATTGGCAAATATGTCGGGAATGACCAATATTTTGAATTTCCAAGATGGTACATGAAAAATCGATCGAAACTCGACTCTACGAGCGACATCGGGCAATGTTTATGACCGTCATATTTTTTTGTGAAACCTTGCTCGTACGACATCCCATGGTCTAATACGTTGGGAATGGCCAGTATTTTGAATTTCCGGGATGGTGCATGAAAAACCGATCGAAACTCGACTCTGCGCGTGACAACGTGCAAAGTTTATGTCTGTCACGATTTTTCATGAAACCATGCTCGTACGACTTCCCATGGGCTAATTCGTCAGGAATGGCTAGTATTTTGAATTTTCGAGATGGTGCACGAAAAATCCATCGAAACGCGATTCTACAGGCAACTTCGTGCAAAGTTTATGACCATCAAGTTTTTTCGTGAAACCATGCTCGTATGACATCCCATGGGCTAATACGTTGGGAATGGCCAGTATTTTGAATTTCTGATATGGTGCACAAAAAATCGATCGAAACTCGAAGCGTAATGTTTATGCCTGTCAAGTTTTTTCATGAAACCATGCTCGTACGACTTCCCATAGGCTAATTCGTCGGGAATGGCTAGTATTTTGAATTTTTGAGATGATGCACGAAAAATCGATCGAAACTCAACTCTGAGTGCGGCTTCGTGCAAAGTTTATGACTGTCATATTTTTTCGCAGAACCATGCTCGTACGACTTACCATGGGCTAATACGTCGGGAATGGCCCATATTTTAAAGTTTTCGAACGGTGCATGAAAAACTGATCGAAATTTGACTCTGCGTGCGATTCATGCAAAGTATATAACCGTCGAGTTTTTTTGCGAAACCGTGCTCGTACGACTTCCCATGGCCTAATGCGTCAGGAATGGCCAGTATTTTAAATTTCCGAGATGGTGCATGAAAAACCGATCGAAACTCGACCCTGCGCACGACTTCACGCAAAGTTTATGACCGTCGCGTTTTCTCAAGAAACCGTGTTAGTATGACTTCCCATTGGCTAATACGTCGGGAATGGCCAATATGTTGAATTTCCAAGACGGTGCACGAAAAACCGATCGAAACTCGAATCTGCGTGCGACTTCGCGTAATATTTATGACCGTTGTGTTTTTTTTGTGAAACCAAACTCGTACAACATCCCATGGCTTAATACGTTGGGAATGGCCAGTATTTTGAATTTCCGAGAGGGTGCACGAAAAACCGATCGAAACTCGACTCTGTGCGCGACTTCGCGCAAAGTTTATGACCATCACATTTTATCGTGTAACCGTGTTTGTATGACTTCCCATTGGCTAATACGTCGGGAATGGCCAATATTTTGAATTTCCAAGATGGTACACGAAAAATCGATCGAAACTCGAATCTACGTGCGACTTCGCGCAATATTTATGACTGTTGTGTTTTTTCGTGAAACCAAGCTCGTACAACATACCATGGCTTAATACGTTGGGAATGGCCAGTATTTTGAATTTCCGAGAGGGTGCACGAAAAACCGATCGAAACTCGACTTTGTGCGCGACTTCGCGCAAAGTTTATGACCATCACATTTTATCGTGTAACCGTGTTTGTATGACTTCTCATTGGCTAATACGTCGGGAATGGCCAATATTTTGAATTTCCAAGACGGTGCACGAAAAACCGATCGAAACTCGAATCTGCGCGTGACTTCGTGCAAAGTTTATGACCGTTGCATTTTTTCGTGAAACCATGCTCGTACAACATCCCATGGCTTAATACGTTGGGAATGGCCAGTATTTTGAATTTCCGAGAGGGTGCACGAAAAACCGATCGAAACTCGACTCTGTGCGCGACTTCGCGCAAAGTTTATGACCGTCACATTTTATCATGTAACCGTGTTTGTATGACTTCCCATTGGCTAATATGCCGGGAATGGCCAATATTTTGAATTTTTGAGATGGTACATGAAAAATCGACTGAAACTCGACTCTGCGAGCGACATCGCGCAATGTTTATGACCGTTGCATTTTTTCGTGAAACCATGCTCGTACGACATGGTCTAATACGTTGGGAATGGCCACTATTTTGAATTTCCGGGATGGTGCACGAAAAACAGATCGAAACTCGACTCTTCGCGTGACATCGCGCAAAGTTTATGTCTGTCACGTTTTTTAATGAAACCATGCTCGTACGACTTCCCATGGACAAATTCGTCAGGAATGGCCAGTATTTTGAATTTCCGAGAAGGTGCACGAAAAACCGATCGAAATGCGACTCTACAGGAGACTTCGTGCAAAGTTTATGATCATCGAGTTTTTTCGTGAAACCATGCTTGTACGACATCCCATGGGCTAGTACGTTGGGAATGGCCAGTATTTTGAATTTTCGAGATTGTGCACAAAAAACCGATCGAAACTCGACTCTACACGTGACATAGCGCAAAGTTTATGTCTGTCACGTTTTTCATGAAACCATGCTCGTACGACTTCTCATAGGCTAATTCGTTGGGAATGGCCAGTATTTTGAATTTCCGAGATGGTGCACGAAAAACCGATCGAAACTCAACTCTGAGTTCGACTTCGCGCAAAGTTTATGACCGTCATGTTTTCGCGGAACCATGCCTGTACGACTTACCATGGGCAAATACGTCAGGAATGGCCAATATTTTGAATTTTTTGGACGGTGCACGAAAAATTAATCGAAACACGACTATGCGCGCCATTCGTGCAAAATATATGACCATCAAGTTTTTTTACGAAACCATGCTCGTTTGACTTACCATGGACTAATACGTCAGGAATGGCCAGTATTTTGAATTTCCGAGACGGTGCACGAAAAATCGATCGAAACTCGACTCTGAGTGCGGCTTCGCGCAAAGATTATGACCGTCATGTTTTTTCGCAGAACCATGCTCGTACGACTTACCATGGGCTAATACGTCGGGAATGGCCAATATTTTGAATTTTTCAGACAGTGCACGAAAAACTAATCGAAACTTGACTCTGTGCATGATTCGTGCAAAGTATATAACCGTCGAGTTTTTTTGCTAAACCGTGCTCGTATTACTTCCCATGGCCTAATGCGTCGGGAATGGCCAGTATTTTGAATTTCCGAGATGGTGCACGAAAAATCGATCGAAACTCGACTCTGCGCGCGACTTCACGCAAAGTTTATGACCGTCGTGTTTTCTCATGAAACCGTGTTTGTATGACTTCCCATTGGCTAATACGTCGGGAATGGCCAATATTTTGATTTTCCAAGATGGTGCACGAAAAACCGATCGAAACTCGACTCTGCGCACGACTTCACGCAAAGTTTATGACCGTCGCGTTTTCTCGTGAAACCGTGTTTGTATGACTTCCCATTGGCTAATACATCGGGAATGACCAATATTTTGAATTTCCAAGAAGGTGCATGAAAAACCGATCGAAACTCGACTCTGAGTGCGGCTTCGCGCAAAGTTTATGACCGTCATGTTTTTTCGCGGAACTATGCTCGTACGACTTACTATGGGCTAATACGTCGGGAATGGCCAATATTTTGAATTTTTCGGATGGAATGATTCGTGCTTGGACTTCCCATGGGCAAGTACGTCGGGAATGGCCAATATTTTGAAACTCGACTCTGAGCGCAACATCTTGCAAAGTTTATGACCATCATGTTTTTTCATGAAACCATGCTCGTACGACCATCGTGCGAAGTCAAACCAATAATTTAAATTTTTGGGATGGTTCACGAAAAACCGATCAAAACTCGACTCTGCGTGCGATTCGCGCAAAGTATATGACCGCCGAGTTTATTTGCGAAACCATGCTCGTACGACTTCGGATGGGGCTAATACGACGGGATTGTCCAGTATTTTGAATTTCAGAGACGGTGCATGAAAAATCGATCGAAACTCGACTCTGCGTGCGATTTCTCGCAAAGTTTATGACCTTTGCGTTTTTTCGTGAAATCATGTTCGTATGACTTCCCATGGGCTAATACGTCGGGAATGACCAATATTTTGAATTTTTGAGACGGTGGACGAAAATCGATCGAAACTCGATTCTGCGTGTGACTTCGTGCAAAGTTTATGACCGTCACGTTTTTTCGCGAAACCTTGCTTGTACGACTTACAATGGGCTAATACGTCGGGAATGGCCAGTATTTTGAATTTCCGTGACGGTGCGTGAAAAATCGATCGAAACTCGACTCTGAGCGTGACTTCGCGCGAAGTTTATAACCGTCACATTTTTTCGCAGAACCATGCTCGTACGACTTACCATGGGCTAATAAGTCTGGAAACTCGACTCTGCGCGAAAAAACGACGGTGCATAAAAAACCGATCGAAACTCGACTCTGCGCGAGACTTCATGCAAAGTTTATGACCGTCGCGTTTTCTCATAAAACTATGTTTGTATGACTTCCCATTGGCTAATACGTCGGGAATGGCCAATATTTTGAATTTCCAAGATGGTAAACGAAAAACTGATCGAAACTCGACTCTACGCGCGACTTCGCGCAAAGTTTATGACCGTCGCATTTTTTCGTGAAACCATGCTCGTACGACATCCCATGGGCTAATACGTTGGGAATGGCCAGTGTTTTGAATTTTTGAGATGGTGCACGAAAAACCGATCGAAACTCGACTCTGCGCGTGACATCGCGCTAAGTTTATGTCTATCATGTTTTTTCATGAAACCATGCTCGTACGACTTCCCATGGGCTTATTCATCGAGAATGGCCAGTATTTTGGATTTCTGAGATGGTGCACGAAAAATCGATCGAAACGCGACAATGCACGTGACTTCGCGTAAAGTTTATGACCATCGAGTTTTTTCATGAAACCATGCTCGTACGACTTACCATGGGCTAATATGTCAGGAATGGCCAGTATTTTGAATTTCTGAGACGATGCACGAAAAATCGATCGAACTCGACTCTGCGCGCGATTCGTGGAAAATTTATGACAGTCGTGTTTTTTCATGAAACCCTGCTCGTATGACTTCCCATGGGCTAATACGTCGGGAATGGCCAGTATTTTGAATTTCCGAGATGGTTTATAAAAAATCGATCGAAACTCCACTCTCTGCGCGACATCGCGCAACGTTTATGACTGTTGAGTTTTTTGGGAAACCGTGCTCATACGACTTCCCATGGCCTAATACGTCGAGAATGGCCAGTACTTTGAATTTTCAAGATGGTGCACGAAAAACCGATCGAAACTCCACTTTGTGCGCGACATCACGCAACGTTTATGACTGTTGAGTTTTTTTTGGAAACCATGCTCATACGACTTCCCTTTGGCTAATACATTGACAATGGCCAGTATTTTGAATTTTTGAAACTCGACTCTGCGTGCGAATTCGCGCAAAATTTATGACCATCAAGTTTTTTCGTGAAACCATGCTCGTACGACTTACCATGGGCTAATACGTCGGGAATTGCTAGTATTTTGAATTTCCGAGATGGTGCATGAAAAACCGATCGAAACTCATCTCTGAGCGTGGCTTCGCGTAAAGTATATGATCGTCACGTTTTTTCACGGAACCATGTTCGTACGACTGTGGGCTAATACGTCGGGAATGAGTTTGATGAAGTGTGCCCATTTCACCTTCTTTAGGTGGGGGCAATCTTCTCGACTACACTAAGAGACTTCAGGCTTTAGTCTATGGCTTGTGTAGACAAAGCTTCTTTGTACAAATCTTTTACAAAATATATTATCTTTACTTACCAAAAAAAAATAATACGTTGGGAATGGCCAATATTTTGAATTTTTTGGACGGTGCATGAAAAACTGATCGAAACTTGACTCTGCGCGCGATTCACGCAAAGTATATGACCGTTGAGTTTGTTTGCGAAACAATGCTCGTACGACTTACCATGGGCTAATACGTTAGGAATGGCCATTATTTTGAATTTTCGAGATGGTACACGAAAAACCGATCGAAACTCGACTATGCGCGCGACTTTGTGCAATGTTTATGACCATCGAGTTTTTTCGTGAAATCATGCTCGTACGACTTACCATGGGCTAATACGTCGGGAATGGCCAGTATTTTGAATTTCCGACACGGTGCATAAAAAACCGTCGAACTTGACTCTGCACGCGATTCACGTAAAGTTTATGACCATCGCATTTTTTCATGAAACTCTGCTCATATGACTTCCCATGGGCAAATACATATGGAATTGCCAGTATTTTGAATTTCTGAGACGGTGCACGAAAAACCAATTGAAACTCCGCTCTTAGCCCGACTTCGTGCAATGTTTATGACTGTCTCATTTTTTCATGAAACCATGCTCGTATGACTTCCCAAGGGCTAATACGTTGGGAATGGCCAGTATTTTGAATTTCTGAGACTGTGCACAAAAAACCAATCGAAACTCGACTCTACGTGTGACTTCGTGTAAAGTTTTATGACCGTCACGTTTTTTCGCGAAACCTTGCTCGTACGACTTACCATGGGCTAATACGTCGGAAATGGCCAGTATTTTGAATTTCCAAGACGGTGCATGAAAAACCGATCGAAACTTGACTCTTAGTGCGGCTTCGTGCAAAGTTTATGGCTGTCATGTTTTTTCGCAGAACCATGCTCATATGACTTACCATTGGCCAATACGTCGGGAATGGCCAATATTTTGAATTTCCAAGATGCTGCTTGAAAAACCGATCGAAACTCGACTCTGCGCGCGACTTCGCACAAATTTTATGACCGTCACATATTTTCGTGAAACCATGCTTGTCCGACTTCCCATGGGCTAATAAGTTGGGAATGGCCAAAATTTTGAATTTCCGAGATGGTACATGAAAAACTGATCGAAACTCGACTCTGCGCGTGACTTCGCGCAAAGTATATGACCGTCGAGTTTTTTTGCGAAACTGTGCTTGTACGACTTCCCATCGGCTATTACGTTAGGAATGACCAGTATTTTGAATTTTCGAGACGGTGCAAGAAAATCCGATCGAAACTCGACTCTGCGTGACTTCGCGCAAAGTTTATGACCTTTGTGTTTTTTCGTGAAACCGTGTTCGTATGACTTCCAATGGGCCAATACTTCGGGAATGGCCAATATTTTGAATTTCCAAGACGGTGCATGAAAAACCGATCGAAACTCGACTCTGCGCGCGACATCGCGCAAAGTTTATGAGTTTTTTCCGAGATGGTGCACGATAAACCGATCGAAACTGGACTCTGCGTGTGACTTCGCGCAAATTATAAGACTGTAGAGTTTTTTTTGTGAAATCATGCTCGTACGACTTCCCATGGGCTGTTGGGAATGGCTAGTATTTTGAATTTCCGAGACAGTGCACGAAAAAACGATTGAAACTCGACTCTGCTCGCGACTTCGCGAAAGTTTATGACCATTGCATTTTTTCATGAAACAGTGTTCGTATGACTTCCCATGGTCTAATACGTCGGGAATGGCCAATATTTTCAATTTCCAAGACGGTGCACGAAAAACCGATCGAAACTCGACTTTGCACGTGACTTCGTGCAATGTTTATGGCCATCACATTTTTTTGTGAAACCTTGCTTGTACGACTTCCCATTGGCTAATACGTCGGGAATGGCCAGTATTTTGAATTTCCGAGACGCTGCATGAAAAATCGATCGAAACTTGACACTGCATGCGACTTCACGCAAAGTTTATGACCGTCACGTTTTTTCTCGAAACCATGCTCGTACGACTTACCATTGGCTAATTCGTCGAGAATTGCCAGTATTTTGAATTTTCGAGACGGTGCACGAAAAACCAATCGAAACTTGACTCTGTGCACGGCTTCTTGCAAAGTTTATGACCGTCGTATTTTTTCGCAAAACCATGCTCATACGACATACCATGGGCTAATACGTCGGGAATGGTCAGTATTTTGAATTTTCGAGGTGGTGCACGAAAAACCAATCGAAACTACACTCTGCGCCCGACTTCGCGCAAAGTTTATGGCCGTCGCATTTTTTCGTGAAACCATTCTTGTACGACTTCCAATGGGCTAGTATGTCGGGAATGGCCAATATTTTGAATTTCGAGACGATGCACGAAAAACCGATCGAAACTTGACTCTGCGCGACTTTGTGCAAAGTTTATGACCATTACATTTTTTCATGAAACCATGTTTGTACGACTTCCGATGGGCCAATATGTCGGGAATGGGTAATATTTTGAATTTTCGAGACGGTAAACGAAAAATCGATCGAAACTCGACTCTACATGCTACTTCACGCAAAGTTTATGACCGTCATGTTTTTTCGTGAAACCATGCTCGTACGACTTACCATGGGCTAATACGCCGGGAATTGCCAGTATTTCAAATTTCCGAGATGGTACACGAAAAACCGATTGAAACTTTACTCTGCGCGTGACATCGCGCAAGGTTTATGACCGTCGTATTTTTTCGCGAAACCATGCTCGTACGACTTACAATGGGCTAATACGTCGGGATTGGCCAATATGTCGGGAATGGCTAATATTTTGAATTTTCGAGACGGTAACCGAAAAACCGATCGAAACTCGACTCTGCATGCGACTTCACATAATGTTTATGACCGTCATGTTTTTTCGTGAAACCATGCTCCTACGACTTACCATGGGCTAATACGTCGGGAATTGCCAGTATTTTGAATTTTCGAGACGGTGCATGAAAAAACGATCAAAACTCGACTCTGCGTGCGATTCGTGCAAAGTAAATGACCGTCGAGTTTTTTTGTGAAACCGTGCTCATACGACTTCCCATGGGCTAATACGTCGGGAATGGCTAGTATTTTGAATTTTCGAGACGGTGCACAAAAAACCGATCGAAACTCGACTCTGCGCGACTTTATGCAAAGTTTATGACAGTTACGTTTTTTCATGAAACCATGTTCGTACGACTTTCAATGGGCCAATATGACGGGAATGCTTGTGTAGACAAAGCTTCTTTGTACAAATCTTTTATAAAATACATTATCTTTACGTACCAAAAAAACAATATGTCAGGAATGACTAATATTTTAAATTTTCGAGACGGTAACCGAAAAACCGATCGAAACTCGACTCTGCATGCGACTTCACGCAAAGTTTATGACCGTCATGTTTTTTCGCGAAACCATGCTCATACGACTTACCATGGGCTAATACATCGGGAATGGCCATTATTTTGAATTTCCGAGACGGTACACGAAAAACCGATCGAAACTCGAGTCTGCACGTGACTTCACGCAAAGATTATGACCGTCGCATTGTTTCGCAAAATCATACTTGTACGACTTCCCATGGGCTAATACGTCGGGAATGGGCAAAATTTTGAATTTTCGAGACGGTGCACGAAAAACCGATCGAAACTCAACTCTGCGTGCGACTTTGCATAAAGTTTATGATCGTCACATTTTTTTGCGAAACCATGCTAGTACGACTTACCATGAGCTAATATGTCGTGAATGGCCATTATTTTGAATTTCCGAGACGGTGCATGAAAAATCGATCTAAACTCGACTCTACACGTGATTCGCACGATGTATATGACTATCAAGTTTTTTTGGGAAACCATGCTCGTATGACTTCCCATGGGCTAATACATCGGGAATGGCCAGTATTTTGAATTTTCGAGACGGTGCCGAAAAATCGATCGAAACTCCACTCTGAGGGTGACTTCATGCAAGGTTTATGACCGTCGCATTTTTTTAAGGAAACCATGCTCGTATGATTTCCCATGGGCTAATACGTTTGGAATGGCCAGTATTTTGAATTTCCGAGATGGTGCACGAAAAACCGATCAAAAGTGGACTCTACGTGTGACTTTATGCAAAGTTTATGACGATTGCGTTTTTTCATGAAACCGTGTCAGGAGAGGTAGGGTTGGGAAGACACCATGTACCATTGTCAATGAATTCAGAAACCTTCCAGTCTTTGGGAGCCCCCAGATCCTGTCATACTCTATCACCAAATATCTGAAATATACTTTTCCCATTCACCCAAGGATCATACCACATATTAATATTGGTTCAAGAAGAGATCACATAAGAAATATTGTTACGTAGCCATCGCCTTGCCTTCAGAATTCCTTTCCAAGCAGCAGAATGAAATGTTTTTGCGGATGCTTCCAAGATTGATTCCTTGGTTAGGTACCTAGCAAAAACCCATTGTGACCATAAGGAAGACTTATTTTGTAAAATATCCCATAATTGTTTTACCAGACAAGCTTTATTCCAATCTCTAATATGTTGAAGATTCAGCCCCCCTTCATCCTTTAGTTTGCAAATGTTGTCCCAATTCACCATGTACATTGCCTTACCATATGTGCCATTCCAAAAGAAGTTCATAAGTAATTTATCAATATCATGGAGAAGCCCGACAGGTAGAAGGAATGCATGAGACCAATAAATAGAATAAGAGATCAACACAGATCGAATAAGTTCAAGTCGTCCAGCTTTAGAAAGAAGCCTATTTTTCCAAGAGGAAATTCTGTTCTTAATTTTTTGTAGGATAGGCTGACAGGAGACTTTGTTGATTCCAGTGGATATAAGTGGGAGACCCAAGTAAGGAACCGATAAATTTCCTTCAGCAACTCCCAAAGTTTGAGCAATATGATCCTTATTGTCAATGCAAGTACCCACATATACTTTGCTCTATGCATGGTTTAGCTTAAGACTAGAAACTATACCAAATTTATTAAGAATATCTGCCAGATTACTCACAGAAACTGGATCATCTCGAAGGAAGATAATAAGGTCATCAGTAAATGTTATTTGAGAGATATAAACAGAACCATAATATGGTACTTTAATTTTGCCATTGGAAACAACCTCTTCTAACATACAACTGAGCCCTTCCATTGCAATGGTAAAAAGATAAGGAGATAGTGGATCGCCTTGCTGAATGTCATTCTTACTCCCGAAGAAGCCAATAGGTGAACCATTAAAGAGAATCGAAAATTATGGAGTTTCCAAGCAACATTGAATCCATTTAACCCAGTGCTGAGGGAAGCTCATATCATGGAGCATCATGTAAATAAAATGCCTATTGACTGAGTCAAAGGCCTTTCGTAAATCAGCTTTAAAACAGATCTTTTTCCCTCTTGTTTTTGAGTGTAGATCCTTAACCAAATCATTAGCAAGCAGGACATTATGATGAATACTCCTCCCTTTAAGAAAAGCAGCCTGATTAGGACTAATGACTTTATTCATAACCTTTTGTAGTCTATCTACCAGCAACTTAGAGATAACCGTATAAATAAAGTTGCACGGTGAAATAGGACTGTAGTTCTCCAATGAATCAGCTCCATCATTTTTAGGCACTAAAGAAATAAAAGTATAATTCATTTCTTTAACAATATGACCTGAGGAGAAAAAATGTCGACAAGCTTTTATGATATCGTTGCCTATAATAGACCATGCAATTTGATAAAACTCAGCTGGAAATCCGTCTGGACCTGGGTTTTTGTGTTTCGGGGACTTAAAAACAACTTTCACAATTTCATCATCCGTTATTGGGGCATTAAGATGAGAGAGGGCTTCAGAATCAAGTCGTCTTGTAGGCCCAACATGAATACTATTAGGTTGCTGCTCCTGATTGAGTAAGGAATAAAAAATTGCTTGGTGTAATTTTTAACCTCATCCAAATCCTCAATGAGATTACCATCTATACCTTTGCATTTTTTGATGAGTATTTTGAATTTCAGAGATGGTGCATGAAAAACCGATCGAAACTCGACTCTGCGTGCGACTTCATGCAAAGTTTATGACCATCACGTTTTTTCGCGAAACCATTGGGTAATACGTCGGGAATGACTAGTATTTTGAATTTTCGAGACGATGCATGAAAAATCGATCGAAACACGACTCTGCGCGACTTTACGCAAAGTTTATGACCGTCACACTTTTTCATGAAACTGTGCTCATAAGACATCCAATGGGCCAATACGTTGGGAATGGCCGGTATTTTAAATTTTCGAGATGGTGCTCGAAAAACCGATCGAAACTCGACTCTGCGTGCTACTTCGCGTAAATTTTATAACCGTCATGTTCTTTTATGAATCCATATTCGTACTACTTCCCATAGGCTAATACGTCGTCAGGAATGGCCAGTATTTTGAATTTCCGAGATGGTGCACGAAAAATCGAACGAGACTCGACTCTGCCTGCTACTTCACGTAAAGTTTATAACCATTGTGTTTTTTCATGAAACTGTGTTCGTATGACTTCCCATGGGCTAATATGTCAGGAATGGCCAATATTTTGAATTTCTAAGATGGTACATGAAAAATCGATCGAAATTTGACTCTGCGTGCAAAGTTTATGACCGTTGCATTTTTTTGCGAAACCATGCTCGTACGACTTACCATGGGCTAATATGTTGGGAATGGCCAATATTTTCAATTTCCGAGATGGTGCTTGAAAAACCGATCGAAACTCGACTCCGTGTGCGACTTCACGCAATGTTTATGACCGTCACGTTTTTCTGAGAAACCGTGCTCGTACGACTTTCCATGGGCTAATACGTCGGGAATGGCCAGTATTTTAAATTTTCGGGATGGAGTACAAAAAATTGATCGAAACTTGACTCTGTACGGCTTCACGCAAAGTTTATGACCGTCACATTTTTTTGAGAAACCGTGCTCGTACGACTTCCCATGGGCTAATATGTTAGGAAAGGATAATATTTTGAATTTTTGAGATCGTACACGAAATCCGATCGAAACTCGACTCTGCACGTGATTCGCGCAAAGTATATGACCGTTTAGTTTTTTTGCGAAACCATGCTCGTACGACCTCCCATTTTAAATTTTCGAGATGGTGCACGAAAAATTGATCGAAACTTGACTCTGTGTGCGACTTCACGCAAAGTTTATGACCGTCACGTTTTTTCGAGAAACCGTGCTCGTACGACTTCCAATGGGCTAATACGTCAGAAATGGCTAGTATTTTGAATTTCTGAGAGTGCACAAAAATCCGATCGAAACTCGACTCTGCGCGTGACTTAGCGCAAATTAATGACCATTGCATTTTTTCGTGAAGCCGTGTTCGTATGACATCCCATAGGCTAATTAATACGTCGGGAATGGCCAATATTTTGAATGTCCAAAATGGTTCATGAAAAACCGATCGAACCTCGACTTTACGTGCGACTTCGCGCAAATTTTATAACTGTCATGTTTTTTCGTGAAACCGTATTCGTACGACTTCTCATGGGCTAATACGTCGGGAATGGCCAGTATTTTGAATTTCCAAGATGGTGCACGAAAAATCGATCGAAACTCGACTCTATGCGCGACTTCGTGCAAAGTTTATGGCCGTCATGTTTTTTCGTGAAACCATGCTCGTACGACATACCATGGGCTAATACATTGGGAATGGCTAGTATTTTGAATTTTCGAGACGGTGCACGAAAAACCAATCGAAACTCGACAATGCGTGTGACTTCGCGCAATGTTTATGACCGTCACATTTTTTCGTGAAACCGTGCTTGTACGACTTCCCATGGGCTAATACATCGGGAATGGCCAGTATTTTAAATTTCCGAGATAGTGCACGAAAAACCGATCGAAACTTGAATCTACACACGATTTCATGCAAATATATAACCGTTGAGTTTTTTTATGAAATCGTGCTCGTACGACTTCCGATGGGCTAATACGTTGGGAATGGCCAGTATTTTGCATTTTCGAGACGGTGCATGAAAAACCGATCGACACTCGACTCAGCGTGCGACTTCGCGCAATGTTTATGACCGTCACATTTTTTAACAAAACCGTGCTTCTACAAATTCCCATGGGATAATAAGACGGGAATGACCAGTATTTTAAATTTCTGAGATGGTGTACGAAAAATCGATCGAAACTTGACTCTGCGCAAAGTTTATGACCGTCACGTTTTTTCGTGAAACTATGCTCGTACAACTTACCATGGGCTAATACGTCGGGAATGGCCAGTATTTTGAATTTCTGAGACGGTGCACAAAAAACCGATCGAAACTCGACTCTGCGTGCTACTTCACGTAAATTTTATGACTATCATGTTTTTTCATGAAATCGTATTCGTACAACTTCTCATTTCCTAATACGTCGGGAATGGCCAGTATTTTGAATTTCCGAGACGGTGCATGAAAAATCGATCGAAACTCGACTCTGCGCACGACTTCGCACAAATATATGACCGTTGAGTTTTATTGCGAAATCGTGCTCATACGACTTCCCATGGGCTAATACGTCAGGTATGGCCAGTATTTTGAATTTCTGAGACGGTGCACGAAAAAACGATCGAAACTCGACTCTGCGTGCGACTTCGTGCAAATTTTATGACCGTCGTGATTTTTTGTGAAATCATACTCGTACGACTTCCCTTGCGCTAATACGTCGGGAATGGCTAGTATTTTGAATTTCTGAGATGGTGCATGAAAAATCGATCAAAACTTGACTCTGTACGACTTCACACAGTTTATGACCGTCACGTTTTTTCGAGAAACCGTGCTCATACGACTTCCCACAGGCTAATACATCAAGAAAGGACAATATTTTAAATTTCCAAGATCGTACATAAAATCCGATCGAAACTTGACTATGCACGTGATTCACGCAAAGTATATGACCGTCGAGTTTTTTTTGTGAAACCGTGCTCGTACGACCTCACATGGGCTAATACGTCGCGAATGGCTATTTTGAATTTTCGCGACGGTGCACGAAAAACTGATCGAAACTCGACTCTGTGTGCGACTTCACGCAAAGTTTATGATTGTCATGTTTTTTCGAGAAACCGTGCTCGTACGACTTCCCATGGACTAATACGTCGGGAATTGCCAGTATTTTGAATTTCCGAGATGGTGCACGAAAATTCGATCGAAACTCGACTCTGCGCGCGACTTAGTGCAAAGTTAATGACCATTGCATTTTTTCGTGAAACCGTGTTCGTATGACATCCCATGGGCTAATATGTCAGGAATGGCCAATATTTTGAATGTCCAAAATGGTACATGAAAAACTGATCGAAACTCGACCCTGCGCGCGACTTGGCGTAAATTTTATGACCGTCGTGTTTTTTCATGAAAATGTATTCGTACGACTTCTCATGGGCTAATACGTCAGAAATGGCCAGTATTTTTAATTTCCGAGATGGTGCACGAAAAACCGATCGAAACTCGACTCTGAGCGCGACTTTGCGCAAAGTTTATGGTCGTCGTGTTTTTTCGTGAAACCATGCTCGTACGAGAAACCATGGGCTAATACATTGGGAATGGCTAGTATTTTGAATTTTCGAGACGGTGCATGAAAAACCAATCGAAACTCAACAATGTGCGCGACTTCGCGCAATGTTTATGACCGGTATTTTGAATTTTCACGATAGTGCACGAAAAACCGATCGAAACTCTACTCTGCGCACGACTTCACGCAAATATATGACCGTTAAGTTTTTTTGCTTATATGGGGCGAAGCTTATATTTTGTGATGTATCCACAAGTAGTCCAGAACAGTCTAGCTATTGTATTTTATTATTTATTAACTTCCTTATGCTACTCTTGGAGATGAGTTTGATGAAGTGTGCCCATTTCACCTCCTTTAGGTGGGGTGCAATCTTCTCGACTACACTAAGAGACTTCAGGCTTTAGTCTATGGCTTGTGTAGACAAAGCTTCTTTGAACAAATCTTTTACAAAATACATTATCTTTACTTACCAAAAAAAAGTGTTTTTACGAAATCGTGCTCGTACGACTTCTCATGGTCTAATACGTCAGGAATGGCCAATATTTTGAATTTTTGAGACGGTGCATGAAAAACCGATCAAAACTCGACTCAGCGCGCGACTTCACACAAAGTTTATGACTGTCACATTTTTTCACGAAACCATGCTGGTATGACTTACCATGGGCTAATACGTTGGTATTGGCCAGTATTTTAAATTTCCGAGAAGGTGCACGAAAAACCGATCGAAACTCGACTCTGCTTGCAACTTCGCGAAAGTTTATGACCATTGCATTTTTTCGTAAAACCATGTTCGTATGACTTCCCATGGTCTAATACGTCGGGAATGGCCAATATTTTGAATTTCCAAGATGGTGCACGAAAAATCGATCGAAACTCGACTCTGCGCACGACTTTGCGCAAAGTTTATGGCCGTCGTGTTTTTTCGTGAAACCATGCTCGTACGACTTACCGTGGCTAATACATTGGGAATGGCTAGTATTTTAAATTTTCAAGACGGTGCACGATAAACTAATCGAAACTCGACTTCTACCTGTCGGGCTTCTCCATGATATTGATAAATTACTTATGAACTTTTTTTGGATTGACATAGATGGTAAGGCAATGCACATGGTGAATTGGGACAGCATTTGCAAACCGAAGGATGAAGGGGGGCTGAATCTTCGACATATTAGAGATTGAAATAAAGCTTGTCTAGTAAAACAATTATGGGATATTTTACAAAACAAGTCTTCCTTATGGTCACAATGGATTTTTGCTAGGTACCTAACCAAAGAATCAATCTGTGAAGCATCTGCAAAAACATCTCATTCTGCTGCTTGGAAAGGAATTCTGAAGGCAAGGCGATGGCTACGTAACAATATTTCTTATGTGATCTCTTCTGGAACCAATATTAATATATGGTATGATCCTTGGGTGAATGGGAAAAATATATTTCAGATATTTGGTGATAGAGTACGATAGGATCTGGGGGCTCCCAAAGACTGGAAGGTTTCTGAATTCATTAACAATGGTACATGGTGTCTTCCCAACCCTACCTCCCCTGACATGTTATTACTTTGGCCGACTATTAGGGCTATTCCAATCAAGAACAACTCTTTAGATATGCTTATTTGGCTTCATGATAATGGTAAATTTAGTGCTACATCTGCATGGAACCAAATTAGACGACGAAACAACAAGTGGATCCCAAGTAGTTGGACATGAGATAGTCCATGCTCACAGCGATATTCCTTATGTACATGACAGGCCCTTCTCGACAAACTTCCTACGATGGACAATATGCAGCGAAGAGGTATTTATATTGTAAATCGATGCTCTTTGTGTATGCAAAAGGAAGAAAGTGTTGACCATCTCTACTTTGATTGTGATTATTCATCTTGGATATGGAAGGAGATCATGAAGCGATTTGATCTTCAAAGGCTACCACGGCCAAACTTGCATCATGAATTAGAAATGCTTATGCAAAGCTTCTCAAGAAAGGGGCCTCTTACACAACTAGCAACAATTATATTCAGATGTGCTATTTGGTGGATTTGGAAGGAGAGGTGTGGCATAATTTTTGAGTGTCACAACATGAACAAAGCCCAAATTCTGATAGAGATTATTCAGGACTCACGATCATGTATGGAGCAAGAATTGAATATAGAGCACCTAACAAGAAAAGAGAAAGGGATTTTCACAAGATTCAATTTTTCCATTAGTCAATAATCACTCGAATAATGATGAAGATTGTAATGTATTATATGGGGCAAAGCTTATATTTTATGATGTATCCACAAGTAGTCCAGAACAGTCAAGCTATTGTATTTTATTATTTATTAACTTCCTTATGCTACTCTTGGAGATGAGTTTGATGAAGTGTGCCCATTTCACCTCCTTTAGGTGGGGTGCAATCTTCTCGACTACACTAAGAGACTTCAGGCTTTAGTCTATGGCTTGTGTAGACAAAGCTTCTTTGCACAAAAATCTTTTACAAAATATATTATCTTTATATACAAAAAAAAAGACTTCGCGCAATGTTTATGACCGTCATGTTTTTTTGTGAAACCGTGCTCGTACGACTTCCCATGGGCTAATACATCGGGAATGGCTGGTATTTTGAATTTTCGAGACAGTGCACGAAAAACCGATCGAAACTCGACTCTGTGCATGACTTCGTGCAAATATATGACCGTTGAGTTTTTTTGTGAAATCATGCTCGTACGACTTCCCATGGGCTAATACGTCGGGAATGGCCAAGATTTTGAATTTCCGAGACGGTGCCTGAAAAATCGATTGAAACTCGACTCAGCGTGCGACTTCGCGCAAAGTTTATGACCGTCGTATTTTTTAACAAAACTGCGCTTCTACGACTTCCCATTGGCTAATAAGACGTGAATGACCAGTATTTTGAATTTTCGAGACAGTGCACGAAAAACCGATCGAAACTCTTTTTTTTGGTAAGTAAAGATAATGTATTCTGTAAAAGAGTTGTACAAAGAAGCTTTGTCCACACAAGCCATAGACTAAAGCCTAAAGTCTCTTAGTGTAGTCGAGAAGATTGCACCCCACCTAAAGAAGGTGAAATGGGCACACTTCATCAAACTCATTTCCAAGAGTAGCACAAAGAAGTTAATAAATAATAAAATGCAATAGCTAGACTGTTCTGGACTACTTGTGGATACATCACAAAATATAAGCTTTGCCCCATATAATACATTACAATCTTCATCATTATTCGAGTGATTATTGACTAATGAAAAAATTGAATCTTGTGAAAATCTCTTTCACTCTTTTTGTTATGTGCTCTATATTCAATGGGGTTTGGTTGTCTCATGACCGAAACTCCAATCCAAGTTTAAAGTAAAGAGAAAATCAAGAAGTCTAGAAAGTACAATCGGCTACAGAGAGCGGAAGCTGGCCCCCTAAAAACAACAGCCACTTTTGGTAGAAGCTAAATAAGGATCAGAGGTGGAACCCATCTGCAAATCTGGTTGGCTACGAATTATAAGCCCCTTATCTTTCCGTAGCCTCAAACGTCCGCACCCATACTTCGGATTCTTCCCGCTAAGCTACTTATGTCCCAATGCCTCACTTACTTTAGGAATAGAATAAGCTCTTGGCATATATCAGCTCCAGCTTCTGCCTATGCTTTCTTTCAGTTAAGTTCCTACGTCGGGGCTTGTCTTGACGCCACTTCTAAGCTCTCCAAAGATGCTGTTGGCTTCTATAAACTCAAATATCAGAGTATTAATTCCACTTTGCCTTTCCGCGGCTAGTAACCCGCTTTTGCGCATATTTCCCTAAGGTCGAAGTAACTCTCAGCAGAGGGAAAGAGAGGCCAGTCCAGCTATAAGAGATCGACTAGGGACTTCAATCCAAGAATATGCTATTTATTGTTTCACTCGACCTATGCCTCTTATCGATGATGCTTCCGTGGATCAGTATTGCTTTCCTGAACCAGATTGAATTTAGAACATCCAAAGCGGAGGCCTCGCCTATTGATAGCGCCACCTCTTAGCAGGTAAAATCCAGACTTATCCGCTGCAGGTGAAATCTAGATTTCTCCGCTTAGAGACCTTTCTTATGTTTCGTAGACCGGTCCGCCTTTTATCTGGTAGGCTCCTTTAAGGGGCAATCTATAAGGGAAAGCTTTGACTCTCCTATACTACCCTACTGGTAGAGAATCTTATCCTTTAGTTGTGCTAAGTGGTACTGACAAAACAGGAGGAATAGAAGAAGCTTTGAATGTTATAAGTGATCGATCCGGGACCTTCACTTCAATCAATCCAGCATACTTACAAAGTTGGATCCAATCTGACCGATGATGCTTCTTAGCGGCCATACCATATACCAATCCTGCCATACCATATACCACTCACTCCTTTTTGCTTCTTAGCAAGAATGATAAAAGAAAAGCAACTACTTTGAACTATTTCTATCAGGAAAGACAATGGTGGCAGGGATAAAGAAAAAGAAGTCAGGGCAGAGAATCAACCCGAGGGGCTCCCAATACCTGTTCTCATAACCGGGAGAGGTTAATCCAACTGCTAAAACACAGGTTATCCGCTTGTGTCTCTGCTTACTTGCATTCTCTCACTGCCGATTTGGATTATGCAATTGCTCGCACTAGGTTGAGCGAGAAGGAGGTCAATTCTGTATTTTCATATAAATGGAACTGGTTGTGTTGGCGAGTACTATTACTACTGGAATGACTCTAAGCAAACTAATGTTAATATATGATTATTAATGGTTGCATTACATTAAGTGAATTCATTATTGTATTATTATCTTATTACTTATTAGGAGAATGCACAACTAACTACTACAGATGTTAGACTTCTCTCCTTGGGCACTAAGCTGCCTACCATCGGTTTAAACTGTATTTCACCTATTGGGCTTGCTTTCCTGCTTTAACTATGGATTCAATAACTAGATGAAACTCTGGATTCACTCACTTGTTTTAGTCCTGGCTGCCGCTCCACTCTTCGCTTACGATGCTAAGATGGTCGAAGGCAGTATAGTTTGAGTTTGAAAGAAGAGATACGGAAGTAAACAAGTAAGGATGCAAGTATTGATTTGCAGAATCAGAGACAGGGGTGTTGGGCTCGTGGGGGAACATATGGGACTTGGGTTAAGTAAAGCAAAGGTTGGTTCCCTAGCAATGATGCAAGTAAGGACCTAACTACAAAATGAAAGAAATAATAGTGAGTCTGTTTGCCCATAGTTCGATTCTAGTAGCTATGTCAGTGAAATAGTTAAGTTAATAGAATACTTATTTCTTTTGTGACAATATGGTTTCTATTGAGAATATGTTTTCGTATAGTGATTGATTAGTGGTTTATCTTAAGTTCCATCCCGATACTCACTACACTATAGTTCAATTCAAACTTGTCTACTTGCCTACTTATTACCAAATCTCATACTTATTAGTGCAATTCCAAAAGCCCTTACTTCTATCTTGAACTTACTTTCGAGTTGAGTTATGAACTAGTCCACAAATCCATCGTTCTTAGTTGAAAAACTCATTCTTAGCCAAAACACACACACTCATATTCTTAGCCAAATCATTCTTGTAGCACCGTACTTGTGCTCGTTTCATTCTCATCAGCAGTAGTTCGATCTTGGGTGGCACTAGTTCCTTCTTTGACCTATGAGTTGGATTCCCGCTTATTGATTCCAATCTTTAAAACACTGGTTACAACCTGAGTTTTGTGAGTTGGTTTGATCACTTTGGTAGTTAGTTAGGTCTATTAGCGAACTAGTGGATCCTTGCTTCTATTCTTTCTTATCAATGGAAGGAACCCCTACAGAGAATGATACCCAGTACAGTAAGGCTGAGACGGGATAAATGTATTGAGGCATTGTATTCTCCTAGGTTAGGTGGAAAGCAAGGGCGGCCAAGCAACTACCACTCCAAGAATAGACTTGGAGAAGGGGAATTGTAATGGTACGGGCGAGGCTGCTACTACTCCATCCGAGCCTTCCTTTCCTAGCTATAGGTCTTACTGTCTTCACTTAGATTCTTGTGTTGCTCGATTGAGTTCTCTAACTGCGGATGCTAACACTGGTACCGGGCCCTATGCTTACTAGTACGATTTGGATTCTTCTTGTATGGGGTATGGGGCACTAGATCATACGAGAAAAAAAGAGAGAAGTAAACAACCAACAATAGAAAAGAAGGAAGTCAGAACCAATACAGGGTTTGAGTTGGGTACAAGCAAGAATAAGATAAAGCAATGTCAGTTTGAAAGGCGAGCAAAGACAAGCTTCGTAGGCAGTGAGTGAAGTAAGAAGGGTATAGGCAATTCCGAATCAAAGAAGGGATAGGCATATTTCAAACAAGTAGCGGTATACTTATCTAGAGGAGTTGGGTTTTGAATCAATAGATAGATTAATTAGATCAGTAGCCAAAGCCTTAAAGCAGTATTTGGATCCCCTGTCTAGAGGTTGGTTCCCTCCGACCCGGTGCCTATTCTTGTACTTATTGACTCAATTCCGTATTCCTAAGTGCGATTCTGACTATAGATCTTAACCGCCTTGTAGACAGCACTGGAGCTGACCTTACTTTATAGTTTAATTCGGAGTTCCTAGTTGTTGCATTGGAAGTAGGAGTGGCAGCCTTTCCAGCACTAGTTTCATCCTTTGACTTACTGGAGCAAGACTATTAGGCAGGAGCGTCAGACTAATAGAAAGCCGCGGAGGAGCTAGAGTTACGAGTGACAGTTCGAAGCTAATCCCCAGGAGTGGCAGGCCTCTAAGTGCAAAGTAGAGAAGCACAGGTTCAATCAAGTTTGAAAGAAGGGAAAGTAAGCCCAACACTTGCATATAGGAATTGGTCTCATTGCGATGTTCCCAGTTAGTAGGGGCTTGCTTAGTCGTTACTTGGTGGCTAAGAACTAGCATAGTAGCGGCATAGTGAGATAAGGTAGTGGAAAAAACCCCGAGCCGAGTTAGTATATCTAGAATGGGAGACACCGGATTCAGCTTAAAAGCAAGTAAAGCAAGACTCCAAGCAAAGATAGACTTAGATACAGGATCGGGTAACTCGAGACTCGCTAGGTAACTCAATACTCGCTATTAGTAGAAGCCTCATTAACAAGTAGTGAAAGCCCTATTGAAAAGGATGACAAGACAAGCCTGTTTGCCATTAAAGTTCTATTCCGTATTTGGCCCTAGCTATGAGCTGGACTCCTATAATCGGTAATGAAGGCTAAGTTCCAAGTTCAAGTCCGAGAAGTACTTTACTTGTTTGGTTCCTGTTATCCGCAGTGTATTTAATAGTTGTCTCCTGTAGGGTAAGTCTTGTCAGCACTAGTTGTTGTCCGATATCTCTTACTCACTTACTCAAGTTACATTTGGGTTATTACTTGTTCAGTCTTCTACTGCTCAGTTCAATCCCTTGTTTGTAGCTGAATTCTTTGGGAGCTGCTCTGGCCTTCTACTCTGGTCTTTTATTTATTTATTGATAGCTTGATTCCTCTGATCAGTATTTAAATCTGTCCATTGGTCTTTATCCTTGGACAACTAAGCTTACCTGACTCAAATCTGATATTAATGCCAACAAGATCATAGCTCTTAACAGGGAATCGATGATGGGAATAAAACAAGAATCAACTTTGTATACGAACAAATACTAGCAGACCGTCATGCACAGCGGAATGAAATGGAAATCACAATCAGATGAACACCAAGATTTACGTGGAAAACCCCTTCAACTCGAAGGGTAAAAACCACGGGACAAGCCAGAGAAAATCCACTATCAAAATAATGAATATACAGATCTCAGGCTTCTTGCCCAAGCCCAAAGCAATAGCCACAAGAGAATCTCAGGGATACAAGGACTATAATCCTAAACACAATATCCAAAACCTTCCCAAGAGATCACAGTAAGAATCCACTGCAAACTGATCTAACCTGAGATATGAATGATTGAGAATAGTCTTTTCCTGCCCTTGTCTTCTTCCCTTTCCTGGATCTCTTGTTTTCTGGCCTCTACTGTCAATCTGCAGTCTGCTTTCTCTCTCCCACGTTTCCAGCCGCCGCTGCTCTCTTAATCTCAACCCTTGCCACCTAATCTAGGTTTTAGGTTAATATAAGTGAGGTTCTGGGCTGTGGGCTTCACTAAAGCCCATTATGGGCTGAATCTGGGCCATCTGCCCAACAACCTCCCCCTTCAGCCCATAAGGGAGGCTGTCTCATGACTCCTCAATGTGAAGCCATGCCGACCAACTGTCGGCACATCTCCTGTCTCTCTTTCGGTAAAGCCTTTGTCAACATGTCTGCCCCATTATCATCTGTGTGAATTTTCTGAAGCTGTAACTGCTTCTCTTCAAGCACATTTCTGATCCAGTGATATCTGACATCTATATGTTTTGACTTGGAATGAAATGTTGGGTTCTTGCATAAATGGATGGCACTCTGGCTGTCACAATACACCACATAGTTTTCCTGTTTCAGCCCCAATTCTTGTAAGAATTCTTTCATCCATAACATTTCTTTGCAAACCTCTGTAGCAGCAATATATTCTGCCTCTGTGGTGGAGAGTGCAATACACCTTTGCAATCTGGACTGCCATGACACAGCTCCCCCTGCAAAAGTAAGTACAAAACCTGATGTGGACTTCCTTGTGTCAATATCTCTTGCCATATCTGCATCTGTGTAACCTGTCAATACAGGTGGTCCACCTCCAAAGCTTAAACAAACTTTAGAACTTCCTCTGAGATATCTAAAAATCCACTTCACTGCTGCCCAATGCTCTTTACCTGGATTTGCAAGAAATCTACTAGTAACACCCACTGCATATGCGATGTCCGGCCTCGTACATACCATTGCGTACATTAAACTTCCAACTGCTGAAGCATAAGGAACCTTTTGCATTTTCTCCTTCTCCTCATCACTTGACGGACTCTGATCTGAGCACAACTTGAAGTGACCTGCAAGAGGAGAACCAACTGGCTTTGCATTACTCATACTGAACCTATCCAATACCTTCTCAATGTATTTCTCCTGTGACAACCAAATCTTTCTCTTTCTTCTGTCACGAGAAATCTGCATGCCCAGTATTTGCTTTGCTGGCCCCATGTCCTTCATTGCAAAAGATTCACTCAGGTCCTTCTTCAACCTGTCAATCATAGACATATCTCTTCCGAGGATAAGCATATCATCAACATAAAGTAAGAGAATAATAAAATCCTCACCAAACCGTTTGATGTACACACAATGATCTGAAGCTGTTCTTTTATATTCATTTTCAATCATAAATGAATCAAACTTTTTATACCACTGTCTTGGAGCTTGCTTCAGCCCATACAAGCTCTTCTTCAACTTGCAGACAAGATTTTCTTTACCTTTGACTTTGAAGCCTTCTGGTTGCTCCATATAAATTTCCTCCTCCAAATCACCATGAAGGAAAGCTGTTTTCACATCTAACTGTTCAATCTCCAAGTCTAAGTTAGCAGCAATACCAAGAGCAACACGGATAGAAGACATTTTAACAACAGGAGAAAAAATTTCTTCAAAGTCAATACCTTTCTTTTGACCAAAGCCTTTCACAACCAATCTAGCTTTATACTTTGGTTGAGAACAATATTCTTGAGTCTTCAACCTGAAAACCCACTTGTTCTTCAAGGCCTTACTTCCCTCTGGTAATTGCACCAAATCATATGTGTGGTTCTTCTGCAGAGAATCAATCTCTTCCTGCATAGCAATAAACCACTTCTTTTTCTGCTCACTTTCAACTGCTTCCTGGTAACTCTCTGGTTCACCTGCATCAGTAAGCATCACATACTCATGTGTAGAGTATCTTCTGGAAGGTTGACGTTGTCTAGAAGATCTTCTTAACTGAGGTTCTGTGGGAACTTGCTCTCTTTCTTCTTCTTGCTCAACATGTCCTGCAGGTAGATCAACATCTGGCTCTGCACCATCTTCCTGCACACCTCCCCCATCACCCTGATATACTGGAGGAATAACTGGGTCACAGTCTACAAATCCCTCTGCAGAAGTCTTAGCTGGTGCCTCCTTCTTCAAATCCTCAATGGTTTGATCCTCAAAGAAAACAACATCTCTGCTTCTGAACACCTTCTGCTTTTCTGGATCCCAAAGCCTGTAACCAAACTGATCATGTGAGTAACCAAGAAAAATACACTCTTTTGTCTTACCATCCAGTTTGGACCTTTCATTGTTTGGAACATGTGCAAACGCACGACAACCAAACACTCTTAAATGCCTATAGGAGACATCTTTCCCTGACCATACATGCTCTGCAACATCACCATCTAGAGCTGTACATGGTGATAAGTTGATTACATCAACTGCAGTCCTCAAAGCCTCATCCCAAAACCTTTTGGGTAGCTTGGCCTGTGAAAGCATACATCTGATCTTTTCCATGATGGTGCGGTTCAGCCTCTCTGCAATTGCATTATGCTGAGGCGTACCAGGGACTGTCAACTCATGCTGGATGCCATGTGACCTGCAATAATCATTAAACAATCCTGTGTACTCACCACCATTATCTGATCTTATACATTTCAATTGTCTTTCTGTCTCCCTTTCAACTCTGGCATGAAACTCTTTGAAGATATTAATAACCTGATCTTTAGTCTTCAAAGCATAGGCCCAAACTTTCCTGGAAAAATCATCTATAAAAGTAACAAAATAAAGTGCACCACTGATACTAGGAACATTAACAGATCCACCAGGAGTTTTTGTCCTCAAAGGACCACACACATCTGTATAGACACGGTCCAAGACATGCATTTTTCTAGATAAGGCAGGACTAACAAAGGAAACTCTATGTTGTTTACCAGCCAAACAATCAATACAAGGGTTCAAACGTGTACCTCTGAGAGATGGCAATACCTCTCTTTTGGAAAGTTCTTGCAACCCCTTCTCGCTCATGTGTCCTAGTCGCCTATGCCACAACTCCATGCTGGAGTCTTTCTCTGTAGCATTCAACTGCTCACCACAAGCTTTAGGCTGCAATCTATACAATGTATGACATTTCTTTCCATTAGCTACAATTAAAGAACCCTTACTGAGCTTCCACTGCCCTTTATGAAATCTGACATCAAAGTCTTCATCATCTAGCCTTCCAACTGAAATTAAATTCAGTCTTAAGTCAACCACATGCCTCACATCCTTAAGTACCAACTTGCAACCAAGGTTGGTCTTTATATGGATATCTCCCATGCCAATGATGTTTGCTGTGCCATAGTTGCCCATCTTGACAACACCAAAATTTCCAGACCTGTAAGTAGCAAAGAACTCCCTCCGTGGTGTAGCATGATAAGAAGCACCTGTGTCAATTATCCACTCGAGATCCTGACACACACAAGAAAAAATATCATCAGAAGTAGACAAAATCAAATAATCACCACCTTGTACTGTAGCTGTGATATTCTCTTTTGACTCTGTATGCTCCACTTCTTTCCCCCTTTTCTTGTTCTTCTTAGGTTGCTTGCACTGATTCTTGTAATGTCCTTTCTCACCACAATTGTAGCAAACAATATCTTTCCTTGACCTTGACTTGCTTCTACCCACACGTGAACCACTTCTATCCTTTGACTTTGACCTTCCTCTGTTCTCTGAGACAAGTGCTTGTGAATCAATCTGAGAAGTTGCTGAATTCTTTCTCCTTAACTCCTCATTCAACAAACTGCTTGTTACTTGACTCATGGTGACAATACCATCTGGTGCCGAATTACTGAGAGAAACCACTAGTGTCTCCCAACTTTCTGGCAAAGAACTGAGAAGTAACAACGCCTGCAACTCATCATCAAGAGACATTTTCATAGAGGATAACTGGTTAGTAATACTCTGCATTTCATTTAAATGCTCAGGAATAGAAGTACCCTCTTTATATTTCAAGTTCACAAGTTTTCTGATCAGAAAAGCTTTGTTGCCAGCCGTTTTTCTTTCATAAAGACCTTCTAACTTCTTCCAAAGAGAGTATGCAGAACATTCAGTAGAAACATGGTGAAAGACACTATCATCTAGCCATTGTCGAATAAAACCAACTGTTTTTCGATCTAACCTCTTCCACTCATCATCTGTCATAGATGTGGGCTTTGCACTATCTCCTTGCAAAGGTCCATACAAATCTTTGCAATACAAGAGATCTTCCATTCTTGGTTTCCATATCATCCAATTGTTTCCATTTAAACTAATCATGCGAGAGATATTATCGGTCTCCATGTTCAGATACAAAAGATTAAATACCACCAAAACCCTGCTCTGATACCAGTTGATGGGAATAAAACAAGAATCAACTTTGTATACGAACAAATACTAGCAGACCGTCATGCACAGCGGAATGAAATGGAAATCACAATCAGATGAACACCAAGATTTACGTGGAAAACCCCTTCAACTCGAAGGGTAAAAACCACGGGACAAGCCAGAGAAAATCCACTATCAAAATAATGAATATACAGATCTCAGGCTTCTTGCCCAAGCCCAAAGCAATAGCCACAAGAGAATCTCAGGGATACAAGGACTATAATCCTAAACACAATATCCAAAACCTTCCCAAGAGATCACAGTAAGAATCCACTGCAAACTGATCTAACCTGAGATATGAATGATTGAGAATAGTCTTTTCCTGCCCTTGTCTTCTTCCCTTTCCTGGATCTCTTGTTTTCTGGCCTCTACTGTCAATCTGCAGTCTGCTTTCTCTCTCCCACGTTTCCAGCCGCCGCTGCTCTCTTAATCTCAACCCTTGCCACCTAATCTAGGTTTTAGGTTAATATAAGTGAGGTTCTGGGCTGTGGGCTTCACTAAAGCCCATTATGGGCTGAATCTGGGCCATCTGCCCAACAATCGAAACACTACTTCTTGACCAACCCCAACTATATCTAGCATTTCTACTAATGCCTTCCAGTCCTCGGAGGAACACCTTAAGCTAGAGCGCACACACCCAGGAGCCTATTGCTTGCATTCCCGCTTGTCAACTACCTTATTGCATTGATTATTCTTTTGCTGTATAGTAAAACGTCTTTTGCCAAGTAACTACTAAACCAAAAGAACTTACATTGATACTTCCCTTAATGCGCTAGATCTATCCCTAACTTGTCTTATTCTAATCCGCTAGACGAACACAGGACTTGTTTCTTGAGCAGAGTATCCACTAAGGTAGTAAAGGAATATGAAAATCCTCCGTACTAAACTTGAGCGATTGGGACTAAATCAACGAGTAAGTGTGGTGCCCTTGAAACCAACCTTATTCTTCTCTTGTTGATGAAAGAAATTCGAACGTAACTTGAAGATGAAACTGTACTTGCTTATGACTAACGCACCCTTATATAGAGAGGTAAGCAACCAACAAAGTAGCACATCATATAGCTTTCAGAATTAATATGGGGAGGAGGGCACCAGGCTTTCTTGCGGGACATAGGGTTAACTCCATTCTTTTCAAAGACACTCTAAATCCTAAACTCACCAATAGAATAAGCACCCCACACAAACCCTATAAGAAAGGGAATAAAAAAGAAGAGAATTGAGCGTTCATCAAATAGAACAAAGCAAAGTAATCTCGCATCTCAAGAGTAAGCTAAGGCATACGAACTAGACCTTACTGGCACAGCCTCTTATCCAACTTCTATATCTTATACAGCTTACCCTTTCCTTTCTTTCTGTTAGTGCCAAGGAAAACTGTAAGAAATTATGAAACATATGGCATAGACTTAACAACTTAAGTAAATGTCCGCCATCCCCTTTTGCCTCTGGTCGTCTTGAATGGAGACTTGGTTGGACACCACATCACTTACCGCTGTGCTTACTTTGGCTTCTGATTCAATAGTAGCAAACTCGGATTACACTCGGGATTCTACTATCACTCGAACAGTACTACTAGACTTAACGAGCACTCAATCAGACTTCTCCGCCCCTTCACCCGGCTAGGCACATAGGTGAACTCTGTGCTTAATTCTGCAAATCTTAGCTTCGAGTTTTCGTTTTCAAGTAAGATGTTGGTTATTACGTCAGTCCAACACACTGAAGGTCTCAGGTTCGAGCGGGCGACGCCAATTTTAACTTTTCAAAAACTCTGTGTGCGACTTCATGCAAAGTTTATGTTCGCCACGTTTTTTCATGAAACCGTGGTCGTACGACTTCCCAGGGGCTAATACGTCAGGAATTGCCAGTATTTTGAATTTCCAAGATAGTACATGAAAAACCTATTGAAACTCGACTCAGCGTCCGACTTCACGCAAAGTATATGACCGTCGAGTTTATTTGTGAAACCGTGATCGTACGACATCCTATGGGCTATTACGTTGTGAATGGCCAGTATTTTGAATTTCCAAGACAGTGCACGAAAAATCGATCGAAACTCGACTATGCACACGACTTCGCGCAAAGTTTATGACCATTGCGTTTTTTCGTGAAACCGTGTTCATATGACTTCTCATGGGCTAATACGTCGGGAATGTCCAATATTTTGAATTTCCAAGACGGTGCATGAAAAATCGATCGAAACTCGACTCTACGCGCGACTTTGCGCAAAGTTTATGACCGTCGTATTTTTCACGAAACCATGCTCGTACGACTTACCATGGGCTAATATGTTGGGAATGGCCAGTATTTTAAATTTCTGAGATGGTGCACAAAAAACTGATCGAAACTCGAATATGCGCGACTTCGCACAAAGTTTATGACCATCGTATTTTTTTGTGAAACCGTGCTCGTATGACTTCCCATGGGCTAATATGTCGGGAATGGCTAGTATTTTGAATTTCTGAGACGGTGCACGAAAAATCGATCGAAACTCGACTCTACGCGCGACTTCGTGCAAAGTTTATAACAGTTGCATTTATTCACGAAACCATGCTTGTACGACATCCCATGGGCTAATACGTCGGGAATGGCAAGTATTTTGAATTTTTGAGGCAGTGCTCGAAAAACCGATCGAAACTCGACTCTGCGCACGACTTCGCGCAAATATATGACCGTTGAGATTTTTTGCAAAATCATGCTCGTACGACTTCCAATGGGCTAATACGTCGGGAATGGCCAGTATTTTGAATTTTCGAGATGGTGCACGAAAGACCAATCGAAACTTGACTCAGCGCGCGACTTCGTGCAAAGTTTATGACTATCGTATTTTTTTCGTGAAACCATGCTTGTACGACTTCCCATGGGCTAATAAGATGGGAATGACCAGTATTTTGAATTTCCGAAATGGTGCATGAAAAACCGATCGAAACTCGACTCTGCGTAAAGTTTATTACCGTCGTGTTTTTTCGTGAAACCATACTCGTATGACTTACCATGGGCTAATACGTCGGGAATGGCCAGTATTTTGAATTTCCGAGACGGTGCACGTAAAATCGTTCGAAACTCGACTCTATGCGTGACTTCACACAAAGTTTATGACCGTCACATTTTTATGCTTGTATGACTTACCATGGGCTAATACATTGGGATTGGCCAGTATTTTGAATTTTCGAGATGGCGCATAAAAAATCGATCGAAACTCGACTCTGCTCGCAACTTCACGAAAGTTTATGACCATTGCATTTTTTCATGAAACCATGTTCGTATGACTTCTCATGGTCTAATACATCGGGAATGACCAATATTTTGAATTTTCAAGATAGTGCATGAATAACCGATTGAAAGTCGACTTTGCGCGTGACTTCGCGCAAAGTTTATGGCCGTCGCGTTTTTTCGTGAAACTATGCTCGTACAACTTCCTATGGGCTAATATGTCAGGAATGGCCAGTATTTGAATTTCCGAGACGGTGCACGAAAAATCGATCGAAACTCGACTCAACGGGCAACTTCGCGCAAAGTTTATGACCGTCGTATTTTTTCACGGAACCGTGCTTGTACGACTTCCCATGAGCTAATAAGATGGGAATGACCAGTATTTTGAATTTCTGAGATGGTGCACGAAAAATCGATCGAAACTCGACTCTGTGCAAAGTTTATGACCGTAATATTTTTTCGTGAAACCATGCTCGTACGACTTACAATAGGCTAATACGTCGAGAATGGCCAGTATTTTGAATTTCCGAGACGGTGCACGTAAAATCGATCGAAACACAACTCCTGCATGCGACTTCGCGTAAAGTTTATGACCGTCGCATTTTTCACAAAACCATGCTCGTATGACTAACCGTGGGGTAATATGTTAGGATTGGCCAGTATTTTGAATTTCTGAGATGGTGCATGAAAAACTGATCGAAACTCGACTCTGCTTGCAACTTCGTAAAAGTTTACGACCATTGCGTTTTTTCATGAAACCAAGTTCGTATGACTTCCCTTGGTCTAATACATCGGCGGGAATGGCCAATATTTTAAATTTTCAAGATAGTGCACGAAAAACTGATTGAAACTCGACTCTGCGCGTGACTTCGCGCAAAGTTTATGGCCGTCGCATTTTTTCATGAAACCAAGCTCGTACGACTTCCCATGGGCTAAATACGTCGGGAATGGCCAATATTTTAAATTTCCAAAATGGTACATGAAAAACCGATCGAAACTTGACTCTATGCGCAACTCCACGCAAAGTTTATGACCATCGCATTTTTTCACGAAACCATGCTCGTACGACTTACCATGGGCTAATATGTCGGGAATAGCCAGTATTTTGAATTTCCGAGACGGTGCATGAAAAACCGATCGAAACTCGAATCTGTGCGTGACTTCGTGCAAAGTTTATGACCGTCGCGTTTTTTCACGAAACCATGCTCGTAGGACATTCCATGGGCTAATACGTCGAGAATGGCTAGTATTTTGAATTTCTGAGACGATGCACAAAAAATCGATCGAAACTCGAATCAGTGCGCAACTTCGCACAAAGTTTATGACCGTAGCATTTTTTTACGAAACCATGCTCGTTCTACTTACCATGGGCTAATACATCAGGAATGGCCAATATTTTAAATTTTTAGGATGGTGCATGAAAAATGGATCGAAACTCGACTCTGCGTTTGAATCACGCAAAGTATATGATCATCGAGTTTTTTTATGAAACCATGCTCGTACGACTTCCCATGGGCTAATACGTCGGGAATGCCCAATATTTTGAATTTCCAAGATGGTACACGAAAACTCTGCGTGCAACTTCGTGCAAAGGTTATGACCGTCGCATTTTTTCATGAAACCATGCTCGTATGACTTACAATGGGCTAATATGTCGGGAATGGCTAGTATTTTAAATTTTCGAGACGGTGCACGAAAAACCGATCGAAACTCGAATTTGCGGGTGACTTCGCGCTAAGTATATGACCGACGCGTTTTTTTACGAAACCGTGCTCGTACGACTTCTCATGGGCTAATACATCGGGAATGGCCAGTATTTTGAATTTCCAAGACGGAGCACGAAAAATCGATCGAAACTCGAATCTATGCTCGACTTCGCGTCAAGTTGATGACCGTGGCGTTTTTTTGTGAAACCAAGCTCATATGACTTACCATGGGCTAATATGTTGGGAATGGCTAATATTTTGAATTTTTGGGATGGTGCACAAAAAATCGATCGAAACATGACTCAGCGCCTGATTCGCGTAAAGTATATGACCGTCGAGTTTTTTTACGAGTTTCTGGTCTTAATACGCTAAACCATGCAAAGAGCAAAGTATATGTGGGTGCTTGCATTGACAATAAGGATCATATTGCTTAAACTTTGGGAGTTGCTGAAGGAAATTTACCGGTTCCTTGTCTCCCACTTATATCCACTGGAATCAACAAAGTCTCTTGTCAGCCTATCCTACAAAAAAATTAAGAACAGAATTTACTCTTGGAAAAATAGGCTTCTTTCTAAAGCTGGACGACTTGAACTTATTCGATCTGTGTTGATCTCTTATTCTATTTATTGGTCTCATGCATTCCTTCTACCTGCCGGGCATCTCCACGATATTGATAAATTACTTATGAACTTCTTTTGGAATGACCAGATGGTAAGGCAACGCACATGGTGAATTGGGTCAACATTTGCAAACCGAAGGATGAAGGGGGGCTGAATCTTCGACATATTAGAGATTGAAATAAAGCTTGTCGGGTAACACAATTATGGGATATTTTACAAAATAAGTCTTCCTTATGGTCACAATGGGTTTTTGCTAGGTACCTAACCAAGGAATCAATCTGGGAAGCATCTGCAAAAACATCTCATTGTGTTGCTTGGAAAGGAATTCTGAAGGCAAGGCGATGTCTACGTAAGAATATTTCTTATGTGATCTCTTCTGGTATCAATATTAATATGTGGTATGATCCTTGGGTGAATGGGAAAAGTATATTTCAGATATTTGGAGATAGAGTATGACAGGATTTGCTTAAACTTTGGGAGTTGCTGAAGGAAATTTACCGGTTCCTTGTCTCCCACTTATATCCACTGGAATCAACAAAGTCTCTTGTCAGCCTATCCTACAAAAAAATTAAGAACATAATTTACTCTTGGAAAAATAGGCTTCTTTCTAAAGCTGGACGACTTGAACTTATTCGATCTGTGTTGATCTCTTATTCTATTTATTGGTCTCATGCATTCCTTCTACCAGCCGGGCTTCTCAATGATATTGATAAATTACTTATGAACTTCTTTTGGAATGGCACAGATGGTAAGGCAATGCATATGGTGAATTGGGACAACATTTGCAAACCGAAGGATGAAGGGGGCTTGAATCTTCGACATATTAGAGATTGGAATAAAGCTTGTATGGTAAAGCAATTATGGGATATTTTACAAAACAAGTCTTCTTTATGGTCACAATGGGTTTTTGCTAGGTACCTTACCAAGGAATCAATCTGGGAAGCATCTGCAAAAACATCTCATTCTGCTGCTTGGAAAGGAATTCTGAAGGCAAGGAGATGGCTACGTAACAATATTTCTTATGTGATTTCTTCTAGAACCAATATTAATATGTGGTATGATCCTTGGGTGAATGGGAAAAGTATATTTCAGATATTTGGTGATCGAGTACGACAGGATCTAGGGGCTCTCAAAGACTGGAAGGTTTCTGAATTCATTAACAATGGTACATGGTGTCTTCCTAACCCTACCTCCCCAGACATGTTATTACTTTGGCCGACTATTAGGGCTATTCCAATCAAGAACAACTCTTCAGATATGCTTATTTGGCTTAATGATAATGGTAAATTTAGTGCTACATCTGCATGGAACCAAATTAGACGACAAAACAACAAGTGGATCCCAAGTAGTTGGACATGGGATAGTCCATGCTCACAGCGACATTCCTTATGTACATGGCAGGCCCTTCTCGGCAAACTTCCTATGATGGACAATATGCAGCGTAGAGGTATTTATATTGTAAATCGGTGCTCTTTGTGTATGCGAAAGGAAGAAAGTATTGACCATCTCTACTTTGCTTGTGATTATTCATCTTGGATATGGAAGGAGATCTTGAAGCTATTTGATCTTCAAAGGCTACCACGGCCAAACTTGCATCATGAATTAGAAGTGCTTATGCAAAGCTTCTCAAGAAATGGGCTTCTTACACAACTAGCAAGAATTATATTCAGATGTGCTATTTGGTGGATTCGGAAGGAGAGGTGTGGTAGAATTTTTGAGTATCACAACATGAACAAAGCTCAAATTCTGATAGAGATTCTTCAGGACTCAAGATCATGTATGGAGCAAGAATTGAATATAGAGCACCTAACATGAAGAGAGAAAGAGATTTTAACAAGATTCAATTTTTCCATTAGTCAATAATCTCTCGAATAATGATTAAGATTGTAATGTATTATATGGGGCAAAGCTTATATTTTGTTATGTATCCACAAGTAGTCCAGAACAGTGTAGCTATTGCATCTTATTATTTATTAACTTCCTTGTGCTACTCTTGGAGATGAGTTTGCCGAAGTGTGCCCATTTCACCTTCTTTAGGTGGGGTGCAATCTTCTCGACTACACTAAGAGACTTCATGCTTTAGTCTATGGCTTGTGTAGACAAAGCTTCTTTGTACAAATCTTTTACAAAATACATTATCTTTAGTTACAAAAAAAAAAGAGTTTTTTTACGAAATCATACTCGTACGACTTCCCATGGTCTAATACATCGGGAATGGCCAGTATTTTGAATTTTTGAGATGGCGCACGAAAAATCGATCGAAACTTAACTCTGCGCACGACTTCGCGCAAATATATGACCATTGAGTTTTTTTGCGAAATCGTGCTCGTATGACTTTCCATGGGCTAAAAATGTTTGGAATGGCCAGTATTTTGAATTTCCGAGACAGTGCACGAAAAACCGATCGAAACTTGACTCAGCGCGTGACTTCGCGCAAAGTTTATGACTGTCGTATTTTTTCACGAAACCATGCTCGTACGACTTCTCATGGGCTAATAAGACGGGAATGAGCAGTATTTTGAATTTTCGACACAGTGCACGAAAAACCGATTGAAACTTTACTCTGCACGCGACTTCGCTCAAAGTTTATGACCGTCGTGTTTTTTCATGAAACCATGCTCGTACGACATACCATGGGCTAATACATCGGGACTAGCCAGTATTTTGAATTTTCGAGATGGTGCATGAAAAACCGATCGAAACTCGACTCTGCGTGCTACTTTATGCAAATTATACGACCGTCATGTTTTTTCAGGAAATCGTATTCGTACAACTTCCAATGTGCTAATACGTCGGGAATGACCAGTATTTTGAATTTCCGAGACGGTGCACGAAAAATCGATCGAAACTCGACTCTGCGCGCGACTTCGCGCAAAGTTTATGACTGTCGCATTTTTTTGTGAAACCATGCTCGTATGACTTACCATGGGTTAATACATCGGGAATGGGTAGTATTTTGAATTTCCGAGAAGGTGCACAAAAAATCGATCGAAACTCAACTCTGCGCACGACTTCGCACAAATGTATGACCATTTAGTTTTTTTGCGAAATCATGCTCGTACGACTTCCCATGGGCTAATATGTCGGGAATGGTCAGTATTTAGAATTTTTGAGACGGTGCACGAAAAACAGATCGAAACTCGACTCAGCGTGGGACTTCGTGCAAAGTTTATGACCGTCGTATTTTTTTGTGAAACCATGCTTGTACGACTTCCCGTGGGCCAATAAGACAAGAATGACCAGTATTTTGAATTTTTTTTTGGTAAGCAGTATTTTGAATTTCTGAGACGGTGCATGAAAAATCGATCGAAACTCGTTTCTACGCAAAGTTTATGACCGTCGTATTTTTTTCGTGAAACCATGCCCATACGACTTACCATGGGCTAATACGTCGAAAATGGCCAGTATTAAGAATTTCTGAGACGGTGCACGTAAAACCGATCGAAACTCGACTCTGCGCGTGACTTCGCGTAAAGTTTATGACCGTCGCATTTTTTCATGAAACCATGCTGGTATGACTTACCATGGGCTAATACGTTGGGATTGGCCAGTATTTTAAATTTTCGAGAAGGTGCACGAAAAGCCGATCGAAATTCGACTTTGCTTGCAACTTCGCGAAAGTTTATGACCATTGCATTTTTTCGTGAAACCATGTTCGTATGACTTCCCATGGTCTAATACGTCGGGAATGGCCAATATTTTGAATTTCCAAGACAGTGCACAAAAAACCGATTTAAACTCGACTCTGCGCGTGACTTCGCATAAAGTTTATGGCCATCACATTTTTTCACGAAACGATGCTCGTACGACTTCCCATGGGCTAATACGTCGGGAATGACCAGTATTTTGAATTTCCGAGATGGTGCACGAATAACCGATCGAAACTCAACTCAGCGCGTGACTTCGCGCAAAGTTTATGACCATCAAATTTTTCACGAAACCATGCTTGTACGACTTTCCATTAGCTAATAAGACGGGAATGACCAGTATTTTGAATTTCTGAGACGGTGCATGAAAAACCGATCGAAATTCGACTCCGCGAAAAGTTTATGACCGTCGCATTTTTTCGTGAAACCATGCTCGCATGACTTACCATGGACTAATACGTCGTGAATGGACAGTATTTTGAATTTTTGGGATGGTGCATGAAAAACCGATCGAAACTCGACTCTGCGCGTGATTTACGTAAAGTATATGACCGTCGAGTTTTTTTACGAAATCATACTTGTACGACTTCCCATGGTCTAATACATTGGGAATGACCAGTATTTTGAATTTTTGAGATGGTGCACGAAAAACCGATCGAAACTTGACTCTGCACACGACTTCGCGCAAATATATGACCGTTGAGTTTTTTTGCGAAATCGTGCTCGTATGACTTTCCATGGCCTAATACGTTGGGAATGGCCAGTATTTTGAATTTCCAAGACGGTGCATGAAAAATCCATCGAAACTCGACTCAGCGCGTGACTTCGCGCAAAGTTTATGACCGTCGCATTTTTTCGCGAAACCATGCTCATACGACTTCCCATGGGCTAATAAGACGGGAATGACCAGTATTTTGAATATTTGACACGGTGCACGAAAAACCGATCGAAACTTGACTCTACGTGTGACATCACGCAAAGTTTATGACCGTCGTGTTTTTTCGCAAAACCATGGTCGTACGACTTACCATGGGCTAATACATCGGGATGGCCAGGATTTTGAATTTCCAAGATGGTGCATGAAAAACTGATCGAAACTCAAATCTGCGTGCTACTTCGCGCAAAGTGATCGTCACGTTTTTTCGTGAAACTGTGCTCGTAAGACTTCCCATGGGCTAATACATCGGGAATGGCCAGTATTTTAAATTTCCGAGATGGTGCACGAAAAACCGATCGAAACTCGAATCTGCGTGCTACTTCGCGCAAAGTGATCATCACGTTTTTTCGTGAAACTGTGCTCGTAAGACTTCCCATGGGCTAATACATCGGGAATGGCCAGTATTTTGAATTTCCGAGATGGTGCCCGAAAAACCGATCGAAACTCGACTCTGCGTGCTACTTCGCGCAAATTTTATAACCATCGTGTTTGTTCATGAAACCGTATTCGTATGACTTCCCATGGGCTAATACGTCGGGAATGGCCTGTATTTTGAATTTCCAAGATGGTGCACGAAAAACCAATCGAAACTTGACTCTGCTCATGATTCACGCAAAGTATATGACCGTTGTATTTTTTCGTGAAACCATGCTCGTACAACTTACCATGGGCTAATTTGTCGGTAATGGCCAGTATTTTGAATTTCCGAGACGGTGAATGAAAAACCGATCGAAACTCGACTCGTGTGCGACTTCATGCAAAGTTTATGACCGTCACGTTTTTTTGAGAAACCGTGCTCGTACGACTTCCCATGGGCTAATACATCGGGAAAGGCCAGTATTTTGAATTTCTGAAATGGTGCAAGAAAAACCGATCGAAACTCGAATCTGCGCGCAACTTCATGCAAAGTTTATGACCGTCACGTTTTTTCATGAAACCATGCTCATACGACTTACCATCGGCTAATACGTCGGGAATGGCCAATATTTTCAATTTTTGGGATGATGCACGAAAAACCAATCGACTCTGCTCTGCTTGGGAATGGGGGGGAATTGGCCTATGTTCCCTTGCGTGCGTGCGTGAGTGCTCTGCTCTGCTTGGGCTTGCGCTTGCGATCGGCGCTGGGGACGACAACTTCATCTCTTACCGAAGAGTGGGCAGCGGAGGGCGATTGCTCCCTTGGGCGATTTCTCCTCTACGATCGCTCCGCGACGAATTCAAGCGTGGAAGGCCGGCGGTCGCTCCTGCGATCAGCGATTCCAGGCGGGGAATCGGCGATTTCAGGCGTGGAAGGGCGGCGGCTCTTCTCCCCTAGGCGTGGGATGGACTCTAGGGTGAGAAACGGTGGAGGCTGCGCTGCGACTGGGGCTGGGTTCACTGCCGCTCTGTGATCCTGCGGCAACTCCAAGGGCGACGGCTGCTTCTGCAATCGGCGTGGAAAGGGCAACGGCTGCGACCTTAATGTGGGAAGGGTGGTGGCTTCCTCTCCCCTAGGTGGCTGGCGGTCTCTAGGGCGAGCGACGCCATGGATGCGAGCGACTCTGTTTCGCATCCTCTATTCCAACGGGGTGCTCCTCCGCTGGTTGCTTCACAGCGGAACGCCCCTCTCCAGCAGTCACAGCGGGAGAGGGTTGCTCCTCAGCCGCTGGTTACTTCACAGCGGGAGGGGGTTGCTCCTCTCCAACAGCCGCTGGTTCCTCCCCAACAGCTTAGGCCGGTTTCACACCAGGATGTTCCACCGCTGATTTCTTCTTCTCGATGGGATGCTCCTTCAATGAACCAGGCCCGAGGTCGTTCATGATCTAGATCACGACCTCCTGCTCCTATTTTCTGAGATCCTCGGCCTTGGAGTAGCCTCTTCAAGGCTCCAGTGGGTAGTCCGGATCTTCGACTGGACTTTTTTGCTCCAGAAGTACAGGCTGATCAGAGGATTGCTGTGTAGGCTATTGATTCTGACGAACTAATTGAGACATGGTCCATGGCAATTTTGGGCTACGTTGTTGGACTAAGAACATCTTTTTTCCCATTATCCTCATACATCAGAACTCGATGGGGAATATCAACATTTGATCTTCATATGTTGGAGACCGGATTCTTTGTATGCAGGCTTTATTCTGAAGAAGATTTACAACGGGTCCTTGAAAGATTTTGGACTATCCGTGGTCATCCAATGATACTACGACGCTGGGCACCTGATGTGAGATTGGAGTTAGACAGTCTACAGTCTATCCCAATATGGGTTTCTTTCCATAGACTTCCACTACATCTCTGGGGTCGTCGTTTTATTGCAAAACTTTGCAGCACCCTGGGACAGCCATTGTATATTGATAAGGCAACAGCTTCGCAAACGAGATTGACCTTTGCCAAAGCTTGTGTAATGGTTTCTTCTGATGAGGAACTATCGAATGAAGTTTCTTACCGTGATCTTGATGGGAGCACCCGAAAGGTGAAAGTCTCATATTCTTGGAAGCCACAACGATGCAAGGTTTGTCTATCTTTTGGACTTGTAAATGGTGCTTGCCAACAGCCTTCACAAAAAATCACACAGGTCTACCGACCACGCCAAGAGCCACAGAATGGGGTCACTGCCACTAATCCAAACACCGATACTCTAGTGCTAACAGTGATGATGGCGGAGAAGATGAATGAGCACTCTGACTCGTTGGGGCAGCGACACGAACAAGAGAATGACAAGTCAGGACTTTCATCTTTTCCTATTATATCAGAGACTTTCACTGCAGGAGCTTCCCATGGTTCTCACTCCCCAATAACAACCTCGCCGTCACGAATCATTCCTTCAGATAATCAGAAATTTTCATTTCAACAACCACTTGGGAACAAAGACATTGCAACTCACCAAACTCATCGCTCTCCGACACATCCCGCTATTCAGGACTCCTTGCCTCAAGGTACGCAAAAATTTAAACATTTGCAAGCTATGGATGAGGTGGATAAATATAGGAATAAAGGATTAAAGGGTAAAGATATTATGCGAGAGGACCATGCAAAATCAAAGGATAAGAAAAAGGATGGTAGTGTCCTCCCAAAATCGCATGCTCTTCCTTCTATCTAGTATTGATGAAAATAATCTGTTGGAATGTTCGTGGACTTAATAAGACTGAGAAATGTCGGGAGCTCAATAGAATAATCTGATCTGCTGCATGTGATATTGTGATTCTTGTGGAAACAAAAATTAAAACTCATCGTGTTCGAGTTCAGAAGAATTTAAAATTACGTGAGGTAGAACTTTTTACTAATGATTCTCAGGATACTTATGGTCGAGTTTGGGTCTTATGGAATCCTAACCTTGTTACTGCTTGGTTTATTTCTGCTACTAATCAATTCATTCATCTTAAGGCAGAGAATAAACAAACTGGATGTTAATTCAATATTACCGGTATTTATGCATCTAACAGTATGTCTGACAGGAATGCTCTATGGCGTGATCTGGTTAGCATTGCAAATAGTTATCCTATAGTACCTTGGGTTGCTCTCGGTGACTTTAATACTGTCAGATACATAAATGAGAAAGTGGGGGGTAGAGTGCTTTCCGAATGTCAGCTTCAACATTTTAATGATTGTATAGATACTACTGCATTGACTGACATGAAATCTGTAGGTGATTGGTTCTCATGGAACAATCAAAGTACTGTTGATAGAAAAATTATGGCTCGACTTGACAGATGTTTGATTAATCAGGAATGGTTAGCAGTTTTCCCAGATTCACTTCTTGAGTACGGTGCTAAGTTATTTTCGGATCACTCTATTATGCATATACATGCAGATAAAGCACTACCCAGAGTTAAGAAACCTTTTAGATTTTTTAATACGTGGAGTTCTCACCCTAAGTTCCTCGAAGTTATTAAGTCAGCTTGGGACATTAATGTATTTGGTTCTCCCCCTTACATCCAATGTCAAAAACTAAAAGCATGCAAAGCAGCACTTAAGAAGTGGAATTCAATTACATTTGGAAATATCACCAATAGGGTTCAGTTATGCAAGAAAGAACTTATGACTATGCAAAGCGAGCTAAATCTTTAACCTCTGGATGCGAATCTTATATACAAAGAGGCTGCTGCTAGAAATAACTTTATGCAAGCTTTGAAGCAGGAGGAATGCTTTTTGAAACAGAAGTCACGACAGCATTGACTTACTCTAGGGGATTCTAATACGAAGTTTTTCTATGCTGCTATTGCTACCAGAAGGGCTACTAATCCATCAAAAAATGCAAAGGTATAGATGGTAATCTCATTGAGGATTTGGATGAGGTTAAAAATTACACCAAGCAATTTTTTTATTCCTTACTCAATCAGGAGCAGCAGCCTAATAGTATTCATGTTGGGCCTACAAGACGACTTGATTCTGAAGCCCTCTCTCATCTTAATGCACCAATAACAGATGATGAAATTGTGAAAGTTGTTTTTAAGTCCCCGAAGCACAAAAGCCCTGGTCCAGACGGATTTCCAGCTGAGTTTTATCAAATTGCATGGTCTATTGTAGGCAACGATGTCATAAAAGCTTATCGACATTTTTTCTCCTCAGGTCATATTCTTAAAGAAATGAATTGCACTTTTATTTCTTTAGTGCCTAAAAATGATGGAGCCGATTCATTGGAGAACTACCGTCCTATTTCACTGTGCAACTTTATTTATAAGGTTATCTCTAAGTTGCTGGCAGGTAGACTACAAAAGGTCGTGAATAAGGTCATTAGTCCTATCAGGCCGCTTTTATTAAAGGGAGGAGTATCCATCATAATGTCCTGCTTGCTAATGATTTGGTTAAAGATCTACACTCAAAAATAAGAGGGAAAAAGATCTGTTTTAAAGCTGATTTACGAAAGGCCTTAGACTCAGTCAATAGGCATTTTATTTACATGATGCTCCATAATATGGGCATCCCTCAGCACTGGGTTAAATGGATTCAATGTTGCTTGGAAACTCCAAAATTTTTAATGGTTCACCTTTTGGCTTCTTCGGGAGTAAGAATGGCATTTGGCAAGGCGATCCACTATCTCCTTATCTTTTTACCATTGCAATGGAAGGGCTCAGTTGTATGTTAGAAAAGGTTGTTTCCAATGGCAAAATTAAGGTACCATATTATGGTTCTGTTTATATCTCTCACATAACATTTGCTGACGACCTTATTATCTTCCTTCGAGATGATCCAGTTTCTGTGAGTAATCTGGCAGATATTCTTAATGAATTTGGTATAGTTTCTGGTCTTAAGCTAAACCATGCAAAGAGCAAAGTATATGTGGGTGCTTACATTGTCAATAAGGATCATATTGCTCAAACATTGGGAGTTGCAGAAGGAAATTTACCGGTTCCTTACTTGGGTCTCCCACTTATATCGTGAAAACTGATCGAAACACGACTCTGCGCATGATTTCGCGCAAAGTTGATGACCATTGCGTTTTTTCATGAAACCGTGTTCGTATGACTTCCCATGGGCTAATACGTCGGGAATGGCCAATATTTTGAATTTCCAAGACGGTGAACGAAAAACCGATCGAAACTCGACTCTGCGCGTGACTTCGCGTAAAGTTTATGACCGTTGAATTTTTTTCGTGAAACCGTGCTCGTACGACATCCTATGAGCTAATACATTGGGAATGACCAGTATTTTGAATTTTCGAGACGGTGCACGAAAAAATGATCGAAACCAGACTCCGTGCACGACGTCGCGCAAAATTTATGACCGACACATTTTTTCGCGATACCGTGCTCGTACGACTTCCCTTGCGCTAATATGTCGTGAATGGCCAGTATTTTGAATTTCCAAGACGGTGCACGAAACACCTATCAAAACTCGAATCTGCGCGTGAGTTCACGCAAAGTTTATGACCATCATGTTTTTTCATGAAACCGTGCCCGTACGACTTTCCATGGGTTAATACGTCGGGAATGGCTAGTATTTTGAATTTCCTAGATGGTGCATGAAAAATCAAACGACACTCGACTCTGCGCGTGATTTCGTGCAAAGTTTATGACCATTGCGATTTTTCATGAAACTGTGTTGGTAAGGCTTCCCATGGGCTAATATGTCGGGAATGGCCAATATTTTGAATTTCCATAATGGTACACGAAAAACCGATCGAAACTCGACTCTGCGCGCTAAGTTTAAGACTGTCACATTTTTTCGTGAAACCATGCTCGTACGACTTACCATGGGCTAATATGTCGGGAATGCCCAGGATTTTGAATTTCCGAGATGGTGCACAAAAATCCGATCGAAACTTGAATCTGCGCATTTATGACCGTCAAGTTATTTCGTTAAATCATGCTCGTACGACTTCCCATTGGCTAATACGTCGGGAATGGCCAATATTTGAATTTCCAAGATGGTACATGAAAAATCGATCGAAACTCGACTCTACGCGTAACTTCGCGTAAAGTTTATAACCGTCGCATTTTCTGCGAAACCATGCTCGTACGACTTACCATGGGCTAATATGTCTGGAATGACCAGTATTTTAAATTTCCGAGACGGTGCACGAAAAACCGAACGAAACTCGACTTTGCGCGCGACTTCGTGCAAAGTTTATGACCATTGCGATTTTTCATGAAACTGTGTTGGTAAGGCTTCCCATGGGCTAATATGTCGGGAATGGCCAATATTTTGAATTTCCATAATGGTACACGAAAAATTGATCGAAACTCGACTCTGCGCGTAATTTCGGGCAACGTTTATGACCATCACATTTTTTCATGAAACCATGCTCGTATGACTTACCATGGGCTAATATGTCGGGAATGGCCAGTATTTTGAATTTCCGAGATGATGCACGAAAATCCGGTCGAAACTCGAATCTGTGCGTTTATGACCGTCACATTTTTTTGTGAAATCATGCTCGTACGACTTCCCATGGGCTAATACGTCGGGTATGACCAATATTTTGAATTTTTGAGAAGGTACATGAAAAACCGATCGAAACTCGTCTCTACTCGAGACTTCGCGAAAGTTTATTACCATTGCATTTTTTAGTGAAACCGTGTTCGTTTGACATCCCATGTTATAATACGTCTGGAATGGCCAATATTTTGAATTTCCAAGATGGTGCACGAAAAACCGATCCAAAATCTTCTCTATGCGCGACTTCGCGTAAAGTTTATGATCGTCATATTTTTTCACGAAACCGTGCTCGTACGGCATCCCATGAGATTATACGTTGGGAATAGCCAGTATTTTGAATTTTTGAGATGATAAATGAAAAACCGTACAAAACTCGACTCTACGCGCGACTTCGTGCAAAGTTTATGACCATTGCATTTTTTCGTGAAACTGTGTTCGTAAGGCTTCCCATGGGCTAATTTGCCGGGAATGGCCAATATTTTGAATTTCCAAGATGGTACATGAAAAACCAATCGAAACTCGACTCTATGCGCAACTTCGCGCAAAGTTTATGACCGTCGCATTTTCTGCGAAACCATGCTCGTACGACTTACCATGGGCTAATATGTCTGGAATGGCCAGTATTTTGAATTTTCGAGATGGTGCATGAAAAACCGATCGAAACTCGTCTCTGCTCGAGACTTCGCGAAAGTTTATAACCATTGCATTTTTTCGTGAAACCGTGTTCATATGACTTCCCATGGCATAATACATCGGGAATGGCCAATATTTAGAATTTCCAAGACGGTGCACGAAAAACCGATCGAAAATTGACTCTGCGCGCGACTTCGCGCAAAGTTTATCACCGTCGTATTTTTTCACGAAACCGTGCTCGTACGACATCCCATAAGCTAATACGTTGGGAATAGCCAGTATTTTGAATTTCTGAGATGGTGCACAAAAAACCGTACGAAACTCGACTCTACGCTTGACTTCGTGCAAAGTTTATGACCATTGCGTTTTTTCGTGAAACTGTGTTCGTAAGGCTTCCCATGGGCTAATTTGTCGGGAATGGCCAATAATTTGAATTTCCAAGATGGTATATGAAAAACCGATCGAAACTCGACTCTACGCGCAACTTCGCGCAAAGTTTATGACCATCGCATTTTCTGTGAAACCATGCTCATACAACTTACCATGGGCTAATATGTATGGAATGGCTAGTATTTTGAATTTCTGAGACGGTGCACGAAAAACCGATCGAAACTCGAATCTGCGCATGACTTCTCACAAAGTTTATGACCGTCATGTTTTTTCGTGAAACCGTGCTCGTACGACTTCCCATGGGTTAATACATCGGGAATGGCCAGTATTTTGAATTTTCGAGACGGTGCACAAAAACTCAATCGAAACTCGAATCGGTGTGCGACTTCGTGCAAAGTTTATGAGCGTCGCATTTTTTTGCGAAACCATGCTCGTACAACTTACCATGTGTTAATGCATCAGGAATGGCCAGTATTTTGAATTTCCGAGACGGTGTATAAAAACCGATCGAAACTCGACTCTGTGCGACTTCACACAAAGTTTATGACTGTCTCTTTTTTTCGCGAAACCGTGCTCGTACGACATCCCATGGGTATTATGTTGGGAATATCCAGATTAAGAATATCTGCCAGATTACTCACAGAAACTGGATCATCTCGAAGGAAGATAATAAGGTCATCAGCAAATGTTATGTGAGAGATATAAATAGAACCATAATAGTGGATCGCCTTGCCGATTGCCATTCTTACTCCTGAAGAAGCCAATAGGTGAACCATTAAAGAGAATCGAAAATTTTGAAGTTTCCAAGCAACATTGAATCCATTTAACCCAATGCTGAGGGAAGCCCGTATTATGGAGCCTCACGTAAATAAAATGCCTATTGATGAAGTGTGCCCATTTCACCTTCTTTAGGTGGGGTGCAATCTTCTCGACTACACTAAGAGACTTCGGGCTTTAGTCTATGGCTTGTGTAGACAAAGCTTCTTTGTACAAATCTTTTACAAAATACATTATCTTTACTTACAAAAAAAAAAGTACATGAAAAACCGATCGAAACACGACTCTACGCGTGATTTCGCGCAAAGTTTATGACCATTGCGTTTTTTCGTGAAATCGTGTTCTTATGACTTCCCATGGGCTAATACATCGGGAATGGCCAATATTTTGAATTTCCAAGACGGTGAACGAAAAACCGATCGAAACTCGACTCTTCGCGCCACTTTGCGCAAAGTTTATGATCGTCGCATTTTTTGCGAAACTGTACTCGTACGACATCCCATGAGCTAATACATCGGGAATGGCCAGTATTTTGAATTTTCGAGACGGTGCACGAAAAACCGATCGAAACTAGACTCCGCGCGCGACATCGCGCAAAATTTATGACCGACGCTTTTTTTCACGATACCGTGCTCGTACGACTTCCCTAGGGCTAATATGTCGTGAATGGCCAGTATTTTGAATTTTCGAGACGGTGCATGAAAAACTGATCAAAACTCGAATCTGCGCGTGACTTCACACAAAGTTTAAAACAGTCATGTTTTTTCATGAAACCGTGCTCGTACGACTTCCCATGTGTTAATACGTCGGGAATGGCTAGTATTTTGAATTTTCGAGACGGTGCACGAAAAACCGAACGAAACTCGACTCTGCGCGCGACTTCGTGCAAAGTTTATGACCATTGCGATTTTTCATGAAACTGTGTTGGTAAGGCTTCCCATGGGCTAATATGTCGGGAATGGCCAATATTTTGAATTTCCATAATGGTACATGAAAAATTGATCGAAACTCGACTCTGCGTGCAACTTCGCGCAACGTTTATGACCGTCACATTTTTTCGTGAAACCATGCTCGTACGACTTACCATGGGCTAATATGTCGGGAATGACCAGTATTTTGAATTTCCGAGATGGTGCACGACAATCTGATCGAAACTCGAATCTACGCGTTTATGAACATCACGTTTTTTCGTGAAATCATGCTCGTATAACTTCCCATGGGCTAATATATTTTTTGGTAAGTAAAGATAATATATTTTGTAAAAGATTTGTACAAAGAAGCTTTGTCTACATAAGCCATATACTAAAGCCTGAAGTCTGTTAGTGTAGTCGAGAAGATTGCACCCCACCTAAAGAAGGTGAAATGGGCACACTTCATCAAACTCATTTTCAAGAGTAGAACAAGGAAGTTAATAAATAATAAAATGCAATAGCTAGACTGTTCTGGACTACATGTGGATACATCACAAAATATAAGCTTTGACCCATATAATACATTAAAATCTTCATCATTATTCGAGTGATTATTGACTAATGAAAAAATTGAATCTTGTGAAAATCTCTTTCTCTCTTCTTGTTAGGTGCTCTATATTCAATTCTTGCTCCATGCATGATCGTGAGTCCTGAAGAATCTCTATCAGAATTTGAGCTTTGTTCATGTCGTGACACTCAAAAATTCTGCCACACCTCTCCTTCCAAATCCACCAAATAGCACATATGAATATAATTCTTGCTAGTTGTGTAAGAGGACCCTTTCTTGAGAAGCTTTGCATCAGTATTTCTAATTCATGATGCAAGTTTGGCCGTGGTATCCTTTGAAGAACAAATCGCTTCAAGATCTCCTTCCATATCCAAGATGAATAATAACAAGCAAAGTAGAGATAGTCAACACTTTCTTCCTTTTGCATACACAAAGAGCACCGATTTACAATATAAATACCTCTTCGCTGCATATTGTCCATCGTAGGAAGTTTGCCGAGAAGGGCCTGCCATGTACATAAGGATTGTCGCTATGAGCATGGACTATCCCATGTCCAACTACTTGGGATCCACTTGTTGTTTTGTCGTCTAATTTGGTTCCATGCAGATGTAGCACTAAATTTACCATTATCATGAAGCCAAATAAGCATATCTGAAGAGTTGTTCTTGATTAGAATAGCCCTAATAGTCGGCCAAAGTAATAACATGTCAGGGGAGGTAGGGTTGGGAAGACACCATGTACCATTGTTAATGAATTCAGAAACCTTCCAGTCTTTGGGAGCCCCCAGATCCTGTCGTACTCTATCACCAAATATCTGAAATATACTTTTCCCATTCACCCAAGGATCATACCACAAATTAATATTGGTTCCAGAAGAAATCACATAAGAAATATTGTTACGCAGCCATCGCCTTGCCTTCAGAATTCCTTTCCAAGCAGTAGAATGAGATGTTTTTGCAGATGCTTCCCAGATTGATTCCTTGGTTAGGTACCTAGCAAAAACCCATTGTGACCATAAGGAAGACTTGTTTTGTAAAATATCCCATAATTGCTTTACCATACAAGCTTTATTCCAATCTCTAATATGTCGAAGATTCAGACCCCCTTCATCCTTCGGTTTACAAATGTTGTCCCAATTCACCATGTGCATTGCCTTACCATCTGTGCCAGTCGAAAAGAAGTTCATGAGTAATTTATCAATATCATGGAGAATCCCCGCAGGTAGAAGAAATGCATGAGACCAATAAATTGAATAAGAGATCAACATAGATCGAATAAGTTCAAGTTGTCCAACATTAGAAAAAAGCCTATTTTTCCAAGAGGAAATTTTGTTCTTAATTTTTTATAGGATAAGCTGACAGGAGACTTTGTTGATTCCAGTGGATATAAGTGGGAGACCCAAGTAAGGAACCGGTAAATTTCCTTCTGCAACTCCCAATGTTTTAGCAATATGATCCTTATTGTCAATGCAAGCACCCACATATACTTTGCTCTTTGCATGGTTTAGCTTAAGACCAGAAACTATACCAAATTCATTAAGAATATTTGCTAGATTACTCTCAGAAACTGGATCATATCAAAGGAAGATAATAAGGTCGTCATCAAATGTTATGTGAGAGATATAAACAGAACCATAATATGGTTCCTTAATTTTGCCATTGGAAACAGCCTCTTCTAACATACAACTGAGCCCTTCCATTGCAATGATAAAAAGATAAGAAGATAGTGGATCGCCTTGCCGAATGCCATTCTTACTCCCGAAGAAGCCAATAGGTGAACCATTAAAGAGAATCTAAAATTTTGAAGTTTCCAAACAACATTGAATCTATTTAACCCACTGCTGAGGGAAGCCCATATTATGGAGCATCATGTAAATAAAATGAATGAGTAAAGGCCTTTCATAAATCAGCTTTAAAACAGATCTTTTTCCCTCTTGTTTTTGAGTGGAGATCCTTAACCAAATCATTAGCAAGCTGGACATTATTATGGATACTCCTCCCTTTAATAAAAGCAGCCTGATTAGGACTAATGACCTTATTCATGACCTTTTGTAGTCTATCTGCCAGCAACTTCGAGATAACCTTATAAATAAAGTTGCACAGTGAAATAGGATGGTAGTTCTCCAATGAATCGGCTCCATCATTTTTAGGCACTAAAGAAATAAAAGTGCAATTCATTTCTTTAAGAATATGACATGAGGAGAAAAAATGTCGACAAGCTTTTATGACATCGTTGCCTACAATAGACCATGCAATTTGATAAAACTCAGTTGGAAATCCGTCTGGACCAGGGCTTTTGTGCTTCGGGGACTTAAAAACAACTTTCACAATTTCATCATCCGTTATTGGGGCATTAAGATGAGAGAGGGCTTCAGAATCAAGTCGTCTTGTAGGCCCAACATGAATACTATTAGGCTGCTGCTCCTGATTGAGTAAGGAATAAAAAAATTGCTTGGTGTAATTTTTAACCTCATCCAAATCCTCAATGAGATTACCATCTATACCTTTGCATTTTTTGATGCGATTAGTAGCCCTTCTGGTAGCAATAGCAGTATAGAAAAACTTCGTATTAGAATCCCCTAGAGTAAGCCAATGCTGTCGTGACTTATGTTTCAAAAAGCATTCCTCTTGCTTCAAAGCTTGCATAAAGTTATTTCTAGCAGCAACTTCTTTGTATATAAGATTCGCATCCAGAGGTTGAAGATTTAGCTCGCTTTGCACAGTCATAAGGTCTTTCTTGCATAACTGAACCCTATTGGTGATATTTTCAAATATAGTTAAATTCCACTTCTTAAGTACTGCTTTGCATGCTTTTAGTTTTTGACATAGGATGTAAGGGGGAGAACCAAATACATTAATGTCCCAAGCTGACTTAATAACTTCGAGGAACTTAGGGTGAGAACTCCACATATTAAAAAATCTAAAAGGCTTCTTGACTCTGGGTAGTGCTTTATCTGCATATATATGCATAATAGAGTGATCCGAAAATAACTTAGCACCGTACTCAAGAAGTGAATCTGGGAAAACTGCTAACCATTCCTAATTAATCAAACATCTGTCAAGTCGAGCCATAATTTTTCTATCAGTAGTACTTTGATTAATCAATCACCTACAGATTTCATGTCAGTCAATGCAGCAGTATCTATACAATCATTAAAATGTTGAATCTGACATTCGGAAAGCACTCTACCCCCCACTTTCTCATTTGTGTATCTGACAGTATTAAAGTCACCGAGAACAACCCAAGGTACTGTAGGATAACTATTTGCAATGCTAACCAGATCACGCCATAGAGCATTCCTGTCAGACATACTGTTAGATGCATAAATACCGGTAATATTGAATTGACATCCAGTCTGTTTATCCTCTGCCTTAAGATGAATGAATTGATTAGTAGCAGAAATAAACCAAACAGTAACAAAGTTAGAATGCCATAAGACCCAAACTCGACCATAAGTATTCTGAGAATCATTAGTAAAAAGTTCTGCCTCAGGCCATATTAAATTCTTCTGAACTCGAACATGATGAGTTTTAATTTTTGTTTCCACAAGAATCACAATATCACATGCAGCAGATCGGATTATTACTCCCGACATTTCTCAGTTTTATTAAGTCCACGAACATTCCAACAGATTATTTTCATCAATACTAGATAGAAGGAAGAGCATGCGATTTTGGGAGGACACTGCCATCCTTTTTCTTATCCTTTGATTTTGCATGGTCCTCTCGCATAATATCGGTACCCTTTAATCCTTTATTCCTATATTTATCCACCTCATCCACAGCTTGTAAATGTTTAAATTTTTGCGTACCTTAAGGCAAGGAGTCCTGAATAGCGAGATGTGTCGAAGAGCGATGAGTTTGGTGAGTTGCAATGTCTTTGTTCCCAAGAGGTTGTTGAAATGAAATTTTCTGATTATCTGAAGGAATGATTCGTGATGGCGAGGTTGTTATTGGGGAGTGAGAACCATGGGAAGCTCCTGCAGTGAAAGTCTCTGATATAATAGGAAAAGATGAACGTCCTGACTTGTCTTTCTCTTGTTCATGTTGCTGCCCCAACGAGTCAGAGTGCTCATTCATCTTCTCCGCCATCATCACTGTTGGCACTAGAGTATCAGTGCTTGGGTTAGAGGTAGTGACCCCATTTTGTGGCTCTTGGCGTGGTCGGTAGACCTGTGTGATTTTTTATGAAGGCTGTTGGCAAGCACCATTTACATGTCCAAAAGATAGACAAACCTTGCATTGTTGTGGCTTCCAAGAATATGAGACTTTCACCTTTCGGGTGCTCCCATCAAGATCACGGTAAGAAACTTCATTCGGTAGTTCCTCATCAGAAGAAACCATTACACAAGCTCTGGCAAAGGTCAATCTCGTTTGCGAAGCTATTGCCTTATCAATATACAATGGCTGTCCCAAGGTGCTGCAAAGCTTTGCAATAAAACGATGACCCCAGAGAAGTAATGGAAGTCCATGGAAAGAAACCCATATTGGGATAGACTATAGACGGTCTAACTCCAATCTCACATCAGGTGCCCAGCGTCGTAGTATCATTGGATGACCACGGATAGTCCAAAATCCTTCAAGGACCCGTTGTAAATCTTCTTCAGAATAAAGCTTGCATACAAAGAATCCGGTCTCCAACATATGAAGATCAAATGTTGATATTCCCCATTGCGGGCGTGAGTGCTCTGCTCTGCTTGGGCTTGCGCTTGCGATCGGCGCTGGGGACGGCAACCTCATCTCTTACCGAATAGTGGGCAGCGGAGGGCGATTGCTCCCTTGGGCGATTTCTCCTCTACGATCGCTCTACAGCGAATTCAAGCGTGGAAGGCCGGCGGTCGCTCCTGTAATCAGCGATTCCAAGCGGGGAATCGGCGATTTCAGGCGTGGAAGGGCGGCGGCTCTACTCCCCTAGGCGCGGGACGGACTCTAGGGCGAGAAACGGTGGAGGCTGCGCTGCGATTGGGGCAGGGTTCACTGTCGCTCTGCGATCCTGCAGCAATTCCACGGGCGACGGCTGCTTCTGCAATCGGCGTGGAAAGGGCGACAGCTGCGACCTTAGTGTGGGAAGGGTGGTGGCTTCCTCTCCCCTAGGCGGCTGGCGATCTCTAGGGCGAGCGACGCCATGGATGCGAGCGACTCTGCTTCGCATCCTCTGTTCCAGTGGGATGCTCCTCCGTTGGCTTCTTCCCAGCGGCCTGCGCTGGTTGCTTCACAGCGGAATGCCCCTCTCCAGCAGTCACAGCGGGAGAGGGTTGCTCCTTAGCCGCTGGTTACTTCACAATGGGAGGGGGTTGCTCCTCTCCAACAGCCGCTGGTTCCTCCCCAGCAGCTTAGGCCAGTTTCACACCAGGATGTTCCACCGCTGATTTCTTCTTCTCGACGGGATGCTCCTTCAATGAACCAGGCCCGAGGTCGTTCACGATCTAGATCATGACCTCCTGCTCCTATTTCTCGAGATCCTCGGCTTTAGAGTAGCCTCTTCAAGGCTCCAGTGGGTAGTCCGGATCTTCGACTGGACTTTTTTGCTCCAGAAGTACCGGCTGATCAGAAGATTGCTGTGTATGAGGCTATCGATTCTGACGAACTAATTGAGACATGGTCCATGGCAATTGTGGGCCATGTTGTTGGACTAAGAACATCTCATAGGCTAATACGTCGGGAATGGCCAATATTTTGAATTTCTGAGGAGGTACAAGAAAAATCGATCGAAACTCATCTCTACTCGAGACTTCGTGAAAGTTTATGACCGTCGCATTTTTTCATGAAACCGTGCTCGTACGACATCCCATGAGCTATTACGTTGGGAATAGCCAGTATTTTGAATTTCCGAGACGGTAAACGAAAAATCGTACGAAACTCGACTCTGCCCGTGACTTCGTGCAAAGTTTATGACCATTGCGTTTTTTCGTGAAACTGTGTTCGTAAGGCTTTCCATGGGCTAATATGTTGGGAATGGCCATTATTTTGAATTTCCAAGATGGTACATGAAAAACCGATCGAAACTCGACTCTACGCGCAACTTCACGAAAAGTTTATGATCGTCGCATTTTCTGCGAAACCATGCTCGTACGACTTACCATGGGCTAATATGTCAGGAATGGCCAGTATTTTGAATTTCTGAGACGGTGCACGAAAAATCGATCGAAACTCGTCTCTGCTCGAGACTTCATGAAAGTTTATGACCATTGCATTTTTTCGTGAAACCATGTTCGTATGACTTCCCATAGCATAATACGTCGGGAATGGCCAATGTTTTGAATTTCCAAGACGGTGCACGAAAAACCGATCGAAAATCGACTCTGCGCGCGACTTCGCACAAAGTTTATGACCGTCGCATTTTTTCGTGAAACCGTGTTTTTAAGGCATCCCATGAGCTAATACGTTGGGAATAGCCAGTATTTTCAATTTCCGAGACGGTGCATGAAAAACCGTACGAAACTCGACTTTGCGCGTGACTTCGTGCAAAGTTTATGACCATTACGTTTTTTCATGAAACTGTGTTCGTAAGGCTTCCCATGGGCTAATATGTCGGGAATGGCCAATATTTTCAATTTCCAAGAAGGTACATGAAAAACCGATCGAAACTCGACTCTACGCGCAACTTCACGCAAGTTTATGACCGTCGCATTTTCTGCGAAACCATGCTCGTACAACTTACCATGGGCTAATATGTATGGAATGGCCAGTATTTTGAATTTCCGAGACGGTGCATGAAAAATCGATCGAAACTCGAATCTGCGTAATACATCACGCAAAGTTTATGACCGTCGCATTTTTTTGCGAAACCATGCTCGTACAACTTACCATGTGTTAATACATCAGGAATGGCCAGTATTTTAAATTTTTGAGACGGTGCATAAAAACCGATCGAAACTCGACTCTATGCGACTTCACACGAAGTTTATGACAGTCTCTTTTTTTCATGAAACCGTGCTCGTACAACTTCCCATGGGTATTACGTTGGGAATGTCCAGTATTTTGAATTTTCGAGATGGTGCACGAAAAACCGATCAAAACACGACTCTGCACGTGATTTCGTGCAAAGTTTATGACCATTGCATTTTTTCATGAAACCATGTTCATATGACTTCCCATGGGCTAATACGTCGGGAATGGCCAATATTTTGAATTTCCAAGACGGTGAACGAAAAACCGATCGAAACTCGATTCTGCGCGCGACTTCGCGCAAAGTTTATGACCGTCGAATTTTTTTCGTGAAACCGTGCTCGTACGACATCCCATGAGCTAATAAATTGGGAATGGCCAGTATTTTGAATTTTTGAGATGGTGCACGAAAAAACGATCGAAAGTAGACTCCGCGCGCGACGTCGCGCAAAATTTATGACCGACGCATTTTTTTGTGATACCGTGCTCGTATAACTTCCCTTGGGCTAATATGTCGTGAATGGCCAGTATTTTGAATTTCCGAGACGGTGCACGAAAAACCGATCAAAACTCGAATCTGTGCGTGACTTCACGCAAAGTTGATGACCATCATGTTTTTTCATGAAACCGTGCTCATACGACTTCCCATGGGTTAATACGTCGGGAATGGCTAGTATTTTGAATTTTCGAGACGGTGCACCAAAAACCGAACGAAACTCGACTCAGCACGCGACTTCTTTTTTTTTTGGTAAGTAAAGATAATGTATTTTGTAAAAGATTTGTACAAAGAAGCTTTGTCTACATAAGCCATAGACTAAAGCCGGAAGTCTCTTAGTGTAGTCGAGAAGATTGCACCCCACCTAAAGAAGGTGAAATGGGCACGCTTCATCAAACTCATCTCCAAGAGTAGCACAAGGAAGTTAATAAATAATAAAATGCAATAGCTAGACTGTTCTGGACTACTTGTGGATACATCACAAAATATAAGCTTTGCCCCATATAATACATTACAATCTTCATCATTATTCGAATGATTCTTGACGAATGGAAAAATTGAATCTTATGAAAATCTCTTTCTCACTTCTTGTTAGGTGCTCTGTATTCAATTCTTGCTCCATACATGATCGTGAGTCCTGAAGAATCTCTATCAAAATTTGAGCTTTGTTCATGTTGTGACACTCAAAAATTCTGCCACACCTCTCCTTCCAAATCCACCAAATAGCACATCTGAATATAATTCTTGCTAGTTGTGTAAGACCTTTCTTGAGAAGCTTTGCATAAGCATTTCTAATTCATGATGCAAGTTTGGCCGTGGTAGCCTTTGAAGATCAAATCGCTTCAAGATCTCCTTCCATATCCAAGATGAATAATCACAAGCAAAGTAGAGATGGTCAACACTTTCTTCCTTTTGCATACACAAAGAGCACCGATTTATAATATAAATACCTCTTCACTGGATATTGTCCATCGTAGGTAGTTTGCCGAGAAGGGCCTGCCATGTACATAAGGAATGTCGCTATGAGCATGGACTATCCCATGTCCAACTACTTGGGATCCACTTGTTGTTTCGTCGTCTAATTTGGTTCCATGCAGATATAGCACTAAATTTACCATTATCATGAAGCCAAATAAGCATATCTGAAGAGTTGTTCTTGATTGGAATAGCCCTAATAGTCGGCCAAAGTATTAACATGTCAGGGGAGGTAGGGTTGGGAAGACACCATGTACCAATGTTAATGAATTCAGAAACCTTCCAGTCTTTGGGAGCCCCCAAATCCTGTAGTACTCTATCACCAAATATCTGAAATATACTTTTCTCATTCACCCAAGGATCATACCACAAATTAATATTGGTTACAGAAGAAATCACATAAGAAATATTGTTACGTAGCCATCGCCTTGCCTTCAGAATTCCTTTCTAAGCAGCAGAATGAGATGTTTTTGCAGATGCTTCCCAGATTGATTCCTTGGTTAGGTACCTAGCAAAAACCCATTGTGACCATAAGGAAGACTTGTTTTATAAAATATCCCATAATTGCTTTACCATACAAGCTTTATTCCAATCTCTAATATGTCGAAGATTCAGCCCCCTTCATCCTTCGGTTTGCAAATGTTATCCCAATTCATCATGTGCATTGCCTTACCATCTGTGCCATTCCAAAAGAAGTTCATAAGTAATTTATCAATATCATGGAGAAGCCCGACAGGTAGAAGGAATGCATGAGACCAATAAATAGAATAAGAGATCAACACAGATCGAATAAGTTCAAGTCGTCCAGCTTTAGAAAGAAGCCTATTTTTCCAAGAGAAAATTCTGTTCTTAATTTTTTGTAGGATAGGCTGACAGGAGACTTTGTTGATTCCAGTGGATATAAGTGGGAGACCCAAGTAAGGAACCAGTAAATTTCCTTCAGCTACTCCCAATGTTTGAGCAATATGATCCATATTGTCAATACAAGCACCCACATATACTTTGCTCTTTGCATGGTTTAGCTTAAGACCAGAAACTTTATCAAATTCATTAAGAATATCTGCCAGATTACTCACAAAAACTGGATCATCTCGAAGGAACATAATAAGGTCATCAGCAAATGTTATGTGAGAGATATAAACAGAACCATAATGTGGTACCTTAATTTTACCATTGGAAACAGCCTCTTCTAACATACAACTGAGCCCTTCCATTGCAATGGTAAAAAGATAAGGAGATAGTGAATCGCCTTGCCGAATGCCATTCTTACTCCCGAAGAAGCCAATAGGTGAACCATTAAAAATTTTGGAGTTTCCAAGCAACATTGAATCCATTTAACCCAGTGCTGAGGGATGCCCATATTATGGAGCATCATGTAAATAAAATGCCTATTGACCGAGTCAAAGGCCTTTCGTAAATCAGCTTTAAAACATATCTTTTTCCCTCTTATTTTTGAATGTAGATCTTTAACCAAATCATTAGCAAGCAGGACATTATGATGGATACTCCTCCCTTTAAGAAAAGCAGCCTGATTAGGACTAATGACCTTATTCATGACCTTTTGTAGTCTATCTGCCAGCAACTTAGAGATAACAGATTATGACCGTCGCGTTTTTTCATGAAACCATGCTCATACGACTTACCATGGGCTAATACATCGTGAATGGCCCGTATTTTAAATTTCCGAGATGGTGCACGAAAAATCGATCGAAGACTCGCGCGCGACATCGTGCAAAGTTTATGACCGTCGAATTTTTTTACGAAAGCGTGCTTGTACGACTTTCCATGGCTAATAAGACGGGAAAGACCAGTATTTTGAATTTCCGAGACGGTGCACGAAAAACCCATCGAAACTCGACTCAGCACGCGACTTCATGTTAGGTTTATGACCATCATATTTTTCATGAAACCATGCTCATACGACTTACCATGGGCTAATACATCGTTAATGACCAGTATTTTGAATTTCCGAGTTGGTGCACAAAAAACCGATCGAAACTCGACTCGCGCGCGACTTCATGTTAGGTTTATGACCATCGTATTTTTTTGCGAAAGCATACTTGTACGACTTCTCATGGGCTAATAAGACGGGAAAGACCAGTATTTTGAATTTCCGAGACGGTGCACAAAAAACCGATCGAAACCCGACTCTGCGCAAGTTTTATGACTGTCGCGTTTTTTCGTGAAACCATGCTCATACGACTTACCAATGGCTAATACATCGTGAATGGCTAGTATTTTGAATTTCCGAGATGGTGCACAAAAAACCGATCGAAACTCGACTCTGCGCAAAGTTCGCGCAAAGTTTATGACCGTCGTATTTTTTTGCGAAAGCGTGCTTGTACGACTTCTCATGGGCTAATAAGACGGAAAAGACCAGTATTTTGAATTTCCGAGACGGTGCATGAAAAACCGATCGAAACTCGACTCTGCGCAATGTTTATGACTGTCGCCTTTTTTCGTGAAACCATGCTCATACGACTTACCATGGGCTATGGCCAGTATTTTGGATTTTCGAGACGGTGCACGTAAAACCAATCGAAACTCGACTTTGGCGCGACTTTGCGTAATATCCGTCACATTTTTTCGTGAAAGCGTGCTTGTACGACTTCTCTTGGGCTAATGCGTCGGGAATTGCTAGTGTTTTGAATTTCCGAGACGGTGCACGAAAAATCGATCGAAACTCGACTCTGCGCAAAGTTTATGACCGTCGCGTTTTTTCGCGAAACCATGCTCATACGACTTACAATCGGCTAATACATCGTGAATGGCCAGTATTTTGAATTTCCGAGACAGTGCATGAAAATCCGATTGAAACTCGACTCAGCACGTGACTTCGAGCAAAGTTTATGACCGTCGTGTTTTTTCGTGAAACCATGCTCATATGACTTACCATGGGCTAATACATCATGAATGGCCAGTATTTTGAATTTCTGAGACGATGTACGTAAAACCGATCGAAACTCGACCCTGGGTGCGACTTCGCGTAATGTTTATGACCATCGTATTTTTTCGCGAAAGCGTCAAAACCGATCGAAACTCGACTCTGCGCAAAGTTTATGACCGTCACGTTTTTTCGTGAAACCATGCTCATACGAGTTACCATGGGCTAATAAATCGTGAATGGCTTTTCATCAATACTAGATAGAAGGAAGAGCATGCGATTTTGGGAGGACACTACCATCCTTTTTCTTATCCTTGGATTTTGCATGGTCCTCTCGCATAATATCTTTACACTTCAATCCTTTATTCCTATATTTATCCACCTCATCCACAGCTTGCAAATGTTTAAATTTTTGCGTACCTTGAGGCAAAGAGTCCTGAATAGCGGGATGTGTCGAAGAGCGTTGAGTTTGGTGAGTTGCAATGTCTTGGTTCCCAAGAGGTTGTTGAAATAAAATTTCCTGATTATCTGAAGGAATGATTCGTGAAGGCGAGGTTGTTATTGGGGAGTGAGAACCATGGGAAGCTCCTGCAGTGAAAGTTTATGATCGTCGCGTTTTTCGTGAAACCATGCTCATACGACTTAACATGGGCTAATACATCGTGAATGGCCAGTATTTTGAATTTCTGAGACAGTGCATTTAAAACCGATCGAAACTCGACTCAGCGCGCGACTTCGAGCAAAGTTTATGACCGTCGAATTTTTTTACGAATGCGTGCTTGTACGACTTCCCATGGGCTAATAAGACGGGAAAGACCAGTATTTTGAATTTCCGAGACGGTGCACGAAAAACCGATCGAAACTTGACTCAGCGCGCGACTTCGAGCAAAGATTTTGATCGTCGTATTTTTTTGCAAAAGCGAGTTTGTACGACTTCCCATGGGCTAATAAGACGGGAAAGTCCATTATTTTGAATTTTCGAGACGGTGCACGAAAAACTGATCGAATCTCGACTCTTCGTAAAGTTTATGACCGTCGCGTTTTTTCGTGAAACCATGCTCATACGACTTACCATGGGTTAATACATCGTGAATGGCCAGTATTTTGAATTTCCGAGACGGTGCACGAAAAATCGATCGAAACTTGACTCGCGCGCGACTTCGCGCAAAGTTTATGACCATCGTATTTTTTTGAGAAAGTGTGCTTGTACGACTTCCCATGGGCTAATAAGACGGGAAAGACCAGTATTTTGAATTTCCGAGATGGTGCACGAAAAATCGATCGAAACTCTTTTTTTTTTTGTAAGTAAAGATAATATATTTTGTAAAAGATTTGTACAAAGAAACTTTGTCTACACAAGCCATAGACTAAAGCCTAAAGTCTCTTAGTGTAGTCGAGAAGATTGCACCCCACCTAAAGAAGGTGAAATGGGCACGCTTCATCAAACTCATCTCTAAGAGTAGCACAAGGAAGTTAATAAATAATAAAATGCAAGCTAGACTGTTCTAGACTACTTGTGGATACATCACAAAATATAAGCTTTGCCCCATATAATACATTACAATCTTCATCATTATTCGAGTGATTCTTGACGAATGGAAAAATTGAATCTTGTGAAAATCTCTTTCTCTCTTCTTGTTAGGTGCTCTGTATTCAATTCTTGCTCCATACATGATCGTGAGTCCTGAAGAATCTCTATCAGAATTTGAGCTTTGTTCATGTTGTGAGACTCAAAAATTCTGCCACACCACTCCTTCCCAATCCACCAAATAGCACATCTGAATATAATTCTTGCTAGTTGTGTAAGAGGCCCCTTTCTTGAGAAGCTTTGCATAAGCATTTCTAATTCATGATGCAAGTTTGGCCGTGGTTGCCTTTGAAGATCAAATCGCTTCAAGATCTCCTTCCACATCCAAGATGAATAATCACAAGCAAAGTAGAGATGGTCAACACTTTCTTCCTTTTGCATACACAAAGAGCACCGATTTACAATATAAATACCTCTTCGCTGCATATTGTCCATCGTAGGAAGTTTGCCGAGAAAGGCCTGCCATGTACATAAGGAATGTCGCTGTGAGCATGGACTATCCCATGTCCAACTACTTGGGATCCACTTGTTGTTTCGTCGTCTAATTTGGTTCCATGCAGATGTAGCACTAAATTTACCATTATCATGAAGCCAAATTTACCATTATTATGACTGTCACGTTTTTTCATGAAACCATGCTCACATGACTTACCATGGGCTAATACATTGTGAATGGCCAGTATTTTGAATTTCCGAGACAGTGCATGAAAAACCGATCGAAACTCGACTCAGCGCAAAGTTCGCGCAATGTTTATGATCGTCGAATTTTTTTTCGAAAGCGTGCTTGTACGACTTCCCATGGGCTAATAAGACGGGGAAGACCAGTATTTTCAATTTCCCTGACGGTGCACGAAAAACCGATCGAAACTTGACTCAGCACGCGACTTCGAGCAAAGTTTTTGACCGTCATATTTTTTTGCGAAAGCAAGCTTGTACAACTTCCCATGGGCTAAGAAGACGAGAAAGACCAGTATTTTGAATTTCCGAGACGATGCACGAAAAACCGATCGAATCTTGACTCTGTGCAAAGTTTATGACCGTCGCGTTTTTTCGTGAAACCATGCTCATACGACTTACCATGGGCTAATACATCGTGAATGGCCAGTATTTTGAATTTTCGAGACGGTGCACAAAAAACCGATCGAAACTCGACTCGCGCGTGACTTCGCGCAAAGTTTATGACCATCGTATTTTTTTCCAAAAGCGTGCTTGTACGACTTTACATGGGCTAATAAGACGGGAAAGACCAGTATTTTGAATTTCTGAGACGGTGCATGACAAACCGATTGAAACTCGACTCTGCGAAAAGTTTAAGACCGTCGCGTTTTTTTGTGAAACCATGCTCACATGACTTACCATGGGCTAATACATTGTGAATGGCCAGTATTTTGAATTTCTGAGACAGTGCTTGAAAAATCGATCGAAACTCGACTCAGCGCAAAGTTCGCGCAAAGTTTATGACCGTCATATTTTTTTGCGAAAGCGTGCTTTTACGACTTCCCATGGGCTAATAAGACGGGAAAGACCAGTATTTTGAATTTCCGAGACGGTGCACGAAAAACCGATCGAAACTCGACTCAACGCGTGACTTCGAGCAAAGTTTTTGACTGTCGTATTTTTTTGCGAAAGTGAGCTTTGATGACTTCTCATGGGCTAATAAGATGGGAAAGACCAGTATTTTGAATTTCCGAGACGGTGCATGAAAAACCGATCGAAACTCGACTCTGCGCAAAGTTTATGACCGTCGTGTTTTTTCGTGAAACCATGTTCATACGACTTACCATGGGCTAATACACCGTGAATGGCTAGTATTTGAATTTTTGAGACGGTGCACGAAAAAACGATCGAAACTCGACTCGGGCGTGACTTCGTGCAATGTTTATGACCGTCGTATTTTTTGCGAAAGCGTGCTTGTACGACTTCCCATGGGCTAATAAGACGGGAAAGTCCAGTATTTTGAATTTCTGAGACGGTGTACGAAAAACCGATCGAAACTCGACTCTGCGCAAGGTTTATGACCGTCGTGTTTTTTCATGAAACCATGGTCATACGACATACCATGGGCTAATACATCGAGAATGACCAATATTTTGAATTTTCGAGACGGTGAACGAAAAACCGATCGAAACTTGACTTGCGCGCGACATGCGCAAAGTTTATGACCGTCGTATTTTTTTGCGAAAGCGTACTTGTACGACTTCCCGTGGGCTAATAAGACGGGAAAGACCAGTATTTTGAATTTCTGAGACGGTGCACGAAAAAGCGATCGAAACTCGACTCTGTGCAAAGTTTATGACCATCACATTTTTTCGTGAAACCATGCTCATACGACTTACCATGGGCTAATACATCGTGAATGGCCAGTATTTTGAATTTCTGAGACGGTGCACGAAAAATCGATCGAAACTCGACTCGTGCGCGACTTCGTGCAAAGTTTATGACCGTCGTATTTTTTTGCGGAAGCGTGCTTGTATGACTTCTCATGGGCTAATAAGATGGGAAAGACTATTATTTTGAATTTCCTCCAAGACGGTGCATGAAAAACCGATCGAAACTCGACTCTGCGCAAAGATTATGACCGTCGTGTTTTTTCGTGAAACCAAGCTCATACGACTTACCATGGGCTAATATATCGTGAATGGCCAGTATTTTGAATTTTCGATACGGTGCACGTAAAACCTAACGAAACTCGAGTCGCACACGACTTCGTGCAAAATTTATGACCATCGTATTTTTTTTGCGAAAGCATGCTTGTACGACTTCTCATGGGCTAATAAGACGGGGAAGACCAGTATTTTGAATTTTCGAGACGGTGCAGGAAAAATCGATCGAAACTCGACTCTGCGTAAAGTTTATGACCGTCGCTTTTTTTCGTAAAACTATGCTCTTACGACTTATCATGGGCTAATAAATCGTGAATGGCAAGTATTTTGAATTTTCGAGACGGTGCTTGAAAAACCGATCGAAACTTGACTCAGCGCAAAGTTCGCACAAAGTTTATGACCGTCAAATTTTTTTGCGAAAGCATGTTTGTACGACTTCCCATGGGCTAATAAGACGGGAAAGTCGAGTATTTTGAATTTCTGAGACGGTGCACGAAAAATCGATCGAAACTCGACTCAACGCGCGACTTCGAGCAAAGTTTTTGACTGTCATATTTTTTTGCGAAAGCAAGCTTGTACGACTTCTCATGGGCTAATAAGACGGGTAAGACCAGTATTTTGAATTTCCGAGACGGTGCACGAAAAACCGATCGAAACTCGACTCAGCGCGCGACTTCGAGCAAAGTTTTTGACCGTCATATTTTTTTGCGAAAGCAAGCTTGTACGACTTCTCATGGGCTAATAAGACAGGAAATGATAGAAGATAAGATGAAGTTAGGATTTAGATATGATTTCCTTAACTGAATGAGGAAATCACGTAGGTTAGTTGAAGGAAATCCTCCTATCTTCACCTGTATAAATTAACGATGGATCAATGAATCAATTGGGCATTTTCATTACTTCTTTCTATTTCCAACATGGTATCAGAGTCCCTCTCTCTATAAGAGAGATTACTTTTTTTCTTCACTGTCAAACGACAGCTTTTATTACCTTTTGTTCGTCGACAACCCCGCTGCAAAACTGCAGATACTCAGGGGTCATCTGTCGCCACCCTCCCGGACATTCTCTGCTCCGAAGATCTCTCCTACTGCAGTAGATGACGACTTCTACACCCGCTCGTCGGCATCGTCCCTCCTGCAGCTTTTGTTCTCTCTGCCAAGAGCACCTGTAAGGCCCACTGCCCATCGTCTCTCGGTGCTTTGTAGAGAGGGCACAACAAGTTCTTTCTTGCTATCAAACGGTAGCAAATCCCCACCCCGTCGACTGCTCTTTTGCGAAGCCGCAATTGTCGGTCGACTCCTCTTCTGCAAAGCCGCGATCTCTGTTTCTGACAAAAAAAAAAAAAAAAAAAAAAAAAACAGAGCATCGCCGGCACCGTTTTCATTCGAGGATCTGAAGATTCGGGTCCCGCTCTATAATTGATGTCCACGTCGCTGGTCTGGCAGCCCTCTCGCTCAACCTCGCTGGCACTTGCCGTTGCCATCGCTATCATCGGCGACACTATCTGCCTCATTGTTGCCTACCATCGGCTCACCGTTCGCTCGCTGCTGCTGCCGTCACAGCAATAACTCGGTCGCTTCTCTTCGGTGCAGATCCCTCTCTGCATCGTCTCTACACCTCCAAAGAAGGGACCGCAACATTGTGGTCCTGAAGTCAGGGAAGAAAGGGAAGCACACCTTCACTACAGCGGCTTCCTCATCTTCTCCTTCGGCAGATACTATGCTCGCTGCCGACTCCCCTTACTCCAACAATTGCAATCGCAACTGCAGCCCTCGCCGGCCACAACTGTTGCCCTCTCCTTAGATCTATCACTTCTTGTTGTCAAACGACAGTCTCTCGTCGACATCGAAGCTGGAGACTTCTAGTGCGTCGGCTTTCTCAATTCCTCTACCGAGGTGTTCTTCTGCACGAGGCCATCTTCCTTGTGCACCACCACTGTCGCATCAGCACTAACAAGCAGCGGCACCTTCCCTACCTCATCAGCAATAAGTTCATTCTCGCTGTCAAACGACAGTAAATCTACGACCGCACGCTTCTCCCGTTGCCCTTCAGATCTACCGATCGCCCCAGCCGTAGCAGCATCTCCTCCGCTGAAGTCAACCGTTGTCAGACCTTCACCGCGGTTGACAACACAGCGGTCTCCTTGACATCGGGTAAAGATCTGTGTCCTTCACAGGAGCTTGATCTTGCGGGGGCATGATAGTTCGATCTAATCGGATTGTCGAATCTGGTTCTAGCAAAATCGTCTACTCCTTTCTTCGGATTCATTGTCATCGGTACAAGATCAACGTCCTCAGTTCAAGATCGACGTCCTTACAGGAGCTCGATCTTGCGGGGGCATGATAGAAGATAAGATGAAGTTAGGATTTAGATATGATTTCCTTAACTGAATGAGGAAATCACGTAGGTTAGTTGAAGGAAATCCTCCTATCTTCACCTGTATAAATTAACGATGGATCAATGAATCAATTGGGCATTTTCATTACTTCTTCATATTTCCAACAGGAAAGACCTGTATTTTGAATTTCCGAGACGGTGCACGAAAAACCGATCGAATCTCGACTCTGCGCAAAGTTTATGACCGTCGAGTTTTTTCTTGAAACCAGGCTCATACAACTTACCATGGGCTAATACATCGTGAATGCCTTGATTTTGAATTTCCGTGATGGTTCACGAAAAACCGATCGAAACTCGACTCGCGCGCGAATTCGTGCAAAGTTTATGACCGACGTATTTTTTTACGAAAGCGTGCTTGTACGACTTCCCTTGGGCTAATAAGACGGGAAAGACCAGTATTTTGAATTTCCGAGATGGTGCACGAAAAACCGATCGAAACTCGACTGTGAGCAAAGTTTATGACCGTCGTATTTTTTCATGAAACCATGCTCATACGACTTACCATGGGCTAATACATCGTGAATGGCTAGTATTTTGAATTTTCGAGATGGTGCACGAAAAACCGATCGAAACTCGACTCAGTGCAATGTTTATTACCGTCGCGTATTTTCATGGCTCATACGACTTTCCATGGGCTAATACATCGTGAATGGCCAGTATTTTGAATTTCCGAGATGGTTCACGTAAAACCAATCGAAACTCGACTCTGGGCATGACTTCGCGTAATGTATATGACCGTCGCATTTTTTCGTGAAAGTTTTTTACCGTCGTATTTTTTGCGAAAGTGAGCTTGTACGACTTCCCATGGGCTAATAAGACGGGAAAGACCAGTATTTTGAATTTTCGAGACGGTGCACAAAAAACTGATCGAAACACGACTCGACGCAAAGTTTATGACCGTCGCATTTTTTCGTGAAACCAAGCTCATACGACTTACCATGGGCTAATACATCGTTAATGGCCAGTATTTTGAATTTCCAGGATAGTGCACGAAAAATCGATCGAAACTCGACTCGCGCGCGACTTCGTGCAAAGTTTATGACCGTCGTATTTTTTTACGAAAGCATGCTTGTACAACTTCTATGGGCTAATAAGACGGGAAAGACAAGTATTTTTAATTTCCGAGACGGTGCACGAAAAACCGATTGAAACTCGACTATGCGCAAAGTTTTGACCGTCGCGTTTTTTCGGGAAACCATGCTCATACGACTTACAATGGGCTAATACATCGTGATTGGCTAGTATTTTGAATTTCGGAGACGGTGCATGAAAAACCGATCGAAACTCGACTCGCGCGCGACTTCGCGCAATGTTTATGACCGTCGCGTTTTTTAGTGAAACCATGCTCATACGACTTACCATGGGCTAATACATCATGAATGGCCAGTATTTTAAATTTCCGAGACGGTGCACGAAAAACCGATCGAAACTCGACTCTGCGTAAAGTTTATGACCGTCGTATTTTTTTTCGAAAGCGTGCTTCGATGACTTCCCATGGGCTAATAAGACGGGAAAGACCAGTATTTTGAATTTCCGAGAGGGTGCATGAAAAACCGATCGAAACTCGACACGCACGTGACTTCGCGCAAAGTTTATGACCGTCGTATTTTTTTGCAAAAGCGTGCTTGTTCGACTTTACATGGGCTAATAAGACGGGAAAGACCATTATTTTGAATTTCCGAGACGGTGCACAAAAAACCGATTGAAACTCGACTCTGCGCAAAGTTTATGACCGTCGTGTTTTTTTGTGAAACCATGCTCACATAACTTACCATTACATTGTGAATGGCCAGTATTTTGAATTTCCGAGACAGTGCTTGAGAAACCGATCGAAACTCAACTCAGCGCAAAGTTCGCGCAAAGTTTATGACCATCGTATTTTTTTGCGAAAGCGTGGTTTTACGACTTCCCATGGGCTAATAAGATGGGAAAGACCAGTATTTTGAATTTCCGAGACGATGCACGAAAAACCGATCGAAACTCGACTCAGCGCGCGACTTCGAGCAAAGTTTTTGATCGTCGTATTTTTTTGCGAAAGTGAGCTTTGACGACTTCTCATGGGCTAATAAGACGGGAAAGGCCAGTATTTGGAATTTCTGAGACGGTGCATGAAAAATCGATCGGAACTCGACTCTGCGCAAAGTTTATGACCGTCGCATTTTTTCGTGAAACCATGTTCATACGACTTACCGTGGGCTAATACACCGTGAATGGCCAGTATTTTTAATTTCTGAGACGGTGCACAAAAAACCGATCGAAACTCGACTCGCGCGTGACTTCGTGCAATGTTTTTGACCGTCGTATTTTTTGTGAAAGCGTGCTTGTACGACTTCCCATGGGCTAATAAGACGGGAAAGACCAGTATTTTGAATTTCTGAGATAGTGCACGAAAAACTGATCGAAACTCGACTCTGCGCAAAGTTTATGACCGTCGTGTTTTTTCATGAAACCATGGTCATACGACATACCATGGGCTAATACATCAAGAATGGCCAGTATTTTGAATTTCCGAGACGGTGCATGAAAAACCGATCGAAACTCGACTCACGCGCGACTTGCACAAAGTTTATGACCGTCGTATTTTTTTACAAAAGCGTGCTTGTACGACTTCCCATGGGCTAATAAGACGGGAAAGACCAGTATTTTGAATTTCCGAGACGGTGCACAAAAAAGCGATCGAAACTTGACTCTGTGCAAAGTTTATGACCGTCACATTTTTTCGTGAAACCATGCTCATACGACTTACCATGGGCTAATACATCGTGAATGGCCAGTATTTTGAATTTCTGAGACGGTGCACGAAAAACCGATCGAAACTCGACTCGCGCTCGACTTCGTGCAAAGTTTATGACCGTCGTATTTTTTTGCGAAAGCATGCTTGTAGGACTTCTCATAGTCTAATAAGATGGGAAAGACCATTATTTTTAATTTCTGAGACGGTGCATGAAAAACCGATCGAAACTCGACTCTGCGCAAAGATTATGACCGTCGTATTTGTTTGTAAAACCATGCTCATACGAATTACCATGGGCTAATATATCGTGAATGACCAGTTTTTTGAATTTCCGAGATGGTGCACGAAAAACGGATCGAAACTCGACACGCACGCGACTTCGTGCAAAGTTTATGACCGTCGTATTTTTTTGCGAAAGCGTGGTTGTACGAATTCTCATGGGCTAATAAGATGGGAAAGACCAGTATTTTGAATATCACAGACGGTGCACGAAAAACCGATCGAAACTCGACTCTGCGCAAAGTTTATGACCGTCACGTTTTTTCGTGAAACGAAGCTCATACGACTTACCATGGGCTAATACATCGTTAATGGCCAGTATTTTGAATTTCCGAGATGGTGCACGAAAAACCGATCGAAACTCGAGTCGCACGCGACTTCGTGCAAAATTTATGACCATCGTATTTTTTTGTGAAAGCATGCTTCTACGACTTCTCATGGGCTAATAAGACGGTGAATACCAGTATTTTGAATTTCCGAGATGGTGCACGAAAAACCGATCGAAACTCGACTCTGCGCAAAGTTTATGACCGTCGCTTTTTTTCGTGAAACTATGCTCATACGACTTACCATGGGCTAATAAATCGTGAATGGCAAGTATTTTGAATTTCCGAGACGGTGCACGAAAAACTGATCGAAACTCGACTCGCGCGCGACTTCTCGCAAATTTTATGACCGTCGAATTTTTTTGCGAAAGCGTGCTTGTACGACTTCCCATGGGCTAATAAGACGCGAAAGACCAGTATTTTGAATTTCCGAGACTGTTAACGAAAAACCGATCGAAACTCGACTCTGTACAAAGTTTATGACCGTCGCGTTTTTTCGTGAAACCATGCTCATATGACTTACAATGGGCTAATACATCGTGAATGGCCAGTATTTTGAATTTCCGAGACGGTGCTTGAAAAACCGATCGAAACTTGACTCAGCGCAAAGTTCGCACAAAGTTTATGACCGTCGAATTTTTTTGCGAAAGCAGGTTTGTATGACTTCCCATGGGCTAATAAGATGGGAAAGTCCAGTATTTTGAATTTCCGAGACGGTGCACGAAAAACCGATCGAAACTCGACTCAACGCGCGACTTCGAGCAAAGTTTTTGACTGTCATATTTTTTCGCGAAAGCAAGCTTGTACGACTTCTCATGGGCTATTAAGACGGGAAAGACCAGTATTTTGAATTTCCGAAACGGTGCACGAAAAACCGATCGAATCTCGACTCTGCGCAAAGTTTATGACCGTCGCATTTTTTCTTGAAACCCGGCTCATACGACTTACCATGGGCTAATACATCGTGAATGCCTTGATTTTGAATTTCCGTGATGGTTCACGAAAAATCGATCGAAACTCGACTCGCGTGCGACTTCGTGCAAAGTTTATGACCGGCATACTTTTTTGTGAAAGCGTGCTTGTACGACTTCTCATGGGCTAATAAGATGGGAAAGACCAGTATTTTAAATTTTCAAGACGGTGCACGAAAAACCAATCGAAACTCGATTGTGCGCAAAGTTTATGACCGTCGTGTTTTTTCATGAAACCATGCTCATACGACTTACCATGGGCTAATACATCGTGAATGGCTAGTATTTTGAATTTTCGAGATGGTGCACGAAAAACCGATCGAAACTCGACTCAGCGCAAAGTTTATGACCATCGCATTTTTTCGTGAAACCAAGCTCATACGACTTACCATGGGCTAATACATCGTTAATGGCCAGTATTTTGAAATTCCAGGACGGTGCACCAAAAACCGATCGAAAGTCGACTCGCGCGCGACATCGTGCAAAGTTTATGACCGTCGCATTTTTTTGCGAAAGCATGCTTGTACGACTTCTCATGGGCTAGTACGACGGGAAAGTCCATTATTTTGAATTTCCGAGACGGTGCACGAAAAACCGATTGAAACTCGACTATGCGCAAGGTTTATGACCGTCGCATTTTTTCGTGAAACCATGCTCATACGACTTACCATGGACTAATACATCGTGAATGGCCAGTATTTTGAATTTCGGAGACGGTGCACGAAAAACCGATCGAAACTCGACTCACGCGCAATTTCATGCAATGTTTATGACCATCTTATTTTTTTGAGAAAGCATGCTTGTACGACTTCTCATGGACTAATAAGACGGGAAAGACCAGTATTTTGAATTTCCGAGACGGTGCACGAAAAACCGATCGAAACTCGACTCTGTGCAAAGTTTATGACCGTCACGTTTTTTCGTGAAACCATGCTCATACGACTTACCATGGGCTAATACATCGTGAATGGCCAGTATTTTGAATTTCTTCGACGTTGCACGAAAAACCGATCGAAACTCGACTCGCGCGCGACTTCATGCAAAGTTTATGACCGTCGTATTATTTTGCGAAAGCGTGCTTGTACGACTTCCCATGGGCTAATAAGACGGGAAAGACCAGTATTTTGAATTTCCGAGACGGTGCACGAAAAACCGATCGAAACTCTTTTTTTTTTGGTAAGTAAAGATAATATATTTTGTAAAAGATTTGTACAAAGAAACTTTGTCTACACAAGCCATAGACTAAAGCCTAAAGTCTCTTAGTGTAGTCGAGAAGATTGCACCCCACCTAAAGAAGGTGAAATGGGCACACTTCATCAAACTCTTCTCCAAGAGTAGCACAAGGAAGTTAATAAAATGCAATAGCTAGACTGTTCTGGACTACTTATGGATACATCACAAAATATAAACTTTACCCCATATAATACATTACAATCTTCATCATTATTCGAGTGATTATTGATTAATGAAAAAATTGAATCTTGTGAAAATCCCTTTCTCTCTTCTTGTTAGGTGCTCTATATTTAATTCTTGTTCCTTGCATGATCGTGAGTCCGGAAGAATCTCTATCAGAATTTGAGCTTTGTTCATGTTGTAACACTCAAAAATTCTGCCACACCTCTCCTTCCAAATCCACCAAATAACACATCTGAATATAATTCTTGCTAGTTGTGAAGAGGCCCCTTTCTTGAGAAGCTTTGCATAAGCATTTCTAATTCATGATGTAAGTTTGGCCGTGGTAGCCTTTGAAGGAAGATCAAATCGCTTCAAGATCTCCTTCCACATCCAAGATGAATAATCACAAGCAAAGTAGAGATGGTCAACACTTTCTTCCTTTTGCATACACAAAGAGCACCGATTTACAATATAAATACCTCTTCGCTGCATATTGTCCAACGTAGGAAGTTTGTCGAGATGGGCCTGCCATGTACATAAGGAATGTCGCTGTGAGCATAGACTATCCCATGTCCAACTACTTGGGATCCACTTGTTGTTTCATCGTCTAATTTGGTTCCATGCAGATGTAGCACTAAATTTACCATTATCATGAAGCCAAATAAGCATATCTGAAGAGTTGTTCTTGATTGGATTGTGCAACCATGCTCATACAACTTACCATGGGCTAATACATCGTGAATGGCCAGTATTTTGAATTTTCGAGACGATGCACGAAAAATCGATCGAAACTCGACTCGCGTGCGACTTCACGCAAAGTTTATTACATCGTATTTTTTTGCGAAAGTGTGCTTGTACGACTTCCCATGGGCTAATAAGACGGGAAAAATCAGTATTTTGAATTTCCGAGACGGTGCACGAAAAACCGATTGAAACTCGACTATGCGCAAAGTTTATGACCGTCACGTTTTTTCTTGAAACCATGCTCCAATGACTTACCATGGGCTAATACATTGTGAATGGCCAGTATTATGAATTTCCAAGACAATGCTTGAAAAACCGATCGAAACTCGACTCAGCGCAAAGTTTATGACCGTCATATTTTTTTGCGAAAGCGTGCTTGTACAACTTCTCATGGGCTAATAAGACGGGAAAGACCAGTATTTTGAATTTCCGAGATGGTCCATGAAAAATCGATCGAAACTCGATTCGCGCGCGACATCGCGAAAGTTTATGACCATCGTATTTTTTTGCGAAAGCATGCTTGTACGACTTCTCATTGGCTAATAAGACGGGAAAGGCCAGTATTTTGAATTTCCGAGATGGTGCACGAAAAACCGATCGAAACTCGACTCTGCTAAAAGTTTATGACCATTGCGTTTTTTCATGAAACCATGCTCACATGACTTACCATGGGCAAATACATTGTGAATGGCCAGTATTTTGAATTTCCGAGACAGTCATGAAAAATCGATCGAAACTCAACTCTTCGCAAAGTTTATGACCGTCGCGTTTTTTCGTGAAACCATGCTCACATGACTTACCTTGGGCTAATACATCGTGAATGGCCAGTATTTTGAATTTCTGAGACGGTGCACGAAAAATTGATCGAAACTCGACTCGCGCGTGACTTCGTGCAAATTTTATGACCGTCGTAATTTTTTGTGAAAGCATACTTGTATGACTTGCCATGGGCTAATAAGACGGGAAAGACCAGTATTTTGAATTTCTGAGATGGTGCACGAAAAACCGATTGAAACTCGACTTTGCGCAAAGTTTATGACCGTCGCGTTTTTTCGTGAAACCATGCTCACATGACTTACCTTGGGGTAATACATTGTGAATGGCCAGTATTATGAATTTTTGAGACAGTGCTTGACAAACCGATCGAAACTCGACTTAGCGCCAAGTTCGCGCAAAGTTTATGACCGTCATATTTTTTTGCGAAAGCGTGCTTGTACAACTTCTCATGGGCTAATAAGACGGGAAAGACCAGTATTTTGAATTTTCGAGACGACGCACGAAAAACCGATCGAAACTCGACTCGCGCGCGACTTCGCGCAAAGTTTATAGCCGTCGTATTTTTTTGCGAAAGCGTGCTTGTACGACTTCCCATGGGCTAATAAGACGGGAAAGACCAGTATTTTGAATTTCCGAGACGGTGCACGAAAAATCGATCGAAACTCGACTCTGCGCAATGTTTATGACCGTCACATTTTTTCGTGAAACCATGCTCATACGACTTACCGTTGGCTAATACTTCGAGAATGGCCGATATTTTGAATTTTTGAGACGGTGCACGAAAAACCGATCGAAACTCGACTCACGCGCAACTTCGCGCAAAGTTTATGACCATCATATTTTTTTGCGAAAGCGAGCTTGTATGACTTCCCATGGGCTAATAAGATGAGAAAGACCAGTATTTTGAATTTCCGAGACGGTGCACGAAAAATCGATCGAAACTCGACTCAGCGCGTGACTTCGAGAAATGTTTATGACCATCACATTTTTTCGTGAAACCATGCTCACATGACTTACCATGGATGGGCTAATACAGTGTGAATGGCCAGTATTTTGAATTTCCGAGACAGTGCATGAAAAACAGATCGAAACTCGACTCAGCGTGCGACTTCGAGTAAAGTTTATGACCGTCGTATTTTTTTGTGAAAGCTTGCTTGTACGACTTCCCATGGGCTAATAAGACACGAAAGACCAGTATTTTGAATTTCCGAGACGGTGCACGAAAAACCGATCGAAACTCGACTCGCGCGCGACTTCGTGCAAAGTTTATGACCGTCATATTTTTTTGCGAAAGCATGCTTGTACGACTTCTAATGGGCTGATAAGACGGGAAAGTCCAGTATTTTGAATTTCTGAGACGGTCCATGAAAAACCGATCGAAACTCGATTCGCGCGCGACTTCGCGCAAAGGTTATGACCGTCGTATTTTTTTGCGAAAGCATGCTTGTACGACTTCTCATTGGCTAATAAGACGGGAAAGACCAGTATTTTGAATTTCTGAGATGGTGCACGAAAAATCGATCGAAACTCGACTATGCGCAAAGTTTATGACCATTGCGTTTTTTCATGAAACCATGCTCACATGACTTACCATGGGCAAATACATTGTGAATGGCCAGTATTTTGAATTTCCAAGACAGTCATGAAAATCGATCGAAACTCAACTCTTCACAAAGTTTATGACCGTCGCATTTTTTCGTGAAACCATGCTCACATGACTTACCATGGGCTAATACTTCATGAATGGCCAGTATTTTGAATTTCCGAGACGGTGCACGAAAAATTGATCGAAACTCGACTCGCGCGCGACTTCGTGCAAACTTTATGACCATCATAATTTTTTGTGAAAGCATGCTTGTACGACTTCCCATGGGCTAATAAGACGGGAAAGACCAGCATTTTGAATTTCCGAGACGGTGCACGAAAATTGATCGAAACTCGACTCTGCGCAATGTTTATGACCGTCACATTTTTTCGTGAAACCATGCTCATACGACTTACCATTGGCTAATACTTCGAGAATGGCCAGTATTTTGAATTTCTGAGATGGTGCACGAAAAACCGATCGAAACTCGACTCGCGCGCGACTTCGCGCAAAGTTTATGACCATCATATTTTTTTGCGAAAAAGAGCTCACATGACTTACCATGGGGTAATACATTATGAATGGCCAGTATTATGAATTTCCGAGACAATGCTTGACAAACCGATCGAAACTCGACTTAGCGCCAAATTCGCGCAAAGTTTATGACCGTCATATTTTTTTGCGAAAGCGTGCTTGTACAACTTCTCCTGGGCTAATTAGACGGGAAAGACCAGTATTTTGAATTTCCGATACGGTGCACGAAAAACCGATCGAAACTCGATTCGCGCGCTACTTCGCGCAAAGTTTATAGCCGTCGTATTTTTTTGTGAAAGCGTGCTTGTACGACTTCCCATGGGCTAATAAGATGGGAAAGACCAGATTTTGAATTTCCGAGACGGTGCACGAAAAATCGATCGAAAATCGACTCTGCGCAATGTTTATGACCGTCACGTTTTTTCGTGAAACCATGCTCATACGACTTACCATTGGCTAATACTTCGAGAATGGCCAGTATTTTGAATTTCCGAGACGGTGCACGAAAAACCGATCGAAACTCAACTCGCGCGCGACTTCACGCAAAGTTTATGACCATCATATTTTTTTGCAAAAGCGAGCTTGTACGACTTCCCATGGGCTAATAAGATGAGAAAGACCAGTATTTTGAATTTCCGAGATGGTGCACAAAAAATCGATCGAAACTCGACTCTGCGCAAAGTTTATGACTGTAACGTTTTTTCGTGAAACCATGCTCATACGACTTACCATGGGCTAATACTTCGTGAATGGCCAGTATTTTGAATTTCTGAGATAGTGAATGAAAAACCGATCGAAACTCGACTCAGCGCGTGACTTCGAGAAATGTTTAGGACCATCACGTTTTTTCGTGAAACCATGCTCACATGACTTACCATGGGCTAATACAGTGTGAATGGCCAGTATGTTCAATTTTCGAGACAATGCATGAAAAACCGATTGAAACTCGACTCAGCGTGCGACTTCGAGCAAAGTTTATGAACGTCGTATTTTTTTGTGAAAGCTTGCTCGTACGACTTCCCATGGGCTAATAAGACGGGAAAGACCAGTATTTTGAATTTCCGAGACGGTGCACGAAAAACCGATCGAAACTCGACTTAGCGCAAAGTTCGCGCAAAGTTTATGACCGTCATATTTTTTTGCTAAAGCGTGCTTGTACAACTTATCATGGGCTAATAAGACGGGAAAGACCAGTATTTTGAATTTCCGAGACGGTGCACGAAAAACCGATCGAAACTTACCATTATCCCATGGTAAGTCAACTTTTTTTCATGAAACCACGCTCTTACGACTTACCATGGGCTAATATATTGTGAATGCCCAGTATTTTTAATTTCCGAGACGGTGCCCGAAAAACTGATCGAAACTCGACTCGCTCGCGACTTTGCGCAAAGTTTATGACCGTCGTATTTTTTTGCGAAAGCGTGCTTGTACGACTTTCCATTGGCTAATACGATAGGAAAGACCAGTATTTTGAATTTCCGAGACGGTGCACGAAAAACCGATCGAAACTCGACTCTGCGCAAAGTTTATGGCCGTCGCGTTTTTTTGTGAAACCATGCTCATACGACTTACCAAGGGCTAATACATCGTGAATGGCCAGTATTTTGAATTTTTGAGATGGTGCACGTAAAACCAATCGAAACTTGACTCTTTTTTTTGGTAAGTAAAGATAATGTATTTTGTAAAAGATTTGTACAAAGAAGCTTTGTCTACACAAGCCATAGACTAAAGCCTGAAGTCTCTTAGTGTAGTCGAGAAGATTGCACCCCTAACCCAGTGCTGAGGGAAGCCAATATTATGGAGCATCATGTAAATAAAATGCTTATTGACTGAGTCAAAGGCCTTTCGTAAATCAGCTTTAAAACAGATCTTTTTCCCTCTTGTTTTTGAATGTAGATCCTTAACCAAATCATTAGCAAGTAGGACATTATGATGGATACTCCTCCCTTTAAGAAAAGCAGCCTGATTAGGAATAATGACCTTATTCATGACCTTTTGGAGTCTATCTGCCAGCAACTTGGAGATAACCTTATAAATAAAGTTGCACAGTGAAATAGGACGGTAGTTCTCCAATGAATCAGCTCCATCATTTTTAGGCACTAAAGAAATAAAAGTGCAATTCATTTCTTTAAGAATATGACCTGAGGAGAAAAAATGTCGACAAGCTTTTATGACATCGTTACCTACAATAGCCCATGCAATTTGATAAAACTCAGCTGGAAATCCGTCTGGACCAGGGCTTTTGTGCTTCGGGGACTTAAAAATAACTTTCACAATTTCATCATCCGTTATTGGGGCATTAAGATGAGAGAGGGCTTCAGAATCAAGTCGTCTTGTAGGCCCAACATGAATACTATTAGGCTGCTGTTCCTGATTGAGTAAGGAATAAAAAAATTGCTTGGTGTAATTTTTAACCTCATCCAAATCCTCAATGAGATTACCATCTATACCTTTGCATTTTTTGATGCGATTAGTAGCCCTTCTGGTAGCAATAGCAGCATAGAAAAACTTCGTATTAGAATCCCCTAGAGTAAGCCAATGCTGTCGTGACTTTTGTTTCAAAAAGCATTCCTCCTGCTTCAAAGCTTGCATAAAGTTATTTCTAGCAGCAGCCTCTTTGTATATAAGATTCGCATCCAGAGGTTGAAGATTTATCTCGCTTTGCACAACCATAAGTTCTTTCTTGCATAACTGAACCCTATCGGTGATATTTCCAAATGTAGTTGAATTCCACTTCTTAAGTGCTGCTTTGCATGCTTTTAGTTTTTGACATAGGATGTAAGGGGGAGAACCAAATACATTAATGTCCCAAGCTGACTTAATAACTTCGAGGAACTTAGGGTGAGAACTCCACATATTAAAAAATCTAAAAGGTTTCTTGACTCTGGGTAGTGCTTTATCTGCATGTATATGCATAATAGAGTGATCCGAAAATAACTTAGCACCATACTCAAGAAGTGAATCTGGGAAAACTGCTAACCATTCCTGATTAATCAAACATCTGTCAAGTCGAGCCATAATTTTTCTTTCAGCAGTTCTTTGATTGTTCCATGAGAACCAATCACCTACAGATTTCATGTCAGTCAATGCAGCAGTATCTATACAATCATTAAAATGTTGAAGCTGACATTCGGAAAGCACTCTACCCCCCACTTTCTCATTTGTGTATCTGACAGTATTAAAGTCACCGAGAACAAACCAAGGTACTGTAGGATAACTATTTGCAATGCTAACCAGATCATGTCATAGAGTATTCCTGTCAGACATATTGTTAGATGCATAAATACCGGTAATATTGAATTGACATCCAGTCTGTTTATCCTCTGCCTTAAGATGAATGAATTGATTAGTAGCAGAAATAAACCAAGCAGTAACAAGGTTAGGATGCCATAAGACCCAAACTCGACCAAAATATTTTTGTTTCCACAAGAATCACCATATCACATGCAGCAGATCGGATTATTCTATTGAGCTCCCGACATTTCTCAGTCTTATTAAGTCCACGAACATTCCAACAGCTTATTTTCATCAATACTAGATAGAAGGGAGAGCATGCGATTTTGGGAGGACACTACCATCCTTTTTCTTATCCTTTGATTTTGCATGGTCCTCTCGCATAATATCTTTACTCTTTAATCCTTTATTTCTATATTTATCCACCTCATCCACAGCTTGCAAATGTTTAAATTTTTACGTACCTTGAGGCAAGGAGTCCTGAATAGCGGGATGTGTCGAAGAGCGATGAGTTTGGTGAGTTGCAATGTCTTGGTTCCCAAGAGGTTGTTGAAATGAAATTTCCTGATTATCTGAAAGAATGGTTCGTGAAGGCGAGAGTGCACGAATCTGCTTGGGAATGGGGGGGAATGGGCTTGCGTTCCCTTGCATGCGTGCGTGAGTGCTCTGCTCTGCTTGGGCTTGCGCTTGCGCTTGCGATCAGCGCTGGGCAGCGGAGGATGATTATTGCTCCCTTGGGCGATTTCTCCTCTACGATCGCTCCGCGGCGAATACAAGCGTGGAAGGCCGGCGGTCGCTCCTGCGATCAGCGATTCCAGGCCGGGAATCGGCGATTTCAGGCGTGGAAGGGCGGCGGCTCTTCTCCCCTAGGCGCGGGACGGACTCTAGGGCGAGAAACGGTGGAAGCTGCACTGCGATTGGGGCTGGGTTCACTGCCGCTCTGCGATCCTGCGGCAACTCCAGCGTGGAAAGGGCGACGGCTGCTTCTACAATCGACGTGGAAGGGGCGACGGCTGCGACCTTATTGTGGGCAGGGTGGTGGCTTCCTCTCCCCTAGGCGGCTGGCGGTCTCTAGGGCGAGCGACGCCATGGATGCGAGCGGCCGGACGCGGCACTCTGCTTCGCATCCTCTGTTCCAGCGGGATGCTCCTTCGCTGGCTTCTTCCTAGCGGCCTGCGCTGGTTGCTTCACAGCACAACGCCCCTCTCCAGCAGTCACAGCGGGAGAGGGTTGCTCCTCAGCCGCTGGTTACTTCACAGTGGGAGGGGGTTGCTCCTCTCCAACAGCCGCTGGTTCCTCCCCAGCAGCTTAGGCCGGTTTCACACCAGGAAGTTCCACTGCTGATTTCTTCTTCTCGACGGGATGCTCCTTCAATGAACCAGGCCCGAGGTCTTTCACGATCTAGATCACGACCTCCAGCTCCTATTTCCCGAGATCCTCGGCCTTGGAGTAGCCTCTTCAAGGCTCCAGTGGGTAGTCTAGATATTCGACTGGACTTTTTTGCTCCAGAAGTAAAGGCTGATCAGAAGATTGCTGTGTATGAGGCTATTGATTCTGACGAACTAATTGAGACATGGTCAATGGCAATTGTGGGCTACGTTGTTGGACTAAGAACATCCTTTTTCCCATTATCCTCATACATCAGAACTCGATGGGGAATATCAACATTTGATCTTCATATGTTGGAGACCAGATTCTTTGTATGCAGGCTTTATTCTGAAGAAGATTTACAACGGGTCCTTGAAGGATTTTGGACTATCCGTGGTCATCCAATGATACTACGACGCTGGGCACCTGATGTGAGATTGGAGTTAGATAGTCTACAGTCTATCCCAATATGGGTTTCTTTCCACGGACTTCCACTACATCTCTGGGGTCGTCGTTTTATTGCAAAGCTTTGCAGCACCCTGGGACAGCCATTGTATATTGATAAGGCAACAGCTTCGCAAACGAGATTGACCTTTGCCAGAGCTTGTGTAATGGTTTCTTCTGATGAGGAACTACCGAATGATGTTTCTTACCGTGATCTTGATGGGAGCACCCGAAAGGTGAAAGTCTCATATTCTTGGAAGCCACAACGATGCAAGGTTTGTCTATCTTTTGGACATGTAAATGGTGCCTGCCAACAGCCTTCACAAAAAATCACACAGGTTTGCCGACCATGCAAAGAGCCACAGAATGGGTCATTACCACTAATCCAAGCACTGATACTCCAGTGCCAACAGTGATGATGGCGGAGAAGATGAATGAACACTCTGACTCGTTGGGGCAGCGACACGAACAAGAGAAAGACAAGTCAGAACTTCCATCTTTTCCTATTATATCAGAGACTTTCACTACAGGAGCTTCCCAAGGTTCTCACTCCCCAATACGACGGTCATAAACATTGCACGAAGTCGCGCGCGAGTCGAGTTTCGATCGGTTTTTCGTGCACCATCTCGGAAATTCAAACTACTGACCATTCATGGTGTATTAGCCCATGGTAAGTCGTATGAACATGGTTTCACAAAAAAATGTGACGGTCATAAACTTTGCGCAGAGTCGAGTTCCGATCGGTTTTTCATGCACCGTCTCGGAAATTCAAAATACTGGTCTTTCCCATCTTATTAGCCCATGAGAAGTCGTCAAAGCTCACTTTCGTAAAAAAATAAGACGGTCAAAAACTTTGCTCGAAGTCGCGCGCTGAGTCGTGTTTCGATCGGTTTTTCGTGCACCGTCTCGAAAATTCAAAATACTGGTCTTTCCCGTCTTATTAGCCCATGGGAAGTCGTACAAGCACGCTTTCGCCAAAAAATACGACGGTCATAAACTTTGCGCGAACTTTGTGCTGAGTCGAGTTTCGATCGATTTTTCAAGCACTTTCTCAGAAATTCAAAATACTAGCCATTCACAATGTATTAGCCCATGGTAAGTCATGTGAGCATGGTTTCACGAAAAAATGCGACGGTCATAAACTTTGCGCAGAGTCGAGTTTCAATCGGTTTTTCGTGCACCGTCTCGGAAATTCAAAATACTTGTCTTTCCCGTCTTATTAGCCCATGGAAAGTCGTACAAGCACGCTTTTGCAAAAAAATACGACGGCCATAAACTTTGTGCGAAGTCACGCGCGAGTCGAGTTTCGATCGGTTTTTCGTGCACCATCTCGGAAATTCAAAATACTGGCCATTCACGATGTATTAGCCCATGGTAAGTTGTATCAGCATGGTTTCAGGAAAAAATGCGACGGTCATAAACTTTGCGCAGAGTCAAGATTCGAACGGTTTTTCGTGCACCGTCTCGAAAATTCAAAATACTGGTCTTTCCCGTCTTATTAGCCCATGGGAAGTTGTACAAGCTTGCTTTCGTAAAAAAATACGACGGTCAAAAACTTTGCTCGAAGTCACGCGCTGAGTCGAGTTTCGATCGGTTTTTCGTGCACCATCAGGGAAATTCAAAATACTGGCCTTCCCAGTCTTATTAGCCCATGGGAAGTCGTACAAGCACGCTTTCGAAAAAAAATTCAACGGTCATAAACATTGCGTGAATTTTGAGCTGAGTCGAGTTTCGATCGGATTTTCATGCACTATCTCGGAAATTCAAAATACTGGCCATTCACAATGTATTAGTCCATGGTAAGTCATGTGAGCATGGTTTCACAAAAAAATGCGACGGACATAATAAACTTTGCGTAGAGTCAAGTTTTTATCGGTTTTTCGTGCACCGTCTCGAAAATTCAAAATACTGGTCTTTCCCGTCTTATTAGCCCATGGGAAGTCGTACATGCTGGCTTTCTCCAAAAAATACGACGGTCATAAACTTTGCGCGAAGTCGCACGCGAGTCAAGTTTCGATCGGTTTTTTGTGCACCGTCTCGGAAATTCAAAATACTGGCCATTCACGATGTATTAGCCCATGGTAAGTCGTTTGAGCATGGTTTCACGAAAAAACGCGACGGTCATAAACTTTGCGCAGAGTCGAGATTCGATCGGTTTTTCGTGCACCGTCTCAAAAATTCAAAATACTGGTCTTTCCCGTCTTATTAGCCTATGGGAAGTCGTACTAGCTCGCTTTTGCAAAAAAATACGACGGTCAAAAACTTTGCTCTAAGTCGCGCGCTGAGTCGAGTTTCGATCGGTTTTTCGTGCACCGTCTCGAAAATTCAAAATACTGGTCTTTCCCGTCTTATTAGCCCATGGGAAGTCGTACAAGCACGCATTCGTAAAAAAATTCAATGGTCATAAACTTTGCTCGAAGTCGCACGCTGAGTCGGGTTTCGATCGGTTTTAAATGCACTGTCTCGGAAATTCAAAATACTGGCCATTCACAATGTATTAGCCCATGTTAAGTCGTATGAGCATGGTTTCACGAAAAATGCGACGATCATAAACTTTCACTGCAGGAGCTTCCCATGGTTCTCACTCCCCATAACAACCTCGCCTTCACGAATCATTCCTTCAGATAATCAGGAAATTTTATTTCGACAACCTCTTGGGAACCAAGACATTGCAACTCACCAAACTCATCGCTCGTCGACACATCCCGCTATTCAGGACTCTTTGCCTCAAGGTACGCAAAAATTTAAACATTTGCAAGCTGTGGATGAGGTGGATAAATATAGGAATAAAGGATTAAAGGGTGAAAAGATATTATGCGAGATGACCATGCAAAATCAAAGGATATGAAAAAGGATAGTAGTGTCCTCCCAAAATCGCATGCTCTTCCTTCTATCTAGTATTGATGAAAAGCCATTCACGATTTATTAGCCCACGGTAACTCGTATGAGCATGGTTTCACGAAAAAATGCGATGGTCATAAACTTCGCGCAGAGTCGAGTTTCGATCGATTTTGACGTTTTCACGAAAAAATGCGACGGTCATAAACATTGCGCGAAGTCGCGCCCAGGGTCGAGTTTCGATCGGTTTTATGTACATCATCTCGGAAATTCAAAATACTAGCCATTCACGATGTATTAGCCCATGGTAAGTCATATGAGCATGGTTTCACGAAAAAACACGACGGTCATAAACTTTGCTCGAAGTCACGTGCTGAGTCGAGTTTCGATCGGTTTTTCATGCACTGTCTCGGAAATTAAAAATACTGGCCATTCACGATGTATTAGCCCATTATATGTCGTATGAGCATGGTTTCACCAAAAAATGCGACGATCATAAACTTTGCGCAGAGTCGAGTTTCGATCGGTTTTTCGTGCACCGTCTCGAAAATTCAAAATACTGGACTTTCCCGTCTTATTAGCCCATGAGAAGTCGTACAAGCACGCTTTCGTAAAAAAATAGGACGGTCATAAACTTTGCACGAAGTCGCGTGCGAGTCGAGTTTCGATCGGTTTTTCGTGAACCATCACGGAAATTCAAAATTAAGGCCATTCACGTTGTATTAGCCCATGGTAAGTCGTATGAGCATGGTTTCAAGAAAAAACGCGACGGTCATAAACTTTGCGCAGAGTCGAGATTCGATCGGTTTTTCGTGCACCATCTCGGAAATTCAAAATACTGGTCTTTCCCGTCTTATTAGCCCATGGGAAGTCGTACAAGCATGCTTTTGCAAAAAAATACGACGGTCAAAAACTTTGCGCGAAGTCACGCACTGTGTCGAGTTCGATCGATTTTTCGTGCACCATCTCGAAAATTCAAAATACTGGCCATTCACGATGTATTAGCCCATGGGAAGTCGTATGAGCATGGTTTCATGAAAATACGTGACAGTAATAAACTTTGCGCTGAGTCGAGTTTTGATCGGTTTTTCGTGCACCATCTCAAAAATTCAAAATACTGGCCATACACGATGTATTAGCCCATTGTATGTCGTATGAGCATGGTTTCATGAAAAAACGCGACGATCATAAACTTTGCGTAGAGTCAAGTTTCGATCGGTTTTTCGTGCACCGTCTCGGAAATTCAAAATACTGGTCTTTCCCATCTTATTAGCCCATGAGAAGTCGTACAAGCACGCTTTCGCAAAAAAATACGACGGTCATAAACTTTGACGAAGTCGCGCGCGAGTCGAGTTTCGATCGGTTTTTCGTGAACCATCACGGAAATTCAAAAGCAAGGCCATTAACATTGTATTAGCCCATGGTAAGTCGTATGAGCATGGTTTCAAGAAAAAACGCGACGGTCATAAACTTTGCGCTGAGTCGAGTTTCGATCGGTTTTTCGTGCACCATCTCGGAAATTCAAAATACTGGCCATTCACAATGTATTAGCCCATAGTAAGTCGTATGAGCATGGTTACACGAAAAAATGCAATGGTCATAAACTTTGCGCAGAGTCGAGTTTCGATCGATTTTTCGTGCACCGTCTTGGAAATTCAAAATACTGGTCTTTCCCGTCTTATTAGCTCATGGGAAGTCGTAGAAGCTCGCTTTCGCAAAAAAATACGTTGGTCATAAACTTTGCGTGAACTTTGCGCAGAATCGAGTTTCGAGCGGTTTTTCGTGCGCCGTCTCAGAAATTCAAAATACTGGCCATTGACGATGTATTAGCCCATGTTAAGTCGTATGAGCAAGGTTTCATGAAAAAATGCGACGGTCATAAAATTTACGCAGAGTCGGGTTTCGATCAGTTTTTCGTGCACCATCTCAGAAATTTAAAATACTGGTCTTTCCCATCTTATTAGCCCATGAGAAGTCGTACATGCATGCTTTCGCAAAAAAATACGACGGTCATAAACTTTACACGAAGTCGCGCGCGAGTCGAGTTTCGATCGGTTTTTCGTGCACCAATTCGGAAATTCACAATACTGGCCATTAACGATGTATTAGCACATGGTAAGTCGTATGAGCTTGGTTTCATGAAAAAATGCGACGGTCATAAACTTTGCGCAGAGTCGAGTTTCGATCGGTTTTTCGTGCAACGTCTCAAAAATTCAAAATACTGGTCTTTCCCGTCTTATTAGCCCATGAGAAGTCGTACAAGCATGCTTTCACAAAAAAATACGACGGTCATAAACTTTACACGAAGTCGCACGCGAGTCGAGTTTCGATCGGTTTTTCGTGCACCATCTCGGAAATTCAAAATACTGGCCATTAACGATGTATTAGCCCATGGTAAGTCGTATGAGCTTGGTTTAACGAAAAAACGTGACGGTCATAAACTTTACGCAGAGTCGAGTTTCGATCGATTTTTCGTGCACCGTCTCGGAAATTCAAAATACTGGTCTTTCAATCTTATTAGCCCATGGGAAGTCGTACAAGCACGTTTTCGCAAAAAAAATACCATTGTCATAAATTTTGCGCGAACTTTGCGCAGAGTCGAGTTTCGATTGGTTTTTCGTGCTCCATCTCGAAAATTCAAAATACTGGCCATTCACGATGTATTAGCCCATGGTAAATCGTATGATAATGGTTTCACGAAAAAACGCGACGATCATAAAATTTACGCAGAGTCGGGTTTCGATCGGTTTTTCGTGCACCGTCTCGGAAATACAAAATACAGGTCTTTCCGGTCTTATTAGCCCATGGGAAGTCGTACAAGCTCACTTTCACAAAAAAATACGATAGTCAAAAACTTTGCGCAAAGTCACGCGCTCAGTTGAGTTTCGATCGGTTTTTCGTGCACCATCTTGGAAATTCAAAATACTGGCCATTCACAATATATTAGCCCATAGTAAGTCGTATGAGCATGGTTACACGAAAAAACGCAATGGTCATAAACTTTGCGCAGAGTCGAGTTTCGATCGATTTTTCGTGCACCGTCTCGAAAATTCAAAAATACTGATCTTTCCCGTCTTATTTGCCCTTGGGAAGTCGTACAAGCACGCTTTGGCAAAAAAAGATGATGGTCATAAACTTTGCTCGAAGTCGCACACTGAGTCGAGTTTCGATCCATTTTTCATGCACTGTCTTGGAAATTCAAAATATTGGCCATTCACAATGTATTAGCCCATGGTAAGTCATGTGAGCATGGTTTCATGAAAAAACGTGACGGTCATAAACTTTTCGCAGAGTCGAGTTTCGATCGGTTTTTCGTGCACCGTCTCGGAAATTCAAAATACTGGTCTTTCTCGTCTTATTAGCCCATGGGTAGTCGTACAAGCATGCTTTCGCAAAAAAATACGACGGTCATAAACTTTATGCGAAGTCGCGCGCGTGTCGAGGTTCGATCGGTTTTTCATGCACCATCTCAAAAATTTAAAATACAGGCCATTCACGATGTATTAGCCCAGGGTAAGTCGTACGAGCAAGGTTTCACGAAAAAACGCGACGTCATAAACTTTACGCAGATTCGAGTTTCGATCAGTTTTTCGTGCACCATGTCGGAAATTCAAAATACTGGTCATTCCATCTTATTAGCCCATGGGAAGTCGTACAAGCTCGCTTTCGCAAAAAAATACGACGGTCAAAAACTTTGTGCGAAGTCACGCGCTGAGTCGAGTTTCGATCGGTTTTTCGTGCACCATCTCGGAAATTAAAAATACTGGCAAATCCCAACGTATTAGCCCATGGTAAGTCATACGAGCACGGTTTCACGAAAAAATGCGACGGTCATAAACATTACGCGAAGTAGCGCCCAGAGTCATACAAGCAGCTTAGGCCGGTTTCACACCAGGATGTTCCACCGCTGATTTCTTCTTCTCAACGGGATGCTCCTTCAATGAACCAGGCCCGAGGTCGTTCACGATCTAGATCACGACCTCCAGCTCCGATTTCCCGAGATCCTCGGCCTTGGAGTAGCCTCTTCAAGGCTCCATGGGTAGTCCGGATCTTCGACTGGACTTTTTTGCTCCAAAAGTACAGGCTGATCAGAAGATTGTTGTGTATGAGGCTATTGATTCTGACGAACTAATTGAGACATGGTCCATGGCAATTGTGGGCTACGTTGTTGGACTAAGAACATCCTTTTGCCCATTATCCTCATACACCACAACTCGATGGGGAATATCAACATTTGATCTTCATATGTTGGAGACCGGATTCTTTGTATGCAGGCTTTATTTTGAAGAAGATTTACAACGGGTCCTTGAAGGATTTTGAACTATCCGTGGTCATCCAATGATACTACGACGTTGGGCACCTGATGTGAGATTGGAGTTAGACAGTCTACAGTCTATCCCAATATGGGTTTCTTTCCACGGACTTCCACTACATCTCTGGGGTCGTCGTTTTATTGCAAAGCTTTGCAGCACCCTGGGACAGCCATTGTATATTGATAAGGCAACAGCTTCGCAAACGAGATTGACCTTTGCCAGAGCTTGTGTAATGGTTTCTTCTGATGAGGAACTACCGAATGATGTTTCTTACCGTGATCTTGATGGGAGCACCCGAAAGATGAAAGTCTCATATTCTTGGAAGCCACAACGATGCAAGGTTTGTCTATCTTTTGGACATGTAAATGGTGCCTGCCAACAGCCTTCACAAAAAATCACACAGGTCTACCGACCACGCCAAGAGCCACAGAATGGGGTCACTACCACTAATCCAAGCGCTGATACTCCAGTGCCAACAGTGATGATGGCGGAGAAGATGAATGAACACTCTGACTCATTGGGGCAGCGACACGAACAAGAGAAAGACAAGTCAGAACTTCCATCTTTTCCTATTATATTAGAGACTTTCACTGCAGGAGCTTCCCAAGGTTCTCACTCCCCAATAACAACCTCGCCTTCACGAATCATTCCTTCAGATAATCAGGAAATTTCATTTCAGCAACCTCTTGGGAACCAAGACATTGCAACTCACCAAACTCATCGCTCTTCGACACATCCCGCTATTCAGGACTCCTTGCCTCGAGGTACGCAAAAATTTAAACATTTGCAAACTTTGGATGAGGTGGATAAATATAGGAATAAAGGATTAAAGGGCAAAGATATTATACGAGAGGACCATGCAAAATCAAAGGATAAGAAAAAGGATGGTAGTGTCCTCCCAAAATCGCATGCTCTTCCTTCTATCTAGTATTGATGAAAATAAGCTGTTGGAATGTTCGTGGACTTAATAAGACTGAGAAATGTCGGGAGCTCAATAGAATAATCCAATCTGCTGCATGTGACATAGTGATTCTTGTGGAAACAAAAATTAAAACTCATCGTGTTCGAGTTCAGAAGAATTTAATATGGCCTGAGGTAGAACTTTTTACTAATGATTCTCAGGATACTTATGGTCGAGTTTGGGTCTTATGGCATCCTAACCTTGTTACTGCTTAGTTTATTTATGCTACTAATCAATTCATTCATCTTAAGGCAGAGGATAAACAGACTGGATGTCAATTCAATATTACCGGTATTTATGCATCTAACAGTATGTCTGACAGGAATGCTCTATGGCGTGATCTGGTTAGCATTGCAAATAGTTATCCTACAGTACCTTGGGTTGTTCTCGGTGACTTTAATACTGTCAGATACACAAATGAGAAAGTGGGGGGTAGAGTGCTTTCCGAATGTCAGCTTCAACATTTTAATGATTGTATAGATACTACTACATTGACTGACATGAAATCTGTAGGTGATTGGTTCTCATGGAACAATCAAAGTACTGCTGAAAGAAAAATTATGGCTCGACTTGACAGATGTTTGATTAATCAGGAATGATTAGCAGTTTTTCCAGATTCACTTCTTGAGTACGGTGCTAAGTTATTTTCGGATCACTCCATTATGCAATATACATGCAGATAAAGCACTACCCAAAGTCAAGAAACCTTTTAGATTTTTTAATATGTGGAGTTCTCACCCTAAGTTCCTCGAAGTTATTAAGTCAGCTTGGGACATTAATGTATTTGGTTCTCCCCCTTACATCCTATGTCAAAAACTTAAAGCATGCAAAGCAGCACTTAAGAAGTGGAATTCAACTACATTTGGAAATATCACCGACAGGGTTCAGTTATGCAAGAAAGAACTTATGGCTGTGCAAAGTGAGCTAAATCTTCAACATCTAGATGCGAATCTTATATACAAAGAAGCTGCTGCTAGAAATAACTTTATGCAAGCTTTGAAGCAGGAGGAATGCTTTTTGAAACAGAAGTCACGACAGCATTGGCTTACTCTAGGGGATTCTAATACGAAGTTTTTCTATGCTGCTATTGCTACCAGAAGGGCTACTAATCGTATCAAAAAATGCAAAGGCATAGATGGTAATCTCATTGAGGATCTGGATGAGGTTAAAAATTACACCAAGCAATTTTTTTATTCCTTACTCAATCAGGAACAGCAGCCTAATAGTATTCATGTTGGGCCTACAAGACGACTTGATTCTGAAGCCCTCTCTCATCTTAATGCCCCAATAACGGATGATGAAATTGTGAAAGTTGTTTTTAAGTCCCCGAAGCACAAAAGCCCTGGTCCAGATGGATTTCCAGCTGAGTTTTATCAAATTGCATGGGCTATTGTAGGCAACGATGTCATAAAAGCTTGTCGATATTTTTTCTCCTCAGGTCATATTCTTAAAGAAATGAATTGCACTTTTATTTATTTAGTACCTAAAAATGATGGAGCCGATTCATTGGAGAACTACCGTCCTATTTCACTGTGCAACTTTATTTATAAGGTTATCTCCAAGTTGCTGGCAGATAGACTCCAAAAGGTCATGAATAAGGTCATTAGTCCTAATCAGGCTGCTTTTTTTAAAGGGAGGAGTATCCATCATAATGTCCTGCTTGCTAATGATTTGGTTAAGTATCTACATTCAAAAACAAGAGGGAAAAAGATCTGTTTTAAAGCTGATTTACGAAAGGCCTTTGACTCAGTCAATAAGCATTTTATTTACATGATGCTCCATAATATTGGCTTCCCTCGGCAATGGGTTAAATGGATTGAATGTTGCTTGGAAACTCCAAAATTTTCGATTCTCTTTAATGGTTCACCTATTGGCTTCTTCGGGAGTAAGAATGACATTCGGCAAGGCGATCCACTATCTCCTTATCTTTTTACCATTGCAATGGAAGGGCTCAGTGGTATGTTAGAAGAGGCCGTTTCCAATGGCAAAATTAAGGTACCACATTATGGTTCTATTTATATATCTCACATAACATTTGTTGATGACCTTATTATCTTCCTTCGAGATGATCCAGTTTCTGTGAGTATTCTGGCAGATATTTTTAATGAATTTGGTAATTTGGTAAAGTTTCTGGTCTGAAGCTAAACCATGCAAAGAGCAAAGTATATGTGGGTGCTTGCATTGACAATGAGGATCATATTGCTCAAACATTGGGAGTAGCTGAAGGAAATTTACTGGTTCCTTACTTGGGTCTCCCACTTATATCCACTGGAATCAACAAAGTCTCCTGTCAGCCTATCCTACAAAAAATTAAGAACAGAATTTCCTCTTGGAAAAATAGGCTTCTTTCTAAAGCTGGACGACTTGAACTTATTCGATCTGTGTTGATCTCTTATTCTATTTATTGGTCTCATGCATTCCTTCTACCTGTCGGGCTTCTCCATGATATTGATAAATTACTTATGAACTTCTTTTGGAATGGCACAGATGGTAAGGCAATGCAGATGGTGAATTGGGACAACATTTGTAAACCGAAGGATGAAGGGGGACAAAATCTTCGACATATTAGAGATTGGAATAAAGCTTGTATGGTAAAGTAATTTTGGGATATTTTATAAAATAAGTCTTCCTTATGGTCACAATGGGTTTTTGCTAGGTACCTAACAAAGGAATCAATCTGGGAAGCATCTGCAGAAACATCTCATTCTGCTGCTTGGAAAGGAAATCTGAAGGCAAGGCGATGGCTACGTAACAATATTTCTTATGTGATTTCTTCTGGAACCAATATTAATTTTTGGTATGATCCTTGGGTGAATGGGAAAAGTATACTTTAGATATTTGGTGATAGAGTACATGGTGTCTTCCCAACCCTACCTCCCCTGACATGTTATTACTTTGGCCGACTATTAGGGCTATTCCAATCAAGAACAACTCTTCAGATATGCTTATTTGGCTTCATGATAAAGGATAATTTAGTGCTACATCTGCATGGAACCAAATTAGACGACGAAACAACAAGTGGATCCCCAGTAGTTGGACATGGGATAGTCCATGCTCACAGTGACATTCCTTATGTACATGGCAGGCCATAGACTAAAGCCTGAAGTCTCTTAGTGTAGTCGAGAAGATTGCACCCCACCTAAAGAAGGTGAAATGGGCATGCTTCATCAAACTCATATCCAAGAGTAGCACAAGGAAGTTAATAAATAATAAAATGCAATAGCTAGACTGTTCTGGACTACTTGTGGATACATCACAAAATATAAGCTTTGCCCCATATAATACATTACAATCTTCATCATTATTCGAGTGATTCTTGATGAATGGAAAAATTGAATCTAGTGAAAATCTCTTTCTCTCTTCTTCTTAGGTGCTCTGTATTCAATTCTTGCTCCATACATGATCGTGAGTCCTGAAGAATCTCTATCAGAATTTGAGCTTTGTTCATGTTGTGACACTCAAAAATTCTGCCACACCTCTCCTTCCAAATCCACCAAATAGCACATCTGAATATAATTCTTGCTAGTTGTGTAAGAGGCCCCTTTCTTGAGAAGCTTTGCATAAGCATTTCTAATTCATGATGCAAGTTTGGCCGTGGTAGCCTTTGAAAATCAAATCGCTTCAAGATCTCCTTCCATATCCAAGATGAATAATCACAAGCAAAGTAGAGATGGTCAACACTTTCTTCATTTTGCATACACAAAGAGCACCGATTTACAATATAAATACCTCTTCGCTGCATATTGTCCATCGTAGGAAGTTTGCCGAGAAGGGTCTGCCATGTACATAAGGAATGTCGCTGTGCGCAAAGTTTTTGACAATCGTATTTTTTTGCGAAAGCGAGTATGTAAAACTTCCCATGGGCTAATAAGAAGGGAAAGACCTGTATTTTGAATTTCCGAGACGGTGCACGAAAAACCGATCGAAACTCGACTCTGCGCAAAGTTTATGACCGTCGCATTTTTTCGTGAAACCATGCTCATACGACTTACCATGGGCTAATACATCGTGAATGGCCAGTATTTTGAATTTTTGAGATGGTGGACGAAAAACCGATCGAAACTCGACTCGCGCGCGACTTCGCGCAAAGTTTATGAACGTCATATTTTTTTTCGAAAGCGTGCTTGTACGACTTCCCATGGGCTAATAAGATGGGAAAGACCAGTATTTTAAATTTCCTAGACGGTGCACGTAAAATTGATCGAAACTAGACTCTGCGCAAAGTTTATGACCGTCGTGTTTTCTCGTGAAACCCTGCTCATACGACTTACCTTGGGCTAATACATCATGAATGGCCAGTATTTTGAATTTCCGAGACGGTGCACGTAAAACCTATCGAAACTCGACTCTGGCGCGACGTTGCATAATATGTTTATGACAGTCGCATTTTTTCACGAAAGCGTGCTTGTACCACTTCCCATGGGATAATACGTCGGGAATTGCTAGTATTTTGAATTTTCGAGACGGTGCACGAAAAACCGAACGAAACTCGACTCTGCGCAAAGTTTATGACGGTCGCATTTTTTCAAGAAACCATGCTCTTACGACTTACCATGGGCTAATATATCGTGAATGCCCAGTATTTTGAATTTTCGAGACGGTGCCCGAAAAACCGATCGAAACTCGACTCGCTCGCGACTTCGCGCAAACTTTATGACCGTCGTATTTTTTTGCGAAAGCGTGCTTGTACGACTTTCCATGGGCTAATAAGATGGGAAAGACCAGTATTTTGAATTTTCGAGACGGTGCACGAAAAACCGATCGAAACTCGACTCTGCGCAAAGTTTATGACCGTCGCGTTTGTTTGTGAAACCATGCTCATACGGCTTACCAAGGGCTAATACATCGTGAATGGCCAGTATTTTGAATTTTTGAGATGGTGCACGTAAAACCAATCGAAACTCGACTCTGGGCGCTACTTCACGTAATGTTTATGACCGTCGAATTTTTTCGTGAAACTGTGCTCGTATGACTTACCATGGGCTAATACGTTGGGATTGGCCCGTATTTTTAATTTCCGAGATGGTGCACGAAAAACTGATCGAAACTCGACTCAGTGCGCGACTTCGCACAAAGTTTTTGACCAGTATTTTTTTACGAAAGCGAGCTTGTACGACTTCCCATGGGCTAATAAGACGGGAATGACCAGTATTTTGAATTTCCGAGACGGTGCATGAAAAACTGATCGAAACTCGAATCTGCGCATAGTTTATGACGTCACGTTTTTTCGTGAAACCTTGCTCGTACGACTTACCCTGGCCTAATACATCGTGAATGGCCAGTATTTTGAATTTCCGAGACGGTGCACGAAAAACTGATCGAAACTCGACACGCGCGCGACTTCGCGTAAAGTTTATCACCGTCGAATTTTTTTACGAAAGCGTGCTTGTACGACTTCCCATGGGCTAATAAGACGGGAAAGGCTAGTATTTTGAATTTTCGAGACAGTGCACGAAAAACCGATCGAAACTCGACTCTGCGCAAAGTTTATGACCATCGTATTTTTTCGTGAAACCATGCTCATATGACTTACCATGGGCTAATACTTCGAGTATGGCTAGTATTTTGAATTTCCGAGACAGTGCACGACGTCACGTTTATGACGTCACGTTTATGACGTCATAAACGTACGACTTACCCTGGGCTAATAAGACGGGAATGACCAGTATTTTGAATTTCCGAGACGGTGCATGAAAAACTGATCGAAACTCGAATCTGCGCATAGTTTATGACGTCACGTTTTTTCGTGAAACCTTGCTCGTACGACTTACCCTGGCCTAATACATCGTGAATGGCCAGTATTTTGAATTTCCGAGACGGTGCACGAAAAACTGATCAAAACTTAACTCGTGCGCGACTTCGCGCAAAGTTTATGACCGTCGTATTTTTTTGCGAAAGCGTGCTTGTACGACTTCCCATGGGCTAATAAGACGGGAAAGGCCAGTATTTTGAATTTCCGAGACGGTGCACGAAAAATCGATCGAAACTCGACTCTGCGCAAAGTTTATGACCATTGCGTTTTTTCGTGTAACCATGCTCATACGACTTACTATGGGCTAATACATTGTGAATGGCCAGTATTTTGAATTTTCGAGATGGTGCACGAAAAACCGATCGAAACTCGACTCAGCGCGCGACAACGCGCAAAGTTTTTGACCGTCGTATTTTTTTGCGAAAGCGAGCTTGTACGACTTCCCATAAGACGGGAAAGACCAGTATTTTGAATTTCCGAGATGGTGCAAGAAAAACCGATCGAATCTCGACTCTGCGCAAATTTTACGACTTACCATGGGCTAATACATCGTGAATGACCAGTATTTTGAATTTTCGAGATAGTGCACGTAAAACCAATCGAAAATCGACTCTGGGCGTGACTTCGCGTAATGTTTATGACCGTCGCATTTTTTCGTGAAACGTGCTCGTATGACTTACCAAGGGCTAACACGTTGGGATTGGCCAGTATTTTAAATTAACGAGATGGTGCACGAAAAGCCGATCGAAACTCGACTGAGCGCGCGACTTTGCGCAAAGTTTTTGACTGTCATATCTTTTTGCGATAGTGAGCTTGTTTGACTTCCCATGGGCTAATAAGACGGGAAGGACCTGTATTTTGTATTTCCGAGACGGTGCACAAAAAACCGATCAAATCTCAACTCTGCGCAAAGTTTATGACCGTCACGTTTTTTCGTTATACTATGCTCATACGACTTACCATGGGATAATACATCGTGAATGGCTAGTATTTTTAATTTCCGATACGGTGCACGAAAAACTGATCGAAACTCGACTCGCGCGCTACTTCGCGCAAAGTTTATGACCGTCTTATTTTTTTGCGAAAGCAAGCTTGTACGACTTCTCATGGGCTAATAAGACGGGAAAGACCAGTATTTTGAATTTCCGAAATGGTGCACGAAAAACCGATCGAAACTCGACTCTGCGCAAAGTTTATTACCGTTGTGTTTTTCGTTTAACCATGCTCACATGACTTACCAAGGGCTAATACATCGTGAATGGCCATTATTTTGAATTTTTGAGACAGTGCATGAAAAACTGATCGAAACTCGACTCAGCGCGTGACTTCGAGCAAAGTTTATGACCGTCACGTTTTTTCGTGAAACCATGGTCCTATGACTGACCATGGCTAATACATCGTGAATGGCCAGTATTTTGAATTTCCGAGACGGTGTACGTAAAACAGATCGAAACTTGAACCTGGGCGCAACTTCGCGTATTGTTTATGACCGTCGTATTTTTTCGCGAAAGCGTGCTTGTACGACTTCCCATGGGCTAATAAGACAGGAAAAACCGATCGAAACTCGACTCTACGCAAAGTTTATGACCGTCACATTTTTTCGTGAAATCATGCTCATACGACTTACCATGGCTAATACATCGTGAATGGCCAGTATTTTGAATTTTGGACACGGTGCACGAAAAATCGATCGAAACTCGACTCAGTGTAAAGTTTATGACCGTTCGGTTTTTTCGTGAAACCATGCTCATACGACTTACCATGGGCGAATACATCGTGAATGGCCAGTATTTTGAATTTCCTAGATGGTGCACATAAAACCAATCGAAACTCGACTCTGGGCGCGACTTCGCATAATGTTTATGACCGTCGTATTTTTTCATGAAACCGTGCTCGTATGATCGAAACTCAAATCTGCGCAAAGTTTATGACCGTCGTGTTTTTTCTTGAAACCAAGCTCATACGACTTACCATGGGCTAATACATCGTTAATGGCCTGTATTTTGAATTTCCGAGACGGTGCACGAAAAACCGATCGAAACTTGACTCTGCGCAAAGTTCGCGCAAAGTTTATGACCGTCGTATTTTTTTGCGAAAGCGTGCTTGTACGAATTCCCATGGGCAAATAAGACGGGAAAGCCCAGTATTTTGAATTTCCGAGATGGTGCACGAAAAATCGATCGAAACTCGACTCAGTGCGTGACTTCGCGCAAAGTTTTTGACCGTCGTATTTTTTGGTGAAAGCGAGCTTGTACGACTTCCCATGGGCGAATAAGACGGGTATGACCAGTATTTTGAATTTCCGCGACGGTGCATGAAAAACCGATCGAATCTCGACCCTGCGCAAAGTTTATGATCGTCGAGTTTTTTCGTGAAACCATGCTGATATGACTTACCATGGGCTAATACATCGTGAATGGCCAGTATTTTGAATTTTCGAGATGGTGCACGAAAAACCGATCGAAACTCATAACCAAAGTTTATGACCGTCGCGTTTTTTCGTGAAACCATGCACATACGACTTACCATGGGCTAATACATCGTGAATGGCCAGTATTTTGAATTTTCGAGACGGTGCACGAAAAATCGATCGAAACTCGACTCAGCACAAAGTTTATGACCGTCACGTTTTTACGTGAAACCATGCTCATACGACTAACCTTGGGCTAATACATCATGAATGGCCAGAATTTTTTAATTTCAGAGATGGTCCACGTAAAACGAATCGAAACTCGACTCTGGGCGTGACTTCGCGTAATGTTTATGACCGTCGCATTTTTTCGTGAAACGGTGCTCGTATGACATACCATTGGCTAATACGTTGGGATTGGCCAGTATTTTGAATTTCTGAGATGGTGCACGAAAAATCGATAGAAACTCGACTCAGCGCGCGACTTCGCGCAAAGTTTTTGACCGTCGTATTTTTTTGCGAAAGCGAGCTTGTACGACTTCTCTTGGGCTAATAAGACGGGAAAGACCAGTATTTTGAATTTCTGAGACGGTGCACGAAAAACTGATCGAAACTTGACTCAGCGCAAAGTTTATGACCGTCGCGTTTTTTCGGTAAACCAAGCTCATAAGACTTACCATGGGCTAATACATCGTTAATGGCCAGTATTTTGAATTTCCTAGATGGTGCATGAAAAACCGATCGAAACTCGACTCCCGCGTGACTTCGTGCAAAGTATATGACCGTCGTATTTTTTTTGCGAAAGCATGCTTGTACGACTTCTCATGGGCTAATAAGACGGGAAAGACCAATATTTTGAATTTCCGAGACAGTGCACGAAAAATCGATCGAAATCGACTCTACGCAATGTTTATGACCGTCGCATTTTTTCGTGAAACCATGCTCATACGACTTACCATGGGCTAATACATCGTGAATGGCCAGTATTTTGAATTTCGGAGACGGTGCACGAAAAACCGATCGAAACTCGACTCGCGCGCGACTTCGCGCAATGTTTTTGACCGTCGTATTTTTTTATGAAAGCGTGCTTGTACGACCTCCCATGGGCTAATAAGACGGGAAAGTCCAGTATTTTGAATTTCCGAGACGGCACATGAAAAATCGATCGAAACTCGATGGTGCGCAAAGTTTACGACCATCACGTTTTTTCGTGAAACCATGCTCGCATGACTTACCATGGGCTAATACATTGTGAAAGGTCGGTATTTTGAATTTTTGAGACAGTGCATGAAAAACCGATCGAAACTCGACTCGGCGCAAAGTTCGTGCTAAGTTTATGACCGTCGTATTTTTTTTGCAAAAGCGTGCTTGTATGACTTCCCATAGGCTAATAAGACGGGAAAGACCAGTATTTTGAATTTCCGAGATGGTGCACGAAAAACAGATCGAAACTCGACTCAGAGCGCGACTTCGAGCAATGTGTTTTACCATCGTATTTTTGTGCGAAAGCGAGCTTGTACGGCTTCCCATGGGTTAATAAGATGGGAAAGATCAGTATTTTAAATTTCCGAGACGGTGCACGAAAAACCGATCGAATCTCGACTCTGCGCAAAGTTTATGACCATCGCGTTTTTTCGTGAAACCATGCTCATACGACTTACCATGGGCTAATACATCGTGAATGGCCAGTATTTTGAATTTCTGAGACGGTGAATGAAAAATCGATCGAAACTCGACTCTGCGCAAAGTTCGCGCAAAGTATATGACCGTCGTATTTTTTTGCGAAAGCGTGCTTGTACGACTTCACCTGGGCAAATAAGACGGCAAAGACCAGTATTTTGAATTTCTGGGACGGTGCACGAAAAACCGCTCGAAACTCGACTCTGCGCAATGTTTATGACCGTCGCGTTTTTTCGTGAAACCTTGCTCATACGACTTACAATAGGCTAATCATCGTGAATGGCCAGTATTTTGAATTTCCGAGACGGTGCACGAAAAACCGATCGAAACTCGACTCTGCTGTGCAAAGTTCGCACAAAGTTTATGACCGTCATATTTTTTTGCGAAAGCGTGCTTGTACGACTTCACATGGGCAAATAAGATGGCAAAGACCAGTATTTTGAATTCTCGAGACGGCGCACGAAAAATCGATCGAATCTTGACTCTGCGTAAAGTTTTTGACCGTCGCGTTTTTTCGTGAAACCATGCTCATACGACTTACCATGGGCTAATACATCGTGAATGGCTAGTATTTTGAATTTCCGAGACGGTGCACGAAAAACCGATCGAAACTCGACTCTGCGCAAAGTTTATGACCGTCGCGTTTTTTCATGAAACCATGCTCATACGACTTACCATGGGCTATACATCGTTCATGGCCAGTATTTTGATTTTCCGAGACGGTGCACGAAAAATCGATCGAAACTCAACTCTGCACAAAGTTCGCACAAAGTTTATGACCATCGTATTTTTTTACGAAAGCGTGCTTGTACGACCTCCCATGGGCAAATAAGACGGGAAAGACCAGTATGTTGAATTTCTGATACGGTGCACGAAAAATCGATCGAAACTCGACTATGAGCAAAGTATATGACTGTCACGTTTTGTCGTGAAACCATGCTCATACGACTTACCATGGCAAATACATCGTGAATGGCCAGTAATTTGAATTTTCGAGACGGTGCAGGAAAAATCGATCGAAATTTGACACTACGCAAAGTTTATGACCGTCGCATTTTTTCGTGAAACCATGCTCATACGACTTACCATGGGCTAATACATCATGTTTGGCAAGTATTTTGAATTTCCGAGACGGTGCATGAAAAACCGACCGAAACTCGACTCGCACGCGACTTCGCGTAAAGTTTATGACAGTCGTATTATTTTGCGAAAGCGTGCTTATACGACTTCCCATGGGCTAATTAGACGGGAAAGACCAGTATTTTGAATTTCCGAGACGGTGCATGAAAAACCGATCAAAACTCGACCCTGCGTAATGTTTATGAACGTCGCGTTTTTTCGTGAATCCATGCTCACATGACTTACCATGGGCAAATACATTGTGAATGGCTAGTATTTTGAATTTTTGAGGCAGTGCATGAAAAACCGATTGAAACTCGACTCAGCGTAAAGCTCGCGCAAATTTATGACCGTCGTATTTTTTTGTGAAAGCGTGCTTGTATGACTTCCCATGGGCTAATAAGACGGGAAAGACAAGTATTTGTAATTTTCGAGACGGTGCACGAAAAACCGATCGAAACTCGACTCAGCGCGCGACTTAGAGCCAAGTTTTTGATCGTCGTATTTTTTTTCAAAAGCGAGCTTGTACGACTTCCCATGGGCTAATAAGATGGGAAAGACCAGTGTTTTGAATTTCCGAGTCGGTGCACGAAAAACCGAACGAAACTCGACTCTGGGCAAAGTTTATGATCGTCACGTTTTTTCATGAAACCAAGCTCATACGACTTACCATAGGCTAATACATCATTAATGGCCAGTATTTTGAATTTCCGAGACGGTGCACGAAAACCGATCGAAACTCGACTCTGCACAAAGTTCGCGCAAAGTTTATGACCATCGTATTTTTTTACGAAAGCGTGCTTGTACGACCTCCCATGGGCTAATAAGACGGGAAAGACCAGTATTTTGAATTTCTGATACGGTGCACGAAAAAACGATCGAAACTCGACAATGAGCAAAGTTTATGACCGTCACGTTTTTTCGTGAAACCATGCTCATACGACTTACCATGACTAATACATCGTGAATGGCCAGAATTTTGAATTTCCGAGACGGTGCACGAAAAACCGATCGAAACTCGACTCGCGCGCGACTTCGTGCGAAGTTTATGACTATCGTATTTTTTTGCGAAAGCATGCTTGTACGACTTCTCATGGGCTAATAAGACGGGAAAGACCAGTATTTTGAATTTCTGAGATGGTGCACAAAAAACCGATTGAAACTCGACTCTGCGCAAAGTTTATGAGCGTCGCATTTTTTTGTGAAACCATGCTAATACGACTTACCATGGGGTAATACATCGTGAATGGCCAGTATTTTGAATTTCTGAGATGGTGCACGAAAAATCGATTGAAACTCGACTCTGCGCAAAATTCACGAAAGTTTATGACCGTCGTATTTTTTTGCGAAAGCGTGCTTGTACGACTTCCCATGGGCTAATAAGACGGGAAAGACCAGTATTTTGAATTTTTGAGTCGGTGCACGAAAAATCGAACGAAACTCGACTCTGCGCAAAGTTTTGACCGTCACGTTTTTTCCTGAAACCAAGCTCATACGACTTACCATGGGCTAATACATCGTTAATGGCCAGTATTTTGAATTTCCGAGACGGTGCACGAAAAACCGATCGAAACTCGACTCTGCATAAAGTTCGTGCAAAGTTTATGACCGTCATATTTTTTTGTGAAATCGTGCTTGTACGACTTCCCATGGGCTAATAAGACGAGAAAGTCCAGTATTTTGAATTTTTGAGTCGGTGCACGAAAAACCGAACGAAAGTCGACTCTGCGCAAAGTTTATATCCGTCACGTTTTTTCATGAAACCAAGCTCATACGACTTACCATGGGCTAATACATCGTTAATGGCCAGTATTTTGAATTTCCGAGATGGTGCACGAAAAACCGATCGAAACTCGACTCGCGCGTGACTTCCTGCAAAGTTTATGACCGTCGTATTTTTTTGCGAAAGCATGCTTGTACGACTTCTCTTGGGCTAATAAGACGGGAAAGACCAGTATTTTGAATTTCTGAAATGGTGCACGAAAAACCGATCGAAACTCAACTCTGAGCAAATTTTATGACCGTCGCATTTTTTCGTGAAACCATGCTCATACGTCTTACCATGGGCAGTATTTTGAATTTTCGAGATGGTGCAAGAAAAACCGATCGAAACTCGACTCAGCGCAAAGTTCACGCAAAGTTTATGACCGTCGTATTTTTTTGCGACAACGTGCTTGTACGACTTCCCATGGGCTAATAAGACAGGAAAGACGAGTATTTTTAATTTTCGAGACGGTGCACGAAAAACCGATCGACACTCAGACTCAGCGCGCGACTTCGACTAAAGTTTTTGACCGTCATATTTTTTGCGAAAGCGAGCTTGTACGACTTCCCATGGGCTAATAAGACGGGAAAGACTAGTATTTTGAATTTCCGAGTCGGTGCACGAAAAACCGATCGAATCCCGTCTCTGCTCAAAGTTTATGACCATCGCGTTTTTTTGTGAAACCATGCTCATACGACATACCTTGGGCTAATACATCGTGAATGGTCAGTATTTTGAATTTCCGAGACGGTGCACGAAAAACCGATCGAAACTCGACTCTGCGCAAAGTTCGCGCAAAGTTTATGACCGTCGTATTTTTTTCGAAAGCATGCTTGTACGACTTCCCATGGGCTAAAAAGATGGGAAAGTCCAGTATTTTGAATTTTTGAGACGGTGCACGAAAAATCGATCGAAAATCGACTCTGCGCAAAGTTTATGACCGTCGCGTTTTTTTGTGAAACCATGCGCATACCATGGGCTAATACATCGTAATGTTTATGACCGTCGCATTTTTTCGTTAAACCATAATCATTCGACTTACCATGGGCTAATACATCGTGAATGGCCAGTGTTTGGAATTTTCGAGACGGTGCACGTAAAACCAATTGAAACTAGACTCTGGGTGCGACTTCGCGGAATATTTATAACCGTCGCATTTTTTCGTCAAAGCGTGCTTGTATGACTTCCTATGAAGTAATACGTCGAGAATTGCTAGTATTTTGAATTTTCAAGACGGTGCACGAAAAATCGATCGAAATTCGACTCTGCGCAAAGTTTATGACTGTCACTTTTTTTCGTGAAACCATGGTCATATGACTTACCATGGGTTAATACATCGTGAATGGCCAGTATTTTGAATTTCTGAGATGGTGTACGTAAAACCGATTGAAACTCGACCCTGGGAGCGACTTCACGTAATGTTTATGACCATCGCATTTTTTCGCGAAAACGTGCTTGTACGACTTCCCATTGGCTAATAAGACGGGAAAGACCAGTATTTTGAATTTCCGAGACGGTGCACGAAAAACCGATCGAAACTTGACTCTGCGCAAAGTTTATGACCGTCGCGTTTTTTCGTGAAACCATGCTTATACGACTTACCATGGGCTAATACTTCGTGAATGGCCAGTATTTTGAATTTTCGAGACGGTGCACGAAAAACCGATCGAAACTCGACTCAGCGCAAAGTTTATGACCGTCGCGTTTTTTCGTGAAACCATGCTCATACGACTTACCATGGGCTAATACATCGTGAGTGGCCAGTATTTTGAATTTTCGAGATAGTGCACGTAAAACCAATCAAAACTCTACTCTTAGTGTGACTTCGCGTAATGTTTATGACCGTCGCATTTTTTCGTGAAACCGTGCTCGTATGACTTACCATGGGCTAATACATTGGGATTGGCCAGTATTTTCAATTTCTGAGATGGTGCACGAAAAATCGATCGAAACTCGACTCAGCGTGCGACTTCGCGTAATGTTTTTGACGGTCGATTTTTTTGCGAAAGCGAGCTTGTACGACTTCCCATGGGCTAATAAGACGGGAAAGACCAGTATTTTAAATTTCCGTGACGGTGCACAAAAAACTGATCGAAACTCGACTCTGCGCAAAGTTTATGACCATCGCGTTTTTGCGTGAATCCAAGCTCATATGACTTACCATGGGCTAATACATCGTTAATGGCCAGTATTTTGAATTTCCGAGATGGTGCACGAAAAACCCATCGAAACTCGACTCGCGCGTGACTTCGTGCAAAGTTTAGGATCGTCGTATTTTTTTGCGAAAGCATGCTTGTACGAATTCTCATGGGCTAATAAGACGGGAAAGACCAGTATTTTCAATATCCGAGACGGTGCACGAAAAACCGATAGAAACTTGACTCTGCGCAAAGTTTTTGACCGTCGCGTTTTGTCGTGAAACCATGCTCATACGACTTACCATGGGCTAATACATCGCGAATGACCAGTATTTTGAATGTCCGAGACGGTGCACGAAAAACCGGTCGAAACTCGACTCGCGCGCGACTTCGCGCAAAGTTTATGACCGTCGTATTTTTTTGCGATAGCGTGCTTGTACGACTTCTCATGGGCTAATAAGACGGGAAAGACCAGTATTTTGAATTTTCGAGATGGTACACGAAAAACCGATCGAATCTCGGCTCTGCGTAAATTTTATGACCGTCGCGTTATTTCGTGAAACCATGCTCATATGACTTACCATGGGCTAATACTTCGTGAATGGCCAGTGTTTTGAATTTCTGAGACAGTGCACGAAAAACCGATCGAAACTCGACTCTGCGCAAAGTTCGTGCAAAGTTTATGACCGTCGTATTTTTTTGCGATAGCGTGCTTGTACGACTTCTCATGGGCTAATAAGACGGGAAAGACCAGTATTTTGAATTTTCGAGATGGTACACGAAAAACCGATCGAATCTCGGCTCTGCGTAAATTTTATGACCGTCGCGTTATTTCGTGAAACCATGCTCATATGACTTACCATGGGCTAATACTTCGTGAATGGCCAGTATTTTGAATTTCTGAGACGGTGCATGAAAAACTGATCGAAACTCGACTCTACGCAAAGTTCGTGCAAAGTTTATGACCGTCGTATTTTTTTGCGATAGCGTGCTTGTACGACTTCTCATGGGCTAATAAGACGGGAAAGACCAGTATTTTGAATTTTCGAGATGGTACACGAAAAACCGATCGAATCTCGGCTCTGCGTAAATTTTATGTCCGTCGCGTTATTTCGTGAAACCATGCTCATATGACTTACCATGGGCTAATACTTCGTGAATGGCCAGTATTTTGAATTTCTTAGACGGTGCACGAAAAACCGATCGAAACTCGACTCTGCGCAAAGTTCGTGCAAAGTTTATGACCGTCGTATTTTTTTGCGAAAGTGTGCTTGTACGACTTCCCAAGGGCTAATAAGACGGGAAAGCCTAGTATTTTGAATTTCCTAGATGGTGCACGCAAAATCTATCGAAACTCGACTCAGCACGCGACTTCGAGCAAAGTTTTTGACCGTCATATTTTTTTGCGAAAGCGAGCTTGTACGTCTTCCCATGGTCTAATAAGACGGGAAATACCAGTATTTTGAATTTCCGAGACGGTGCACGAAAAACCGATCGAATCTCGACTCTGCGTAAAGTTTATGACCGTCGTATTTTTTCGTGAAACCATGCTCATACGACTTACCATGGGTAATACATCGTGAATGGCCAGTATTTTGAATTTCCTAGACGGTGAACGAAAAATCGATCGAAACTCGACTCTGCGCAAAGTTCGCGCAAAGTTTATGACCGTAAGAGAGAGCACGAATCTGCTTGGGAATGGGCCTGTGTTCCCTTGCGTGCGTGCGTGAGTGCTCTGCTCTGCTTGGGCTTGCGCTTGCGATCGGCGCTGGGGACGGCAACCTCTTCTCTTACCGATGGGTGGGCAGCGGAGGGCGATTGCTCCCTTGGGCGATTTCTCCTCTACGATCGCTCCGCGACGAATACAAGCGTGGAAGGCCGACGGTCACTCCTACGATCCGCGATTCCAGGTCGGGAATCGGCGATTTCAGGCGTGGAAGGGCGGCGGCTCTTCTCCCCTAGGCGCGGGACGGACTCTAGGGATAGAAACGGTGGAAGCTGCGCTGCGATTGGGGCTGGGTTCACTGCCGCTCTGCGATCCTATGGCAACTCCAGTGTGGAAAGGGCGACGGCTGCTTCTGCAGTCGGCGTGGAAGGGGCGACGGCTGCGACCTTAGTGTGGGCAGGGTGGTGGCTTCCTCTCCCCTAGGCGGCTGGCGGTCTCTAGGGTGAGCGACGCCATGGATGCGAGCGGCCGGACGCGGCACTCTGCTTCGCTTCCTCTGTTCCAGCGAGATGCTCCGCCGTTGGCTTCTTCCCAGCGGCCTGCGCTGGTTGCTTCATAGCAGAACGCCCCTCTCTAGCAGTCACAGTGGGAGAGGGTTGCTCCTCAGTCGCTGGTTACTTCACTGCGGGAGGGGGTTGCTCCTCTCCAACAGCCGCTGGTTCCTCCCCAGCAGCTTAGGCCGGTTTTGACACGAGGATGTTCCACCGCTGATTTCTTCTTCTCGACGGGATGCTCCTTCAATGAACCAGGCCCGAGGTCATTCACGATCTAGATCACGACCTCCAGCTCCTATTTCCCAAGATCCTCGGCCTTGGAGTAGCCTCTTCAAGGCTCCAATGGGTAGTCCAGATCTTCGACTGGACTTTTTTGCTCCAGAAGTACAGGCTGATCAGAAGATTGCTGTGTATGAGGATATTGATTCTAACGAACTAATTGAGACATGGTCCATGGCAATTGTGGGCTACGTTGTTGGACTAAGAACATCCTTTTTCCCATTATCCTCATACATCAGAACTCGATGGGGAATATCAACATTTGATCTTCATATGTTGGAGACCGGATTCTTTGTATGCAGGCTTTATTCTGAAGAAGATTTACAACGGGTCCTTGAAGGATTTTGAACTATCCGTGGTCATCCAATGATACTACGACGTTGGGCACCTGATGTGAGATTGGAGTTAGACAGTCTACAGTCTATCCCAATATGGGTTTCTTTCCACGGACTTCCACTACATCTCTGGGGTCGTCGTTTTATTGCAAAGCTTTGCAGCACCCTGGGACAGCCATTGTATATTGATAAGACAACAGCTTCACAAACGAGATTGACCTTTGCCAGAGCTTGTGTAATGGTTTCTTCTGATGAGGAACTACCGAATGATGTTTCTTACCGTGATCTTGATGGGAGCACCCGAAAGGTGAAAGTCTCATATTCTTGGAAGCCACAACGATGCAAGGTTTGTCTATCTTTTGGACATGTAAATGGTGCCTGCCAACAGCCTTCACAAAAAATCACACAGGTCTACCGACCATGCCAAGAGCCACAGAATGGGGTCACTACCACTAATCCAAGCACTGATACTCTAGTGCCAACAGTGATGATGGCGGAGAAGATGAATGAACACTCTGACTCGTCGGGGCAACGACACGAACAAGAGAAAGACAAGTCAGGACTTCCATCTTTTCCTATTATATCAGAGACTTTCACTGCAGGAGCTTCCCAAGGTTCTCACTCCCCAATAACAACCTCGCTTCACGAATCATTCCTTCAGATAATCAGGAAATTTCATTTCCATAACCTCTTGGGAACCAAGACATTGCAACTCACCAAACTCATCGCTCTTCGACACATCCCGCTATTCAGGACTCCTTGCCTCAAGGTATGCAAAAATTTAAACATTTGCAAGCTGTGGATGAGGTGGATAAATATAGGAATAAAAGATTAAAGGGTAAAGATATTATGCGAGAGGACCATGCAAAATCAAAGGATAAGAAAAAGGATGGTAGTGTCCTCCCAAAATCGCATGCTCTTCTTTCTATCTAATATTGATGAAAATAAGCTGTTGGAATGTTTGTGGACTTAATAAGACTGAGAAATGTTGGGAGCTCAATAGAATAATCCGATCTACTGCATGTGATATGGTGATTCTTATGGAAACAAAAATTAAAACTCATCGTGTTCGAGTTCAGAAGAATTTAATATGGCCTGAGGCAAAACTTTTTACTAATGATTCTCAGGATACTTATGGTCGAGTTTGGGTCTTGTGGCATCCTAACCTTGTTACTGCTTGGTTTATTTCTGCTACTAATCAATTCATTCAGCTTAAGGCAGAGGATAAACAGACTGGATGTCAATTCAATATTACCGGTATTTATGCATCTAACAGTATGTCTGACAGGAATGCTCTATGGCGTGATCTGGTTAGCATTGCAAATAGTTATCCTATAGTACCTTGTGTTGTTCTCGGTGACTTTAATACTGTCAGATATACAAATGAGAAAGTGGGGGGTAGAGTGCTTTCCGAATGTCAGCTTCAACATTTTAATGATTGTATAGATACTGCTGCATTGACTGACATGAAATCTGTAGGTGTTTGGTTCTCATGAAACAATGAAAGTACTGCTGAAAGAAAAATTATGGCTCGACTTGACAGATGTTTGATTAATCAGGAATGGTTAGCAGTTTTCTCAGATTCACTTCTTGAGTACGGTGCTAAGTTATTTTCGGATCACTCTATTATGCATATACATGTAGATAAAGCACTACCCAGAGTCAAGAAACCTTTTAGATTTTTTAATATGTGGAGTTCTCACCCTAAGTTCCTCGAAGTTATTAAGTCAGCTTGGGACATTAATGTATTTGGTTCTCCCCCTTACATCCTATGTCAAAAACTAAAAGCATGCAAAGCAGCACTTAAGAAGTGGAATTCAACTACATTTGGAAATATCACCGTCAGGGTTCAGTTATGCAAGAAAGAACTTATGGCTGTGCAAAGCGGGCTAAATCTTCAACCTCTGGATGCGAATCTTATATACAAAGAGGCTGCTGCTAAAAATAACTTTATGCAAGCTTTGAAGCAGGAGGAATGCTTTTTGAAACAGACAGAAGTCACGACAGCATTGGCTTACTCTAGGGGATTCTAATACGAAGTTTTTCTATGCTGCTATTGCTACCAGAAGGGCTACTAATCGCATCAAAAAATGCAAAGGTATAGATGGTAATATCATTGAGGATTTGGATGAGGTTAAAAATTACACCAAGCAATTTTTTTATTCCTTACTCAATCAGGAACAGCAGCCTAATAGTATTCATGTTGGGCCTACAAGACGACTTGATTCTGAAGCCCTCTCTCATCTTAATGCCCCAATAACGGATGATGAAATTGTGAAAGTTGTTTTTAAGTCCCCGAAGCACAAAAGCCCTGGTCCAGACGGATTTCCAGCTGAGTTTTATCAAATTGCATGGGCTATTGTAGGCAACGATGTCATAAAAGCTTGTCGATATTTTTTCTCATCAGGTCATATTCTTAAAGAAATGAATTGCACTTTTCTTTCTTTAGTGCCTAAAAATGATGGAGCCGATTCATTGGAGAACTACAGTCCTATTTCACTGTGCAACTTTATTTATAAGGTTATCTCTAAGTTGCTGGCAGATAGACTACAAAAGGTCATGAATAAGGTCATTAGTTCTAATCAGGCTGCTTTTCTTAAAGGGAGGAGTATCCATCATAATGTCCTGCTTGCTAATGATTTGGTTAAGGATCTACATTCAAAAACAAGAGGGAAAAAGATATGTTTTAAAGCTGATTTACGAAAGGCCTTTGACTCAATCAATAGGCATTTTATTTACATGATGCTCCATAATATGGGCTTCCCTCAGCACTGGGTTAAATGGATTCAATGTTGCTTGGAAACTCCAAAATTTTTTATTCTCTTTAATGGTTCACCTATTGGCTTCTTCGGGAGTAAGAATGGCATTCGGCAAGGCGATCCACTATCTCCTTATCATTTTACCATTGCAATGGAAGGGCTCAGTTGTATGTTAGAAGTGGCTGTTTCCAATGGTAAAATTAAGATACCACATTATGGTTCTGTTTATATCTCTCACATAACATTTGTTGATGACCTTATTATCTTCCTTCGAGATGATCCAGTTTCTGTGAGTAATCTGGCAGATATTCTTAATGAATTTGGTAAAGTTTCTGGTCTTCAGCTAAACCATGCAAAGAGCAAAGTATATGTGGGTGCTTGCATTGACAATAAGGATCATATTGCTCAAACATTGGGAGTTGCTGAAGAAAATTTACCGGTTCCTTACTTGGGTCTCCCACTTATATCCACTGGAATCAACAAAGTCTCCTGTCAGCCTATCCTACAAAAAATTAAGAACAGAATTTCTTCTTAGAAAAATAGACTTCTTTCTAAAGCTGGATGACTTGAACTTATTCGATCTGTGTTGACCTCTTATTCTATTTGTTGGTCACATGCATTCCTTCTACCTGCCGGGCTTCTCCATGATATTGATAAATTACTTATGAACTTCTTTTGGAATGGCACAGATGGTAAGGCAATGCACATGGTGAATTAAGACAACATTTGCAAATCGAAGGATGAAGGGGGGCTGAATCTTCGACATATTAGAGATTGGAATCAAGCTTGTATGGTAAAGCAATTATGGGATATTTTACAAAACAAGTCTTCCTTATGGTCACAATGGGTTTTTGCTAGGTACCTAACCAAGGAATCAATCTGGGAAGCATCTGCAAAAACATCTCATTCTGTTGCTTGGAAAGAATTCTGAAGGCAAGGCAATGGCTACGTAACAATATTTCTTATGTGATTTCTTCTGGAACCAATATTAATATGTGGTATGATCCTTGGGTGAATGGGAAAAGTATATTTCAGATATTTGGTGAAAGAGTACGACAGTATCTGGGGGCTCCCAGAGACTAGAAGGTTTCTGAATTCATTAACAATGGTACATGGTGTCTTCCCAACCCTACCTCCCTTGACATGTTATTATATTGTAAATCGGTGCTCTTTGTGTATGCAAAAGAAAGAAAGTATTGACCATCTCTACTTTGCTTGTGATTAATTATTTTGGATATGGAAGGAGATCTTGAAGCGATTTGATCTTCAAAGGCTACCACGGCCAAACTTGTATCATGAATTAGAAATGCTTATGCAAAGCTTCTCAAGAAAGAAGCCTTTTACACAACTAGCAAGAATTATATTCAGATGTGCTATTTGGTGGATTTGGAAATAGAGGTGTGGCAGAATTTTTGAGTGTCACAACATGAACAAAGCTCAAATTCTGATAGAGATTCTTCAGGACTCACGATCATGTATGGAGCAAGAATTGAATACAGAGCACCTAACAAGAAGTGAGAAAGAGATTTTCACAAGATTAAATTTTTCCATTCGTCAAGAATCACTCGAATAATGATGAAGATTGTAACGTATTATATGGGGCAAAGCTTATATTTTGTGATGTATCCACAAGTAGTCCAGAACAATCTAGCTATTGCATTTTATTATTTATTAACTTCCTTGTGCTACTCTTGGAGATGAGTTTGATGAAGCGTGCCCATTTCACCTTCTTTAGGTGGGGTGTAATCTTCTCGACTACACTAAGAGACTTCAGGCTTTAGTCTATGGCTTGTGTAGACAAAGCTTCTTTGTACAAATCTTTTACAAAATACATTATCTTTACTTACCAAAAAAAAAAGTTTATGACCGTCGTATTTTTTTACGAAAGCGTGCTTGTACGACTTCCCATGGGCTAATAAGATGGGAAAGACCGGTATTTTGAATTTCCGAGACGGTGCACGAAAAACCGATCGAAACTCGACTCTGCGCAAAGTTTATGTCCGTTGCGTTTTTTCGTGAAACCATGCTCACTTGACTTACCAAGGGCTAATACATTGTGAATGGCCAGTATTTTGAATTTCCGAGACAGTGCATGAAAAATCGATCAAAATTCAACTCATCGTAAAGTTCGCGCAAAGTTTATGACCGTCGTATTTTTTTGCGAAAGTGTGCTTGTACGACTTCCCAAGGGCTAATAAGACAGGAAAGCCCAGTATTTTGAATTTTCGAGATGGTGCACGAAAAACCGATCGAAACTCGACTCAACGCGCGACTTCGAGCAAAGTTTTTGACCGTCATATTTTTTTGCGAAAGCGAGCTTGTACGACTTCCCATGGGCTAATAAGACGGGAAAGACCAGTATTTTGAATTTCCGAGACGACACACGAAAAAACGATCAAAATTCGACACTGCGTAAAGTTTATGAACGTCACGTTTTTTCATGAAACCAAGCTCATATGACTTACCATTGGCTAATACATCGTTAATGGCCAGTATTTTGAATTTCTGAGATGGTGCACGAAAAACCGATCGAAACTCGACTCGCGCGACTTAGTGCAAAGTTTTTGACTGTCGTATTTTTTTGCGAAAGCATGCTTGTACGACTTCTCATGGGCTAATATGACGGGAAAGACCAGTATTTTGAATTTTCGAGATGGTGCACAAAAAACCGATCGAAACTCGACTCTGCGCAAAGTTTATGAACGTCGCGTTTTTTTGTGAAACAATGCTCATACGACTTACCATGGGCTAATACATCGTCAATGGCTAGTATTTTGAATTTCCGAGATGGTGCACGAAAAACCGATCGAAACTCGACTGCACGCAAAATTCGTGCAAAGTTTATGACCGTCGTATTTTTTTGTGAAAGCGTGCTTGTACGACTTCCCATGGGCTAATGAGACGGGAAAGACCAGTATTTTGAATTTCCGAGACGGTGCACGAAAAACTGATCGAAACTCGACTCTATGCAAAGTTTATGACCGTCGCGTTTTTTCGTGAAACCAAGCTCATACGACTTACCATGGGCTAATGGCCAGTATTTTGAATTTCCGAGATGGTGCACGAAAAACCGATCGAAACTCGACTCGCGCGCGACTTCGTGCAAAGTTTATGACCGTCGTATTTTTTTGCGAAAGTATGCTTGTACGACTTCTCATGGGCTAATAAGACGGGAAAGACCAGTATTTTGAATTTTTGAAATGGTGCACGAAAAATCGATCGAATCTCGACTCTGCGCAAATTTTATGACCGTCGCGTTTTTACGTGAAACCATGCTCATACGACTTACCATGGGCTAATACATCGTGAATGGCCAGTATTTTGAATTTCCGAGATGGTGCACGAAAAACCGATCGAAACTCAATTCTGCGCAAAGTTCGCGCAAAGTGTATGACCGTTGTATTTTTTTGTGAAAGCGTGCTTGTACGATGACTTCCCATGGGCTAATAAGATGGGAAAGACCAGTATTTTGAATTTCTGAGACGGTGCATAAAAAACGGATCGAAACCCGACTCTGCGCAATGTTTATTGCCGTCTCCTTTTTTCGTGAAACCATGCTCATACCACTTACCATGGACTAGTACATCGTGAATGCCCAGTATTTTATATTTCCGAGACGGTGCACGTAAAACCGATCGAAACTCGACTCTGCGCAAAGTTTATGACCGTCGTGTTTTTTCGTGAAAACATGCTCATACGACTTACAATGGGCTAATACATCGTGAATGGCCAGTATTTTCAATTTTCGAGACAGTGCATGAAAAACCGATCGAAACTCGACTCAGCACGTGACTTCGAGCAAAGTTTATGACCGTCACGTTTTTTCATGAAACCATGCTCATATGACTTACCATGGTCTAATACATCGTGAATGGCCAGTATTTTGAATTTTCGAGATGGTGTACGTAAAACCGATCGAAACTCGACCCTGGACGCGACTTCACGTAATGTTTATGACCGTCGCATTTTTTCGCGAAAGCATCAAAAACCGATTCAAACTCGACTCTGCGCAAAGTTTATGACCGTCGCATTTTTTGGTGAAACCATGCTCATACGAGTTACCATTGGCTAATACATCGTGAATGGCCAGTATTTTGAATTTTCTAGACGGTGCACGAAAAACCGATCGAAACTTGACTCAGCGCCAAGTATATGACCGTCGCGTTTTTTGGTGAAACCATGCTCATACGACTTACCATGGGCTAATACATCGTGAATGGCAAGTATTTTGAATTTCCGAGATGGTGCACGTAAAACCAATCGAAACTTGACTCTAGGCGCGACTTCGCGTAATGTTTATGACCGTTGCATTTTTTCGTGAAACCGTGCTCCTATGACTTACCATGGGATAATACGTTGGGATTGGCCAGTATTTTGAATTTCCGAGATAGTGAACGAAAAATCGTTCGAAACTCGACTCAGCGCGCGACTTCGCGCAAAGTTTTTTACCGACATATTTTTTTGCGAAAGCGAGCTTGTACGACTTCCCATGGGCTGATAAGACGGGAAAGACTAGTATTTTGAATTTTCGAGACGGTGCACGAAAAACTGATCGAAACTCGACTCTGCGCAAAGTTTATGACCGTCGCGTTTTTTCGTGAAACCAAGCTCATACGATTTACCATGGGCTAATACATCGTTAATGGCCAGTATTTTGAATTTCTGAGACGGTGAACGAAAAACCGATCGAAACTCGAGTCGCGCGCGACTTCATGCAAAGTTTATGACCGTACTTACCAAAAAAAAAAAAGTTTACGACCATCGTAGTTTTTTGCGAAAGCATGCTTGTACGACTTCTCATGGGCTAATAAGACGGGAAAGACCAGTATTTTGAATTTCCGAGATGGTGCACGAAAAACCGATCGAAACTCGACTCAGCGCGGGACTTAGAGCAACATTTTTGACCGTCGTATTTTTTTCCGAAAGCGAGCTTGTACGACTTCCCATTGGCTAATAAGATGGGAAAGACCAGTATTTTGAATTTCTGAGTCGGTGCACGTAAAACCTATCGAAACGCGACTCTGCGCAAAGTGTATGACCGTCGCGTTTTTTCATGAAACCAAGCTTATACGACTTACCATGGGCTAATACATCGTTAATTGCCAGTATTTTGAATTTTCGAGACGGTGCACGAAAAACCGATCGAAACTCGTGTCTGCACAAGGTTCGTGCAAAGTTTGTGACCGTCGTATTTTTTTGCGAAAGTGTGCTTGTACGACTTCTCATGGGCTAATAAGACGGGAAAGACCAGTATTTTGAATTTCCGAGACGGTGCACGAAAAATCGATCGAAACTCGACTTTGCGCAAAGTTTATGACCGTCGCATTTTTTCGTTAAACCATGCTCGTACAACTTACCATGGCTAATACATCGAGAATGGCCAGTATTTTGAATTTCCGAGACGGTGCACGAAAAACTGATAGAAACTCGACTCTGCGTAAAGTTCGTGCAAAGTTTAAAACCGTCGTATTTTTTTGCGAAAGCATGCTTGTGCGACTTCCCATGTGCTAATAAGATTGAAAGACCAGTATTTTGAATTTCCGAGACGGTGCATGAAAAACCGATCGAAACTCGACTCTGCGTAAAGTTTATGACCATCGTGTTTTTTCATGAAACCAAGCTCATATGACTTACCATGGGCTAAGACATCATTAATGAACGGTATTTTGAAAATCTGAGATGGTGCACGAAAAACCGATCGAAGCTCGACTCGTGCGCTACTTCGTGTAAAGTTTATGACCGTCATATTTTTTTGCGAAAGTATGCTTATACGACTTCTCATGGGCTAATAAGACGGGAAAGACCAGTATTTTGAATTTCCAAGACGGTGCACGAAAAACCGATCGAAACTTGACTCTGCGCAAAGTTTATGACCATCGCGTTTTTTCATGAAACCAAGCTCATACGACTTACCATGTGCGAATACATTGTTAATGGCTAGTATTTTGAATTTATGAGTTGGTGCACGAAAAACCGTTCAAAATTCGACTTGCGCGCGACTTCGTGTAAAGTTTATGACCGTCGTATTTTTTTGCGAAAGCATGCTTGTACGTCTCCTCATGGGCTAATAAGACGGGAAAGACCAGTATTTTGAATTTCCGAGACGGTGCACGAAAAACCGATCGAAACCCGACTCTACGCAAATTTTATGACCGTCACGTTTTTTCGTGAAACCATGCTCATACGACTTACCATGGGCTAATACATCGTGAATGGCCAGTATTTTGAATTTCCGAGTTGGTGCTCGAAAAATCGATCGAAACTCGACTCTGCGCAAAGTTCGCGCAAAGTTTATGACCGCCGTATTTTTTTGCGAAAGCGTACTTGTACGACTTCCCATGGGCTAATAAGACGGGAAAGACCAGTATTTTGAATTTTCGAGACGGTGCATGAAAAATCGATCGAAACTCGACTCTGCGCAATGTTTATGACCGTCGCCTTTTTTCGTGAAACCATGCTCATACGACTTACCATGGGCTAGTATATCGTGAATGGCCAGTATTTTGGATTTCCGAGACGGTGCACGTAAAACCCATCAAAACTCGACTCTGGGCGCGACTTCGCATAATGTCCGTCACATTTTTTCTCGATAGCGTGCTTGTACGACTTCTCTTGGGCTAATACGTCGGGAATTGCTAGTATTTTGAATTTCCGAGACGGTGCACGAAAAACCAATCGAAACTCGACTCTGCGCAAAGTTTATGACCGTCTCATTTTTTCATGCAACCTTGCTCATACGACTTACAATGGGCTAATACATCGTGAATGGCCAGTATTTTGAATTTCCGAGACAGTGCATGAAAAACCGATCGAAACTCGACTCAGCACGTGACTTCGAGCAAAGTTTATGACCGTCGTGTTTTTTCGTGAAACCATGCTCATATGACTTACCATGGGCTAATACATCGTGAATGGCCAGTATTTTGAATTTCCGAGACGATGTACGTAAAACTGATCGAAACTCGACCATGGGCGCGACTTCGCGTAGTGTTTATGACCGTCGCATTTTTTCACGAAAGCGTCAAAACAGATCGAAACTCGACTCTTTGCAATGTTTATGACCGTCGTGTATTTTCGTGAAACCATGCTCATACGAGTTACCATGGGCTAATAAATCGTGAATGGCCAGTATTTTAAATTTTTGAGACGGTGCATGAAAAACTGATCGAAACTCGACTCAGCGCCAAGTATATGACCGTCGCATTTTTTGGTGAAACCATGCTCATACGACACACCATGGGCTAATACATCATGAATGGACAGTATTTTGAATTTCCGAGATGATGCACGTAAAACCAATCGAAACTCGACTCTGGGCGCGACTTCGCGTAATGTTTATGACCGTCGCATTTTTTTGTGAAACTGTGCTCGTATGACTTACCATGGTCCAATACGTTGGGATTGGCTAGTATTTTGAATTTCCGAGATGGTGCACGAAAAATCGATCGAAACTCGACTCACCGCGCGACTTCGCGTAAAGTTTTTGATCGACGTATTTTTTTGTGAAAGCGAGCTTGTACGACTTCCCATTGGCTAATAAGACGGGAAAGACTAGTATTTTGAATTTCCGAGACGGTGCACGAAAAACTGATCGAAACTCGACTCTGCGCAAAGTTTTTGACCATCGTGTTTTTACTTGAAACCAAGCTCATACGACTTACCAAGGGCTAATACATCGTTAATGGCCAGTATTTTGAATTTTTGAGACGGTGCACGAAAAACCGATCGAAACTCGACTCACGCGTGACTTCGTGCAAAGTTTATGACCGTCATATTTTTTTGCGAAAGCATGCTTGTACGACTTCTCATGGGCTAATAAGACGGGAAAGGCTAGTATTTTGAATTTCCGAGACGGTGCACAAAAAATCGATCGAAATTTGACTCTGCGTAAAGTTTATGACTGTCGAATTTTTCGTGAAACCATGCTCATTCAACTTACCATGGACTAATACATCGTGAATAACCAGTATTTTGAATTTTCGAGACTGTGCATGAAAAACCGATCAAAACTCGACTCGCGCGCGACTTCACGCAAAGTTTATGACCGTCGTATTTTTTTGCGAAAGCGTGCTTGTACGACTTCCCATGGTCTAATAAGACAGGAAAGACCAGAATTTTGTATATCCGAGACGGTGCACGAAAAACCGATCGAAACTCGACTCTGCGCAAAGTTTATGACCGTCGCGTTTTTTCGTGAAAACATGCTCACATTGTGAATGATCAGTATTTTGAATTTCTGAGACAGTGCATGAAAAACTGATTGAAACTCGACTCAGCGCAAAGCTCGCGTAACGTTGATGACCGTCGTATTTTTTTGTAAAAGCGTGCTTGTACGACTTCCCCTGGGCTAATAAGACGGGAAAGACCAGTATTTTTAATTTTCGAGACGGTGCACGAAAAACCGATCGAAACTCGACTCCGCGCGACTTCGAGCAAAGTTTTTGACCGTCGTATTTTTTTACGAAAGCGAGCTTGTATGACTTCCCATGGGCTAATAAGACGGGAAAGACTAGTATTTTGAATTTCCTAGTCGGTGCATGAAAAATCGATCGAATCCCGACTCTGCGCAAAGTTTATGACCATCACAATTTTTTGTGAAACCATGCTCATACGACTTACCATGGGCTAATACATCGTTAATGGCCAGTATTTTGTATTTCCGAGATGGTGCACGAAAAATCGATCGAAACTCGACTCGCACATGACTTCGTGCAAAGTTTATGACCGTCGTATTTTTTTGTGAAAGCATGCTTGTACGACTTCTAATGGGCTAATAAGACGGGGAAGACCAGTATTTTGAATTTCCAAGACGGTGCACGAAAAACCGATCGAAACTTGACTCTGCACAAAGTTTATGACCGTCGTGTTTTTTCGTGAAACCATGCTCATACGACGTACCATGGGCAAATACATCGTGAATGGCCAGTATTTTGATTTTCGAGATGGTGCACGTAAAACCAATCGAAACTCGACTCTGGGAGCGACCTCGCGTAATGTTTTTGACCGTCGCATTTTTTCGTTAAACCATACTCATTCGATTTACCATGGGCTAATAAATCGTGAATGGCCAGTATTTTGAATTTTCGAGACGGTGCACGTAAAACCAATTGAAACTTGACTCTGGGCACGACTTCGCGGAAAGTTTATAACCGTCGCATTTTTTCGTGAAAGCGTGCTTGTATGACTTCCTATGAAGTAATACGTCGGGAATTGCAAGTATTTTGAATTTTCGAGACGGTGCACGAAAAACCGATCGAAACTCGATTCTACGTAAAGTTTATGACTGTCGCTTTTTTTCGTGAAACCATGGTCATATGACTTACCATGGGTTAATACATCATGAATGGCCAGTATTTTGAATTTTCGAGACGGTATACGTAAAACCGATTGAAACTCGACCCTGGGCGCGACTTCATGTAATGTTTATGACCGTCGCATTTTTTCGCAAAAGCGTGGTTGTACGACTTCCCATTGGCTAATCAGACGGCAAAGACCAGTATTTTGAATTTCCGAGATGGTGCACGAAAAACCGATTGAAACTCGACTCAGCGCAGAGTTTATGACTGTCGCATTTTTTCGTGAAACCATGCTTATACGACTTACCATGGGCTCATACATCGTGAATGGCCAGTATTTTAAATTTTCTAGATGGTGCACGAAAAACCTATCGAAACTCGACTCAGCGCAAAGTTTATGACCGTCGCATTTTTTCATGAAACCATGCTCACACGACTTACCACGGGCTAATACATCGTGAATGACCAGTATTTTGAATTTCCGAGATGGTGCACGTAAAACCAATCGAAACTGGAGTCTTGGCACGACTTCGAGTAAGGTTTATGACCGTCGTATTTTTTCGTGAAACCGGGCTCGTATGACTTACCATGGGCTAATACGTTGGGATTGACCAGTATTTTCAATTTCTGAGATGGAGCACGAAAAATCGATCGAAACTCGACTCAGCGCGCGACTTCGCGCAAAGTTTTTGACCGTCGTATTTTTTTGCGAAAGCGAGCTTGTACGACTTCCCATGGGCTAATAAGACCGGAAAGACCAGTATTTTGAATTTCCGGGATGGAGCACGAAAAATCGATCGAATCTCGACTCTGCGCAAAGTTTATGACCGTTGCATTTTCAATTTCCATAACCTCTTGGGAACCAAGACATTGCAACTCACCAAACTCATCGCTCTTCGACACATCCCGCTATTCAGGACTCCTTGCCTCAAGGTACGCAAAAATTTAAACATTTGCAAGCTGTGGATGAGGTGGATAAATATAGGAATAAAGGATTAAAGGGTAAAGATATTATGCGAGAGGACCATGCAAAATCAAAGGATAAGAAAAAGGATGGTAGTGTCCTCCCAAAATCGCATGCTCTTCTTTCTATCTAATATTGATGAAAATAAGCTGTTGGAATGTTCGTGGACTTAATAAGACTGAGAAATGTCGGGAGCTCAATAGAATAATCCGATCTACTGCATGTGATATGGTGATTCTTGTGGAAACAAAAATTAAAACTCATCGTGTTCGAGTTCAGAAGAATTTAATATGGCCTGAAGCAGAACTTTTTTCTAATGATTCTCATGATACTTATGGTCGAGTTTGGGTCTTATGGCATCCTAACCTTGTTACTGCTTGGTTTATTTCTGCTACTAATCAATTCATTCATCTTAAGGCAGAGGATAAACAGACTGGATGTCAATTCAATATTACCGGTATTTATGCATCTAACAGTATGTCTGACAGGAATGCTCTATGGCGTGATCTGGTTAGCATTGTAAATAGTTATCCTACAGTACCTTGGGTTGTTCTCGGTGACTTTAATACTGTCCGATACACAAATGAGAAAGTGGGAGGTAGAGTGCTTTCCGAATGTCACCTTCAACATTTTAATGATAGCATAGATACTGCTGCATTGACTGACATGAAATCTGTAGGTGATTGGTTCTCATGAAACAATCAAAGTACTACTGAAAGAAAAATTATGGCTCGACTTGACAGATGCTTGATTAATCAGGAATGGTTAGAAGTTTTCCCAGATTCACTTCTTGAGTATGGTGCTAAGTTATTTTCGGATCACTCTATTATGCATATACATGTAGATAAAGCACTACCCAGAGTCAAGAAACCTTTTAGATTTTTTAATATATGGAGTTCTCACCCTAAGTTCCTCGAAGTTATTAAGTCAGCTTGGGACATTAATGTATTTGGTTCTCCCCCTTACATCCTATGTCAAAAACTAAAAGCATGCAAAGCAGCACTTAAGAAGTGGAATTCAACTACATTTGGAAATATCACCGACAGGGTTCAGTTATGCAAGAAAGAACTTATGGCTATGAAAGCGAGCTAAATCTTCAACCTCTGGATGTGAATCTTATATACAAAGAGGCTGCTACTAGAAATAACTTTATGCAAGCTTTGAAGCAGGAGGAATGCTTTTTGAAACAGAAGTCACGACAGCATTGGCTTACTCTAGGGGATTCTAATACGAAGTTTTTCTATGCTGCTATTGCTACCAGAAGGGCTACTAATCGCATCAAAAAATGCAAAGGTATAGATGGTAATCTCATTGAGGATTTTGATGAGGTTAAAAATTACACCAAGCAATTTTTTTATTCCTTAATCAGGAACAGCAGCCTAATAGTATTCATGTTGGGCCTACAAGACGACTTGATTCTGAAGCCCGCTCTCATCTTAATGCCCCGGATGATGAAATTGTGAAAGTTGTTTTTAAGTCCCCGAAGCACAAAAGCCCTGGTCCAGACGGATTTCCAACTGAGTTTTATCAAATTGCATGGGCTATTGTAGGCAACGAGGTCATAAAAGCTTGTCGATATTTTTTCTCCTTAGGTCATATTCTTAAAGAAATGAATTACACTTTTCTTTCTTTAATGCCTAAAAATGATGGAGCCGATTCATTGGAGAACTACCATCATATTTCACTGTGCAACTTTATTTATAAGGTTATCTCTGAGTTGCTGGCAGATAGAATACAAAAGGTCATGAATAAGGTCATTAGTCCTAATCAGGCTGCTTTTCTTAAAGGGAGGAGTATCCATCATAATGTCCTGCTTGCTAATGATTTGGTTAAGGATCTACATTCAAAAATAAGAGGGAAAAAGATCTGTTTTAAAGCTGATTTACGAAAGGCCTTTGACTCAATCAATAGACATTTTATTTACATGATGCTCCATAATATGGGCTTCCCTCAGCACTGGGTTAAATGGATTCAATGTTGCTTGGAAACTCCATAATTTTTTATTCTCTTTAATGGTTCAGCTATTGGCTTCTTCCGGAGTAAGAATGGCATTCGGCAAGGCGATCCACTATCTCCTTATCATTTTACCATTGCAATGGAAGGGCTCAGTTGTATGTTAGAAGAGGCTGTTTCCAATGACAAAATTAAGGTACCATATTATGGTTCTGTTTATATCTCTCACATAACATTTGCTGATGACCTTATTATCTTCCTTCGAGATGATCCAGTTTCTGTGAGTAATCTGACAGATATTCTTAATGAATTTGATAAAGTTTCTGGTCTTAAGCTAAACCATGCAAAGAGCAAAGTATATGTGGGTGCTTGCATTGACAATAAGGATCATATTGCTCAAACATTGGGAGTTGCTGAAGGAAATTTACCGGTTCCTTACTTGGGTCTCCCACTTATATCCATTGGAATCATCAAAGTCCCCTGTCTGCCTATCCTATAAAAAATTAAGAACATAATTTCCTCTTGGAAAAATAGGCTTCTTTCTAAAGCTGGACGACTTGAACTTATTCGATCTGTGTTGATCTCTTATTCTATTTATTGGTCTCATGCATTCCTTCTACCTGCCGGGCTTCTCCATGATATTGATAAATTACTTATGAACTTCTTTTGGAATGACACAGATGGTAAGGCAATGCACATGGTGAATTGGGACAACATTTGCAAACCGAAGGATGAAGGGGGGCTGAATCTTCGACATATTAGAGATTGGAATCAAGCTTGTATGGTAAAGCAATTATGGGATATTTTACAAAACAAGTCTTCCTTATGATCACAATGGGTTTTTGCTAGGTACCTAACCAAGGAATCAATCTGGGAAGCATCTGCAAAAACATCTCATTCTGCTGCTTGGAAAGGAATTCTGAAGGCAAGGCGATGGCTACGTAACAATATTTCTTATGTGATTTCTTCTGGAACCAATATTAATATGTGGTATGATCCTTGGGTGAACGGTAAAAGTATATTTCAGATATTTGGTGATAGAGTACGACAGGATCTGGGGGCTCCCAGAGACTGGAAGGTTTCTGAATTCATTAACAATGGTACATGGTGTCTTCCCAACCCTACCTCACCTGACATGTTATTATATTATAAATTGATGCTCTTTGTGTTTGCAAAAGAAAGAAAGTGTTGACCATCTCTACTTTGCTTGTGATTATTTATTTATCTTGGATATAGAAGGAGATCAAAGGCTACCACGGCCAAACATGCATCATGAATTAGAAATGCTTATGCAAAGCTTCTCAAGAAAGGAGCCTCTTACACAACTAGCAAGAATTATATTCAGATGTGCTATTAGGTGGATTTGGAAGGAGAGGTGTTGCAGAATTTTTGGGTGTCACAACATGGTCCAGAACAGTCTAGCTATTGCATTTTATTATTTACTAACTTCCTTGAGCTACTCTTGGAGATGAGTTTGATGAAGCGTGCCCATTTCACCTTCTTTAGGTGGGGTGCAATCTTCTCGACTACACTAAGAGACTTCAGGCTTTAGTCTATGGCTTGTGTAGACAAAGCTTCTTTGTACAAATCTTTTACAAAATACATTATCTTTACTGACAAAAAAAAAAGTAGTGTCACAACATGAACAAAGCTCAAATTCTGATAGAGATTCTTCAGGACTCACGATCATGTATGGAGCAAGAATTGAATACAGAGCACCTAACAAGAAGAGAGGGAGATTTTCACAAGATTCAATTTTTCCATTCGTCAAGAATCACTCGAATAATGATGAAGATTGTAACGTATTATATGGGGCAAAGCTTATATTTTGTGATGTATCCACAAGTAGTCCAGAATAATCTAGCTATTGCATTTTATTATTTATTAACTTCCTTGTGCTACTCTTGGTGATGAGTTTGATGAAGCGTGCCCATTTCACCTTCTTTAGGTGGGGTGTAATCTTCTCGACTAAACTAAGAGACTTCAGGCTTTAGTCTATGGCTTGTGTAGACAAAGCTTCTTTGTACAAATCTTTTACAAAATACATTATCTTTACTTACAAAAAAAACAAGTTTATGACCGTCATATTTTTTTACGAAAGCGTGCTTGTACGACTTCCCATGGGCTAATAAGACGGGAAAGACCAGTATTGTGAATTTTCGAGACGGTGCACGAAAAAACGATCGAAACTTGACTCTGCGCAAAGTTTATGACCGTCACTTTTTTTCATGAAACCAAGCTCATACAACTTACCATGGGCTAATACATCGTTAATGGCCAGTATTTTGAATTTCTGAGACGGTGCACGAAAAATCGATCGAAACTCGAATCTGCGCTAAGTTTATCACCTTCGCATTTTTTCGTGAAACCATGCTCATACGACTTACCATGGCTAATACATCGTGAATAGCCAGTATTTTGAATTTCCGAGACGGTGCATGAAAAACTGATCGAAACTCAAGTCGCACGCGACTTCGCGCTAAGTTTATGACCGTCATATTTTTTTGTGAAAGCGTGCTTGTACGACTTCCCATGGGCGAATAAGACGGGAAAGATCGGTATTTTGAATTTCCGAGACGGTGCATGAAAAACCGATCGAAACTCGACTCTGCGCAAATTTTATGACCGTCGCGTTTTTTCGTGAAACCATGCTCACTTGACTTACCAAGGGCTAATACATTGTGAATGGCCAGTATTTTGAATTTCGGAGATAGTGCATGAAAAACCAATCAAAACTCAACTCATCGCAGAGTTCGCGCAAAGTTTATGACCATCGTATTTTTTTGCGAAAGCATGCTTGTACGACTTCCCAAGGGCTAATAAGATGGGAAAGCCCAGTATTTTGAATTTCCGAGATGGTGCACGAAAAACCGATCGAAACTCGACTCAGCGTGCTACTTCGAGCAAAGTTTTTGACCGTCATATTTTTTTGCGAAAGCGAGCTTGTACAACTTCCCATGGGCTAATAAGACGGGAAAGACCAGTATTTTGAATTTCCGAGACGGTGCACGAAAAACCGATCGAATCTCGACTCTGTGCAAAGTTTATGACCATCGCATTTTTTCATGAAACCATGCTCATACGACTTACCATGGGCAAATACATCACGAATGGCCAGTATTTTGAATTTTCTAGACGGTGCACGAAAAACCGATCGAAACTAGACTCTGCGCAAAGTTCACGCAAAGTTTTTGACCGTCGTATTTTTTTGCGAAAGCGTGCTTGTACGACTTCCCATGGGCTAATAAGATGGGAAAGACCAGTATTTTGAATTTTCGAGACGGTGCATGAAAAACCGATCGAAACTTGACTCTACGCAAAGTTTATGACCGTCGCGTTTTTTCATGAAACCAAGCTCAAACGACTTACCATGGGCTAATACATCGTTAATGGCCAGTGTTTTGAATTTCTGAGATGGTGCACGTAAAACTGATCGAAACTCGACTCGCGCACGACTTCGTGCAAAGTTTATGACCGTCGTATTTTTTTGGGAAAGCATGCTTGTACGACTTCTCATGGGCTAATAAGATGGGAAAGACCAGTATTTTAAATTTCCGAAATGGTGCACGAAAAACCGATCGAAACTCGACTCTGCGCAAATTTTATGACCGTCGCGTTTTTTCGTGAAACCATGCTCATACGACTTACCATGGGCTAATACATCGTGAATGGCCAGTATTTTGAATTTCCGAGATGGTGCACGAAAAATCGATCGAAACTCGATTCTACGGAAAGTTCGCACAAAGTTTATGACCGTCGTATTTTTTTACGAAAGCGTGCTTGTACGACTTACCATAGGCTAATAAGACGGGAAAGACCAGTATTTTGAAACCATGCTCAAATTTCCGAGACGGTGCATAAAAAACCGATCGAAACCCGACTCTGCGCAATGTTTATTGCCGTTGCCTTTTTTCGTGAAACCATGCTCATACGACTTACCATGGACTAGTACATTGTGAATGCCCAGTATTTTGTATTACCTAGACGGTGCACGTAAAACCGATCGAAACTCGACTCTGCGCAAAGTTTATGATCGTCGTGTTTTTTCGTGAAACCATGCTCATATGACTTACAATGGGCTAATACATCGTGAATGGCCGGTATTTTCAATTTCCGAGACAGTGCATGAAAAATCGATCGAAACTCGACTCAGCACGTGACTTCCAGCAAAGTTTATGACCGTCGTGTTTTTTCGTGAAACCATGCTCATATGACTTACCATGGGCTAATACATCGTGAATGGCCAGTATTTTGAATTTTCGAGACGGTGTACGTAAAACCGATCGAAACTCGACCCTGGACGCGACTTCGCGAAATGTTTATGAGCGTCGCATTTTTTCGTGAAAGCGTCAAAAACCGATTCAAACTCGACTCTGCACAAAGTTTATGACCGTTGCATTTTTTCGTGAAACCATGCTCATACGAGTTACCATTGGCTAATACATCGTGAATGGCCAGTATTTTGAATTTTCGAGACGGTGCACGAAAAACCGATTGAAACTCGACTCAGCGCCAAGTATATGACCGTCGCGTTTTTTGGTGAAACCATGCTCATACGACTTACCATTGGCTAATACATAGTGAATGGCCAGTATTTTGAATTTCCGAGATGGTACACGTTAAACCAATCGAAACTCGACTCTGGGCGCGACTTCGCGTAATGTTTATGACCGTCACATTTTTTCGTGAAACCGTGCTCGTATGACTTACCATGGCCTAATACGTTGGGATTGGCCAGTATTTTGAATTTCCGAGATGGTGCACGAAACATAGTTCGAAACTCGACTCAGCGCGCGACTTCGCCAAAGTTTTTTACCGACGTATTTTTTTGCGAAAGCGAGCTTGTACGACTTCCCATGGGCTAATAAGACGGGAAAGACCAGTATTTCGAATTTCTGAGACGGTGCATAAAAAACTGATCGAAACTCGACTCTGTGCAAAGTTTATGACCGTCGCATTTTTTCGTGAAACCAACCTCATACGATTTACCATCGGCTAATACATCGTTAAAGGCCAGTATTTTGAATTTCGAGACGGTGCACGAAAAACCGATCGAAACTCGAGTCACGCGCGACTTCGTGCAAATTTTATGACCGTACTTACCAAAAAAAAAAAAAGTTTATGACCGTCGTATTTTTTTGCGAAAGCATGCTTGTACGACTTCTCATGGGCTAATTAATAAGAGAGGAAAGACCAGTATTTTGATTTTCCGAGACGGTGCACGAAAAACCGATCGAAACTCGACTCTGCGCAAAGTTTATGACCGTCGCTTTTTTTCGTGAAACCATGCTCATACGACTTACCATGGGCTAATACAACGTGAATGGCCCGTATTTTGAATTTCCGAGACGGTACACGAAAAACCAATCGAAACTCAACTCTGGGCGCGACTTCGCGTAATGTCCGTTACATTTTTTCGTGAAAGCATGCTTGTACAACTTCTCATGGGCTAATACGTCAGGAATTGCTAGTATTTTGAATTTCCAAGACGGTGCACGAAAAATCGATCGAAACTCGACTCTGCGCAAAGTTTATGACCGTCGCGTTTTTTCGTGGAACCATGCTCATTCGACTTACCATGGGCTAATACATCATGAATGACCTGTATTTTGAATTTCCGAGACGGTGCACGAAAAACCGATCGAAACTCGACTCTGTGCAAAGTTTATGACCGTCGCATTTTTTCGTGAAACCATGCTCATACGACTTACCATGGGCCAATACAACGTGAATGGCCAGTATTTTGAATTTCCGAGACGGTGCACGAAAAACCAATAGAAACTCGACTCTGGGCGCGACTTCGCGTAATGTCAGTCACATTTTTTCATGAAAGCATGCTTGTACGACTTCTCATGGGCTAATACGTCAGGAATTGCTAGTATTTTGAATTTCCAAGACGGTGCACGAAAAACCGATCGAAACTCGACTCTGCGCAAAGTTTATGACCGTCGCGTTTTTTCGTGAAACCATGCTCATTCGACTTACCATGGGCTGATACATTATGAATGGCCTGTATTTTGAATTTTCGAGACGGTGCACGAAAAGCCGATCGAAACTCGACTCAGCGCAAAGTTTATGACCGTCGCATTTTTTCGTGAAACCATGCTCATGCGACTTACCATGGGCTAATACATCGTGAATGGCCAGTATTTTGAATTTTCAAGACGGTGCACGAAAAATCGATCGAAACTCGACTCAGCGCAAAGTTTATGACCATCGCATTTTTTCGTGAAACCATGCTCATACGACATACCATGGGCTAACACATCGTGAATGGCCCGTATTTTAAATTTCTGAGATGGTGCACGTAAAACCAATCGAAACTCGACTCTGGGCGCGACTTCGCGTAATGTTGATGACCGTCGCATTTTTTTCATTAAACCTTGCTTATTCGACTTACCATGGGCTAATACATCGTGAATGGCCAGTATTTTGAATTTTCGAGATGGTGCACGTAAAATCAATTGAAACTCGACTCTGGGCGCGACATCGCGTAATTTTTATAACCTTCGCATTTTTTCGCGAAAGCGTGCTTGTACGACTTCCCATGGATTAATACGTCGGGAATTGCTAGAATTTTGAATTTCCGAGACGGTGCACGAAAAACCGATCGAAACTCGACTCTGCGCAAAGTTTATGACTGGCGCTTTTTTTCGTGAAACCATGCTCATATGACTTTTTTTTTTGTAAGTAAAGATAATGTATTTTGTAAAATATTTGTACAAAGAAGCTTTGTCTACACAAGCCATAGACTAAAGCCTGAAGTCTCTTAGTGTAGTCGAGAAGATTGCACCCCACCTAAAGAAGGTGAAATGGGCACGCTTCATCAAACTCATCTTCAAGAGTAGCATAAGGAAGTTAATAAATAATAAAATGCAATAGCTAGACTATTCTGGACTACTTGTGGATACATCACAAAATATAAGCTTTGCCTCATATAATACATTACAATCTTCATCATTATTCGAGTGATTCTTGACGAATGGAAAAATTGAATCTTGTGAAAATCTCTTTCTCTCTTCTTTTTTTTTTGGTAAGTAAAGATAATGTATTTTGTAAAAGATTTGTACAAAGAAGCTTTGTACACAAGCCGTAGACTAAAGCCTGAAGTCTCTTAGTGTAGTCGAGAAGATTGCACCCCACCTAAAGAAGGTGAAATGGACACGCTTCATCAAACTCATCTCCAAGAGTAGCACAAGGAAGTTAATAAATAATAAAATGCAATAGCTAGACTGTTCTGGACTACTTGTGGATACATCACAAAATATAAGCTTTGCCCCATATAATACATTACAATCTTCATCATTATTCGAGAAGTAGTCCAGAAGTAGATTGTTCTGGACTACTTCTCTCTTCTTGTTAGGTGCTCCGTATTCAATTCTTGCTCCATACATGATCGTGAGTCCTGAAGAATCTCTATCCGAATTTGAGCTTTGTTCATATTGTGACACTAAAAAATTCTGCCACACCTCTCCTTCCAAATCCACCAAATAGCACATCTGAATATATTCTTGCTAGTTGTGTAAGATGCCCCTTTCTTGAGAAGCTTTGCATAAGCATTTCTAATTCATGATGCAAGTTTGGCCGTGGTAGCCTTTGAAGATCAAATCGCTTCAAGATCTCCTTCCATATCCAAGATGAATAATCACAAGCAAAGTAGAGATGGTCAACACTTTCTTCCTTTTGCATACACAAAGAGCACCGATTTACAATATAAATACCTCTTCGCTTCATATTGTCCATCGTAGGAAGTTTGCCGAGAAGGGCCTGCCATGTACATAAGGAATGTCGCTGTGAGCATGGACTATCCCATGTCCAACTACTTGGGATCCACTTGTTATTTCGTCGTCTAATTGGGTTCCATGCAGATGTAGCACTAAATTTACCATTATCATGAAGCCAAATAAGCATATCTGAAGAGTTGTTCTTTATTGGAATAGCCATAATAGTCGGCAAAGTAATAACATGTCAGGGGAGGTAGGGTTGGGAAGACACCATATACCATTGTTAATGAATTCGGAAACCTTCCAGTCTTTGGGAGCCCCCAGATCCTGTCGTACTCTATCACCAAATATCTGAAATATACTTTTCCCATTCACCCAAGGATCATACCATAAATTAATATTGGTTCCAGAAGAAATCACATAAGAAATATTGTTACGTAGCCATCGCCTTGCCTTCAGAATTCCTTTCCAAGCAGCAGAATGAGATGTTTTTGCAGATGCTTCCCAGATTGATTCCTTGGTTAGGTACCTAGCAAAAACCCATTGTGACCATAAGGAAGACTTGTTTTGTAAAATATCCCATAATTGCTTTACCATATAAGCTTTATTCCAATCTCTAATATGTCGAAGATTCAGCCCCCCTTCATCCTTCGGTTTGCAAATGTTGTCCCAATTCACCATGTGCATTGCCTTACCATCTGTACCATTCCAAAAGAAGTTCATAAGTAATTTATCAATATCATGGAGAAGCCCGGCAGGTAGAAGGAATGCATGAGACCAATAAATAGAATAAGAGATCAACACAGATCGAATAAGTTTAAGTCGTCCAGCTTTAGAAAGAAGCCTATTTTTCCAAGAGGAAATTCTGTTCTTAATTTTTTGTAGGATAGGCTGACAGGAGACTTTGTTGATTCCAGTGGATATAAGTGGGAGACCCAAGTAAGGAACCGGTAAATTTCCTTCAGCTACTCGCAATATTTGAGCAATATGATCCTTATTGTCAATGCAAGCACCCACATATACTTTGCTCTTTGCATGGTTTAGCTTAAGACCAGAAACTTTACCAAATTCATTAAGAATATCTGCTAGATTACTCACAGAAACTGGATCATCTCGGAGGAAGATAATAAGGTCATCAGCAAATGTTATGTGAGAGATATAAACAGAACCATAATGTGGTACCTTAATTTTACGATTGGAAACAGCCTCTTATAACATACAACTGAGCCCTTCCATTGCAATGGTAAAAAGATAAGGAGATAGTGGATCACCTTGCTGAATGCCATTCTTACTCCCGAAGAAGCCAATAGGTGAACCATTAAAGAGAATCAAAAATTTTGGAGTTTCCAAGCAACATTGAATCAATTTAACCCAGTGCTGAGGGAAGCCCATATTATGGAGCATCATGTAAATAAAATGCCTATTGACTGAGTCAAAGGCCTTTCGTAAATCAGCTTTAAAACAGATCTTTTTCCCTCTTGTCAAATCATTAGCAAGCAGGACATTATGATGGATACTCCTCGCTTTAAGAAAAGCAGCTTGATTAGGACTAATGACCTTATTCATGACCTTTTGTAGTCTATCTGCCAGCAACTTAGAGATAACCTTATAAATAAAGTTACACAGTGAAATAGGACGGTAGTTCTCGAATGAATCGGCTCCATCGTTTTTAGGCACTAAAGAAATAAAAGTGCAATTCATTTCTTTAAAAAATATGACCTGAGGAGAAAAAATGTCGACAACTTTTATGACATCGTTGCCTACAATAGCCCATGCAATTTGATAAAACTCAGCTGGAATTCCATCTAGACCAGGGCTTTTGTGCTTCGGGGACTTAAAAACAACTTTCATAATTTCATCATCCGTTATTGGGGCATTAAGATGAGAGAGGGCTTTAGAATCAAGTCGTCTTGTAGGCCCAACATGAATACTATTTGCAATGCTAACCAGATCACGCCATAGAGCATTCCTGTCAGACATACTGTTAGATGCATAAATACCGGTAATATTGAATTGACATCCAGTCTGTTTATCCTCTGCCTTAAGATGAATGAATTGATTAGTAGCAGAAATAAACCAAGCAGTAACAAGGTTAGGATGCCATAAGACCCAAACTCGACCATAAGTATCCTGAGAATCATTAGTAAAAAGTTCTGCCTCAGGCCATATTAAATACTTCTGAACTCGAACACGATGAGTTTTAATTTTTGTTTCCACAAGAATCACAATATCACATGCAGCAGATCGGATTATTCTATTGAGCTCCCGATATTTCTCAGTCTTATTAAGTCCACGAACATTCCAACAGATTATTTTCATCAATACTAGATAGAAGGAAGAGCATGCGATTTTCGGAGGACACTACCATCCTTTTTCTTATCCTTTGATTTTGCATGGTCCTCTCGCATAATATCTTTACCCTTTAATCCATTATTCCTATATTTATCCACCTCATCCATAGCTTGCAAATGTTTAAATTTTTGCGTACCTTGAGGCAAGGAGTCCTGAATAGCGGAATGTGTCGAAGAGCGATAAGTTTGGTGAGTTGCAATGTCTTGATTCCCAAGAGGTTGTTGAAATAAAATTTCCTGATTATCTGAAGGAATGATTCATGAAGGCGAGGTTGTTATTGGGGAGTGAGAACCATGGGAAGCTCCTGTAGTGAAAGTTTATGATCGTCGCGTTTTTCATGAAACCATGCTCATACGACTTAACATGGGCTAATACATCGTGAATGGCCAGTATTTTGAATTTTCGAGACAGTGCATTTAAAACCGACCGAAACTCGACTCAGCGTGTGACTTCGATCAAAGTTTATGACCGTCGTATTTTTTTACGAATGTGTGCTTGTACGACTTCCCATGGGCTAATAAGACGGGAAAGACCAGTATTTTGAATTTTCGAGACGGTGCACGAAAAACCGATCGAATCTCGACTTTGCGCAAAGTTTATGATCGTCGCGTTTTTTCGTGAAACCATGCTCATACGACTTACCATGGGCTAATACATCGTGAATGGCCAGTATTTTGAATTTCCAAAATGGTGTACGAAAAACCGATCAAAACTTGACTCGCGCGCGACTTTGCGCAAAGTTTATGACCGTCATATTTTTTTGCGAAAAAGTGGTTGTACGACATCCCATGGGCTAATAAGACGGGGAAGACCAGTATTTTGAATTTCCGAGACGGTGCACGAAAAACCGATCGAAACTCGACTCAGCGCAAAGTTTATGACCGTCGCATTTTTTCGTGTAATACGACTTACCATGGAATAATACATCGTGAATAGCCAGTATTTTAAATTTCCAAGTCGGTGCAAAAAAAAACGATCGAATCCCGACTCTGTGCAAAGTTTAAGACCGTCGCATTTTTTTCGTGAAACCATGCTCATACGACTTACCATAGGCTAATACATCGTGAATGGCCAGTATTTTGAATTTCCGAGATGGTGCACGACAAACCGATCGAAACTCGACACAACGCAAAGTTCGCGCAAAGTTTATGACCATCGTATTTTTTTGCGAAAGCGTGCTTGTACGACTTCCCATGGGCTAAAAAGATGGGAAAGACCAGTATTTTGAATTTTCGAGACGGTGCACGAAAAACCGATCGAAACTCGACTCTGCGCAAATTTTATGACTGTCGCGTTTTTTCGTGAAAATAAGCTCATAAGACTTACCATGGGCTAAAATATCGTTAATGGCCCGTATTTTGAATTTCCGAGATGGTGCACGAATAACCGATCGAAACTCGAGTCGCGCGTGACTTCGTGCAAAGTTTATGACCGTCATATTTTTTTGCGAAAGCATGCTTGTACGACTTCTAATGGGCTAATAAGATGGGGAAGACCAGTATTTTGAATTTCCGAGATGGTGCACGAAAAAATCGATCGAAACTTGACTCTGCGCAAAGTTTATGACCATCGCATTTTTTCATGAAACCATGCTCATACAACTTACCATGTGCTAATACATCGTGAATGACCGGTATTTTGAATTTTCGAGACGGTGCACGAAAAATCGATCGAAACTCGAGTCGCGCGCGACTTCGCGCAAAGTTTATGACCGTCATATTTTTTTGCGAAAGCATGCTTGTACGACTTCCCTTGGGCTAATAAGGCGGGAAAGACCAGTTTTTTGAATTTTCGAGACGGTGCACGAAAAATCGATCGAAACTCGACTCTGCGCAAAGTTTATGACCGTCGCATTTTTTCGTGAAACCAAGCTCATACGACTTACCATCCATACATCGTTAATGGCCAGTATTTTGAATTTCCGAGATGGTGGCCGAAAAACCGATCGAAACTCGACTCGCGCAAAGTTTATGATGTCATATTTTTTTGCGAAAGCATGCTTGTACGACTTCCCATGGGCTAATAAGACGGGAAAGACCAGTATTTTCTATCTTTTGGACATGCAAATGGTGCTTGCCAACAGCCTTCACAAAAAATCACACAAGTCTACCGACCACGCCAAGAGGCACAGAATGGGGTCACTACCACTAATCCAAGCACTGATACTCCAGTGCCAACAGTGATGATGGCGGAGAAGATGAATGAACACTCTGACTCGTTGGGGCAGCGACACGAACAAGAGAAAGACAAGTCAGGACTTCCATCTTTTCCTATTATATCAGAGACTTTCACTGTAGGAGCTTCCCAAGGTTCTCACTCCCCAATGATAACCTCGCCTTCACGAATCATTCCTTCAGATAATCAGGAAATTTCATTTAAACATTTGAAAATAGTTATCCTACAGTACCTTGGGTTGTTCTCGGTGACTTTAATACTGTCAAATACACAAATGAGAAAGTGGGGGGTAGAGTGCTTTCCGAATGTCAGCTTCAACATTTTAATGATTGTATAGATACTGTTGCATTGACTGACATGAAATCTGTAGGTGATTGGTTCTCATGAACAATCAAAGTACTGTTGATAGAAAAATTATGGCTCGACTTGACAGATGTTTGATTAATCAGGAATGGTTAGCAGTTTTCCCAGATTCACTTCTTGAGTACGGTGCTAAGTTATTTTCGGATCACTCTATTCTGCATATACATGCAGATAAAGCACTACCCAGAGTCAAGAAACCTTTTAGATTTTTTAATATATGGAGTTCTCACCCTAAGTTCCTCGAAGTTATTAAGTCAGCTTGGGACATTAATGTATTTGGTTCTCCCCCTTACATCCTATGTCAAAAACTAAAAGCATGCAAAGCAGCACTTAAGAGGTGGAATTCAACTACATTTGGAAATATCACCAACAGGGTTCAGTTATGCAAGAAAGAACTTATGGCTGTGCAAATCGAGCTAAATCTTCAACCTCTGGATGCGAATCTTATATACAAAGAGGCTGCTGCTAGAAATAACTTTATGCAAGCTTTGAAGCAGGAGGAATGCTTTTTGAAACAGAAGTCACGACAGCATTGGCTTACTCTAGGGGATTCTAATACGAAGTTTTTCTATGCTGCTATTGCTACCAGAAGGGCTACTAATCGCATCAAAAAATGCAAAGGTATAGATGGTAATCTCATTGAGGATTTAGATGAGGTTAAAAATTACACCAAGCAATTTTTTTATTCCTTACTCAATCAGGAGCAGCAACCTAATAGTATTCATGTTGGGCCTACAAGACGACTTGATTCTGAAGCCCTCTCTTAATGCCCCAATAACGGATGATGAAATTGTGAAAGTTGTTTTTAAGTCCCCAAAGCACAAAAGCCCTGGTCCAGACGGATTTCCAGCTGAGTTTTATCAAATTGTATGGTCTATTGTAGGCAACGATGTCATAAAAGCTTGTCGACATTTTTTCTCCTCAGGTCATATTCTTAAAGAAATGAATTGCACTTTTATTTCTTTAGTGCCTAAAAATGATGGAGCCGATTCATTGGAGAACTACCGTTCTATTTCACTGTGCAACTTTATTTATAAGGTTATCTCTAAGTTGCAGGCAGATAGACTACCAAAGGTCATGAATAAGGTCATTAGTCCTAATCAAGCTGCTTTTCTTAAAGGGAGGAGTATCCATCATAATGTCCTGCTTGCTAATGATTTGGTTAAGGATCTACACTCAAAAACAAGAGGGAAAAAGATTTGTTTTAAAGCTGATTTACGAAAGGCCTTTGACTCAGTCAATAGGCATTTTATTTACATGATGCTCCAAAATATGGGCTTCCCTCAGCACTGGGTTAAATGGATTCAATGTTGCTTGGAAACTCCAAAATTTTTTATTCTCTTTAATCGTTCACCTATTGGCTTCTTCGGGAGTAAGAATGGCATTCGGTACGGCGATCCACTATCTCCTTATCTTTCTACCATTGCAATGGAAGGGCTCAGTTGTATGTTAGAAGAGGCTGTTTCCAATGGCAAAATTAAGGTACCATATTATGGTTCTGTATATATCTCTCACATAACATTTACTGATGACCTTATTATCTTCCTTCGAGATGATCCAGTTTCTGTGAGTAATCTGGTAGATATTCTTAATGACTTTGGTTTAGTTTCTGGTCTTAAGCTAAACCATGTAAAGAGCAAAGTATATGTGGGTGCTTGCATTGACAATAAGGATCATATTGCTCAAACATTGGGAGTTGCTGAAGGAAATTTACCAGTTCCTTACTTGGGTCTCCCAATTATATCCACTAGAATCAACAAAGTCTCCTGTCAGCCTATCCTACAAAAAATTAAGAACAGAATTTCCTCTTGGAAAAATAGGTTTCTTTCTAAAGCTGGACGACTTGAACTTATTCGATCTGTGTTGATCTCTTATTCTATTTATTGGTCTCATGCATTCCTTCTACCTACCGGGCTTCTCTATGATATTGATAAATTACTTATAAACTTCTTTTGGAATGACACAGATGGTAAGGCAATGCACATGGTGAATTGGGACAACATTTGCAAACCGAAGGATGAAGGGGGGCTGAAATTCGACATATTAGACGGTGCACGAAAAACCGATCGAAACTCGACTCTGCGTAAAGTTTATGACCGTCACATTTTTACGTGAAACCATGCTCATACGACTTACCAAGGGCTAATACATCGTGAATGGCCAGTATTTTGAATTTTTGAGACGGTGCACAAAAAATCGATCGAAACTTGACTCGCGTGCGACTTCGTGCAAAGTTTATGACCATCATATTTTTTTGTGAAAGCAAGCTTGTACGGCTTCTCATGGGCTAATAAGACGGGAAAGACTAGTATTTTGAATTTCCGAGACGGTGCACGAAAAATGGATCGATACTCGACTCTGCGCAAAGTTTATAACCGTCACATTTTTTCATGAAAACCATGCTCATATGACTTACCATGGGCTAATACATCATTAATGGCCAGTATTTTGAATTTTCGAGACAGTGCACGTAAAACCGATCGAAACTCGACTCTGCGCAAAGTTCGCGCAAAGTTTATGACCGTCGTATTTCTTTGTGAAAGCGTTCTTGTACGACTTTAGATGGGCTAATAAGACGGGAAAGGCCAGTATTTTGAATTTCTGAGACGGTGCACGAAAAACTGATCGAAACTCGCCTCTTCGCAAAGTTTATGACCGTCGCGTTTTTTCATGAAACCATGCTCATACGACTTACCAAGGGCTAATACATCGTGAATGGCCAGTATTGTGAATTTCTGAGACGGTGCACAATAAACCGAACGAAACTCGACTCGTGCGCGACTTTGTGCAAAGCTTATGACCATCGTATTTTTTTGCGAAAGCATGCTTGTACGGCTTCTCATGGGCTAATAAGATGGGAAAGACGAGTATTTTGAATTTTCGAGGGTGCACGAAAAACCGATCGAAACTCGACTCTGCGCAAAGTTTATGACCGTCGCGTTTTTTCATGAAAACCATGCTCATACAACTTACCATGGGCTAATATATCATGAATGGCCAATATTTTGAATTTCCGATACGGTGCACGAAAAACCAATCGAAACTCGACTGTGCGCAAAGTTCGCGCAAAGTTTATGACCGTCACGTTTTTCCGTGAAACCATGCTCATACGACTTACCATGGGCTAATACCTCATGAATGGCCAGTATTTTGAATTTTTGAGACAGTGCACGAAAAACCGATCGAAACTCGACTCGTGTGCGACTTCGTGCAAAGTTTATGACCGTCGTATTTTTTTGCGAAAGCGTGCTTGTACGACTTCCCATGGGCAAATAAGAAGGGAAAGGCCAGTATTTTGAATTTCCAAGATGGTGCACGAAAATCCGATCGAAACTCGACTCTGCGCAAAGTTTATGACCGTCAAGTTTTTTAATGAAACCATGCTCACACGACTTACCATGGGCTAATACATTGTGAATGGCCAGTATTTTGAATTTCCGAGACAGTGCATGAAAAACCGATGGAAACTCGACTTAGCACCAAGTTCGCGCAAAGTTTATGACCGTCGTGTTTTTTCATGAAAACCATGCTTATATGATTTTGCGAAAGCATGCTTGTACGGCTTCTCATGGGCTAATAAGACGGGAAAGACGAGTATTTTGAATTTCCGAGGGTGCACGAAAAATCGATCGAAACTCGACTTTGCGCAAAGTTTATGACCGTCGTGTTTTTTCATGAAAACCATGCTCATACAACTTACCATGGGCTAATATATCGTGAATGGCCAGTATTTTGAATTTCCGATACGGTGCACAAAAAACCAATCGAAACTCGACTCTGCGGAAAGTTTACGCAAAATTTATGACCGTCGTATTTTTTTGCGAAAGCGTTCTTGTACGACTTCAAATGGGCTAATAAGACGGGAAAGACCAGTATTTTGAATTTCTGTGCGATGCACGAAAAACCGATCGAAACTCGACTCTGCGCAAAGTTTAACATCGTCACGTTTTTTCGTGGAACCATGCTCATACGACTAACCATGGGCTAATACATCGTGAATGGCCAGTATTTTAAATTTTTGAGAGAGTGCATGTAATGTCGGTCACATTTTTTCGAAACTCGATTCTGGTCGCGACTTCGCGTAATGTCCGTCAAATTTTTTTGCGAAAGCATGCTTCTACGACTTCTCTTGGGCTAATACGTCGGGAATTGCTAGTATTTTGAATTTCCGAGACGGTGCACGAAAAACCGATCGAAACTCGACTCTGCAAAGTTCGCGCAAAGTTTATGACCATCGTATTTTTTTGCGAAAGCGTGCTTATACGACTTCCCATAGGCTAATAAGATGGGAAAGACCAGTATTTTGAATTTTCGAGACGGTGCATGAAAAATCGATCGAAACTCGACTCTGCGCAAAGTTTCTGATCGTCGTGTTTTTTCGTGAAACCATGCTCATACGACTTTCCATGGGCTAATACATCGTGAATGGCCAGTACTTAGAATTTTCAAGACGGTGCACGTAAAACCAATCGACACTTGACTCTGGGCGCGACTTCGCGTAATGTTTATGACCGTCACATTTTTTCACGAAAGCGTGCTTGTACGACTTCCCATGGGCTAGTATTTCGAATTTTTGAGATGGTGCACGAAAAACAGATCGAATCTTGACTCTGCGCAAAGTTTATGACCGTCACGTTTTTTCGTGAAACCATTATCATATGACTTACCATGGGCTAATACATCGTGAATGTCCAGTATTTTGAATTTTCGAGACGGTGCACGAAAAATCGATCGAAACTCGACTCTGCGCAAAGTTCACGCAAAGTATATGACCATCGTATTTTTTTGTGAAAGCGTGCTTGTACGACTTCCCATGGGCTAATAAGACGGGAAATACCAGTATTTTGAATTTCCGAGATGGTGCACAAAACACCGATCGAAACTCGACACTGCGCAAAGTTTATGACCATCGCATTTTTTCTTGAAACCATGCTCATACGGCTTACCATGGGCTAATACATCGTGAATGGCCAGTATTTTGAATTTTTGAGGCGTAGCACGAAAAACCGATCGAAACTCGACTCTGCGCAAAGTTTTTGATCGTCGCGTTTTTTCGTGGAACCAAGCTCATACGACTTACCATGGGCTAACACATCGTTAAAGGCCAGTATTTTCAATTTTCGAGACGGTGCACGAAAAACCGATCGAAACTCGACTCGCGCGCGACTTCGTGCAAAGTTTATGACTGTCGTATTTTTTTGTGAAAGCATGCTTGTAAAACTTCTCATGGGCTAATACGACGGGAAAGACCAGTATTTTGAATTTCCGAGATGGTGCATGAAAAACTGATCGAAACTCGACTCTGCGCAAAGTTTATGACCATCGCATTTTTTCGTGAAACCATGCTCATACGACTTTCCATGATACATCGTGAATGGCCAGTATTTTGAATTTCCTAGACGGTGCACAAAAAACCGATCGAAACTCGACTCGCGCGCGACTTCGCGCAAAGTTTAGGACCGTCGTATTTTTTTGCGAAAGCGTGCGTGTACGACTTCCCATGGGCTAATAAGACGGGAAAGACCAGTATTTTGAATTTCTGAGACGGTGCACGAAAAACCGATCGAAACTCGACTCTGCGCAATGTTTATGACCATCACATTTTTTCGTGAAACCATACTCACATGACTTACCATGGGCTAATACATTATGAATGAACAGTATTTTGAATTTCTGAGACAGTGCATGAAAAACCGATCGAAACTCGACTCAGTGCAAAGTTCGCGCAAAGTTTATGACCATCGTATTTTTTGTGAAAGCATGCTTGTACGACTTCCCATGGGCTAATAAGATGGGAAAGACCAGTATTTTGAATTTTCGAGACGGTGCACGAAAAACCGATCGAAACTCGACTCAGCGCGGGACTTAGAGCAACGTTTTTTACCGTCGTATTTTTTTGCGAAAGCGAGCTTGTACGACTTCCCATGGGCTAATAAGACGGGAAAGACCAGTATTTTGAATTTCCGAGTCGGTGCACGTAAAATCGATCGAAACTCGACTCAGCGCAAAGTTTATGACCGTCGCATTTTTTCATGAAACCAAGCTAATACGACTTACCATGTGCTAATACATCGTTAATGGCCAGTATTTTAAATTTTCGAGTTGGTGCACGAAAAACTGATCGAAACTCGACTCTGCACAAAGTTCGTGTAAAGTTTATGACCGTCGTATTTTTTTGCGTAAGCGTGCGTGTACGACTTCCCATGGGCTAATAAGACGGGAAAGACCAGTATTTTGAATTTCCGAGACGGTGCACGAAAAACCGATCGAAACCCGACTCTGCGCAAAGTTTATGGCCATCACGTTTTTTCGTTAAACCATGCTCGTACGACTTACCATGGCTAATACATCGTGAATGGCCAGTATTTTGAATTTCTGAGACGATGCACGAAAAACCGATCAAAACTTGACTCTGCGCAAAGTTCGCGCAAAGTTTATGACCGTCATATTTTTTTGTGAAAGCGTGCTTGTACGACTTCCCATGGGCTAATAAGACGGGAAAGACCAGTATTTTGAATTTTCGAGACGGTGCATGAAAAATCGATCGAAACTCGACACTGCGCAATGTTTATGACCGTCGCCTTTTTTCGTGAAACCTTGCTCATACGACTTCCCATGGGCTAGTACATCGTGAATGGCCAGTATTTTGGATTTCTGAGACGGTGCACGGAAAACCAATCGAAACTCGACTCTGGGTGCGACTTCGCGTAATGTCCGTCTCATTTTTTCACGATAGCATGCTTGGATGACTTCTCTTGGGCTAATACGTCGGGAATTGCTAGTATTTTAAATTTTCGAGACGGTGCACGAAAAACCAATCGAAACTCGACTCTGCGCAAAGTTTATGACCGTCGCATTTTTTCGTGAAACCATGCTCATACGAATTAGAATGGGCTAATACATCGTGAATGGCCAGTATTTTGAATTTCCGAGACAGGCATGAAAAACCGATCGAAACTCGACTCAGCATGTGACTTCGAGCAAAGTTTATGACCGTCGTGTTTTTTCGTGAAACCATGCTCATATGACTTACCATGGGCTAATACATCATGAATGGCCAGTATTTTGAATTTCCGAGACGGTGCACGAAAAACCGATCGAAACTCGACTCGCGCGCGACTTCGCGCAAAGTTTATGACCGTCGTATTTTTTTGCGAAAGCGTGCTTGTACGACTTCCCATGGGCTAATCAGACAGGAAAGACCAGCATTTTGATTATCCGAGACGGTGCACTAAAATCCGATCAAAACTCGACTCTGCGCAATGTTTATGACCGTCGCGTTTTTTCATGAAACCATGCTCACATGACTTACCATGGGCTAATACATTGTAAATGGCCAGTATTTTGAATTTCCGAGACAGTGCATGAAAAACCGATTGAAACTCGACTCAGCGCAAAGCTCGCGCAGAGTTTATGACCGTCGTATTTTTTTGCGAAAGCGTGCTTGTATGACTTCCCATGGGCTAAAAAGACGGGAAAGACAAGTATTTTTAATTTTCGAGACGGTGCACGAAAAATCGATCGAAACTCGACTCAGCGCGCGACTTAGAGCCAAGTTTTTGACCGTCGTATTTTTTTCCGAAAGCGAGCTTGTACGACTTCCCATGGACTAATAAGACGGGAAAGACCAGTATTTTGAATTTCCGAGTCCGTGCACGAAAAACTGAACGAAACCCGACTCTAAGCAAAGTTTATGACCGTCGCGTTTTTTCATGAAACCAAGCTCATACGACTTACCATGGGCTAATACATCGTTAATGGCTAGTATTTTGAATTTCCGAGACGGTGCACGAAAAATCGATCGAAACTCGACTCTGCACAACGTTCGCACAAAGTTTATGACCATCGTATTTTTCTACGAAAGCATGCTTGTACGACCTCCCATGGGCTAATAAGATGGGAAAGACCAGTATTTTGAATTTTCGATACGGTGCACGAAAAATCGATCGAAACTCGACTATGAGCAAAGTTTATGACCGTCGCGTTTTGTCGTGAAACCATACTCATACGACTTACCATGGCTAATACATCGTGAATGGCCAGTATTTTGAATTTCCGAGACGGTGCATGAAAAACCGATCGAAATTTGACTCTGCGAAAAGTTTATGACCGTCATATTTTTTCGTGAAACCATGCTCATACGACTTACCATGGGCTAATACATCATGAATGGCCTGTATTTTGAATTTCCGAGACGGTGCACGAAAAACCGATCGAAACTCGACTAACGCGCGACTTCGCACAAAGTTTATGACCGTCATATTTTTTTGCGAAAGCATGCTTGTACGACTTCCCATGGGCTAATAAGACCGGAAAGACAAGTATTTTGAATTCCCGAGACGGTGCACGAAAATCCGATCAAAACTCGACTCTGCGCAATGTTTATGACCGTCGCGTTTTTTCATGAAACCATGCTCACATGACTTACCATGGGCTAATACATTGTGAATGGCCAGTATTTTGAATTTCCGAGACAGTGCATGAAAAACCGATTGAAACTCGACTCAACGCCAAGCTCGCGCAAAGTTTATGACCGTCATATTTTTTTGCGAAAGCGTGCTTGTATGACTTCCCATGGGCTAATAAGACGGGAAAGACAAGTATTTTTAATTTTCGAGACGGTGACCGAAAAATCGATCGAAACTCGACTCAGCGCGCGACTTAGAGCCAAGTTTTTTACCGTCGTATTTTTTTTCGAAAGCGAGCTTGTATGACTTCCCATGGACTAATAAGACGGGAAAGACCAGTATTTTGAATTTCCGAGTCGGTGCACGAAAAACCGAACGAAACCCGACTCTAAGCAAAGTTTATGACCGTCGCGTTTTTTCATGAAACCAAGCTCATACGACTTACCATGGGCCAATTCATCGTTAATGGCCAGTATTTTGAATTTCCGAGACGGTGCACGAAAAATCGATCGAAACTCGACTCTGCCAAAAGTTCGCACAAGGTTTATGACCATCGTATTTTTTTACGAAAGCGTGCTAGTACGACCTCCCATGGGCTAATAAGATGGGAAAGACCAGTATTTTGAATTTTCGATACGGTGCACGAAAAATCGATCGAAACTCGACTATAAGCAAAGTTTATGACCATCGCGTTTTGTCGTGAAACCATACTCATATGACTTACCATGGCTAATACATCGTGAATGGCCAGTATTTTGAATTTCCGAGATGGTGCATGAAAAACCGATTGAAATTTGACTCTGCAAAAAGTTTAAGACCGTCACATTTTTTCGTGAAACCATGCTCATACGACTTACCATGGGCTAATACATCATGAATGGCCTGTATTTTGAATTTTCGAGACGGTGCACGAAAAACCGATCGAAACTCGACTCACGCGCGACTTCGCGCAAAGTTTATGACCGTCGTATTTTTTTGTGAAAGCTTGCTTGGACGACTTCCCATTGGCAAATAAGACGGGAAAGACCAGTATTTTGAATTCCCGAGACGGTGCACGAAAATCCGATCAAAACTCTACTCGGTGCAATGTTTATGACCGTCGCGTTTTTTCATGAAACCAAGCTCACATGACTTACCATGGGCTAATACATTGTCAATGGCCAGTATTTTGAATTTCCGAGACACTGCATGAAAAACAGATTGAAACTCGACTCAGCGCCAAGCTCGCGCAAAGTTTATGACCGTCGTATTTTTTTGCGAAAGCGTGCTTGTATGACTTCCCATGGGCTAATAACACGGGAAAGACAAGTATTTTTAATTTTAGAGACGGTGCACGAAAAACCGATCGAAACTCGACTCAGCGCGCGACTTAGAGACAAGTTTTTGACCGTCGTATTTTTTTTCGAAAGCGAGCTTGTAAGACTTCCCATGGGCTAATAAGATGGAAAGATCAGTATTTTGAATTTCCGAGTCGGTGCACGAAAAACCGAACGAAACTCGACTCTGCGCAAAGTTTATGACAGTCGCATTTTTTCGTGAAACCATGCTCATACGAATTACCATGGCTAATACATCGTGAATGGCCAGTATTTTGAATTTTTGAGATGGTGCACGAAAAATTGATTGAAACTCGACTCGCGCGCGACTTCGTGCGAAGTTTTTGTCTGTCGTATTTTTTTGTGAAAGCATGCTTGTACGACTTCTCATGGGCTAATAAGATGGGATACACCAGTATTTTGAATTTCCGAAATGGTGCACGAAAAACCGATCGAAACTCGACTCTGCGCAAATTTTATGACCGTCGCATTTTTTCGTGAAACCATGCTCATACGACTTGCCATGGGCAAATACATCGTGAATGGCCAGTATTTTGAATTTCCGAGATGGTGCACGAAAAACCGATCGAAACTCGATTCTCCGTAAAGTTCGCGCAAAGTTTATGACCGACGTATTTTTTTGCGAAAGTGTGCTTGTACGACTTCCCATGGGCTAATAAAATGGGAAAGACCAGTATTTTCAATTTCCGAGACGGTGCATAAAAAACCGATCGAAACCCGACTCTGCGCAATGTTTATTGCCGTCGCCATTTTTCGTGAAACCTTGCTCATACGACCTACCATGGACTATTACATCATGAATGCCCCGTATTTTGTATTTTCGAGACGGTGCACGTAAAACCGATCGAAACTCGACCCTACGCAAATTTATGATCGTCACGTTTTTTCGTGAAACAATGCTCATACAACTTACAATGGGCTAATACATCGTAAATGGCCAGTATTTTCAATTTCCGAGACAGTGCATGAAAAAACGATCGAAACTCGACTCAGCACGTGACTTCGAGCAAAGTTAATGATCGTCGCGTTTTTTCATGAAACCATGCTCATATGACTTACCTTGGGCTAATACATCGTGAATGGCCAGTATTTTGAATTTCCGAGATGGTGCACGAAAAATCGTTCGAAACTCGACACAGTGCGCGAATTCACGCAAAGTTTTTTACCGACGTATTTTTTTGTGAAAGCGAGCTTGTACGACTTCCCATGGGCTAATAAGACGGGAAAGACCAGTATTTTGTATTTCCGAGACGGTGCACGAAAAATTGATCAAAACTTGACTCTGCACAAAGTTTATGACCGCACGTTTTTTCATGAAACTAAGCTCATACGATTTACCATGGGCTAATACATCTTTAATGGCCCGTATTTTGAATTTCCGAGACGGTGCACGAAAAACCGATCGAAACTCGAGTCTGCGCGACTTCGTGCAAAGTTTATGACCGTACTTACCAAAAAAAAAAAAGTTTATGACCGTCGTATTTTTTTTCGAAAGCATGCTTGTACGACTTCTCATGGGCTAATAAGATGGGAAAGACCAGTATTTTGAATTTCCGAGATGGTGCACGAAAAATCGATCGAAACTCGACTCTGCGTAAAGTTTATGACTATCGCGTTTTTTCGTGAAACCATGCTCATACGACTTACCATGGGCTAATACATTGTGAATGGCCAGTATTTGATTTTCCGAGACGGTGCATAAAAAATCGATCGAAACCCGACTCTGCGCAATGTTTACTGCCGTCGCCTTTTTTCGTGAAACCATGCTCATACGACTTACCATGGACTAGTACATCGTGAATGCCCAGTATTTTGTATTTTCGAGACGGTGCACGTAAAACCGATCGAAACTCGACTCTACGCAAAGTTTATGACCGTCGCGTTTTTTCGTGAAACCATGCTCATACGACTTACAATGGGCTAATACATCGTAAATGGCCAGTATTTTCAATTTTCGAGACAGTGCATGAAAAATCGATTGAAACTCGACTCAGCACGTGACTTCGAGCAAAGTTTATGACCATCGCGTTTTTTCGTGGAACCATGCTCATATGACTTACCATGGGCTAATACATCGTGAATGGCCAGTATTTTGAATTTTCGAGACGATGTACGTAAAACCGATCGAAACTCCACCCTGGACGTGACTTCGCGTAATGTTTATGACCGTCACATTTTTTCGCGAAAGCGTCAAAAACCGATTCAAACTCGACTCTGCGCAAAGTTTATGACCGTCGCATTTGTTCATGAAACCATGCTCATACGAGTTACCATTGGCTAATACATCGTGAATGGCCAGTATTTTGAATTTTCGAGACGGTGCACGAAAAACCGATCGAAACTTGACTCGCGTGCGTGCGCTAAGTATATGACCGTCACATTTTTTTGGTGAAACCATGCTCATACGACTTACCATGGGCTAATAAATCGTGAATGGCCAGTATTTTGAATTTCCGTGATGGTGCACGTAAAACCAATCGAAACTCGACTCTTGGCGCGACTTCGCGTAATGTTTATGACCGTCACATTTTTTCGTAAAACCGTGCTCGTATGAGTTACCATGGGCTAATACGTTGGGATTGGCCAGTATTTTGAATTTCCGAGATGGTGCACGAAAAATCGTTCGAAACTCGACTCAGTGCGTGAATTCGCGCAAAGTTTTTTACCGACGTATTTTTTTGCGAAAGCGAGCTTGTACGACTTCCCATGGGCTAATAAGACGGGAAAGACTAGTATTTTGAATTTCCGAGATGGTGCACGAAAAACTGATCGAAACTCGACTCCGCGCAAAGTTTATGACCGTCGCGTTTGTTCGTGAAACCGAGCTCATATGATTTACCATGGGCTAATACATCGTTAATGGCCAGTATTTTGAATTTCCGAGACGGTGCACGAAAAATCGATCGAAACTCGAGTCGCGCGTGACTTCGTGCAAAGTTTATGACCGTCGTATTTTTTTGGGAAAGCATGCTTGTACGACTTCTCATGGGCTAATAAGATGGGAAAGACGAGTATTTTGAATTTCCGAGACGGTGCACGAAAAACCGATCGAAACTCGACTCTACGTAAAGTTTATGACCATCGCGTTTTTTCGTGAAACCATGCTCATACGACTTACCATGGGCTAATACATCGTGAATGGCCAGTATTTTGAATTTCCGAGACGCTGCATAAAAAACCGATCGAAACCCGACTCTGCGCAATGTTTATTACCGTCGCCTTTTTTTGTGAGACCAGGCTCATACAACTTACCATGGACTAGTACATCGTGAATGCCTAGTATTTTGTATTTCCGAGACGGTGCACGTAAAACCGATCGAAACTTGACTCTGTGCAATGTTTATGACCGTCGCGTTTTGTCGTGAAACCATGCTCATACGACTTACCATGGCTAATACATCGTGAATGGCCAGTATTTTGAATTTCCGAGACGGTGCAGAAAAATCGATCGAAATTTGACTCTGCGCAAAGTTTATGAGCGTCGCATTTTTTCGTGAAACCATGCTCATACGACTTACCATGGGCTAATACATCGTGAATGGCCAGTATTTTGAATTTCCGAGACGGTGCACAAAAAACCGATCGAAACACGACTCGCGCGCGACTTTGCGCAAAGTTTATGACCGTCGTATTTTTTTGCAAAAGCATGCTTGTACGACCTCCCATGGGCTAATAAGACGGGAAAGACCAGTATTTTGAATTTCTGATACGGTGCACGAAAAACCGATCGAAACTCGACTCTGCGTAAAGTTTATGACCATCACGTTTTTTCGTGAAACCATGCTCATACGATTTACCATGGGCTAATACACCTTAAATGGCCAGTATTTTGAATTTCCGAGACGGTGCAAGAAAAACCGATCGAAACTTGACTCAGCGCAAAGTTCCCGCAAAGTTTATGACCGTCGCATTTTTTTGCGAAAGCGTGCTTGTATGACTTCCCATGGGCTAATAAGACGGGAAAGACCAGTATTTTTAATTTTTAAGACGGTGCACGAAAAACCGATCGAAACTCGACTCAGCTCGCGACTTCGAGCAAAGTTTTTGACTGTCATATTTTTTACGAAAGCATGCTTGTACGACTTCTCATGGGCTAATAAGACGGGAAATACCAGTATTTTGAATTTTTGAGACGGTGCATGAAAAACCGATCGAAACTCGACTCTGCGTAAAGTTTATGACCGTCGCATTTTTTTGTCAAACCATCCTCATACGACATACCTTGGGCTAATACATCGTGAATGGCCAGTATTTTTAATTTCCGAGATGGTGCACGAAAAACCGATCGAAACTCGACTCTGCGCAAAGTTCACGCAAAGTTTATGACCGTCATATTTTTTTGCGAAAGCGTGCTTGTACGACTTCCCATGGGCTAAAAAGACGGGCAAGACCAGTATTTTGAATTTCCGATACGGTGCACGAAAAACCGATCGAAAATCGACTCTGCGCAAAGTTTATGACCGTCGCGTTTTTCGTGAAACCAAGCTCATACGACTTACCATGGGCTAATACATCGTTAATGGACCGTATTTTGAATTTCCGAGACGGTGCACGAAAAACCGATCGAAACCCGAGTCGCACGCGACGTCATTCAAAGTTTATGACCGTCGTATTTTTTTGCTAAAGCATGCTTGTACGACTTCAAATGGGCTAATAAGACGGGGAAGACCAGCATTTTGAATTTCCAAGACGGTGCACGAAAAATCGATCGAAACTTGTCTCTGCGCAAAGTTTATGACCTTTGCGTTTTTTCGTGAAACCATGCTCATACGACTTACCATGGGCTAATACATCGTCATTGGCTAGTATTTTGAATTTTCGAGACGGTGCACGAAAAACCGATCGAAACTCGGCTCAGCGCAAAGTTTATGACCGTCGCATTTTTTCGTGAAACCATTCTCATACGACTTACCATGGGCTAATACATCGTGAATAGCCAGTATTTTGAATTTCCGAGATGGTGCACGTAAAACCAATCGAAACTCGATTCTGGGAGCGATTTCGCGTAATGTTTATGACCGTCGGAATTTTTCGTTAAACCATACTCATTCGACTTACCGTGGGCTAATACATCGTGAATGGCCAGTTTTTTGAATTTCCGAGACGGTGCACGTAAAACCAATTGAAACTCGACTTTGGGTGCGACTTCGTGGAATGTTTATAACCGTCGCATTTTTTCACGAAAGCGTGCTTGTACGACTTCTTATGAAGTAATACGTCGAGAATTGCTAGTATTTTAAATTTCCGAGACGGTGCACCAAAAACCGATCGAAACTCGACTCTGCGTAAAGTTTATGACTGTCCCTTTTTTCGTGAAACCATGCTAATATGACTTACCATGGGTTAATACATCGTGAATGGCCAGTATTTTGAATTTTCGAGACGGTGTACGTAAAACCGATTGAAACTCGAGCCTGGGCGCGACTTCACGTAATGTTTATGACCGTCGCATTTTTTCGCGAAAGCGTGCTTGTACGACTTCCCATTGGCTAATAAGACGGGAAAGACCAATATTTTGAATTTCCGAGACGGTGCACGAAAAACCGATCGAAACTCGACTCTGCGCAAAGTTTATGACCGTCGTGTTTTTTCGTGAAACCATGCTTATACGACTTACCATGGGCTAATACTTCGTGAATAGCCAGTATTTTGAATTTTTGAGACGGTGCATGAAAAACCGATCGAAACTCGACTCAGCGCAAAGTATATGACCATCGCGTTTTTTCGTGAAACCATGCTCATACGACTTACCATGGGCTAATACATCATGAATGGCCAGTATTTTGAATTTTCGAGATGGTGCACGTAAAACCAATCGAAACTTGACTCTTAGCGCGACTTCGCGTAATGTTTATGACCGTCACATTTTTCGTGAAACCGTGCTCGTATGACTTACAATCGGATAATACATTGGGATTGGCCAGTATTTTCAATTTTCGAGATGGTGCATGAAAAATCGATCGAAACTCGACTCAGCACGCGACTTCGCGCAAAGTTTTTGACTATCATATTTTTTGTGAAAGCGAACTTGTACGACTTCCCATGGGCTAATAAGACGGGAAAGACCAGTATTTTGAATTTCCGTGACGGTGCACGAAAAACTGATCGAAACTCGACTCTGCGCAAAGTTTATGACCGTAGCGTTTTTGCGTGATACCAGGCTCATATGACTTACCATGGGCTAATACATCGTTAATGGCCAGTATTTTGAATTTCCGAGACGGTGCACGAAAAACTGATCGAAACTCGACTCGCGCGCGACTTCGTGCAAAGTTTATGACCGTCGTATTTTTTGGCGAAAGCATGCTTGTATGAATTCTCATGGGCTAATAAGATGGGAAAGACAAGTATTTTCAATATCTGAGACGGTGCACGAAAAATCGATAGAAACTCGACTCTGCGCAAAGTTTTTGACCGTCGCATTTTTTCGTGAAACCATGCTCATACGACTTACCATGGGCTAATACAACGTGAATGGCCGGTATTTTGAATTTCCGAGACGGTGCATGAAAAACTGATCGAAACTCGACTCGCGCGCGACTTCGCGCAAAGTTTATGACCGTCGTATTTTTTTGCGTTAGCGTGCTTGTACGACTTCCCATGGGCTAATAAGACGGGAAACCGTATTTTGAATTTCCGAACGGTACACGAAAAACCAATCGAAACTCGACTCTGCGCAAAGTTCGTGCAATGTTTATGAGCGTCGTATTTTTTTGCGAAAGCACGCTTGTACGACTTCCCATGGGCTAATAAGATGGGAAAGACCAGTATTTTGAATTTTCGAGACGGTGCAAGAAAAACCGATCGAAACTTGACTCAGCGCGCGACTTCGAGCAATATTTTTGACCGTCGTATTTTTTGCGAAAGCGAGCTTGTACGACTTCCCATGGGCTAATAAGACGGGAAAGACTAGTATTTTGAATTTCCGAGACGGTACACGAAAAACCGATCGAATCTCGGCTCTGCGTAAAGTTTATGACCGTCACGATATTTCGTGAAACCATGCTCATATGACTTACCATGGGCTAATACTTCGTGAATGGCCAGTATTTTGAATTTCTGAGACGGTGCACGAAAAACCGATCGAAACTCAACTCTGCGCAAAGTTCAAGCAAAGTTTATGACCGTCGTATTTTTTTACGAAAGCGTGCTTGTACGACTTCCCATGGGCTAAAAAGATGGGAAAGACCAGTATTTTGAATTTCCGAGACGGTGCACGAAAAACCGATCGAAAATTGACTCTGCGTAAAGTTTATGACCGTCGTGTTTTTTCGTGAAACCATGCTTATACGACTTACCATGGGCTAATACTTCGTGAATAGCCAGTATTTTGAATTTTCGAGACGGTGCATGAAAAACCGATCGAAACTCGACTCAGCGCAAAGTTTATGACCATCGCGTTTTTTCGTGAAACCATGCTCATACGGCTTACCATGGGCTAATACATCATGAATTGCCAGTATTTTGAATTTCCGAGATGGTGCACGTAAAACCAATCGAAACTCGACTCTTAGCGCGACTTCGCGTAATGTTTATGACCGTCACATTTTTCGTGAAACCATGCTCGTATGACTTACAATCGGCTAATACATTGGGATTGGCCAGTATTTTCAATTTCCGAGATGGTGCATGAAAAATCGATCGAAACCCGACTCAGCGCGCGACTTCGCGCAAAGTTTTTGACTATCGTATTTTTTGTGAAAGCGAGCTTGTACGACTTCCTATGGGCTAATAAGACGTGAAAGACCAGTATTTTGAATTTCCGTGACGGTGCACAAAAAACTGATCGAAACTCGACTCTGCGCAAAGTTTATGACCGTAGCGTTTTTGCGTGAAACCAGGCTCATATGACTTACCATGGGCTAATACATCGTTAATGGCCAGTATTTTAAATTTCCGAGACGGTGCACGAAAAACTGATCGAAACTCGACTCGCGCGCGACTTCGTGCAAAGTTTATGACCGTCGTATTTTTTAGCGAAAGCATGCTTGTACGAATTCTCATGGGCTAATAAGACGGGAAAGACAAGTATTTTCAATATCTGAGACGGTGCACGAAAAATCGATAGAAACTCGACTCTGTGCAAAGTTTTTGACCGTCGCATTTTTTCGTGAAACCATGCTCATACGACTTACCATGGGCTAATACATCGTGAATGGCCAGTATTTTGAATTTCTGAGACGGTGCACGAAAAACTGATCGAAACTCGACTCGCGCGCGACTGCGCGCAAAGTTTATGACCGTCGTATTTTTTTGCGATAGCGTGCTTGTACGACTTCCGATGGGCTAATTAGACGGGAAACCGTATTTTGAATTTCTGAGACGGTACACGAAAAACCGATCGAACTCGACTCTACGCAAAGTTCGTGCAATGTTTATGACCGTCGTATTTTTTTGCGAAAGCACGCTTGTACGACTTCCCATGGGCTAATAAGACGGGAAAGACCAGTATTTTGAATTTTCGAGACGGTGCACGAAAAACCGATCGCAACTTGACTCAGCGCGCGACTTCGAGCAATGTTTTTGACCGTCGTATTTTTTGCGAAAGCGAGCTTGTACGACTTCCCATGGGCTAATAAGACGGGAAAGACCAGTATTTTGAATTTCCGAGACGGTACACGAAAAACCGATCAAATCTCGGCTCTGCGTAAAGTTTATGACCGTCGCGATATTTCGTGAAACCATGCTCATATGACTTACCATGGGCTAATACTTCGTGAATGGCCAGTATTTTGAATTTCTGAGACGGTGCACGTAAAACCGATCGAAACTCAACTCTGCGCAAAGTTCTTGCAAAGTTTATGACCATCGTATTTTTTTACGAAAGCGTGCTTGTACGACTTCCCATGGGCTAAAAAGACGGGAAAGACCAGTATTTTGAATTTCCGAGACGGTGCACGAAAAACCGATCGAAAATCGACTCTGCGCAAAGTTTATGACCGTTGCATTTTTGGTGAAACCAAAGCTCATACGACATACCATGGGCTAATATATCGTTAATGGCCCGTATTTTGAATTTTTGAGACGGTGCACGAAAAACCGATCGAAACTCGAGTTGCGCGCAACTTCATGCAAAGTTTATGACTGTCGTATTTTTTTGCGAAAGCATGCTTGTACGAATTCTCATGGGCTAATAAGACGGGAAAGACCAGTATTTTCAATATCCGAGACGGTGCACGAAAAACCGATCGAATCTCGGCTCTGCATTAAGTTTATGACCGTCGCGTTATTTCGTGAAACCATGCTCATATGACTTACCATGGACTAATACTTCGTGAAAGGATAGTATTTTGAATTTTCGAGACGGTGCACGAAAAACCGATTGAAACTCGACACTGCGCAATGTTCATGCAAAGTTTATGACCGTCGTATTTTTTTGCGAAAGCGTGCTTGTACGACTTCCCATGGGCTAATAAGATGGGAAAGACCAGTATTTTGAATTTTCGAGATGGTGCACGAAAAACCGATCGAAACTCGACTCAGCGCGCGACTTCGAGCGAAGTTTTTGACCATCATATTTTTTTGCGAAAGCGAGCTTGTACGACTTCCCATGGGCTAATAAGACGGGAAAGGCCAATATTTTGAATTTCTGAGATGGTGCACGAAAAACCGATCGAATCTTGACTCTGCGCAAAGTTTATGACCATCGCATTTTTTCATGAAAACATGCTCATACGACTTACCATGGGCCAATACATCGTGAATGACGAGTATTTTGAATTTCAGAGACGGTGCACGAAAAACCGATCGAAACTCGACTCGGCGCAAAGGTTATGACCGTCGTATTTTTTTTGAAAGCGTGCTTGTACGACTTCCCATGATAAGATGGGAAAGACCAGTATTTTGAATTTCCGAGAGGGTGCACGAAAAAATGATCGAAACTCGACTCTGCGCAAAGTTGATGATCGTCGCGTTTTTTCATGAAACCAAGCTCATACGACATACCATGGGCTAATACATCGTTAATGGCCAGTATTTTGAATTTCCGAGATGGTGCACGAAAAATTGATTGAAACTCGAGTCGCGTGCGACTTCGTGCAAAGTTTATGACCGTCGTATTTTTTTGCGAAAGCATTCTTGTACGACTTCTCATGGGCTAATAAGACGGGGAAGATCAGTATTTTGAATTTTCAAGACGGTGAACGAAAAATCGATCGAAACTCGACTCTGCGTAAAGTTTATGACCGTCGCATTTTTTCGTGAAATCATGCTCATACAACTTACCATGGGCTAATACATCGTGAATGGCCAGTATTTTGAATTTCCAAGACGGTCCATGAAAAACCGATCGAAACTCGACTTAGCGCAAAGTTCACGCAAAGTTTATGACCGTCGTATTTTTTTGCGAAAGTGTGCTTGTACGACTTCCCAAGGGCTAATAAGACGGGAAAGCCGAGTATTTTGAATTTCCGAGATGGTGCAAGAAAAACCGATCGAAACTCGACTCAGCGCGCGACTTCGAGCAAAGTTTTTGATCGTCATATTTTTTTGCGAAAGCGAGCTAGTACGACTTCTCATGGGCTAATAAGACGGGAAAGACCAGTATTTTGAATTTCCGAGACGGTGCACAAAAAACCGATCGAATCTCGACTCTGCGCAAAGTTTATGACTGTCGTATTTTTTCGTGAAACCATGCTCATACGACTTACCATACATCGTGAATGGCCAGTATTTTGAATTTCCGAGACGGTGCACGAAAAACTGATCGAAACTCGACTCTGCGCAAAGTTCGCGCAAAGTTTATGACCGTAGGAGAGAGCACGAATCTGCTTGGGAATGGGCCTGTGTTCCCTTGCGTGCGTGCGTGAGTGCTCTGCTTGGGCTTGCGCTTGCGATCGGCGCTGGGGACGACAACCTCTTCTCTTACCGAAGAGTGGGCAGCGGAGGGCGATTGCTCCCTTGGGCAATTTCTCCTCTACGATCAGTGATTCCAGGCCGGGAATCGGCGATTTCAGGCGAGGAAGGGCGGCGGCTCTTCTCCCCTAGGCGCGGGACGGACTCTAGGGCGAGAAACGGTGGAAGCTGCGCTGCGATTGGGGCTGGGTTCACTGCCGCTCTGTGATCCTGCGGCAACTCCAGCATGGAAAGGGCGACGGCTGCTTCTGCAATCGGCGTGGAAGGGGCGACGGCTGCGACCTTAGTGTGGGCAGGGTGGTGGCTTCCTCTCCCCTAGGCGGCTGGCGGTCTCTAGGGCGAGCGACGCCATGGATGCGAGCGGCCTGACACGACACTCTGCTTCGCATCCTCTGTTCCAGCGGGATGCTCCTCCGCTGGCTTCTTCCCAACAGCCTGCGCTGGTTGCTTCACAGCAGAACGCCCCTCTCCAGCAGTCACAGCGGGAGAGGGTTGCTCCTCAACCGCTGGTTACTTCACAACGGGAGGGGGTTGCTCCTCTCCAACAGCCGTTGGTTCCTCCCCAGCAGCTTAGGCCGGTTTCACACCAGGATGTTCCACCGCTGATTTCTTCTTCTCGACGGGATGCTCCTTCAATGAACCAGGCCCGAGGTCATTCACGATCAAGATCACGACCTCCAGCTCCTATTTCCCGAGATCCTCGGCCTTGGAGCAGCCTCATCAAGGCTCCAGTGGGTAGTCCGGATCTTCGACTGGACTTTTTTGCTCCAGAAGTACAGGCTGATCAGAAGATTGTTGTGTATGAGGCTATTGATTCTGACGAACTAATTGAGACATGGTCCATGACAATTGTGGGCTACGTTGTTGGACTAAGAACATCCTTTTTCCCATTATCCTCATACATCAGAACTCGATGGGGAATATCAACATTTGATCTTCATATGTTGGAGACAGGATTCTTTGTATGCAGGCTTTATTCTGAAGAAGATTTACAACGGGTCCTTGAAGGATTTTGGACTATCCGTGGTCATCCAATGATACTACGACGCTGGGCACCTGATGTGAGATTGGAGTTAGACAGTCTACAGTCTATCCCAATATGGGTTTCTTTCCACGGACTTCCACTACATCTTTGGGGTCGTCGTTTTATTGCAAAGCTTTGCAGCACCTTGGGACAGCCATTGTATATTGATAAGGCAACAGCTTCGCAAACGAGATTGACCTTTGCCAGAGCTTGTGTAATGGTTTCTTCTGATGAGGAACTACCGAATGATGTTTCTTACCGTGATCTTGATGGGAGCACCCGAAAGGTGAAAGTCTCAAATTCTTAGAAGCCACAACGATGCAAGGTTTGTCTATCTTTTGGACATGTAAATGGTGCCTGCCAACAGCCTTCACAAAAAATCACACAGGTCTACCGACCACGCCAAGAGCCACAGAATGGGGTCACTACCACTAATCCAAGCACTGATACTCCAGTGCCAATAGTGATGATGGCGGAGAAGATGAATGAACACTCTGACTCGTTGGGGCAGCGACACGAACAAGAGAAAGACAAGTCAGGACTTCCATCTTTTCCTATTATATCAGAGACTTTCACTGCAGGAGCTTCCCAAGGTTCTCACTCCCCAATAACAACCACGCCTTCACGAATCATTCCTTCAGATAATCAAGAAATTTTATTTCAACAACCTCTTGGGAACCAAGACATTGCAACTCACCAAACTCATCGCTCTTCGACACATCCCGCTATTCAGGACTCCTTGCCTCAAGGTACGCAAAAATTTAAACATTTGCAAGCTGTGGATGAGGTGGATAAATATAGGAATAAAGGATTAAAGGGTAAAGATATTATGCGAGAGGACCATGCAAAATCAAAGGATAAGAAAAAGGATGGTAGTGTCCTCCCAAAATCGCATGCTCTTCCTTTCTATCTAGTATTGATGAGAATAAGCTGTTGGAATGTTCGTGGACTTAATAAGACTGAGAAATGTCGGGAGCTTAATAGAATAATCCGATCAGCTGCATGTGATATGGTGATTCTTGTGGAAACAAAAATTAAAAGTCATTGTGTTCGAGTTCAGAAGAATTTAATATGGCCTGAGGCAGAACTTTTTACTAATGATTCTCAGGATACTTATGATCGAGTTTGGGTCTTATGGCATCCTAACCTTGTTACTGCTTGGTTTATTTCTGCTACTAATCAATTCATTCATCTTAAGGCAGAGGATAAATAGACTGGATGTCAATTCAATATTACCGGTATTTATGCATCTAACAGTATGTCTGACAGGAATGCTCTATGGCGTGATCTGGTTAGCATTGCAAATAGTTATCCTACAGTACCTTGGGTTGTTCTCGGTGACTTTAATACTGTCAGATACACAAATGAGAAAGTGGGGGGTAGAGTGCTTTCCGAATGTCAGCTTCAACATTTTAATGATTGTATAGATACTGCTGCATTGACTGACATGAAATCTGTAGGTGATTGGTTCTCATGAAACAATCAAAGTACTGCTGAAAGAAAAATTATGGCTCGACTTAACAGATGTTTGATTAATCAGGAATGGTTAGCAGTTTTCCCAGATTCACTTCTTGAGTACGGTGCTAAGTTATTTTCGGATCACTCTATTATGCATAGAAATGCAGATAAAGCGCTACCTTAATGTATATGCATAATAGAGTCAAGAAACCTTTTAGATTTTTTAATATGTGGAGTTCTCACCCCAAGTTCCTCGAAGTTATTAAGTCAGCTTGGGACATTAATGTATTTGGTTCTCCCCCTTACATCCTATGTCAAAAACTAAAAGCATGCAAAGCAGCACTTAAGAAGTGGAATTCAACTACATTTGGAAATATCACCAACAGGGTTCAGTTATGCAAGAAAGAACTTATGGCTGTGCAAAGCGAGCTAAATCTTCAACCTCTGGATGCGAATCTTATATACAAAGTGGCTGCTGCTAGAAATAACTTTATGCAAGCTTTGAAGCAGGAGGAATGCTTTTTGAAACAGAAGTCACGACAGCATTGGCTTACTCTAGGGGATTCTAATACGAAGTTTTTCTATGCTGCTATTACTACCAGAAGGGCTACTAATCGCATCAAAAAATGCAAAGGTATAGATGGTAATCTCATTGAGGATTTGGATGAGGTTAAAAATTACACCAAGCAATTTTTTTATTCCTTACTCAATCAGGAACAACAGCCTAATAGTATTCATGTTGGGCCTACAAGACGACGTGATTCTGAAGCCCTCTCTCATCTTAATGCCCCAATAACGGATGATGAAATTGTGAAAGTTGTTTTTAAGTCCCCGAAGCACAAAAGCCTTGGTCCAAACGGATTTCCAGCTGAGTTTTATCAAATTGCATGGGCTATTGTAGGCAACGATGTCATAAAAGCTTGTCGACATTTTTTCTCCTCAGGTCATATTCTTAAAGAAATGAATTGCACTTTGATTTCTTTAGTGCCTAAAAACGATGGAGCCGATTCATTGGAGAACTACCATCCTATTTCACTGTGCAACTTTATTTATAAGGTTATCTCTAAGTTGCTGGCAGATAGACTACAAAAGGTCATGAATAAGGTCATTAGTCCTAATCAGCCTGCTTTTCTTAAAGGGAGGAGTATCCATCATAATGTCCTGCTTGCTAATGATTTGGTTAAGGATCTACATTAAAAAACAATAGGAAAAAAGATCTGTTTTAAAGATGATTTCCGAAAGGCCTTTGACTCAGTCAATAGGCATTTTATTTACATGATGCTCCATAGTATGGGCTTCCCTCAGCACTGGGTTAAATGGATTCAATGTTGCTTGGAAACTCCAAAATTTTTGATTCTCTTTAATGGTTCACCTATTGGCTTCTACGGGAGTAAGAATGGCATTCGGCAAGGCGATCCACTATCTCCTTAACTTTTTACCATTGCAATGGAAGGGCTCAGTTGTATGTTAGAAGAGGCTGTTTCCAATGGCAAAATTAAGGTACCACATTATGGTTCTGTTTATATCTCTCACATAACATTTGCTGATGACCTTATTATCTTCCTTCGAGATGATCCAGTTTCTGTGAGTAATCTGACAGATATTCTTAATGAATTTGGTAAAGTTTATGGTCTTAAGCTAAACCATGCAAAGAGCAAAGTATATGTGGGTGCTTACATTGACAATAAGGATCATATTGCTCAAACATTGGGAGTAGCTGAAGGAAATTTACCGGTTCCTTACTTGGGTCTCCCACTTATATCCACTGGAATAAGCAAAGTCTCCTGTCAGCCTATCCTACAAAAAATTAAGAACAAAATTTTCTCTTCGAAAAATAGGCCTCTTTCTAAAGCTGGACGACTTGAACTTATTCGATCTGTGTTGATCTCTTATTCTATTTATTGGTCTCATGCATTCCTTCTACCTGCCGGGCTTCTCCATGATATTGATAAATTACTTATGAACTTCTTTTGCAATGGCACAAATGGTAAGGCAATGCACATGGTGAATTGGGACAACATTTGCAAATCGAAAGATAAAGGGGGGTTGAATCTTCGACATATTAGAGATTGGAATAAAGCTTGTATGGTAAAGCAATTATGGGATATTTTACAAAATAAGTCTTCCTTATGGTCACAATGGGTTTTTGCTAGGTACCTAACCAAGGAATCAATCTGGGAAGCATCTGCAAAAACATCTCATTCTGCTGCTTGGAAAGGAATTCTGAAGGCAAGGCAATGGCTACGTAACAATATTTCTTATGTGATTTCTTCTGGAACCAATATTAATTTGTGGTATGATCCTTGGGTGAATGGGAAAAGTATATTTCAGATATTTGGTGATAGAGTACTACAGGATCTGAGGGCTCCCAAAGACTGGAAGGTTTCTGAATTCATTAACAATGGTACATGGTGTCTTCCCAACCCTACCTCTCCTGACATGTTATTACTTTGGCCGACTATTAGGGCTATTCCAATCAAGAATAACTCTTCAGATATGCTTATTTGGCTTCATGATAATGGTAAATTTAGTGCTACATCTGCATGGAACCAAATTAGACGACGAAACAACAAGTGGATCCCAAGTAGTTGGACATGGGATAGTCCATGCTCACAGCGACATTCCTTATGTACATGGCAGGCCCTTCTCGGCAAACTTCCTACGATGGACAATATGCAGCGAAGAGGTATTTATATTGTAAATCGGTGCTCTTTGTGTATGCAAAAGGAAGAAAGTGTTGACCATCTCTACTTTGCTTGTGATTATTCATCTTGGATATGGAAGGAGATCTTGAAGCGATTTGATCTTCAAAGGCTACCACGGCCAAACATGCATCATGAATTAGAAATGCTTATGCAAAGCTTCTCAAGAAAGGGGCCTCTTACACAACTAGCAAGAATTATATTCAGATGTGCTATTTGGTGGATTTGGAAGGAGAGGTGTGGCAGAATTTTTGAGTCTCACAACATGAACAAAGCTCAAATTTTGATAGAGATTCTTCAGGACTCACGATCATGTATGGAGCAAGAATTGAATACAGAGCACCTAACAAGAAGAGAGAAAGAGATTTTCACAAGATTCAATTTTTCCATTCGTCAAGAATCACTCGAATAATGATGAAGATTGTAATGTATTATATGGGGCAAAGCTTATATTTTGTGATGTATCCACAAGTAGTCCAGAACAGTCTAGCTATTGTATTTTATTATTTATTAACTTCCTTGTGCTACTATTGGAGATGAATTTAATGAAGCGTGCCCATTTCACCTACTTTAGGTGGGGTGCAATCTTCTCGACTACACTAAGAGACTTCAGGCTTTAGTCTATGGCTTGTGTAGACAAAGCTTCTTTGTACAAATCTTTTACAAAATACATTATCTTTACTTACCAAAGGAGTTTCGATCGGTTTTACGTGCACCGTCTCGGAAATACAAATTACTCGACTCTGGGCGCGACTTCGCTTAATGTTTATGACCGTCGTATTTTTTCATGAAACCGTGCTCGTATGACTTACCATGGGATGATACGTTGGGATTGGCCAGTATTTTGAATTTCCGAGATGGTGCACGAAAAATCGTTCGTAACTCGACTCAGCGCGCGACTTCACGCAAAGTTTTTTACCGACGTATTTTTTTGCGAAAGCGAGCTTGTACAACTTCCCATTGGCTAATAAGACGGGAAAGACCAGTATTTTTAATTTTTGAGACGGTGCACGAAAAACTGATCGAAACTCGACTCTGCGCAAAGTTTATGACCGTTGCATTTTTTCGTGAAACCAAGCTCATACGATTTACCATGGGCTAATACATCGTTAATGGCCAGTATTTTGAATTTCCGAGACGGTGCACGAAAAATCGATAGAAACTCGAGTCGCGCGCGACTTCGTGCAAAGTTTATGACCTTACCAAAAAAAAAAAAGTTTATGACCGTCATATTTTTTTATGAAAGCATGCTTGTACGACTTCTCATGGGCTAATAAGACGGGAAAGACCAGTATTTTGAATTTCCGAGACGGTGCACGAAAAATCGATCGAAACTCGACCCAGCACGGGACTTAGAGCAACATTTTTGACCGTCGAATTTTTTTGCGAAAGCGAGCTTGTACAACTTCCCTTGGGCTAATAAGACGGGAAAGACCAGTATTTTAAATTTTCGAGTCGGTGCACGTAAAACCGATCGAAACTCGACTCAGCGCAAAGTTCGCGCAAAGTTTATGACCATCGTATTTTTTGCGAAAGCATGCTTGTACGACTTCCCATGGGCTAATAAGATGGGAAAGACCAGTATTTTGAATTTTTGAGACGGTGCATGAAAAACCGATCGAAACTTGACTCAGCGCGGGACTTAGAGCAACGTTTTTTAACGTCGTATTTTTTTGCGAAAGCGAGCTTGTACGACTTCCCATGAGCTAATAAGACTGGAAAGACCAGTATTTTGAATTTTCGAGTCGGTGCACGTAAAACCGATCGAAACTCGACTCTGCACAAAGTTTATGACCGTCGCGTTTTTTCATGAAACCAAGCTTATACGATGGGCTAATACATCGTTAATGGCCGGTATTTTGAATTTCCGAGATGGTGCATGAAAAACCGATCGAAACTCGACTCTACACAAAGTTCGTGTAAAGTTTATGACCGTCGTATTTTTTTGCGAAAGCGTGCTTGTACGACTTCTCATTGGCTAATAAGACGGGAAAGACCAGTATTTTTAATTTCCGAGACGGTGCACGAAAAATCGATCGAAACTCGACTCTGCGCAAAGTTTATGACCGTCGCGTTTTTTCGTTAAACCATGCTCGTACGACTTACCATGGCTAATACATCGTGAATGGCCAGTATTTTGAATTTCCGAGACGATGCACGAAAAACCGATCGAAACTCGACTCGCGCGTGACTTCGTGCAAAGTTTTTGACTGTCGTATTTTTTTGTGAAAGCATGCTTGTTCGACTTCTCATGTTCTAATAAGACGGGAAAGACCAGTATTTTGAATTTCCGAGACGGTGCACAAAAAACCGATCGAAACTCGACTCTGCGCAAAGTTTATGATCGTCGCGTTTTTTTGTAAAACCATGCTCATAGGACTTACCATGGGCTAATACATCGTGAATGGCCAGTATTTTGAATTTCCGAGACGGTGCACGAAAAACTGATCGAAACTCGACTCTGTGCAAAGTTCGCGCAAAGTTTATGACCGTCGTATTTTTTTGCAAAAACGTGCTTGTACGACTTCCCATGGGCTAATAAGATTGAAAGACCAGTATTTTGAATTTTCGAGACGGTGCACGAAAAATCGATCGAAACTTGACTCTGCGTAAAGTTTATGACCATCGCGTTTTTGCATGAAACCAAGCTCATACGACTTACCAAGGGCTAATACATCGTTAATGGCCAGAATTTTGAAAATCCGAGATGGTGCACGAAAAACCTATCGAAACTCGACTCGCGCGCTACTTCGTGTAAAGTTTATGACCGTCGTATTTTTTTACGAAAGCATGCTTATACAACATCTCATGGGCTAATAAGACGGGAAAGACCAGTATTTTGAATTTTCGAGACGGTGCACGAAAAATCGATCGAAACTCCTTGCCTCAAGGTCCTATTTCCCGAGATCCTCGGCCTTAGAGTAGCCTCTTCAAGGCTCCAGTGGGTAGTCCGGATCTTCGACTGGACTTTTTTGCTCCAGAAGTACAGGCTGATCAGAAGATTGCTGTGTATGAGGCTATTGATTCTGACGAACTAATTGAGACATGGTCCATGGCAATTGTGGGCTACGTTGTTGGACTAAGAACATCCTTTTTCCCATTATCCTCATACATCAGAACTCGATGGGGAATATCAACATTTGATCTTCATATGTTGGAGACCGGATTCTTTGTATGCAGGCTTTATTCTGAAAAAGATTTACAACGGGTCCTTGAAAGATTTTGGACTATCCGTGGTCATCCAATGATACTACGACGCTGGGCACCTGATGTGAGATTGGAGTTAGACAGTCTACAGTCTATCCCAATAAGGGTTTCTTTCCACGGACTTCCACTACATCTCTGGGGTCATCGTTTTATTGCAAAGCTTTGCAGCACCCTGGGACAGCCGTTGTATATTGATAAGGCAACAGCTTCGCAAACGAGATTGACCTTTGCTAGAGCTTGTGTAATGGTTTCTTCTGATGAGGAACTACCGAATGATGTTTCTTACCGTGATCTTGATGGGAGCACCCGAAAGGTGAAAGTCTCATATTCTTGGAAGCCACAACGATGCAAGGTTTGTCTATCTTTTGGACATGTAAATGGTGCCTGCCAACAGCCTTCACAAAAAATCACACAGGTCTACCGACCACGCCTAGAGCCACAGAATGGGGTCACTACCACTAATCCAAGCACTGATACTCCAGTGCCAACAGTGATGATGGCGGAGAAGATGAATGAACACTCTGACTCGTTGGGGCAGCGACACGAACAAGAGAAAGACAAGTCAGGACTTCCATCTTTTCCTATTATATCAGAGACTTTCACTGCAGGAGCTTCCCAAGGTTCTCACTCCCCAATAACAACCACGCCTTCACGAATCATTCCTTCAGATAATCAGGAAATTTTATTTCAACAACCTCTTGGGAACCAAGACATTGCAACTCACCAAACTCATCACTCTTCGACACATCCCGCTATTCAGGACTCCTTGCCTCAAGGTACGCAAAAATTTAAACATTTGCAAGCTGTGGATGAGGTGGATAAATATAGGTATAAAGGATTAAAGGGCAAAGATATTATGCGAGAGGACCATGCAAAATCAAAGGATAAGAAAAAAGATGGTAGTGTCCTCCCAAAATCGCATGCTCTTCCTTCTATCTAGTATTGATGAAAATAAGTTGTTGGAATGTTCGTGGACTTAATAAGACTGAGAAATGTCGGGAGCTCAGTAGAATAATCCGATCTGCTGCATGTGACATGGTGATTCTTATGGAAATAAAAATTAAAACTCATCGTGTTTGAGCTCAGAAGAATTTAATATGGCCTGAGGCAGAACTTTTTACTAATGATTCTCAGGATACTTATGGTCGAGTTTGGGTCTTATGGCATCCTAACCTTGTTACTGCTTGGTTTATTTCTGCTACTAATCAATTCATTCATCTTAAGGCAGAGGATAAAGAGACTGGATGTCAATTCAATATTACCGGTATTTATGCATCTAACAGTATGTTTGACAGGAATGCTCTATGGCGTGATCTGGTTAGCATTACAAATAGATATCCTACAGTACCTTGGGTTGTTCTCGGTGACTTTAATACTGTCATATACACAAATGAGAAAGTGGGGAGGGGGGGGTTAGAGTGCTTTCCGAATGTCAGCTTCAACATTTTAATGATTGTATAGATACTGCTGCATTGACTGACATGAAATCTGTAGGTGATTGGTTCTCATGGAACAATCAAAGTACTACTGAAAGAAAAATTATGGCTCGACTTGACAGATGTTTGATTAATCAGGAATGGTTAGCAGTTTTCCCAGATTCACTTCTTGAGTACGGTGCTAAGTTATTTTCGGATCACTCTATTATGCATATACATGTAGATAAAGCACTACCCAGAGTCAAGAAAACTTTTAGATTTTTTAATATGTGGAGTTCTCACCCTAAGTTCCTCGAAGTTATTAAGTCAGCTTGGGACATTAATGTATTTGGTTCTCCCCCTTACATCCTATGTCAAAAACTAAAAGCATGCAAAGCAGCACTTAAGAAGTGGAATTCAACTACATTTGGAAATATCACCGACAGGGAGGGTTCAGTTATGCAAGAAAGAACTTATGGCTGTGCAAAGCGAGCTAAATCTTCAACCTCTGGATGCAAATCTTATATACAAAGAGGCTGCTGCTAGAAATAACTTTATGCAAGCTTTGAAGCAGGAGGAATGCTTTTTGAAACAGAAGTCACGATAGCATTGGCTTACTCTAGGGGATTCTAATACGAAGTTTTTCTATGCTGCTATTGCTACCAGAAGGGCTACTAATCGCATCAAAAAATGCAAAGGTATAGATGGTAATCTCATTGAGGATTTGGATGAGATTAAAAATTACACCAAGCAATTTTTTTATTCCTTACTCAATCAGGAACAGCAGCCTAATAGTATTCATGTTGGGCCTACAAGACGACTTGATTCTGAAGCCCTCTCTCATCTTAATGCCTCAATAACGGATGATGAAATTGTGAAAGTCGTTTTTAAGTCCCCGAAGCACAAAAGCCCTGGTCCAGATGGATTTTCAGCTGAGTTTTATCAAATTGCATGGGCTATTGTAGGCAACGATGTCATAAAAGCTTGTCGTTATTTTTTCTCCTCAGGTCATATTCTTAAAGAAATGAATTGCACTTTTATTTCTTTAGTGCCTAAAAACGATGGAGCCGATTCATTGGAGAACTACCGTCCTATTTCACTGTGCAACTTTATTTATAAGGTTATCTCTAAGTTGCTGGCAGATAGACTACAAAAGGTCATGAATGATGAGTTTGGTGAGTTGCAATGTCTTGGTTCTTAAGAAGTTGTTGCAATGAAATTTCCTGATTATCTGAAGGAATGATTCGTGAAGGCGAGGTTGTTATTGGGGAGTGAAAACCTTGGGAAGCTCCTGCAGTCAAAGTCTTTGATATAATAGGTAAAGATGGAAGTCCTGACTTATCTTTCTCTTGTTCGTGTCGCTGCCCCAACGAGTCAGAGTGTTCATTCATCTTCTCCGCCATCATCACTGTTGGCACTGGATTATCAGTGCTTGGATTAGTGGTAGTGACCCCATTCTGTGGCTCTTGGCGTGGTCGGTAGATCTGTGTGATTTTTTGTGAAGGCTGTTGGCAGGCACCATTTACATGTCCAAAAGATAGACAAACCTTGCATCGTTGTGGCTTCCAAGAATATGAGACTTTCACCTTTCGGGTGCTCCCATCAAGATCACGGTAAGAGACATCATTCGGTAGTTCCTCATCAGAAGAAACCATTACACAAGCTCTGGCAAAGGTCATTCTCGTTTGCGAAGCTGTTGCCTTATCAAGATACAATGGCTGCCCAGGGTGTTGCAAAGCTTTGCAATAAAACGATGACCCCAGAGATGTAATGGAAGTCTATGGAAAGAAACCCATATTGGGATAGACTGTAGACTGTCTAACTCCAATCTCACATCAGGTGCCCAGCGCCGTAGTATCATTGGATGACCACGGATAGTCCAAAATCCTTCAAGGACCCGTTGTAAATCTTCTTCCGAATGAAGCCTGCATACAAAGAATCCGGTCTCCAACATATGAAGATCAAATGTTGATATTCCCCATCGAGTTCTGATGTATGAGGATAGTGGGAAAAAGGATGTTCTTAGTCCAACAACGTAGCCCACAATTGCCATGGACCATGTCTCAATTAGTTCGTCAGAATCAATAGCCTCATACACAGCAGCAATCTTCAGATCAGCCTGTACTTCTGGAGCAAAAAAGTCCAGTCAAAGAACCGGATTACCCACTGGAGCCTTGAAGAGGCTACTCCAAGGCCGAGGATCTCGGGAAATAGGAGCTGGAGGTCGTGATTTAGATCGTGAACGACCTCGGGCCTGGTTCATTGAAGGAGCATCCCGTCGAGAAGAAGAAATCAGCGGTGGAACGTCCTGGTGTGAAACCGGCCTAAGCTGCTGGGGAGGAACCAGCGGCTGTTGGAGAGGAGCAACCCCCTCCCGCGGTGAAGTAACCAGCGGCTGAGGAGCAACCCTCTCCCGCTGTGACTACTGGAGAGGGGCGTTCTGCTGTGAAGCAATCAGCGCAGGCCGCTGGGAAGAAGCCAGCGGAGGAGCATCCCGCTGGAACAGAGGATGCGAAGCAGAGTGCCACGTCCGGCCGCTCGCATCCATGGCGTCGCTCGCCCTAGAGACCGCCAGCCGCCTAGGGGAGAGGAAGCCACCACCCTGCCCACACTAAGGTCGCAGCCGTCGCCCCTTCCACGTCGATTGCAGAAGCAGCCGTCGCCCTTTCCACGCTGGAGTTGCCGCAGGAAGCGGCAGTGAACCCAGCCCCAATCGCAGCGCAGCTTCCACCGTTTCTCGCCCTAGAGTCCGTCCCGCGCCTAGGGGAGAAGAGCCGCCGCCCTTCCATGTCTGAAATCACCGATTCCCGGCCTGGAATCGCTGATCGCAGGAGCGACCGCCGGCCTTCCACGCTTGTATTCGCCGCGGAGCGATCGTAGAGGAGAAATCGCCCAAGGGAGCAATCACCCTCCGCTGCCAACTCTTCGGTAAGAGAAGAGGTTGCCGTCCCCAGCGCCGATCGCAAGCGCAAGCCCAAGCCCAAGCATAGCAGAGCACTCACGCACGCACGCAAGGGAACGCAGGCCCATTCCCCCCCCCCATTCCCAAGCAGATTCGTGCTCTCTCAAAACCGATCAAAACTTGACTCTACCATCGTATTTTTTTGCGAAAGCATACCGTCGTGTTTTTTTGTGAAACCATGCTCATACGACATAACTTTGGCTAATACATCGTGAATGGCCAGTATTTTGAATTTCCGAGATGGTGCACAAAAAACCGATCGAAACTCGACTATGCGCAAAGTTCGTGCAAAGTTTATGACCGTCGAATTTTTTTGCGAAAGTGTGCTTGTACGACTTCCCATGGGCTAATAAGATGGGAAAGACCAGTATTTTGAATTTTCGAGATGGTGCACGAAAAACCGATCGAAACTTGACTCAGCGCGCGACTTCGAGTGAAGTTTTTGACCGTCATATTTTTTTGTGAAAGCGAGTTGTGCGACTACCCATGGGCTAATAAGACGGGAAAGACCAGTATATTGAATTTCCGAGACGGTGCACGAAAAACCGATCGAATCTCGACTCTGCGCAAAGTTTATGACCATCGCATTTTTTCGTGAAACCATGCTCAGACGAATTACCATGGGCTAATACATCGGGAATGGCCAGTATTTTGAATTTCTGAGACGGTGCACGAAAAACCGATCGAAACTCGACTCTACGCAAAGTTTATGACCGTCGTATTTTTTTTCAAAAGCGTGCTTGTACGACTTCCCGTTGGCTAATAAGACGGGAAAGACCAGTATTTTGAATTTCCGAGAGGGTGCCCGAAAAAATGATCGAAACTCGACTCTGCGCAAAGTTGATGATCGTCACGTTTTTTCATGAAACCAAGCTCATACGACTTACCATGGGCTAATACATCGTTAATGGCCAGTATTTTGAATTTCTGAGATGGTGCACGAAAAACTGATCGAAACTCGAGCGTGACTTCGTGCAAAGTTTATGACCGTCGTATTTTTCTACGAGAGCATGCTTGTACGACTTCTCATGGGCAAATAAGACGGGAAAGACCAGTATTTCGAATTTCCAAGACGGTGCATGAAAAACTGATCGAAACTTGACTCTGCGTAAAGTTTATGACCGTCGTATTTTTTTTCGTGAAACCATGCTCATACGACTTACCATGGGCTAATACATCGTGAATGGCCAGTATTTTGAATTTCCGAGACGGTGAAAGAAAAACCGATCGAAACTCGACTCAGCGCAATGTTCGCGTAAAGTTTATGACCGTCGTATTTTTTTACGGAAGCGTGCTTGTACGACTTCCCATGGGCTAATAAGATGGGAAAGACCAGTATTTTTAATTTTCGAGACGGTGCACGGAAAACCGATCGAAACTCGACTCAGCGCGCGACTTCGAGCAAAGTTTTTGACCGTCGTATTTTTTTGCGAAAGCGAGCTTGTACGACTTCCCATGGGCTAATAAGACGGGAAAGACCAGTATTTTGAATTTCCGAGACGGTGCACGAAAAACCGATCGAATCTCGACTCTGCGCAAAGTTTATGACCATTGCATTTTTTCGTGAAACCATGCTCATGCGACTTACCATGGGCTAATACATCGGGAATGACCAGTACTTTTAATTTCCGAGACGGTGCACGAAAAACCGATCGAAACTCGACTCTGCGCAAAGTTTATGACCGTCGTATTTTTTTTCAAAAGCGTGCTTGTACGACTTCCCATTGGCTAATAAGACGGGAAAGACTAGTATTTTGAATTTCCGAGAGGGTGCACGAAAAAATGATCGAAACTCGACTCTGCGCAAAGTTGATGATTGACGCGTTTTTTCATGAAAACGAGCTCATACGACTTACCATGGGCTAATACATCTTTAATGGCCAGTATTTTGAATTTCCGAGATGGTGCATGAAAAACTGATCGAAACTCGCGCGTGACTTCGTGCAAAGTTTATGACCGTCGTATTTTTCTACGAGAGCATGCTTGTACGACTTCTCATGGGCAAATAAGACGGGAAAGACCAGTATTTTGAATTTTCGAGACGGTGCACGAAAAGCTGATCGAAACTCGACTCTGCGTAAAGTTTATGACCGTCGTATTTTTTTTCGTGAAACCATGCTCATACGACTTACCATGGGCTAATACATCGTGAATGGCCAGTATTTTGAATTTCTGAGACGGTGGAAGAAAAACCGATCGAAACTCGACTCAGCGCAAAGTTCGCGCAAAGTTTATGACTGTCGTATTTTTTTGCGAAAGCGTGCTTGTACGACTTCCCATGGGCTAATAAGATGGGAAAGGCCAGTATTTTTAATTTTTGAGACGGTGTACGAAAAACCGATCGAAACTCGACTCAGCGCGCGACTTCGAGCAAAGTTTTTGACCGTCGTATTTTTTTTGCGAAAGCGAGCTTGTACGACTTCCCATGGGCTAATAAGACGGGAAAGACCAGTATTTTGAATTTTCGAGACGGTGCATGAAAAACCGATCGAATCTCGACTCTGCGCAAAGTTTATGACCATCGCATTTTTTCGTGAAACCATGCTCATACGACTTACCATGGGCTAATACATCGTGAATGGCCAGTACTTTGAATTTCCGAGACGGTGCACGAAAAACTGATCGAAACTCGACTCTAGGCAAAGTTTATGATCGTCGTATTTTTTTTCGAAAGCATGGTTGTACGACTTCCCATTGGCTAATAAGACGGGAAAGACCAGTATTTTGAATTTCCGAGAGGTTGCACGAAAAAATGATCGAAACTCGAGTCGCGCGCGAGTTCGTGCAAAGTTTATGACCGTCGTATTTTTCTACTAAAGCATGCTTGTACGACTTCTCATGGGCTAATAAGACGGGAAAGACCAGTATTTTCAATTTCCGAGATGGTGCACGAAAAACCGATCGAAACTCGAGTCGCGCCGAGTTGGTGCAAAGTTTATGACCGTTGTATTTTTCCACTAAAGCATGCTTGTACGACTTCTCATGGGCTAATAAGACGGGAAAGACCAGTATTTTGAATTTTCGAGACGGTGCACGAAAAACCGATCGAAACTCGACTCTGCGTAAAGTTTATGACCGTCGCGTTTTTTCATGAAACCATGCTCATACGACTTACCATGGGCTAATACATCGTGAATGGCCAGTATTTTGAATTTCCGAGACGGTGCAAGAAAAATCGATCGAAACTTGACTCAGCGCAAAGTTCGCGCAAAGTTTATGACCATCGTATTTTTTCGCGAAAGCGTGCTTGTACGACTTCCCATGGGCTAATAAGACGGGAAAGACCAGTATTTTTAATATTCAAGATGATGCACGAAAAACTGATCGAAACTCGACTCATTACGCGACTTCGGGCAAAGTTTTTCACCGTCGTATTTTTTTGTGAAAGCGAGCTTGTACGACTTCCCATGGGCTAAAAAGATGGGAAAGACTAGTATTTTGAATTTCCGAGTCGGTGCACGAAAAACCTATCGAATCCCGACTCTGCTCAAAATTTTTGACCGTCGCGTTTTTTTGTGAAACCATGCTCATACGACATACCTTGGGCTAATACATCGTGAATGGCCAGTATTTTGAATTTCTGAGACGGTGCACGAAAAACCGATCGAAACTCGACTCTGCGCAAAGTTCATGCAAAGTTTATGACCGTCGAATTTTTTTGCGAAACGTGCTTGTACGACTTCCCATGGGCTAATAAGACGAGAAAGTCCAGTATTTTAAATTTCCAAGATGGTGCACGAAAAACCAATCGAAACTCGACTCAGCGCGCGACTTCGAGCGAAGTTTTTGACCGTCATATTTTTTTGCGAAAGCGAGCTTGTACGACTTCCCATGGGCTAATAAGACGGGAAAGACCAGTATTTTGAATTTCCTAGACGGTGCACGAAAAATCGATCGAATCTCGACTCTGCGCAAAGTTTATGACCATCGCATTTTTTCGTGAAACCATGTTCATACGACTTACCATGGGCTAATACATCGTGAATGGCCAGTATTTTGAATTTCCGAGACGGTGCACGAAAAACCGATCGAAACTCGACTCTAGGCAAAGTTTATGACCGTCGTATTTTTTTTCGAAAGCGTGGTTGTACGACTTCCCATTGGCTAATAAGACGGGAAAGACCAGTATTTTTAATTTTCGAGACGGTGCACGAAAAACCGATCTAAACTCGACTCAGCGCGCGACTTCGAGCAAAGTTTTTGACCGTCGTATTTTTTTGCGAAAGCGAGCTTGTACGACTTCCCATGGGCTAATAAGACGGGAAAGACCAGTATTTTGAATTTCCGAGACGGTGCACGAAAAACCGATCGAATCTCGACTCTGCGCAAAGTTTATGACAATCGCATTTTTTCGTGAAACCATGCTCATACGACTTACCATGGGCTAATACATCGTGAATGGCCAGTACTTTGAATTTCCGAGACGGTGCACGAAAAACTGATCGAAACTCGACTCTAGGCAAAGTTTATGATCGTCGTATTTTTTTTCGAAAGCGTGGTTGTACGACTTCCCATTGGCTAATAAGACGGGAAAGACCAGTATTTTGAATTTCCGAGAGGTTGCACGAAAAAATGATCGAAACTCGAGTCGCGCGCGAGTTCGTGCAAAGTTTATGACCGTCGTATTTTTCTACTAAAGCATGCTTGTACGACTTCTCATGGGCGAATAAGACGGGAAAGACCAGTATTTTCAATTTCCGAGATGGTGCACGAAAAACCGATCGAAACTCGAGTCGCGCCGAGTTGGTGCAAAGTTTATGACCGTTGTATTTTTCCACTAAAGCATGCTTGTACGACTTCTCATGGGCTAATAAGACGGGAAAGACCAGTATTTTGAATTTTCGAGACGGTGCACGAAAAATCGATCGAAACTCGACTCTGCGTCAAGTTTATGACCGTCGCGTTTTTTCATGAAACCATGCTCATACGACTTACCATGGGCTAATACATCGTGAATGGCCAGTATTTTGAATTTCCGAGACGGTGCAAGAAAAATCGATCGAAACTCGACTCAGCGCAAAGTTCGAGCAAAGTTTATGACCATCGTATTTTTTCGCGAAAGCGTGCTTGTATGACTTCCCATGGGCTAATAAGACGGGAAAGACCAGTATTTTTAATATTCAAGATGATGCACGAAAAACTGATCGAAACTCGACTCATTACGCGACTTCGGGCAAAGTTTTTCACCGTCGTATTTTTTTGTGAAAGCGAGCTTGTACGACTTCCCATGGGCTAAAAAGACGGGAAAGACTAGTATTTTGAATTTCCGAGTCGGTGCACGAAAAACCTATCGAATCCCGACTCTGCTCAAAATTTTGGACCGTCGCGTTTTTTTGTGAAACCATGCTCATACGGCATACCTTGGGCTAATACATCGTGAATGGCCAGTATTTTGAATTTCTGAGACGGTGCACGAAAAACCGATCGAAACTCGACTCTGCGCAAAGTTCATGCAAAGTTTATGACCGTCGAATTTTTTTGCGAAACGTGCTTGTACGACTTCCCATGGGCTAATAAGACGGGAAAGTCCAGTATTTTAAATTTCCAAGATGGTGCACGAAAAACCGATCGAAACTCGACTCAGCGCGCGACTTCGAGCGAAGTTTTTGACCGTCATATTTTTTTGCGAAAGCGAGCTTGTACGACTTCCCATGGGCTAATAAGACGGGAAAGACCAGTATTTTGAATTTCCGAGACGGTGCACGAAAAATCGATCGAATCTCGACTCTGCGCAAAGTTTATGACCATCGCATTTTTTCGTGAAACCATGTTCATACGACTTACCATGGGCTAATACATCGTCAATGGCCAGTATTTTGAATTTCGGAGATGGTACACGAAAAACCAATCGAAACTCGACTCTAGGCAAAGTTTATGACCATCGTATTTTTTTCGAAAGCGTGCTTGTACGATTTCCCATTGGCTAATAAGACGGGAAAGACAAGTATTTTGAATTTCCGAGAGGGTGCACGAAAAAATGATCGAAACTCGACTCTGCGCATTGTTGATGATCGTCGCATTTTTTCATGAAACCAAGCTCATACGACTTACCATGGGCTAATACATCGTTAATGGCCAGTATTTTGAATTTCCGAGATGGTACACGAAAAACCAATCGAAACTCGAGTCGCGCGCGACTTCGTGCAAAGTTTATGACCGTCGTATTTTTCTGCGTAAGCATGCTTGTACGACTTCTAATGGGCTAATAAGACGGGAAAGACCAGTATTTTGAATTTCCGAGACGGTGCACGAAAAACTGATCGAAACTCGACTCTGCGTAAAGTTTATAACCGTCGCATTTTTTCGTGAAACCATGCTCATACGACTTACTATAGCCTAATACATCGTGAATGGCCAGTATTTTGAATTTCCGAGACGGTGCAAGAAAAACTGATCGAAACTCGACTTAGCGCAAAGTTCGCGCAAAGTTTATGATCGTCATATTTTTTTGCGAAAGCGTGCTTGTACGACTTCCCATGGGCTAATAAAACGGGAAAGACCAGTATTTTTAATTTTCGAGACGGTGCACGAAAAACCAATCGAAACTTGACTCAGCGCACGTCTTCGAGCAAAGTTTTTGACCGTCGTATTTTTTTGCGAAAGTGAGCTTGTACGACTTCCCATGGGCTAATAAGACGGGAAAGACTAGTATTTTGAATTTCCGAGTCGGTGCACGAAAAACCGATCGAATCTCGACTCTGCGCACGACTGCGAGCGAAGTTTTTGACCGTCATATTTTTTTGCGAAAGTGACTTGTATGACTTCCCATGGGCTAATAAGACGGGAAAGTCCAGTATTTTTAATTTCTGAGACGGTGCACGAAAAATCGATCGAATCTTGACTCAGCGCAAAGATTTTGACCATCGCATTTTTTCGTGAAACCATGCTCATACGACTTACCATGGGCTAACACATCGTGAATGGCCAGTATTTTGAATTTCCGAGACGGTGCACGAAAAACCGATCGAAACTCGACTTTGCGCAAAGTTTATGACCGTCGTATTTTTTTCGAAAGCGTGCTTGTACGACTTCCCATGGGCTAATAAGACGGGAAAGACCAGTATTTTGAATTTCTGAGAGGGTGCACGAAAAAACGATCGAAACTCGACCCTGCGCAAAGTTGACGATCGTAACGTTTTTTCATGAAACCAAGCTCATACGACTTACCATGGGCTAATACATCTTTAATGGCCAGTATTTTGAATTTCCGAGATGGTGCATGAAAAACCGATCGAAACTCGAGTCACGCGCGAGTTCGTGCAAAGTTTATGACCGTCGTATTTTTCTACTAAAGCATGCTTGTACGACTTCTCATGGGCTAATAAGACGGGAAAGACTAGTATTTTGAATTTTCGAGACGGTGCACGAAAAACCAATCGAAACTCGACTCAGCGCGCGACTTCGAGCGATGTTTTTGACCGTCATATTTTTTTACGAAAGCGAGCTTGTACGACTTCCCATGGGCTAATAAGACGGGAAAGACCAGTATTTTGAATTTTCGAGACGGTGCATGAAAAACCGATCGAATCTCGACTCTGCGCAAAGTTTATGACCATCGCATTTTTTCGTGAAACCATGCTCATACGACTTACCATGGGCTAATACATCGTGAATGGCCAGTATTTTGAATTTCCGAGACGGTGCACGAAAAACCGATCGAAACTCGACTCTAGGCAAAGTTTATGACCGTCGTATTTTTTTTCGAAAGCGTGGTTGTACGACTTCCCATTGGCTAATAAGACGGGAAAGACCAGTATTTTGAATTTCCGAGAGGGTGCACGAAAAAATGATCGAAACTCGACTCTGCGCAAAGTTGATGATCGTCACGTTTTTTCATGAAACCAAGCTCATACGACTTACCATGGGCTAATACATCGTTAATGGCCAGTATTTTGAATTTTCGAGATGGTGCACGAAAAACCAATCGAAACTCGAGTCGCGCGCGACTTCGTGCAAAGTTTATGACTGTCGTATTTTTCTGTGAAAGCATGCTTGTACGACTTCTAATGGGCTAATAAGACGGGAAAGACCAGTATTTTGAATTTCCGAGACGGTGCACGAAAAACCGATCGAAACTCGACTCTGCGTAAAGTTTATAACCGTCGCGTTTTTTCATAAAACCATGCTCATACGACTTACCATGGGCTAATACATCGTGAATGGCCAGTATTTAGAATTTTCGAGATGGTGCAAGAAAAACCGATCGAAACTCAACTTAGCGCAAATTTCGCGCAAAGTTTATGACCGTCGTATTGTTTTGCGAAAGCGTGCTTGTACGACTTCCCATGGGCTAATAAGACAGGAAAGACCAGTATTTTTAATTTTCGAGACGGTGCACGAAAAACCGATCGAAACTTGACTCAGCGCGCGTCTTCGAGCAAAGTTTTTGACCGTCGTATTTTTTTGCGAAAGTGAGCTTGTACGACTTCCATAGGCTAATAAGACGGGAAAGACTAGTATTTTGAATTTCCGAGTCGGTGCATGAAAAATCGATCGAATCCCGACTCTGCGTAATGTTTATGACCGTCGCATTTTTTTTGTGAAACCATGCTCATACGACATACCTTGGGCTAATACATCGTGAATGGCCAGTATTTTGAATTTCCGAGACGGTGCACGAAAAACCGATCGAAACTCGACTCTGCGCAAAGTTCGCGCAAATTTTATGACCGTTGTATTTTTTTACGAAAGCGTGCTTGTACGACTTCCCATGGGCTAAAAAGACGGGAAAGACCAGTAATTTGAATTTCTGAGACGGTGCACGAAAAACCGATCGAATCTCGACTCTGCGCAAAGTTTATGACCATCGCATTTTTTCGTGAAACCATGCTCATATGACTTACCATGGGCTAATACATCGTGAATGGCTAGTATTTTGAATTTCAGAGACGGTGCACGAAAAACCGATCGAAACTCGACTCTGCACAAAGTTTATGACCATCGTATTTTTTTTCGAAAGCGTGCTTGTACGACTTCCCATGGGCTAATAAGACGGGAAAGACCAGTTTTTTGAATTTCTGAGAGGGTGCACGAAAAAACGATCGAAACTCGACTCTGCGCATAGTTGATGATCGTCACGTTTTTTCGTGAAACCAAGCTCATACGACTTTTTTTTTTTTGGTATGTAAAGATATTGTATTTTGTAAAAGATTTGTACAAAGAAGCTTTGTTTACACAAGCCATAGACTAAAGCCTAAAGTCTCTTAGTGTAGTCGAGAAGATTGCACCCCACCTAAAGAAGGTGAAATGGGCACGCTTCATCAAACTCATCTCCAAGAGTAGCACAAGGAAGTTAATAAATAATAAAATGCAATAGCTAGACTGTTCTGGACTACTTGTGGATACATCACAAAATATAAGCTTTGCCCCATATAATACATTACAATCTTCATCATTATTCGAGTGATTCTTGACGAATGAAAAAATTGAATCTTGTGAAAATCTCTTTCTCTCTTCTTGTTAGGTGCTCTGTATTCAATTCTTGCTCCATACATGATCGTGAGTCCTGAAGAATCTCTATCAGAATTTGAGCTTTGTTCATGTTGTGAGACTCAAAAATTCTGCTACACCTCTCCTTCCAAATCCACCAAATAGCACATCTGAATATAATTCTTGCTAGTTGTGTAAGAGGCCCCTTTCTTGAGAAGCTTTTCATAAGCATTTCTAATTCATGATGCAAGTTTGGCCGTGGTAGCCTTTGAAGATCAAATCGCTTCAAGATCTCCTTCCATATCCAACATGAATAATCACAAGCAAAGTAGAGATGGTCAACACTTTCTTCCTTTTGCATACACAAAGAGCACCGATTTACAATATAAATACCTCTTCGCTGCATATTGTCCATCGTAGGAAGTTTGCCGAGAAGGGCCTGCCATGTACATAAGGAATGTCGCTGTGAGCATGGACTATCCCATGTCCAACTACTTGGGATCAACTTATTGTTTCGTCGTCTAATTTGGTTCCATGCATATGTAGCACTAAATTTACCATTGTCATGAAGCCAAATAAGCATATCTGAAGGGTTATTCTTGATTGGAATATCCCTAATAGTCAGCCAAAGTAATAACATATCAGGAGAGGTAGGGTTGGGAAGACACCATGTACCAAATTAAAACTCATCGTTGCCTACAATAGACCATGCAATTTGATAAAACTCAGTTGGAAATCCGTCTGGACCAGGGCTTTTGTGCTTCGGGGACTTAAAACTAACTTTCACAATTTCATCATCCGGGGCATTAAGATGAGAGAGGGCTTCAGAATCAAGTCGTCTTGTAGGCCCAACATGAATACTATTAGGCTGCTGTTCCTAATTGAGTAAGGAATAAAAAAATTGCTTGGTGTAATTTTTAACCTCATCCAAATCCTTAATGAGATTACCATCTATACCTTTGCATTTTTTGATGCGATTAGTAGCCCTTCTGGTAGCAATAGCAGCATAGAAAAACTTCGTATTAGAATCCCCTAGAGTAAGCCAATGCTGTCATGACTTCTGTTTCAAAAAGCATTCCTCCTGCTTCATAGCTTGCATAAAGTTATTTCTAGCAGCAACCTCTTTGTATATAAGATTCGCATCCAGAGGTTGAAGATTTAGCTCGCTTTGCACAGCCATAAGTTCTTTCTTGCATAACTGAACCCTGTCGGTGATATTTCCAAATGTAGTTGAATTCCACTTCTTAAGTGCTGCTTTGCATGCTTTAAGTTTTTGACATAGGATGTAAGGGGGAGAACCAAATACATTAATGTCCCAAGCTGACTTAATAACAGTCAATGCAGCAGTATCTATACAATCATTAAAATGTTGAAGCTGACATTCGTGAATGGCCAGTATTTTGAATTTACGAGATGGTGTACATAAAACCGATTAAAACTAGACCCTGGGCGCGACTTCGCGTAATGTTTATGACCGTCGCATTTATTCGCCAAAAGCGTGCTTGTACGACTTCCCATTGGCTAATAAGACGGGAAAGACCAGTATTTTGAATTTCCGAGACGATGCACGAAAAATCGATCGAAACTCGACTCTGTGCAAATTTTATGACCGTCGTATTTTTTCGTGAAACCATGCTTATACGACTTACCATGGGCTAATACATCACGAATGGCCAGTATTTTGAATTTTCTAGATGGTGCACGAAAAACTGATCGAAACTCGACTCAGCGCAAAGTTTATGACCGTCGCGTTTTTTTGTGAAACCATGCTCATACGACTTAACATGGGCTAATACATTGTGAATGGCCAGTATTTTGAATTTCTGAGATGGTGCACGTAAAACCAATCGAAACTCGACTCTTGGCGCGACTTCGCGTAATGTTTATGACCGTCGCATTTTTTCGTGAAACCGGGCTCGTATGACTTACCATGGGCTAATAGGTTGGGATTGGCCAGTATTTTCAATTTCCGAGATGGTGCATGAAAAATCGATCGAAACTCGACTCAGCGCGTGACTTCGCGCAAAGTTTTTGACCGTCGTATTTTTTTGCGAAAGCGAGCTTGTACGACTTCCCATGGGCTAATAAGACGGGACAGACCAGTATTTTGAATTTTCAGGATGGTGCACGAAAAACCGATCGAATCTCGACTCTGCGCAAAGTTTAAGACCGTAGCGTTTTTTCGTGAAACCATGCTCATACGACTTACCATGGGCTAATACATCGAGAATGACCAGTATTTTGAATTTCCGAGACGGTGCACGAAAAACCGATCGAAACTCGACTCTGCGCAAAGTTCGTGCAAAGTTTATGACCGTCATATTTTTTTGCAAAAGCGTGCTTGTACGACTTCCCATGGGCTAATAAGATGGGAAAGACAAGTATTTTGAATTTTCGAGATGGTGCATGAAAACCGATCGAAACTCAACTCTGCGCAACGTTTATGACCGTCGTGTTTTTTCGTGAAACTAAGCTCATACGACTTACCATGGGCTAATACATCGTGAATGGCCAGTATTTTGAATTTTTGAGATGGTGCACGAAAAACCGATCGAAACTCGACTCTTCACAAAGTTTATGACCGTCACGTTTTTTCGTGAAACCATGCTCACACGACTTACCATGGGCTAATACATCGTGAATGGCTAGTATTTTGAATTTCCGGGACAGTGCATGAAAAACCAATCGAAACTCGACACAGCGCGCGATTTCGAGCAAAGTATATGACCGTCGTATTTTTTTATGAAAGCGTGCTAGTACGACTTCCCATGTGCTAATAAGATAGGAAAGACCAGTATTTTGAATTTCCGAGACGGTGCACGAAAAACCGATCGAAACTCGACTCTGCGCAAAGTTTATGACCGTCACGTTTTTTCGTGAAACCATGCTCATACGACTTACCATGGGCTAATACATCGTGAATGGACAGTATTTTGAATTTCCGAGATGGTGCACGTAAAACTAATCGAAACTCGACTCTGGGCGCGACTTTGCGTAATGTCCATCACATTTTTTTGGGAAAGCATGCTTGTACGACTTCTCATGGGCTAATACATCGGGAATTTTTTTTGGTAAGTTAATACGTCGGGAATTGCAAGTATTTTGAATTTCCAGGATGGTGCATGAAAAACTGATCGAAACTTGACTCTGCGCAAAGTTTATGACCGTCGCGTTTTTTCGTGAAACCATGCTCATAAGACTTACCATGGGCGAATACGTCGTGGATGGCCAGTATTTTGAATTTCCGAGACGGTGTACGTAAAACCGATTGAAACTCGACCCAAGGTGCGACTTCGCGTAATGTTTATGACCGTCGCATTTTTTCACGAAAGCGTGCTTGTACAACTTCCCATGGGGTAATAAGATGGGAAAGACTAGTATTTTGAATTTCCGAGACGGAGCACGAAAAACTGATCGAAACTCTTTTTTTTTTGTAAGTAAAGATAATGTATTTTGTAAAAGATTTGTACAAAGAAGCTTTGTCTACACAAGCCATAGACTAAAGCCTGAAGTCTCTTAGTGTAGTCGAGAAGATTGCACCTACCTAAAGAAGGTGAAATGGGCACGCTTCATCAAACTCATCTCCAAGAGTAGCACAAGGAAGTTAATAAATAATAAAATGCAATATCTAGACTGTTCTGGACTACTTGTGGATACATCACAAAATATTAGCTTTGCCCCATATAATACATTACAATCTTCATCATTATTCGAGTGATTCTTGACGAATGGAAAAATTGAATCTTGTGAAAATATCTTTCTCTCTTCTTGTTTGGTGCTCTGTATTCAATTCTTGCTCCATACATGATCGTGAGTCCTGAAGAATCTCTATCAAAATTTGAGCTTTGTTCATGTTGTGACACTCAAAAATTCCACAACACCTCTCCTTCCAAATCCACCAAATAGCACGTCTGAATATAATTCTTGCTAGTTGTGTAAGAGGCCCCTTTCTTGAGAAGCTTTGCATAAGCATTTCTAATTCAAGATGCAAGTTTGGCCGTGGTAGCCTTTGAATATCAAATCGCGATCTCCTTCCATATCCAAGATGAATAATCACAAGCAAAGTAGAGATGGTCAACACTTTCTTCCTTTTGCATACACAAAGAGCACCGATTTACAATATAAATACCTCTTCGCTGCATATTGTCCATCGTAGGAAGTTTGCCGAGAAGGGCCTGCCATGTACATAAGGAATGTCGTTGTGAGCATGGACTATCCCATGTCCAACTACTTGGGATCCACTTGTTGTTTCGTCGTCTAATTTGGTTCCATGCAGATGTAGCACTAAATTTACCGTTATCATGAAGCCAAATAAGCATATCTGAAGAGTTGTTCTTGATTGGAATAGCCCTAATAGTCGGCCAAAGTAATAACATGTCAGGGGAGGTAGGGTTGGGAAGACACCATGTACCATTGTTAATGAATTCAGAAACCTTCCAGTCTTTGGGAGCCCCAAGATCCTGTCGTACTCTATCCCCAAATATCTTAAATATACTTTTTCCATTCACCCAAGGATCATACCACAATTAATATTGGTTCCAGAAGAAATCACATAAGAAATATTTTTACATAGCCATCGCCTTGCCTTCAGAATTCCTTTCCAAGCAGCAGAATGAGATGTTTTTGCAGATGTTTCCCAGATTGATTCCTTGGTTAGGTACCTAGCAAAAACCCATTGTGACCATAAGGAAGACTTGTTTTGTAAAATATCCCATAATTGCTTTACCATACAAGCTTTATTGCAATCTCTAATATGTCGAAGATTCAGCCCCAATTCATCCTTCGGTTTGCAAATGTTGTCCCAATTCACCATGTGCATTGCCTTACCATCTGTGCCATTCCAAAAGAAGTTCATAAGTAATTTATCAATATCATGGAGAAGCCCGGCAGGTAGAAGGAATGCATGAGACCAATAAATAGAATAAGAGATCAACACAGATCGAATAAGTTCAAGTCGTCCAGCTTTAGAAAGAAGCCTATTTTTCCAAGAGAAAATTCTGTTCTTAATTTTTTGTAGGATAGGCTGACAGGAGACTTTGTTGATTCCAGTGGATATAAGTGGGAGACCCAAGTAAGGAACCGGTAAATTTCCTTCAGCAACTCCCAATGTTTGAGCAATATGATCCTTATTGTCATTGCAAGCACCCACATATACTTTGCTCTTTGCATGGTTTAGCTTAAGACCAGAAACTTTACCAAATTCATTAAGAATATCTGCCAGATTACTCACAGAAACTGGATCATCTCGAAGGAAGATAATAAGGTCATCAGCAAATGTTATGTGAGAGATATAAATAGAACCATAATGTGGTACCTTAATTTTGCCATTGGAAACAGCCTCTTCTAACATACAACTGAGCCCTTCCATTGCATTGGTAAAAAGATAAGGAGATACTGGATCACCTTGCCGAATGCCATTCTTACTCCCGAAGAAGCCAATAGGTGAACCATTAAAGAGAATAAAAAATTTTGGAGTTTCCAAGCAACATTGAATCCATTTAACCCAGTGCTGAGGGAAGCTCATATTATGGAGCATCATGTAAATAAAATTCCTATTGACTGTGTCAAAGGCCTTTCGTAAATCAGCTTTAAAACAGATCTTTTTCCCTCTTGTTTTAGAATGTAGATCCTTAACCAAATCATTAGCAAGCAGGACATTCTGATGGATACTCCTCCCTTTAAGAAAAGCTGTCTGATTAGGACTAATGACCTTATTCATGACCTTTTGTAGTCTATCTGCCAGCAACTTAGAGATAACCTTATAAATAAAGTTGCACAGTGAAATAGGATGGTAGTTCTCCAATGAATCGGCTCCATCATTTTTAGGTACTAAAGAAATAAAAGTGTAATTCATTTCTTTAAGAATATGACCTGAGGAGAAAAAATAACGACAAGCTTTTATGACATCGTTGCCTACAATAGCCCATGCAATTTGATAAAACTCAGCTGGAAATCCATCTGGACCAGGGCTTTTGTGCTTCGGGGACTTAAAAACAACTTTCACAATTTCATCATCCGTTATTGGGGCATTAAGATGAGAGGGCTTCAGAATCAAGTCGTCTTGTAGGCCCAACATGAATACTATTAGGCTGCTGTTCCTGATTGAGTAAGGAATAAAAAAATTGTTTGGTGTAATTTTTAACCTCATCCAGATCCTCAATGAGATTACCATCTATACCTTTGCATTTTTTGATACGATTAGTAGCCCTTCTGGTAGCAATAGCAGCATAGAAAAACTTCGTATTAGAATCCCCTAGAGTAAGCCAATGCTGTCGTGACTTCTGTTTCAAAAAGCATTCCTCCTGCTTCAAAGCTTGCATAAAGTTATTTCTAGCAGCAGCCTCTTTGTATATAAGATTCGCATCCAGAGGTTGAAGATTTAGCTCGCTTTGCACAGCCATAAGTTCTTTCTTGCATAACGGAACCCTGTCAGTGATATTTCCAAATGTAGTTGAATTCCACTTCTTAAGTGTTGCTTTGCATGCTTTTAGTTTTTGACATAGGATGTAAGGGGGAGAACCAAATACATTAATGTCCCAAGCTGACTTAATAACTTCGAGGAACTTAGGGTGAGAACTCCACTTATTAAAAAATCTAAAAGGTTTCTTGACTCTGGGTAGTGCTTTATCTGCATGTATATGCATAATAGAGTGATCCGAAAATAACTGATCACCGTACTCAAAAAGTGAATCTGGGAAAACTGCTAACCATTCCTGATTAATCAAACATCTGTCAAGTCGAGCCATAATTTTTCTTTCAGCAGTACTTTGATTGTTCCATGGGAACCAATCTCCTACAGATTTCATGTCAGTCAATGCAGCAGTATCTATACAATCATTAAAATGTTGAAGCTGACATTCGAAAAGCACTCTACCCCCCACTTTCTCATTTGTGTATCTGACAGTATTAAAGTCACCGAGAACAACCCAAGGTACTGTAGGATAACTATTTGCAATGCTAACCAGATCACGCCATAGAGCATTCCTGTCAGACATACTGTTAGATGCATAAATACCGGTAATATTGAATTGACATCAAGTCTGTTTATCCTCTGCCTTAAGATGAATGAATTGATTAGTAGCAGAAATAAACCAAGCAGTAACAAGGTTAGGATGCCATAAGACCCAAACTCGACCATAAGTATCCTAAGAATCATTAGTAAAAAGTTCTGCCTCAGGCCATATTAAATTCTTCTGAATCGAACACGATGATTCTCAAGCTCATACGACTTACCATGGGCTAATACATCTTTAATGGCCAGTATTTTGAATTTCCGAGATGGTGCACGAAAAACCGATCGAAACTCGAGTCGCGCGCAAGTTCGTGCAACGTTTATGACCGTCATATTTTTCTACTAAAGCATGCTTGTACGACTTCTCATCGGCTAATAAGACGGGAAAGACCAGTATTTTGAATTTCCGAGACGGTGCACGAAAAACCGATCGAAACTCGACTCTACGTAAAGTTTATGACCGTCGCGTTTTTTCGTGAAACCATGCTCATACGACTTACCATGGGCTAATACATCATGAATGGCCAGTATTTTGAATTTCTGAGACGGTGCAAGAAAAACCGATCGAAACTCGACTCTGCGCAAAATTTATGACCGTTGCATTTTTTTGTGAAACCATGCTCATATGACATACCTTGGGCAAATACATCGTGAATGGCCAGTATTTTGAATTTCCAAGATGGTGCACGAAAAACCGATCGAAACTCGACTCTGCGCAAAGTTCATGCAAAGTTTATGACCGTCGAATTTTTTTGCGAAAGCGTGAGCGTGCTTGTACGACTTCCCATGGGCTAATAAGATGGGAAAGTCCAGTATTTTGAATTTCCAAGATGGTGCACGAAAAACCGATCGAGACTCGACTCAGCGTGCGACTTCGAGCGAAGTTTTTGACTGTCATATTTTTTTGTGAAAGCGAGCTTGTACGACTTCCCATGGGCTAATAAGACGGGAAAGACCAGTATTTTCAATTTCCGAGACGGTGCACGAAAAACCGATCGAATCTCGACTCTGCGCAAAGTTTATGACCATCGCATTTTTTCGTGAAACCATGCTCATACGACTTACCATGGGCTAATACATAATGAATGACCAGTATTTTGAATTTCCGAGACGGTGCACGAAAAACCGATCGAAACTCGACTCTAGGCAAAGTTTATGACCGTCGTATTTTTTTTCGAAAGCGTGGTTGTACGACTTCCCATTGGCTAATAAGATGGGAAAGACCAGTATTTTGATTTCCGAGAGGATGCACGAAAAAACGATCGAAACTTGACTCTGCGCAAAGTTGATGATCGTCACGTTTTTTCATGAAACCAAGCTCATACGACTTACCATGGGCTAATACATCGTTAATGGCCAGTATTTTGAATTTCCGAGATGGTGCACGAAAAACCAATCGAAACTCGAGTCGCGCGCTACTTCGTGCAAAGTTTATGACCGTCATATTTTTCTGCGAAAGCATGCTTGTACGACTTCTAATGGGCTAATAAGATGGGAAAGACCAGTATTTCGAATTTCCGAGACGGTGCACGAAAAACCGATCGATACTCGACTCTGCGTAAAGTTTATAACCATCGTGTTTTTTCGTGAAACCATGCTCATACGACTTACCATGGGCTAATACATCGTGAATGGCCAGTATTTTGAATTTTCGAGACGGTGCAAGAAAAACCGATCGAAACTCGACTCAGCGTAATGTTTATGACCGTCGTATTGTTTAGCCAAAGCGTGCTTGTACGACTTCCCATGGGCTAATAAGACGGGAAAGGCCAGTATTTTTAATTTTCGAGACAGTGCACGAAAAACCGATCGAAACTTGACTCAGCGCGCGTCTTCGAGCAAAGTTTTTGACCGTCGTATTTTTTTGCGAAAGTGAGCTTGTACGACTTCCCATGGGCTAATAAGACGGGAAAGACTAGTATTTTGAATTTCTGAGTCGGTGCACGAAAAACTGATCGTATCCCGACTCTGCGCAAAGTTTATGACCGTCGCGTTTTTTTGTGAAACCATGCTCATACGACATACCTTGGGCTAATACATCGTGAATAGCCAGTATTTTGAATTCCCGAGACGGTGCACGAAAAATCGATCGAAACTCGACACTGCGCAAAGTTCGTGCAAAGTTTATGACCGTCGTATTTTTTTGCGAAAGCGTGCTTGTACGACTTCCCATGGTCTAAAAAGACGGGAAAGACCAGTAATTTGAATTTCCGAGACGGTGCACAAAAAACCGATCGAATCTCGACTCTGCGCGCGACTGCGAGCGAAGTTTTTGACCGTCATATTTTTTTGCGAAGCGACTTGTACGACTTCCCATGGGCTAATAAGACGGGAGAGACCAGTATTTTGAATTTCTGAGACGGTGCACGAAAAACCGATCGAATCTCGACTCTGCGCAAAGTTTATGACCATCGTATTTTTTTGTGAAACCATGCTCATATGACTTACCATGGGCTAATACATCGTGAATGGCCAGAGTTTTGAATTTTCGAGACGGTGCACGAAAAACCGATCGAAACTCGACTCTGCGCAAAGTTTATGACCGTCGTATTTTTTTTTGAAAGCGTGCTTGTACGACTTCCCATGGGTTAATAAGACGGGAAAGACCAGTATTTTGAATTTCTGAGAGGGTGCACGAAAAAACGATCGAAACTCGACTCTGAGCAAAGTTGATGATCGTCACGTTTTTTCATGAAACCAAGCTCATATAACTTACCATGGGCTAATACATCTTTAATGGCCAGTATTTTGAATTTCCGAGATGGTGCACGAAAAACCGATCGAAACTCGAGTCGCGCACGAGTTCGTGCAAAGTTTATTACCGTCATATTTTTCTACTAAAGCATGCTTGTACGACTTCTAATGGGCTAATAAGACTGGAAAGGCCAGTATTTTGAATTTCCAAGACGGTGCACGAAAAACCGATCGAAACTCGACTCTGTGTAAAGTTTATGACCGTCGCGTTTTTTCGTGAAACCATGCTCATAGGACTTACCATGGGCTAATACATCGTGAATGGCCAGTATTTTGAATTTCCGAGACGGTGCAAGATAAACCGATCGAAACTCGACTCAGCGCAAAGTTCGCGCATAGTTTATGACCGTCGTATTTTTTTGCGAAAGCGTGCTTGTACGACTTCCCATGGGCTAATAAGACGGGAACGACCAGTATTTTTAATTTTCTAGACGGTGCATGAAAAACTGATAGAAACTCGACTCAGCGCGCGACTTCGAGCAAAGTTTTTGACCGTCGTATTTTTTTGCGAATGCGAGCTTGTACGACTTCCCATGGGCTAATAAGACGGGAAAGACTATTATTTTGATTTTCCGAGTCGGTGCACGAAAAACCGATCGTATCCCGACTCTGCGCCAAGTTTATGACCGTCGCATTTTTTTGTGAAACCATGCTCATACGACATACCTTGGGCTAATACATCATGAATGGCTAGTATTTTGAATTTCCGAGACGGTGCACGAAAAACCGATCGAACCTCGACTATGCGCAAAGTTCATGCAAAGTTTATGACTGTCGAATTTTTTTGCGAAAGCGTGCTTGTACGACTTCCCATGGGCTAATAAGATGGGAAAGACCAGTATTTTGAATTTTTGAGATGGTGCACGAAAAACCGATCGAAACTCGACTCAGCGCGCGACTTCGAGCGAAGTTTTTGACCGTCATATTTTTTGCGAAAGCGAGTTTGTACGACTTCCCATGGGCTAATAAGACGGGAAAGACCAGTATTTTGAATTTCCGAGACAGAGCACGAAAAACCGATCGAATCTCGACTCTGCGCAAAGTTTATGACCATCACATTTTTTCGTGAAACCATGCTCATACGACTTACCATGGGCTAATATATCGTGAATGGCCAGTATTTTGAATTTCCGAGACGGTGCTTGAAAAACCGATCGAAACTTGACTCTGCGAAAGTTTATGACCGTCGCTTCGTGAAACCATGCTCATGCGACTTACCATGGGCTAATACATCGTGAATGGCCAGTATTTGAATTTTCAAGACGGTGCTCGAAAAACCGATCGAAACTCGACTCAGTGCAAAGTTTATGACCGTCGCATTTTTTCGTGAAACCATGCTCATACGACTTACCATGGGCTAATACATCGTGAATGGCCAGTATTTTGAATTTTTGAGATGGTGCACGTAAAACCAATCGAAACTCGACTCTGGGCGTGACTTCGCGTAATGTTTATGACCGTCGCATTTTTTTCATTAAACCTTGCTTATTCGACTTACCATGGGCTAATACATCGTGAATTGCCAGTATTTTCAATTTCCGAGACGATGCACGTAAAACCAATTGAAACTCGACTGTGGGCGCGACATCGCGTAATGTTTATAACCGTCGTATTTTTTCACGAAAGCATGCTTGTACGACTTCCCATGGGCTAATACGTCGGGAATTGCTAGTATTTTGAATTTCCGAGACGGTGCACGAAAAACCGATCGAAACTCGACTCTGCGCAAAGTTTATGACGGTCGCTTTTTTTCGTGAAACCATGCTCATATGACTTTTTTTTTGTAAGTAAAGATAATGTATTTTGTAAAAGATTTGTACAACGAAGCTTTGTCTACATAAGCCATAGATTAAAGCCTGAAGTCTCTTAGTGTAGTCGAGAAGATTGCACCCCACCTAAAGAAGGTGAAATGGGCACGCTTCATCAAACTCATCTCCAAGAGTAGCACAAGGAAGTTAATAAATAATAAAATGCAATAGCTAGATTGTTCTGGACTACTTGTGAATACATCACAAAATATAAGCTTTGCCCCATATAATACATTACAATCTTCATCATTATTCGAGTGATTCTTGACGAATGGAAAAATTGAATCTTGTGAAAATCTCTTTCTCTCTTCTTTTTTTTTTGGTAAGTAAAGATAATGTATTTTGTAAAAGATTTGTACAAAGAAGATTTGTCTACACAACCCATAGACTAAAGCCTGAAGTCTCTTAGTGTAGTCGAGAAGATTGCACCCCACCTAAAAAAGGTGAAATGGGCACGCTTCATCAAACTCATCTCCAAGAGTAGCACAAGGAAGTTAATAAATAATAAAATGCCCCATAGAACAGCTAGACTATTCTGGACTACTTGTGGATAAATCACAAAATATAAGCTTTGCCCCATATAATACATTACAATATTCATCATTATTCGAGAAGTAGTCCAGAAGTAGACTGTTCTGGACTACTTATCTCTTCTTGTTAGGTGCTCTGTATTCAATTCTTGCTCCATACATGATCGTGAGTCCTGAAGAATCTCTATCAGAATTTGAGCTTTGTTCATGTTGTGACACTCAAAAATTCTGCCACACCTCTCCTTCCAAATCCACCAAATAGCACATCTGAATATAATTCTTGCTAGTTGTGTAAGAGGCCCCTTTCTTGAGAAGCTTTGCATAAGCATTTCTAATTCATGATGCAAGTTTGGCCGTGGTAGACTTTGAAGATCAAATCGCTTCAAGATCTCCTTCCATACCCAAGATGAATAATCACAAGCAAAGTAGAGATGGTCAACACTTTCTTCCTTTTGCATACACAAAGAGCACCGATTTACAATATAAATACCTCTTCGCTGCATATTGTCCATCGTAGGAAGTTTGCCGAGAAGGGCCTGCCATGTACATAAGGAATGTCGCTGTGAGCATGGACTATCCCATGTCCAACTACTTGGGATCCACTTGTTGTTTCGTCGTCTAATTTGGTTCCATGCAGATGTAGCACTAAATTTACCATTATCATGAAGCCAAATAAGCATATCTGAAGAGTTGTTCTTGATTGGAATAGCCCTAATAGTCGGCCAAAGTAATAACATGTTAGGGGAGGTAGTGTTGGGAAGACACCATGTACCATTGTTAATGAATTCAGAAACCTTCCAGTCTTTGGGAGCCCCCAGATCCTGTCGTACTCTATCACCAAATATCTGAAATATACTTTTCCCATTCACCCAAGGATCATACCACAAATTAATATTGGTTCCAGAAGAAATCACATAAGAAATATTGTTACGTAGCCATCGCCTTGCCTTCAGAATTCCTTTCCAAGCAGCAGAATGAGATGTTTTTGCAGATGCTTCCCAGATTGATTCCTTGGTTAGGTACCTAGCAAAAACCCATTGTGACCATAAGGAAGACTTGTTTTGTAAAATATCCCATAATTGCTTTACCATACAAGCTTTATTCCAATCTCTAATATGTCGAAGATTCAGCCCCCCTTCATCCTTCGGTTTGCAAATGTTATCCCAATTCACCATGTGCATTGCCTTACCATCTGTGCCATTCCCAAAGAAGTTCATAAGTAATTTATCAATATCATGGAAAAGCCTGACAAGTAGAAGGAATGCATGAGACTAATAAATAGAATAAGAGATCAACACAGATCGAATAAGTTCAAGTCGTCCAGCTTTAGAAAGAAGCCTATTTTTCCAAGAGGAAATTTTGTTCTTAATTTTTTGTAGGATAGGCTGACAGGAGACTTTGTTGATTCCAGTGGATATAAGTGGGAGACCCAAGTAAGGAACCGGTAAATTTCCTTCAGCTACTCCCAATGTTTGAGCAATATGATCCTTATTGTCAATGCAAGCACCCACATATACTTTGCACTTTGCATGGTTTAGCTTAAGACCAGAAACTTTACCAAATTCATTAAGAATATCTGCCAGATTACTCGCAGAAACTGGATCATCTCGGAGGAAGATAATAAGGTCATCAGTAAATGTTATGTGAGAGATATAAACAGAACCATAATATGGTACCTTAATTTTACCATTGGAAACAGCCTCTTCTAACATACAACTGAGCCCTTCCATTGCAATGGTAAAAAGATAAGGAGATAGTGGATCGCCTTGCCGAATGTCATTCTTACTCCCGAAGAAGCCAATAGGTGAACCATCAAAGAGAATAAAAAATTTTGGAGTTTCTAAGCAACATTGAATCCATTTAACCCAGTGCTGAGGGAAGCCCATATTATGGAGCATCATGTAAATAAAATGCCTATTGACTGAGTCAAAGGCCTTTCGTAAATCAGCTTTAAAACATATCTTTTTCCCTCTTATTTTTTAATGTAGATCCTTAACCAAATCATTAGCAAGCAGGACATTATGATGGATACTCCTCCCTTTAAGAAAAGCAGCCTGATTAGGACTAATGAACTTATTCATGACCTTTTGTAGTCTATCTGCCAGCAACTTAGAGATAGATAACCTTATAAATAAAGTTGCATAGTGAAATAGGATGGTAGTTCTCCAATGAATCGGCTCCATCATTTTTAGGCACTAAAGAAATAAAAGTGTAATTTTTTTTCTTGGTAAGTAAAGATAATGTATTTTGTAAAAGATTTGTACAAAGAAGCTTTGTCTACACAAGCCATAGACTAAAGCCTGAAGTCTCTTAGTGTAGTCGAGAAGATTGCACCCCACCTAAAGAAGGTGAAATGGGCACGCTTCATCAAACTCATCTCCAAGAGTAGCACAAGGAAGTTAATAAATAATAAAATACAATAGCTAGACTGTTCTGGACTACTTGTGGATACATCACAAAATATTAGCTTTGCCCCATATAATACATTACAATCTTCATCATTATTCGAGTGATTCTTGACGAATGGAAAAATTGAATCTTGTGAAAATATCTTTCTCTCTTCTTGTTAGGTGCTCTGTATTCAATTCTTGCTCCATACATGATCGTGAGTCTTGAAGAATCTCTATCAGAATTTGAGCTTTGTTCATGTTGTGACACTCAAAAATTCTGCCACACCTCTCCTTCCAAATCCACCAAATAGCACATCTGAATATAATTCTTACTAGTTGTGTAAGAGGCCCCTTTCTTGAGAAGCTTTGCATAAGCATTTCTAATTCATGATGCAAGTTTGGCCATAAAAGTGCAATTAATTTCTTTAAGAATATGACCTGAGGAGAAAAAATGTCGACAAGCTTTTATGACATCGTTGTCTACAATAGCCCATGCAATTTGATAAAACTCAGTTGGATATCCGTTTGGACCAGGGCTTTTGTTCTTTGGGGACTTAAAAACAACTTTCACAATTTCATCATCCGTTATTGGGGCATTAAGATGAGAGAGGGCTTCAGAATCAAGTCGTCTTGTAGGCCCAACATGAATACTATTAGGCTGCTGCTCCTTATTGAGTAAGGAATAAAAAAATTGCTTGGTGTAATTTTTAACCTCTTCCAAATCCTCAATGAGATTACCATCTGTACCTTTGCATTTTTTGATGCGATTAGTAGCCCTTCTGGTAGCAATAGCAGCATAGAAAAACTTCGTATTAGAATCCCCTAGAGTAAGCCAATGCTAACGTGACTTCTGTTTCAAAAAGCATTCCTCCTGCTTCAAACCTTGCATAAAGTTATTTCTAGCAGCAGCCTCTTTGTATATAAGATTCGCATCTAGAGGTTGAAGATTTAGCTCGCTTTGCACAGCCATAAGTTCTTTCTTGCATAACTGAACCCTGTCGGTGATATTTCCAAATGTAGTTGAATTCCACTTCTTAAGTGCTGCTTTGCATGCTTTTAGTTTTTGACATAGGATGTAAGGGGGAGAACCAAATACATTAATGTCCCAAGCTGACTTAATAACTTCGAGGAACTTAGGGTGAGAACTCCACATATTAAAAAATCTAAAAGGTTTCTTCACTTTGGGTAGTGCTTTATCTGCATGTATATGCATAATAGAGTGATCCGAAAATAACTTAGCACCGTACTCAAGAAGTGAATCTGGGAAAACTACTAACCGTTCCTGATTAATCAAACATCTGTCAAGTCGAGCCATAATTTTTCTTTCAGCAGTACTTTGATTGTTCCATGAGAACCAATCACCTACAGATTTCATGTCAGTCAATGCAGCAGTATCTATACAATCATTAAAATGTAGAAGCTGACATTCGTGAATGGCCAGTATTTTGAATTTCCGAGACGGTGTACATAAAACCGATTAAAACTCTACCCTGGGCGCGACTTCGCGTAATGTTTATGACCGTCGTATTTTTTCGCCAAAAGCATGCTTGTACGACTTCCCATTGGCTAATAAGACGGGAAAGACCAGTATTTTGAATTTCAGAGACGGTGCACGAAAAACCGATCGAAACTCGACTCTGTGCAAACTTTATGACCGTCGCATTTTTTCATGAAACCATGCTTATACGACTTACCATGGGCTAATACATCGTGAATGGCTAGTATTTTGAATTTTCTAGACGGTGCACAAAAAACCAATTGAATCTCGACTCTGCGCAAAGTTTATGACCATAGCGTTTTTTCGTGAAACCATGCTCATACGACTTACCATGGGCTAATACATCGTGAATGGCCAGTATTTTGAATTTCTGAGACGGTGCACGAAAAACCGATCGAAACTCGACTCAGCGCAAAGTTTAAGACCGTCGCGTTTTTTCGTAAAACCATGCTCATACGACTTACCATTGGCTAATACATCGTGAATGGCCAGTATTTTGAATTTTCGAGACGGTGCACGAAAAACCGATCGAAACTCGACTCAGTGCAAAGTTTATGACCGTTGCATTTTTTCGTGAAACCATGCTCACACGACTTACCATGGGCTAATACATCGTGAATGGCCAGTATTTTGAATTTCCGAGATGGTGCACGTAAAACCAATCGAAACTCGACTCTGGGCGTGACTTCGTATAATGTTTATGATCGTCACATTTTTTCGTTAAACCATGCTCATTCGACTTACAATTGGCTAATACATCGTGAACGGCCAGTATTTTGAATTTCCGAGACGGTGCACGTAAAACCAATTGAAACTCGACTCTGTGCGCGACTTCGCGTAATATTTATAACCGTCGCATTTTTTCGCGAAAGCGTGCTTGTACGACTTCCCATGAAGTAATACGTCAGGAATTACTAGTATTTTGAATTTTCGAGACAATGCACGAAAAACCAATCGAAACTCGACTCTACGCAAAGTTTATGACTGTCGCTTTTTTTCGTGAAACCATGCTAATATGACTTACCATTGGTTAAGACATCGTGAATGGCCAGTATTTTGAATTTCCGAGACGGTGTACGTAAAACCGATTGAAACTCGACCCTGGGCGCGACTTCGCGTAATGTTTATGACCGTCACATTTTTTCACGAAAGCGTGCATGTACGACTTCCCATTGGCTAATAAGACGGGAAAGACCAGTATTTTGAATTTCTGAGACGGTGCACGAAAAACCGATCGAAACTCGACTCTGCCCAAATTTTATGACCATCGCGTTTTTTCGTGAATGGCCTAAAACGATGCTCATACGACTTACCATGGGCTAAAATATCGTGAATGGCCAGTATTTTGAATTTTTGAGACGGTGCACGAAAAACCGATCGAAACTCGACTCAGCGTAAAGTTTTTGACCGTCGTGTTTTTTCGTGAAACCATGCTCATACGACTTACCATAGGCTAATACATCGTGAATGGCCAGTATTTTGAATTTTTGAGATGGTGCACGTAAAACTAATCGAAACTCGACTCTTGGCGCGACTTCGCGTAATGTTTATGACCGTCGCATTTTTTCGTGAAACCGTGCTTGTATGACTTACCATGGGCTAATACGTTGGGATTGGCTAGTATTTCAATTTCTGAGATGGTGCATAAAAAATCGATCGAAACTCGACTCAGCGCGGGACTTCGCGCAAAGTTTTTTACCGTCGTATTTTTTTGCGAAAGCGAGCTTTTATGACTACCCATGGGCTAATAAGACGGGAAAGAACTAGTATTTTGAATTTCTGAAATGGTGCATGAAAAACTGATCGAAACTTGACTCTGCGCAAAGTTTATGACCGTCGCGTGTTTTCGTGAAACCAAGCTCATACGACTTACCATGGGCTAATACATCGTTAATGTCCAGTATTTTGAATTTTCGAGACGGTGCACGAAAAACCGATCGAAACTCGACTCTGCTCAAAGTTCGCGCAAAGTTTATGACCGTCGTATTTTTTTGCGAAAGCATGCTTGTACGACTTCCCATGGGCTAATAAGACGGGAAAGACCAGTATTTTGAATTTTCGAGACGGTGCAAAAAAAATCGATCGAAACTCGACTCAGCGCGCGACTTCGAGCAAAATTTTTGACCGTCGTATTTTTTTGCGAAAGCAAGCTTGTTCGACTTCCGATGGGCTAATAAGATGGGAAAGACTAGTATTTTGAATTTCCGAGATGGTACACGAAAGACCGATCGAATCTCGACTCTGCGCAAATTTTATGACCGTCGCGTTTTTTCGTGAAACCATGCTAATACAACTTACCATGGGCAAATACATCGTGAATGGCCAGTATTTTGAATTTACGTGACAGTGCATGAAAAACCGATCGAAACTCTACAGCGCAAAGTTTGCGCAAAGTTAATGACCGTCGTATTTTTTTGCGAAAGCGTGCTTGTACGACTTCCCATGGGCTAAAAAGACGCGAAAGACCAGTATTTTGAATTTCCGAGATGGTCCACGAAAAAATGATTGAAACTCGACTCAGTGCACGACATCGCACAAAGTTTTTGACCGTCATATTTTTTTTGCGAAAGCGAGCTTTTACGACTTCCCATGGGCTAATAAGACGGGAAAGACCAGTACTTTGAATTTCCGAGACGGTGCACGAAAAACCGATCGAATCTCGACTGTGCGCAAAGTTTATGAACGTCACGTTTTTTCGTGAAACCATGCTCATACGACTTACCATGGGCTAATACATCGTGAATGGCCTGTATTTTGAATTTCAGAGAAGGTGCACGAAAAACCGACCGAAACTCGACTCGCGCGCGACTTGGCGTATAGTTTAAGACCATCATATGTTTTTCGCGAAAGCATGCTTGTACAACTTCCTATGGGCTAATAAGACGGGAAAGACCTGTATTTTGAATTTCTGAGACGATGAACGAAAAACCGATTGAAACTCGACTCTGCGCAAAGTTTATGACCGTCGCGTTTTTTCGTGAAACTATGCTCAGACGACTTACCATGGGCTAATACATCGTCAATGGCCAATATTTTGAATTTCTGAGACGGTGCACGAAAAATCGATCGAAACTCGACTCTGCGCAAAGTTCGCGCAAAGTTTATGACCGTCGTATTTTTTTGCGAAAGCGTGCTTGTACGACTTCCCATGGCTAATAAGACAAGAAAGACCAGTATTTTGAATTTTCGAGACGGTGCACGAAAAATCGATCGAAACTCGACTCTGCGTAATGTTTATGACCGTCATGTTTTTTCGTGAAACCATGCTAATACGAGTTACCATGGGCTAATACATCGTGAATGGCCAGTGTTTTGATTTTCCGAGACGATGCACGTAAAACCAAGCGAAACTCAACTCTGGGCGCGACTTCGCGTAATGTCCGTCATATTTTTTCGCGAAAGTGTGCTTGTACGACTTCTCATGGGCTAATACGTAGAGAATTGCTAGTATTTTGAATTTCCGAGACGGTGCACGAAAAACCGATCGAAACTCGACACAGCATAAAGTTTATGACCGTCGCATTTTTTCGTGAAACCATGCTCATACGACTTACCATGGGCTAATACATCATGAATGACCAGTATTTTGAATTTCCGAGACAGTGCATGAAAAACCGATCGAAACTCGACTCAGCGCGTGACTTCGAGCAAAGTTTAAGACCGTCGTGTTTTTTCGTGAAACCATGCTCAGACGACTTACCATGGGCTAATACATCGTGAATGGCCAATATTTTGAATTTCTGAGACGGTGCACGAAAAACCGATCGAAACTCGACTCTGTGCAAAGTTCGCGCAAAGTTTATGACCGTCGTATTTTTTTGCGAAAGCGTGCTTGTACGACTTCCCTTGGGCTAATAAGACAGGAAAGACCAGTATTTTGAATTTCCGAGATGGTGCACGAAAAATCGATCGAAACTCAACTCTACGCAATGTTTATGACCGTCGTGTTTTTTCGTGAAACCATGCTAATACGAGTTACCATGGGCTAATAAATCGTGAATGGCCAGTGTTTTGAATTTCCGAGACGATGCACGTAAAACCAATCGAAACTCAACTCTGGGCACGACTTCGCGTAATGTCCGTCAAATTTTTTCGCGAAAGTGTGCTTGTACGACTTCTCATGGGCTAATACGTCGGGAATTGCTAGTATTTTGAATTTCCGAGACGATGCACGAAAAACTGATCGAAACTCAACTCTGCGCAAAGTTTATGACCGTCGCGTTTTTTCGTGAAACCATGCTCATACGACTTACCAAGGGCTAATACATCGTGAATGGCCAGTATTTTGAATTTTCAAGACAATGCACGAAAAACCGATCAAAACTCGACTCAGCGCAAAGTTTATGACCGTCACGTTTTTTTGTGAAACCATGCTCATACCACTTACCATGGGCTAATACATCGTGAATGGCCAGTATTTTGAATTTCCGAGATGGTGCACGTAAAACCAATCGAGACTCGACTTTGGGCGCTACTTCGCATAATGTTTACGAATGTCGCATTTTTTCGTGAAACCGTGCTCGTATGACTTACCATGGGCTAATACGTTGCGATTGGCTAGTATTTTGAATTTCCAAGATGGTGCACAAAAAATCGATCGAAACTCGACTCAGCGCGCGACATCGCGCAAAGTTTTTGACCGTCGTATTTTTTTGCAAAAGCGAGCTTGTATAACTTCCCATGAGTTAATAAGATGGGGAAGACTAGTATTTTGAATTTTTGAGACGGTGCACGAAAAACCGATCGAATCTCGACTCTGCTCAAAGTTTATGACATTATGTTTTTTCGTGAAACTATGCTCAGACGACTTACCATGGGCTAATACATCGTGAATGGCCAATATTTTGAATTTCTGAGACGGTGCACGAAAAACCGATCGAAACTCGACTCTGCGCAAAGTTCGCGCAAAGTTTATGACCGTCGTATTTTTTTGCGAAAGCGTGCTTGTACGACTTCCCATGACTAATAAGACAGGAAAGACCAGTATTTTGAATTTCCGAGACGGTGCACGAAAAACCGATCGAAACTCGACTCTGCTCAAAGTTCGCGCAAAGTTTATGATCGTCGTATTTTTTTGCGAAATCATGCTTGTACGACTTCCCATGGGCTAATAAGACGGGAAAGACCAGTATTTTGAATTTCCGAGACGGTGCACAAAAAATCGATCGAAACTCGACTCAGCGCGCGACTTCGAGCAAAATTTTTGACCGTCGTATTTTTTTGCGAAAGCAAGCTTGTTCGACATCTGATGGGCTAATAAGATGGGAAAGACCAGTATTTTGAATTTCCGAGATGGTGCACGAAAGACCGATCGAATCTCGACTCTGCGCAAATTTTATGACCGTCACATTTTTTCGTGAAACCATGCTAATACGACTTACCATGGGCAAATACATCGTGAATGGCCAGTATTTTGAATTTACGTGACAGTGCATGAAAAATCGATCGAAACTCGGTAGCGCAAAGTTCGCGCAAAGTTTATGACCGTCGTATTTTTTCACGAAAGCGTGCTTGTACGACTTCCCATGGGCTAATAAGACGGGAAAGACGAGTATTTTGAATTTCCGAGACGGTGAACGAAAAACCGATCGAAACTCGACTCTGCGTAATGTTTATGACCGTCGCGTTTTTTCGTGAAACCATGCTCAGACGACTTACCATGGGCTAATACAATGTGAATGGCCAATATTTTGAATTTCTGTGATGGTGCACGAAAAACCGATCGAAACTCGACTCTGCGCAAAGTTCGCGCAAAGTTACTTACCAAAAAAAAAAAGTTCGCGCAAAGTTTATAACTGTCGTATTTTTTTGTGAAAGCGTGCATGTACGACTTCCCATGGGCTAATAAGATAGGAAAGACCAGTATTTTGAATTTCCGAGACGGTGCACAAAAAATAGATTGAAACTCGACTCTGTGCAATGTTTATGACCGTCGCGTTTTTTCATGAAACCATGCTAATACAAGTTACCATGGGATAATACTCAACTCTGGGCGCGACTTCGCGTAATGTCCGTCACATTTTTTCGCGAAAGTGCATGTATTTTGAATTTCCGAGACAGTGCATGAAAAATTGATCGAAACTCGACTCAGCGCGTGACTTCGAGCAAAGTTTATGACCGTCTTGTTTTTTCGTGAAACCATGCTCATATGACTTACCATGGGCGAATACGTCGTGGATGGCCAGTATTTTGAATTTCCGAGATGGTGTACGTAAAATCGATTGAAATTCGACCCAAGGTGCGACTTCGCGTAATGTTTATGACCGTTGCATTTTTTCATGAAAGCGTGCTTGTACAACTTCCCATGGGCTAATAAGATGGGAAAGACCAGTATTTTGAATTTCCGAGACGGAGCACGAAAAACTGATCGAAACTCTTTTTTTTTTGGTAAGTAAAGATAATGTATTTTGTAAAAGATTTGTACAAAGAAGCTTTGTCTACACAAGCCATAGACTAAAGCCTGAAGTCTCTTAGTGTAGTCGAGAAGATTGCACCCCACCTAAAGAAAGTGAAATGGGCACGCTTCATCAAACTCATCTCCAAGAGTAGCATAAGGAAGTTAATAAATAATAAAATGTAATAGCTAGACTGTTCTGGACTACTTGTGGAAACATCACAAAATATAAGCTTTGCCCCATATAATACATTACAATCTTCATCATTATTCGAGTGATTCTTGATGAATGAAAAAATTGAATCTTGTGAAAATCTCTTTCTCTCTTCTTGTTAGGTGCTCTGTATTCAATTCTTGCTCCATACATGATCGTGAGTCCTGAAGAATCTCTATCAGAATTTGAGCTTTGTTCATGTTGTGAGACTCAAAAATTCTGCTACACCTCTCCTTCGAAATCCACCAAATAGCACATCTGAATATAATTCTTGCTAGTTGTGTAAGAGGCCCCTTTCTTGAGAAGCTTTTCATAAGCATTTCTAATTCATGATGCAAGTTTGGCCGTGGTAGCCTTTAAAGATCAAATCGCTTCAAGATCTCCTTCCATATCCAACATGAATAATCACAAGCAAAGTAGAGATGGTCAACACTTTCTTCATTTTGCATACACAAAGAGCACCGATTTACAATATAAATACCTCTTCGCTGCATATTGTCCATCGTAGGAAGTTTGCCGAGAAGGGCCTGCCATGTACATAAGGAATGTCGCTGTGAGCATGGACTATCCCATGTCCAACTACTTTGGATCCACTTGTTGTTTCGTCGTCTAATTTGGTTCCATGCAGATGTAGCACTAAATTTACCGTTATCATGAAGCCAAATAAGCATATCTGAAGAGTTGTTCTTGATTGGAATAGCCCTAATAGTCGGCCAAAGTAATAACATGTCAGGGGAGGTAGGGTTGGGAAGACACCAAGTACCATTGTTAATGAATTCAGAAACCTTCCAGTCTTTGGGAGCCCCCAGATCCTGTCGTACTCTATCACCAAATATCTGAAATATACTTTTTCCATTCACCCAAGGATCATACCACATATTAATATTGGTTCCAGAAGAAATCACATAAGAAAATCTCTTTCTCTCTTCTTGTTAGGTGCTCTATATTCAATTCTTGCTCCATGCATGATCGTGAGTCCTGAAGAATCTCTATCAGAATTTGAGCTTTGTTCATGTTGTGACACTCAAAAATTCTGCCACACCTCTCCTTCCAAATCCACCAAATAGCACATCTGAATATAATTCTTGCTAGTTGTGTAAGAGGACCCTTTCTTGAGAAGCCTTGCATTAGCCTTTCTAGTTCATGATGCAAGTTTGGCCGTGGTAGCCTTTGAAGATCAAATCGCTTCAAGATCTCTTCCGATATCCAAGATGAATAATCACAAGCAAAGTATAGATGGTCAACACTTTCTTCCTTTTGCATACACAAAGAGCACCGATTTATAATATAAATACCTCTTCGCTGCATATTGTCCATCGTAGGAAGTTTGCCGAGAAGGGCCTGCCATGTACATAAGGAATGTCGCTGTGAGCATGGACTATCCCATGTCCAACTACTTGGGATCAACTTATTGTTTCGTCGTCTAATTTGGTTCCATGCATATGTAGCATTAAATTTACCATTGTCATGAGGCCAAATAAGCATATCTGAAGGGTTATTCTTGATTGGAATAGCCCTAATAGTCAGCCAAAGTAATAACATATCAGGAGAGGTAGGGTTGGGAAGACACCATGTACCAAATTAAAACTCATCGTTGCCTACAATAGACCATGCAATTTGATAAAACTCAGTTGGAAATCCGTCTGGACCAGGGCTTTTGTGCTTCGGGGACTTAAAACTAACTTTCACAATTTCATCATCCGGGGCATTAAGATGAGAGAGGGCTTCAGAATCAAGTCGTCTTGTAGGCCCAACATGAATACTATTAGGCTGCTGTTCCTAATTGAGTAAGGAATAAAAAAATTGCTTGGTGTAATTTTTAACCTCATCCAAATCCTTAATGAGATTACCATCTATACCTTTGCATTTTTTGATGCGATTAGTAGCCCTTCTGGTAGCAATAGCAGCATAGAAAAACTTCGTATTAAAATCCCCTAGAGTAAGCCAATGCTGTCATGACTTCTGTTTCAAAAAGCATTCCTCCTGCTTCATAGCTTGCATAAAGTTATTTCTAGCAGCAACCTCTTTGTATATAAGATTCGCATCCAGAGGTTGAAGATTTAGCTCGCTTTGCATAGCCATAAGTTCTTTCTTGCATAACTGAACCCTGTCGGTGATATTTCCAAATGTAGTTGAATTCCACTTCTTAAGTGCTGCTTTGCATGCTTTTAGTTTTTGACATAGGATGTAAGGGGGAGAACCAAATACATTAATGTCCCAAGCTGACTTAATAACAGTCAATGCAGCAGTATCTATACAATCATTAAAATGTTGAAGCTGACATTCGTGAATGGCCAGTATTTTGAATTTCCGAGACGGTGTACATAAAACCGATTAAAACTGGACCCTGGGCGCGACTTCGCGTAATGTTTATGACCGTCGCATTTATTCGCCAAAAGCGTGCTTGTACGACTTCCCATTGGCTAATAAGACGGGAAAGACCAATATTTTGAATTTCCGAGACGGTGCATGAAAAATCGATCGAAACTCGACTCTGTGCAAATTTTATGACCGTCGCATTTTTTCGTGAAACCATGCTTATACGACTTACCATGGGCTAATACATCACGAATGGCCAGTATTTTGAATTTTCTAGATGGTGCACGAAAAACCGATCGAAACTCGACTCAGCGCAAAGTTTATGACCGTCGCGTTTTTTTGTGAAACCATGCTCATACGACTTAACATGGGCTAATACATTGTGAATGGCCAGTATTTTCAATTTCCGAGATGGTGCATGAAAAATCGATCGAAACTCGACTCAGCGCGCGACTTTGCTCAAAGTTTTTGACCGTCATATTTTTTTGCGAAAGCGAGCTTGTACGACTTCCCATGGGCTAATAAGACGGGACAGACCAGTATTTTGAATTTCCAGGACGGTGCACGAAAAATCGATCGAATCTCGACTCTGCGCAAAGTTTATGACCGTAGCGTTTTTTCGTGAAACCATGCTCATACGACTTACCATGGGCTAATATATCGAGAATGACCAGTATTTTGAATTTCCGAGACGGTGCACGAAAAACCGATCGAAACTCGACTCTGCGCAAAGTTCGTGCAAAGTTTATGACCGTCATATTTTTTTGCAAAAGCGTGCTTGTACGACTTCCCATGGGCTAATAAGATGGGAAAGACAAGTATTTTGAATTTCCGAGACGGTGCATGAAAACCGATCGAAACTCAACTCTGCGCAACGTTTATGACCGTCGTGTTTTTTCGTGAAACTAAGCTCATACGACTTACCATGGGCTAATACATCGTGAATGGCCAGTATTTTGAATTTTTGAGATGGTGCACGAAAAACCGATCGAAACTCGACTCTTCACAAAGTTTATGACCGTCACGTTTTTTCGTGAAACCATGCTCACACGACTTACCATGGGCTAATACATCGTGAATGGCTAGTATTTTGAATTTCCGGGACAGTGCATGAAAAACCTATCGAAACTCGACATAGCACGCGATTTCGAGCAAAGTATATGACCGTCGTATTTTTTTACGAAAGCATGCTAGTACGACTTCCCATGTGCTAATAAGACAGGAAAGACCAGTATTTTGAATTTCTGAGACGGTGCACGAAAAACCGATCGAAACTCGGCTCTGCGCAAAGTTTATGACCGTCACGTTTTTTCGTGAAACCATGCTCATACGACTTACCATGGGCTAATACATCGTGAATGGACAGTATTTAGAATTTTCGAGACGGTGCACGTAAAACCAATCGAAACTCGACTCTGGGCGCGACTTTGCGTAATGTCCATCACATTTTTTTGTGAAAGCATGCTTGTACGACTTCTCATGGGCTAATACATCGGGAATTTTTTTTTTCGTAAGTTAATACATCGGGAATTGCAAGTATTTTGAATTTCCAGGATGGTGCATGAAAAACTGATCGAAACTCGACTCTGCGCAAAGTTTATGACCGTCGCGTTTTTTGGTGAAACCATGCTCATAAGACTTACCATGGGCGAATACGTCGTGGATGGCCAGTATTTTGAATTTCCGAGACGGTGCACGTAAAACCGATTGAAACTTGACCCAAGGTGCGACTTCGCGTAATGTTTATGACCGTCGCATTTTTTCACGAAAGCGTGCTTGTACAACTTCCCATGGGGTAATAAGATGGGAAAGACTAGTATTTTGAATTTCCGAGACGGTGCACGAAAAACTGATCGAAACTCTTTTTTTTTTGTAAGTAAAGATAATGTATTTTGTAAAAGATTTGTACAAAGAAGCTTTGTCTACACAAGCCATAGACTAAAGCCTGAAGTCTCTTAGTGTAGTCGAGAAGATTGGACCCACCTAAAGAAGGTGAAATGGGCACGCCTCATCAAACTCATCTCCAAGAGTAGCACAAGGAAGTTAATAAATAATAAAATGCAATATCTAGACTGTTCTGGACTACTTGTGGATACATCACAAAATATAAGCTTTGCCCCATATAATACATTACAATCTTCATCATTATTCGAGTGATTCTTGACGAATGAAAAAATTGAATCTTGTGAAAATCTCTTTCTCTCTTCTTGTTAGGTGCTCTGTATTCAATTCTTGCTCCATACATGATCGTGAGTCCTGAAGAATCTCTATCAGAATTTGAGCTTTGTTCATGTTGTGAGACTCAAAAATTCTGCTACACCTCTCCTTCCAAATCCACCAAATAGCACATCTGAATATAATTCTTGCTAGGTGTGTAAGAGGCCCCTTTCTTGAGAAGCTTTTCATACCGATCGAAACTCAACTCTACGTAAAGTTTATGACCGTCGCGTTTTTTCGTGAAACCACGCTCATACGACTTACCATGGGCTAATACATCGTGAATGACCAGTATGTTGAATTTCCGAGACGGTGCAAGAAAAACCGATCGAAACTCGACTCAGCGCAAAGTTCGCGTAAAGTTTATGACCATCGTATTTTTTTGCGAAAGCGTGCTTATACGACTTCCCATGGGCTAATAAGACGGGAAAGACCAGTATTTTTAATTTTTGAGACGGTACACGAAAAACTGATCGAAACTCGACTCAGCGATCGACTTCGAGCAAAGTTTTTGACCGTCGTATTTTTTTGCGAAAGCGAGCTTGTACGACTTCACAGGGGCTAATAAGACGGGAAAGACTAGTATTTTGAATTTTTGAGTCGGTGCACAAAAAACTGATCGAATCCCGACTATGCGCAAAGTTTATGACCGTCGCATTTTTTTGTGAAACCATGCTCATACGACATACCTTGGGCTAATACATCGTGAATGGCCAGTATTTTGAATTTCCGGGATAGTGCATGAAAAATCGATCGAAAATCGACTCAGCGCGTGACTTCGAGCAAAGTATATGACCGTCGTATTTTTTTGCGAAAGCGTGCTAGTACGACTTCCCATGTGCTAATAAGACAGGAAAGACCAGTATTTTGAATTTCCGAGACGGTGCACGAAAAACCGATCGAAACTCGACTCTGCGCAAAGTTTATCACTGTCACGTTTTTTCGTGAAACCATGCTCATACGACTTACCATGGGCTAATACATCGCGAATGGCCAGTATTTTGAATTTTCGAGACGGTGCACGTAAAACCAATCGAAACTCGACTCTCGGCACGACTTTGCGTAATATCCGTCACATTTTTTCGTAAAAGCATGCTTGTACGACTTCTCATGGGCTAATACATCGAGAATTTTTTGTCTGGTAAGTTAATACGTCAGGAATTGCAAGTATTTTGAATTTCCAAGACGGTGCACGAAAAACCGATCGAAACTCGACTCTGCGCAAAGTTTATGACCGTCGCGTTTTTTCGTGAAACCATGCTCATACGACTTACCATGGGCGAATACATCGTGGATGGCCAGTATTTTGAATTTCCGAGACGGTTCACGTAAAACCGATTGAAACTCGACCCAAGGTGCGACTTCGCGTAATGTTTATGACCGTCGCATTTTTTCACGAAAGCGTGCTTGTACAACTTCCCATGGGCTAATAAGATGGGAAAGACCAGTATTTTAAATTTCCGAGACGGTGCACAAAAAACTGATTGAAACTCGACTCAGCGCGCGACTTCGAGCAAAGTTTTTGACCGTCGTATTTTTTTGTGAAAGCGAGCTTGTACGACTTCCCATGGGCTAATAGGACGGGAAAGACTAGTATTTTGAATTTCCGAGTCGGTGCACGAAAAACCGATCGAATCCCGACTCTGCGCAAAGTTTATGACCGTCGCATTTTTTGTGAAACCATTCTCATACGACATACCTTGGGCTAATACATCGTGAATGACCAGTATTTTGAATTTTCGAGACGGTGCACGAAAAACCGATCGAAACTCGACTCTGCGCAAAGTTCGCGCAAAGTTTATGACCGTCGTATTTTTTTGCGAAAGCGTGCTTGTACGACTTCCCATGGGATAAAAAGATGGGAAAGACCAGTATTTTGAATTTCCGAGATGGTGCACGAAAAACCGATCGAATCTAGACTCTGCGCGCGACTTCGAGCGAAGTTTTTGACCGTCATATTTTTTTGCGAAAGCGAGCTTGTATGACTTCCCATGGCCATAAGACGGGAAAGACCAGTATTTTGAATTTCTGAGACGGTGAACGAAAAACCGATCGAATCTCGACTCTGCGCAAAGTTTATGACCATCGCATTTTTTCGCGAAACCATGCTCATACGACTTACCATGGGCTAATACATCGTGAATGGCCAGTATTTTGAATTTCCGAGACCGTGCAAGAAAAACCGATCGAAACTCGACTCAGCGCAAAGTTCGCGCAAAGTTTATGACTATCGTATTTTTTTGCGAAAGCGAGCTTATACGACTTCCCATGGGCTAATAAAACGGGAAAGACCAGTATTTTTAATTTTCGAGACGGTGCACGAAAAACTGATCGAAACTCGACGAAGCACGCGACTTCGGGCAAGGTTTTTTACCGTCATATTTTTTTGCGAAAGCGAGCTTTTACGACTTCCCATGGGCTAATAAGACGGGAAAGACTAGTATTTTGAACTTACGAGTTGGTGCACGAAAAACCTATCGAATCCCGACTCTGCGCAAAGTTTATGACCGTCGCGTTTTTTTGTGAAACCATGCTCATACGACATACCTTGGGCTAATACATCGTGAATGGCCAGTATTTTGAATTTCCGAGACGGTGCACGAAAAACCGATCGAAACTCGACTCTGCGCAAAGTTCGTGCAAAGTTTATGACCGTCGAATTTTTTTGCGAAAGCGTGCTTGTACGACTTCCCATGGGCTAATTAGACGGAAAATCCAGTATTTTGAATTTCCGAGATGGTGCACGAAAAACCGATCGAAACTCGACTCAGCGCGTGACTTTGAGCGAAGTTTTTGACCGTCATATTTTTTTGCGAAAGCGAGCTTGTACGACTTCCCATGGGCTAATAAGACAGGAAAGACCAGTATTTTGAATTTTCGAGACGGTGCACGAAAAACCGATCGAATGTCGACTCTGCGCAAAGTTTATGACCATCGCATTTTTTCGTGAAACCATGCTCATACGACTTACCATGATACATCGTGAATGGCCAGTATTTTAAATTTCCGAGACGGTGCACGAAAAACTGATCGAAACTCGACTCTAGGCAAAGTTTATGACCGTCGTATTTTTCTGCGAAAGCATGCTTGTACGACTTCTCATGGGCTAATAAGACGGGAAGGACCAGTATTTTGAATTTCCGAGAGGGTGCACGAAAAAATGATCGAAACTCGACTATATGCAAAGTTGATGATCGTCGCGTTTTTTTATGAAACCAAGCTCAAACGACTTAGCATGGGCTAATACATCGTGAATGGCCTGTATTTTGAATTTCCGAGACGGTGCAAGAAAAACCGATCGACACTCGACTCAGCGCAAAGTTTGCACAAAGTTTATGACCGTCGTATTTTTTACGAAAGCGTGCTTGTACGACTTCCCATGGGCTAATAAGACGGGAAAGACCAGTATTTTTAATTTTCGAGACGGTGCACGAAAAATCGATCGAAACTCGACTCAGCGCACGACTTCGAGCAAAGTTTTTGACCGTCGTATTTTTTTGTGAAAGTGAGCTTGTACGACTTCCCATGGGCTAATAAGACGGGAAAGACTAGTATTTTGAATTTCCGAGTCGGTGCACGAAAAACCGATCGAATCCCGACTCTGCGCAAAGTTTATGACCGTCACGTTTTTTTGTGAAACCATGCTCATACGACAAACCATGGGCTAATACATCGTGAATGGCCAGTATTTTGAATTTCTGAGACGGTGCATGAAAAACAGATCGAAACTCGACTCTGCGCAAAGTTCGCGCAAAGTGTATGACCGTCGTATTTTTTGCGAAAGCGTGCTTGTACGACTTCCCATGGGCTAAAAAGACGGGAAAGTCCAGTATTTTGAATTTCCGAAACGGTGCACGAAAAACCTATCGAATCTCGACTCTGCACGTGACTTCGAGCGAAGTTTTTGACCGTCATATTTTTTTGCGAAAGCGAGCTTTTACGACTTCCCATGGGCTAATAAGACGGGAAAGACCAGTATTTTGAATTTCCGAGACGGTGCACGAAAAACCGATCGAATCTCGACTCTGCGTAAAGTTTATGACCATCGCATTTTTTCGTGAAACCACGCTCATACGACTTACCATGGGCTAATACATCGTGAATGGCCAGTATTTTGAATTTTCGAGACGGTGCACGAAAAACCGATCGAAACTCGACTCTGTGCAAAGTTTATGACCGTCGTATTTTTTTTCGAAAGCGTGCTTGTACGACTTCCTATTGGCTAATAAGATGGGAATGACTAGTAATTTGAATTTCCGAGAGGGTGCACGAAAAAACGATCGAAACTCGACTCTGCGCAAAGTTGATGATCGTCGCGTTTTTTCATAAAACCAAGCTCATATTACTTACCATGGGCTAATACATCATTATTGGCCAGAATTTTGAATTTCCGAGATGGTGCACGAAAAACCGATCGAAACTCGAGTCTCGCGCGACTTCGTGCAAAGTTTATGACCGTCGTATTTTTCTGCCAAAGCATGTTATACGACTTCTCATGGGCTAATAAGACGGGAAAGACCAGTATTTTGAATTTCTGAGATGGTATACGAAAATCCGATCGAAACTTGACTCTGCGTAAAGTTTATGACCGTCACGTTTTTCAAGAAACCATGCTCATACGACTTACCATGGGCTAATACATCGTGAATGGTCAATATTTTGAATTTCTGAGACAGTGCAAGAAAAATCGATCGAAACTCGACTCAGCGCAAAGTTTATGACCGTCGTATTTTTTTGCGAAAGCATGCTTGTACGACTTCCCATGGGCTAATAAGACGGGAAAGACAAGTATTTTTAATTTTTGAGACGGTGCACGAAAAACCGATCGAAACTCGACGCAGCGCACGACTTCGAGCAAAGTTTTTGACCGTCGTATTTTTTTGCGAAAGCGAGCTTGTACGACTTCCCATGGGCTAATAAGACGCGAAAGACTAGTATTTTGAATTTCTGAGTCGGTGCACGAAAAACCGATCGAATCCTGACTCTGCGCAAAGTTTATGACCGTCGCGTTTTTTTGTGAAACCATGCTCATACGACATACCTTGGGCTAATACATCGTGAATGGCCAGTATTTTGAATTTTCAAGACGGTGCATGAAAAACCGATCGAAACTAGATTATGTGCAAAGTTCGCGCAAAGTTTATGACCATCGTATTTTTTTGCGAAAGCGAGCTTGTACGAATTCCCATGGGCTAAAAAGATGGGAAAGACCAGTATTTTGAATTTCCGAGACGGTGCACGAAAAACCGATCGAATCTCGACCCTGCGCGCGACTTCGAGCGAAGTTTTTAACCGTCATATTTTTTTTGAAAGCGAGCTTGTACGACTTCCCATGGGCTAATAAGATGGGAAAGACCAGTATTTTGAATTTTCGAGACGGTGCTCGAAAAACCGATCGAATCTCGACTATGCGCAAAGTTTATGACCATCGCATTTTTTCGTGAAACCATGCTCATGCGACTTACCATGGGCTAATACATCGTGAATGGCCAGTATTTTGAATTTCCGAGACGGTGCATGAAAAACCGATCGAAACTCGACAATGCGCAAAGTTCGTGCAAAGTTTATGACCGTCGAATTTTTTGCGAAAGCGTGCTTGTACGACTTCACATGGGCTAATAAGACGGGAAAGACCAGTATTTTGAATTTTCGAGATGGTGCACGAAAAACCGATCAAAACTCGACTCAGCGCGCGACTTCGAGCGAAGTTTTTGACCATCATGTTTTTTTGCGAAAGCGAGCTTGTACGACTTCCCATGGGCTAATAAGACGGGAAAGACCAGTATTTTGAATTTCCGAGACGGTGCACGAAAAACCGATCGAATCTTGACTCTACGCAAAGTTTATGACCATCGCATTTTTTCGTGAAACCATGCTCATACGACTTACCATAGGCTAATACATCGTGAATGGCCAGTATTTTGAATTTCCGAGACGGTGCACAAAAAACCGATCGAAACTCGACTCTGCACAAAGTTTATGACCGTCGTATTTTTTTTCGAAAGCGTGCTTGAATGACTTCCCATTGGCTAATAAGACGGGAAAGACCAGTATATTGAATTTCCGAGAGGGTGCATGAAAAAATGATCGAAACTCGACTCTGCGCAAAGTTGATGATCGTCGAATTTTTTCATGAAACCAAGCTCATACGAATTACCATGGGCTAATACATCGTTAATGGCCAGTATTTTGAATTTCCGAGATGGTGCACGAAAAATCGATCGAAACTCGAGTCGAGCGCGACTTCGTGCAAAGTTTATGACCATCGTATTTTTCTGCGAAAGCATGCTTGTACGACTTCTCATGGGCTAATAAGACGGGAAAGACCAGTATTTTGAATTTCCGAGATGGTGCACGAAAAACCGATCGAAACTCGACTCTGCGTAAAGTTTATGACCGTCGCGTTTTTTCGTGAAACCATGCTCATACGACTTACCATGGGCTAATACATCGTAAATGGCCAGTATTTTGAATTTCCGAGACGGTGCAAGAAAAACCGATCAAAACTCGACTCAGCGCAAAGTTCGCGCAAAGTTTATGACCGTCATATTTTTTTGCGAAAGCGTGCTTGTACGACTTCCCATGGGCTAATAAGACGGGAAAGACCAGTATTTTTAATTTTCGAGACGGTGCACGAAAAATCGATCGAAACTCGACTTAGCGCGCGACTTCGAGCAAAGTTTTTGACCGTCGTATTTTTTTACGAAAGTGAACTTGTACAACTTCCCATGGGCTAATAAGACGGGAAAGACTAGTATTTTGAATTTCCGAAACGGTGCACGAAAAACAGATCGAATCTCGACTCTGCGCAAAGTTTGTGACCATCGCATTTTTTCGTGAAACCATGCTCATACGACTTACCACAACGTGAATGGGCAGTATTTTGAATTTCCGAGACGGTCCAAGAAAAACCGATCGAAACTGGACTCAGCGCAAAGTTCGCGCAAAGTTTATGACCGTCGTATTTTTTTGCGAAAGCGTGCTTGTACGACTTCCCATGGACTAATAAGACGGGAAAGTCCAGTATTTTTAATTTTCGAGACAGTGCACGAAAAACCGATCGAAACTCGACTCAGCGCGCGACTTCGAGCAAAGTTTTTGACCGTCGTATTTTTTTACGAAAGCGAGCTTGTACGACTTCCCATGGGCTAATAAGATGGGAAAGACTAGTATTTTGAATTTCCGAGTCGGTGCACGAAAAACCGATCGAATCCCGACTCTGCGAAAAGTTTATGACCGTCGCATTTTTTTGTGAAACCATGCTCATACGACATACCTTGGGCTAATACATTGTGAATGGCCAGTATTTTGAATTTCCGAGACTGTGCACGAAAAACCGATCGAAACTCGACTCTGCGCAAAGTTCGTGCAAAGTTTATAACCGTCGTATTTTTTTGCGAAAGCGTGCTTGTACGACTTCCCAAGGGCTAAAAAGATGGGAAAGACCAGTATTTTGAATTTCCGAGACGGTGCACGAAAAACCGATCGAATCTCGACTCTGCGCGCGACTTCGAGCGAAGTTTTTGACCATCATATTTTTTTGCGAAAGCGACTTGTACGACTTCCCATGGGCTAATAAGACGGGAAAGACCAGTATTTTGAATTTCCGAGACGGTGCACGAAAAACCGATCGAATCTCGGCTCTACGCAAAGTTTATGACCATCGTATTTTTTCGTGAAACCATGCTCATACGACTTACCATGGCTAATACGATGCAAGGTTTGTCTATCTTTTGGACATGTAAATGGTGCCTGCCAACAGCCTTCACAAAAAATCACACAGGTCTACCGACCACGCCAAGAGCCACAGAATGGGGTCACGACCACTAATCCAAGCACTGATACTCCAGTGCCAACAGTGATGATGGCGGAGAAGATGAATGAACACTCTGACTCGTTGGGGCAGCGACACGAACAAGAGAAAGACAAGTCAGGACTTCCATCTTTACCTATTATATCAGAGACTTTCACTGCAGGAGCTTCCCAAGGTTCTCACTCCCCAATAACAACCTCGCCTTCACGAATCATTCCTTCAGATAATCAGGAAATTTCATTTCAACAACCTCTTGGGAACCAAGACATTGCAACTCACCAAACTCATCGCTCTTCGACACATCCCGCTATTCAGGACTCCTTGCCTCAAGGTACGCAAAAATTTAAACATTTGCAAGCTGTGGATGAGGTGGATAAATATAGGAATAAAGGATTAATGGGTAAAGATATTATGCGAGAGGACCATGCAAAATCAAAGGATAAGAAAAAGGATGGTAGTGTCCTCCCAAAATCGCATGCTCTTCCTTCTATCTAGTATTGATGAAAATAAGCTGTTGGAATGTTCGTGGACTTAATAAGACTGAGAAATGTCGGGAGCTCAATAGAATAATCCGATCTACTGCATGTGACATGGTGATTCTTGTGGAAACAAAAATTAAACCTCATCGTGTTCGAGTTCAGAAGAATTTAATATGGCCTGAGGCAGAACTTTTTACTAATGATTCTCAGGATACTTATGGTCGAGTTTGGGTCTTATGGCATCCTAACCTAGTTACTGCTTGGTTTATTTCTGCTACTAATCAATTCATTCATCTTAAGGCAGAGGATAAACAGACTGGATGTCAATTCAATATTACCGGTATTTATGCATCTAACAGTATGTCTGACAGGAATGCTCTATGGCGTGATCTGGTTAGCATTGCAAATAGTTATCCTACAGTACCTTGGGTTGTTCTAGGTGACTTTAATACTGTCAGATACACAAATGAGAAAGTGGGGGGTAGTGTCACGCCCCCCCCTTCGAGAGGTGTGACCATGTCATAAATCGATAAATTTTAGACACAGCATAATTTATCCAGGATCCAATCAAATATTTGAGGATACTAAAAAAAACTGAGCAGTTTAAAATCATACATCTCATCACTTGGTGAGTCATAACTAACTCAACTGAACACTAACCACAACAAAATCCACACGAGTGGAAATCTATCTGATCAAAACAGTAACAAACTACCACAAGTCCATATTGTTATACAAGTTTAACTTGACATTCCAAAATGCTAAACATGAGGGGTATTTAAATCCTCACTTCAACATCTATCAACAACATTTCATGAAACATTAGGAATTTCCTATACAATCAAAACATATCAACTGCTATACGATTTGCCCAAAACCTTCTAGCTTTCCACTGCCTCCGCCTAGTTTCAAAAGCTTCGGTATGATAGGCTAATCTGACAAATTAGCATCAACGGAATGAGCTACAAAGCTCAGCAAGTATCAACATGTCAAAGGCGTAAGTTTTAGAGTATATCAGAAATCTAACAAGGAACAATAGAATCATAAATCAGAACAAATATGACGGACAATCCATCCTTGGTTTTATCCAAAGCACATAAATTAACTCACAAGCAATACCTTGGATATCATATCAAAAGTACAGAGGGTGAAGTGGGATACAGACAGAATGTGATTCATCCATTTCTGAATGACCACCAGAACAGTAGTATACCTTGGATATCATATCAAAAATACAGAGGGTGAAGTGGGATACAGACAGAATGTGATTCATCCATTTCTGAATGACCACCAGAACAGTAGTATACCTTGGATATCATATCAAAAATACAGAGGGTGAAGTGGGATACAGACAGAATGTGATTCATCCATTTCTGGATGACCACCAGAACAGTAGTCTCCTACGTCTAGGAGCTCCATCCACCCACGTCTGGGTGAAGTCAGAAGGGGCCGGCAGAGCATCGCGGGCTCAAAACAGTAACTCCCTTTACCATTTCTGGCAAAGGTTCATATTATCCCACAAACACCGGAGTACAAAAGGATGTGTGAACAATGAAATTGGTATGCATCGGAAGCACATGTGAAACAACGAAACATGCATGCGCCTATACAGAATCATACAGTGGGACATAAACTAACGCTTAAGAGCAGGAAATAAGTGAGAGCAATCATATAAAACTCAATTCAAGAGGGAACTCTAGCATGAATTGAACTTTCACATGAATGAAGTGAGAATAGACAAAATTGGCAAAAGCTTTACTTTGGTAGGATTCAGGAGGCGTCTTGCATATATGATCTAATCAATGAATCATGATTCAGGAGGGTAAAAACTCTGTTTTACAGCTTACATAGTACTACTTGAAATAAATGTTTAATCAAGCTATCAAACTCCAAATATGTCAAGGATAGTGTCCAAAGAAAGATCATTCAGGCTATATTCCTATAAAACTAGTTTCACCGAAATCAGAAATCAGTACAGTAATCAAAAGCCAGAACAAGGCAAAAAGGTCAGAACTGGGAGAAAACTGCAAACTCTATTTTACAGATTTCATAGTACCACATGAAATAAATGTTTAATTAAGCTATCGAACTCCAATTATATCAAGGATAAGGACCAAAGAAAGATCATTCAGTCTAGATTCCTATAAAACTAGTTTCACCGAAATCAGAAATCAGTACAGTAATCTAGAGCCAGAACAAGGCAGAAAGGTCAGAACTGGGTGAAAAACTGCAAACTCTGTTTTACAGATTTCGTAGTACCACTTAAAACAAATGTTTAACCAGCCTATAAAACTCCAAATATTTCAAGTCTAGTGTCCAAAGAAAGACCATTCAGTCTAGATTCCTATAAAGCTAGTTTCACCGAAATCAGAAATCAGTACAGTAATTTAGAGGCAGAATAAGACAGAAAGGTCAGAACTGGGTGAAAAACTACAAACTCTGTTTTACAGATTTCGTAGTACCACTTGAAACAAATGTTTAATCAGCATATCTAACTCCAAATATTTCAAGTCTAGTGTCCCAAGAAAGATCATTCAGTCTAGATTTTTATAAAACTAGTTTCACCGAAATCAGAAATCAGTACAGTAATCTAGAGCCAGAACAAGGCAAAAAGGTCAGAACTGGGTGAAAAACTACAAACTCTGTTTTATAGATTTCATAGTACCAATTGAAACAAATGTTTAACCAGCCTATCGAACTCCAAATATTTCAAGTCTAGTGTCCAAAGAAAGATCATTCAGTCTAGATTCCTATAAAACTAGTTTCACCGAAATCAGAAATCGGTACAGTGATCTAGGGCCAGAACAAGGCAGAAAGGTAAGAACTGAAATCAAAACTGCAAACTCTATTTTATAGATTTCCTAGTATCACTTGAAACAAATGTTCAATCAGGCTATCAAACTCCAAATATATCAAGGACAGGGTCCAAAGAAAGATCATTCAGTCTAGATTCCTATAAAACTAGTTTCACCGAAATCAGAAATTAGTACAGTAATCTAGAGCCAGAACAAGACAGAACGGTCAGAACTAGGAGAAAACTGCAAACTCTGTTTTACAGATTTAATAGTACCACTTGAAACAAATGTTTAATTGAGCTATTGAACTCCAATTATGTCAAAGATAGAGTCCAAAGAAAGATCATTCAGTCTAGATTCCTATAAAATTAGTTTCACCGAAATCAGAAATCAGTACAGTAATCTAGAGCCAAAACAAGGCAGAAAGGTCAGAACTGGGAGAAAACTGCAAACTCTGTTTTACAGATTTCGTAGTACCACTTGGAACAAATGTTTAATTAAGCTATCAAACTCCAAATATGTCAAAGATAGGGTCCAAAGAAAGATCATTCAGTCTAGATTCCTATAAAATTAGTTTCACCGAAATCAGAAATCAGTACAGTAATCGAGAGTCAAAACAAGGCAGAAAGGTCAGAACTGGGTTCAATTTTTTCCGATTCAAGCTTTGGAAACTTTGGAACCACTAAATAGATTTCGGATTTTTTTTTACAGTAATTTGCAAGGCAAAACAACACTGATAAAGTATCAAAATAAGAAAAAGAAATAGGATAGAACACTTGCCTATTTCGGATTTTGAGCAAACAAAACCCTAAGCCCCAAATCGATGTTGGTTTTCTCCTTCCTCCATTCTTCTTCGTTTCCTTTTATTTTCTCTTCTTCTCTCCTCCCTCCTTCTTTCCCAGCCGCAGCTGCCATAGCTGCAGCCCTCTTCTTCCCTTTCTCTTCTCTTCTTCGCTCTTCCTCTTCTTCTTTCACCCTTTCTCTTCTTTCTCTTCTCCTCTTCTTCCCTTCTCTTCCCCAACTCACTGCACATCCTCTGTTTCCTGCGGTGGATTTTGCACTTTTGCACTTTAGTCCTTCTATTATTAATATTTACGAGTAAGTCCTTTGGATTTTTACAAATAGATCCTCAAATTTTTATAACTAAGTCTTAGCAATAACATAAACTATATTTCTTCACAAACGAGGGATGTTACACTCTTCCCCCCTTAAATAAAAATTTAGTCCTCTAAATTTATCATACCTCTATCGGTGAAAAGATGAGGAAATGTTTTCCTCATTTTCTCCTCTAGCTCCCAAGTAGTTTCATTCATAGAATGATGCCTCCAATTCACTTTCACTAAGGGAATGATCCGATTCCTTAAGATTTTTTTTTTTTTTCTTTCTTATCAATAATTTGTAGGGGCTCTTCCACATAAGATAAGTCTTCATCGATTATCAGCGGCTCATACTGAATGATATGTATGAGAAGGGTCATGAATATACTTTCTGAGTATTGAAATATGGAATATATCATGAACATGACATAAAGATAGTGGTAAGGCGATCCTGTAAGCGACAGAACCAATCCTCTCAAGAATCTCAAAAGGTCCAATATACCTGGGGCTTAACTTTCCCTTCTTTCCAAATCTTATCACGCCCTTGGAAGGAGAAACCTTCAAGAAAACAAAATCTTCTACTTGAAACTCAATTTCTCGTCGTCTGTTATCAGCATAACTCTTTTGACGACTCTGAGCAGTCTTTAGCCTTTCTCTTATAATCCAAATCTTTTCAGTAGTCTCCTGTACCTTGTCGGGTACTAACAACTTTCTATCGCCAACTTCCTCCCAACAAATAGGCGTTTTGCACTTTCGCCCATACAAAGCTTCATAAGGAGCCATCTGAATACTCGAATGATAACTATTATTATAGGTGAACTCAACAAGAGAAATATCTTTATCCCACTCACCTTTCCAATCAATAATGTAGGCTCTAAGTAAATCCTCTAGTGTTTGAATTGTTCTTTCTGATTGGCCATCGGTTTGAGGGTGATAAGTAGTGCTAAACTTGACTTTTGTGCCCATAGATTCCTGTAATCTTCTCCATAATCTAGAAAGAAACCTGGGGTCTCTATCAGAAATGATCTCCTTTGGAACTCCATGAAGTCTTACTATTTCACCAATATATAAATCAACCAGACTGTCAAGAGAATATGTCATATTGATTGGTAGGAAATGTGCAGCTTTGGTTAACCTATCAACGATCACCCATATAGCATCATGCTTCCTGGAGGTTCTAGGTAAACCTGAAACAAAATCCATTCTGGAATATTTAAAGGTTGTAATAACCCTCCCCAGGTCTCTGGTGTTCAACCTTGATTTGTTGGCAAGTTAAACACTTTGAAACATGTATCCCAATTTCTTTCTTCATGCTCTGGATTATTCTTTGAATACACTAATATGTCATCAATGAATACGATTACGTATGTATCCAAGAGTGGCTGAAATATTCTATTCATCAATTCCATGAAAACTGCAGGGGCATTAGTCAAGCCAAAAGGCATTACTACGAATTCATAGTGACCATATCGAGTTCTAAAAGCTGTTTTAGGGATATCGTCCTTCTTGATATTCAATTGATAGTAACCCGACCTCAAATCAATCTTAGAAAATACTTGTGCACCCTGTAATTGATCAAACAAATCATCAATTCTAGGTAGAGGATACTTGTTTTTTTATAGTCACCTGATTCAATTGTCTATAATCGATATAAAGCCGAAATGTTCCATCCTTCTTCTTAACTAACAAAATCGGAGCACCCCACAGTGAAACACTGGGTCGAATAAAACCCTTATCCAATATACTAAATTTTTTTTTTTTTTTTTTTTTGTCAATCATTCTATAAAGTTACCAAACCTCAAAATATCTTACACATTTGGCTTATCAACACAATACAACTATCGTAATGATCCTCAAATTATAAGCTCTGATACCACCTCTGTCACGCCCCCCTTCGAGAGGTGTGACCATGTCATAAATCGATAAATTTTAGACACAGCATAATTTATCCAGGATCCAATCAAATATTTGAGGATACTAAAAAAAACTGGGCAGTTTAAAATCATACATCTCATCACTTGGTGAGTCATAACTAACTCAACTGAACACTAACCACAACAAAATCCACACGAGTGGAAATCTATCTGATCAAAACAGTAACAAACTACCACAAGTCCATATTGTTATACAAGTTTAACTTGACGTTCCAAAATGCTAAACATGAGAGGTATTTAAATCCTCACTTCAACATCTATCAACAACATTTCATGAAACATTAGGAATTTCTTATACAATCAAAACATATCAACTGCTATACGATTTGCCCAAAACCTTCTAGCTTTCCACTGCCTCCGCCTAGTTTCAAAAGCTTCGGTATGATAGGCTAATCTGAAAAATTAGCATCAACGGAATGAGCTACAAAGCTCAGCAAGTATCAACATGTCAAAGGCGTAAGTTTTAGAGTGTATCAGAAATCTAACAAGGAACAGTAGAATCATAAATCAGAACAAATATGACGGACAATCCATCCTTGGTTTTATCCAAAGCACATAAATTAACTCACAAGCAATACCTTGGATATCATATCAAAAATACAGAGGGTGAAGTGGGATACAGACAGAATGTGATTCATCCATTTCTGAATGACCACCAGAACAGTAGAATAACCACCAGAACAGTAGAATGACCACCAGAACAGTAGAATGATTCATCCATTCCTAAATTAGCATCAACGGAATGAGCTACAAAGCTCAGCAAGTATCAACATGTCAAAGGCGTAAGTTTTAGAGTATATCAGAAATCTAACAAGGAACAGTAGAATCATAAATCAGAACAAATATGACGGACAATCCATCCTTGGTTTTATCCAAAGCACATAAATTAACTCACAAGCAATACCTTGGATATCATATCAAAAATACAGAGGGTGAAGTGGGATACAGACAGAATGTGATTCATCCATTTCTGAATGACCACCATAACAGTAGTATACCTTGGATATCATATCAAAAATACAGAGGGTGAAGTGGGATACAGACATAATGTGATTCATCCATTTCTGAATGACCACCAGAACAGTAGTCTCCTATGTCTAGGAGCTCCATCCACCCACGTCTGGGTGAAGTCAGAAGGGGCCGGCAGAGCATCGCGGGCTCAAAATAGTAACTCCCTTTACCATTTCTGGCAAAGGTTCATATTATCCCACAAACACCGGAGTACAAAAGGATGTGTGAACAATGAAATTGGTATGCATCGGAAGCACATGCGAAACAACGAAACATGCATGCGCCTATACAGAATCATACAGTGGGACATAAACTAACGCTTAAGAGCAGGAAATAAGTGAGAGCAATCATATAAAACTCAATTCAAGAGGGAACTCTAGCATGAATTGAACTTTCACATGAATGAAGTGAGAATAGACAAAATTGGCAAAAGCTTTACTTTGGTAGGATTCAGGAGGCGTCTTGCATATATGATCTAATCAATCAATCATGATTCAGGAGGGTAAAAACTCTGTTTTACAGCTTACATAGTACTAATTGAAACAAATGTTTAATCAAGTTATCGAACTCCAAATATATCAAGAATAGTGTCCAAAGAAAGATCATTCAGTCTAGATTCCTATAAAACTAGTTTCACCGAAATCAGAAATCAGTACAGTAATCTAGAGCTAGAACAAGGCAGAAAGGTCAGAACTGGGAGAAAACTACAAACTCTGTTTTACAGATTTCGTAGTACCACTTGAAACAAATATTTAATTAAGCTATTGAACTCCAATTATATCAAGGATAGGGTCCAAAAAATATCATTCAGTCTAGATTCCTATAAAACTAGTTTCACCGAAATCAGAAATCAGTACAGTAATCTAGAGCCAGAACAAGGCAGAAAGGTCAGAACTGGGTGAAAAACTACAAACTCTGTTTTACAGATTTCATAGTACCAATTGAAACAAATGTTTAACCAGTCTATCGAACTCTAAATATTTCAAGTCTAGTGTCCAAAGAAAGATCATTCAGTCTAGATTCTTATAAAACTAGTTTCACCAAAATCAGAAATCAGTACAGTAATCTAGAGCCAGAACAAGACAGAAACATCAGAACTAGGTGAAAAACTGCAAACTCTGTTTTACAGATTTCGTAATACCAATTGAAACAAATGTTTAACTAGCCTATCGAACTCCAAATATTTCAAGTCTAGTGTCCAAAGAAAGATCATTCAGTCTAGATTTCTATAAAACTAGGTTCATCGAAATCAGAAATCAGTACAGTAATCTAGAGGCAGAACAAGGCAGAAAGGTCAGAACTGGGTGAAAAACTGCAAACTCTGTTTTACAGATTTCATAGTACCATTTGAAATAAATGTTTAACCAGCCTATCAAACTCCAAATATTTCAAGTCTAGTGTCCAAAGAAAGATCATTCAGTCCAGATTTCTATAAAACTAGTTTCACCGAAATCAGAAATCAGTACAGTAATCTAGAGCCTGAACAAAGCAGAAAGGTCAGAACTAGGTGAAAAACTGCAAACTCTATTTTACAGATTTCATAGTACCAATTGAAACAAAAGTTTAACCAGCCTATCGAACTCCAAATATTTTAAGTCTAGAGTCAAAAGAAAGATCATTCAGTCTAAATTCCTATAAATCTAGTTTCACCAAAATCAGAAATCAGTACAGTAATCTAGAGCCAGAACAAGGCAAAAAGATCAGAACTGGGTGAAAAACTGCAAACTCTGTTTTACAGATTTCGTAGTACCACTTGAAACACATGGTTAACCAGCCTATAGAACTCCAAATATTTCAAATCTAGTTTCCAAAGAAATATCATTCAGTCTAAATTCCTATAAATCTAGTTTCACCGAAATCAGAAATCGGTACAGTGATCTAGGGCCAGAACAAGGCAGAAAGGTCAGAACTGAAATCAAAACTGCAAACTCTGTTTTATAGATTTCCTAGTACCACTTGAAACAAATGTTTAATCAGGCTATCAAACTCCAAATATGTCAAGGATAGGGTCCAAAGAAAGATCATTCAGTCTAGATTCCTATAAAACTAGTTTCACCGAAATCAGAAATCAGTACAGTAATCTAGATCCAGAACAAGGCAGAAAGGTCAGAACTGGGAGAAAACTGCAAACTCTGTTTTACAGATTTCGTAGTACCATTTGAAACAAATGTTTAATTAAGCTATCGAACTCCAATTATGTCAAAGATAGGGTCCAAAGAAAGATCATTCAGTATAGATTCCTATAAAATTAGTTTCACCGAAATCAGAAATCAGTACAGTAATCTAGAGCCAAAACAAGGCAGAAAGGTCAGAACTGGGAGAAAACTGCAAACTCTGTTTTACAGATTTCGTAGTACCACTTGGAACAAATGTTTAATTAAGCTATCGAACTCCAAATATGTCAAAGATAGGGTCCAAAGAAAGATCATTCAGTCTAGATTCCTATAAAATTAGTTTCACCGAAATCAGAAATCAGTACAGTAATCGAGAGTCAAAACAAGTCAGAAAGGTCAGAACTGGGTTCAATTTTTTCCGATTCAAGCTTTGGAAACTTTGGAACCACTAAATAGATTTCGGATTTTTTTTTTACAGTAATTTGCAAGGCAAAACAACACTGATAAAGTATCAGAATAAGAAAAAGAAATAGGATAGAACACTTGCCTATTTCGGATTTTGAGCAAACAAAACCCTAAGCCCCAAATCGATGTTGGTTTTCTCCTTCCTCCATTCTTCTTCGTTTCCTTTTATTTTCTCTTCTTCTCTCCCCCCTCCTTCTTTCCCAGCCGCAGCTGCCATAGCTGCAGCCCTCTTCTTCCCTTTCTCTTCTCTTCTTCGCTCTTCCTCTTCTTCTTTCACCCTTTCTCTTCTTTCTCTTCTCCTCTTCTTCCCTTCTCTTCCCCAACTCACTGCACATCCTCTGTTTCCTCTGCAGAAAACAGAGGTGCAGCAATACATGCCGCAGCCTCCTTCCGCTCTTCTCCTTCTCTTCTCCTTTCCCTCTCCCTTCTTCTCTTTTTTTTTTTTTTTTTTTTTGTTTCTTCTCTTCACCGAGTATTTTACACTTTTGCACTTTAGTGCTTCTATTATTAATATTTACGAGTAGGTCCTTTGGATTTTTACAAACAGGTACTCAAATTTTTATAACTAAGTCTTAGCAATAACATAAACTATATTTCTTCACAAACGAGGGATGTTACAGGTAGAGTGCTTTCCGAATGTCAGCTTCAACATTTTAATGATTGTATAGATACTGCTGCATTGACTGACATGAAATCTGTAGGTGATTGGTTCTCATGGAACAATCAAAGTATTGCTGAAAGAAAAATTATGGCTCGACTTGACAGATGTTTGACTAATTAGGAATGGTTAGCAGTTTTCCCAGATTCACTTCTTGAGTACGGTGCTAAGTTATTTTCGGATCACTCTATTATGCATATACATGCAGATAAAGCACTACCCAGAGTCAAGAAACCTTTTAGATTTTTTAATATGTGGAGTTCTCACCCTAAGTTCCTCGAAGTTATTAAGTCAGCTTGGGACATTAATGTATTTGGTTCTCCCCCTTACATCCTATGTCAAAAACTAAAAGCATGCAAAGCAGCACTTAAGAAGTGGAATTCAACTACATTTGGAAATATCAATGACAGGGTTCAGTTATGCAAGAAAGAACTTATGGCTGTGCAAAGCGAGCTAAATCTTAAACCTCTGGATGCGAATCTTATATACAAAGAGGCTGCTGCTAGAAATAACTTTATGCAAGCTTTGAAGCAGGAAGAATGCTTTTTGAAACAGAAGTCACGACAGCATTGGCTTACTCTAGGGGATTCTAATACGAAGTTTTTCTATGCTGCTATTGCTACCAGAAGGGCTACTAATCGCATCAAAAAATGCAAAGGTATAGATGATAATCTCATTGAGGATCTGGATGAGGTTAAAAATTACTCAATCAGGAACAGCAACCTAATAGTATTCATGTTGGGCATACAAGATGACTTGATTCTGAAGCCCTCTCTCATCTTAATGCCCCAATAACGGATGATGAAATTGTGAAAGTTATTTTTAAGTCCCCGAAGCACAAAAGCCCTGGTCCAGATGGATTTCCAGCTGAGTTTTATCAAATTGCATGGGCTATTGTAGGCAACGATGTCATAAAAGATTATCGACATTTTTTCTCCTCAGGTCATATTCTTAAAGAAATGAATTGCACTTTTATTTCTTTAGTGCCTAAAAATGATGGAGCCGATTCATTGGAGAACTACCGTCCTATTTCACTTTGCAACTTTATTTATAAGGTTATCTCTAAGTTGCTGGCAGATAGGCTACAAAAGGTCATGAATAAGGTCATTAGTCCTAATCAGGCTGCTTTTCTTAAAGGGAGGAGTATCCATCATAATGTCCTGCTTGCTAATGATTTGGTTAAGGATCTACATTCTAAAATAAGAGGGAAAAAGATCTGTTTTAAAGCTGATTTACGAAAGGCCTTTGACTCAGTCAATAGGAATTTTATTTACATGATGCTCCATAATATGGGCTTCCCTCAGCACTGGGTTAAATGGATTCAATGTTGCTTGGAAACTCCAAAATTTTCGATTCTCTTTAATTGGTTCACCTATTGGCTTCTTCGGGAGTAAGAATGGCATTCAGCAAGGCGATCCACTATCTCCTTATCTTTTTACCATTGCAATGGAAAGGCTCAGTTGTATGTTAGAAGAGGCTGTTTCCAATGGCAAAATTAAGGTACCACATTATGGTTCTGTTTATATCTCTCACATAACATTTGCCGATGACCTTATTATCTTCCTTCGAGATGATCCAATTTCTGTGAGTAATCTGACAGATATTTTTAATGAATTTGGTAAAGTTTCTGGTCTTAAGCTAAACCATGCAAAGAGCAAAGTATATGTGGGTGCTTGCATTGACAATAAGGATCATATTGCTCAAACATTGGGAGTTGCTGAAGGAAATTTACCGGTTCCTTACTTGGGTCTCCCACTTATATCCACTGGAATCAACAAAGTCTCCTGTCAGCCTATCCTACAAAAAATTAAGAACAGAATTTCCTCTTGGAAAAATAGGCTTCTTTCTAAAGCTGGACGACTTGAACTGATTCGATCTGTGTTGATCTCTTATTCTAAAGCTGGACGACTTCTTTCTAAGGAACCGGTAAATTTCCTTCAGCAACTCCCAATGTTTGAGCAATATGATCCTTATTGTAAATGCAAGCACCCACATATACTTTGCTCTTTGCATGGTTTAGCTTAAGACCAGAAACTTTACCAAATTCATTAAGAATATTTGCCAGATTACTCGCAGAAACTGGATCATCTCGAAGGAAGATAATAATGTCATCGGCAAATGTTATGTGAGAGATATAAACAGAACCATAATGTGGTACCTTAATTTTGCCATTGGAAACAGCCTCTTCTAACATACAACTGAGCCCTTCCATTGCAATGGTAAAAAGATAAGGAGATAGTGGATCGCCTTGCCGAATGCCATTCTTACTCCCAAAGAAGCCAATAGATGAACCATTAAAGAGAATCGAAAATTTTGGAGTTTCCAAGCAACATTGAATCCATTTAACCCAGTGCTGAGGGAAGCCCATATTATGGAGCATCATGTAAATAAAATTCCTATTGACTGAGTCAAAGGTCTTTCGTAAATCAGCTTTAAAACAGATCTTTTTCCCTCTTGTTTTAGAATGTAGATCCTTAACCAAATCATTAGCAAGCAGGACATTATGATGGATACTCCTCCCTTTAAGAAAAGCAGCCTGATTAGGACTAATAACCTTATTCATGACCTTTTGTAGTCTATCTGCCAGCAACTTAGAGATAACCTTATAAATAAAGTTGCACAGTGAAATAGGACGATAGTTTTCCAATGAATCGGCTCCATCATTTTTAGGCACTAAAGAAATAAAACTTTGGGCGCAACTTTGCGTAATGTCCGTCACTTTATTTATTTGTTTTTTTTTTTTTTTGCGAATGCGTGCTTGTACGACTTCTCTTGGCCTAATACGTCGGGAATTCCTAGTATTTAGAATTTTCGAGACGGTGCACAGAAAAACCGATCGAAACTCGACTCGGCGCCAAGTTTATGACCGTCGCGTTTTTTCGTGAAACCATGCTCATACGACTTACCAAGGGCTAATACATCGTGAATGGCCAGTATTTTGAATTACCGAGATGGTGCACGTAAAACCAATCGAAACTTGACTCTGGGCGCTACTTCGCGTAATGCTTATGACCGTCGTATTTTTTCGTGAAACCGTGCTCGTATGACTTACCATGGGCTAATACGTTGGGATTGGCCAGTATTTTGAATTTCTGAGATGGTGCACGAAAAATCGATCGAAACTCGACTCAGCGCGTGACTATGCGCAAAGTTTTTGACTGTTGTATTTTTTTGCGAAAGCGAGCTTGTACGACTTCCCATGGGCTAATAAGACGGGAAAGACCTGTATTTTACATTTTCGAGACGGTGCACGAAAAACCGATCTAAACTCGACTCTGCGCAAAGTTTATGACCGTCGCGTTCTTTTGTGAAACCATGCTCATACAACTTACCATGGGCTAATACATCGTGAATGGCCAGTATTTTGAATTTTCGAGACGGTGCACGTAAAACCAATCGAAACACGACTCTGGGTGCGGCTTCGCGTAATGTTTATGACCGTCGTATTTTTTCACGAAAGTGTGCTTGTACGACTTCCGATGGGCTAATAAGATGGGAAAGACCAGTATTTTGAATTTTTGAGACGGTGCACGAAAAACCGATCGAAACTCGACTCTGCGCAAAGTTTATGTCCATCGCGTTTTTTCGTCAAACCATGCTCATACGACTTACCAAGGGCTAATACATCGTGAATGGCCAGTATTTTGAATTACCGAGATGGTGCACGTAAAACCAATCGAAACTTAACTCTGGGCGCTACTTCGCGTAATGTTTATATGACCGTCGTATTTTTTCGTGAATCCATGCTCGTATGACTTACCATGGGCTAATACGTTGGGATTGGCCAGTATTTTAAATTTCCGAGATGGTGCACGAAAAACCGATCGAAACTCGACTCAGCGCGTGACTTTGCGCAAAGTTTTTGACTGTCATATTTTTTTGCGAAAACGAGCTTGTACGACTTCCCATGGGCTAATAAGACGGGAAAGACTTGTATTTTGTATTTCCGAGACGGTGCACGAAAAATCGATCTAAACTCGACTCTGCGCAAAGTTTATGACCGTCACATTCTTTTGTGAAACCATCCTCATACGACTTACCATGGGCTAATACATCGTGAATGACCTGTATTTTGAATTTTCGAGATGGTGCACGTAAAATCGATCGAAACTCGACCCTGGGAGCGACTTCGCGTAATGTTTATGACCGTCGCATTTTTCTGTGAAACCGTGCTCGTATGACTTACCATGGGCTAATACGTTGGGATTGGCCAGTATTTTGAATTTCCGAGATGGTGCATGAAAAATCGATCGAAACTCGACTAAGCGCCCGACTTACCATGGGCTAATACATCGTGAATGGCCAGTATTTTGAATTTTTGAGACGGTGCACGTAAAACCGAACGAAACTCGACCCTGGGCGCGACTTCGCGTAATGTTTATGACCGTCGCATTTTTTTGTGAAAGCGAGCTTGTATGACATCCTATGGGCTAATAAGATGGGAAAGACCAGTATTTTGAATTTCCGAGACGGTGCACGAAAAACCGATCGAAACTCGACTCTGCGTAAGGTTTATGACCGTCGCGTTCTTTCGTGAAACCATGCCATACGACTTACCATGGGCTAATACTTTGAGAATGGCGAGTATTTTGAATTTCCGAGATGGTGCACGAAAAACCGATCGAAACTTGTCTCGCGCGCAACTTCGCGCAAAGTTTATGACAGTCGTATTTTTTTGCGAAAGCGTGCTTTTACGACTTCCCATGGGCTAATAAGACGGGAAAGACCAGTATTTTGAATTTCCGAGATATTGCACGAAAAACCGATCGAAACTCGACTCTGCGCAAAGTTTATGACCATCACATTTTTTCGTGAAACCATGCTCATACAACTTGCAATGGGCTAATACAACATGAATGGCCAGTATTTTGAATTTCCGAGACAGTGCACGAAAAACTGATTGAAACTTGACTCGCGCGCGACTTCTCGCAGTGTTTATGACCGTCGTATTTTTTTGCGAAAGCATGCTTGTACGACTTCCCATTGGCTAATAAGACGGGAAAGACAAGTATTTTGAATTTCCGAGATGGTGCACGAAAAATCGATCGAAACTCGACTCTGGGCAAAGATTATGACCGTCGCATTTTTTCATGAAACCATGCTCATACGACTTACCATGGGCTAATACATCGTGAATGGCCAGTATTTTGAATTTCCAAGACGGTGCACGAAAAATCGATCAAAACTCGACTCACACGCAACTTCGTGCAAAGTTTATAACCGTCGTATTTTTTTACGAAAGCATGCTTGTACGACTTCTCATGGCCTAATAAGACGGGAAAGACTAGTATTTTGAATTTCTGAGACGGTGCACGAAAAACCGATCGAATCTCGACTTTGCGTAAAGTTTATGACCGTCGCGTTTTTTCGTGAAACCATACCCAAACGACTTACCATGGGCTAATACATCGTGAATGGCCAGTATTTTGAATATCCAAGACGGTGCATGAAAAATCGATTGAAACTCGACTCTGTGCAAAGTTCGTGCAAAGTTTTTGACAGTCGTATTTTTTTGCGAAAGCGTGCTTGGACGACTTCCCATGGGCTAATAAGACGGGAAAGCCCAGTATTTTGAATTTCTGAGACGGTGCATGAAAAACCGATCGAAACTCAACTCTGCGCAAAGTTTATGACCGTCGCGTTTTTTCATGAAACTAAGCTCATACGACTTACCATGGGCTAATACATCGTTAATGGCCAGTATTTTGAAATTCTGAGACAGTGCAAGAAAAAACGATTGAAACTCGACTCGCGCGCGACTTCACGTAAAGTTTATGACCGTCATATTTTTTTGCGAAAGCATGCTTGTACGTTGTATGACTTCTCATGGGCTCATAAGACGGGGAAGACCAGTATTTTGAATTTCTGAGACGGTGCACGAACAACCGATCGAAACTCGACTCTGCGCAAAGTTTTTGACCGTCGTATTTTCTCGTGAAACCACGCTCATAGGAATTACCATGGGCTAATACGTCGTGAATGGCCAATATTTTGAATTTCCGATTCGGTGCACGAAAAACCGATCGAAACTCGACTCTTCGCAAAGTTTATGACTATCACATTTTTTCATGAAACCATGCTCATACGACTTACCATGGGCTAATACATCGAGAATGGCCAGTATTTTGAATTTCCGAGACAATGCATGAAAAACCGTTTGAAACACGACTCAAAGCGCGACTTCGAGCAAAGTTTATGACCGTCATATTTTTTTGCGAAAGCATGCTTGTACAACTTCCCATGGGTTAATAAGACGGAGACGGTGCACGAAAAACCGATCGAAACTTGACTTTGTGCAAAGTTCATGACCATCACATTTTTTCGTGAAACTATGCTCATACGACTTACCATGGGCTAATACTTCGTGAATGGCTAGTATTTTGAATTTTCGAGACGGTGCACGAAAAACAGATCGAAACTCGACTCTGCGCAAAGTTTATGACCGTCGCGTTTTTTCGTGAAACCATGCTCAAACGACTTACCGTGGGCTAATACATCGTGAATGGCCTGTATTTTGAATTTCCGAGATGGTTCACGTAAAACCAATCGAAACTCGACTCTGGGCGCAACTTTGCGTAATGTCCGTCACATTTTTTTGCGAAAGCGTGCTTGTACGACTTCTCTTGGCCTAATACGTCGGGAATTCCTAGTATTTAGAATTTCCGAGACGGTGCACAGAAAAACCGATCGAAACTCGACTCAGCGCAAAGTTTATGACCGTCGCGTTTTTTCATGAAACCATGCTCATACGACTTACCATGGGCTAATTCACCGAGAATGGCCAGTATTTTGAATTTCCGAGACGGTGCACCAAAAACCGATCGAAACTCGACTCGCGTGCGACTTCGTGCAAAGTTTATGACCGTCGTATTTTTTTGCGAAAGTGTGCTTGTACGACTTCCCATGGGCTAATAAGACGAGAAAGACTAGTATTTTGAATTTCCGAGACGGTGCATGAAAAACCGATCGAAACTCAACTCGGCAGAAAGTTTATGACTGTCGCGTTTTTTCGTGAAACCTTGCTCATACGACTTATCTTGGGCTAATACATCGTGAATGGCCAGTATTTTGAATTTCCGAGATGGTGCACGTAAAACCAATCGAAACACGACTCTGTGTGCGGCTTCGCGTCATGTTTATGACCGTCGTATTTTTTCACGAAAGTGTGCTTGTACGACTTCCGATGGGCTAATAAGATGGGAAAGACCAGTATTTTGAATTTTTGAGACGGTGCACGAAAAACCGATCGAAACTCGACTCTGCGCAAAGTTTATGTCCGTCAAGTTTTTTCGTGAAACCATGCTCATACGACTTACCAAGGGCTAATACATCGTGAATGGCCAGTATTTTGAATTACCGAGATGGTGCACATAAAACCAATCGAAACTTGACTCTGGGCGCTACTTCGCGTAATGTCTATGACCGTCACATTTTTTCGTGAAACCGTGCTCGTATGACCTACCATGGGCTAATACGTTGGGATTGGCCAGTATTTTGAATTTCCGTGATGGTGCACGAAAAACCGATCGAAACTTGACTCAGCGCCTGACTTTGCGCAAAGTTTTTGACTGTCGTATTTTTTTGCGAAAGCGAGCTTGTACGACTTCCCATGGGCTAATAAGACGGGAAAGACCTGTATTTTGTATTTCCGAGACGGTGCACGAAAAACCGATCTAAACTCGACTTTGCGCAAAGTTTATGACCGTCGCGTTCTTTTGTGAAACCATGCTCATACGACTTACCATGGGCTAATACATCGTGAATGGCCACTATTTTGAATTTTCGAGATGGTGCACGTAAAACCGATCGAAACTCGACCCTGGGAGCGACTTCGCGTAATGTTTATGACCGTCGCATTTTTCTGTGAAACCATGCTCGTATGACTTACCATGGGCTAATACATTGGGATTGGCCAGTATTTTGAATTTTCGAGATGGTGCACCAAAAACCGATCGAAACTCGACTGAGCGCGCGACTTACCATGGGCTAATTCATCGTGAATGGCCAGTATTTTGAATTTCTGAGACGGTGCACGTAAAACAGATCGAAACTCGACCCTGGGCGCGACTTCGCGTAATGTTTATGACCATTGCATTTTTCCATGAAATCGTGCTCGTATGACTTACCATGGGCTAATACGTTGGGATTGGCCAGTATTTTGAATTTCCGAGATGGTGCACGAAAAACCGATCGAAACTCGACTGAGCGCGCGACTTACCATGGGCTAATACATCATGAATGGCCAGTATTTTAAATTTCCGAGATGGTGCACGTAAAACCGATCGAAACTCGACCATGGGCGCGACTTCGCGTAATGTTTATGACCGTCGCATTTTTTTGCGAAAGCGAGCTTGTACGACATCCCATGGGCTAATAAGATGGGAAAGACCAGTATTTTGAATTTTCGAGACGGTGCACAAAAAACCGATCGAAACTCGACTCTGCGTAAGGTTTATGACCGTCGCATTCTTTCGTGAAACCATGCCATACGACTTGCTATGGGCTAATACTTCGAGAATGGCGAGTATTTTGAATTTCCGAGATGGTGCACGAAAAACCGATCGAAACTTGTCTCGCGCGCAACTTCGCGCAAAGTTTATGACCGTCATATTTTTTTGCGAAAGCGTGCTTTTACGACTTCCCATGGGCTAATAAGACGGGAAAGACCAGTATTTTGAATTTCCGAGATGTTGCACGAAAAATCGATCGAAACTCGACCCTGGGCGCGACTTCGCGTAATGTTTATAACCGTCACATTTTTTAGCGAAAGCGTGCTTGTACGACTTCCCATGAATAAGACGGGAAAGACCAGTATTTTGAATTTCCGAGACGGTGCACGTAAAACCGACCGAAACTCGACCCTGGGCGCGACTTCGCGTAATGTTTATAACCGTCACATTTTTTAGCGAAAGCGTGCTTGTACGACTTCCCATGGGGTAATAAGACGGGAAAGACCAGTATTTTGAATTTCCGAGACGGTGCATAAAAAACCGATCGAAACCCGACTCAGCGCAATGTTTATTGCCGTTGCCTTTTTTCGTGAAACCATGCTCATACGACTTACCATGGACTAGTACATCGTGAATGCCCAGTATTTTGTATTTCCCAAACGGTGCACGTAAAACCGATCGAAACTCTACTCTGCGTAAAGTTTATGGCCGTCGCATTTTTTCATGAAACCATGCTCATACGACTTACAATGGGCTAATACATCGTGAATGGCCAGTATTTTCAATTTTCGAGACAGTGCATAAAAAACCGATCGAAACTCGACTAAGCACGTGACTTCCAGTAATGTTTATGACCGTCGCATTTTTTTGTGAAATCGTGCTCGTATGACTTACCATAGGCTAATACGTTGGGATTGGCCAGTATTTTGAATTTCCGAGACGGTGCACGAAAAACCGATCGAAACTCGACTCGCCCGCGACTTCGTGCGAAGTTTTTGACTATCGTATTTTTTTGCGAAAGCATGCTTTTACGACTTCTCATGGGCTAATAAGACGGGAAAGACCAGTATTTTGAATTTCCGAGATGGTGCACAAAATACCGATCGAAACTCGACTCTGCGCAAAGTTTATGAACGTCGCGTTTTTTTGTGAAACCATGCTCATACGACTTACCATGGGCTAATACATCGTCAATGGCCAGTATTTTGAATTTCCGAGATGGTGCACGAAAAACCGATCAAAACTTGACTCTGCGCAAAATTCGTGCAAAGTTTATGACCGTCGTATTTTTTTGCGAAAGCATGCTTGTACGACTTCCCATGGGCTAATAAGACGGGAAAGACCAGTATTTTGAATTTCCGAGACGGTGCACGAAAAACCGATCGAAACTCGACTCTACGCAAAGTTTATGACCGTCACGTTTTTTCGTGAAACCAAGCTCATACGACTTACCATGGGCTAATACATCGTTAATGGCCAGTATTTTAAATTTCCGAGATGGTACACGAAAAACCAATCGAAACTCGACTCGCGCGCGACTTCGTTCAAAGTTTATGACCCTCGGATTTTTTTGCGAAAGCATGCTTGTACGACTTCTCATGGGCTAATAAGACGGGAAAGACCAGTATTTTGAATTTCAGAAATGGTGCACGAAAAACCGATCGAAACTCGACTCTGCGCAAATTTTATGACCGTCGCGTTTTTTCGTGAAACCATGCTCATACGATTTACCATGGGCTAATACATCGTGAATGGCCAGTATTTTGAATTTTCGAGATGGTACACGAAAAATCGATCGAAACTCGATTCTACGCAAAGTTCGCACAAAGTTTATGACCGTCGTATTTTTTTGCGAAAGCGTGCTTGTACGACTTCCCATGGGCTAATAAGACGGGAAAGACCAGTATTTTGAATTTCTGAGACGGTGCATAAAAAACCGATCGAAACCGGACTCAGCGCAATGTTTATTGCCGTTGCCTTTTTTCGTGAAACCATGCTCATACGACTTACCATGGACTAGTACATCGTGAATGCCCAGTATTTTGTATTTCCCAAACGGTGCACGTAAAACCGACTGAAACTCTACTCTGCGTAAAGTTTATGGCCGTCGCGTTTTTTCATGAAACCATGCTCATACGACTTACAATGGGCTAATACATCGTGAATGGCCAGTATTTTCAATTTCCGAGACAGTGCATAAAAAACCGATCGAAACTCGACTAAGCACGTGACTTCAAGCAAAGTTTATGTCCGTCGCATTTTTTCGTGAAACCATGCTCATATGACTTACCATGGGCTAATACATCGTGAATGGCTAGTATTTTGAATTTTCGAGACGGTGTACGTAAAACCGATCGAAACTCGACGCTGGACGCGACTTCGCGTAATGTTTATGACCGTCGTATTTTTTCGCGAAAGCATCAAAAACCGATCGAAACTCGACTCTGCGCTAAGTATATGACCATCGCGTTTTTTGGTGAAAACATGCTCATACGACTTACCATGGGCTAATACATCGTGAATGGCCAGTATTTTGAATTTCCGAGATGGTGCACGTAAAACCAATCGAAACTCGACTCTGGGCGCGACTTCGTGTAATGTTTATGACCGTCGCATTTTTTCGTGAAATCGTGCTCGTATGACTTACCATAGGCTAATACGTTGGGATTGGCCAGTATTTTGAATTTCCGAGGTGGTGCACGAAAAATCGATCGAAACTCAACTCGCGTGCGACATCGCGCAAAGTTTATGGCCGTCGTATTTTTTTGCGAAAGCGTGCTTGTACGTACGACTTCCGATGGGCTAATAAGATGGGAAAGACCAGTATTTTGAATTTTTGAGACGGTGCGCGAAAAACTGATTGAAACTCGACTCTGCGCAAAGTTTATGACCGTCGCATTTTTTCGTGAAACCAAGCTCATACGATTTACCATGGGCTAATACATCGTTAATGGCCAGTATTTTGAATTTCTGAGAGGGTGCACGAAAAACCGATCAAAACTCGAGTCGCGCGCGACTTCGTGCAAAGTTTATGACCGTACTTACCAAAAAAAAAGTTTATGACCGTCGTATTTTTTTGGCGAAAGCATGCTTGTACGACTTCTCATGGGCTAATAAGACGGGAAAGACCAGTATTTTGAATTTCTGAGACGGTGCATGAAAAACCGATCGAAACATGACTCTGCGTAAAGTTTATGACCGTCACATTTTTTCGTGAAACCATGCTCATACGACTTACCATGGGCTAATACATCGTGAATGGCCAGTATTTTGAATTTCCGAGACGGTGCAAGAAAAACCGATAGAAACTCGACTCAGCGCAACGTTCGCGCAAAGTTTATGTCCATCGTATTTTTTTGCGAAAGCGTGCTTGTACGACTTCCCATGGGCTAATATGACGGGAAAGACCAGTATTTTTAATTTTCGAGACGGTGCACGAAAAATCGATCGAAACTCGACTCATCGACTTCGAGCAAAGTTTTTGACCGTCGTATTTTTTTGCGAAAGCGAGCTTGTACGACTTCTCGTGGGCTAATAAGACAGGAAAGACAAGTATTTTAAATTTCCTAGTCGGTGCACGAAAAACCGATCGAATCCCGACTCTGCACAAAGTTTATGACCGTCGCGTTTTTTCGTGAAACCATGCTCATACGACTTACCATGGGCTAATACATCGTGAATGGCCAGTATTTTGAATTTTCGAGATGGTGCACGTAAAACCAATCGAAACTCGACTCTGGGAGCGACTTCGCGTAATGTTTATGACCGTCGTATTTTTTTCGTTAAACCATACTAATTCGACATACTAAGGGCTAATACATCGTGAATGGCCAGTATTTTGAATTTCCAAGACGGTGCACGTAAAACCAATTGAAACTCGACTCTAGGCGCGACTTCGCGGAATGTTTATACCCGTCACATTTTTTCACGAAAGCGTTCTTGTACGACTTCCTATGAAGTAATACGCCGGGAATTGCTAGTATTTTGAATTTCTGAGATGGTGCACGAAAAACCGATCGAAACTCGACTCTAGCAAAGTTTATGACTGTCGCTTTTTTTCGTGAAACCATGCTCACATGACTTACCATGGGTTAATACATCGTGAATGGCCAGTATTTTGAATTTTCGAGACAGTGCACGAAAAACCGATCGAAACTCGACTCAGCGTAAAGTTTATGACCGTCACATTTTTTCGTGAAACCGTGCTCGTATGACTTACCATGGGCTAATACATTGGGATAGGCCAGTATTTTCGATTTCCGAGATGGTGCACGAAAAATCGATCGAAACTCGACTCAGCGCGCGACTTCGTGCAAAGTTTTTGACTGTCATATTTTTTACGAAAGCGAGCTTGTACGACTTCCCATGGGGTAATAAGACGGGAAAGACCAGTATTTTGAATTTTCGTGACGGTGCACGAAAAACTTATCGAAACTCGACTCTGCGCAAAGTTTATGACCGTCGCGTTTTTGCGTGAAACCAAGCTCAAATGACTTACCATGGGCTAATACATCGTTAATGGCCAGTATTTTGAATTTCCGAGACGGTGCACGAAAAATCGATCGAAACTCGACTCGCACGCGACTTCGTGCAAAGTTTTTGACCGTCGTAATTTTTTAAGAAAGCATGCTTGTACGAATTCTCATGGGCTAATAAGACGGGAAAGACCAGTATTTTCAATATCCGAGATGGTGCACGAAAAACCGACAGAAACTCGACTCTGCGCAAAGTTTATGACCGTCAAGTTTTTTCATGAATCCATGCTTATACGACTTACCATAGGCTAATACATCGTGAATGACCAGTATTTTGAATTTTTGAGACGGTGCACGAAAAACCGATCGAAACTCGACTTAGCGCAAAGTTTATGACCGTCGCGTTTTTTCGTGAAACCATGCTCATACGCTTTACCATGGGCTAATACATCGTGAATGGCCAGTATTTTGAATTTCCGAGATGTTGCACGTAAAACCAATCCAAACTCAACTCTTAGTGCGACTTCGCGTAATGTTTATGACCGTCGCATTTTTTCATGAACCGTGCTCGTATGACTTACCATGGGCTAATACATTGGGATTGGCTAGTATTTTCAATTTCCGAGATGGTGCACGAAAAATCGATCGAAACTCGACTCAGCGCGCGACTTCGCGCAAAGTTTTTGACTGTCGTATTTTTTACGAAAGCGAGCTTGTACGACTTCCCATGGGCTAATAAGATGGGAAAGACCAGTATTTTGAATTTCTGTGACGGTGCACGAAAAACTGATCGAAACTCGACTCTGCGCAATGTTTATGACCGTCGCGTTTTTGCGTGAAACCAAGCTCATATGACTTACCTTGGGCTAATACATCGTTAATGGCCAGTATTTTGAATTTCCGAGACGGTGCACGAAAAACCGATCGAAACTCGACTCGCGCGCGACTTCGTGCAAAGTTTGTGACCGTCGTATTTTTTTAAGAAAGCATGCTTGTACGAATTCTCATGGGCTAATAAGACGGGAAAGACCAGTATTTTCAATATCCGAGATGGTGCATGAAAAACCGATAGAAACTCGACTCTGTGCAAAGATTTTGACCGTCACGTTTTTTCGTGAAACCATGCTCATACGACTTACCATAGGCTAATACAACGTGAATGGCCAGTATTTTGAATTTCCGAGACGGTGCATGAAAAACCGATCGACACACGACTCGCGCGCGACTTCGTGCAAAGTTTATGACCGTCGTATTTTTTTGCGATAGCGTGCTTGTATGACTTCCCATGGGCTAATAAGACGGGAAACCGTATTTTGAATTTCCGAGACGGTGCACGAAAACGGGATCGAAACTCGACTCTGCGCAAAGTTCGTGCAATGTTTATGACCGTCGTATTTTTTTGCGAAAGCATGCTTGTACGACTTCTCATGGGCTAATAAGATGGGAAAGACCAGTATTTCGAATTTCCGAGACGGTGCACGAAAAACCGATCGAAACTCGACTCTGCGTAAAGTTTATGACCGTCGCGTTTTTTCGTGAAACCATGCTCATACGACTTACCATGGGCTAATACATCTTGAAGGACCAGTATTTTGAATTTCCGAGACGGTGCAAGAAAAACTGATCGAAACTCGACTCAGCGCAAAGTTCGCGCAATGTTTATGACCGTCGTATTTTTTTGCGAAAGCGTGCTTGTACGACTTCCCATGGGCTAATAAGACGAGAAAGACCAGTATTTTTAATTTTCGAGACGGTGCACGAAAAACTGATCGAAACTCGACTCAGCGCGCGACTTCGTGCAAAGTTTTTGACCGTCATATTTTTTTCCGAAAGCGAGCATGTACGACTTCCCATGGGCTAATAAGAAGGGAAAGCCTAGTATTTTGAATTTTCGAGTCGGTGCACGAAAAACCATGCTCGAGTATGCGCAAAGTTTATGAACGTCACGTTTTTTTGTGAAACCATGCTCATACGACATAACTTGGGCTAATACATCGTGAATGGCCAGTATTTTGAATTTCCGAGAGGGTGCACAAAAAACCGATCGAAACTCGAGTATGCGCAAAGTTCGTGCAAAGTTTATGACCGTCGAATTTTTTTGCGAAAGCATGCTTGTACGACTTCCCATGGGCTAATAAGACGAGAAAGACTAGTATTTTAAATTTCCGAGATGGTGCACGAAAAACCGATCGAAACTCGACCCCGCGCGCGACTTCGAGCGAAGTTTTTGACCGTCATATTTTTTGCGAAAGCGAGCTTGTTCTACTTCCCATGGGCTATTAAGACGGGAAAGACCAGTATTTTGAATTTCAGAGACGGTGCACGAAAAATCGATCGAATCTCGACTCTGCGCAAAGTTTATGACCATCGTATTTTTTCGTGAAACCATGCTCATACGACTTACCATAGGCTAATACATTGTGAATGGCCAGTATTTTGAATTTCCGAGATGGGGCACGAAAAACCGATCGAAACTCGACTCTAGGCAAAGTTTATGACCGTCGTATTTTTTTTCGTAAGCATGCTTGTACGACTTCCCATAGGCTAATAAGACGGGAAAGACCAGTATTTTCAATTTCCGAGAGGGTGCACGTAAAAACGATCGAAACTCGACTCCGCGCAAAGTTGATGATCGTCGCGTTTTTTCATGATACCAAGCTCATACGACTTACCATGGGCTAATACATCGTTAATGGCCAGTATTTTGAATTTCCGAGATGGTGCACGAAAAACCGATCGAAACTCAGGTCGCGCGCGACTTTGTGCAAAGTTTATGACCGTCGTATTTTTTTGCAAAAGCATCCTTGTACGGCTTCTCTTGGGCTAATAAGACGGGAAAGACCAGTATTTTGAATTTCCGAGACGGTGCATGAAAAACCAATCGAAACTCGACTCTGCGTAAAATTTATGACCGTCGCATTTTTTCGTGAAACCATGCTCATACGACTTACCATGGGCTAATACATCGTGAATGGCCAGTATTTTGAATTTCCGAGACGGTGCAAGAAAAATCGATCAAAACTCGAATCAGCGCAATGTTTATTACCGTCGTATTTTTTTGCTAAAGCGTGCTTGTACGACTTCCCATTGGCTAATAAGATGGGAAAGACCAGTATTTTTAATTTTCGAGACTGTGCACGAAAAACCGATCGAAACTCGACTCAGCGCGCGACTTCGAGCAAAGATTTTGACCGTCGTATTTTTTTGCGAAAGTGAGCTTGTACGACTTCCAATGGGCTAATAAGATGGGAAAGACTAGTATTTTGAATTTCCGAGTCGGTGCACGAAAAACCGATCGAATCCCGACTCTACGCAAAGTTTATGACCATCGCGTTTTTTTGTGAAACCATGCTCATACGACATACCTTAGGCTAATACATCGTGAATGGCCAGTATTTTGAATTTCCGAGACGGTGCACGAAAAACCGATCGAAATTCGAATCCTCGCAAAGTTCGCGCAAAGTTTATGACCGTCGTATTTTTTTGCGAAAGCGTGCTTGTACGACCTCCCTTGGGCTAAAAAGACGGGAAAGTCCAGTATTTTGAATTTCCGAGACGGTGCACGAAAAACTGATCGAATCTCGACTCTGCGCGTGACTTCGAGCGAAGTTTTTGACCGTCATATTTTTTTGCGAAAGCGACTTGTAGGACTTCCCATGGGCGAATAAGACGGGAAATACCAGCATTTTGAATTTCCGAGACGGTGCACGAAAACCGATCGAATCTCGACTCTGCGCAAAGTTTATGACCATCGCATTTTTTCATGAAACCATGCTCATACGACTTACCATGGGCTAATACATCGTGAATGGCCAGTATTTTGAATTTCCGAGACGGTGCACGAAAAACCGATCGAAACTCGATTTAGGCAAAGTTTATGACCGTCGTATTTTTTTTCGAAAGCGTGCTTGTACGACTTCCCATGGGCTAATAAAACTGGAAAGACCAGTATTTTGAATTTCTGAGAGGGTGCACGAAAAAATGATCGAAACTCGACTCTACGCAAAGTTCATGATCGTCGCGTTTTTTCATGAAACCAAGCTCATACGACTTACCTTGGGCTACTACATCTTTAATGGCCAGTATTTGAATTTCCGAGATGGTGCACGAAAAACCGATCGAAACTTGGATCGCGCGCGAGTTGGTGCAAAGTTAATGACCGTCGTATTTTTCTACTAAAGCATGCTTGTACGACTTCTAATGGGCTAATCAGAAGGGAAAGACCAGTATTTTGAATTTCCAAGATGGTGCACGAAAAACCGATCGAAACTCGACTCTGCGTAAAGTTTATGACCGTCACGTTTTTTGAATTTCCTAGACGGTGCAAGAAAAACCGATCGAAACTTGACTCACCGCAAAGTTCGCGCAAAGTTTATGACCGTCGTATTTTTTTACGAAAGCATGCTTGTACGACTTCCCATGGGCTAATAAGACGGGAAAGACCAGTATTTTTAATTTTTGAGACGGTGCACGAAAAACTGATCGAAACTCGACTCAGCATGTGACTTCGGGCAAAGTTTTTGACCGTCGTATGTTTTTGCGAAAGCGAGCTTGTACGACTTCCCATGGGCTAATAAGATGGGAAAGACTAGTATTTTGAATTTCCGAGTCGGTGCACGAAAAACCTATCGAATCCCGACTCTGCTCAAAGTTTATGACCGTCGCATTTTTTTGTGAAACCATGCTCATACGACATACCTTGTGCTTATACATCGTGAATGGCTAGTATTTTGAATTTCCGAGACGATGCATGAAAAACCGATCGAAACTCGATTCTGCGCAAAGTTCATGCAAAGTTTATGACCGTCGAATTTATTTGCGAAAGCGTGCTTGTACGACTTCCCATGGTCTAATAAGACGGAAAAGTCCAGTATTTTGAATTTCCAAGTTGGTGCACGAAAAACCGATCGAAACTCGACTCAGCGCGCGACTTCGAGCGAAGTTTCTGACCGTCATATTTTTTTTTGAAAACGAGCTTGTATGACTTCCCATGGGCTAATAAGACGGGAAAGACAAGTATTTTGAATTTTCGAGACGGTGATGAAAAACCGATCGAATCTCGACTCTGTGCAAAGTTTATGACAATCGCATTTTTTCGTGAAACCATGCTCATACGACTTACCATGGGCTAATACATCGTGAATGGCCAGTATTTTTAATTTCCGAGACGGTGCACGAAAAACCGATCGAAACTCGACTCTAGGCAAAGTTTATGACCGTCGTATTTTTTTTCGAAAGCGTGCTTGTACGACTTCCCATTGGCTAATAAGACGGGAAAGACTAGTATTTTGAATTTTCGAGAGGGTGCACGAAAAAACGATCGAAACTCAACTCTGCGCAAAGTTGATGATCGTCACGTTTTTTCATGAAACCAAGCTCCTACGACTTACCATGGGCTAATACATCGTGAATGGCCAGTATTTTAAATTTCTGAGACAGTGCAAGAAAAACCGATCGAAACTCGACTCAGCGCAAAGTTCGCGCAAAGTTTATGACCGTCGTATTTTTTTGCGAAAGCGTGCTTGTACGACTTCCCATGGGCTAATAAGACGGGAAAGACCAGTATTTTTAATTTTCGAGATGGTGCACGAAAAACTGATCGAAACTCGACTCCGTGCAAAGTTGGCGCAATGTTTATGACCGTCGTATTTTTTTGCGAAAGCGAGTTTGAACAACTTCCCATGGGCTAATAAGACGGGAAAGACTAGTATTTTGAATTTCCGAGATGGTGCACGAAAAATCGATCGAATCCCGACTCTGCGCAAAGTTTATGACCGTCGCGTTTTTTTGTGAAACCATGCTCATACGACATACCTTAGGCTAATACATCGTGAATGGCCAGTATTTTGAATTTCCGAGATGGTCCACGAAAAATCGATCGAAACTCGACTCTGCGCAAAGTTCGCGGAAAGTTTATGACCGTCGTATTTTTTTGCGAAAGCGTGCTTGTACGACTTCCCATGGGCTAATAAGACGGGAAAGTCAAGTATTTTGAATTTCCAACATGGTGCACGAAAAACCGATCGAAACTCGACTGAGCGCGCGACTTCGAGCGAAGTTTTTGACCGTCATATTTTTTTGCGAAAGCGAGCTTGTATGACTTCCCATGGGCTAATAAGACGGGAAAGACCAGTATTTTGAATTTCTGAGACGGTGCACGAAAAACCGATCGAATCTCGACTCTGCGCAATGTTTATGACCATCGCATTTTTTCGTGAAACCATGCTCATACGACTTACCATGGGCTAATACATCGTGAATGCCCAATATTTTGAATTTCTGAGACGGTGCTCGAAAAATCGATCGAAACTCGACTCTGGGCAAAGTTTATGACCGTCGTATTTTTTTTCGAAAGCTTGCTTGTTCGACTTCCCATTGGCTAATAAGACGGGAAAGACCAGTATTTTGAATTTCCGAGAGGGTGCACGAAAAAATGATCGAAACTCGACTCTACGTAAAGTTGATGATCGTCGCGTTTTTTCATGAAACCAAGCTCATACGACTTACCATGGGCTAATACATCTTTAATGGCCAGTATTTTGAATTTCCGAGATGGTGCACGAAAAATCGATCGAAACTCGAGTCACGCGCGAGTTCGTGCAAAGTTTATGACCGTCATATTTTTCTACTAAAGCATGCTTGTACGACTTCTCATGGGCTAATAAGACGGGAAAGACCAGTATTTTGAATTTCCGAGACGGTGCACGAAAAATCGATCGTAACTTGACTCTGCGTAAAGTTTATGACCGTCGCGTTTGTTCGTGAAACCATGCTCATACGACTTACCATGGGCTAATACATCGTGAATGGCCAGTATTTTGAATTTCCTAGACGGTGCAAGAAAAACCGATCGAAACTCGACTCAGCGCAAAGTTCGCGCAAAATTTATGACCGTCGTATTTTTTTGCGAAAGCATGCTTTTACGACTTCCCATGGGCTAATAAGATGGGAAAGACCAGTATTTTTAATTTTTGAGACGGTGCACGAAAAACTGATCGAAACTCGACTCAGCACGCGACTTCGGGCAAAGTTTTTGACCGTCGTATTTTTTTGCGAAAGCGAGCTTGTACGACTTCCCATGGGCTAATAAGACGGGAAAGACTAGTATTTTGAATTTCCGACTCGGTGCACGAAAAACCTATCGAATCCTGACTCTCCGTAAAGTTTATGACTGTCGTGTTTTTTTTTTGAAACCATGCTCATACGACATACCTTGGGCAAATACATCGTGAATGGCCAGTATTTTGAATTTCTGAGACGGTGCATGAAAAATCGATCGAAACTCGACTCTGCGCAAAGTTTATGACCGACGAATTTTTTTGCGAAAGAGTGCTTGTACGACTTCCCATGGGCTGATAAGATGGGAAAGTCCAGTATTTTGAATTTCCAAGATGGTGCACGAAAAACCAATCGAAACTCGACTCAGCGCGCGACTTCGAGCGAAGTTTTTGACTGTCATATTTTTTGCGGAAGCGAGCTTGTATGACTTCCCATGGGCTAATAAGACGGGAAAGACCAGTATTTTGAATTTCTGAGACGGTGCATGAAAAACCGATCGAATCTCGACTCTGCGCAAAGTTTATGACCATCACATTTTTTCGTGAAACCATGCTCAAATGACTTACCATGGGCTAATACATCGTGAATGGCCTGTATTTTAAATTTCCGAGACGGTGCACGAAAAACCGATCGAAACTCGACTCTAGGCAAAGTTTATGGCCGTCGTATTTTTTTTCGAAAGCGTGCTTGTACGACTTCCCATTGGCTAATAGGACGGGAAAGACCAGTATTTTGAATTTCCGAGGGGGTGCACGAAAAAATGATCGAAACTCGACTCTGCGCAAAGTTGATGATCGTTTCGTTTTTTCATGAAACCAAGCACATACGACTTACCATGGGTTACTACATCGTTAATGGCCAGTATTTTGAATTTCCGAGATGGTGCACGAAAAACCGATCGAAACTCGAGTCGCGCGCGACTTCGTGCAAAGTTTATGACCGCCGTATTTTTCCGCGAAAGCATGCTTGTACGACTTCTCATGGGCTAATAAGACGGGAAAGACCAGTATTTTGAATTTCCGAGACGGTGCACGAAAAACCGATCAAAACTTAACTTTGCGTAAAGTTTATGACCGTCGCGTTTTTTCGTGAAACCATGCTCATACGACATACCTTAGGCTAATACATCGTGAATGGCCAGTATTTTGAATTTCCGAGACGGTGCACGAAAAATCGAACGAAACTCGACTCAGCGCGCGACTTCGAGCGAAGTTTTTGACCGTCATATTTTTTTGCGAAAGCGAGCTTGTATGACTTCCCAAGGGCTAATAAGACGGGAAAGACCAGTATTTTGAATTTCCGAGACGGTGCATGAAAAATCGATCGAATCTCGACTCTGCGCAATGTTTATGACCATCGTATTTTTTCGTGAAACCAGGCTCATACGACTTACCATGGTCTAATACATCGTGAATGGCCAGTATTTTGAATTTCTGAGATGGTGCAAGAAAAACCGATCGAAACTCGCCTCAGCGCAAAGTTCGCGCAAAGTTTATGACCGTCGTATTTTTTTGCTAAAGCGTGTTTGTACGACTTCCCATGGGCTAATAAGATGGGAAAGACCAGTATTTTTAATTTTTGAGACTGTGCATGAAAAACCGATCGAAACTCGACTCAGCGCGCGACTTCGAGCAAAGTTTTTGACCGTCGTATTTTTTTGCGAAAGTGAGCTTGTAAGACTTCCCATGCTAATAAGACGGGAAAGACTAGTAATTTGAATTTCCGAGTCGGTGCACGAAAAACCGATCAAATCCCGACTATGCGCAAAGTTTATGGCCGTCACGTTTTTTTGTGAAACCATGCTCATACGACATACCTTGGGCTAATACATCGTGAATGGCCAGTATCTTGAATTTTCGAGATGGTGCACGAAAAACCGATCGAAACTCGACTCCGCGCAAAGTTCGCGCAAAGTTTATGACCGTCGTATTTGTTTGCGAAAGCGTGCTTGTACGACTTCCCATGGGCTAAAAAGACGGGAAAGACCAGCATTTTGAATTTCTGAGACGGTGGACGAAAACCGATCGAATCTTGACTCTGCGCAAAGTTTATGACCATCGCATTTTTTCGTGAAACCATGCTCATACGACTTACCATGGGCTAATACATCGTGAATGGGCAGTATTTTGAATTTCCGAGACGGTGCATGAAAAACCGATCGAAACTCGACTCTGCACAAAGTTTATGACTGTCGTATTTTTTTTCGAAAGCGTGCTTGTACGACTTCCCATGAGCTAATAAGACGGGAAAGACCAGTATTTTGAATTTCTGAGAGGGTGCACGAAAAAACGATCGAAACTCGACTCTGTGCAAAGTTGATGATCGTCGCGTTTTTTCATGAAACCAAGCTCATACGACTTACCATGGGCTAATACAACTTTAATGGCCAGTATTTTGAATTTCCGATATGGTGCATGAAAAACCGATCGAAACTCGAGTTGCGCGCGAGTTCGTGCAAAGTTTATGACCGTCATATTTTTCTACTAAAGCATGCTTGTATGACTTCTCATGGGCTAATAAGACGGGAAAGACCAGTATTTTGAATTTTCTAGACGGTGCACGAAAAACCGATCGAAACTCGACTCTGCGTAAAGTTTATGACCATCGCGTTTTTTCGTGAAACCATGCTCAAACGACTTACCATGGGCTAATACACCGGGAATGGCCAGTATTTTGAATTTCCGAGATGGTGCAAGAAAAACCGATCGAAACTCGACTCAGCGCAAAGTTCGCCCAAAGTTTATGACCGTCGTATTTTTTTGTAAAAGCAAGCTTGTACGACTTCCCATGATAAGACGGGAAAGTCCAGTATTTTTAATTTTTGAAACGGTGCAAGAAAAACTGATCGAAACTCGACTCAGCACGCGACTTCGGGCAAAGTTTTTGACCGTCGTATTTTTTTGGAAAGTGAGCTTGTACGACTTCCTATGGGCTAATAAGACGGGAAAGACAAGTATTTTGAATTTCCGAGTCGGTGCACGAAAAACCGATCGAATCCCGACTCTGCCCAAAGTTTATGAACGTCGCATTTTTTTGTGAAACCATGCTCATACGACATACCTTGGGCTAATACATCGTGACTGGCCAGTATTTTGAATTTTCGAGACGGTGCACGAAAAACCGATCGAAACTCGACTCTGCGCAAAGTTCATGCAAAGTTTATGACCGTCGAATTTTTTTGTGAAAGCGTGCTTGTACGACTTCCCATGGGCTAATAAAACGGGAAAGTCCAATATTTTGAATTTCCAAGATGGTGCACGAAAAATCGATCGAAACTCGACCCAGCGCGCGACTTCGAGCGCAGTTTTTGACCGTCATATTTTTTTGCGAAAGCGAGCTTGTACGACTTCCCATGGGCTAATAAGACGGGAAAGACTAGTATTTTGAATTTTCGAGACGGTGCACGAAAAACCGATCGAATCTCGACTCTGCGCAAAGTTTATTACCATCACATTTTTTCGTGAAACCATGCTCATACGACTTACCATAGGGCTAAAACATCGTGAATGGCCAATATTTTGAATTTCTGAGACGGTGCACGAAAAACCGATCGAAACTCGACTCTAGGCAAAGTTAATGACCGTCATATTTTTTTTCGAAAGCGTGCTTGTATGACTTCCCATTGGCTAATAAGACGGGAAACACCAGTATTTTGAATTTCCGAGAGGGTGCACGAAAAAACGATCGAAACTCGACTCATTTTTTCATGAAACCAAGCTCATACGACGTACCATGGCCATTTTTTCATGAAACCAAGCTGATGATCGTCGCAAAATACATCGTTAATGGCCAGTATTTTGAATTTTCGAGATGGTGCACGAAAAACCGATCGAAAATCGAGTCGCGCGCGACTTCGTGCAAAGTTTATGACCGTCATATTTTTCTGCGAATGCATGCTTGTACGACTTCTCATGGGCTAATAAGATGGGAAAGACCACTATTTTGAATTTCCGAGATGGTGCACGAAAAACCGATCGAAACTCGACTCTGCGTAAAGTTTATGACCGTCAAGTTTTTTCATGAAACCATGCTCATACGACTTACCATGGGCTAATACATCGTGAATGACCAGTATTTTTAATTTCCGAGACGGTGCAAGAAAAACCGATCGAAACTCGACTCAGCGCAATGTTCGCGCAAAGTTTATGACCGTCGTATTTTTTTCCGAAAGCGTGCTTGTATGACTTCCCATGGGCTAATAAGATGGGAAAGACCAGTATTTTTAATTTTCGAGACGGTGCTCGAAAAACCGATTGAAACTCGACTAAGCACGCGACTTCGAGCAAAGTTTTTGATCGTCGTATTTTTTTGGATAGTGAGCTTGTACGACTTCCTATGGGCTAATAAGACGGGAAAGACTAGTATTTTGAATTTCCGAGTCGGTGCATGAAAAACCGATCGAATCCCGACTCTGCGTAAAGTTTATGACCGTCGCGTTTTTTTGTGAAACCATGCTCATACGACATACCTTGGGCTAATACATCGTGAATGGCCAGTATTTTGAATTTCCGAGACGGTGCACGAAAAACTGATCGAAACTCAACTCTGCGTAAAGTTTATGACCGTCACGTTTTTTCGTGAAACCATGCTCATACGACTTACCATACATCGTGAATGGCCAGTATTTTGAATTTCCGAGACGGTGCAAGAAAAACCGATCGAAACTCGACTCAGCGCAAAGTTCGCGCAAAGTTTATGACCGTTGTATTTTTTTGCGAAAGAGTGCTTGTACGACTTCCCATTGGCTAATAAGACGGGAAAGACCAGTATTTTGAATTTCTGAGAGGGTGCCTGAAAAAATGATCGAAACTCGACTCTGCGCAAAGTTGGTGATCGTCGCATTTTTTCATGAAACCAAGATCATACGACTTGCCATAGGCTAATACATCGTTAATGGCCAGTATTTTGAATTTCCGATATGGTGCGCGAAAAACAGATCGAAACTCGAGTCGCGCGCGACTTCGTGCAAAGTTTATAACCGTCGTATTTTTCTGCGAAAGCATGCTTGTACGACTTCTCTTGGGCTAATAAGACGGGAAAGACCAGTAATTTGAATTTCCGAGACGGTGCACGAAAAACCGATCGAAACTCGACTCTGCGTAAAGTTTATGACCGTCGCGTTTTTTCGTGAAACCATGCTCATACGACTTACCATGGGCTAATACATCGTGAATGGCCAATATTTTGAATTTCCGAGACGGTGCAAGAAAAACCGATCGAAACTCGACTCAGCGCAAAGTTCGCGCAAAGTTTATGATCGTCGTATTTTTTTGCGAAAGCGTGCTTTGACGACTTCCCATGGGCTAATAAGACAGGAAAGACCAGTATTTTTAATTCTCGAGACAGTGCACGAAAAACTGATCGAAACTCGACTCAGCACGCAACTTTGGGCAAAGTTTTTGACCGTCGTATTTTTTTGCGAAAGCAAGCTTGTACGACTTCCCATGGGCTAATAAGACGGGAAAGACTAGTATTTTGAATTTCCGAGTCGGTGCACGAAAAACCGATCGAATCACGACTTTGCGCAAAGTTTATGAACGTCGCATTTTTTTGTGAAACCATGCTCATACGACATACCTTGGGCTAATACATCGTGAATAGCCAGTATTTTGAATTTCCGAGACGGTGCACGAAAAACCGATCGAAACTCGACTCTGCGCAAAGTTCGCGCAAAGTTTATGACCGTCGCATTTTTTTGCGAAAGCGTGCTTGTACGACTTCCCATGGGCTAATAAGACGGGAAAGTCCAGTATTTAGAATTTCCAAGACGGTGCACGAAAAATCGATCGAAACTCGACTCAGCGAGCAACTTCGAGCGAAATTTTTGTCCGTCATATTTTCTTGCGAAAGCGTGCTTGTACGACTTCCCATGAGCTAATAAGACGGGAAAGACCAGTATTTTGAATTTCTGAGACGGTGCACGAAAAACCGATCGAATCTCGACTCTGCGCAAAGTTTATGACCATCGCATTTTTTCGTGAAACCATGCTCATACGACTTACCATGGGCTAATATATCGTGAATGGCCAGTATTTTGAATTTCTGAGACGGTGCACGAAAAACCGATCGAAAGTCGACTCAACGCAAAGTTTATGACCGTCGTATTTTTTTTCGAAAGCGTGCTTGTACGACTTCCCATTGGCTAATAAGACGGGAAAGACCAGTATTTTGAATTTCCGAGAGGGTGCACGAAAAAATGATCGAAACTCGACTCCGCGAAAAGTTGATGATCGTCGCATTTTTTCATGAAACCAAGCTCATACGACTTACCATGGGCTAATACATCGTTAATGACCAGTATTTTGAATTTCCGAGATGGTGCACGAAAAACCGATCGAAACTCGAGTCACGCGCGAGTTCGTGCAAAGTTTATGACCGTCGTATTTTTCTGCGAAAGCATGCTTTTACGACTTCTCATGGGCTAATAAGACGGGAAAGACCAGTATTTTGAATTTCCGAGATGGTGCACGAAAAACCGATCGAAACTCGACTCTGCGTAAAGTTTATGACCGTCACGTTTTTTCGTGAAACCATGCTCATACGACTTACCATGGGCTAATACATCGTGAGTGGCCAGTATTTTGAATTTCCGAGACGGTGCAAGAAAAATCGATCGAAACTCGACTCAGCGCAAAGTTCACGCAAAGTTTATGACCGTCGTATTTTTTTTCGAAAGCGTGCTTGTACGACTTCCCATTGGCTAATAAGACGGGAAAGACCAGTATTTTGAATTTCCGAGAGGGTGCACGAAAAAAGGATCGAAACTCGACTCTGCGCAAAGTTGATGATCGTCGCGGTTTTTCATGAAACCAAGCTCATAAAACTTACCATGGACAAATAAATCGTTAATGGCCAGTATTTTGAATTTCCGAGATGGTGCACGAAAAAACGATCGAAACTCGAGTCGCGCGCGACTTCGTGCAAAGTTTATGACCGTCGTATTTTTCTGCGAAAGCATGCTTGTACGACTTATCATGGGCTAATAAGACGGGAAAGACCAGTATTTTGAATTTCTGAGACGGTGCACGAAAAACCGATCGAAACTCGACTCCGCGTAAAGTTTATGACCGTCGCGTTTTTTCGTGAAACCATGCTCATACGACTTACCATGGGCTAATACATCGTGAATGGCCAGTGTTTTGAATTTTCGAGACGGTGCAAGAAAAACCGTTCGAAACTCGACTCAGCGCAAAGTTCGCGCAATGTTTATGACCGTCGTATTTTTTTGCGAAAGCGTGCTTGTACGACTTCCCATGGGCTAATAAGAGGGGAAAGTCCAGTATTTTTAATTTTCGAGACGGTGCACGAAAAACTGATCGAAACTCGACTCAGCGCGTGACTTCGAGCAAAGTTTTTGACCTTCGTATTTTTTTGCGAAAGCGAGCTTGTACGACTTCCCATGGGCTAATAAGACGGGAAAGACTAGTATTTTGAATTTCCGAGTCGGTGCACGAAAAACCGATCGAACCCCGACTCTGCGCAAAGTTTATGACCGTCGCGTTTTTTTGTGAAACCATTCTCATACGACTTACCTTGGGCTAATACATCGTGAATGGCCAGTATGTTGAATTTCCGAGACGGTGCAAGAAAAACCGATCGAAACTCGACTCAGCGGAAAGTTCGCGCAAAGTTTATGACCGTCGTATTTTTTTGCGAAAGAGTGCTTGTACGACTTCCCATGGGCTAATAAGACGGGAAAGACCAGTATTTTTAATATTTGAGACGGTGCACGAAAACCTGATCGAAACTCGACTCAGCGCGCGACTTCGAGCAAAGTTTTTGACCGTCGTATTTTTTTACGAAAGCGAGCTTGTACGACTTCCCATAGGCTAATAAGACGAGAAAGACTAGTATTTTGAATTTCCGAGTCGGTGCACGAAAAACCGATCGAATCCCGACTCTGCGCAAAGTTTATGACCGTCGCATTTTTTTGTGAAACCATGCTCACACGACATACCTTGGGCTAATACATCGTGAATGGCCAGTATTTTGAATTTCCAAGACGGTGCAAGAAAAACTGATCGAAACTCGACTCAGCGCAAAGTTCGCGCAAAGTTTATGAACGTCATAACTTTTTGCGAAAGCGTGCTTGTACGACTTCCCATGGGCTAAAAATATGGGAAAGATCAGTATTTTGAATTTCCGAGATGGTGCACGAAAAATCGATCGAATCTCGACTCTGCGCGTGACTTCGAGCTAAGTTTTTGACGGTCATATTTTTTTGCGAAAGTGAGCTTGTACGACTTCCCATGGGCTAATAAGACGGGAAAGAAAAGTATTTTTAATTTCCGAGACGGTGCACGAAAAACCGATCGAATCTCGACTCTGCGCAATGTTTATGACCATCGCATTTTTTTGTGAAACCATGCTCATACCACTTACCATGGGCTAATACATCGTGAATGGCCAGTATTTTTAATTTTCGAGACGGTGCACGAAAAACCGATCGAAACTCGACTCTGCGCAAAGTTTTTGACCGTCGTATTTTTTTTCGAAAGCGTGCTTGTACGACTTCCCATGGGCTAATAAGACGGGAAAGACCAGTATTTTGAATTTCGAGAGGGTGCACGAAAAAAAGATCGAAACTCGACTCTGCGTAAAGTTTATGACCGTCGCGTTTTTTCGTGAAACTCGACTCTGCGTAAAGTTTATTACCATGGGCTAATACATCGTGAATGGCCAGTATTTTGAATTTCCTAGACGGTGCAAGCAAAATCGATCGAAACTCGTCTCAGCGCAAAGTTCGCACAAAGTTTATGACCGTCATATTTTTTTGTGAAAGCGTGCTTGTACGACTTCTCATGGGCTAATAAGACGGGAAAGACCAGTATTTTTAATTTTCGAGACGGTGCTCGAAAAACCGTTCGAAACTCGACTCAGCGTGCGACTTCGAGCAAAGTTTTTGACCGTCGTATTTTTTTGCGAAAGTGAGCTTGTACGACTTCCCATGGGCTAATAAGACGGGAAAGACTAGTATTTTGAATTTCCGAGTTGGTGCACGAAAAACCGATCGAATCCCGACTCTGCGCAAAGTTTGTGACCGTCGCGTTTTTTTGTGAAACCATGCTCAAACGACATACCTTGGGCTAATACATCGTGAATGGCCAGTATGTTGAATTTCCGAGACGGTGCAAGAAAAACCGATCGAAACTCGACTCAGCGCAAAGTTCGCGCAAAGTTTATGACCGTCGTATTTTTTTGCGAAAGAGTGCTTGTACGACTTCCCATTGGCTAATAAGACGGGAAAGACCAGTATTTTTAATTTTCGAGACGGTGCACGAAAACCTGATCGAAACTCGACTCAGCGCGCTACTTCGAGCAAAGTTTTTGACCGTCGTATTTTTTTGCGAAAGCGAGCTTGTACGACTTCCCATGGGTTAATAAGACTGGAAATACTAGTATTTTGAATTTCCTAGTCGGTGCACGAAAAACCGATCGAATCCCGACTCTGGGCAAAGTTTCTGACCGTCGCATTTTTTTGTGAAACCATGCTCATACGACATACCTTGGGCTAGTACATCGTGAATGGCCAGTATTTTGAATTTCCGAGACGGTGCACGAAAAATCAATCGAAACTTGACTCTGCGCAAAGTTCGCGCACAGTTTATGACCGTCGTATTTTTTTGCGAAAGCGTGCTTGTATGACTTCCCATGGGCTAAAAAGATGGGAAAGACCAGTATTTTGAATTTCCGAGACGGTGCACGAAAAACCGATCGAATCTCGACTCTGCGCGCGACTTCGACCGAAGTTTTTGACCGTCATATTTTTTTGCGAAAGCGAGCTTGTACGACTTCCCATGGGCTAATAAGACGGGAAAGACCAGTATTTTGAATTTCCTAGACGGTGCACGAAAAACCAATCGAATCTCGACTCTGCGCAAAGTTTATGACCATCGCTTTTTTGCGTGAAACAATGCTCATACGACTTACCAAGGGCTAAAACATCGTGAATGGCCAGTATTTTGAATTTCCGAGACGGTGCACGAAAAACCGATCGAAACTCGACTCTGCACAAAGTTAATGACCGTCGTATTTTTTTTCCGAAAGCGTGCTTGTACGACTTCCCATGGGCTAATAAGACGGGAAAGACCAGTATTTTGAATTTCCGAGAGGGTGCACGAAAAAATGATCGAAACTCGACTCTGCGCAAAGTTGATGATCGTCACGTTTTTTCATTAAACCAAGCTCATACGACTTACCACGGACTAATAAATCGTTAATGGCCAGTATTTTGAATTTCCGAAATGGTGCACGAAAAACCGATCGAAACTCGAGTCGCGCGCGACTTCGTGCAAAGTTTATGACCGTCGTATTTTTCTGCGAAAGCATGCTTGTACGACTTCTCTTGGGCTAATAAGACGGGAAAGACCAGTATTTTGAATTTCTGAGAGGGTGCCTGAAAAAACGATCGAAACTCGACTCAGCGCAAAGTTCGCGCAAAGTTTATGACCGTTGTATTTTTTTACGAAAGCGTGCTTGTACGACTTCCCATTGGCTAATAAGACGGGAAAGACCAGTATTTTGAATTTCTGAGAGGGTGCCTGAAAAAACGATCGAAACTCGACTCTGCGCAAAGTTGGTGATCGTCACATTTTTTCATGAAACCAAGATCATACGACTTACCATGGGCTAATACATTGTTAATGGCCAGTATTTTGAATTTCCGATATGGTGCACGAAAAATAAATCGAAACTCGAGTCACGCGCGACTTCATGCAAAGTTTATAACCGTCGTATTTTTCTGCGAAAGCATGCTTGTACGACTTCTCTTGGGCTAATAAGATGGGAAAGACCAGTAATTTGAATTTTCGAGACGGTGCACGAAAAACCGATCGAAACTCGACTCTGCGTAAAGTTTATGACCGTCGCGTTTTTTCGTGAAACCATGCTCATACGACTTACCATGGGCTAATACATCGTGAATGGCCAATATTTTGAATTTCCGAGACGGTGCAAGAAAAACCGATCGAAACTCGACTCAGCGCAAAGTTCGCGCAAAGTTTATGACCGTCGTATTTTTTTGCGAAAGCGTGCTTGTATGACTTCCCATGGGCTAATAAGACAGGAAAGACCAGTATTTTTAATTCTCGAGACGGTGCACGAAAAACTGATCGAAACTCGACTCAGCACGCGACTTCGGGCAAAGTTTTTGACCGTCGTATTTTTTTGCGAAAGCAAGCTTGTACGACTTCCCATGGGCTAATAAGACGGGAAAGACTAGGATATTGAATTTCCGAGTCGGTGCGCGAAAAACCTATCGAATCCCGACTCTGCGCAAAGTTTATGACCGTCGTGTTTTTTTGTTCTACCATGCTCATAAGACATACCTTGGGCTAATACATCGTGAATGGCCAGTATTTTGAATTTCCGAGACGGTGCACGAAAAACCGATCGAAACTCGACTCTGCGCAAAGTTCATGAAAAGTTTATGACCGTCGAATTTTTTTGCGAAAGCGTGCTTGTATGACTTCCCATGGGCTAATAAGACGGGAAAGTCCAGTATTTTGAATTTCCAAGATGGTGCACGAAAAACCGATCGAAACTCGACTCAGCGCGCGACTTCGAGCGAAGTTTTTGACCGTCATATTTTTTTGCGAAAGTGAGCTTGTATGACTTCCCATGGGCTAATAAGACGGGAAAGACCAGTATTTTGAATTTCCGAGACGGTGTATGAAAAACCAATCGAAACTCGACTCTGCGCAAAGTTTATGACCCTCACATTTTTTCGTGATACCATGCTCATACGACTTACCATGGGCTAATACATCGTGAATGGCCAGTATGTTGAATTTTCGAAACGGTGCACGAAAAACCGATCGAAACTCGACTCTAGGCAAAGTTTATGACCGTCGTATTTTTTTTCGAAAGCGTGCTTGTACGACTTCCCATTGGCTAATAAGACGGGAAAGACCAGTATTTTGAATTTCCGAGAGGGTGCACGAAAAAATGATCGAAACTCGACTCTGCGCAAAGTTGATGATCGTAGCGTTTTTTCATGAAACCAAGCTCATACGACTTATCATGGACTAATAAATCGTTAATGGCCAGTATTTTGAACTTCCGAGATGGTGCACGAAAAACCGATCGAAACTCGAGTCGCGCGCGACTTCGTGCAAAGTTTATGACCGTCGTATTTTTCTGCGAAAGCATGCTTGTACGACTTCTCATGGGCTAATAAGATGGGAAAGGCTCCATAATATGGGCTTCCCTCAGCATTGGGTTAAATGGATTCAATGTTGCTTGGAAACTCCAAAATTTTTGATTCTCTTTAATGGTTCACCTATTGGCTTCTTTGGGAGTAAGAATGGCATTCGGCAAGGCGATCCACTATCTCCTTATCTTTTACCATTGCAATGGAAGGGCTCAGTTGTATGTTAGAAGAGGCTATGTCCAATGGCAAAATTAAGGTACCACATTATGGTTCTGTTTATATCTCTCACATAACATTTGCCGATGACCTTATTATCTTCCTTCGAGATGATCCAGTTTTTGTGAGTAATCTGGCAGATATTCTTAATGAATTTGGTATAGTTTCTGTTCTTAAGCTAAACCATGCAAAGAGCAAAGTATATGTGGGTGCTTGCATTGACAATAAGGATCATATTGCTCAAACATTGGGAGTTGCTGAAGGAAATTTACCGGTTCCTTACTTGGGTCTCCCACTTATATCCACTGGAATCAACAAAGTCTCCTGTCACCTATCCTACAAAAAATTAAGAACAGAATTTCCTCTTGGAAAAATAGGCTTCTTTCTAAAGCTGGACGACTTGAACTTATTCGATCTGTGTTGATCTCTTATTCTATTTATTGGTCTCATGCATTCCTTCTACCTGTCGGGCTTCTCCATGATATTGATAAATTACTTATGAACTTCTTTTGGAATGGCACAGATGGTAAGGCAATGCACATGGTGAATTGGGACAACATTTGCAAACCGAAGGATGAAGGGGGGCTGAATCTTCGACATATTAGAGATTGGAATAAAGCTTGTATGGTAAAGCAATTATGGGATATTTTACAAAACAAGTCTTCCTTATGGTCACAATGGGTTTTTGCTAGGTACCTAACCAAGGAATCAATCTGGGAAACATCTGCAAAAACATCTCATTCTGCTGCTTAGAAAGGAATTCTAAAGGCAAGGCGATGGCTACGTAACAATATTTCTTATGTGATTTCTTCTGGAACCAATATTAATATGTGGTATGATCCTTGGGTGAATGGGAAAAGTATATTTCAGATATTTGGTGATAGAGTACGACAGGATCTGGAGGCTCCCAAAGACTGGAAGGTTTCTGAATTCATTAACAATGGTACATGGTGTCTTCCCAACCCTACCTCCCATGACATGTTATTACTTTGGCCGACTATTAGGGCTATTCCAATCTAGAACAACTCTTCAGATATGCTTATTTGGCTTCATGATAATGGTAAATTTAGTGCTACATCTGCATGGAACCAAAATAGACGACGAAACAACAAGTGGATCCAAAGTAGTTGGACATGGGATAGTCCATGCTCACAGCGACATTCCTTATGTACATGGCAGGCCCTTCTCGGCAAACTTCCTACGATGGACAATATGCAGCGAAGAGGTATTTATATTGTAAATCGGTGCTGTTTGTGTTTGCAAAAGGAAGAAAGTGTTGACCATCTCTACTTTGCTTGTGATTATTCATCTTGGATATGGAAGGAGATCTTGAAGCGATTTGATTTTCAAAGGCTACCACGGCCAAACTTGCATCATGAATTAGAAATGCTTATGCAAAGCTTCTCAAGAAAGGGGCCTCTTACACAACTAGCAAGAATTATATTCAGATGTGTTGTTTGGTGGATTTGGAAGGAGAGGTGTGGCAGAATTTTTGAGTGTCACAACATGAACAAAGCACAAATTTTGATAGAGATTCTTCAGGACTCACGATCATGTACGGAGCAAGAATTGAATATAGAGCACCTAACAAGAAGAGAGAAAAATATTTTCACAAGATTCAATTTTTCCATTCGTTAAGAATCACTCGAATAATGATGAAGATTGTATGTAATGTATTATATGGGGCAAAGCTTATATTTTGTGATGTATCCACAAGTAGTCCAGAACAGTCTAGCTATTACATTTTATTATTTATTAACTTCCTTGTGCTACTCTAGGAGATGAGTTTGATGAAGCGTGCCCATTTCACCTTCTTTAGGTGGGGTGCAATCTTCTCGACTACACTAAGAGACTTCAGGTTTTAGTCTATGGCTTGTGTAGACAAAGCTTCTTTGTACAAATCTTTTACAAAATACATTATCTTTACTTACCAAAAAAAATATAAGACGGGAAAGACCAGTATTTTGAATTTCCAAGATGGTGCACGAAAAACCGATCGAAACTCGACTCTGCGTAAAGTTTATGACCGTCGCATTTTTTCGTGAAACCATGCTCATATGACTTACCATGGGCTAATACATCGTGAATGGCCAATGTTTTGAATTTCCCAGACGGTGCAAGAAAAACCGATCGAAACTCGACTCAGCGCAAAGTTCGCGGAAAGTTTATGACCGTCGTATTTTTTTGCGAAAGCGTGCTTGTACGACTACCCATTGTCTACTAAGACGGGAAAGACCAGTATTTTGAATTTCCGAGACGGTGCACGAAAAACTGATCGAATCTCGACTCTGCGCGTTACTTCGAGCGAAGTTTTTGACCGTCATATCTTTTTGCGAAAGCGAGCTTGTACGACTTCCCATGGGCTAATAAGATGGGAAAGACCAGTATTTTGAATTTCCGAGACGGTGCACGAAAAACCGATCGAATCTCGACTCTGCGCAAAGTTTATGACCGTCGTATTTTTTTTCGAAAGCGTGCTTGTACGATTTCCCATTGGCTAATAAGACGGGCAAGACCAGTATTTTGAATTTCCGAGAGGGTGCACGAAAAAACGATCGAAACTCGACTCTGCGCAAAGTTGATGATCGTCACGTTTTTTCATGAAACCAAGCTCATACGACTTACCAGGGACTAATAAATCGTTAATGGCCAGAATTTTGAATTTCCGAGATGGTGCACGAAAAATCGATCGAAACTCGAGTCATGCGCGACTTCGTGCAAAGTTTATGACCGTTGTATGTTTCTGCGAAAGCATGCTTGTACGACTTCTCATGGGCTAATAAGATGGGAAAGACCAGTATTTTTAATTTTCGAGATGGTGCATGAAAAACCGATCGAATCTTGACTCTGCGCAAAGTTTATGACCATCGCATTTTTTCGTGAAACCATGCTCATACGACTTACCATGGGCTAATACATCGTGAATGACCAGTATTTTGAATTTCCGAGACGGTGCACGAAAAACCGATCGAAACTCGACTCTAGGCAAAGTTTATGACCGTCGTATTTTTTAATTTGCTAAAGCGTGCTTGTACGACTTCCCATTGGCTAATAAGATGGGAAAGACCAGTATTTTTAATTTTCGAGACTGTGCACGAAAAACCGATCGAAACTCGACTCAGCGCGCGACTTCGAGCAAAGATTTTGACCGTCGTATTTTTTTGCGAAAGTGAGCTTGTACGACTTCCAATGGGCTAATAAGATGGGAAAGACTAGTATTTTGAATTTCCGAGTCGGTGCACGAAAAACCGATCGAATCCCGACTCTGCGCAAAGTTTTTGACCGTCGCGTTTTTTTGTGAAACCATTCTCATACGACATACCTTGGGCTAATACATCGTGAATGGCCAGTATGTTGAATTTCTGAGACGGTGCAAGAAAAATCGATCGAAACTCGACTCAGCGGAAAGTTCGCGTTATGACCGTCGTATTTTTTTGCGAAAGAGTGCTTGTACGACTTCCCATGGGCTAATAAGACGGGAAAGACCAGTATTTTTAATTTTTGAGATGGTGCACGAAAACCTGATCGAAACTCGACTCAGCACGCGACTTCGAGCAAAGTTTTTGACCGTCGTATTTTTTTACGAAAGCGAGCTTGTACGACTTCCCATAGGCTAATAAGACGAGAAAGACTAGTATTTTGAATTTCCGAGTCGGTGCACGAAAAACCGATCGAATCCCGACTCTGCGCAAAGTTTATGACCGTCGCATTTTTTTGTGAAACCATGCTCACACGACATACCTTGGGCTAATACATCGTGAATGGCCAGTATTTTGAATTTCCAAGACGGTGCAAGAAAAACTGATCGAAACTCGACTCAGCGCAAAGTTCGCGCAAAGTTTATGACCGTCGTATCTTTTTGCGAAAGCGTGCTTGTACGACTTCCCATGGGCTAATAAGACGGGAAAGACTAGTATTTTGAATTTCCGAGTCGGTGCACGAAAAACCGATCGAATTCTGACTCTACGCAAAGTTTATGACCGTCGCGTTTTTTTGTGAAACCATGCTCAAACGACATACCTTGGGCTAATACATCGTGAATGGCCAGTATGTTGAATTTCCGAGACGGTGCAAGAAAAACCGATCGAAACTCGACTCAGCGCAAAGTTCGCGCAAAGTTTATGACCGTCGTATTTTTTTGCGAAAGAGTGCTTGTACGACTTCCCATGGGCTAATAAGACGGGAAAGACCAGTATTTTTAATTTTCGAGACGGTGCACGAAAACCTGATCGAAACTCGACTCAGCGCGCTACTTCGAGCAAAGTTTTTGACCGTCGTATTTTTTTGCGAAAGCGAGCTTGTACGACTTCCCATGGGTTAATAAGACTGGAAAGACTAGTATTTTGAATTTCCGAGTCGGTGCACGAAAAACCGATCGAATCCTGACTCTGCGCAAAGTTTCTGACCGTCACATTTTTTTGTGAAACCATGCTCATACGACATACCTTGGGCTAATACATCGTGAATGGCCAGTATTTTGAATTTCCGAGACGGTGCACGAAAAACCGATCGAAACTTGACTCTGCGCAAAGTTCGCGCACAGTTTGTGACCGTCGTATTTTTTTTGCGAAAGCGTGCTTGTACGACTTCCCATGGGCTAAAAAGAAGGGAAAGACCAGTATTTTGAATTTCGGAGACGGTGCACGAAAAATCGATCGAATCTCGACTCTGCGCGCGACTTCGACCGAAGTTTTTGGCCGTCATATTTTTTTGCGAAAGCGAGATTGTACGACTTCCCATGGGCTAATAAGACGGGAAAGACCAGTATTTTGAATTTCCTAGACGGTGCACGAAAAACCGATCGAATCTCGACTCTGCGCAAAGTTTATGACCATCGCATTTTTGCGTGAAACAATGCTCATACGACTTACCAAGGGCTAAAACATCGTGAATGGCCAGTATTTTGAATTTCCGAGACGGTGCACGAAAAACCGATCGAAACTCGACTCTGCGCAAAGTTTATGACCGTCGTATTTTTTTTTTCGAAAGCGTGCTTGTACGACTTCCCATGGGCTAATAAGACGGGAAAGACCAGTATTTTGAATTTCCGAGAGGGTGCACGAAAAAATGATCGAAACTCGACTTTGCGCAAAGTTGATGATCGTCACGTTTTTTCATTAAACCAAGCTCATACGACTTACCATGGGCTAATACATCTTTCATGGCCAGTATTTTGAATTTCCGAGATGGTGCACGAAAAACGGATCGAAACTCGAGTCGTGCACGAGTTCGTGCAAAGTTTATAACCATCGTATTTTTCTACTAAAGCATGCTTGTAAGACTTCTCATGGGCTAAAAAGACGGGATAGACCAGTATTTTGAATTTCCGAGATGGTGCACGAAAAACCGATCGAATCTCGACTCTGCGCAATGTTTATGACCATTGCATTTTTTCGTGAAACCACGCTCATACGACTTACCATTGCATTTTTTCATGAAACCACGCTCATACGCTCATACGCTCATACGACTTACCATGGGGAAATAAGTTCAAGTCATCCAGCTTTAGAAAGAAGCCTATTTTTCCAAGAGGAAATTATGTTCTTAATTTTTTGTAGGATAGGCTGACAGGCGACTTTGTTGATTCCAGTGGATATAAGTGGGAGACCCAAGTAAGGAACCGGTAAATTTCCTTCAGCAACTCCCAATGTTTGAGCAATATGATCGTTATTGTCAATGCAAGCACCCACATATACTTTGCTCTTTGCATGGTTTAGCTTAAGACCAGAAACTTTACCAAATTCATTAAGAATATCTGCTAGATTACTCACAGAAACTGGATCATCTCGAAGGAAGATAATAAGGTCATCGGCAAATGTTATGTGAGAGATATAAACAGAACCATAATGTGGTACCTTAATTTTGCCATTGGAAACAGCCTCTTCTAACAGACAACTGAGCCCTTCCATTGCAATGGTAAAAAGATAAGGAGATAGTGGATCACCTTGCCGAATGCATTCTTACTCCTGAAGAAGCCAATAGGTGAACCATTAAAGAGAATAAAAAATTTTAGAGTTTCCAAGCAACATTGAATCCATTTAACCCAGTGCTGAGGGAAGCCCATATTATGGAGCATCATGTAAATAAAATTCCTATTGACTGAGTCAAAGGCCTTTCGTAAATCAGCTTTAAAATAGATCTTTTTCCCTCTTATTTTAGTATGTAGATCCTTAACCAAATCGTTAGCAAGCAGGAAATTATGATGGATACTCCTCCCTTTAAGAAAAGCAGCCTGATTAGGACTAATGACCTTATTCATGACCTTTTGTAGTCTATCTGCCAGCAACTTAGAGATAACCTTATAAATAAAGTTGCACAGTGAAATAGGACGGTAGTTCTCCAATGAATCGGCTCCATCATTTTTAGGCACTAAAGAAATAAAAGTGCAATTCATTTCTTTAAGAATATGACCTGTGGAGAAAAAATGTCAACAAGCTTTTATGACATCGTTGCCTACAATAGCCCATGCAATTTGATAAAACTCAGTTGGAAATCCATCTGGACCAGGGCTTTTGTGCTTCGGGGACTTAAAAACAACTTTCACAATTTCATCATCCGTTATTGGGGCATTAAGATGAGAGAGGGCTTCAGAATCAAGTCGTCTTGTAGGCCCAACATGAATACTATTATGCTGCTGTTCCTGATTGAGTAAGGAATAAAAAAATTGCTTAGTGTAATTTTTAACCTCATCCAGATCCTCAATGAGATTACCATCTATACCTTTGCATTTTTTGATGCGATTAGTAGCCCTTCTGGTAGCAATAGCAGCATAGAAAAACTTCGTATTAGATTCCCCTAGAGTAAGCCAATGTTGTCGTGACTTCTGTTTCAAAAAGCATTCCTCCTGCTTCAAAGCTTGCATAAGGTTATTTCTAGCAGCAGCCTCTTTGTATATAAGATTCGCATCCAGAGGTTGAAGATTTAGCTCGCTTTGCACAGCCATAAGTTCTTTCTTGCATAACTGAACCCTGTTGTTGATATTTCCAAATGTAGTTGAATTTCACTTCTTAAGTGCTGCTTTGCATGCTTTTAGTTTTTGACATAGGATGTAAGGGGGAGAACCAAATACATTAATGTCCCAAGCTGACTTAATAACTTCGAGGAACTTAGGGTGAGAACTCCACATATTAAAAAATATAAAAGGTTTCTTGACTCTGGTAGTGCTTTATCTGCATGTATATGCATAATAGAGTGATCCGAAAATAACTTAGCACCGTACTCAAGAAGTGAATCTGGGAAAACTGCTAACCATTCCTGATTAATCAAACATCTGTCAAGTCGAGCCATAATTTTTCTTTCAGCAGTACTTTGATTGTTCCATGAGAACCAATCACCTACAGATTTCATGTTAGTCAATGCAGCAGTATCTATACAATCATTAAAATGTTGAAGCTGACATTCGGAAAGCACTCTACCCCCCACTTTCTCATTTGTGTATCTGACAGTATTAAAGTCACCGAGAACAACCCAAGGTACTGTAGGATAACTATTTGCATAAATACCGGTAATATTGAATTGACATCCAGTCTGTTTATCCTCTGCCTTAAGATGAATGAATTGATTAGTAGCAGAAATAAACCAAGCAGTAACAAGGTTAGGATGCCATAAGACCCAAACTCGACCATAAGTATCCTGAGAATCATTAGTAAAAAGTTCTGCCTCAGGCCATATTAAATTCTTCTGAACTCGAACACGATGAGGTTTAATTTTTGTTTCCACAAGAATCACCATGTCACATGCAGCAGATCGGATTATTCTATTGAGCTCCCGACATTTCTCAGTCTTATTAAGTCCACGAACATTCCAACAGCTTATTTTCATCAATACTAGATAGAAGGAAGAGCATGCGATTTTGGGAGGACACTACCATCCTTTTTCTCATCCTTTGATTTTGCATGGTCCTCTCGCATAATATCTTTACCCTTTAATCCTTTATTCCTATATTTATCCACCTCATCCACAGCTTGCAAATGTTTAAATTTTTGCGTACCTTGAGGCAAGGAGTCCTGAATAGCGGGATGTGTCGAAGAGCGATGAGTTTGGTGAGTTGCAATGTCTTGGTTCCCAAGAGGTTGTTGAAATGAAATTTCCTGATTATCTGAAGGAATGATTCGTGAAGGCGAGGTTGTTATTGGGGAGTGAGAACCTTGGGAAGCTCCTGCAGTGAAAGTCTCTGATATAATAGGTAAAGAAGGAAGTCCTGACTTGTCTTTCTCTTGTTCGTGTCGTTGCCCCAACGAGTCAGAGTGTTCATTCATCTTCTCCGCCATCATCACTGTTGGCACTGGAGTATCAGTGCTTGGATTAGTAGTAGTGACCCCATTCTGTGGCTCTTGGCGTGGTCGGTAGACTTGTGTGATTTTTTGTGAAGGCTGTTGGCAGGCACCATTTACATGTCCAAAAGATAGACAAACCTTGCATCGTTGTGGCTTCCAAGAATATGAGACTTTCACCTTTCGGGTACTCCCATCAAGATCACGGTAAGAAACATCATTTGGTAGTTCCTCATCAGAAGAAACCATTACACAAGCTCTGGCAAAGGTCAATCTCGTTTGCGAAGCTGTTGCCTTATCAAGATACAATGGCTGTCCCAGGGTGCTGCAAAGTTTTGCAATAAAACGACGACCCTAGAGATGTAGTGGAAGTCCATGGAAAGAAACCCATATTGGGATAGACTGTAGACTATCTAACTCCAATCTCACATCAGGTGCCTAGCGCCGTAGTATCATTGGATGACCACGGATAGTCCAAAATCCTTCAAGGACCCGTTGTAAATCTTCTTCCGAATAAAGCCTACATACAAAGAATCTCATACGACTTACCATGGGCTAATACATCGTGAATGGCCAGTATTTTGAATTTTCGAGACGGTGCACGAAAAATCGATCGAAACTCGACTCTGCGCAAAGTTCATGACCGTCGTATTTTTTTTCGAAAGCGTGCTTGTACGACTTCCCATGGGCTAATAAGATGGGAAAGACTAGTATTTTGAATTTTCGAGAGGGTGCCCGAAAAAACGATCGAAACTCGACTCTGCGCAAAGATGATGATCGTCACGTTTTTTCATGAAACCAAGCTCATACGACTTATCATGGGCTAATACATCTTTAATGGCCAGTATTTTGAATTTCCGAGATGGTGCACGAAAAATTGATCGAAACTCGAGTCGTGCACGAGTTCGTGCAAAGTTTATGACCGTCGTATTTTTCTACTAAGACTTCTCATGGGCTAATAAGACTGGAAAGACCACTATTTTGAATTTTCGAGACGGTGCAAGAAAAACCGATCGAAACTCGACTCAGCGCAAAGTTCGCGCAAAGTTTATGACCGTCGTATTTTTTTGCGAAAGCGTGCTTGTACGACTTCCCATGGGCTAATAAGACGGGAAAGACCAGTATTTTTAATTTTCGAGACAGTGCTCGAAAAACCAATCGAAACTCGACTCAGCGCGCGACTTCGAGCAAAGTTTTTGACCGTCGTATTTTTTTGCGAAAGTGAGCTTGTACGACTTCCCATGGGCTAATAAGACGGGAAAGACTAGTATTTTGAATTTCCGAGTCGGTGCACGAAAAACCGATCGAATCACGACTTTGCGCAAAGTTTATGAACGTCGCATTTTTTTGTGAAACCATGCTCATACGACATACCTTGGGCTAATACATCGTGAATAGCCAGTATTTTGAATTTCCGAGACGGTGCACGAAAAACCGATCGAAACTCGACTCTGCGCAAAGTTCGCGCAAAGTTTATGACCGTCGCATTTTTTTGCGAAAGCGTGCTTGTACGACTTCCCATGGGCTAATAAGACGGGAAAGTCCAGTATTTAGAATTTCCAAGACGGTGCACGAAAAATCGATCGAAACTCGACTCAGCGAGCAACTTCGAGCGAAATTTTTGTCCGTCATATTTTTTTGCGAAAGCGAGCTTGTACGACTTCCCATGGGCTAATAAGACGGGAAAGACCAGTATTTTGAATTTCCGAGACGGTGCACGAAAAACCGATCGAATCTCGACTCTGCGCAAAGTGTATGACCATCGCATTTTTTCGTGAAACCATGCTCATACGACTTACCATGGGCTAATATATCGTGAATGGCCAGTATTTTGAATTTCTGAGACGGTGCACGAAAAACCGATCGAAAGTCGACTCAGCGCAAAGTTTATGACCGTCGTATTTTTTTTCGAAAGCGTGCTTGTACGACTTCCCATTGGCTAATAAGACGGGAAAGACCAGTATTTTGAATTTTCGAGAGGGTGCACGAAAAAATGATCGAAACTCGACTCTGCGAAAAGTTGATGATCGTCGCATTTTTTCATGAAACCAAGCTCATACGACTTACCATGGGCTAATACATCGTTAATGACCAGTATTTTGAATTTCCGAGATGGTGCACGAAAAACCGATCGAAACTCGAGTCACGCGCGAGTTCGTGCAAAGTTTATGACCGTCGTATTTTTCTGCGAAAGCATGCTTTTACGACTTCTCATGGGCTAATAAGACGGGAAAGACCAGTATTTTGAATTTCCGAGATGGTGCACGAAAAACCGATCGAAACTCGACTCTGCGTAAAGTTTATGACGGTCACGTTTTTTCGTGAAACCATGCTCATACGACTTACCATGGGCTAATACATCGTGAATGGCCAGTATTTTGAATTTCCGAGACGGTGCAAGAAAAATCGATCGAAACTCGACTCAGCGCAAAGTTCACGCAAAGTTTATGACCATTGTATTTTTTTGCGAAAGCGTGCTTGTACGACTTCCCATGGGCTAATAAGACGGGAAAGACCAGTATTTTTAATTTACGAGATGATGCACGAAAAACTGATCAAAACTCGACTCAGCACGCGACTTCGGGCAAAGTTTTTGACCGTCGTATTTTTTTGTGAAAGCGAGCTTGTACGACTTCGATCCTACAAAAAATTAAGAACAGAATTTCCTCTTGGAAAAATAGGCTTCTTTCTAAAGCTGGACGACTTGAACTTATTCGATCTGTGTTGATCTCTTAGTCTATTTATTGGTCTCATGCATTCCTTCTACCTGCCGGGCTTCTCCATGATATTGATAAATTACTTATGAACTTCTTTTGGAATGACACAGATGGTAAGGCAATGCACATGGTGAATTGGGACAACATTTGCAAACCGAAGGATGAAGGGGGGTTGAATCTTCGACATATTAGAGATTGGAATAAAACTTATATGGTAAAGCTATTATGGGATATTTTACAAAACAAGTCTTCCTTATGGTCACAACGGGTTTTTGCTAGGTACCTAACCAAGGAATCAATCTGGGAAGCATCTGCAAAAACATCTCATTCTGCTGCTTTTAAAGGAATTCTGAAGGCAAGGCGATGGCTACGTACCAATATTTCGTATGTGATTTCTTCTGGAACCAATATTAATATGTGGTATGATCCTTGGGTGAATGGGAAAAGTATATTTCAGATATTTGGTGATAGAGTACGACAGGATCTGGGGGCTCCCAAAGACTGGAAGGTTTCTGAATTCATTAAGAATGGTACATGGTGTCTTCCCAACCCTACCTCCCCTGACATGTTATTACTTTGGCCGACTATTAGGGCTATTCCAATCAAGAACAACTCTTCAGATATGCTTATTTGGCTTCATGATAATGGTAAATTTAGTGCTACATCTGCATGGAACCAAATTAGACGACGAAACAACAAGTGGATCCAAAGTAGTTGTACATGGGATAGTCCATGCTCACAGCGACATTCCTTATGTACATGGCAGGCCCTTCTCGGCAAACTTCCTACGATGGACAATATGCAGCGAAGAGGTATTTATATTGTAAATCGGTGCTCTTTGTGTATGCAAAAGGAAGAAAGTGTTGACCATCTCTACTTTGCTTGGATATGGAAGGAGATCTCTACTTTGTTTATGACCGTTGTATTTTTTTGCAAAAGCGTGCTTCTACGACTTCCCATGGGCTAATAAGACGGGAAAGACCAGTACTTTTAATTATCGAGATGGTGCACGAAAAACTGATCGAAACTCGACTCAGCACGCGACTTCGGGCAAATTTTCTGACCGTCGTATTTTTTTGCGAAAGCGAGCTTGTACGACTTCCCATGGGCTAATAAGATGGGAAATACTAGTATTTTGAATTTCAAGTCGGTGCACGAAAAACCGATCGAATCCCGACTCTGCGCAAAGTTTATGACCGTCGCATTTTTTTGTGAAACCATGCTCATACGACATACCTTGGGCTAATACATCGTGAATGGCCAGTATTTTGAATTTCCGAGACGGTGCACGAAAAACCGATTGAAACTCAACTCTGCGCAAAGTTCGCGCAAAGTTTATAACCGTCGTATTTTTTTTCGAAAGCGTGCTTGTACGACTTCCCACGGGCTAAAAAGACAGGAAAGTCCAGTATTTTGAATTTCCGAGACGGTGCACGAAAAACCGATCGAATCTCGACTCTGCGTGCGACTTCGAGCGAAGTTTTTGACCGTCATATTTTTTTGCAAAAGCGAGCTTGTACGACTTCCCATGGGCTAATAAGATGGGAAATACCAGTATTTTGAATTTCTGAGATGGTGCACGAAAAATCGATCGAATCTCGACTCTGCGCAAAGTTTATTACCATCGCATTTTTTCGTGAAACCATGCTCATACGACTTACCATGGGCTAATACATCGTGAATGGCCAATATTTTAAATTTCTGAGACAGTGCACGAAAAACCGATCGAAATTCGACTCTGCGCAAAGTTTATGGCCATCGTATTTTTTTCCGAAAGCGTGCTTGTACGGCTTCCCATTGGCTAATAAGACGAGAAAGACCAGTATTTTGAATTTCCGAGACGGTGCACGAAAAATCGATCGAATCTCGACTCTGCGCACGACTTCGAGCGAAGTTTTTGACCGTCATATTTTTTTGCGAAAGTGACTTGTACGACTTCCCATGGGCTAATAAGACAGGAAAGACAAGTATTTTGAATTTCTGAGACGGTGCACGAAAAACCGATCGAATCTCGACTCTGCGCAAAGTTTATGACCATCGCATTTTTTCGTGAAACCATGCTCATACGACTTACCATGGGCTAATACATCGTGAATGGCCAGTATTTTAAATTTCCGAGATGGTGCTCGAAAAACCGATCGAAACTCGAGTCGCGCATGAGTTCGTGCATAGTTTATGACCGTCGTATTTTTCTACTAAAGCATGCTTGTAAGACTTCTCATGGGCTAATAAGACGGGAAAGACCAGTATTTTGAATTTCCGAGACGGTGCACTAAAAACCGATCGAAACTCGACTCTGCGTAAAGTTTATGACCGTCACGTTTTTTCGTGAAACCATGCTTATACGACTTACCATGATACATCGTGAATGACCAGTATTTTGAATTTCCGAGACGGTGCAAGAAAAATCGATCGAAACTCAACTCAACGCAAAGTTCGCGCAAAGTTTATGACCATCGTATTTTTTTGCGAAAGCGTGCTTCTACGACTTCCCATGGGCTAATAAGACGGGAAAGACCAGCATTTTTAATTTTCGAGACGGTGCTCAACCGATCGAAACTCGACTCAGCGCGCGACTTCTAGCAAAGTTTTTGACTGTCGTATTTTTTTACGAAAGTGAGCTTGTACGACTTCCCATGGGCTAATAAGACGGGAAAGACTAGTATTTTGAATTTCCTAGTCGGTGCACGAAAAATCGATCGAATCCCGACTCTACGCAAAGTTTATGACCGTCGCGTTTTTTTGTGAAACCATGCTCATACGACATACCTTGGGCTAATACATCGTGAATGGCCAGTATTTTGAATTTCCGAGACGGTGCACGAAAAACCGATCGAAACTCAACTCTGCGCAAAGTTCGCGCAAAGTTTATGACCGTCGTATTTTTTTGTGAAAGCGTGCTTGTACGACTTCCCATGGGCTAATAAGACGGGAATGACCAGTATTTTTAATTTTCGAGACGGTGCTCGAAAAACCGATCGAAACTCGACTCAGCGCGCGACTTCGAGCGAAGTTTCTGACCGTCGTATTTTTTTGCGAAAGTGAGCTTGTACGACTTCTCATGGGCTAATAAGACGGGAAAGACTAGTATTTTGAATTTCTGAGTCGGTGCACGAAAAACCGATCGAAACTCGACTCTGCACAAAGTTTATGACCGTCGTATTTTTTTTCGAAAGCGTGCTTGTACGACTTCCCATTGGCTAATAAGACGGGAAAGACTAGTATTTTGAATTTCCGAGAGGGTGCACGAAAAAACGATCGAAACTCGACTCTGCGCAAAGTTGACGATCGTCGCGTTTTTTCATGAAACCAAGCTCATACGACTTACCATGGGCTAATACATCGTTAATGACCAGTATTTTGAATTTCCGAGATGGTGCACGAAAAACCGATCGAAACTCGAGTCGCGCACGATTTCGTGCAAAGTTTATGACCGTCATATTTTTCTACTAAAGCATGCTTGTACGACTTCTCATGGGCTAATAAGACGGGAAAGACCAGTATTTTGAATTTCCGAGACGGTGCACGAAAAATTGATCGAAACTCGACTCTGCGTAAAGTTTATGACCGTCGAGTTTTTTCGTGAAACCATGCTCATACGACTTACCATGGGCTAATACATCGTGAATGACCAGTATTTTGAATTTCCGAGACGGTGCAAGAAAAACCGATCGAAACTCAACTCAGCGCAAAGTTCGCGCAAAGTTTATGACCGTCGTATTTTTTTGCGAAAGCGTGCTTCTACGAGTTCCCATGGGCTAATAAGACGGGAAAGACCAGTATTTTTAATTATCGAGACGGTGCTCGAAAAATCGATCGAAACTCGACTCAGCGCGCGACTTCGAGCAAAGTTTCTGACCGTCGTATTTTTTTGCGAAAGTGAGCTTGTACGACTTCTCATGGGCTAATAAGACGGGAAAGACTTGTATTTTGAATTTCCGAGTCGGTGCACGAAAAACCGATCGAATCCCGACTCTGCGTAAAGTTTATGACAGTCGCGTTTTTTTGTGAAACCATGCTCATACGACATACCTTGGGCTAATATATCGTGAATGGCCAGTATTTTGAATTTTCGAGACGTTGCACGAAAAACAGATCGAAATTCGACTCGGCGCAAAGTTCACGCAAAGTTTATGACCGTCGTATTTTTTTGCGAAAGCGTGCTTGTATGACTTCCCATGGGCTAAAGAGATGCTAAAGACCAGTATTTTGAATTTCCGAGACGGTGCACGAAAAAACGATCGAATCTCGACTCTGCGCACGACTTCGAGCAAAGTTTTTGACCATCATATTTTTTTGCGAAAGCGACTTGTATGATTTCCCATGGGCTAATAAGACGGGAAAGACCAGTATTTTGAATTTCTGAGACGGTGCACGAAAAACCGGTCGAATCTCGACTCTGCGCAAAGTTTATGACCATCGCATTTTTTCGTGAAACCATGCACATACGACTTACCATGGGCTAATACATCGTGAATGGCCAGTATTTTGAATTTTCAAGACGGTGCACGAAAAACTGATCGAAACTCGACTCTGCGCAAAGTTTATGACCGTCGTATTTTTTTTCGAAAGCGTGCTTGTACGACTTCCCATGGGCTAATAAGACGGGAAAGACTAGTATTTTCAATTTCTGAGAGGGTGCACGAAAAATTGATCGAAACTCGACTTTGCGAAAGTTGATGATCGTCACGTTTTTTCATGAAACCAAGCTCATACAACTTACCATTTGCTAATACATCTTTAATGGCCAGTATTTTGAATTTCCGAGATGGTGCATGAAAAACCGATCGAAACTCGAGTAGCGCGCGAGTTCGTGCAAAGTTTATGACCGTCGTATTTTTCTACTAAAGCAAGCTTGTACGACTTCTCATAAGCTAATAAGACGCGAAAGACCAGTATTTTGAATTTCCGAGACGGTGCACGAAAACCCGATCGAAACTCGACTCTGCGTAAAGTTTATGACCGTCGCATTTTTTCATGAAACCATGCTCATACGACTTACCATGGGCTAATACATCGTGAATGGCCAGTATTTTGAATTTCCGAGACGGTGCAAGAAAAACCGATCGAAACTCGACTCAGCGCAAAGTTCGCGCAAAGTTTATGACCGTCGTATTTTTTTGCGAAAGCGTGCTTGTACGACTTCCCATGGGCTAATAAGACGGGAAAGACCAGAATTTCTAATTTTCGAGACGGTGCACGAAAAACCGATCGAAACTCGACTCAGCGCGTGACTTCGAGCAAAGTTTTTGACCATCATATTTTTTTTGCGAAAGCGAGCTTGTACGACTTCTCATGGGCTAATAAGACGGGAAAGTATTTTGAATTTCCGAGTCGGTGCACGAAAAACCATTCGAATCCCGACTCTGCGCAAAGTTTATGACCGTCGCGTTTTTTTGTGAAACCATGCTCATACGACATACCTTGGGCTAATACATCGTGAATGGCCAGTATTTTGAATTTCCGAGACGGTGCAAGAAAAACCGATCGAAACTCGACTCAGCGCAAAGTTCGCGCAAAGTTTATGACCTTCGTATTTTTTTGCGAAAGCGTGCTTGTACGACTTCCCATGTGCTAATAAGACGGGAAAGACCAGTATTTTTAATTTTCGAGAAGGTGCATGAAAAACTGATCAAAACTCGACTCAGCACACGACTTCGGGCAAAGTTTTTGACCGTCGTATTTTTTTGCGAAAACGAGCTTGTACGACTTCCCATGGGCTAATAAGATGGGAAAGACTAGTATTTTGAATTTTTGAGTCGGTGCACGAAAAACCTATCGAATCCCGAATCTGCGCAAAGTTTATCACCGTCGCATTTTTTTGTGAAACCATGCTCATACGACATACTTTGTGCTAATACATCGTGAAAGGCCAGAATTTTGAATTTCCAAGACGGTGCAAGAAAAACCGATCGAAACTCGACTCAGCGTAAAGTTCACGCAAAGTTTATGACCGTCGTATTTTTTTAGGAAAGCGTGCTTGTACGACTTCCCATGGGCTAATAAGACGGAAAAGACCAGTATTTTTAATTTTCGAGACGGTGCACGAAAAACTGATCAAAACTCGACTCAGCACGCGACTTCGGGCAAAGTTTTTGACCATCGCATTTTTTTACGAAAGCGACTTGTACGACTTCCCATGGGCTAATAAGACGGGAAAGACTAGTATTTTGAATTTCTGAGACGGTGCGAGAAAAACCGATCGAATCTCGACTCTGCGCAAAGTTTATAACCATCGCATTTTTTCGTGAAACCATGCTCATACGACTTACCAAGGGCTAATACATCGTGAATGGCCAGTATTTTGAATTTCCGAGACGGTGCACGAAAAACCGATCGAAACTCGACTATGCACAAAGTTTATGACCGTCGTATTTTTTTTCGAAAGCGTGCTTGTACGACTTCCCATTGGCTAATAAGACGGGAAAGACCAATATTTTGAATTTCCGAGAGGGTGCACGAAAAACCGATCGAAACTCGACTCTGCGTAAAGTTTATGACCGTCGCGTTTTTTCGTGAAACCATGCGCATACGACTTACCTTGGGCTAATACATCGTGAATGGCCAATATTTTGAATTTCGGAGACGGTGCAAGAAAAACCGATCGAAACTCGACTCAGCGCAAAGTTCGCGCAAAGTTTATGACCGTCGTGTTTTTTTTGCGAAAGCGTGCTTGTACGACTTCCCATGGGCTAATAAGACGGGAAAGACTAGTATTTTTAATTTTCGAGACGGTGCACGAAAAACTGATCAAAACTCGACTCAGCACGCGACTTCGGGCAAAGTTATTGACCGTCGTATTTTTTTGCGAAAGCGAGCTTGTACGACTTCGCATGGGCTAATAAGATGGGAAAGACTAGTATTTTGAATTTCCGAGACGGTGCACGAAAAATCGATCGAAACTCGACTCTGCGCAAAGTTCGTGCAAAGTTTATGACCGTCGAATTTTTTTGCGAAAGCGTGCTTGTACGACTTCCCAAGGGCTAATAAGACGGGAAAGTCCAGTATTTTGAATTTCCGTGATGGTGCACGAAAAACCGATCGAAACTCGACTCAGCGCGCGACTTCGAGCGAAGTTTTTGACCGTCATATTTTTTGCGAAAGCGAGCTTGTACGACTTCCCATGGGCTAGTAAGACGGGAAAGACCTGTATTTTGAATTTCTGAGACAGTGCACGAAAAATCGATCGAATCTCGACTCTACGCAAAGTTTATGACCATCGCAATTTTTCGTGAAACCATGCTCATACGACTTACCATGTGTAATACATCGTGAATGACCAGTATTTTGAATTTCCGAGACGGTGCACGAAAAAACAATCGAAACTCGAATCTGCGCAAAGTTCGTGCAAAGTTTATGACCGTCGAATTTTTTCGCGAAAGCGTGCTTGTACGACTTCCCAAGGGCTAATAAGACGGGAAAGTCCAGTATTTTGAATTTCCGTGATGGTGCACGAAAAACCGATCGAAACTCGACTCAGCGCGCGACTTCGAGCGAAGTTTTTGACCGTCATATTTTTTGCGAAAGCGAGCTTGTACGACTTCACATGGGCTAATAACACGGGAAAGACCTGTATTTTGAATTTCTGAGACAGTGCACGAAAAATCGATCGAATCTCGACTCTACGCAAAGTTTATGACCATCACAATTTTTCGTGAAACCATGCTCATACGACTTACCATGTGTAATACATCGTGAATGACCAGTATTTTGAATTTCCGAGACGGTGCACGAAAAACCGATCGAAACTCGACTCTGTGCAAAGTTTATGACCGTCGTATTTATTTTCGAAAGCGTGCTTGTATGACTTCCCATGGGCTAATACATCATGAATGACCTGTATTTTGAATTTCCGAGACGGTGCAAGAAAAACCGATCGAAACACGACTCAGCGCAAAGTTTGCGCAAAGTTTATGACCGTCGTATTTTTTTGCGAAAGCGTGCTTATACGACTTCCCATGGGCTAATAAGACGGGAAAGACCAGTATTTTTAATTTTCGAGACGGTGCACGAAAAACTGATCGAAACTTGATTCAGCACGCGACTTCGTTCAAAGTTTTTGACCGTCGTATTTTTTTGCGAAAGCGAGCTTGTACGACTTCCCATGGGCTAATAAGACGGAAAGACTAGTATTTTGAATTTCCGAGTCGGTGCACGAAAAACCTATCGAATCCTGACACTACGCAAAGTTTATGACCGTCGCGTTTTTTTGTGAAACCATGCTCAAACGACATACCTTGGGCTAATACATCGTGAATGGCTAGTATTTTGAATTTCAAAGACGGTGCACGAAAAACTGATCGAAACTCGACTCTGCGCAAAGATCATGCAAAGTTTATGACCGTCGAATTTTTTTGCGAAAGCGTGCTTGTACGACGTCCCTTGGGCTAATAAGACGGGAAAGTCCAGTATTTTGAAATTCCAAGATGGTGCACGAAAAACCGATTGAAACTCGACTCTGCGCGCGCGACTTCGAGTGAAGTTTTTGACCGTTATATTTTTTTGCGAAAGCAAGCTTGTACGACTTCCCATGGGCTAATAAGACGGGAAAGACCAGTATTTTGAATTTCCGAGACGGTGCACGAAAAACCAATCGAATCTCGACTCTGCGCAAAGTTTATGACCATCGCATTTTTTCGTGAAACCATGCTCATACGACTTACCATGGGCTAATACATCGTGAATGGCCAGTATTTTGAATTTCTGAGACGGTGCACGAAAAACCGATCGAAACTCGACTCTAGGCAAAGTTTATGACCGTCGTATTTTTTTTCGAAAGCGTGCTTGTACGACTTCCCATTGGCTAATAAGACGGGAAAAACCAGTATTTTGAATTTCCGAGAGGGTGCACAAAAAATTGATCGAAACTCGACTCTGCGCAAAGTTGATGATCGTCGCGTTTTTTCATGAAACCAAGCTCATACGACTTACCATGGGCTAATACATCGTTAATGGCCAGTATTTTGAATTTCTGAGATGGTGCACGAAAAACCGATCGAAACTCGAGTCGCGCGCGACTTCGTGCAAAGTTTATGGCCGTCGTATTTTTCTGCGAAAGCATGCTTGTATGACTTCTCATGGGCTAATTAGACGGGAAAGACCAGTATTTTTTGAATTTCCGAGACGGTGCACGAAAAACCGATCGAAACTCGACTCTGCGTAAAGTTTATGACCGTCGCGTTTTTTCGTGAAACCATGCTCATATGACTTACCAAGGGCTAATACATCGTGAATGGCCAGTATTTTGAATTTCCAAGACGGAGCAAGAAAAATCGATCGAAACTTGACTCAGCGCAAAGTTCGCTCAAAGTTTATGACCGTCGTATTTTTTTTCGAAAGCGTGCTTGTACGACTTCCCATGGGCTAATAAGACGGGAAAGACCAGTATTTTTAATTTTCGAGATGGTGCTCGAAAAACCGATCGAAACTCGACTCAGCGTGCGACTTCGAGCAAAGTTTTTGACCGTCGTATTTTTTTGCGAAAGTGAGCTTGTACGACTTCCCATGGGCTAATAAGACGGGAAAGACTAGTATTTTGAATTTCCGAGTCGGTGCACGAAAAACCGATCGAATCCCGACTCTACGCAAAGTTTATGACCGTCACATTTTTTTGTGAAACCATGCTCATATGACATACCTTGAGCTAATACATCGTGAATGGTCAGTATTTTGAATTTTCGAGACGGTGCACGAAAAACCGATCGAAACTCGACTCTGCGCAAAGTTCGCGCAAAGTTTATGACTGTCGTATTTTTTTGCGAAAGCGTGCTTGTACGACTTCCCATGGGCTAAAAAGAAAGGAAAGACCAGTATTTTGAATTTCTGAGACGGTGCACGAAAAACCGATCGAATCTCGACTCTGCGCATGACTTCGAGCGAAGTTTTTGACCGTCATATTTTTTTGCGAAAGCGACTTGTACGACTTCCCATGGGATAATAAGATGGGAAAGACCACTATTTTGAATTTCTGAGACGGTGCACGAAAAACCGATCGAATCTCGACTCTGCGCAAAGTTCGTTTATGACCGTCAAATTTTTTTCGCGAAAGCGAGCTTGTACGACTTCCCATGGGCTAATAAGACGGGAAAGACTAGTATTCTGAATTTCCGAGTCGGTGCACGAAAAACCTATCGAATCCCGAATCTGCGCAAAGTTTATGACCGTCGCGTTTTTTTGTGAAACCATGCTCATACGACCTACCTTGGGCTAATACATCGTGAATGGTTAGTATTTTGAATTTCCGAGACGGTGCATGAAAAACTGATCGAAACTCGACTCTGCGCAAAGTTCGCGCAATGTTTATGACTGTCGTATTTTTTTACGAAAGCATGCTTGTACAACTTCCCATGGGCTAAAAAGACGGGAAAGACCAGTATTTTGAATTTCCGAGACGGTGCACGAAAAACCGATCGAATCTCGACTCTGCGCATGACTTCGAGCGAAGTTTTTGACCGTCATATTTTTTTGCGAAAGTGACTTGTACGACTTCCCATGGGATAATAAGACGGGAAAGTCCAGTATTTTGAATTTCTGAGACGGTGCACGAAAAATCGATCGAATCTCGACTCTGCGTAAAGTTCATGCAAAGTTTATGACCGTCGAATTTTTTTCGCGAAAGAGAGCTTGTATGACTTCCCATGGGCTACTAATACGGGAAAGACTAGTATTTTGAATTTCCGAGTCGGTGCACGAAAAACCTATCGAATCCCGAATCTACGCAAAGTTCATCACCGTCGCATTTTTTTGTGAAACCATGCTCATACGACATACCTTGGGCTAATACATCGTGAATGGCCAGTATTTTGAATTTCCAAGACGGTGCACGAAAAACCGATCGAAACTCGACTCTGCGTAAAGTTCGTGCAAAGTTTATGACCGTCGTATTTTTTTGCGAAAGCGTGCTTTTACGACTTCCCATGGGCTAATATGACGGGAAAGACCAGTATTTTTAATTTTCGAGACGGTGCATGAAAAACTGATCAAAACTCGACTCAGCACGCGACTTCGGGAAAGTTTTTGACCATCGTATTTTTTTTCGAAAACGAGCTTGTACGACATCCCCTGGGCTAATAAGACGGGAAAGACTAGTATTTTGAATTTCCGAGTCGGTGCACGAAAAACCTATCGAATCCCGAATCTGAGCAAAGTTTATCACTGTCGCGTTTTTTTGTGAAACCATGCTTATACGACATACCTTGGGCACGCTTCATCAAACTCATCTCCAAGAGTAGCACAAGGAAGTTAATAAATAATAAAATGCAATAGCTAGACTGTTCTGGACTACTTGTGGATACATCACAGAATATAAGCTTTGCCCAATATAATACATTACAATCTTCATCATTATTCGAGTGATTCTTGACGAATGGAAAAATTGAATCTTGTGAAAATATCTTTCTCTCTTCTTGTTAGGTGCTTTGTATTCAATTCTTGCTCCATACATGATCGTGTGTCCCGAAGAATCTCTATCAGAATTTGAGCGTTGTTCATGTTGTGACACTCAAAAATTCTGCCACACCTCTCATTCCAAATCCACCAAATAGCGCATCTGAATATAATTCTTGCTAGTTGTGTAAGAGGCCCCTTTCTTGAGAAGCTTTGCATAAGAATTTCTAATTCAGGATGCAAGTTTGGCCGTGGTAGCCTTTGAAAATCAAATCGCTTCAAGATCTCCTTCCATATCCAAGATGAATAATCACAAGCAAAGTAGAGATTGTCAACACTTTCTTCCTTTTGCATACACAAAGAGCACCGATTTACAATAAATACCTCTTCACTACATATTGTCCATCGTAGGAAGTTTGCCGAGAAGGGCCTACCATGTACATAAGGAATGTCGTTGTGAGCATGGACTATCCCATGTCACTTGGGATACATTTGTTGTTTCGTCGTCTAATTTGGTTCCATGCAGAGGTAGCACTAAATTTAACGTTATCATGAAGCCAAATAAGCATATCTGAAGAGTTGTTCTTGATTGGAATAGCCCTAATAGTCGGCCAAAGTAATAACATGTCAGGGGAGGTAGGGTTGGGAAGACACCATGTACCATTGTTAATGAATTCAGAAATCTTCCAGTCTTTGGGAGCCCCTAGATCCTGTTCGTGAAACCACGCTCATACGACTTACCATGTGCTAATATATCATGAATGGCCAGTATTTTGAATTTCCGAGACGGTCCACGAAAAACCGATCGAAACTCGACTCTGCGCAAAGTTTATGACCGTCGTATTTTTTTTCGAAAGCGTGCTTGTACGACTTCCCATGTGCTAATAAGACGGGTAAGACCAGTATTTTGAATTTCTGAGAGGGTGCACGAAAAAATGATCGAAACTCGACTCTGCGCAAAGTTGATGATCGTCACATTTTTTCATGAAAACAAGCTCATACGCCTTACCATGGGCTAATACATCTTTAATGGCCCGTATTTTGAATTTCCGAGACGGTGCACGAAAAACCGATCGAAACTCGAGTCGCGCACGAGTTCGTGCAATGTTTAAGACCATCGTATTTTTCTACTAAAGCATGCTTGTAAGACTACTCATGGGCTAATAAGACGGGAAAGATCAGTATTTTGAATTTCCGAGACGGTGCACGAAAAACCGATCGAAACTCGATTCTGCGTAAAGTTTATGACCATCGCGTTTTTTCGTGAAACCATGCTCATACGACTTACCATGGGCTAATATATCGTGAATGGCCAGTATTTTGAATTTCCGAGACGGTGCACGAAAAACCGATTGAAAGACGACTCTGCGCAAAGTTCATGCAAAGTTTATGACCGTCGAATTTTTTTACGAAAGCGTGCTTTTACGACTTCCCATGTGCTAATAAAATGGGAAAGTCCAGTATTTTGAATTTCCAAGATGGTGCACGAAAAACTGATCGAAACTCGACTCAGCGCGCGACTTCGAGCGAAGTTTTTTACCGTCATATTTTTTTGCGAAAGCGAGCTTGTACGACTTCCCATGGGCTAATAAGACGGGAAAGACATGTATTTTGAATTTCTGAGACGGTGCACGAAAAACCGATCGAATCTCGACTCTGCGCAAAGTTTATGACCATCGCATTTTTTCGGGAAACCATGCTCATACGACTTACCATGTGCTAATACATCGTGAATGGCCAGTATTTTGAATTTCCGAGACGGAGCACGAAAAACCGATCGAAACTCGACTCTGTGCAAAGTTTATGACCATCGTACTTTTTTTTAAAGCGTGCTTGTACGACTTCCCATCGGCTAATAAGACGAGAAAGACCAGTATTTTGAATTTTCGAGAGGGTGCACGAAAAACAGATCGAAACTCGACTCTGCGTAAAGTGTATGACCGTCGCGTTTTTTCGTGAAACCATGCTCATACGACTTACCATGGGCTAATACATCGTGAATGACCAGTATTTTGAATTTCCGAGACGGTGCAAGAAGAACCGATCGAAACTCGACTCAGCGCAAAGTTCGCGCAAAGTTTATGACCGTCGTATTTTTTTCTAAAAGCGTGCTTGTACTACTTCCCATGGTCTAATAAGACGGGAAAGACCAGTATTTTTAATTTTCGAGACGGTGCACGAAAAACTGATCGAAACTCGACTCAGCACGTGACTTCGGGCAAAGTTTTTGACCGTCGTATTTTTTTGCGAAAGCGAGCTTGTACGACTTCCCATGGGCTAAGAAGGCGGGAAAGACTAGTATTTTTAATTTTCGAGTCGGTGCACGAAAAACCAATCGAATCCCGACTCTGCGCAAAGTTTATGACCGTCGCATTTTTTTGTGATACCAAGCTCATACGACATACCTTGTGAATGGCCAGTATTTTGAATTTCCGAGACGGTGCACGAAAAACCGATTGAAACTCGACTCTGCGCAAAGTTCATGCAAAGTTTATGACCATCAAATTTTTTGCGAAAGCGTGCTTGTACGACTTCCCATCGGCTAATAAGACGGGAAAGTCCAGTATTTTGAATTTCCAAGATGGTGCATGAAAAATCGATCGAATCTCGACTCTGCGCGCGACTTCGAGCGAAGTTTTTGACCGTCATATTTTTTTGCGAAAGCGTGCTTGTACGACTTCCCATGGGCTAATAAGACGGGAAAGACCAATATTTTGAATTTCCGAGACGGTGCACGAAAAACCGATCGAATCTCGACTCTGCGCAAAGTTTATGACCATCGCATTTTTTCGTGAAACCATGCTCATACGACTTACCATGGGCTAATACATCGTGAATGGCCAGTATTTTGAATTTCCGAGACGGTGCACGAAAAACCGATCGAAGCTCGACTCTGCGCAAAGTTTATGACCGTCGTATTTTTTTTCGAAAGCGTGCTTGTACGACTTCCCATTGGCTAATAAGACGGGAAAGACCAGTATTTTGAATTTCCGAGAGGGTGCATGAAAAAATGATCGAAACTCGACTCTGCGCAAAGTTGATGATCGTCACGTTTTTTCATGAAACCAAGTTCATACGACTTACCATGGGCTAATACATCGTTAATGGCCAGTATTTTGAATTTCCGAGACGGTGCACGAAAAACCGATCGTAACTCGAGTCGCGCACGAGTTCGTGCAATGTTTATGACCGTTGTATTTTTCTACTAAAGCATGCTTGTAAGACTTCTCATGGGCTAATAAAACGGGAAAGACCAGTATTTTGAATTTCCGAGACGGTGCACGAAAAACCGATCGAAACTCGACTCTGCATAAAGTTTATGACCATCGCGTTTTTTCGAGAAACCATGCTTATACGACATACCTTGGGCTAACACATCATGAATGGCCAGTATTTTGAATTTCCGAGACGGTGCACGAAAAATCGATCGAAACTCGACTCTGCGCAAAGTTCGTGCTAAGTTTATGACCGTCGAATTTTTTGCGAAAGCATGCTTGTACGACTTCCAATGGGCTAATAAGACGGGAAAGTCCAGTATTTTGAATTTCCGTGATGGTGCACGAAAAACCGATCGAATCTCGACTCTGCGCAAAGTTCATGCAAAGTTTATGACCGTCGAATTTTTTTCGCGAAAGCGAGCTTGTACGACTTCCCATGGGCTAATAAGACGGAAAAGGCCAGTATTTTGAATTTCCGAGATGGTGCACGAAAAATCGATCGAATCTCGACTCTGCGCAAAGTTCATGCAAAGTTTATGACCGTCGAATTTTTTTCGCGAAAGCGAGCTTGTACGACTTCCCATGGGCTAATAAGACCGAAAAGACTAGTATTTTGAATTTCCGAGTAGGTGCACGAAAAACCTATCGAATCCCGAATCTTCGCAAAGTTTATCACCGTCGCGTTTTTTTGTGAAACCATGCTCATACGACATACCTTGGGCTAATACATCGTGAATGACCAGTATTTTGAATTTCCGAGACGGTGCACGAAAAACCGATCGAAACTCGACTCTGTGCAAAGTTCGTGCAAAGTTTATGACCGTCGTATTTTTTTGCGAAAGCGTACTTTTACGACTTCCCATGGGCTAATAAGACGGGAAAGACTAGTATTTTGAATTTCCGAGTCGGTGCATGAAAAACCTATCGAATCCCGAATCTGCGCAAAGTTTATCACCGTCGCGTTTTTTTGTGAAACCATGCTCATACGACATACCTTGGGCTAATACATTGTGAATGAGCACTATTTTGAATTTCCGAGACGGTGCACGAAAAACCGATCGAAACTCGACTCTGCGCAAAGTTCGTGCAAAGTTTATGACCGTCGAATTTTGTGACGAAAGCGTGCTTGTACGACTTCCCATGGGCTAATAAGACGGGAAAGTCCAGTAGTTTGAATTTCCGTGATAGTGCACGAAAAACCGATCGAAACTCGACTCAGCGCGCGACATGAAGCGAAGTTTTTGACCGTCATATTTTTTTGCGAAAGCGAGCTTGTACGACTTCCAATGGGCTAATAAGACGGGAAAGACCAGTATTTTAAATTTCTGAGACGGTGCACGAAAAACCGATCGAATCTCGACTCTGCGCAAAGTTTATGACCATCACATTTTTTTGTGAAACCATGCTCATACGACTTACCTTGTGCTAATACATCGTGAATGGCCAGTATTTTGAATTTCCGATACGGTGCACGAAAAATCGATCGAAACTCGACTTTGTGCTACGTTTATGACCGTCGTATTTTTTTTCGAAAGCGTGCTTGTACGACTTCCCATTGGCTAATAAGACGGGAAAGACCAGTATTTTGAATTTCCGAGAGGGCACACGAAAAACCGATCGAAACTCGACTCTGCGTAAAGTTTATGACCGTCGCGTTTTTTCGTGAAACCATGCTCATACGACTTACCATACATCCTGAATGACTAGTATTTTGAATTTCCGAGACGTTGCAAGAAAAACCGATCGAAACTCGACTCAGCGCAAATTTCGCGCAAAGTTTATGACCGTCATATTTTTTTGCGAAAGCGTGCTTGTATGACTTCCCATGGGCTAATAAGACGGGAAAGACCAGTATTTTGAATTTCCAAGACGGTGCACGAAAAACCGATCGAATCTCGACTCTGCGCAAAGTTTATGACCATCGCATTTTTTCGTGAAACCATGCTCATACGACTTACCATGGGCTAATACATCGTGAATGGCCAGTATTTTGAATTTCCGTGACGGTGCACGAAAAACCGATCGAAACTCGACTCTGTGCAAAGTTTATGACCGTCGTATTTTTTTTCGAAAGCGTGCTTGTACGACTTCCCATGGGCTAATAAGACGGGAAAGACCAGTATTTTGAATTGCCGAGAGGGTGCACGAAAAAACGATCGAAACTCGACTCTACGCAAAGTTGATGATCGTCACGTTTTTTCATGAAACCAAGCTCATACGACTTACAATGGGCTAATACATCGTTAATGGTCAGTATTTTGAATTTTCGAGACTGTGCACGAAAAACCGATCGAAACTCGAGTCGCGCACGAGTTCGTGCAAAGTTTATGACCGTCGTATTTTTCTACTAAGGCATGCTTGTACGACTTCTCATGGGCTAATAAGACGGGAAAGACCAGTATTTTGAATTTTCGAGACAGTGCACGAAAAATCGATCGAAACTCGACTCTGCGTAAAGTTTATGACCGTCACGTTTTTTCGTGAAACCAAGCTCATACGACATACCTTAAGCTAATACATCGTAAATGGCCAGTATTTTGAATTTCCGAGACGGTGCACGTAAAACCGATCGAAACTCGACTCTGCGCAAAGTTCGTGCAAAGTTTATGACCGTCGAATTTTTTTACGAAAGCGTGCTTGTACGACTTCGAATGGGCTAATAAGACGGGAAAGTCCAGTATTTTGAATTTTTGTGATGGGGCACGAAAAACCAATCGAAACTCGACTCAGCCCGCGACTTCGAGCAAAGTTTTTGACCGTCATATTTTTTTGTGAAAGCGAGCTTGTACAACTTCCCATGGGCTAATAAGACGTCAAAGACCAGTATTTTGACTTTCCGAGACGGTGCACGAAAAACAGATCGAATCTTGACTCTGCGCAAAGTTCATGCAAAGTTTATGACCGTCGAATTTTTTTGCGACAGCGTGGTTGTATGACTTCCCATGGGCCAATAAGACGGGAAAGTCCAGTATTTTGAATTTCCGAGACGGTGCACGAAAAATCGATCGAATCTCGAATCTGCGCAAAGTTCATGCAAAGTTTATGACCGTCGAATTTTTTTTGCGAAAGCGAGCTTGTACGACTTCCCATGGGCTAATAAGACGGGAAAGACTAGTATTTTGAATTTCCGAGTCGATGCACGAAAAACCTATCGAATCCCGAATCTGCGCAAAGTTTATCACCGTCGCGTTTTTTTGTGAAACCATGCACATACGACAAACCTTGGGCTAATAAATCGTGAATGGCCAGTATTTTGAATTTCCAAGTCGGTGCACGAAAAACCGATCGAAAATCGACTATGCGCAAAGTTCGTGCAAAGTTTATGACCGTCGAATTTTTTTGCGAAAGCGTGCTTGTACGACTTCCCATGGGCTAATAAGACGGAAAAGACTAGTATTTTGAATTTCCGAGTCGGTGCACGAAAAACCTATCGAATCCCGAATCTGCGCAAAGTTTATCACCGTCGCGTTTTTTTGTGAAACCATGCTCATACGACATACCTTGGGCTAATACAACGTGAATGGCCAGTATTTTGAATTTCCGAGACGGTGCACGAAAAACCGATCGAAACTCGACTTTGCGCAAAATTCGTGCAAAGTTTATGACCGTCGTATTTTTTTGCGAAAGGGTGCTTGTACGACTTCCCATGGGCTAATAAGACGGGAAAGACCAGTATTTTTAATTTTCGAGACGGTGCACGAAAAACTGATCAAAACTCGACTCAGCACGCGACTTCGGGCAAAGTTTTTGACCGTCGTATTTTTTTTCAAAAGCGAGCTTGTACGACTTCCCATGGGCTAATAAGACGGGAAAGACTAGTATTTTGAATTTCCGAGTCGGTGCACGAAAAACCTATCGAATCCCGAATCTGCAAAAAGTTTATCACCGTCACGTTTTTTTGTGAAACCATGCTCATACGACATACCTTGGGCTAATACATCGTGAATGGCCAGTATTTTGAATTTCCGAGACGGTGCACGAAAAACCGATCGAAACTCAACTTTGCGCAAAGTTCGTGCAAAGTTTATGACCGTCGTATTTTTTTGCGAAAGGGTGCTTGTACGACTTCCCATGGGCTAATAAGACGGGAAAGGCCAGTATTTTTATTTTTCGAGATGGTGCACGAAAAACCGATCGAAACTCGACTCAGCGAGCGACTTCGAGCGAAGTTTTTGACCGTCATATTTTTTTGCGAAAGCGAGCTTGTACGACTTCCCATGGGCTAATAAGACGGGAAAGACCAGTATTTTGAATTTTCGAGACGGTGCACGAAAAACCGATCGAATCTCGACTCTGCGCAAAGTTTATGACCATCGCATTTTTTCGTGAAACCATGCTCATACGACTTACCATGTGCTAATACATCGTGAATGGCCAGTATTTTGAATTTCTGAGACGGTGCACGAAAAACCGATCGAAACTCGACTCTGTGCAAAGTTTATGACCGTCAGATTTTTTTTCGAAAGCGTGCTTGTACGACTTCCCATTGGCTAATAAGACGGGAAAGACCAGTATTTTGAATTTCCGAGAGGGTGCACTAAAAACCGACCGAAACTCGACTCTGCTTAAAGTTTATGACCGTCGCTTTTTTCGCGAAACCATGCTCATACGACTTACCATGGGCTAATACCTCGTGAATAACCAGTATTTTGAATTTTCGAGACGGTGCAAGAAAAACCGATCGAAACTCGACTCAGCGCAAAGTTCGCGCAAAGTTTATGACCGTCGTATTTTTTTGCGAAAGCATGCTTGTACGACTTCCCATGGGCTAATAAGACGGGAAAGTCCAGTATGTTTAATTTTTGAGACGGTGCACGAAAAACTGATCGAAACTCGATTATGCGTAACGTTTATAACCGTCGAATTTTTTTGCGAAAGCGTGCTTGTACGACTTCCCATGGGCTAATAAGACGGAAAAGACTAGTATTTTGAATTTCCCATTCGGTGCACGAAAAACCTATCGAATCCCGAATCTGCGCAAAGTTTATCACCATCGTGTTTTTTTGTGAAACCATGCACATACGACATACCTTGGGCTAATACATCGTGAAAGTCCAGTATTTTGAATTTCCGAGACGGTGCACGAAAAACCGAACGAAACTCGACTTTGCGCAAAGTTCGTGCAAAGTTTATGATCATCGTATTTTTTTGCGAAAGGGTGCTTGTACGACTTCCCATGGGCTAATAAGACGGGAAAGACCAGTATTGTAATTTTCGAGACGGTTTACGAAAAACTGATCAAAACTCGACTCAGCATGCGACTTCGGGCAAAGTTTTTGACCGTCGTATTTTTTTTCGAAAGCGAGCTTGTACGACTTCCCATGGGTTAATAAGACGGGAAAGACTAGTATTTTGAATTTCTGAGTCGGTGCATGAAAAATCGATCGAATCCCGACTCTGCGCAAAGTTTATGACCGTCACTTTTTTTTGTGAAACCATGCTCATACGACTTACAATGGGCTAATACATCGGGAATGGCCAGTATTTTGATTTTCCGAGACGGTACATGAAAAACCGATCGAAACTCGACTCTGCGCAAAGTTTTTGACCGTCGTATATTTTTTCGAAAGCTTGCTTGTACGACTTCCCATTGGCTAATAAGACGGAAAAGACATGTATTTTGAATTTCCGAGACGGTGCACGAAAAACCGATCGAATCTCGACTCTGCGCAAAGTTTAGGACCATCGCATTTTTTTGTGAAACCATGCTCATACGACTTACCATGGGCTAATACATCGTGAATGGCCAGTATTTTGAATTTCCGAGACGTTGCACGAAAAACTGATCGAAACTTGACTCTAGGCAAAGTTTGTGACCGTCGTATTTATTTTGGAAAGCGTGCATGTACGACTTCCCATTGTTTAATAAGACGGGAAAGACCAGTATTTTGAATTTCCGAGAGGGTGCATGAAAAAACGATCGAAACTCGACTCTGCGTAAAGTTGATGATCGTCGCGTTTTTTCATGAAACCTAGCTCATACGACATACCATGGGCTAATACATCGTTAATGGCCAGTATTTTGAATTTCCGAGATGGTGCATGAAAAACCAATCGAAACTCGAGTCGCGCGTGACTTCGTGCAAAGTTTATGACCGTCGTATTTTTCTGCGAAAGCATGCTTGTACGACTTCTCATGGGCTAATAAGACGGGAAAGACCAGTATTTTGAATTTCCGAGACGGTGCACGAAAAACCGATCGAAACTCGACTCTGCGAAACGTTTATAACCGTCACGTTTTTTTGTGAAACCATGCTTTTACGACTAACCATGGGCTAATACATCGTGAATGGCCAGTATTTTGAATTTTCGAGATGGTGCAAGAAAAACCGATCGAAACTCGACTCAGCGCAAAGTTCGCGCAAAGTTTATGACCGTCGTATTTTTTTGCGAAAGCATGCTTGTACGACTTCCCATGGGCTAATAAGACGGGAAAGTCCAGTATTTTTCATTTTCGAGACGGTGCACGAAAAACCGATCGAAACTTGACTCAGCGCGCGACTACGAGCAAAGTTTTTGACCGTCGTATTTTTTTGCGAAAGCGAGCTTGTACGACTTCCCATGGGCTAATAAGACGGGAAAGACTAGTATTTTGAATTTCCGAGTCGGAGCATGAAAAACCGATCGAATCCCGACTCTGCGCAAAGTTTATGACCATCGCGTTTTTTTGTGAAACCATGCTTATACGACATACGTTGGGCTAATAAATCGTGAATGGCCAGTATTTTGAATTTCTGAGACGGTGCACGAAAAACCGATCGATACTCGACTCTGCGCAAAGTTCGCGCAAAGTTTATAACCGTCATATTTTTTTGCGAAAGCGTGCTTGTACGACATCCCATGGGCTAAAAGACGGGAAAGACCAGTATTTTGAATTTTCGAGACGGTCCACGAAAAACCGATCGAATCTCAACTCTGCGCGCGACTTCGAGCGAAGTTTTTGACCGTCATATTTTTTTGCGAAAGCGAGCTTGTACAACTTCCCATGGGCTAATCAGACGGGAAAGACCAGTATTTTGAATTTCCGAGACGGTGCACGAAAAATCGATCGAATCTCGACTCTGCGCAAAGTTTATGACCATCGCATTTTTTCGTGAAACCATGCTCATACGACTTCCCATGGGCAAATACATCGTCAATGGCCAGTATTTTGAATTTCCGAGACGGTGCACGAAAAACCGATCGAAATTCGACAATGCGCAAAGTTTATGACCGTCGTATTTTTTTTCGAAAGCGTGCTTGTACGACTTCCCATGGGCTAATAAGACGGGAAAGACCAATATTTTGAATTTCCGAGAGGGTGCACGAAAAAACGATCGAAACTCGACTCTGCGCAAAGTTGATGATCGTCACGTTTTTTCATGAAACCAAGCTCATACGACTTACCATGGGCTAATACATCTTTAATGGCCAGTATTTTGAATTTCCGAGATAGTGCACGAAAACCGATCGAAACTCGAGTCACGCGCGAGTTCGTGCAAAGTTTATGACCGTCGTATTTTTCTACTAAAGCATGCTTGTACGACTTCTCATGGGCTAATAAGACGGGAAAGACCAGTATTTTGAATTTCTGAGACGGTGCATGAAAAACCGATCGAAACTCGAATCTGCATAAAGTTTATGACCGTCGCGTTTTTTCGTGAAACCATGCTCATACGACTTACCATGGGCTAATACATCGTGAATGACCAGTATTTTGAATTTCCGAGACGGTGCAATAAAAACCGATTGAAACTCGACTCAGCGCAAAGTTCGCGTAAAGTGTATGACCGTCGTATTTTTTTTAGAAAGCGTGCTTGTACGACTTCCCATGGGCTAATAAGTTGGGAAAGACCAAGATTTTTAATTTTCGAGACAGTGCACGAAAAACATCGAAACTCGACTTAGTGCGCGACTTCGAGCAAAGTTTTTTACCGTCGTATTTTTTTACGAAAGCGAGCTTGAACGACTTCCCATGATAAGATGGGAAAGACTAGTATTTTGAATTTCCGAGTCGGTGCACGAAAAACCGATCGAATCCCGACTCTGCGCAAAGTTTATGACCGTCGCGTTTTTTTTGTGAAACCATGCTCATACGACATAACTTGGGCTAATACATCGTGAATGGCCAGTATTTTGAATTTCCGAGATGGTGCACGAAAAACCGATCGAAACTCGACTATGCGCAAAGTTCGTGCAAAGTTTTTGACCGTCGAATTTTTTTGCGAAAGCGTGCTTGTACGACTTCCCATGGGCTAATAAGACGGGAAAGACCAGTATTTTGAATTTTCGAGATGGTGCGCAAAAAACCGATCGAAACTCGACTCAGCGCGCGACTTCGAGCGAAGTTTTTGACTGTCATATTTTTTTGCGAAAGCGAGCTTGTACGACTTCCCATGGGCTAATAAGACGGGAAAGACTAGTATTTTGAATTTCCGAGTCGGTGCACGAAAAATCGATCGAATCCCGACTCTGCGCAAAGTTTATGACCGTCGCGTTTTTTTGTGAAACCATGCTCATATGACATAACTTGGGCTAATACATCGTGAATGGCCAGTATTTTGAATTTCCGAGATGGTGCACGAAAAACCGATCGAAACTCGACAATGTGCAAAGTTCGTGCAAAGTTTATGACCGTCGAATTTTTTTGCGAAAGCATGCTTGTACGACTTCCCATGGGCTAATAAGACGGGAAAGACCAGTATTTTGAATTTTCGAGATGGTGCACGAAAAACCGATCGAAAATCGACTCAGCGCGCGACTTCGAGCGAAGTTTTTGACCGTTATATTTTTTAGCGAAAGCGAGCTTGTACGACTTCCCATGGGCTAATAAGACGGGAAAGACCAGTATTTTGAATTTTCGAGACGGTGCACGAAAAACCGATTGAATCTCGACTCTGCGCAAAGTTTATGAACATCACATTTTTTCGTGAAACCATGCTCATACGACTTATCATGGGCTAATACATCGGGAATGGCCAGTATTTTGAATTTCCGAGACGGTGCACGAAAAATCGATCGAAACTCGACTCTGCGTAAAGTTTATCACCGTCGCGTTTTTTCGTGAAACCATGCTCATAAGACTTACCATGGGCTAATACATCGTGAATGACCAGTATTTTGAATTTCCGAGACGGTGCAAGAAAAACCGATCGAAACTCGACTCAGCGCAAAGTTTACGCAAAGTTTATGACCGTCGTATTTTTTTGTGAAAGCGTTCTTGTACGACTTCCCATGGGCTAATAAGACAGGAATGACCAGTATTTTGAATTTTTGAGATGGTGCACGAAAAACCGATCGAAAATCGACTCAGCGCGCGACTTCGAGCGAAGTTTTTGACCGTTATATTTTTTTGCGAAAGCGAGCTTGTACGACTTCCCATGGGCTAATAAGACGGGAAAGACCAGTATTTTGAATTTCCGAGACGGTGCACGAAAAACCGATCGAATCTCGACTCTGCGCAAAGTTTATGACCATCACATTTTTTCGTGAAACCATGCTCATATGACTTATCATGGGCTAATACATCGGGAATGGCCAGTATTTTGAATTTCCGAGACGGTGCACGAAAAACCGATCGAAACTCCACTCTGCGCAAAGTTTATGACCGTCGCGTTTTTTCGTGAAACCATGCTCATAAGACTTACCATGGGCTAATACATCGTGAATGACCAGTATTTTGAATTTCCGAGACGGTGCAAGAAAAACCGATCGAAACTCGACTCAGCGCAAAGTTTACGCAAAGTTTATGACCGTCGTATTTTTTTGCGAAAGCGAGCTTGTACGACTTCCCATGGGCTAATAAGACGAGAAAGACTAGTATTTTCAATTTCCGAGTCGGAGCACGAAAAACCGATCGAATCCCGACTCTGCGCAAAGTTTATGACCGTCGCGTTTTTTTGTGAAACCATGCTTATACGACATACCTTGGGCTAATAAATCGTGAATGGCCAGTATTTTGAATTTTTGAGACGGTGCACGAAAAACCGATCGATACTCGACTCTGCGCAAAGTTTGCGCAAAGTTTATAACCGTCATATTTTTTTGCGAAAGCGTGCTTGTACGACATCCCATGGGCTAAAAAGACGGGAAAGACCAGTATTTTGAATTTCTGAGACGGTGCACGAAAAACCGATCGAATCTCGACTCTGCGCGCGACTTCGAGCGAAGTTTTTGACCGTCATATTTTTTGCGAAAGCGAGCTTGTACAACTTCCCATGGGCTAATAAGACGGGAAAGACCAGTATTTTGAATTTCCGAGACGGTGCATGAAAAACCGATCGAATCTCGACTCTGCGCAAAGTTTAGGACCATCGCATTTTTTTGTGAAACCATGCTTATACGACTTACCATGGGCTAATACATCGTGAATGGCCAGTATTTTGAATTTCTGAGACGTTGCACGAAAAACTGATCGAAACTCGACTCTAGGCAAAGTTTGTGACCGTCGTATTTATTTTGGAAAGCGTGCATGTACGACTTTCCATTGGCTAATAAGACGGGACAGACCAGTATTTTGAATTTCCGAGAGGGTGCATGAAAAAATGATCGAAACTCGACTCTGCGCAAAGTTGATGATCGTCGCGTTTTTTCATGAAACCTAGCTCATACGACATACCATGGGCTAATACATCGTTAATGGCCTGTATTTTGAATTTCCGAGATGGTGCACGAAAAACCAATCGAAACCCGAGTCGCGCGTGACTTCATGCAAAGTTTATGACCGTCGTATTTTTCTGCGAAAGCATGCTTGTACGACTTTTCATGGGCTAATAAGACGGGAAAGACCAGTATTTTGAATTTCCGAGACGGTGCATGAAAAACCGATCGAAACTCGACTCTGCGTAACGTTTATAACCGTCACGTTTTTTTGTGAAACCATGCTTTTACGACATACCATGGGCTAATACATCGTGAATGGCCAGTATTTTGAATTTTCGAGATGGTGCAAGAAAAACCGATCGAAACTCGACTCAGCGCAAAGTTTATGACCGTCGTATTTTTTTGCGAAAGCATGCTTGTACGACTTCCCATGGGCTAATAAGACGGGAAAGTCCAGTATTTTTAATTTTCGAGACGGTGCACGAAAAACCGATCGAAACTTGACTCAGCGCGCGACTACAAGCAAAGTTTTTGACCGTCGTATTTTTTTGTGAAAGCGAGCTTGTACGACTTCCCATGGGCTAATAAGACGGGAAAGACTAGTATTTTGAATTTCCGAGTCGGAGCACGAAAAACCGATCGAATCCCAACTCTGCGCAAAGTTTATGACCGTCGCGTTTTTTTGTGAAACCATGCTTATACGACATACCTTGGGCTAATAAATCATGAATGGCCAGTATTTTGAATTTCCGAGACTGTGCACGAAAAGCGATTGAAACTCGACTCTAGGCAAAGTTTATGACCGTCGTATTTTTTTTCGAAAGCGTGCTTGTACGACTTCCCATTGGCTAATAAGACGGGAAAGACCAGTATTTTGAATTTTCGAGAGGGTGCACGAAAAAACGATCGAAACTCGACTCTGTGCAAAGTTGATGATCGTCACGTTTTTTCATGAAACCAAGCTCATACGACTTACCATGGGCTAATACATCTTTAATGGCCAGTATTTTGAATTTCCGAGATGGTGCACGAAAAACCGATCGAAACTCGAGTCACGCACGAGTTCGTGCAAAGTTTATGACCGTCGTATTTTTCTACTAAAGCATGCTTGTACGACTTCCCATGGGCTAATAAGATGGGAAAGACTACTATTTTGAATTTCCGACTCGGTGCACGAAAAACCGATCGAATCCCGACTCTGCGCAAAGTTTATCACCGTCGCGTTTTTTTGTGAAACCATGCTCATACGACATACCTTCGGCTAATACATCGTGATTGGCCATTATTTTGAATTTCCTTAACGGTGCACGAAAAACCGATCGAAACTCGACTCTGCGCAAAGTTCGTGCAAAGTTTATGACCGTCGAATTTTTTTGCGACTGCATGCTTGTACTACTTCCCATGGGCTAATAAGATGGGAAAGTCCAGTATTTTGAATTTCCGAGATGGTGCACGAAAAACCGATCGAAACTCGACTCAGAGCGTGACTACGAGCAAAGTTTTTGACCGTCGTATTTTTTTGCGAAAGCGAGCTTGTACGACTTCCCATGGGCTAATAAGACGAGAAAGACTAGTATTTTGAATTTCCGAGTCGGAGCACGAAAAACCGATCGAATCCCGACTCTGCGCAAAGTTTATGACCGTCGCGTTTTTTTGTGAAACCATGCTTATACGACATACCTTGGGCTAATAAATCGTGAATGGCCAGTATTTTGAATTTCCGAGACGGTGCACGAAAAACCGATCGATACTCGACTCTGCGCAAAGTTTGCGCAAACTTTATAACCGTCATATTTTTTTGCGAAAGCGTGCTTGTACGACATCCCATGGGCTAAAAAGACGGGAAAGTCCAGTATTTTGAATTTCCGAGACGGTGCACGAAAAAATGATCGAAACTCGACTCTGCGCAAAGTTGATGATCGTCACGTTTTTTCATGAAACCAAGCTCATACGACTTACCATGGGCTAATACATCTTTAATGGCTAGTATTTTGAATTTTCGAGATGGTGCACAAAAAACCGATCGAAACTCGAGTCACGCGCGAGTTCGTGCAAAGTTTATGACCGTCGTATTTTTCTACTAAAGCATGCTTGTACGACTTCCCATGGGCTAATAAGATGGGAAAGACTTGTATTTTGAATTTCCGAGTCGGTGCACGAAAAACCGATCGAATCCCGACTCTGCGCAAAGTTTATCACCGTCGCGTTTTTTTGTGAAACCTTGCTCATACGACATACCTTCGGCTAATACATCGTGAATGGCCATTATTTTGAATTTCCTTAACGGTGCACGAAAAACCGATCGAAACTCGACTCTGCGCAAAGTTCGTGCAAAGTTTATGACCGTCGAATTTTTTTGCGAATGCGTGCTTGTACTACTTCCCATGGGCTAATAAGACGGGAAAGTCCAGTATTTTGAATTTCCGAGATGGTGCATGAAAAACCGATCGAAACTCGACTCAGAGCGCGACTACGAGCAAAGTTTTTGACCGTCGTATTTTTTTGCGAAAGCGAGCTTGTACGACTTCCCATGGGCTAATAAGACGAGAAAGACGAGTATTTTGAATTTCCGAGTCGGAGCACGAAAAACCGATCGAATCCCGACTCTGCGCACAGTTTATGACCGTCGCGTTTTTTTGTGAAACCTTGCTTATACGACATACCTTGGGCTAATAAATCGTGAATGGCCAGTATTTTGAATTTCCGAGACGGTGCACGAAAAACCGATCGATACTCGACTCTGCGCAAAGTTTGCGCAAAGTTTATAACCGTCATATTTTTTTGCGAAAGCGTGCTTGTACGACATCCCATGGGCTAAAAAGACGGGAAAGACCAGTATTTTGAATTTCCGAGACGGTGCACGAAAAACCGATCGAATCTCGACTCTGCGCGACTTCGAGCGAAGTTTTTGACCGTCATATTTTTTTGCGAAAGCGAGCTTGTACAACTTCCCATGGGCTAATAAGACGGGAAAGACCAGTATTTTGAATTTCCGAGACGGTGCACGAAAAATCGATCGAATCTCGACTCTGCGCAAAGTTTATGACCATCGCATTTTTTCGTGAAACCATGCTCATACGACTTACCATGGGCAAATACATCGTGAATGGCCAGTATTTTAAATTTCCGAGATGGTGCACGAAAAACCGATCGAAATTCGACAATGCGCAAAGTTTATGACCGTCGTATTTTTTTTCGAAAGCGTGCTTGTACGACTTCCCATGGGCTAATAAGACGGGAAAGACCAGTATTTTGAATTTCCGAGAGGGTGCACGAAAAAATGATCGAAACTCGACTCTGCGCAAAGTTGATGATCGTCACGTTTTTTCATGAAACCAAGCTCATACGACTTACCATGGGCTAATACATCTTTAATGGCCAGTATTTTGAATTTTCGAGATGGTGCACGAAAAACCGATCGAAACTCGAGTCATGCGAAAGTTCGTGCAAAGTTTATGACCGTCGTATTTTTCTACTAAAGCATGCTTGTACGACTTCTCATGGGCTAATAAGACGGGAAAGACCAGTATTTTGAATTTCTGAGACGGTGCATGAAAAACCGATCGAAACTCGACTCTGCGTAAAGTTTATGACCGTCGCGTTTTTTCGTGAAACCATGGTCATACGACTTACCATGCTCATACGACTTACATCGTGAATGACCAGTATTTTGAATTTTCGAGACGGTGCAAGAAAAATCGATTGAAACTCGACTCAGCGCAAAGTTCGCGTAAAGTTTATGACCGTCGTATTTTTTTGAGAAAGCGTGCTTGTACGACTTCCCATGGGCTAATAAGTTGGGAAAGACCAGGATTTTTTATTTTCGAGACGGTGCACGAAAAACATCGAAACTCGACTCAGTGCGCGACTTCGAGCAAAGTTTTTTACCGTCGTAGTTTTTTGCGAAAGCGAGCTTGCACGACTTCCCATGGGCTAATAAGATGGGAAAGACTAGTATTTTCAATTTCCGAGTCGGTGCACGAAAAACCGATCGAATCCCGACTCTGCGCAAAGTTTATGACCGTCGCGTTTTTTTGTGAAACCATGCTCATACGACATAACTTGGGCTAATACATCGGGAATGGCCAGTATTTTGAATTTCCGAGATGGTGCACGAAAAACCGATCGAAACTCGACTATATGCAAAGTTCGTGCAAAGTTTTTGACCGTCGAATTTTTTTGCGAAAGCGTGCTTGTATGACTTCCCATGGGCTAATAAGACGGGAAAGACCAGTATTTTGAATTTTTGAGATGGTGCGCAAAAAACCGATCGAAAATCGACTCAGCGCGCGACTTCGAGCGAAGTTTTTGACTGTCATATTTTTTTGCGAAAGCGAGCTTGTACGACTTCCCATGGGCTAATAAGACGGGAAAGACTAGTATTTTGAATTTCCGAGTCAGTGCGCGAAAAACCGATCGAATCCCGACTCTGCGCAAAGTTTATGACCGTCGTATTTTTTTGTGAAACCATGCTCATATGACATAACTTGGGCTAATACATCGTGAATGGCCAGTATTTTGAATTTCCGAGATGGTGCACGAAAAACCGATCGAAACTCGACTATATGCAAAGTTCGTGCAAAGTTTATGACCGTCGAATTTTTTTGCGAAAGCGTGCTTGTACGACTTCCCATGGGCTAAGAAGACGGGAAAGACCAGTATTTTGAATTTTCGAGATGGTGCACAAAAAACCGATCGAAACTCGACTCAGCGCGCGACTTCGAGCGAAGTTTTTGACCGTCATATTTTTTTGCGAAAGCGAGCTTGTACGACTTCCCATGGGCTAATAAGATGGGAAAGACCAGTATTTTGAATTTCCGAGACGGTGCACGAAAAACCGATCGAATCTCGACTCTGCGCAAAGTTTACGCAAAGTTTATGACCGTCGTATTTTTTTGTGAAAGCGTGCTTGTACGACTTCCCATGGGCTAATAAGACGGGAATGACCAGTATTTTTAATTTTCGAGACGGTGCACGAAAAACATCGAAACTCGACTAAGCGCGCGACTTCGAGCAAAGTTTTTTACCGTCGTATTTTTTTGCGAAAGCGAGCTTGTACGACTTCCCATGGGCTAATAAGATGGGAAAGACTAGTATTTTGAATTTCCGAGTCGATGCACGAAAAACCGATCGAATCCCGACTCTGCGCAAAGTGTATAACCGTCGCATTTTTTTGTGAAACCATGCTCATACGACATAACTTGGGCTAATACATCGTGAATGGTTCGTATCTTAAATTTCCGAGATGGTGCACGAAAAATCGATCGAAACTCGACTATGCGCAAAGTTCGTTCAAAGTTTATGACTGTCGAATTTTTTTGCGAAAGCGTTCTTGTACGACTTCACATGGGCTAATAAGACGGGAAAGACCAGTATTTTGAATTTTCGAGATGGTGCACGAAAAACCGATCGAAACTCGACTCAGCGCGCGACTACGAGCGAAGTTTTTGACCGTCATATTTTTTTGCGAAATTGAGCTTGTACGACTTCCCATGGGCTAATAAGACGGGAAAGACCAGTATTTTGAATTTCCGAGACGGTGCACGAAAAACCGATCGAATCTCGACTCTGCGCAAAGTTTATGACCATCGCATTTTTTCGTGAAACCATGCTCATACGACTTACCATAGGCTAATACATCGTGAATGACCAGTATTTTGAATTTTCGAGACGGTGCAAGAAAAACCAATCGAAACTCAACTCAGCGCAAAGTTCGCGCAAATTTATGACCGTCGTATTTTTTTGCGAAAGTGAGCTTATACGACTTCCCAAGTTGGTAATGGCAAGTATTTTAAATTTCCGAGTTGGTTCACGAAAAACCAATCGAAACTCGAGTCGCGCGCGACTTCATGCAAAGTGTATGACCGTCGTATTTTTCTACTAAAGCATGCTTGTAAGACTTCTCATGGGCTAATAAGACGGGAAAGACCAGTATTTCGAATTTCCGAGACGGTGCACGAAAAACCGATCGAAACTCGACTCTGCGTAAAGTTTATGACCGTCGTATTTTTTCGTGAAACCATGCTCATACGACTTACCATGGGCTAATACATTGTGAATGACCAGTATTTTGAATTTCCAAGACGGTGCAAGAAAAATCGATCGAAACTTGACACAGCGCAAAGTTCGCGCAAAGTTTATGACCGTCGGTTTTTTTTTTGCGAAAGCGTGCTTGTACGACTTCCCATGGGCTAATAAGACGGGAAAGACCAGTATTTTTAATTTTCGAGACGGTGCACGAAAAACTGATCGAAACTCGACTCAGCGCGCGACTTCGAGCAAAGTTTTTGACCGTCATATTATTTTGCGAAAGCGAGCTTGTACGACTTCCCATGTGGGCTATTAAGATGGGAAAGACTAGTATTTTGAATTTCCGAGTCGGTGCACGAAAAACCGATCGAATCCCGACTCTGCGCAAAGTTTATGACCGTCGCGTTTTTTTGTGAAACCATGCTCATACGACATAACTTGGGCTAATACATTGTGAATGGCCAGTATTTTGAATTTCCGAGATGGTGCACGAAAACCGATCGAAAATCGACTATGCGCAAAGTTCATGCAAAGTTTCTGACCGTCGAATTTTTTTGCGAAAGCGTGCTTGTACGACTTCCCATGGGCTAATAAGACGGTAAAGACCAGTATTTTGAATTTTTGAGATGGTGCACGAAAAACCGATTGAAACTCGACTCAGCGCGCGACTTCGAGCGAAGTTTTTGACCGTCATATTTTTTGCGAAAGCGAGCTTGTACGACTTCCCATGGCTAATAAGACAGGAAAGACCAGTATTTTGAATTTCCGAGACGGTGCACGAAAAACCGATCGAATCTCGACTCTACGCAAAGTTTATGACCATCGCATTTTTTCGTGAAACCATGCTCATACGACTTACCATGGGCTAATACATCGTGAATGACCAGTATTTTGAATTTCCGAGACGGTGCAAGAAAAACCGATCGAAACTCAACTCAGCGCAAAGTTCGCGCAAAGTTTATGACCGTCGTATTTTTTTTCGAAAGTGAGCTTGTACGACTTCCCATGGGCTAATAAGACAGGAAAGACCAGTATTTTGAATTTCTGAGACGGTGCACGAAAAACCGATCGAATCTCGACTCTGCGCAAAGTTTATGACCATCTCATTTTTTCGTGAAACCATGCTCATACGACTTACCATGGGCTAATACATCGGGAATGGCCAGTATTTTGAATTTCCGACACGGTGCACGAAAAATCGATCGAAACTCGACTCTGCGCAAAGTTTATGACCGTCGTATTTTTTTTCGAAAGCGTGCTTGTACGACTTCCCATTGGCTAATAAGACGGGAAAGACTAGTATTTTGAATTTCCGAGAGGGTGCACGAAAAAACGATCGAAACTCGACTCTGCGCAAAGTTGATGATCGTCGCATTTTTTCATGAAACCAAGCTCATACGACTTTTTTTTTTGGTAAGTAAAGATAATGTATTTTGTAAAAGATTTGTACAAAGAAGCTTTGTCTACACAAGCCATAGACTAAAGCCTAAAGTCTCTTAGTGTAGTCGAGAAGATTGCACCCCACCTAAAAAAGGTGAAATGGGCACGCTTCATCAAACTCAACTCGAAGAGTAGCACAAGGAAGTTAATAAATAATAAAATGGAATAGCTAGACTGTTCTGGACTACTTGTGGATACATCACAAAATATATAAGCTTTGCCCCATATAATACATTACAATCTTCATCATTATTCGAGTGATTCTTGACGAATGAAAAAATTGAATCTTGTGAAAATCTCTTTCTCTCTTCTTGTTAGGTGCTCTGTATTCAATTCTTGATCCATACATGATCGTGAGTCCTGAAGAATCTCTATCAGAATTTGAGCTTTGTTCATGTTGTGACACTCAAAAATTCTGCCACACCTCTCCTTCCAAATCCACCAAATAGCACATCTGAATATAGTTCTTGCTAGTTGTGTAAGAGGCCCCTTTCTTGAGAAGCTTTGCATAAGCATTTCTAATTCATGATGCAAGTTTGGCCGTGGTAGCCTTTGAAGATCAAATCGCTTCAAGATCTCCTTCCATATCCAAGATGAATAATCACAAGCAAAGTAGAGATGGTCAACACTTTCTTCCTTTTGCATACACAAACAGCACCGATTTACAATATAAATGCCTCTTCGCTGCATATTGTCCATCGTGGGAAGTTTGCGGAGAAGGGCCTGCCATGTACATAAGGAATGTCGCTGTGAGCATGGACTATCCCATGTCCAACTACTTGGGGTCCACTTGTTGTTTCGTCGTCTAATTTGGTTCCATGTAGATGTAGCACTAAATTTACCATTATCATGAAGCCAAATAAGCATATCTGAAGAGTTGTTCTTGATTGGAATAGCCCTAATAGTCGGCCAAAGTAATAACATGTCAGGGGATGTAGGGTTCGGAAGACACCATGTATCATTGTTAATGAATTCAGAAACCTTCCAGTCTTTGGGAGCCCCCAGATCCTGTCAAACTCTATCACCAAATATCTGAAATATACTTTTCCCATTCACCCAAGGATCATACCACATATTAATATTGGTTCCAGAAGAAATCACATAAGAAATATTATTACGTAGCCATCGCCTTGCCTTCAGAATTCCTTTCCAAGCAGTAGAATGAGATGTTTTTGCAGATGCTTCCCAGATTGATTCCTTGGTTAGGTACCTAGTAAAAACCCATTGTGACCATAAGGAAGACTTGTTTTGTAAAATATCCCATAATTGCTTTACCATACAAGCTTTATTCCAATCTCTAATATGTCGAAGATTCATCCCCCCTTCATCCTTCGGTTTGCAAATGTTGTCCCAATTCACCATGTGCATTGCCTTACCATCTGTGTCATTCCAAAAGAAGTTCATAAGTAATTTATCAATATCATGGAGAAGCCCGGCAGGTAGAAGGAATGCATGAGACCAATAAATAGAATAAGAGATCAACACAGATCGAATAAGTTCAAGTCGTCCAGCTTTAGAAAGAAGCCTATTTTTCCAAGAGGAAATTTTGTTCTTAATTTTTTGTAGGATAGGCTGACAGGAGACTTTGTTGATTTCCAGTGGATATAAGTGGGAGACCCAAGTAAGGAACCGGTAAATTTCCTTCAGCAACTCCCAATGTTTGAGCAATATGATCCTTATTGTCAATGCAAGCACCCACACATACTTTGCTCTTTGCATGATTTAGCTTAAGACCAGAGACTTTACCAAATTCATTAAGAATATCTGTCAGATTATTCACAGAAACTGGATCATCTCGAAGGAAGATAATAAGGTCATCAGCAAATGTTATGTGAGAGATATAAACAGAACCATAATGTGGTTCCTTAATTTTGCCATTGGAAACAGCCTCTTCTAACATACAACTGAGCCCTTCCATTGCAATGGTAAAAAGATAAGGAGATAGTGGATCGCCTTACCGAATGCCATTCTTACTCCTGAAGAAGCCAATAGGTGAACCATTAAAGAGAATCGAAAATTTTGGAGTTTCCAAGCAACATTGAATCCATTTAACCCAGTGCTGAGGGAAGCCCATATTATGGAGCATCATGTAAATAAAATGCCTATTGACTGAGTCAAAGGCCTTTCGTAAATCAGCTTTAAAACAGATCTTTTTCCCTCTTGTTTTAGAATGTAGATCCTTAACCAAATCATTAGCAAGCAGAACATTATGATGGATACTCCTCCCTTTAATAAAAGCAGCCTGATTAGGACTAATGACCTTATTCATGACCTTTTGTAGTCTATCTGCCAGCAACTTAGAGATAACCTTATAAATAAAGTTGCACAGTGAAATAGGACGGTAGTTCTCCAATGAATCGGCTCCATCATTTTTAGGCACTAAAGAAATAAAAGTGCAATTCATTTCTTTAAGAATATGACCTGAGTAGAAAAAATGTCGACAAGCTTTTATGACATCGTTGCCTAAAATAGCCCATGCAATTTGATAAAACTCAGCTGGAAATCCGTCTGGACCAGGGCTTTTGTGCTTCGGGGACTTAAAAACAACTTTCACAATTTCATCATCCGTTATTGGGGCATTAAGATGAGAGAGGGCTTCAGAATCAAGTCGTCTTGTAGGCCCAACATGAATACTATTAGGCTGCTGTTCCTAATTGAGTAAGGAATAAAAAAATTGCTTGGTGTAATTTTTAACCTCATCCAAATCCTCAATGAGATTACCATCTATACCTTTGCATTTTTTGATGCGATTAGTAGCCCTTCTGGTAGCAATAGCAGCATAGAAAAACTTCGTATTAGAATCCCCTAGAGTAAGCCAATGCTGTCGTGACTTCTATTTCAAAAAGCATTCCTCCTGCTTCAAAGCTTGCATAAAGTTATTTCTAGCAGCAGCCTCTTTGTATATAAGATTCGCATCCAGAGGTTGAAGATTTAGCTCGCTTTGCACAGCCATAAGTTCTTTCTTGCATAACTGAACCCTGTCGTTGATATTTCCAAATGTAGTTGAATTCCACTGCTTAAGTGCTGCTTTGCATGCTTTTAGTTTTTGACATAGGATGTAAGGGGGAGAACCAGATACATTAATGTCCCAAGCTGACTTAATAACTTCGAGGAACTTTGGGTGAGAAATCCACATATTAAAAAATCTAAAAGGTTTCTTGACTCTGGATAGTGCTTTATCTGCATGTATATGCATAATAGAGTGACCCGAAAATAACTTAGCACCATACTCAAGAAGTGAATCTGGGAAAACTGCTAACCATTCCTGATTAATCAAACATCTGTCAAGTCGAGCCATAATTTTTCTTTCAGCAGTACTTTGATTGTTCCATGAGATCCAATCACCTACAGATTTCAAGTCAGTCAATGCAGCAGTATCTATACAATCATTAAAATGTTGACTCTGACATTCGGAAAGCACTCTACCCCCCACTTTCTCATTTGTGTATCTGACAGTATTAAAGTCACCGAGAACAACCCAAGGTACTGTAGGATAACTATTTGCAATGCTAACCAGATCACGCCATAGAGCATTCCTGTCAGACATACTGTTAGATGCATAAATACCGGTAATATTGAATTGACATCCAGTCTGTTTATCCTCCGCCTTAAGATGAATGAATTGATTAGTAGCAGAAATAAACCAAGCAGTAACAAGGTTAGGATGCCATAAGACCCAAACTCGACCATAAGTATCCTGAGAATCATTAGTAAAAAGTTCTGCCTCAGGCCATATTAAATTCTTCTGAACTCGAACACGATGAGGTTTAATTTTTGTTTCCACAAGAATCACCATGTCACATGCAGCAGATCGGATTATTCTATTGAGCTCCCGACATTTCTCAGTCTTATTAAGTCCACGAATATTCCAACAGCTTATTTTCATCAATACTAGATAGAAGGAAGAGCATGCGATTTTGGGAGGACACTACCATCCTTTTTCTTATCCTTTGATTTTGCATGGTCCTCTCGCATAATATCTTTACCCTTTAATCCTTTATTCCTATATTTATCCACCTCATCCACAGCTTGCAAATGTTTAAATTTTTGTGTACCTTGAGGCAAGGAGTCCTGAATAGCGGGATGTGTCGAAGAGCGATGTCTTGGTTCCCAAGAGGTTGTTGAAATGAAATTTCCTGATTATCTGAAGGAGTGATTTGTGAAGGCGAGGTTGTTATTGGGGAGTGAGAACCTTGGGAAGCTCCTGCAGTGAAAGTCTCTGATATAATAGGTAAAGATGGAAGTCATGACTTGTCTTTCTCTTGTTCGTGTCGCTGCCCCAACGAGTCAGAGTGTTCAATCATCTTCTCCGCCATCACCACTGTTGGCATTGGAGTATCAGTGCTTGGATTAGTGGTAGTGACCCCATTCTGTGGCTCTTGGCGTGGTCGGTAGACCTGTGTGATTTTTTGTGAAGGCTGTTGGCAGGCACCATTTACATGTCCAAAAGATAGACAAACCTTGCATCGTTGTGGCTTCCAAGAATATGAGACTTTCACCTTTCGGGTGCTCCCATCAAGATCACGGTAAGAAACATCATTCGGCAGTTCCGCATCAGAAGAAACCATTACACAAGCTCTGGCAAAGGTCAATCTCGTTTGCGAAGCTGTTGCCTTATCAAGATACAATGGTTGTCCCAGGGTGCTGCAAAGCTTTGCAATAAAACGACGACCCCAGAGATGTAGTGGAAGTCCATGGAAAGAAACCCATATTGGGATAGACTGTAGACTGACTAACTCCAATCTCACATCAGGTGCCCAGCGTCGTAGTATCATTGGATGACCACGGATAGTCCAAAATCCTTCAAGGACCCGTTGTAAATCTTCTTCCGAATAAAGCCTGCATACAAAGAATCTGGTCTCCAACATATGAAGATCAAATGTTGATATTCCCCATCGAGTTCTGATGTATGAGGATAGTGGGAAAAAGGAAGTTCTTAGTCCAACAACGTAGCCCAAAATTGCCATGGACCATGTCTCAATTAGTTCGACAGAATCAATAGCCTCATACACAGCAATCTTCTGGTCAGCCTGTACTTCTGGAGCAAAAAAGTCAAGTCGAAGATCCGGACTACCCACTGGAGCCTTGAAGAGGCTACTCCAAGGCCGAGGATCTCGGGAAATAGGAGCTGGAGGTCGTGATCTTGATCGTGAACGACCTCGGGCCAGGTTCATTGAAGGAGCATCCCATCGAGAAGAAGAAATCAGCGGTGGAACATCCTGGTGTGAAACCGGCCTAAGCTGCTGGGGAGGAACCAGCGGCTGTTGGAGAGGAGCAACCCCCTCCCGCGGTGAAGTAACCAGCGGCTGAGGAGCAACCCTCTCCCGCTGTGACTGCTGGAGAGGGGCGTTCTACTGTGAAGCAATCAGCGCAGGCCGCTGGGAAGAAACCAGCGGAGGAGCATCCCGCTAGAACAGAGGATGCGAAGCAGAGTGCCGCATCCGGCCGCTCGCATCCATGGCGTCGCTCGCCCTAGAGACCGCCAGCCGCCTAGGGTAGAGGAAGCCACCACCCTGCCCACACTAATGTCGCAGCCGTCGCCCCTTCCACGCTGATTGCAGAAGCAGCCGTCGCCCTTTCCACGCTGGAGTTGCCGCAGGAAGCGGCAGTGATCCCAGCCCCAATCGCAGCGCAGCTTCCACCGTTTCTCGCCCTAGAGTCCGTCCCGCACCTAGGGGAGAAGAGCCGCCGCCCTTCCACGCCTGAAATCGCCGATTCCCGGCCTGGAATCGCTGATCGCAGGAGCGATCGCTGGCCTTCCACGCTTGTATTCGCCGCAGAGCGATCGTAGAGGAGAAATCGCCCAAGGGAGCAATCGCAAGCACAAGCGCAAGGGAAGAGGTTGCTGTCCCCAGCGTCGATCGCAAGCGCAAGCGCAAGCCCAAGCATAGCAGGGCACTCACGCACGCACGCAAGGGAACGCAGGCAATCCGGAGACAGATATAGAGGTTAAAGTGTTTACGATGCCGTTCACAATTCGAAGTCGTACAAGTATGCTTTCGCAAAAAAATACGACGGTCATAAACATTGCGCGAAGTCGCGCGCTGAGTCGAGTTTCGATCGGTTTTTAGTGCACCGTCTCGGAAATTCAAAATACTGGTCTTTCCCGTCTTATTAGCCCATGGGAAGTCGTACAAGCATGCTTTCGCAAAAAAATACGACGGTCATAAACTTTGTGCGAAGTCGCGCGCTGAGTCGAGTTTCGATCGGTTTTTCGTCAACCGTCTCAGAAATTCCAAATACTGGCCATTCACGATGTATTAGCCCATGGTAAGTCGTATGAGCATGGTTTCATGAAAAAATCCGACGGTGATAAACTTTGCGCAGAGTAGAGTTTCGATCGGTTTTTCGTGCACCGTCTCAGAAATTCAAAATACTGGTCTTTCCCGTCTTATTAGCCCATGGGAAGTCGTACAAGCACGCTTTCGCAAAAAAATACGACGGTCATAAACATTGCTCGAAGTCGCGCGCTGAGTCGAGTTTCGATCGTTTTTTCGTGCACCATCTCGGAAATTCAAAATACTGGCCATTCACGATGTATTAGCCCATGGTAAGTCGTATGAGCATGGTTTCACGAAAAAATGCGACGGTGATAAACTTTGCGCAGAGTAGAGTTTCGATCGGTTTTTCATGCACCGTCTCGGAAATTCAAAATACTGGTCTTTCCCGTCTTATTAGCCCAGGGGAAGTCGTACAAGCACGCTTTCGCAAAAAAATACGATGGTCATAAACATTGCGCGAAGTCGCGCGCTGAGTCGAGTTTCGATCGGTTTTTCGTGCACCGTCTCGGAAATTCAAAATACTGGCCATTCACGATGTATTAGCCCATGGTAAGTCGTATGAACTTGGTTTCACGAAAAAATGCGACGGTGATAAACTTTGCGCAGAGTAAAGTTTCGATCGGTTTTTCGTGCACCGTCTCGGAAATTCAAAATACTGTCTTTCCCGTCTTATTAGCCCATGGGAAGTCGTACAAGCACGCTTTTGCAAAAAAATACGACGGTCATAAACATTGCGCGAAGTCTGCGCAAAGTTCGTGCAAAGTATTTTGAATTTCCGAGACGGTGCACTAAAAATCGATCGAAACTCGACTCTGCGCAAAGTTCGAGCAAAGTTTATGACCGTCGAATTTTTTTGCGAAAGCGTGCTTGTACGACTTCCCATGGGCTAAAAAGACGGGAAAGACCAGTATTTTGAATTTCCGAGACGGTGCACGAAAAACCGATCGACACTCGACTCTGCGCGCGACTTCGAGCAAAGTTTTTGACCGTCGTATTTTTTTGCGAAAGTGAGCTTGTACGATTTCCCATGGGCTAATAAGACGGGAAAGACTAGTATTTTGAATTTCCGAGTCCGTGCACGAAAAACCGATCGAATACCGACTCTGCGCAAAGTTTATGACCGTCGCGTTTTTTTGTGAAACCATGCTCATACGACATACCTTGGGCTAATACATCGTGAATGGCCAGTATTTTGAATTTTCGAGACGGTGCACGAAAAACCGATCGAAACTCGACTCTCCGCAAAGTTAGCATAAAGTTTATGACCGTCATATTTTTTTGCGAAAGCGTGCTTGTACGACTTCCCATGGGCGAAAAAGACGGGAAAGACCAGTATTTTGAATTTCCGAGACGGTGCACGAAAAATCGATCGAATCTCGACTCTGCGCGCGACTTCGAGCGAAGTTTTTGACCGTCATATTTTTTTGCGAAAGCGACTTGTACGACTTCCCATGGGCTAAAAAGACGGGAAAGACCAGTATTTTGAATTTCCGAGATAGTGCACGAAAAACTGATCGAATCTCGACTCTGCGCAAAGTTTATGACCCTCGCATTTTTTGGTGAAACCATGCTCATACGACTTACCATGGGCTAATACATCGTGAATGGCCAGTATTTTGAATTTTCGAGACGGTGCACGAAAAACCGATCGAAACTCGACTTTGCACAAAGTTTATGACCGTCGTATTTTTTTGCGAAAGCGTGCTTGTACGACTTCCCATGGGCTAATAAGATGGGAAAGACCAGTATTTTGAATTTCCGAGACGTTGCACGAAAAACCGATCGAAACTCGACTCTACGCAAAGTTTATGACCGTCGCATTTTTTCGTGAAAGCAAGCTCATACGACTTACCATTGGCTAATACATCGTTAATGGCCAGTGATTTGAATTTTCGAGATGGTGCACGTAAAATCGATCGAAACTCGATTCTACGCAAAGTTTGTGCAAAGTTTATAACCGTCGTATTTTTTTGCGAAAGCATGCTTGTACGACTTCTCATGGGCTAATAAGATGGGAAAGACCAGTATTTTGAATTTCCGAAATGGTGCACTAAAAATCGATCGAAACTTGACTCTGCGCAAATTTTATGACCGTCGTATTTTTTCGTGAAATCATGCTCATACGACTTACCATGGGCTAATACATCGTGAATGGCCAGTATTTTGAATTTCCGAGATGGTGCATGAAAAATCGATCGAAACTCGATTCTATGCAAAGTTCGCGCAAAGTTTATAACCGTCGTATTTTTTTGCGAAAGCGTGCTTGTACCACTTCCCATGGGCTAATAAGACGGGAAAGACCAGTATTTTGAATTTTCGAGACGGTGCATAAAAAACCGATCGAAACCCGACTCTGCGCAATGTTTATTGCCGTCGCCTTTTTTCGTGAAACCATACTCATACGACTTACCATGGACTAGTACATCATGAATGCCCAGTATTTTGTATTTCCGAGACGGTGCACGTAAAACTGATCGAAACTTGACTCTGCGCAAAGTATATGACCGTCGCGTTTTTTCGTGAAACCATGCTCATACGACGTACAATGGGCTAATACATCGTGAGTGGCCAGTATTTCAAATTTCCGAGATGGTGTACGTAAAAACGATCGAAACTCGACCCTGGACGTGACTCGCGTAATGTTTATGACTGTCGCATTTTTTCACTAAAGCATCAAAAACCGATTCAAACTCGACTCTGCGCAAAGTTTATGACCGTCGCATTTTTTCGTGAAACCATGCTCATACGAGTTACCATTGGCTAATACATCGTGAATGGCCAGTATTTTGAATTTTTGAGACGGTGCACGAAAAACCGATCGAAACTCGACTCAGCGCCAAGTATATGATCGTCGGGTTTTTTGGTGAAACCATGCTCATACGACATACCATGGGCTAATACATAGTGAATGGCCAGTATTTTGAATTTCCGAGTTGGTGCACGTAAAACCAATCGAAACTCGACTCTGGGCGCGACTTCGCGTATCGTTTATGACCGTCGCATTGTTTCGTGAAACCGTGCTCGTATGACTTACCATGGGCTAATACGTTGGGATTGGCCAGTATTTTGAATTTCCGAGATGGTGCACGAAAAATAGTTCGAAACTCGACTCAGTGCGCGACTTCGCGCAAAGATTTTTACCGACGTATTTTTTTGTGAAAGCGAGCTTGTACGACTTCCCATGGGCTAATAAGATGGGAAAGACCAGTATTTTGAATTTTCGAGACGATGCACAAAAAATTGATCAAAACTCGACTCTGCGCAAAGTTTATGACCGTCGTATTTTTTCGTGAAACCAAGCTCATACGATTTACCATGGCCTAATACATCGTTAATGGCCAGTATTTTGAATTTCTGAGACGGTGCATGAAAAACCAATCGAAACTCGACTCAGCACGTGACTTCCAACAAAGTTTATGACCGTCGCATTTTTTCGTGAAACCATGATCATATGACTTACCATGTGCTAATACATCGTGAGTGGCCAGTATTTCAAATTTTCGAGATGGTGTACGTAAAAACGATCGAAACTCGACCCTGGACGCGACTCGCGTAATGTTTATGACCATCGCATTTTTTCACTAAAGCATCAAAAACCGATTCAAACTCGACTCTGCGCAAAGTTTATGACCGTCGCATTTTTTCGTGAAACCATGCTCATACGAGTTACCATTGGCTAATACATCGTGAATGGCCAGTATTTTGAATTTTCGAGACGGTGCACGAAAAAACCGATCGAAACTCGACTCAGCGCCAAGTATATGATCGTCGCGTTTTTTGGTGAAACCATGCTCATACGACATACCATGGGCTAATACATAGTGAATGACCAGTATTTTGAATTTCCGAGTTGGTGCACGTAAAACCAATCGAAACTCGACTCTGGGCGCGACTTCGCGTATAGTTTATGACCGTCGCATTGTTTCGTGAAACCGTGCTCGTATGACTTACCATGGGCTAATACGTTGGGATTGGCCAGTATTTTGAATTTCCGAGATGGTGCACGAAAAATAGTTCGAAGCTCGACTCAGTGCGCGACTTCGCACAAAGTTTTTTACCGACGTATTTTTTTGTGAAAGCGAGCTTGTACGACTTCCCATGGGCTAATAAGATGGGAAAGACCAGTATTTTGAATTTTCGAGACGGTGCACGAAAAACTGATCGAAACTCGACTCTGCGCAAAGTTTATGACCGTCGCGTTTTTTCGTGAAACCAAGCTCATACGATTTACCATGGGCTAATACATCGTTAATGGCCAGTATTTTGAATTTCTGAGACGGTGCATGAAAAACCGATCGAAACTCGAGTCGCGAGCGACTTCGTGCAAAGTTTATGACCGTACTTACCAAAAAAAAAAAAGTTTATAACCGTCGTATTTTTCTGCTTTACAATTTGATTTCTGCTTTACAATTTGATTTCATTCTTATAAGAATATGTTCCTGCTTTACAATTTGATTTCATTCTTATATATTAGTAGCTAAAGTTTTGCTTCCCTGTCTCATCTATTGGGCGGTGTTTCATTATGAGAAGTAGTAGCTCCATTCTAATAGTAAGTAAAGTAAGAACGAAAGAAGGGAGTATTGTGAACTAAGCACGGATCCGAATCAGTAGCTAAGGAATGGTAGCCAGGGAAAGATAAAAGACTAAGGGAGCGCCCCGGTAAGCATACGAATACTAACAAGCATAGTCGAGAAGAAAACTCCATAGTAGAAGCTCCATAGTAGAAGCTCAATAGTAATAGAAGTATTGTTTCCAAAGCTAAGTGGGTAGTAGTAAAGAAGAAAGGGGGCAATAAGGAATTGAACTGGTGCCTATAAGATCGAAACAAGAAAAGGGGAACCCAACCTCTACTGATAGGAGCGAAACAAAGGCATACAAGAGTCGAACCCGGGCTATCAATAATAGCACTATTAACTGGGAATCCAAAATGTTAGAGCTATGTCCGGTATCCTGGTATCTTGACTATTGATTTGGATTCTGCCATTCCTTATTACCAGTTTCAAATTTATGTCCCTATTTACTACTTGGTATTGGTAGTTCCATCTTTTGTCCCATAATTGCTTTACCATACAAGCTTTATTCCAATCTCTAATATGTCGAAGATTCAGCCCCCCTTCATCCTTCGGTTTGCAAATGTTGTCCCAATTCACCATGTGCATTGCCTTACCATCTGTGTCATTCCAAAAGAAGTTCATAAGTAATTTATCAATATCATGGAGAAGCCCGGCAGGTAGAAGGAATGCATGAGACCAATAAATAGAATAAGAGATCAACACAGATCGAATAAGTTCAAGTCGTCCAGCTTTAGAAAGAAGCCTATTTTTCCAAGAGGAAATTTTGTTCTTAATTTTTTGTAGGATAGGCTGACAGGAGACTTTGTTGATTCCAGTGGATATATAAGTGGGAGACCCAAGTAAGGAACCGGTAAATTTCCTTCAGCTACTCCCAATGTTTGAGCAATATGATCCTTACTGTCAATGCAAGCACCCACATATACTTTGCTCTTTGCATGGTTTAGCTTAAGACCAGAAACTTTACCAAATTCATTAAGAATATCTGTCAGATTACTCACAGAAACTGGATCATCTCGGAGGAAGATAATAAGGTCATCAGCAAATGTTATGTGAGAGATATAAACAGAACCATAATATGGTACCTTAATTTTGCCATTGGAAACAGCCTCTTCTAACATACAACTGAGCCCTTCCATTGCAATGGTAAAAAGATAAGGAGATAGTGGATCGCCTTGCCAAATGTCATTCTTACTCCCGAAGAAGCCAATAGGTGAACCATTAATGAGAATCAAAAATTTTGGAGTTTCCAAACAACATTGAATCCATTTAACCCAGTGCTGAGGGAAGCCCATATTATGGAGCATCATGTAAATAAAATGCCTATTGACTGAGTCAAAGGCCTTCCGTAAATCAGCTTTAAAACAAATCTTTTTCCCTCTTGTTTTTGAATGTAGATCCTTAACCAAATCATTAGCAAGCAGGACATTATGATGGATACTCCTCCCTTTAAGAAAAGCAGCCTGATTAGGACTAATGAACTTATTCATGACCTTTTGTAGTCTATCTGCCAGCAACTTAGAGATAGATAACCTTATAAATAAAGTTGCACAGTGAAATAGGACGGTAGTTCTCCAATGAATCGGCTCCATCATTTTTAGGCACTAAAGAAATAAAAGTGTAATTCATTTCTTTAAGAATATGACCTGAGGAGAAAAAATGTCGACAAGATTTTATGACATCGTTGTCTACAATAGCCCATGCAATTTGATAAAACTCAGCCGGAAATCCGTCTGGACCAGGGCTTTTGTGCTTAGTGGACTTAAAAACAACTTTCACAATTTCATCATCCGTTATTGGGGCATTAAGATGAGAGAGGGCTGCAGAATCAAGTCGTCTTGTAGGCCCAACATGAATACTATTAGGCTGCTGTTCTTGATTAAGGAATAAAAAAATTACTTGGTGTAATTTTTAACCTCATCCAAATCCTCAATGAGATTACCATCTATACCTTTGCATTTTTTGATGCGATTAGTAGCCCTTCTGGTAGCAATAGCAGCATAGAAAAATTTCGTACTAGAATCCCCTAGAGTAAGCCAATGCTGTCGTGACTTCTGTTTCAAAAAATATTCCTCCTGCTTCAAAGCTTGCATAAAGTTATTTCTAGCAGCAGCCTCTTTGTATATAAGATTCGCATCCAGAGGTTGAAGATTTAGCTCGCTTTGCACAGCCATAAGTTCTTTCTTGCATAACTGAACCCTGTCGGTGATATTTCCAAATGTAGTTGAATTCCACTTCTTAAGTGCTGCTTTGCATGCTTTTAGTTTTTGACATAGGATGTAAGGGGGAGAACCAAATACATTAATGTCCCAAGCTGACTTAATAACTTCGAGGAACTTAGGGTGAGAACTCCACATATTAAAAAATCTAAAAGGTTTCTTGACTCTGGGTAGTGCTTTATCTGCATGTATATGCATAATAGAGTGATCCAAAAATAACTTAGCACCGTACTCAAGAAGTGAATCTGGGAAAACTGCTAACCATTCCTGATTACTCAAACATCTGTCAAGTCGAGCCATAATTTTTCTTTCAGCAGTACTTTGATTGTTCCATGACAACCAATCACCTACATATTTCATGTCAGTCAATGCAGCAGTATCTATACAATCATTAAAATGTTGAAGCTGACATTCGTGAATGACCAGTATTTTGAATTTCCGAGATGGTGTACATAAAACCGATTAAAACTTGACCCAGGGCGCGACTTCGCATAATGTTTATGACCGTCGCATTTTTTCGGCAAAAGCGTGCTTGTACGACTTCCCATTGGCTAATAAGACGTGAAAGACCAGTATTTTGAATTTCCGAGACGGTGCACGAAAAACCAATCGAAACTCGACTCTGTGCAAAGTTTATGACCATCGCATTTTTTAATTAAACCATGCTTATACGAATTACCATGGGCTAATACATCGTGAATGGCCAGTATTTTGAATTTTCTAGACGGTGCACGAAAAACCGATCGAATCTCGACTCTGTGCAAAGTTTATGACCGTAGCGTTTTTTCGTGAAACCATGCTCATACGACTTACCATGGACTAATACATCATGAATGACCAGTATTTTGAATTTTCGAGACGGTGCACGAAAAACCGATCGAAACTCGACTCTGCGCAAAGTTCGTGCAAAGTTTATGACCGTCATATTTTTCTGCAAAAGCGTGCTTGTACGACTTCCCATGGGCTAATAAGACGGGAAAGACAAGTATTTTGAATTTTTGAGACGGTGCATGAAAAACCGATCGAAACTCAACTCTGCGCAACGTTTATGACCGTCGCGTTTTTTCGTGAAACTAAGCTCATACAACTTACCATGGTCTAATACATTGTTAATGGCCAGTATTTTGAATTTCCGAGATGGTGCACGAAAAATCGATCGAAACTCGACTCTTCGCAAAGTTTATGACCGTCACGTTTTTTCGTGAAACCATGCTCACACGACTTACCATCGTGATTGGCTAGTATTTTGAATTTCCGGGACAGTGCATGAAAAATCGATCGAAACTCGACTCAACGCGCGACTTCGAGCAAAGTATATGACCGTCGTATTTTTTTGCGAAAGCGTGCTAGTATGACTTCGTGCAAAGTTTATGATCGTCGTATTTTTCTGTGAAAGCATGCTTGTACGACTTCTCATGGCCTAATAAGACGGGAAAGACCAGTATTTTGAATTTCCGAGACGGTGCACGAAAAACCGATCGAAACTCGACTCTGCGCAAAGTTTATGCTCGTCACGTTTTTTCGTGAAACCATGCTCATACGACTTACCATGGGCTAATACATCGTGAATGGCCAGTATTTTGAATTTCTGAGACGGTGCACGTAAAACCAATCGAAACTCGACTCTGGGCGCGACTTCGCGTAATGTCCGTCACATTTTTTCGTGAAAGCATGCTTGTACGACTTCTCATGGGCTAATACGTTGAGAATTTTTTTTTTGGTAAGTTAATACGTCGGAATTGCTAGTATTTTGAATTTCCAAGACGGTGCACGAAAAATCGATCGAAACTCGACTCTGCGCAAAGTTTATGACTGTCGCATTTTTTCGTGAAACCATGCTCATACGACTTACCATGGGCTAATACATCATGAATGGCCTGTATTTTGAATTTTCGAGACAGTGCACGAAAAACTGATCGAAACTCGACTAAGCGCAAAGTTTAAGACCGTCGCGTTTTTTCGTGAAACCATGCTCATACGACTTACCATTGGCTAATACATCGTGAATGGCCAGTATTATGAATTTTCGAGACGGTGCACGAAAAACCGATCGAAACTCGACTCAGCGCAAAGTTTATGACCGTTGCATTTTTTCGTGAAACCATGCTCATACGACTTACCATGTCGTGAATGGCCAGTATTTTGAATTTCCGAGATGGTGCACGTAAAACCAATCGAAACTCGACTCTGGGCACGACTTCGTCTAATGTTTATGATCGTCATATTTTTTCGTTAAACCATGCTCATTCGACTTACCATGGGCTAATACATCGTGAACGGCCAGTATTTTGAATTTCCGAGATGTTGCACGTAAAACCAATTGAAAGCGTAATGTTTATAACCGTCGCATTTTTTCGCGAAAGCGTGCTTGTACGACTTCCCATGAAGTAATACGTCGGGAATTACTAGTATTTTGAATTTCCGAGACAGTGCACGAAAAACTGATCGAAACTCGACTGTACGCAAAGTTTTTGACTGTCACTTTTTTTCGTGAAACCATGCTAATATGACTTACCATGGGTTATGACATCGTGAATGGCCACTATTTTGAATTTCCGAGACGGTGTACGTAAAACCGATTGAAACTCGACCCTGGGCGCGACTTCGTGTAATGTTTAAGACCGTCACATTTTTTCACGAAAGCGTGCATGTACGACTTCCCATTGGCTAATAAGACGGGAAAGACCAGTATTTTGAATTTTCGAGACGGTGCACGAAAAATCGATCGAAACTTGACTCTGCCCAAATTTTATGACCGTCACGTTTTTTCGTGAAACCATGCTTATACGACTTACCATGGGCTAATACATCGTGAATGGCCAGTATTTTAAATTTTTGAGACGGTGCACGAAAAACCGATCGAAACTCGACTCAGCGTAAAGTTTTTGACCGTCGCGTTTTTTCGTGAAACCATGCTCATACGACTTACCATGGGCTAATACATCGTGAATGACCAGTATTTTGAATTTCTGAGATGGTGCACGTAAAACCAATCGAAACTCGACTCTTGGCGTGATTTCGCGTAATGTTTATGACCGTCGCATTTTTTCGTGAAACCGTGCTCGAATGACTTACCATGGGCTAATACGTTGGGATTGGCCAGTATTTCAATTTCTGAGATGGTGCACGAAAAATCGATCGAAACTCGACTCAGCGCGTGACTTCGCGCAAAGTTTTTGACCGTCATATTTTTTTGCGAAAGCGAGCTTTTACGACTACAGAGCACCTAACAAGAAGAGAGAAAGATATTTTCACAAGATTCAATTTTTCCATTCGTCAAGAATCACTCGAATAATGATGAAGATTGTAATGTATTATATGGGGCAAAGCTTATATTTTGTGATGTATCCACAAGTAGTCCAGAACAGTCTAGCTATTGCATTTTATTATTTATTAACATCCTTGTGTTACTCTTGGAGATGAGTTTGATGAAGCGTGCCCATTTCACCTTCTTTAGGTGGGGTGCAATCTTCTCGACTACACTAAGAGACTTCAGGCTTTAGTCTATGGCTTGTGTAGACAAAGCTTCTTTGTACAAATCTTTTACAAAATACATTATCTTTACTTACCAAAAAAAAAAAGAGCTTTTACGACTACCCATGGGCTAATAAGACGCGAAAGACCAGTATTTTGAATTTCCGAGACGGTGCACAAAAAATCGATTGAAACTCGACTCTGCACAAAGTTTATGAACGTCGCATTTTTTCGTGAAACCATGCTCATACGACTTACCATGGGCTAATACATCGTGAATGGCCTGTATTTTGAATTTCTGAGAAGGTGCACGAAAAACCGACCGAAACTCGACTCGCGCACGACTTCGCGCAAAGTTTATGACCATCGTTTGTTTTTTGCGAAAGTGTGCTTGTACGACTTCCCATGGGCTAATAAGACGCGAAAGACCAGTATTTTGAATTTCCGAGATGGTCCACGAAAAAAACGATCGAAACTCGACTCAGCGCACGACATCGCGCAAAGTTTTTGACCATCGTATGAAAAACTGATCGAAACTTGACTCTGCGCAAAGTTTATGATCGTCGCGTGTTTTCGTGAAACCAAGCTCAAACGACTTACCATGGGCTAATACATCGTTAATGGCCAGTATTTTGAATTTTTGACATGGTGCACGAAAAACCGATCGAAACTCGACTCTGCTCAAAGTTCGCGCAAAGTTTATGACCGTCGTATTTTTTTTGCGAAAGCGTGCTTGTACGACTTCCCATGGGCTAATAAGACGGGAAAGTCCAGTATTTTGAATTTCCGAGACGGTGCACAAAAAATCGATCGAAACTCGACTCAACGCGCGACTTCGAGCAAAAATTTTGACCGTCGTATTTTTTTGCGAAAGCAAGCTTGTTCGACTTCCGATGGGCTAATAAGATGGGAAAGACCAGTATTTTAAATTTCCGAGATGGTGCACGAAAAACCGATCCAATCTCGACTCTGCGCAAAGTTTATAACCGTCGCGTTTTTTCGTGAAACCATGCTAATACGACTTATCCTGGGCAAATACATCGTGAATGGCCAGTATTTTGAATTTACGTGACAGTGCATGAAAAACCGATCGAAACTCGACAGTGTAAAGTTCGCGCAAAGTTAATGACCGTCATATTTTTTTTAGAAAGCGTGCTTGTACGACTTCCCATGGGCTAAAAAGACGTGAAAGACCAGTATTTTGAATTTCCGAGATGGTCCACGAAAAACCGATCGAATCTCGACTCTGCGCAAAGTTGATGATCGTCGCGTTTTTTCATGAAACCAAGCTCATACGACTTACCATGGGCTAATACATCGTTAATGGCCAGTATTTTGAATTTCTGAGATGGTGCACGAAAAACCGATCGAAACTCGAGTCGCACGCGACTTCGTGCAATGTTTATGACCGTCGTATTTTTCTACGAAAGCGTGCTTGTACGACTTCTCATGGGCTAATAAGACGGGAAAGACCAGTATTTTAAATTTTCGAGATGGTACACAAAAAACCGATCGAAACTCGACACTGCGTAAAGTTTATGACCGTCGCGTTTTTTCGTGAAACCTTGCTCATACGACTTACCATGGGCTAATACATCGGGAATGGCCAGTATTTTGAATTTCTGAGACGGTGCAAGAAAAACCGATCGAAACTCGACTCAGCACAAAGTTCGCGCAAAGTTTATGACCGTCGTATATTTTTGCGAAAGCGTGCTTGTACGACTTCCCATTGGCTAATAAGACGGGAAAGGCCAGTATTTTTAATTTTCGAGACGGTGCACGAAAAACCGATCGAAACTCGACTTAGTGCGCGACTTCGAGCAAAGTTTTTGACCGTCGTATTTTTTTGCGAAAGCGAGCTTGTACGACTTCCCATGGGCTAATAAGACAGGAAAGACTAGTATTTTGAATTTTCGAGTCGGTGCATGAAAAACCGATCGAATCCCGACTCTGCGCAAAGTTTATGACCGTCGCATTTTTTTGTGAAACCATGCTCATACGATATACCTTGGGCTAATACATCGTGAATGGCCAGTATTTTGAATTTCTAAGATGGTGCACGAAAAACCGATCGAAACTCGACAATGCGCAAAGTTCGCGCAAAATTTTTGACCGTCGTATTTTTTTGCGAAAGCGTGCTTGTACAACTTCCCATGGGCAAAAAAGATGGGAAAGACCAGTATTTTGAATTTCCGAGACGGTACACGAAGAACCGATCTAATCTCGACTCTGCGCAAAGTTTATGACCATCGCATTTTTTTGTGAAACCATGCTTATACGACTTACCATGGGCTAATACATCGTGAATGGCCAGCATTTTGAATTTTCGAGACGGTGCACGAAAAACCGATCGAAACTCGACTCTGCGCAAAGCTTATGACGGTCGTATTTTTTTTCGAATGCGTGCTTGTATGACTTAACATGGGCTAATAAGACGGGAAAGACCAGTATTTTGAATTTCCGAGTGGGTGCACGAAAAAACGATCGAAACTCGACTCTGCGCAAAGTTGATGATCGTCGCGTTTTTTCATGAAACGAAGCTCATACGACTTACCATGGGCTAATACATCTTTAATGGCCAGTATTTTGAAATTCCGAGATGGTGCACGAAAAACCGATCGAAACTCGAGTTGCGCGCGAGTTCGTGCAAAGTTTATGACCGTCGTATTTTTCTACTAAAGCATGCTTGTACGACTTCTCATGGGCTAATAAGACGAGAAAGACCAGTATTTTGAATTTCCGAGATGGTGCACGAAAAACCGATCGAAACTCGACTCTGCGTAAAGTTTATGACCGTCACGTTTTTTCGTGAAACCAAGCTAATACGACTTACCATGGGCTAATACATCGTGAATGGCCAGTATTTTGAATTTCCGAGATGGTGCAAGAAAAACCGATCGAAACTCGACTCAGCGCAAAGTTCGCGCAAAGTTTATGACTGTCGTATTTTTTTGCGAAAGCATGCTTGTACGACTTACCATGGGCTAATAAGACGGGAAAGACCAGTATTTTTAATTTTCGAGACGGTGCACGAAAAACTGATTGAAACTCGACTCGGAACGCGACTTCGGGCAAAGTTTTTGTCCGTCGTATTTTTTTGCGAAAGCGAGCTTGTACGACTTCCCATGGGCTAATAAGACGGGAAAGACCAGTATTTTGAATTTCCGAGACGGTGCACGAAAAACCGATAGAATCTCGACTCTGCGCAAAGTTTATGACCATCGCATTTTTTCGTGAAACCATGCTCATACAACTTACCACGGGCTAATACATCGTGAATGGCCAGTATATTGAATTTCCGAGACGGTGCACGAAAAACCGATCGAAACTCGACTCTGCGCAAAGTTTATGACCGTCGTATTTTTTTTCGAAAGCGTGCTTGTACGACTTCCCATTGGCTAATAAGATGGGAAAGACCAGTATTTTGAATTTTTGAGAGGGTGCACGAAAAAATGATCGAAACTCGACTCTCCGCAAAGTTGATGATCGTCGCATTTTTTCATGAAACCAAGCTCATACGACTTACCATGGGCTAATATATCGTTAATGGCCAGTATTTTGAATTTCCGAGATGGTGCACGAAAAACCGATCGAAACTCGAGTCACGCGCGACTTCGTGCAAAGTTTATGACCGTCGTATTTTTCTGCGAAAGCATGCTTGTACGACTTCTCATGGGCTAATAAGACGGGAAAGACCAGTATTTTGAATTTCTGAGATGGTACACGAAAAACCGATCGAAACTCGACTCTGCGTAAAGTTTATGACCGTCGCATTTTTTCGCGAAACCATGCTCATACGACTTACCATGGGCTAATACATCGTGAATGGCCAGAATTTGGAATTTCTGAGATGATGCAAAAAAAACTGATCGAAACTTGACTCAGCGCAAAGCTCGCGCAAAGTTTATGACCGTCATATTTTTTTGCGAAAGCGTGCTTGTACGACTTCCCATGGGCTAATAAGACGGGAAAGACCAGTATTTTTAATTTTCTCGACGGTGCACGAAAAACCGATCGAAACTCGACTCTGCGCAAAGTTTATGACCGTCGTATTTTTTTGCGAAAGCGTGCTTGTACGACTTCCCATGGGCTAAAAAGACGGGAAAGACCAGTATTTTTAATTTTCGAGACGGTGCACGAAAAACCGATCGAATCTCGACTCTGCGCGCGACTGCGAGCGAAGTTTTTGACCGTCATATTTTTTTGCGAAAGCGACTTGTACGACTTCCCATGGGCTAATAAGACGGGAAAGATCAGTATTTTGAATTTTCGAGACGGTGCACGAAAAACCGATCGAATCTCGACTCTGCGCAAAGTTTATTACCATCGCATTTTTTCGTGAAACAATCTGTGTTGTTGATCTCTTATTCTATTTATTGGTCTCATGCATTCCTTCTACCTGCCGGGCTTCTCCATGATATTGATAAATTACTTATGAACTTATTTTGGAATGGCACAGATGGTAAGGCAATGCACATGGTGAATTGGGTCAACATTTGCAAACCGAAGGATGAAGGGGGGCTGAATCTTCGACATATTGAGTTTTCCTTATGGTCACAATGGGTTGTCAGATACACAAATGAGAAAGTGGGGGGTAGAGTGCTTTCCGAATGTCAGCTTCAACATTTTAATGATTGTATAGATATTGCTGCATTGACTGACATGAAATCTGTGGGTGATTGGTTCTCAAGGAATAATCAAAGTACTGCTGAAAGAAAAATTATGGCTCGACTTCACGATCGAAACTCGACTTTGCGCAAAGTTGATGATCGTCACATTTTTTCATGAAACCAAGCTCATACGACTTTTTTTTTTTGGTAAGTAAAGATAATGTATTTTGTAAAAGATTTGTACAAAGAAGCTTTGTCTACACAAGCCATATACTAAATCCTGAAGTCTCTTAGTGTAGTCGAGAAGATTGCACCCCACCTAAAGAAGGTGAAATGGGTTTTTGCAAAACAAGGAACGCTTGTATGGTAAAACAATTATGAGATATTTTACAAAACAAGTTTTCCTTATGGTCACAATGGGTTTTTGCCAGGTACCTAACCAAGGAATCAATCTGGGAAACATCTGCAAAAACATCTCATTCTGCTGCTTGGAAAGGAATTATGAAGGCAAGGCGATGGCTACGTAACAATATTTCTTATGTGATTTCTTCTGGAACCAATATTAATATGTGGTATGATCCTTGGGTGAATGGGAAAAGTATATTTCAGATATTTGGTGATAGAGTGCGACAGGATCTGGGGGCTCCCAAAGACTGGAAGGTTTCTGAATTCATTAACAACGGTACATGGTGTCTTCCCAACCATACCTCCCCTGACATGTTATTACTTTGGCCGACTATTAGGGCTATTCTAATCAAGAACAACTCTTCAGATATGCTTATTTGGCTTCATGATAACGGTAAATTTAGTGCTACATCTGCATGGAACCAAATTAGACAACGAAACAACAAGTGGATCCAAAATAGTTGGACATGGGATAGTCCATGCTCACAGCGACATTCCTTATGTACATGGCAGGCCCTCCTCGGCAAACTTCCTAGGATGGACAATATGCAGCGAATAGGTATTTATATTGTAAATCGGTGCTCTTTGTGTATGCAAAAGGAAGAAAGTGTTGATCATCTCTACTTTGCTTATGATTATTCATCTTGGATATGGAAGGATATCTTGAAGCGATTCGATTTTCAAAGGCTACCACGGCCAAAATTGCATCATGAATTAGAAATGCTTATGCAAAGCTTCTCAAGAAAGGGGCCTCTTACATAACTAGCAAGAATTATATTCAGATGTGCTATTTGGTGGATTTGGAAGGAGAGGTGTGGCAGAATTTTTGAATGTCACAACATGAACAAAGCTCAAATTCTGATAGAGATTCTTCAGGACTCACGATCATGTATGGAGCAAGAATTGAATACAGAGCACCTAACAAGAAGAGAGAGATATTTTCACAAGATTCAATTTTTTCATTCGTCAAGAATCACTAAGTCAAGCTATTTCATTTTATTATTTATTAACTTCCTTGTGCTACTCTTGGAGATGAGTTTGTCACCGAGAACAACCCAAGGTACTGTAGGATAACTATTTGTAATGCTAACCAGATCACGCCATAGAGCATTCCTGTCAGACATACTGTTAGATGCATAAATACCGGTAATATTGAATTGACATCCAGTCTGTTTATCCTCTGCCTTAAGATGAATGAATTGATTAGTAGCAGAAATAAACCAAGCAGTAACAAGGTTAGGATGCCATAAGACCCAAACTCGACCATAAGTATCCTGAGAATCATTAGTAAAAAGTTCTGCCTCAGGCCATATTAAATTCTTCTGAACTCGAACACGATGAGGTTTAATTTTTGTTTCCACAAGAATCACCATGTCACAAGCAGCAGATCGGATTATTCTATTGAGCTCCCGACATTTCTCAGTCTTATTAAGTCCACAAACATTCCAACAGCTTATTTTCATCAATACTAGATAGAAGGAAGAGCATGCGATTTTGGGAGGACACTACCTTCCTTTTTCTTATCCTTTGATTTTGCATGGTCCTCTCGCATAATATCTTTACCCTTTAATCCTTTATTCCTATATTTATCCACCTCATCCACAGCTTGCAAATGTTTAAATTTTTGTGTATCTTGAGGCAAGGAGTCCTGAATAGCGGGATGTGTCGAAGAGCGATGAGTTTGGTGAGTTGCAATGTCTTGGTTCCCAAGAGGTTGTTGAAATGAAAAGTGAGAACCTTGGGAAGCTCCTGCAGTGAAAGTCTCTGATATAATAGGTAAAGATGGAAGTCCTGACTTGTCTTTCTCTTGTTCGTGTCGCTGCCCCAATGAGTCAGAGTGTTCATTCATCTTCTCCGCCATCACCACTGTTGGCACTGGAGTATCAGTGCTTGGATTAGTGGTAGTGACCCCATTCTGTGGCTCTTGGCGTGGTCGGTAGACCTGTGTGATTGTTTGTGAAGGCTGTTGGCAGGCACCATTTACATGTCCAAAAGATAGACAAACCTTGCATCGTTGTGGCTTCCAAGAATATGAGACTTTCACCTTTCGGGTGCTCCCATCAAGATCACGGTAAGAAACATCATTCGGCAGTTCCTCATCAGAAGAAACCATTACACAAGCTCTGGCAAAGGTCAATCTCGTTTGCGAAGCTGTTGCCTTATCAAGATACAATGGCTGTCCCAGGGTGCTGCAAAGCTTTGCAATAAAATGACGACCCCAGATATGTAGTGGAAGTCCATGGAAAGAAACCCATATTGGGATAGACTGTAGACTGTCTAACTCCAATCTCACATCAGGTGCCCAGCATCGTAGTATCATTGGATGACCACGGATAGTCCAAAATCCTTCAAGGACCCATTGTAAATCTTCTTCCGAATAAAGCCTGCATACAAAGAATCCGGTCTCCAACATATGAAGATCAAATGTTGATATTCCCCATCGAGTTCTGATGTATGAGGATAGTGGGAAAAAGGATGTTCTTAGTCCAACAACGTAGCCCACAATTGCCATGGACCATGTCTCAATTAGTTCGTCAGAAACAATAGCCTCATACACAGCAATCTTCTGGTCAGCCTGTACTTCTGGAGCAAAAAAGTCCAGTCGAAGATCCGGACTACCCACTGGAGCCTTGAAGAGGCTACTCCAAGGCCGAGGATCTCGGGAAATAGGAGCTGGAGGTCATGATCTAGATCGTGAACGACCTCGGGCCTAGTTCATTGAAGGAGCATCCCGTCGAGAAGAAGAAATCAACGGTGGAACATCCTGGTGTGAAACCGGCCTAAGCTGCTGGGGAGGAACCAGCGGCTGTTGGAGAGGAGCAACCCCCTCCCGCGGTGAAGTAACCAGCGGCTGAGGAGCAACCCTCTCCCGCTGTGACTGCTGGAGAGGGGCGTTCTGCTGTGAAGCAATCAGCGCAGGCCGCTGGGAAGAAGCCAGCGGAGGAGCATCCCACTGGAACAGAGGATGCGAAGCAGAGTGCCGCGTCCGGCCGCTCGCATCCATGGCGTCGCTCGCCCTAGAGACCGCCAACCGCCTAGGGGAGAGGAAGCCACCACCCTGCCCACACTAATGTCGCAGTCGTCGCCCCTTCCACGCCGATTACAGAAGCAGTCGTCGCCCTTTCCACGCTGGAGTTACCGCAGGAAGCGGCAGTGAACCCAGCCCCAATCGCAGCGCAGCTTCCACCGTTTCTCGCCCTAGAGTCCGTCCCGCGCCTAGGGGAGAAGAGCCGCCGCCCTTCCACGCCTGAAATCGCCGATTCCCGGCCTAGAATCGCTGATCGCAGGAGCGACCGCCGGCCTTCCACGCTTGTATTCGCCGCGGAGCGATCGTAGAGGAGAAATCGCCCAAGGGAGCAATCGCAAGCACAAGCGCAAGGGAAGAGGTTGCCATCCCCAGCGTCGATCGCAAGCGCAAGCGCAAGCACAAGCAGAGCAGAGCACTCACGCACGCACGCAAGGGAACGCAGGCCCATTCCCCCCCATTCCCAAGCAGATTCGTGCACCGTCTCTCCTCCTCTCTCTCACACCCGATGGTCATAAACTTTGCGCAGAGTCGAGATTCGATCGATTTTTCGTGCACCGTCTCGGAAATTCAAAATACTGGTCAAAAACTTTGCGCGATGTCGCGCGCTGGGTCGAGTTTTGATCGATTTTTCGTGCACCATCTCGGAAATTCAAAATACTGGCCAATCCCAAAGTATTAGCCCATGGTAAGTCATTCGAGCATGGTTTCTCAAAAAAATGCGACGGTCATAAAAATTACGCGAAGTCGTGCCTAGAGTCGAGTTTCGATTGGTTTTACATGCACGATCTCGGACATTCAAAATACTGGCCATTCACGATGTATTAGCCCATGGTAAGTCGTATGAGCATGGTTTCAGGAAAAAATGCGACGGTCATAAACTTTGCGCTGAGTCGAGTTTCGATCGATTTTTTCGTGCTCCGCCTCAAAAATTCAAAATACAGGCCATTCACGATGTATTAGCCCATGGTAAGTCGTATGAGCATGGTTTCACGAAAAAACACGACGGTCATAAACTTTGCGCAGTGTCGAGTTTTGATCGATTTTTCGTGCACCGTCTAAGAAATTCAAAATACTGGTCTTTCCCGTCTTATTAGCCCATGGGAAGTCATACGAGCATGCTTTCGAGAAAAAATGCGACGGTCATAAACTTTGCGCGAACTTTGCGCAGAGTTGAGTTTCGATCGGTTTTTCGTGCACCGACTCAGAAATTCAAAATACTGGTCATTCACGATGTATTTGCCCAAGGTAAGTCGTATGAGCATGGTTTCACGAAAAAATGCGACGGTCATAAACTTTGCGCTGAGTCGAGTTTCGATCAATTTTTCGTGCACCGTCTCGGAAATTCAAAATACTGGTCTTTCCCGTCTTATTAGCCCATGAGAAGTCTTACAAGCTCGCTTTCGTAAAAAAATACGACTGTCAAAAACTTTGCACGAAGTCGCGCGCTGAGTCGAGTTTCTACCGATTTTTGGTGCACCATCTCGGAAAATCAAAATACTGGCCAATCCCAACGTATTAGCCCATGGTAAGTCATACGAGCACGGTTTCACGAAAAAATACGACGGTCATAAACTTTGCGTGAACTTTGCGCGAGTCGAGTTTGATCGATTTTTCGTGCACCGTCTCAGAAATTCAAAATACTGGTCATTCACGATGTATTAGCCCATGGTAAGTCGTATGGGCATGGTTTCGCGAAAAACGCGACGGTCAAAATCTTTGCACAGTGTCGAGTTTCGATCGTTTTATCGTGCACTGTGTCGGAAATTCAAAATACTGGTCTTCCCGTCTTATTAGCCAATGAGAAGTCGTACAAGCAAGCTTTCGCAAAAAAATACAATGGTCATAAACTTTGCACGAAGTTGTGCGCGAGTCGAGTTTCGATCGGTTTTTCGTGCACCGTCTCGGAAATTCAAAATACTGGCCATTAACGATTTATTAGCCCATGGTAAGTCATATGAGCTTGGTTTCACGAAAAAATGCGACGGTCAGAAACTTTGCCCAGATTCTAGTTTTGATCAGTTTTTCGTGCACCATCTCAGAAATTCAAAATACTGGTCTTTCCCGTCTTATTTGCCCATTGAAATTCGAACAAGCTCGCTTCCGCAAAAAAATACGACGGTCAAAAACTTTGCGCGAAGTCGCGCGCTGAGTCGTGTTTCGATCGATTTTTCGTGCACCATCTCGGAAATTCAAAATACTGGCCAATCCAAATGTATTAGCCCATGGTAAGTCATACGAGCACGGTTTCACGAAAAAATACGACAGTCATAAACATTACGTGAAGTCGCGCCCAGAGTCGAGTTTATATTGGTTTTACGTGCACCATCTCGAAAATTCAAAATACTGGCCATTCACGATGTATTAGCCCATGGTAAGTCGTATGTGCATGGTTTCACGAAAAAACGCGACGGTCATAAACTTTACGCTGAGTCGAGTTTCGATCGGTTTTCCGTGCACCGTCTCGAAAATTCAAAATACTGCCCATTCACGATGGATTAGCCCATGGTAAGTCGTATGAGCATGGTTTCACGAAAAAATGCGACGGTCATAAACTTTGTTTATGAATTTCGATCGGTTTTTCGTGCACCATCTCGGAAATTCAAAATACTGGTCATTCTCGATGTATTAGCCCATGGTAAGTCATATGAGCATGGTTTCACGAAAAAATACGACGGTCATATACTTTGTTTATAAGTTTCGATCGGTTTTTCGTGCACCATCTCGAAAATTCAAAATACTGGCCATTCTCGATGTATTAGCCCATGGTAAGTCGTATGAGCATGGTTTCATGAGAAACACGACGGTCAAAAACTTTGCAGAGTCGAGTTTCGATCGGTTTATCGTGCACCATCTCGGAAATTGAAAATACTGGTCTTCCCGTCTTATTAGCCCATGAGAAGTCGTACAAGTATGCTTTCGCAAAAAAATACGACGGTCAAAAACTTTGCACGAAGTCGTGCGCGAGTCGAGTTTCGATCGGTTTTTCGTGCACCGTCTCGGAAATTCAAAATACTGGCCACTAACAATTTATTAGCCCATGGTAAGTCGTATGAGCTTGGTTTCACGAAAAAATGCGACGGTCATAAACTTTGCCCAGATTCTAGTTTTGATCAGTTTTTCGTGCACCATCTCAGTAATTAAAAATACTGGTCTTTCCCGTCTTATTAGCCCATGGGAAGTCGTACAAGCTCGCTTCCGGAAAAAAATACGACGGTTAAAAACTTTACGCGAAGCCGCGCGCTGAGTCGAGTTTCGATCGATTTTTCGTGCACCATCTCGGAAATTCAAAATACTGGCCAATCCAAATATATTAGCCCATGGTAAGTCATACGAGCACCGTTTCACGAAAAAATGTGACAGTCATAAACATTACGTGAAGTCGCGCCCAGAGTCGAGTTTCGATTGGTTTTACGTGCACCATCTCGGAAATTCAAAATACTGGCCATTCACGATGTATTAGCCCATGGTAAGTCATATGAGCATGGTTTCACGAAAAAACGCGACGGTCATAAACTTTACGTTGAGTCGAGTTTCGATCGATTTTTCGTGCACCGTCTTGAAAATTCAAAATACTGGCCATTCACAAAGGATTAGCCCATGATAAGTCGTATGAGCATGGTTTCACGAAAAAATGCGACGGTCATAAACTTTGTTTATGAGTTTCGATCGGTTTTTCGTGCACCATCTCGGAAATTCAAAATACTGGTCATTCACGATGTATTAGCCCATGGTATGTCGTATGAGCATGGTTTCACGAAAAAACGCGACGGTCATAAACTTTGCGCAGAGTCAAGTTTCGATTAGTTTTTCGTGCACCGTCTTGGAAATTCAAAATACTGGCCATTAACGATGTATTAGCCTATGGTAAGTCGTATGAGCTTGGTTTCACGAAAAAACGCGACGGTCATAAACTTTACGCAGAGTCGAGTTTCGATCAGTTTTTCGTGCACCATCTCGGAAATTCAAAATACTGGTCTTTCCCGTCTTATTAGCCCATGGGAAGTCGTACAAGCTCGCTTTCACAAAAAAATACGATGGTCAAAAACTTTGCGCGATGTCGCTCGCTGAGTCGAGTTTCGATCGATTTTTCGTGCACCATCTCGAAAATTCAAAATACTGGCCAATCCAAATATATTAGCCCATGGTAAGTCATACGAGCACCGTTTCACGAAAAAATGTGACAGTCATAAACATTACGTGAAGTCGCGCCCAGAGTCGAGTTTCGATTGGTTTTACGTGCACCATCTCGGAAATTCAAAATACTGGCCATTCACGATGTATTAGCCCATGGTAAGTCATATGAGCATGGTTTCACGAAAAAACGCGACGGTCATAAACTTTACGTTGAGTCGAGTTTCGATCGATTTTTCGTGCACCGTCTTGAAAATTCAAAATACTGGCCATTCACAATGGATTAGCCCATGATAAGTCGTATGAGCATGGTTTCACGAAAAAATGCGACGGTCATAAACTTTGTTTATGAGTTTCGATCGGTTTTTCGTGCACCATCTCGGAAATTCAAAATACTGGTCATTCACGATGTATTAGCCCATGGTATGTCGTATGAGCATGGTTTCACGAAAAAACGCGACGGTCATAAACTTTGCGCAGAGTCAAGTTTCGATTAGTTTTTCGTGCACCGTCTTGGAAATTCAAAATACTGGCCATTAACGATGTATTAGCCTATGGTAAGTCGTATGAGCTTGGTTTCACGAAAAAACGCGACGGTCATAAACTTTACGCAGAGTCGAGTTTCGATCAGTTTTTCGTGCACCATCTCGGAAATTCAAAATACTGGTCTTTCCCGTCTTATTAGCCCATGGGAAGTCGTACAAGCTCGCTTTCACAAAAAAATACGATGGTCAAAAACTTTGCGCGATGTCGCTCGCTGAGTCGAGTTTCGATCGATTTTTCGTGCACCATCTCGAAAATTCAAAATACTGGCCAATCCCAAAGTATTAGCCCATGGTAAGTCGTACGAGCATGTTTCTCGAAAAAATGCGACGGTCACAAACATTACGCGAAGTCGTGCCTAGAGTCGAGTTTCGATTGGTTTTACATGCACGATCTCGGAAATTTAAAATACTGGTCATTCACGATGTATTAGCCCATGGTAAGTCGTATGAGCATGGTTTGACGAAAAAATGCAACGGTCATAAACTTTGCGCTGAGTCGAGTTTCGATCGGTTTTTCTTGCTCCGCCTCAAAATTTCAAAATACAGGCCATTCACGATGTATTAGCCCATGGTAAGTCGTATGAGCATGGTTTTTTTTTTGGTAAGTAAAGATAATGTATTTTGTAAAAGATTTGTACAAAGAAACTTTGTCTACACAAGCCATAGACTAAAGCCTGAAGTCTCTTAGTGTAGTCGAGAAGATTGCACCCCACCTAAAGAAGGTGAAATGGGCACGCTTCATCAAACTCATCTCCAAGAGTAGCACAAGGAAGTTAATAAATAATAAAATGCAATAGCTAGAATGTTCTGGACTACTTGTGGATACATCACAAAAATATAAGCTTTGCCCCATATAATACATTACAATCTTCATCATTATTCGAGTGATTCTTGACGAATGGAAAAATTGAATCTTATGAAAATCTCTTTCTCTCTTCTTGTTAGGTGCTCTGTATTCAATTCTTGCTCCATACATGATCGTGAGTGCTGAAGAATCTCTATCAGAATTTGAGCGTTGTTCATGTTGTGACACTCAAAAATTCTGTCACACCTCTCCTTCCAAATCCACTAAATAGCACATCTGAATATAATTCTTGCTAGTTGTGTAAGAGGCCCCTTTCTTGAGAAGCTTTGCATAAGCATTTCTAATTCATGATGCAAGTTTGGCCGTGGTAGCCTTTGAAGATCAAATCGCTTCAAGTTCTCCTTCCATATCCAAGATGAATAATCACAAGCAAAGTAGAGATGGTCAACACTTTCTTCCTTTTGCATACACAAAGAGCACCGATTTACAATATAAATACCTCTTAGCTGCATATTGTCCATCGTAGGAAGTTTACCGAGAAGGGCCTGCAATGTACATAAGGAATGTCGCTGTGACCATGGACTATCCCATGTCCAACTACTTGGGATCCACTTGTTGTTTCGTCGTCTAATTTGGTTCCATGTAGATGTAGCACTAAATTTACCATTATCATGAAGCCAAATAAGCATATCTGAAGAGTTGTTATTGATTGAAATAGCCCTAATAGTCGGCCAAAGTAATAACATGTCAGGGGAGGTAGGGTTGGGAAGACACCATGTACCATTGTTAATGAATTCAGAAACCTTCCAGTCTTTGGGAGCCCCAAGATCCTGTCATACTCCATCACCAAATATCTGAAATATACTTTTCCCATTCACCCAAGGATCATACCACAAATTAATATTGGTTCCAGAGGAAATCACATAAGAAATATTGTTACGTAGCCATCGCCTTGCCTTTAGAATTCCTTTCCAAGCAGCAGAATGAGATGTTTTTGCAGATGCTTTCCAGATTGATTCCTTGGTTAGGTACCTAGCAAAAACCCATTGTGACCATAAGGAAGACTTGTTTTGTAAAATATCCCATAATTGTTTTACCATACAAGCTTTATTCCAATCTCTAATATGTCGAAGATTCAGCCCCCCTTCATCTTTCGGTTTGCAAATGTTGTCCCAATTCACCATGTGCATTGCCTTACCATCTGTGCCATTCCAAAAGAAGTTCATAAGTAATTTATCAATAGCATGGAGAAGCCCGGCAGGTAGAAGGAATGCATGAGACCAATAAATAGAATAAGAGATCAACACAGATCGAATAAGTTCAAGTCGTCCAGCTTTAGAAAGAAGCCTATTTTTCTAAGAGGAAATTCTATTCTTAATTTTTTGTATGATAGGCTGACAGGAGACTTTGTTGATTCCAGTGGATATAAGTGGGAGACCCAAGTAAGGAACCGGTAAATTTCCTTCAGCTACTCCCAATGTTTGAGCAATATGATCCTTATTGTCAATGCAAGCACCCACATATACTTTGCTCTTTGCATGGTTTAGCTTACGACCAGAAACTTTACCAAATTCATTAAGAATATCTGCCAGATTACTCACAGAAACTGGATCATCTCGAAGGAAGTTAATAAGGACATCAGCAAATGTTATGTGAGAGATATAAACAGAACCATAATATGGTACCTTAATTTTGCCATTGGAAACAGCCTCTTCTAACATACAACTGAGCACTTCCATTGCAATGGTAAAAAGAGGAGATAGTGGATCGCCTTGCCGAATGCCATTCTTACTCCCGAAGAAGCCAATAGGTGAACCATTAAAGAGAATCAAAAATTTTAGAGTTTCCAAGCAACATTGAATCCATTTAACCAAGTGCTGAGGGAAGCCCATATTATGGAGCATCATGTAAATAAAATGCCTATTGACTGAGTCAAAGGCCTTTCGTAAATCAGCTTTAAAACAGATCTTTTTCCCTCTTGTTTTTGAATGTAGATCCTTAACCAAATCATTAGCAAGCAGGACATTATGATGGATACTCCTCCTTTTAAGAAAAGCAGCCTGATTAGGACTAATGACCTTATTCATGACCTTTTGTAATCTATCTGCCAGCAACTTAGAGATAACCTTATAAATAAAGTTGCACAGTGAAATAGGACGGCAGTTCTCCAATGAATCGGCTCCATCGTTTTTAGGCACTAAAGAAATAAAAGTGCAATTCATTTCTTTAAGAATATGACCTGAGGAGAAAAAATGTCGACAAGCTTTTATGACATCGTTGCCTATAATAGCACATGCAATTTGATAAAACTCAGCTGGAAATCCGTCTGGACCAGGGCTTTTGTGCTTCGGGGACTTAAAAACAACTTTCACAATTTCATCATCCGTTATTGGGGCATTAAGATGAGAGAGGGCTTCAGAATCAAGTCATCTTGTAGGCTGAACATGAATACTATTAGGCTGCTGTTCCTGATTGAGTAAGGAATAAAAAAATTGCTTGGTGTAATTTTTAACCTCATCCAAATCCTCAATGAGATTACCATCTATACCTTTGCATTTTTTGATGCGATTAGTAGCCCTTCTGGTAGCAATAGCAACATAGAAAAACTTCGTATTAGAATCCCCTAGAGTAAGTCAATGCTGTCGTGACTTCTGTTTCAAAAAGCATTCCTCCTGCTTCAAAGCTTGCGTAAAGTTATTTCTAGCAGCAGCTTCTTTGTATATAAGATTCGCATCCAGAGGTTGAAGATTTAGCTCGCTTTGCACAGCCATAAGTTCTTTCTTGCATAACTGAACCCTGTCGGTGATATTTCCAAATGTAGTTGAATTCCACTTCTTAAGTGCTGCTTTGCATGCTTTTAGTTTTTGACATAGGATGTAAGGGGGAGAACCAAATACATTAATGTCCCAAGCTGACTTAATAACTTCGAGGAACTTAGGGTGAGAACTCCACATATTAAAAAATCTAAAAGGTTTCTTGACTCTGGGTAGTGCTTTATCTGCATGTATATGCATAATAGAGTGATCCGAAAATAACTTAGTTATCCTATAGTACCTTGGGTTGTTCTCGGTGACTTTAATACTGTCAGATACACAAATGAGAAAGTGGGGGGTAGAGTGCTTTCCGAATGTCAGCTTCAACATTTTAATGATTGTATAGATACTGCTGCATTGACTGACATGAAATCTGTAGGTGATTGGTTCTCATGGAACAATCAAAGTACTGCTGAAAGAAAAATTATGGCTCGACTTGACAGATGTTTGATTAATCAGGAATGGTTAGCAGTTTTCCCATATTCACTTCTTAAGTATGAGCATGGTTTCACGAAAAAACACGACGGTCATAAACTTTGCGCACTGTCGAGTTTCGATCGGTTTTTCGTGCACCGTCTCATAAATTCAAAATACGGGTCTTTCCCGTCTTATTAGCCCATGAGAAGTCTTACAAGCTCGCTTTCATAAACAAATATGACGGTCAAAAACATTACGAAAAGTCGCGCGTTGAGTCAATTTTCTAGCGATTTTTCGTGCACCATCTCGGAAAATCAAAATACTGGCCAATCCCAACGTATTCGCCCATGGTAAGTCATACGAGCACGGTTTCACGAAAAAATACGACGGTCATAAACTTTGCGCGAAGTCGCGCACGAGTCGAGTTTGATCAGTTTTTCGTGCATCGTCTCGGAAATTCAAAATACTGGCCATTCACGATGTATTAGCCCATGGTAAGTCGTTTGAGCATGGTTTCACAAAAAAACGCGACGATCATAAACTTTGCGCTGAGTCGAGTTTCGATCGGTTTTTCGTGCTCCACCTCAAAATTTTAAAATACAGGCCATTCACGATGTATTAGCCCATGGTAAGTCGTATGAGCATGGTTTCACGAAAAAACACGACGGTCATAAACTTTGCGCACTGTCGAGTTTCGATCGGTTTTTCGTGCACCGTCTCAGAAATTCAAAATACTGGCCATTCACGATGTATTAGCCCATGGTAAGTCGTACAAGCACGCTTTCGCGAAAAAATGCGACGGTTATAAACTTCGCGCGAACTTTGCGCATAATCGAGTTTCGATCGGTTTTTCATGCACCATCTCGAAAATTCAAAATACTGGCCATTCACGATGTATTAGCCCATGGTAAGTCGTATGAGCATGGTTTCACGAAAAAATACGACGGTCATAAACTTTGCGCAGAGTCATGTTTCGATCGGTTTTTCGTGCACCGTCTCGGAAATTCAAAATACTGGCGATTAACGATGTATTAGACCATGGTAAGTCGTGTGAGCTTGGTTTCAGGAAAAAACGCGACGATCATCAACTTTGCGCAGAGTTGAGTTTCGATCGTTTTTTCGTGCACCCTCTCGGAAATTCAAAATACTAGTCTTTCCCGTCTTATTAGCCAATGGGAAGTCGTACAAGCACGCTTTCGAAAAAAAAATACGACGGTCATAAACTTTGCGCAGAGTCGAGTTTCGATCGGTTTTTTCTTGCACCGTCTCGGAAATTCAAAATACTGGCCATTCACGATATATTAGCCCATGGAAAGTCGTACAAGTCGCTTTGGCAAAAAATATGACGGTCAAAAACTTCGCTCGAAGTAGCGCGTAGAGTCGCGATTCGATCGGTTTTTCGTGCACCGTCTCGGAAATTCAAAATACTGGTCTTTCCCGTCTTTTTAGCCCATGGGAAGTCGTACAAGCACGCTTTCGCAAAAAAATACGACGATCATAAACTTTGCATGAACTTTGCGCAGAGTCGAGTTTCGATCGGTTTTTTCGTGCACCGTCTCGGAAATTCCAAATACTGGCCATTCACGATGTATTAGCCCATGGTAAGTCGTATGAGCATGGTTTCACGAAAAAATGTGGTCATAAACTTTGTGTATAGTCGAGATTCGATCGGTTTTTCGTGCACCGTCTCGGAAATTCAAAATGCTGGTCTTTCCCGTCTTATTAGCCCATGGGAAGTCGTACAAGTCGCTTTCGTAAAAAATATGACGGTCAAAAACATTGCGCGAACTTTGCACTGAGTCGAGTTTCGATCAGTTTTTCGTGCACCGTCTCAAAAATTAAAAATATTGGTCTTTCCCGTCTTATTAGCCCATGGGAAGTCGTACAAGCACGCTTTCGCAAAAAAATATGATGGTCATAAACTTTACGCGAACTTTGCGCTGAGTCGAGTTTCGATCGGTTTTTCTTGCACTGTCTCGGAAATTCAAAATACTGGTCATTCACGATGTATTAGCCCATGGTAAGTCGTATGAGCATGTTTCACGAAAAAACGCGACGGTCATAAACTTTACGCAGAGTTGAGTTTCAATCGATTTTTCGTGCATCGTCTCAGAAATTCAAAATACTGGTCTTTCCCGTCTTATTAGCCCATGAGAAGTCGTATAAGCATGCTTTCGCAGAAAAATACGACGGTCATAAACTTTGGACGAAGTCGCGCGCGACTCGAGTTTCGATCGATTTTTCGTGCACCATCTCGGAAATTCAAAATACTGGCCATTAACGATGTATTAGACCATGGTAAGTCGTATGAGCTTGGTTTCATGAAAAAATGCGACGATCATCAACTTTGCGCAGAGTTGAGTTTCGATCATTTTTTCGTGCACCCTCTCGGAAATTCAAAATACTGGTCTTTCCCGTCTTATTAGCCCATGAGAAGTCGTATAAGCATGCTTTAGCAAAAAAATACGACAGTCATAAACTTTGCGCGAACTTTGCGCTGAGTCGAGTTTCGATCGATTTTTCTTGCACCGTCTCGGAAATTCAAAATACTGGCCATTCACGATGTATTAGCCCATGGTAAGTCGTATGAGCATGGTTTCACGAAAAAACGCGACGGTCATAAATTTTACACAGAGTCGAGTTTCGATCGGTTTTTCATGCACCGTCTCGGAAATTCAAAATACTGGTCTTTCCCGTCTTATTAGCCCATGAGAAGTCGTACAAGCATGCTTTTGCAAAAAAATACGACGGTCATAAACTTTGCTGAAAGTCGCGCGTGACTCGAGTTTCGATCGGTTTTTCGTGCACCATCACAGAAATTCAAAATACTGGCCATTAACTTTGCGTAGTGTCGAGATTCGATCGGTTTTTCATGCACCGTCACGGAAATTCAAAATACTAGTCTTTCCCGTCTTATTAGCCCATGGGAAGTCATACAAGCTCGCTTTCAAAATACTGGTCTTTCCCGTCTTATTAGCCCTTCAGAAGTCGTATAAGAACTCACGCGCGACTCGAGTTTCGATCGGTTTTTCGTGCACCATCTCGAAAATTCAAATACTGGCCATTAAAGATGTATTAGCCCATGGTAAGTCGTATGAGCTTGGTTTCATGAAAAGACGCGACGATCATGAACTATGCGCAGAGTCGAGTTTCGATCATTTTTTCGTGCACCCTCTCAGAAATTCAAAATACTGGTCTTTCCCGTCTTATTAGCCCATGGGAAGTCGTGCAAGCACGCTTTCGAAAAAAAATACGACGGTCATCAACTTTGCCTAAATCGAGTTTTGATCGGTTTTTCGTGCACCGTCTCGAAAATTCAAAATACTGGCCATTCACGATGTATTAGCCCATGGTAAGTCGTATGAGCATGGTTTCATGAAAAAATGCGATGGTCATAAACTTTGCGCAGAGTCGAGATTCGATCGGTTTTCGTGCACCGTCTCGGAAATTCAAAATGCTGGTCTTTCCCGTCTTATTAGGCCATGGGAAGTCGTACAAGTCGCTTTCGCAAAAAAATATGACGGTCAAAAACTTCGCTCGAAGTCGCGCGCAGAGTCGAGATTCGATCGGTTTTTCGTGCACCGTCTCGGAAATTCAAAATACTGGTCTTTCCCTTCTTCTTAGCCCATGGGAAGTCGTACAAGCATGCTTTCGTAAAAAAATACGACGGTCATAAACTTTACGCGAACTTTGCGCAGAGTCGAGTTTCGATCGGTTTTTCGTGCACCATCTCGGAAATTCAAAATACTGGCCATTCACGATGTATTAGACCAAGGTATGTCGTATGAGCATGGTTTTACAAAAAAACGCGACGGTCATAAACTTTGCGCAGAGTCGGGATTCGATCGGTTTTTCGTGCACCGACTCGGAAATTCAAAATACTAGTCTTTCCCGTCTTATTAGCCCATGGGAAGTCGTTTGTGCTCACTTTCGCAAAAAAATACGACGGTCAAAAACTTTGCTCGAAGTCGCGCGCTGAGTCGAGTTTCGATCGGTTTTTCGTGCACAGTCTCGAAAATTAAAAATAATGGTCTTTCCCATCTTATTAGCACATGGGAAGTCGTACAAGCACGCTTTAGCAAAAAAATACGACGGTCATAAACTTTGCGCGAACTTTGCGCTGAGTCGAGTTTCGATCGATTTTTCTTGCACCATCTCGGAAATTCAAAATACTGGCCATTCACGATGTATTAGCCCATGGTAAGTCGTATGAGCATGGTTTCACGAAAAAACGCGACGGTCATAAATTTTACGCAGAGTCGAGTTTCGATCGATTTTTCATGCACCGTCTCGGAAATTCAAAATACTGGTCTTTCCCGTCTTATTAGCCCATGAGAAGTCGTACAAGCATGCTTTTGCAAAAAAATACGACGGTCATAAACTTTGCACAAAGTCGCGCGTGACTCGAGTTTCGATCGGTTTTTCGTGCACCATCTCGGAAATTCAAAATACTGGCCATTAACGATGTATTAACCCATGGTAAGTCGTATGATCATGTTTCACGAAAAAACGCGACGGTCATAAACTTTACGCAGAGTTGAGTTTCGATCGATTTTTCGTGCACCATCTCGAAAATTCAAAATACTGGTCTTTCCCGTCTTATTAGCCCTTGAGAAGTCGTATAAGCATGCTTTCGCAGAAAAATACGACGGTCATAAACTTTCCACGAAGTCGCGCGTGACTCGAGTTTCGATCGGTTTTTCGTGCACCAACTCGGAAATTCAAAATACTGGCCATTAACGTTGTATTAGACCATGGTAAGTCATACGACGGTCATAAACTTTGCCAAGAGTCGAGTTTCGATCGGTTTTTCGTGCACCGTGTCGGAAATTAAAAATACTGGCCATTCACGATGTATTAGCCCATGGTAAGTCGTATGAGCATGGTTTCACGAAAAAATGCGATTGTCATAAACTTTGCGTAGTGTCGAGATTCGATCGGTTTTTCATGCACCGTCACGGAAATTCAAAATACTGGTCTTTCCCGTCTTATTAGCCCATGGGAAGTCATACAAGCTCGCTTTCAAAATACTGGTCTTTCCCGTCTTATTAGCCCTTGAGAAGTCGTATAAGAACTCGCGCGCGACTCGAGTTTCGATCGATTTTTCGTGCACCATCTCGAAAATTCAAATACTGGCCATTAAAGATGTATTAGCCCATGGTAAGTCGTATGAGCTTGGTTTCATGAAAAGACGCGACGATCATGAACTTTGCGCAGAGTCGAGTTTCGATCATTTTTTCATGCACCCTCTCAGAAATTCAAAATACTGGTCTTTCCCGTCTTATTAGCCCATGGGAAGTCGTGCAAGCACGCTTTCGAAAAAAAATACGACGGTCATAAACTTTGCCTAAATCGAGTTTCGATCGGTTTTTCGTGCACCGTCTCGAAAATTCAAAATACTGGCCATTCACGATGTATTAGCCCATGGTAAGTCGTATGAGCATGGTTTCATGAAAAAATGCGATAGTCATAAACTTTGCGCAGAGTCGAGATTCGATCGGTTTTCGTGCACCGTCTCGGAAATTCAAAATGCTAGTCTTTCCCGTCTTATTAGCCCATGGGAAGTCGTACAAGTCGCTTTCGCAAAAAAATATGACGGTCAAAAACATCGCTCGAAGTCGCGCGCAGAGTCGAGATTCGATCGGTTTTTCATGCACCGTCTCGGAAATTCAAAATACTGGTCTTTCCCTTCTTCTTAGCCCATGGGAAGTCGCACAAGCACGCTTTCGTAAAAAAATACGACAGTCATAAACTTACGCGAACTTTGCGCAGAGTCGAGTTTCGATCGGTTTTTCGTGCACCGTCTCGAAAATTTAAAATACTGGCCATTCACGATGTATTAGACCAAGGTATGTCGTATGAGCATGGTTTCACAAAAAAACGCGACGGTCATAAACTTTGCGCAGAGTCGGGATTCGATCGGTTTTTCGTGCACCGACTCGGAAATTCAAAATACTAGTCTTTCCAGTCTTATTAGCCCATGGGAAGTCGTACAAGCTCACTTTCGCAAAAAAAAAATGACGGTCAAAAACTTTGCTCGAAGTCGCGCGCTGAGTCGAGTTTCGATCGGTTTTTCGTGCACAGTCTCGAAAATTAAAAATAATGGTCTTTCCCATCTTATTAGCCCATGGGAAGTCGTACAAGCACGCTTTAGCAAAAAAATACGACGGTCATAAACTTTGCGCGAACTTTGCGCTGAGTCGAGTTTCGATCGATTTTTCTTGCACCATCTCGGAAATTCAAAATACTGGCCATTCACGATGTATATGGTAAGTCGTATGAGCATGGTTTCACGAAAAAACGCGACGGTCATAAATTTTACGCAGAGTCGAGTTTCGATCGATTTTTCATGCACCGTCTCGGAAATTCGAAATACTGGTCTTTCCCGTCTTATTAGCCCATGAGAAGTCGTACAAGCATGCTTTTGCAAAAAAATACGACGGTCATAAACTTTGCACAAAGTCGCGCGTGACTCGAGTTTCGATCGGTTTTTCGTGCACCATCTCGGAAATTCAAAATACTGGCCATTAACGACATATTAACCCATGGGAAGTCGTATGATCATGTTTCACGAAAAAACGCGACGGTTATAAACTTTATGCAGAGTTGAGTTTCGATCGATTTTTCGTGCACCATCTCGGAAATTCAAAATACTGGTCTTTCCCGTCTTATTAGCCCTTGAGAAGTCGTATAAGCATGCTTTCGCAGAAAAATACGACGGTCATAAACTTTCCACGATGTCGCGCGTGACTCGAGTTTCGATCGGTTTTTCGTGCACCATCTCGGAAATTCAAAATACTGGCCATTAACGATGTATTAGACCATGGTAAGTCATACGACGGTCATAAACTTTGCCAAGAGTCGAGTTTCGATCGGTTTTTCGTGCACCATGTCGGAAATTAAAAATACTGGCCATTCACGATGTATTAGCCCATGGTAAGTCGTATGAGCATGGTTTCACGAAAAAATGCGATGGTCATAAACTTTGCGTAGTGTCGAGATTCGATCGGTTTTTCATGCACCGTCACGGAAATTCAAAATACTGGTCTTTCCCGTCATATTAGCCCATGGGAAGTCATACAAGCTCGCTTTCAAAATACTGGTCTTTCCCGTCTTATTAGCCCTTGAGAAGTCGTATAAGAACTCGCGCGCGACTCGAGTTTCGATCGATTTTTCGTGCACCATCTCGAAAATTCAAATACTGGCCATTAAAGATGTATTAGCCCATGGTAAGTCGTATGAGCTTGGTTTCATGAAAAGACGCGACGATCATGAACTTTGCGCAGAGTCGAGTTTCGATCATTTTTTCGTGCACCCTCTCAGAAATTCAAAATACTGGTCTTTCCCGTCTTATTAGCCCATGGGAAGTCGTGCAAGCACGCTTTCGAAAAAAAATATGACGGTCATAAACTTTGCCTAAATCGAGTTTCGATCGGTTTTTCGTGCACCGTCTCGAAAATTCAAAATACTGGCCATTCACGATGTATTAGCCCATGGTAAGTCGTATGAGCATGGTTTCATGAAAAATGCGATGGTCATAAACTTTGCGCAGAGTCGAGATTCGATCGGTTTTCGTGCACCGTCTCGGAAATTCAAAATGCTGGTCTTTCCCGTCTTATTAGCCCATGGGAAGTCGTACAAGTCGCTTTCGCAAAAAAATATGACGGTCAAAAACATCACTCGAAGTCGCGCGCAAAGTCGAGATTCGATCGGTTTTTCGTGCACCGTCTCGGAAATTCAAAATACTGGTCTTTCCCTTCTTCTTAGCCCATGGGAAGTCGTACAAGCACGCTTTCGTAAAAAAATACGACGGTCATAAACTTTACGCGAACTTTGCGTAGAGTCGAGTTTCGATCGGTTTTTCGTGCACCGTCTCGAGAATTCAAAATACTGGCCATTCACGATGTATTAGACCAAGGTATGTCGTATGAGCATGGTTTCACAAAAAAACGCGACGGTCATAAACTTTGCGCAGAGTCGGGATTCGATCGGTTTTTCGTGCACCGACTTGGAAATTCAAAATACTAGTCTTTCCCATCTTATTAGCCCATGGGAAGTCGTACAAGCTCACTTTCGCAAAAAAAAATGACGGTCAAAAACTTTGCTCGAAGTCGTGCGCTGAGTAGAGTTTCGATCGGTTTTTCGTGCACAGTCTCGAAAATTAAAAATAATGGTCTTTCCCATCTTATTAGCCCATGGGAAGTCGTACAAGCACGCTTTAGCAAAAAAATACGACGGTCATAAACTTTGCGCGAACTTTGCGCTGAGTCGAGTTTCGATCGATTTTTCTTGCACCATCTCGGAAATTCAAAATACTGGCCATTCACGATGTATTAGCCCATGGTAAGTCGTATGAGCATGGTTTCACGAAAAAACGCGACGGTCATAAATTTTACGCAGAGTCGAGTTTCGATCGATTTTTCATGCACCGTCTCGGAAATTCGAAATACTGGTCTTTCCCGTCTTATTACCCCATGAGAAGTCGTACAAGCATGCTTTTGCAAAAAAATACGACGGTCATAAACTTTGCACAAAGTCGCGCGTGACTCGAGTTTCGATCGGTTTTTCGTGCACCATCTCGGAAATTCAAAATACTGGCCATTAACGATGTATTAGCCCATGGTAAGTCGTATGATCATGTTTCACAAAAAAACGCGACGGTCATTAACTTTACGCAGAGTTGAGTTTCGATCGATTTTTCGTGCACCGTCTCGGAAATTCATAATACTGGTCTTTCCCATCCTATTAGCCCTTGAGAAGTCGTACAAGCATGCTTTCGCAAAAAAATACGACGGTTATAAACTTTGCGCGAACTTTGCGGTGAGTCGAGTTTCGATCGGTTTTTCATGCACCATCTCGGAAATTTTTTTTTTTTTTGGTAAGTAAAGATAATGTATTTTGTAAAAGATTTGTACAAAGAAGCTTTGTCTACACAAGCCATAGACTAAAGCCTGAAGTCTCTTAGTGTAGTCGAGAAGATTGCACCCCACCAGCACAAGGAAGTTAATAAATAATAAAATGCAATAGCTAGACTGTTCTGGACTACTTGTGGATACATCACAAAATATAAGCTTTGCCCCCATATAATACATTACAATCTTCATCATTATTCGAGTGATTCTTGACGAATGGAAAAATTGAATCTTGTGAAAATATCTTTCTCTCTTCTTGTTAGGTGCTCTGTATTCAATTCTTGCTCCATACATGATCGTGAGTCCTGAAGAATCTCTATCAGAATTTGAGCTTTGTTCATGTTGTGACACTCAAAAATTCTGCCACACCTCTCCTTCCAAATCCACCAAATAGCACATCTGAATATAATTCTTGCTAGTTGTGTAAGAGGCCCCTTTCTTGAGAAGCTTTGCATAAGCATTTCTAATTCATGATGCAAGTTTGGTCGTGGTAGCCTTTGAATATCAAATCGCTTCAAGATCTCCTTCCATATCCAAGATGAATAATCACAAGCAAAGTAGAGATGATCAACACATTCTTCCTTTTGCATACACAAAGAGCACCGATTTACAATATAAATACCTCTTCGCTGCATATTGTCCATCGTAGGAAGTTTGCCGAGAAGGGCCTGCCATGTACATAAGGAATGTCGCTGTGAGCATGGACTATCCCATGTCCAACTACTTGGGATCCACTTGTTGTTTCGTCGTCTAATTTGGTTCCATGCAGATGTAGCACTAAATTTACCATTATCATGAAGCCAAATAAGCATATCTGAAGAGTTGTTCTTGATTGGAATAGCCCTAATAGTCGGCCAAAGTAATAACATGTCTGGGGAGGTAGGGTTTGGAAGACACCATGTACCATTGTTAATGAATTCAGAAACCTTCCAGTCTTTGGGAGCCCCCAGATCCTGTCGTACTCTATCACCAAATATCTGAAATATACTTTTCCCATTCACCCAAAGATCATACCACATATTAATATTGGTTCCAGAAGAAATCACATAAGAAATATTGTTACGTAGCCATCTCCTTGCCTTCAGAATTCCTTTCCAAGCAGCAGAATGAGATGTTTTTGCAGATACTTCCCAGATTGATTCCTTGGTAAGGTACCTAGCAAAAACCCATTGTGACCATAAAGAAGACTTGTTTTGTAAAATGTCCCATAATTGCTTTACCATACAAGCTTTATTCCAATCTCTAATATGTCGAAGATTCAAGCCCCCTTCATCCTTCGGTTTGCAAATGTTGTCCCAATTCACCATATGTCTTACCATCTGTGCCATTCCAAAAGAAGTTCATAAGTAATTTATCAATATCATTGAGAAGCCCGGCTGGTAGAAGGAATGCATGAGACCAATAAATAGAATAAGAGATCAACACTGATCGAATAAGTTCAAGTCGTCCAGCTTTAGAAAGAAGCCTATTTTTCCAAGAGGAAATTATGTTCTTAATTTTTTGTAGGATAGGCTGACAGGAGACTTTGTTGATTCCAGTGGATATAAGTGGAAGACCCAAGTAAGGAACCGGTAAATTTTCTTCAGCAACTCCCAATGTTTGAGCAATATGATCCTTATTTTCAATGCAAGCACCAACGTATACTTTGCTCTTTGCATGGTTTAGCTTAAGACCAGAAACTATACAAAATTCATTAAAAATATCTGCCAGATTACTCACAGATTAAAAGAAGAGTGTTGGAAATAATCCAAGTAGTTAGGATGATGATGAGATCAGTTTAGATAAGGATAAGATTTAGTTAGATGTGATAGATTTTTTATTATTTTAAAATATCTGTATTATATCTTTTAATCATTATAAATAGGTACTCTTGGTTCATTCCAGAGTACTGCAATTGTTGATTGAAAATACTCCTGGTGTCATCTACTATTCTCTTCTCCTTCTCCCTGAAGTTCTGCAGAAAAGCCAACAGTGGTATCAGAGCCTAGTTCAGAAAAAATCAAAAGGAGTACATCGGTCAAAAGGAAGGGAAGACTAGTAGATCCAGAAAAAAGAAAAAGAAAAAAGAGAAGATGGCGGGCCTTACACCAAGTGTTCCTAATCAACTTCTTCCTATCCTCAAAGATGATAATTATCAGTTTTGGGCCATTAAAATGAAAACTCTCCTTGTTTCACAAGGATTGTGGAAGTTGGTAGAAAATGGTTTTGTTGAGTATGATCTGCAGGATCCTAAGACTACTAAGGATCAAAAGGATCAGATGAATGAAAATATGCAAAGAGATGCAAAAGCCCTCTACATGTTACAACAAGCAATAGATGATTCCCTATTTCCCAGAATCATGTTGGCATCAACATCAATAGAAGCCTGGAATATATTAAAATGTGTGTTTGGAGGCACAGAGAAGGTAAAAATTTTAAAGCTTCAAATTCTTCGTCGTGAATTTGAAACACTTATGATGAAAGATTCGGAATCTATTGCTGATTTCTTCTCAAAAATTTCTTCCATTGTGAATCAAATGAGATCTTATGGTGAAAATCTAAAAGATCAAACTGTAGTAGAAAAAGTTTTACGAAGTTTGTCTCCAAAATTTGATATGGTTTCTACTGCTATAGAAGAAGCTAAAGATACAAGCATATTATCTATTGATGAATTAATGGGTTCTCTTTTAGTTTATGAACAAAAAATGAACATATCTTCAGATGAAACTTTGGAACATGTTCTTCAAATGAAGATAGATCAGAAGAAGGATCAAAAAGAGAATTCAGAAATCAGATCTCAAGCGAGAGATCAAAAGGACAGAGGACGAGGCCGACCAAATGAAGGTAACAAAGAAACTCGAAAATGTTTTTGTTGCAAAAAAATAGGACATATTGAAAAAGATTGTTGGTACAAAAATAAAAATCCAAATGTTCCTCTATGTTCTTATTGTGGAAAATATGGACATTTTGAAAAAGATTGTTGGAACAAAAATCAAACAAATTATCATGAGAAAAATAATGATGACAAAAGAGATGAAGAAAATATTTGTTTGATAGCATCTGATGAAAAATATTATAAATCAGCTCTTTGCAGTTCTCTGGAATGAACCAAGAGTACCTATTTATAATGATTAAAAGACATAATACAGATATTTTAAAATAATAAAAAATCTATCACATCTAACTAAATCTTATCCTTATCTAAACTAATCTCATCATCATCCTAACTACTTGGATTATTTCCAACACACCCCCTTAATTCAAGTAGTTATAATTTAAAATTATTTTCACGTAATCTTTTTTTCTCTCCAAAATTTTTGTGAAAATGTCGGTAAGCTGATCTTCGTTGCTGCAGCTGTTGTCTTACGTTTTTTCTCGGTCCACACATTTTTGAGAACTTCTGATCTGAAATATTTTATCGTTTCTCTTGATATTTTTCTCTTTGGTAGCCATCTTTGATGATATGATGGAGACTCTGCATTTGTAGGATTGAATCCCTTTGTATGCGGAAGCTTCATTTTTCTTTTCTTTCTCTTGGCTTTCTTCACATCATCAGAAACTTCTACCAACTCTGTATACATACTTTCATTGTTGTCCTTTGACTTTAGAGCTTCACCCCTTTTCTGTATATGTGTGTCATCAACATTACAACCTGCATCATCTGAGACAGTTTGCATAGATCCACAGAATTTTAAATGATCATAACTATTTTTTCATAATGTTGATTCTTCGGTAGGAGTCGCGAAGTCCGGAAATAATAAGACAAACATTTTATTTTTTGTCATTCTTGCGGTTGCTATCAATTTACCAATTTTCTTATAATAAATCAGATATTTTTCTTCATAAAAAATAACATAATATCCTTTTCTCATTAGTTGTCCTATACTAATGAGATTTTATTTTAAATCAGGAATAAATAACACATCATCAATAATTTTTTTACCAGACTTTGTGTTCATAGCAACTGTTCCTTTTCCTTTTACTTGAGCCTTTTTACCATTTCCCATCTGCACAGTAGATCTGACCGAATCATCAAGTTTCTGAAAGAGACTTATATCTCCTGTCATATGATCACTACATCCACTATCCAAAAACCAAACAGATCTAGAATATTTTTCATCAGATGCTAATAAACAAATATTTTCTTCATCTCTTTTGTCATCATTTTTTTCCTCATGATAGTTTGTTTGATTTTTGTTCCAGCAATCTTTTTCAAAATGTCCATATTTTTCACAATAAGAACATAGAGGAACATTTGGATTTTTATTTTTGTACCAACAATCCTTTTCAATATGCCCTATTTTTTTGCAACAAAAACATTTTCGAGTTTCTTTGTTACCTTCATTTGGTCGACCTCGTCCTCTGTCCTTTTGATCTCTTCCTTGAGATCTGATTTCTGAATTCTCTTTTTGATCCTTCTTCTGATCTATCTTCATTTGAAGAACATGTTCCAAAGTTTCATCTGAAGATCTGTTCAATTTTTGTTCATGGACTAAAAGAGATCCCATTAATTCATCAATAGATAATGTACTTGTATCTTTAGATTCTTCTATAACAGTAGAAACCATATCAAATTTCGGAGACAAACTTCGTAAAACTTTTTCTACTACAGTTTGATCTTTTAGATTTTCACCATAAGATCTCATTTGATTCACAATGGAAGAAATTTTTGAGAAGAAATCAGCAAATAATTCCGAATCTTTCATCATAAGTGTTTCAAATTCACGACGAAAAATTTGAAGCTTTGAAATCTTTACCTTCTCTATGCCTCCAAACACACATTTTAATATATTCCAAGCTTCTGTTGATGTTGATGCCATCATGATTCGGGGAAATAGAGAATCGTCTATTGCTTGTTGTAGCATATAGAGAGCCTTTGCATCTTTCTGCCTATTCTCATTCATATGATCTTTTTTATCCTTAGTAATTTTAGGATCCTGTAGATTATATTCAATAAAACCATTCTCTACCAAATTCCATAATCCTTGTGAAATAAGGAGAGTTTTCATCTTAATAGCCCAAAACTGATAATTTTCACCTTTAAGGATAGGAAGAAGTTGATTAGGAACACTTACTGTAAGTCCTGCCATCTTCTCTTTTTTTCTTTTCTTTTTTTCTGGATCTACTAGACTTCCCTTCTTTTTGACTGATGTACTCCTTTTGATTTTTTCTGAACCAGGCTCTGATACCACTGTTGGCTTTTCTGCAGAACTTCAGGGAGAAGGAGAAGAGAATAGTAGTATCAGAGCCTGGTTCAGAAATCAGATCTCAAGGAAGAGATCAAAAGGACAGAGGACGAGGTCGACCAAATGAAGGTAACAAAGAAACTCGAAAATGTTTTTGTTGCAAAAAAATAGACGATTCTCTATTTCCCCGAATCATGATGGCATCAACATCAACAGAAGCCTAGAAGATATTAAAATGTGTATTTGGAGGCACTGAGAAGGTAAAAATTTTAAAGCTTCAAATTCTTCGTCGTGAGTTTGAAACTCTCATAATAAAAGATTTAGAATCGATCACTGATTTTTTTTCAAAAGTTTCTTTTATTGTGAATCAAATGAGATCGTACGGTGAAAACCTAAAAGATCAAATTGTAGTAGAAAAAGTTTTACGAAGTTTGTCTCCGAAATTTGATATGGTTTCTACTGCTATAGAAGAAGCTAAAGATACAAGCATGTTATCTATTGATGAATTAATGGGTTCTCTTTTAGTTTATGAACAAAAAGTGAACAGATCTTCAGATGAGATTTCAGAACATGTTCTCCAAATGAAGATAGATCAAAAAAAGGAACAGAAGAAAATTTCAGAAACCAGATCTCAAGGGAGAGATCAAAATGGCAGAGGAAGAGGTCGATCAAATGAAGGTAATAAAGAAACCCGACAATGCTTTTGTTGCAAAAAAATAGGACATATTGAAAGAGATTGCTGGTATAAAAATAAAAATCAAAATGTTCCTCTTTGCTCTTACTGTAAAAAATATGGACATCTTGAAAAAGATTGCTGGAACAAAAATCAGACAAATTATCACGAGGAGAATAATAGTGAAGAAATGAATGAAGAAAATATTCTTTTTATAGCATCTAATGAAGAATATTCTAATTCTGTATGGTTTTTGGATAGTGGATGTAGTAATCATATGACAGGGGATAGAAGCTTATTTCAGAGACTCGATGACTCAGTCAGATCTACAGTGTTGATGGGGAATGGCAACAAAATTCAAGTGGAAGGAAAAGGAACAATTGTTGTGAACACCAAATCTGGTAAAAAAATTATTAATGATGTGATGTTTATTCCTGGTTTAAAACAGAATCTCATTAGTGTAGGACAACTGATGAGAAAAGGATATTATATTATCTTTGATGATGAAAAATGTTTGATTCATGAAAAGAAAATTGGTAAATTAGTAGCAACAGTAAGGATGACAAAAAATAAAATGTTTCCCTTGGTACTTTCGGATTTCTCCTTATATGCATTCGTTGCTACTAATGCTGATGAATCAACACTGTGGCATAAAAGATATGGTCATCTGAATTATGATGGACTAGAACTATTAAATCAAAAAAATATGGTAGTTGGATTGCCTGAAATTAAAAATAAAGATACAGTTTGTGAATCCTGTATTTATGGAAAACAACATAGAAATTCATTTCAAACAGGTCATTCTTGGAGAGCAAAAAATCGATTGGAACTTGTGCATGTAGATATTTATGGGCCTATGAAAACTATCTCAGAAGGTGGAAGTAGATATTTTGTGTTATTTACAGATGATTGTACAAGAATGATGTGGGTATATTTTCTCAAAGAAAAGGCTGAGGTCTTTCAAGTTTTTAAAAATTTCAAAGTATTTGTTGAAAAACAAAGTGGTTGTTTTATTAAGACTCTACGTACTGATAGAGGGGGTGAATTCACTTCAAAAGATTTTTTTAATTTTTGTAAGAATACAGGCATTCACAGGGAACTCACTACAAGCTATACCCCCCAACAAAATGGAGTGGTAGAGCGGAAAAATAGAGTGGTGGTTGAGACTGCCAGATGTATGCTTAAAGAAAAAATAGTACCAAAGGAGTTTTGGGCAGAAGCTGTGAATACATCGGTGTATTTACTAAATCGTTTTCCTACCAAGGCAGTACAAGGAAAAACACCTTATGAAGCATGGTCAAACAGAAAGCCAGAAGTAAGTCATTTAAAAGTATTTGGTTGTGTTGCTTACTTCCATATTCCTGTTGAAAAAAGAAGTAAACTTGATGAGAAAAGTATTAAATGCATATTTGTTGGGTATAGTAATGAGACAAAAAGTTTTAGACTTTTTGATCCTACAACAAAAAAAATAATTATAAGTCGTGATGTTATTTTTAATGAAGAAGAAGCTTGGAACTCTGAAGCAGTTGAAACAACAATATCTGTAGAAGAAGAAGTAGACAAAACAGGTGATTCATTGCATATTAATACCTCATCTGACTCTTCCCGTATTTTGAATGACTCAAATGAATCCAATGATACTGAATCACCTCCACGAAAATTTCGTAGTATTTCAGAAATATATCAATCTGGTGATTTTGCATGTCTTGTATTCGAACCTACTTGTTTTGAAGTTGCAGCTCAGAAAGAAGAATGGGTACAAGCAATGAATGATGAGTTACAAGCTATAGAAAAAAATAAGACTTGGAAATTGGTAGATTTGCCTCCAGGAAAAAAAGCAATTGGACTTAAATGGGTATACAAGTCAAAAGTTAATGCTGAAGGCTCGTTGCAAAAACATAAAGCCCGCTTGGTTGCCAAAGGATATACTCAAATTTCAGGTGTTGATTTCTCAGAAACTTTCTCTCCGGTTGCTAGAATTGAGACAATTAGAATTATATTAGCATTGGCGGCCCAAAAAAAATGACAGGTTTATCAATTTGATGTCAAATCAGCATTCCTGAATGGAAAATTGCAAGAGGAAGTTTATGTTAAGCAGCCCGAAGGATTTGAAATTAGAGGATCAGAAGATAAAGTATACAAATTAGACAAAGCATTATATGGCTTAAAAAAACAAGCACCAAGAGCATGGTATAGTCGGATTGACAATTATTTTCTTCGGCATAACTTTCAGAAAAGTTTAAGTGAGCCAACTTTATATATAAGAATTCAAGGTATGAAGATTCTTATGGTTTGTTTATATGTGGATGATATGATTTATACTGGAAACTCATCAGATATGCTTATTGAATTTAAGAAAAATATGACATTAGAGTTTGAAATGACTGACCTGGGGCTTATACACTATTTCTTGGGAATGGAAATTATTCAAGATGCAGATGGAATTTTTCTGTGCCAAGAAAAATATGCTAAAGATTTGTTAAAAAGATTTCATATGTCAACTTGTAAGCCAGTGAGTACTCCAATGAATACAGATGATAAATTTATTTCAGATGATGGAGTGGAAAAAACAAACGAGCAACAATATAGAAGTTTAATTGGAGGGTTAATGTATCTCACACACTCAAGACCAGATATTATGTTTACAGTTAACTTGTTATCTAGATTCATGCAGAGTCCTAGCAAGCATCACTTTGGAGCAGCTAAAAGAGTTCTTAGATATATCAGAGGGACTCTCAATTATGGCATTCGTTATGAACAGGTAAAAGATTTTAGGTTATATTCGTATACTGATAGTGATTGGGCTGGTTGTGCAGATGATAGAAAAAATACTTCAGGATTTGTTTTCAGCCTTGGCTCAGGTGTAATATCATGGACAACAAAAAAACAAGAGTGTGTTGCTCTCTTAAGCACTAAGGCAGAGTATGTTGCGGCCACAAGTGCAGCATGTCAAACAGTTTGGCTTCGAAGAATTCTAGCAGATCTTTAAGAAAATCAAGATGGACCAACTAAAATCTATTGCGATAACAAGTCTGCTATTGCAATGACAAAGAATCCTGTCTTCCATGGGCGTACCAAACATATTGAAGTCCGACATCATTTTATTCGTGAATTGGTTGATAAAGAAGAGGTTCAAATGGACTACTGCAACACCGAGGAACAACTTGCTGATATCTTCACAAAAGCTTTGGCAAAAGAAAAATTTTATTTTTTCCGAAAACAACTTAAAGTTATAACTAATTGAATTAAGGGGGTGTGTTGAGATTAATTCAGTTAGTTACGATTGAGTAGTTATAACAGAATAACTGATAGATCTAAATTAGTTAGATGAGTCTGTTGAGATAAAATAGATTTTTCTGGTATTTTAAATATTTGTATTTCATCCTTTGATCAATATAAATAGGTACTCTTGGTTAACTCCAAGGTACTGTAGATTGAAAGTACTCCTATTTCTCTACTAGTTCTTTTACTCTTCTCTGAAGTTCTGCAGAAAAGCCAACAGTTTTTTTTTTTTTTTTTTTTTTTTTTTTTGATGAAGAAAAATGTCTGATTTATGATAAGAATATTGGTAAATTGATAGCAACTGCAAGGATGACAAAAAATAAAATGTTTGTCTTATTATTTTCGGACTTCGCTACTCCTACCGAAGAATCAACATTATGGAAAAATAGTTATGGTCATTTAAAATTCTGTGGATCTATGCAAACAGTCTCAGATGATGCAGGTTGTAATGTTGATGACACACATATACAGAAAAGGGGTGAAGCTCTAAATTCAGAGGACAACAATGAAAGTACAGATACAGAGTTGGTAGAAGTTTCTGATGATGTGAAGAAAGCCAAGAGAAAGAAAAAAAAAATGAAGCTTCCGCATACAAAAGGATTCAATCCTACAAATGCAGAGTCTCCATCATATCATCAAAGATGGCTACCAAAGAGAAAAATGTCAAGAGAAACGATAAAATATTTCACGTCAGAAGTTCTCAAAAATGTGTGGACCGAGAAAAAACATATGACAACCGCTGTAGCAACGAAGATCAGCTTACCGACATTTTCATAAAAATTTTGGGGAGAAAAAAAGATTACGTGAAAATAATTTTAAATAATAACTACTTGAATTAAGGGGGTGTGTTGGAAATAATCCAAGTAGTTAGGATGATGATGAGATCAGTTTAGATAAGGATAAGATTTAGTTAGTTAGATGTGATAGATTTTTTATTATTTTAAAATATCTGTATTATGTCTTTTAATCATTATAAATAGGTACTCTTGGTTCATTCCAGAGTACTGCAGATTGTTGATTGAAAATACTCCTGGTGTCATCTACTATTCTCTTCTCCTTCTCCCTGAAGTTCTACAGAAAAGCCAACAGAATTATTTTACTTTCAATCAAAAATAACATAATATCCTTTTCTCATTAGTTTTCCTATACTAATGAGATTTTGTTTTAAATCAGGAATAAATAACACATCATCAATAATTTTTTTACCAGACTTTGTGTTTATAGCAACTGTTCCTTTTCCTCTTACTTCAGCTTTTTTACCATTTCCCATCTGCACATTAGATCTAACCGAATCATCAAGTTTCTGAAATAGACTTCTATCCCCTGTCATATGATCACTACATCCACTTTCCAAAAACCAAACAGATCTAGAATATTTTTCTAGAAAGCAGCTGTGTGTTGGGCACAGAGCGAACTATTCTCGGAAATTCCAAATACTGGCCATTCACAATGTATTAGCCCAAGGTATGTCGTATGAGCATGGTTTCACAAAAAAATGCGACGGTCATAAACTTTGCGCAGAGTCGGGATTCGATCGGTTTTTCGTGCACCGACTCAGAAATTCAAAATACTAGTCTTACCCGTCTTATTAGCCCATGGGAAGTCGTACAAGCTCGCTTTCGCAAAAAAATACGACGGTCAAAAACTTTGCTCGAAGTCGCGCGCTGAGTCGAGTTTCGATCGGTTTTTCGTGCACCGTCTCGAAAATTAAAAATACTGGTCTTTCCCATCTTATTAGCCCATGGGAAGTCGCACGCTTTCGCAAAAAAATTCGACGGTCATAAACTTTGCATGAACTTTGCGCAGAGTCGAGTTTCGATCGGTTTTTCGTGCACCATCTCGGAAATTCAAAATACTGGTCATTCACGATGTTTTAGCCCAAGGTATGTCGTACGAGCATGGTTTCACAAAAGAACGCGACGGTCATAAACTTTGCGCAGAGTCGGGATTCGATAGGTTTTTCGTGCCCCGACTCGGAAATTCAAAATACTAGTCTTTCCCGTCTTATTAGCCCATGGGAAGTTGTACAAGCTCGCTTTCGCAAAAAAATACGACGGTCAAAAACTTTGCCCAAAGTCGCGTGCTGAGTCGACTTTCGATCAGTTTTTCGTGCACCATCTCGAAAATTAAAAATACTGGTCGTTCCCGTCTTATTAGCCCATTGGAAGTCGTACAAGCACGCTTTCGCAAAAAAATACGACGGTCATAAACTTTGCGCGAACTTTGCGTTGTGTCGAGTTTCGATCGGTTTTTCTTGCACTGTCTCGGAAATTCAAAATATTGGCCATTCACGATGTATTAGCCCATGGTAAGTCGTATGAGCATGGTTTCACGAAAAAATACGACGGTCATAAACTTTACGCAGAGTCGAGTTTCGATCGGTTTTTCGTGCACCGTCTCGAAAATTCAAAATACTGGTCTTTCCCGTCTTATTAGCCCTTGAGAAGTCATACAAGCTTGCTTTAGTAGAAAAATATGACGGTCATAAACTTTGCACGAACTCGCGCGCGACTCGAGTTTCGATCGGTTTTTCGTGCACCATCTCGGAAATTCAAAATACTGGCCATTAAAGATGTATTAGCCCATGGTAAGTCGTATGAGCTTGGTTTCATGAAAAAACGCGACGATCATCAACTTTGCGCAGAGTCGAGTTTCGATCTTTTTTCGTGCGCCCTCTCGGAAATTCAAAATACTGGTCTTTCCCGTCTTATTAGCCCATGGGAAGTCGTACAAGCACGCTTTCGAAAAAAAAATACGACGGTCATAAACTTTGCGCAGAGTCGAGTTTCGATCGGTTTTTTCGTGCACCGTCTCGGAAATTCAAAATACTGGCCATTCACGATGTATTAGCCCATGGTAAGTCGTATGAGCATGGTTTCACGAAAAAATGCGGTCATAAACTTTGTGTAGAGTCGAGATTCGATCGGTTTTTCGTGCACCGTCTCGAAAATTCAAAATGCTGGTCTTTCCCGTCTTATTAGCCCATGGGAAGTCGTACAAGTCGCTTTCGCAAAAAATATGACGGTCAAAAACTTCGCTCGAAGTCGCGTGCAGTGTCGCGATTCGATCGGTTTTTCGTGCACCATCTCGAAAATTCAAAATACTGGTCTTTCTCATATTTTTAGCCCATGGGAAGTCGTACAAGCACGCTTTCGCAAAAAAATACGACGGTCATAAACTTTGCATGAACTTTGCACAAAGTCGAGTTTCGATCGGTTTTTCGTGCACCGTCTTGGAAATTCAAAATACTGGCCATTCACGATGTATTAGCCCAAGGTATGTCGTATGAGCATGGTTTCACAAAAAAATGCGACGGTCATAAACTTTGCGCAGAGTCGGTATTCGATCAATTTTTCGTGCACCGACTCGGAAATTCAAAATACTAGTCTTTCCCGTCTTATTAGCCCATGGGAAGTCGTTCAAGGCTCGCTTTCGGAAAAAAATACGACGGTCATAAACATTGCGCGAACTTTGCACTGAGTCGAGCTTCGATCAGTTTTTCATGCACCGTCTCGAAAATTAAAAATACTGGTCTTTCCCGTCTTATTAGCCAATGGGAAGTCGTACAAGCACGCTTTCGCAAAAAAATACGACGGTCATAAACTTTGCGCGAACTTTGCACTGAGTCGAGTTTCGATCGATTTTTCGTGCACCGTCTCGGAAATTCAAAATACTGGTCTTTCCCGTCTTATTAGCCCATGAGAAGTCGTATAAGCATGCTTTCACAGAAAAATACGACGGTCATAAACTTTGCACGAAGTCGCGCGCGACTCGAGTTTCGATCGGTTTTTCGTGCACCATCTCGGAAATTCAAAATACTGGCCATTAACGATATATTAGACCATGGTAAGTCGTATGAGCTTGGTTTCATGAAAAAATGTGACGATCATCAACTTTGCGCAGAGTTGAGTTTCGATCGTTTTTTCATGCACCCTCTCGGAAATTCAAAATACTGGTCTTTCCCGTCTTATTAGCCAATGGGAAGTCGTACAAGCACGCTTTCGAAAAAAAATACGACGGTCATAAACTTTGCCTAGAGTCGAGTTTCGATTGGTTTTTCGTGCACCGTCTAGGAAATTAAAAATACTGGCCATTCACGATGTATTAGCTAGCCCATGGTAAGTCGTATGAGCATGGTTTCACGAAAAAATGCGATGGTCATAAACTTTGCGCAGAGTCGAGATTCGATCGGTTTTTCATGCACCGTCTCGGAAATTCAAAATTCTGGTCTTTCCCGTCTTATTAGCCCATGGGAAGTCATACAAGCTCGCTTTCAAAAAAAAATATGACGGTCAGAAACTTAGCTCGAAGTCGCGCGCTGAGTCGAGTTTCGATCGATTTTTCGTGCACCATCTTGGAAATTCAAAATACTGGACTTTCCCGTCTTATTAGACCATGGGAAGTCGTACAAGCACGCTTTCGCAAAAAAATTCGACGGTCATAAACTTTGCATGACTTTGCGCAGAGTCGAGTTTCGATCGGTTTTTCATGCACCGTCTCGGAAATTCAAAATACTGGTCTTTCCCGTCTTATTAGCCCTTGAGAAGTCATACAAGCGTGCTTTAGTAGAAAAATACGACGGTCATAAACTTTGCACGAACTCGCGCGTGACTCGAGTTTCGATCGGTTTTTCGTGCACCATCTCGGAAATTCAAACTACTGGCCATTAAAGACGTATTAGCCAATGGTAAGTCGTATGAGCATGGTTTCATGAAAAACGCGATGATCATCAACGTTGCGCAGTGTCGAGTTTCGATCTTTTTTCGTGCGCCCTCTCGGAAATTCAAAATACTGGTCTTTCCCGTCTTATTAGCCCATGGGAAGTCGTACAAGCACGCTTTCGAAAAAAAAATACGACGGTCATAAACTTTGCGCAGAGTCGAGTTTCGATCGGTTTTTTCGTGCACCATCTCGGAAATTCAAAATACTAGCCATTCACGATGTATTAGCCCATGGTAAGTCGTATGAGCACGGTTTCACGAAAAAATGCGGTCATAAACTTTGTGTAGAGTCGAGATTCGATCGGTTTTTCGTGCACCGTCTCGGAAATTCAAAATGCTGGTCTTTCCCGTCTTATTAGCCCATGGGAAGTCGTACAAGTCGCTTTCGCAAAAAATATGATGGTCAAAAACTTTGCTCGAAGTCGCGCGCTAAGTAGAGTTTCGATCTGTTTTTCGTGCACCGTCTCGAAAATTAAAAATACTAGTCTTTCCCATCCATCTTATTAGCCCATGGGAAGTCGTACAAGCACGCTTTCGCAAAAAATACGACGGTCATAAACTTTGTGCGAACTTTGCACAGTGTCGAGTTTCGATCGGTTTTTCGTGGACCATATCGGAAATTCAAAATACTGGTCATTCACGATGTATTAGCCCAAGGTATGTCGTATGAGCATGGTTTCACAAAAAAACACGACGGTCATAAACTTTGCGCAGAGTCGGGATTCGATCGATTTTTCGTGCACCGACTCGGAAATTCAAAATACTAGTCTTTCCCGTCTTATTAGCCCATGGGAAGTCGTTCAAGCTCGCTTTCGGAAAAAAATACGACGGTCATAAACATTGCGCGAACTTTGCACTGAGTCGAGTTTCGATCAGTTTTTCGTGCACCGTCTTGAAAATTAAAAATACTGGTCTTTCCCATCTTATTAGCCCATGGGAAGTCGTACAAGCACGCTTTCGCAAAAAAATACGAAGGTAATAAACTTTGCGCGAACTTTGCGCTGAGTCGAGTTTCGATCGGTTTTTCTTGCACTGTCTCCAAAATTCAAAATACTGGTCATTCCCGATGTATTAGCCCATGGTAAGTCGTATGAGCATGTTTCACGAAAAAACGCGACGGTCATAAACTTTACGCAGAGTTGAGTTTCGATCGATTTTTCGTGCACCATCTCGGAAATTCAAAATACTGGTCTTTCCCGTCTTATTAGCCAATGGGAAGTCGTACAAGCACGCTTTCGAAAAAAAATACGACGCTCATAAACTTTGCCTAGAGTCGAGATTCGATCGGTTTTTCGTGCACCGTCTCGAAAATTAAAAATACTGGCCATTCACGATGTATTAGCCCATGGTAAGTCGTATGAGCATGGTTTCACGAAAAAATGCGATGGTCATAAACTTTGCGCAGAGTCGAGATTCGATCGGTTTTTCATGCACCGTCTCGGAAATTCAAAATACTGGTCTTTCCCGTCTTATTAGCCCATGGGAAGTCATACAAGCTCGCTTTCAAAAAAAAATATGACGGTTAGAAACTTCGCTCGAAGTCGCGTGCTGAGTTGAGTTTCGATCGGTTTTTCGTGCACCATCATGGAAATTCAAAATACTGGACTTTCCCGTCTTATTAGACCATGGGAAGTCGTACAAGCACGCTTTCGCAAAAAAATTCGACCGTCATATACTTTGTATGAACTTTGCGCAGAGTCGAGTTTCGATCGGTTTTTCATGCACCATCTCGAAAATTCAAAATACTAGCCATTCACGATGTAATAGCCCAAGGTATGTCGTATGAGCATGGTTTCATAAAAAAATGCGACGGTCATAAACTTTGCGTAGAGTCGGGATTCGATAGGTTTTTCGTGCACCGACTCGAAAATTCAAAATACTAGTCTTTCCCGTCTTATTAGCCCATCGGAAGTCGTACAAGCTCGCTTTCGCAAAAAAATACGACGGTCAAAAACTTTGCAATTCATGACCTTTTGTAGTCTATCTGCCAGCAACTTAGAGATAACCTTATAAATAAAGTTGCACAGTGAAATAGGACGGTAGTTCTCCAATGAATCGGCTCCATCATTTTTAGGCACTATAGAAATAAAAGTGTAATTCATTTCTTTAAGAATATGACCTGAGGAGAAAAAATGTCGACAAGCTTTTATGACATCGTTGCCTACAATAGCCCATGCAATTTGATAAAACTCAGCTGGAAATCCATCTGGACCAGGGCTTTTGTGCTTCGGGGACTTAAAAATAACTTTCACAATTTCATCATCCGTTATTGGGGCATTAAGATGAGAGAGGACTTCAGAATCAAGTCGTCTTGTAGGCCCAACATGAATACTATTAGGCTGTTGTTCCTGATTGAGTAAGGAATAAAAAAATTACTTGGTGTAATTTTTAACCTCATCCAGATCCTCAATGAGATTACCATCTATACCTTTGCATTTTTTGATGCGATTAGCAGCCCTTCTGGTAGTAATAGCAGCATAGAAAAACTTTGTATTAGAATCCCCTAGAGTAAGCCAATGCTGTCGTGACTTCTGTTTCAAAAAGCATTCCTCCTGCTTCAAAGCTTGCATAAAGTTATTTCTAGCAGCAGCCTCTTTGTATATAAGATTCGCATCCAGAGGTTGAAGATTTAGCTCGCTTTGCACAGCCATAAGTTCTTTCTTGGATAACTGAACCGTGTCGGTGATATTTCCAAATGTAGTTGAATTCCACTTCTTAAGTGCTGCTTTGCATGCTTTTAGTTTTTGACATAGGATGTAAGGGGGAGAACCAAATACAATAATGTCCCAAGCTAACTTAATAACTTCGAGGAACTTAGGGTGAGAACTCCACATATTAAAAAATCTAAAAGGTTACTTGACTCTGGGTAGTGCTTTATCTGCATGTATATGCATAATAGAGTGATCCGAAAATAACTTAGCACCGTTCTCAAGAAGTGAATCTGGGAAAACTGCTAACCATTCCTGATTAATCAAACATCTGTCAAGTCGAGCCATAATTTTTCTTTCAGCAGTACTTTGATTGTTCCATGAGAACCAATCACCTACAGATTTCATGTCAGTCAATGCAGCAGTATCTACAATCATTAAAATGTTGGAGCTGACATTCGGAAAGCACTCTACCCCCCACTTTCTCATTTGTGTATCTGACAGTATTAAAGTCTCCGAGAACAACCCAAGGTACTGTAGGATAACTATTTGTAATGCTAATCAGATCACGCCATAGAGCATTCCTGTCAGACATACTGTTAGATGCATAAATACCGGTAATATTGAATTGACATCCAGTCTGTTTATCCTCTGTCTTAAGATGAATGAATTGATTAGTAGCAGAAATAAACCAAGCATTAACAAGGTTAGGATGCCATAAGACCCAAACTCGACCATAAGTATCCTGAGAATCATTAGTAAAAAGTTCTGCCTCAGGCCATATTAAATTCTTCTGAACTCGAACACGATGAGGTTTAATTTTTGTTTCCACAAGAATCACCATGTCACATGCAGCAGATCGGATTATTCTATTGAGCTCCCGACATTTCTCAGTCTTATTAAGTCCACGAACATTCCAACAGCTTATTTTCTTTCATCAATACTAGATAGAAGGAAGAGCATGCGATTTTGGGAGGACACTACCATCCTTTTTCTTATCCTTTGATTTTGCATGATCTTCTCGCATAATATCTTTACCCTTTAATCCTTTATTCCTATATTTATCCACCTCATCCACAGCTTGCAAATGTTTAAATTTTTGCGTACCTTGAGGCAAGGAGTCCTGAATAGCGGGATGTGTCGAAGAGCGATGAGTTTGGTGAGTTGCAATGTCTTGGTTCCCAAGGGGTTGTTGAAATGAAATTTCCTGATTATCGGAAGGAGTGATTCGTGAAGGCAAGGTTGTTATTGGGGAGTGAGAACCTTGGGAAGCTCCTGCAGAGAAAGTCTCTGATATAATAGGTAAAGATGGAAATCCTGACTTGTCTTTCCCTTGTTCGTGTCGCTGCCCCGACGAGTCCGAGTGTTCAATCATCTTCTCCGCCATCACCACTGTTGGCACTGGAGTATCAGTTCTTGGATTAGTGGTAGTGACCCCATTCTATGGCTCTTGGCGTGGTCGGTAGACCTGTGTGATTTTTTGTGAAGGCTGTTGGCAAGCACCATTTACATGTCCAAAAGATAGACAAACCTTGCATCGTTGTGGCTTCCAAGAATATGAGACTTTCACCTTTCAGGTGCTCCCATCAAGATCACGGTAAGAAACATCATTCGACAGTTCCTCATCAGAAGAAACCATTACACAAGCTCTAGCAAAGGTCAATCTCGTTTGCGAAGCTGTTGCCTTATCAAGATACAATGGCTGTCCCAGGGTGCTGCAAAGCTTTGCAATAAAACGACGACCCCAGAGATGTAGTGGAAGTCCATGGAAAGAAACCCATCTTGGGATAGACTATAGACTGTCTAACTCCAATCTCACATCAGGTGCCCAGCATCGTAGTATCATTGGATGACCTCGGATAGTCCAAAATCCTTCAAGGACCCGTTGTAAATCTTCTTCCGAATAAAGCCTGCATACAAAGAATCCGGTCTCCAACATATGAAGATCAAATGTTGATATTCCCCATCGAGTTCTGATGTATGAGGATAGTGGGAAAAAGGATGTTCTTAGTCCAACAACGTAGCCCACAATTGCCATGGACCATGTCTCAAGTAGTTCGTCAGAATCAATAGCCTCATACACAGCAATCTTCTGGTCAGCCTGTACTTCTGGAGCAAAAAAGTCCAGTCGAAGATCCGGACTACCCACTGGAGCCTTCAAGAGGCTACTCCAAGGCCGAGGATCTCGGGAAATAGGAGCTGGAGGTCGTGATCTAGATCGTGAACGACCTCGGGCCTGGTTCATTGAAGGAGCATCCCGTCGAGAAGAAGAAATCAGCGGTGGAACATCCTGGTGTGAAACCGGCCGAAGCTGCTGGGGAGGAACCAGCGGCTGTTGGAGAGGAGCAACCCCCTCCCGCGGTGAAGTAACCCGCGGCTGAGGAGCAACCCTCTCCCGCTGTGACTGCTGGAGAGGGGCGTTCTGCTGTGAAGCAATCAGCGCAGGCCGCTGGGAAGAAGCCAATTTTCGTGCACCGTCTCAGAAATTCAAAATACTAGCAATTCCCGACGTATTACTTCATAGGAAGTCGTACAAGAACGCTTTCATGAAAAAATGCGACGGTTATAAACATTCCACGAAGTCGCGCACAGAATCGAGTTTCAATTGGTTTTACGTGCACCGTCTTGGAAATTCAAAATACTGGCCATTCACGATGTATTAGCCCTTGGTATGTCGAATTAGTATGGTTTAACGAAAAAAATGCGACGGTCATAAACATTACGCGAAGTCGCTTCCAGAGTCGAGTTTCGATTGGTTTTACGTGCACCATCTCAGAAATTCAAAATATTGGCCATTCACGATGTATTACCCATGGCAAGTCGTATGAGCATGGTTTCACGAAAAAACGTGACGGTCATAAACTTTGTGCAGAGTCGGGATTCGATCGGTTTTTCGTGCACCGACTAGGAAATTCAAAATACTAGTCTTTCCCGTCTTATTAGCCCATGGGAAGTCGTACAAGCTCGCTTTCGCAAAAAAATACGACGGTCAAAAACTTTGCGCGAACTTTGCGCAGAGTCGAGTTTCGATCGGTTTTTCGTGCACCGTCTCAAAAATTCAAAATACTAGCCATTCATGATGTACAAGGTATGTCGTATGAGCATGGTTTCACAAATAACTGCGACGGTCATAAACTTTGCGCAGAGTCGGGATTCGATCGGTTTTTCGTGCACCGACTAGGAAATTCAAAATACTAGTCTTTCCTTTCTTATTAGCCCATGAGAAGTCGTACAAGCTCGCTTTCGTAAAAAAATACGACCGTCAAAAACTTTGCTCGAAGTCGATGAGTCGAGTTTCGATCGGTTTTTCGTGCACCGTCTCGAAAATTAAAAATACTGGTCTTTCCCGTCATATTAGCCCATGGGAAGTCGTACAAGCACGCTTTCGCAAAAAAATACGATGGACATAAACTTTGCGCGAACTTTGCGCTGAGTCGAGTTTCGATCGATTTTTCTTGCACCATCTCGGAAATTCAAAATACTGGCCATTCACGATGTATTAGCCCATGGTAAGTCGTATGAGCATGGTTTCACGAAAAAACGCGACGGTCATAAATTTGACGCAGAGTCGAGTTTCAATCGATTTTTCATGCACCGTCTCGGAAATTCGAAATACTGGTCTTTCCCGTCTTATTAGCCCATGAGAAGTCGTACAAGCATGCTTTCGCAAAAAAAATACGACGGTCATAAACTTTTTTTTTTTGGTTAGTATGGTCATAAACTTTGCACGAAGTCGCGCGCGAGTCGAGTTTTGATCGGTTTTTCGTGCACCCTCTCGGAAATTCAAAATACTGGCCATTAACGATGTATTAGCCCATGGTAAATAGTATGGGCTTGGTTTCACGAAAAAACGCGACGGTCATAAACTTTGCGCAGAGTCGAGTTTCGATCAGTTTTTCGCGCACCGTCTCGAAAATTCAAAATACTGGTCTTTCCAATCTTATTAGCCCATCGGAAGTCGTACAAGCATGCTTTCGCAAAAAAATACGACGACCATAAACTTTGCGCGAAGTCGCGCGCGAGTTGAGTTTCGATCAATTTTTCGTGCACCGTCTTGGAAATTCAAAATACTGGCCATTCAGAATTTATTAGCCCATGGTAAGTCGTATGAGCATGGTTTCACGAAAAAACGTGACGGTCATAAACATTGCGTAGAGTCGAGATTCGATCGGTTTTTCGTGCACCGTCTCAGAAATTCAAAATACTGGTATTTCCCGTCTTATTAGCCCATGGGAAGTCGTACAAGCTCGCTTTCCCTAAAAAATACGACGGTCAAAAACTTTGCGCGAAGTCGCGCGCTGAGTCAAGTTTCGAACGATTTTTCGTGCACCATCTCGGAAATTTAAAATACTGGCCAATCCCAACGTATTAGCCCTTGGTAAGTCATACGAGCACGATTTCACGAAAAAATGCGACGGTCATAAACATTACGCGAAGTCGCGCCCAGAGTCGAGTTTCGATTGGTTTTACGTGCACCATCTCGGAAATTCAAAATACTGGCCATTCACGATGTATTAGCCCATGGTAAGTCGTATGAGCATGGTTTTACCAAAAAATGCGATGGTCATATACTTAGCGCTGAGTCGAGTTTCGATCGGTTTTTCGTGCACCGTCTCGATAATTCAAAATACTGGTCATTCACGATGTATTAGCCAATGGTAACTCGTATGAGCATGGTTTCACGAAAAAATGCGACGGTCATAAACTTTGCGCAGAGTCGAGTTTGAATCGGTTTTTGACGCTTTGGAAAAAAAATGCGACGGTCATAAACATTACGCGAAGTCGCGTCCAGGGTCGAGTTTCGATCGGTTTTACGTACACCATCTCGGAAATTGAAAATACTGGCCATTCACGATGTATTAGCCCATGGTAAGTCATATGAGCATGGTTTCACGAAAAAACGCGACGGTCATAAACTTTGCTGGAAGTCACGTGCTTAGTCGAGTTTCGATCGGTTTTTTATGCACTGTCTCGGAAATTGAAAATACTGGCCATTCACGATGTATTAGCCCATTGTAAGTCATATGAGCATGGTTTCACGAAAAAATGCGACGGCCATAAACTTTGCGCAGAGTAGAGTTTCGATCGGTTTTACGTGCACCGTCAGGGAAATACAAAATACTGGGCATTCACGATGTTCTAGTCCATGGTAAGTCGTATGAGCATGGTTTCACGAAAAAAGGCAACGGCAATAAACATTGTGCAGAGTCAGGTTTCGATCGGTTTTTTATGCACCATCTCGGAAATTCAAAATACTGGTAGCCCATGGGAAGTCGTACATGCACGCTTTCGCAAAAAAATACGACGGTCATAAACTTTGCGCGAACTTTGCGTAGAATCGAGTTTCGATCGGTTTTTTGTGTACCATCTCGGAAATTCAAAATACTGGCCATTCACGATGTACCATCTCATGGTAAGTCGTATGAGCATGGTTTCACGAAAAAACGCGACGGTCATAAAATTTGCGCAGAGTCGAGTTTCGATCGGTTTTTCGTGCACCATTTTGAAAATTCAAAATACTGGTCTTTCCCGTCTTATTAGCGCATGAGAAGTCGTACAAGCAAGCTTTCGCAAAAAAATCCGAGGGTCATAAACTTTGAACGAAGTCGCGCGCGAGTCGAGTTTCGATTGGTTTTTCGCGCACCATCTCGGAAATTCAAAATACTGGCCATTAACGATGTATTAGCCCATGGTAAGTCGTATGAGCTTGGTTTCACGAAAAAACGTGACGGTCATAAACTTTGCGTAGAGTCGAGTTTCGATCGGTTTTTCGTGCACCATCTCGGAAATTCAAAATACTGGTCTTTCCCGTCTTATTAGCCCATGGGAAGTCGTACAAGCACGCATTCGCAAAAAAATACGATGGTCATAAACATTACACGAATTTTGCGCAGAGTCAAGTTTCGATCGGTTTTTCGTGCACCATCTCGGAAATTCAAAATACTGGCCATTGACGATGTATTAGCCCATGGTAAGTCGTATGAGCATGGTTTCACAAAAAGATGCGACGTTCATAAACTCTATGCAGAGTCGAGTTTCGATCGGTATTTTATGCACCATCTCAGAAATTCAAAATACTGGTCTTTCCCGTCTTATTAGCCCATGAGAAGTCGTAAAAGCATGCTTTCGCAAAAAAATACGATAGTCAAAAACTTCGCACGAAGTCGCGGGCGAATCGAGTTTCGATCGGTTTTTCGTGCACCGTCTCGAAAATTCAAAATACTGGTCATTCACGATGTATTAGCCATGGTAAGTCGTATGAGCATGGTTTCACGAAAAAATGCAACAGTCATAATCATTGCTCATAGTCGAGTTTCGATCGATTTTTCGTGCACCGTATCGAAAATTGAAAATACTGATCTTTCCCGTCTTATTAGCCCATGGGAGGTCTACAAACACGCTTTCGTAAAAAAATACGATAGTCATAAACTTTGCGTGAACTTTGTGCAGAGTCAAGTTTCGATCGGTTTTTCGTGCACCGGCTCGCAAATTCAAAATACTGGCCATTAACGATGTATTAGCCCATGGTAAGTCGTATGAGCTTGGTTTCATGAAAAAACGCGACGATCATAAACTTTGTGTAGTGTCGAGTTTCGTTCGGTTTTTCGTGCACCGACTCGAAAATTCAAAATACTTGTCTTTCCCGTCTTATTAGCCCATGGGAAGTTGTACAATCTTTTCTTTTGGTAAGTAAAGATAATGTATTTTGTAAAAGATTTGTACAAAGAAGCTTTGTCTACACAAGCCATAGACTAAAGCCTGAAGTCTCTTAGTGTAGTCGAGAAGATTGCACCCCACCTAAAGAATGTGAAATGGGCACGCTTCATCGAACTCATCTCCAAGAGTAGCACAAGGAAGTTAATAAATAATAAAATGTAATAGCTAGACTGTTCTGGACTACTTGTGGATACATCACAAAATATAAGCTTTGCCCCATATAATACATTACAATCTTCATCATTATTCGAGTGATTCTTGACGAATGGAAAAATTAAATCTTGTGAAAATCTCTTTCTCTCTTCTTGTTAGGTACTCTGTATTCAATTCTTACTTCATACATGATCGTGAGTCCTGAAGAATCTCTATCAGAATTTGAGCTTTGTTCATGTTGTGAGACTCAAAAATTCTGCCACACCTCTCCTTCCAAATCCACCAAATAGCACATCTGAATATAATTCTTGCTAGTTGTGTAAGAGGCCCCTTTCTTGAGAAGCTTTGCATAAGCATTTCTAATTCATGATGCATGTTTGGCCGTGGTAGCCTTTGAAGATCAAATCGCTTCAAGATCTCCTTCCATATCCAAGATGAATAATCACAAGCAAAGTAGAGATGGTCAACACTTTCTTCCTTTTGCATATACAAAGAGCACCGATTTACAATATAAATACCTCTTCACTGCATATTGTCCATCGTAGGAAGTTTGCCGAGAAGGGCCTACCATGTACATAAGGAATGTCGCTGTGAGCATGGACTATCCCATGTCCAACTACTTGGGATCCACTTGTTGTTTCGTCGTCTAATTTGGTTCCATGCAGATGTAGCACTAAATTTACCATTATCATGAAGCCAAATAAGCATATCTGAAGAGTTGTTCTTGATTGGAATAGCCCTAATAGTCGGCCAAAGTAATAACATGTCAGGAGAGGTAGGGTTGGGAAGACACCATGTACCATTGTTAATGAATTCAGAAACCTTCCAGTCTTTGGGAGCCCCCAGATCCTGTCGTACTCTATCACCAAATATCTGAAATATACTTTTCCCATTCACCCAAGGATCATACTACAAATTAATATTGGTTCCAGAAGAAATCACATAAGAAATATTGTTACGTAGCCATCGCCTTGCCTTCAGAATTCCTTTCCAAGCAGCAGAATGAGATGTTTTTGCAGATGCTTCCCAAATTTATTCCTTGGTTAGGTACCAAGCAAAAACCCATTGTGACCATAAGGAAGACTTGTTTTGTAAAATATCCCATAATTGCTTTACCATACAGGCTTTATTCCAATCTCTAATATGTCGAAGATTCAACCCCCCTTTATCTTTCGATTTGCAAATGTTGTCCCAATTCATCATGTGCATTGCCTTACCATCTGTGCCATTCCAAAAGAAGTTCATAAGTAATTTATCAATATCATGGAGAAGCCCGATAGGTAGAAGGAATGCATGAGACTAATAAATAGAATAAGAGATCAACACAGATCGAATAAATTCAAGTCATCCAGCTTTAGAAAGAAGCCTATTTTTCCAAGAGGAAATTCTGTTCTTAATTTTTTGTATGATAGGCTGACTGGAGACTTTGTTGATTCCCGTGGATATAAGTGGGAGACCAGTCTTTTCGGTAAGTAAAGATAATGTATTTTGTAAAAGATTTGTACAAAGAAGCTTTGTCTACACAAGCCATAGACTAAAGCCTGAAGTCTCTTAGTGTAGTCGAGAAGATTGCACCCCACCTAAAGAAGGTGAAATGGGCACGCTTCATCAAACTCATCTCCAAGAGTAGCACAAGGAAGTTAATAAATAATAAAATGCAATAGCTAGACTGTTCTGGACTACTTGTGGATACATCACAAAATATAAGCTTTGCCCCATATAATACATTACAATCTTCATCATTATTCGAGTGATTCTTGACGAATGGAAAAATTGAATCTTGTGAAAATATCTTTCTCTCTTCTTGTTAGGTGCTCTGTATTCAATTCTTGCTCCATACATGATCGTGAGTCCTGAAGAATCTCTAACAGAATTTGAGATTTGTTCATGTTGTGACACTCAAAAATTCTGCCACACCTCTCCTTCCAAATCCACCAAATAGCACATCAGAATATAATTCTTGCTAGTTGTGTAAGAGGCCCCTTTCTTGAGAAGCTTTGCATAAGCATTTCTAATTCATGATGCAAGTTTGGCCGTGTTAGCCTTTGAAAATCAAATCGCTTCAAGATCTCCTTCCATATCCAAGATGAATAATCACAAGCAAAGTAGAGATGGTCAACACTTTCTTCATTTTGCATACACAAAGAGCACCGATTTACATTATAAATACCTCTTCGCTGCATATTGTCCATCGTAGGAAGTTTGTCGAGAAGGGCCTGCCATGTACATAAGGAATGTCGCTGTGAGCATGGATTATCCCATGTCCAACTACTTTGGATCCACTTGTTGTTTCGTTGTCTAATTTGGTTCCATGCAGATGTAGCACTAAATTTACCGTTATCATGAAGCCAAATAAGCATATCTGAAGAGTTGTTCTTGATTGGAATAGCCCTAATAGTCGACCAAAGTAATAACATGTCAGTGGAGGTAGGGTTGGGAAGACACCATGTACCATTGTTAATGAATTCAGAAACCTTCCAGTCTTTGGGAGCCCCCAGATCCTGTCGTACTCTATCACCAAATATCTGAAATATACTTTTCCCATTCACCCAAGGATCATACCACATGTTAATATTAGTTCCAGAAGAAATCACATAAGAAATATTGTTACGTAGCCATCGCCTTGCCTTCAGAATTCCTTTCCAAGCAGCAGAATGAGATGTTTTTGCAGATGTTTCCCAGATTGATTCCTTGGTTAGGTACCTAGCAAAAACCCATTGTGACTAGAAGGAAGACTTGTTTTGTAAAATATCCCATAATTGCTTTACCATACAAGCTTTATTCCAATCTCTAATATGTCGAAGATTCAGCCCCCCTGCATCCTTCGGTTTGCAAATGTTGTCCCAATTCACCATGTGCATTGCCTTACCATCTGTGCCATTCCAAAAGAAGTTCATAAGTAATTTATCAATATCATGGAGAAGCCCGGCAGGTAGAAGGAATGCATGAGACCAATAAATAGAATAAGAGATCAACACAGATCGAATAAGTTCAAGTCGTCCAGTTTTAGAAAGAAGCCTATTTTTCCAAGAGGAAATTCTGTTCTTAATTTTTTGTAGGATAGGCTGACAGGAGACTTTGTTGATTCCAGTGGATATAAGTGGGAGACCCAAGTAAGGAACCGGTAAATTTCCTTCAGCAACTCCCAATGTTTGAGCAATATGATCCTTATTGTCAATGCAAGCACCCACATATATTTTGCTCTTTGCATGGTTTAGCTTGACCAGAAATTTTACCAAATTCATTAAGAATATCTGCCAGATTACTCTCAGAAACTGGATCATCTCGAAGGAAGATAATAAGGTCATCGGCAAATGTTATGTGAGAGATATAAACAGAACCATAATGTGGTACCTTAATTTTGCCATTGGAAACAGCCTCTTCTAACATACAACTGAGCCCTTCCATTGCAATGGTAAAAAGATAAGGAGATAGTGGATCGCCTTGCCGAATGCCATTCTTACTCCCAAAGAAGCCAATAGGTGAACCATTAAAGAGAATCGAAAATTTTGGAGTTTCCAAGCAACATTGAATTCATTTAACCCAGTGTTGAGGGAAGCCCATATTATGGAGCATCATGTAAATAAAATTCCTATTGACTGAGTCAAAGGCCTTTCGTAAATCAGCTTTAAAACAGATCTTTTTCCCTCTTGTTTTAGAATGTAGATCCTTAACCAAATCATTAGCAAGCAGGACATTATGATGGATACTCCTCCCTTTAAGAAAAGCAGCCTGATTAGGACTAATGACCTTATTCATGACCTTTTGTAGTCTATCTGCCAGCAACTTAGAGATAACCTTGTAAATAAAGTTGCACAGTGAAATAGGACGATAGTTCTCCAATGAATCGGCTCCATCATTTTTAGGCACTAAAAAAATAAAAGTGCAATTCATTTCTTTAAGAATATGACCTGAGGAGAAAAAATATCGACAAGCTTTTATGATATCGTTGCCTACAATAGCCCATGCAATTTGATAAAACTCAGCTGGAAATCCATCTGGACCAGGGCTTTTGTGCTTCGGGGACTTAAAAACAACTTTCACAATTTCATCATCCGTTATTGGGGCATTAAGATGAGAGAGGGCTTCAGAATCAAGTCGTCTTGTAGGCCCAACATGAATACTATTAGGCTGCTGTTCCTGATTGAGTAAGGAATAAAAAAATTGCTTGGTGTAATTTTTAACCTCATCCAAATCCTCAATGAGATTATCATCTATACCTTTGCATTTTTTGATGCTATTAGTAGCCCTTCTGGTAGTAATAGCAGCATAGGAAAACTTCGTATTAGAATCCCCTAGAGTAAGCCAATGCTGTCGTGACTTCTGTTTCAAAAAGCATTCCTCCTGCTTCAAAGCTTGCATAAAGTTATTTCTAGCAGCAGCCTCTTTGTATATAAGATTCGCATCCAGAGGTTGAAGATTTAGCTCGCTTTGCACAGCCATAAGTTCTTTCTTGCATAACTGAACCCTGTCGTCGATATTTCCAAATGTAGTTGAATTCCACTTCTTAAGTGCTGCTTTGCATGCTTTTAGTTTTTGACATAGGATGTAAGGGGGAGAACCAAATACATTAATGTCCCGCAGCTGCGTGGTGGGCGCAGAGCGAACTATTCTTTCGCCTTTCGATCGGTTTTTCGTGCACCATCTCGGAAATTCAAAATACTGGCCATTTTCACGATGTATTAGCCCAAGTTATGTCGTATGAGCATGGTTTCACAAAAAAATGCGACGGTCATAAACATTGCGCAGAGTCGGGATTCCATCGGTTTTTCGTGCACCGACTCGGAAATTAAAAATACTAGTCTTTCCCGTCTTATTAGCCCATGGGAAGTAGTACAAGCTCGCTTTCGCAAAAAAATATGACGGTCAAGAACTTCGCTCGAAGTCGTGCGCTGAGTCGAGTTTCGATCGATTTTTCGTGCACCATCTCGTAAATTCAAAATACTGGTCTTTCCCGTCTTATTAGCCCATGGGAAGTCGTACAAGCACTCTTTCGCAAAAAAATTTGACGGTCATAAACTTTGCACGAACTTTGCGCATAGCCGAGTTTCGATCGGTTTTTCGTTCACCATCTCGGAAATTCAAAATACTGGCCATTGACGATGTATTAGCCCAAGTTAAGTCGTATGAGCATGGTTTCACAAAAAAACGCGACGGTCATAAACTTTGCGCAGAATCGGGATTCGATCAGTTTTTCGTGCACCGACTCAGAAATTCAAAATACTAGTCTTTCCCGTCTTATAAGCCCATGGGAAGTCGTACAAGCTCGCTTTCGCAAAAAAATATGACGTTCAAAAACTTCGCTCGAAGTCGCGCACTGAGTCGAGTTTCAATCGGTTTTTCGTGCACCATCTCGAAAGTTCAAAATACTGGTCTTTCCCGTCTGATTAGCCCATGGGAAGTCGTACAAGTATTCTTTCGCAAAAAAATTCGACGGTCATAAACTTTGCGCGTAGTCGAGTTTCGATCGGTTTTTCGTGCACCATCTCGAAAATTCAAAATACTGGCCATTCACGATGTATTAGCCCAAGTTATGTCGTATGAGCATGGTTTCACAAAAAAATGCGACGGTCAAAAACTTTGCGCAGAGTCGGTATTCGATCGGTTTTTCGTGCACCGACTCGGAAATTCAAAATACTAGTCTTTCCTATCTTATTAGCCCATGGGAAGACGTACAAGCTCGCTTTCGCAAAAAAATACGATGGTCAAAAACTTTGCTCGAAGTCGCGCGCTGAGTCGAGTTTCGATTAGTTTTTCGTTCACCGTCTCGAAAATTCAAAATACTGGTCTTTCCCGTCTTATTAGCCCATGGGAAGTCGCACAAGCATTCTTTCGCAAAAAAATTCGACGGTCATAAACTTTGCACGAACTTTGCGCATAGTCGAGTTTCGATCGGTTTTTCGTGCACCATCTCGGAAATTCAAAATACTGGCCATTCACGATGTATTAGCCCAAGTTATGTCGTATGAGCATGGTTTCACAAAAAAACGTGACGGTCAAAAACTTTGCGCAGATTCGGGATTCGATCGGTTTTTCGTGCACCGACTCAAAATACTAGTCTTTCCCATCTTATTAGCCCATGGGAAGTCGTACAAGCTCGCTTTCACAAAAAAATACGACGGTAAAAAACTTTGCTCGAAGTCACGCGCTGAGTCGAGTTTCGATGTTTTTCGTGCACTGTCTCGAAAATAAAAAATACGACGGTCATAAACTTTGCGCTGAGTCGAGTTTCAATCGGTTTTTCTTGCACCGTCTCGAAAATTCAAAATACTGGCCATTCACGATGTATTAGCCCATGGTAAGTCATATGAGCATGGTTTCACGAAAAAATGCGACGGTCATAAATTTTACGCAGAGTCGAGGTTCGATCGGTTTATCGTGCACCGTCTCAGAAATTCAAAATACTGGTCTTTCCCGTCTTAATAGCCCATGAGAAGTCGTACAAGCATGCTTTCGCAGAAAAATACGACGGTCATAAACTTTGCACGAAGTCGCGCACGACTCGAGTTTCGATTAGTTTTTCGTGCACCGTCTCGAAAATTCAAAATACTGGCCATTCACGATGTATTAGGCCAAGGTATGTCGTATGAGCATGGTTTCACAAAAAAACGCGACGGTCATAAACTTTGCGTAGAGTCGGGATTCGATCGGTTTTTCGTGCACCGACTCGGAAATTCAAAATACTAGTCTTTCCTGTCTTATTAGCCCATTGGAAGTCATACCAGCTCGCTTTAGCAAAAAAATACGACGGTCAAAAACTTTGCTCGAAGTCGCGCGCTGAGTCGAGTTTCGATCGGTTTTTCGTGCACCGTCTCGGAAATTCAAAATACTAGTCTTTCCCGTCTTATTAGCCCATGGGAAGTCGTACAAGCACGCTTTCGAAAAAAAATACGACGGTTATAAACTTTGCGCACAGTCGAGTTTCGATCATTTTTTCATGCACCCTCTCGAAAATTCAAAATACTGGTCTTTCCCATCTTATTAGCCCATGGGAAGTCGTACAAGCACGCTTTCGCAAAAAAATACGACGGTCATAAACTTTGCGCGAACTTTGCGCAGAGTCGAGTTTCGATCGGTTTTTCGTGCACCGTCTCGGAAATTCAAAATACTAGCCATTCACGATGTATTAGCCCAAGGTATGTCGTATGAGCATGGTTTCACAAAAAAACGCGACGGTCATAAACTTTGCGTAGAGTCGGGATTCGATCGGTTTTTCGTGACCGACTCGGAAATTCAAAATACTAGTCTTTCCTGTCTTATTAGCCCATTAGAAGTCGTACCAGCTCGCTTTAGCAAAAAAATACGACGGTCAAAAACTTTGCTCGAAGTCGCGCGCTGAGTCGAGTTTCGATCGGTTTTTCGTGCACCGTCTCGCAAATTCAAAATACTAGTCTTTCCCGTCTTATTAGCCCATGGGAAGTCGTACAAGCACGCTTTCGAAAAAAAATACGACGGTTATAAACTTTGCGCATAGTCGAGTTTCGATCATTTTTTCGTGCACCCTCTCAAAAATTCAAAATACTGGTCTTTCCCGTCTTATTAGCCCATGGGAAGTCGTACAAGCACGCTTTCGCAAAAAAATACGACGGTCATAAACTTTGCGCGAACTTTGCTCAGAGTCGAGTTTCGATCGGTTTTTCGTGCACCGTCTCGGAAATTCAAAATACTGGCCATTCACGATGTATTAGCCCAAGGTATGTCGTATGAGCATGGTTTCACAAAAAAACGCGACGGTCATAAACTTTGCGTAGAGTCGGGATTCGATCGGTTTTTCGTGCACCGACTCGGAAATTCAAAATACTAGTCTTTCCCGTCTTATTAGCCCAGGGGAAAGTCATACAAGCTCTCTTTCGCAAAAAAATACGACGGTCAAAAAACATTGCTCGAAGTCGCGCGCTGAGTCGAGTTTCTATCGGTTTTTCGTGCACCATCTCGAAAATTAAAAATACTGGTCTTTCCCATCTTATTAGCCCATGGGAAGTCGTACAAGCACGCTTTCGCAAAAAAATACGACGGTCATAAACTTTGCTCGAACTTTGCATTGAGTAGAGTTTCGATCGGTTTTTCTTGCACCGTCTCGGAAATTCAAAATACTGGCCATTCACGATGTATTAGCCCATGGTAAGTCATATGAGCATGGTTTCAGGAAAAATCGCGACGGTCATAAACTTTACGCAGAGTCGAGTTTCGATCGGTTTTTCGTGCACCCTCTCGGAAATTCAAAATACTGGTCTTTCCCGTCTTATTAGCCAATGGGAAGTCTTACAAGCACGCTTTCGAAAAAAACTACGACGGTCATAAACTTTGCGCAGAGTCGAGTTTCGATCCATTTTTTATGCACCATCTCGGAAATTCAAAATACTGGCCATTCACGATGTATTAGCACATGGTAAGTCGTATGAGCATGGTTACACGAAAAAATGCGACGGTCATAAACTTTGCGCAGAGTCAAGATTCTCTCGGTTTTTCGTGCACCGTCTCGAAAATTCAAAATACTGGTCTTTCCCGTCTTATTAGCCCATGGGAAGTCGTACAAGCTCGCTTTCTCAAAAAAATATGACGGTCAAAAACTTCGCTCGAAGTTGCGCACTGAGTCGAGTTTCGATCAGTTTTTCGTGCACCATCTCGAAAATTCAAAATACTGGTCTTTCCCGTCTTATTAGCCCATGGGAAGTCGTACATGCACGATTTCGCAAAAAAATTCGACGGTCATAAACTTTGCACGAACTTTGCGCATCGTCGAGTTTCGATCGGTTTTTCGTGAACCATCTCGGAAATTTAAAATACTGGCCATTCACGATGTATTAGCCCAAGTTATGTGGTATGAGCATGGTTTCACAAAAAAAACGCGACGGTCATAAACTTTACGCAGAGTCGAGTTTCGATCGGTTTTTCGTGCACCGTCTCAGAAATTCAAAATACTGGTCTTTCCCGTCTTAATAGCCCATGAGAAGTCGTACAAGCATGCTTTCGCAGAAAAATACGACGGTCATAAACTTTGCACGAAGTCGCGCGCGACTCGAGTTTCGATCAGTTTTTCGTGCACCATCTCGGAAATTCAAAATACTGGCCATTAACGATGTATTTGCCCATGGTATGTCGTATGAGCTTGGTTTCATGAAAAAACGCGACGATCATCAACTTTGCGCAGAGTCGAGTTTCGATCGTTTTTTCGTGCACCCTCTTGGAAATTCCAAATACTGGTCTTTCCCGTCTTATTAGCCAATGGGAAGTCGAACAAGCACGCTTTCGAAAAAAAATACGACGGTCATAAACTTTGCGCAGAGTCGAGTTTCGATCGGTTTTTCGTGCACCGTCTCGGAAATTCAAAATACTAGCCATTCCCGATGTATTAGCCCATGGTAAGTCGTATGAGCATGGTTTCACAAAATAATAAGATGGTCATAAACTTTGCGCAGAGTCGAGATTCGATCGGTTTTTCGTGCACCGTCTCGGAAATTCAAAATACTGGCAATTCGCGATGTATTAGCCCATGGTAAGTCATATGAGCATGGTTTCACGAAAAAACGCGACGATCATAAACTTTACGCAGAGTCGAGTTTCGATCGGTTTTTCGTGCACCGTCTCGGAAATTCAAAATACTGGTCTTTCCCATCTTATTAGCCCATGAGAAGTCGTACAAGGTTGCTTTAGTAGAAAAATACGACGGTAATAAACTTTGCACGAACTCGTGCGCGACTCGAGTTTCGATCGGTTTTTCGTGTACCATCTCGGAAATTCAAAATACTGGCCATTAAAGATGTATTAGCCCATGGTAAGTCGTATTAGCTTGGTTTCATTAAAAAACGTGACGATCATTGACTTTGCGCAGAGTCGAGTTTCGATCGTTTTTTCGTGCACCCTCTCGGAAATTCAAAATACTGGTCTTTCCCGTCTTATTCGCCCATGGGAAGTCGTACAAGCACGCTTTCGCAAAAAAATACGACGGTCATAAACTTTGCGCGAACTTTGCGCAGAGTCGAGTTTCGATCGGTTTTTCGTGCACCGTCTCGGAAATTCAAAATACTGGCCATTCACTATGTATTAGCCCAAGGTATGTCGTATGAGCATGGTTTCACAAAAAAACGCGACGGTCATAAACTTTGCGCAGTGTCGGGATTCGATCGGTTTTTCGTGCACCGACTCGGAAATTCAAAATACTAGTCTTTCCCGTCTTATTATCCCATTGGAAGTCGTACAAGCTCGCTTTCGCAAAAAAATACGACGGTCATAAACTTTGCTCGAAGTCGCGCGCTGATTCGAGTTTCGATCGGTTTTTCGTGCACCGTCTCGAAAATTAAAAATTCTGGTCTTTCCCATCTTTTTAGCCCATGGGAAGTCGTACAAGCACGCTTTCGCAAAAAAATACGACGGTCATAAACTTTGCGCGAACTTTGCGCTGAGTCGAGTTTCGATCGGTTTTTCTTGCACCATCTCGGAAATTCAAAATACTGGCCATTCACGATGTGTTAGCCCAAGTTATGTCATATGAGCATGGTTTCAGAAAAAAACGCGACGGTCATAAACTTTGCGCCGAGTCGGGATTCGATCGGTTTTTTGTGCACCGACTCGGAAATTCAAAATACTAGTCTTTCCCATCTTATTAGCCCATGGGAAGTCGTACAAGCTCGCTTTCGCAAAAAAATACGACGGTCAAAAACTTTGCTCTAAGTCGCGCGCTGAGTCGGGTTTCGATCGGTTTTTCGCGCACCGTCTCGAAAATTAAAAATACTGATCTTTCCCATCTTATTAGCCCATGGGAAGTCGTACAAGCACGCTTTCGCAAAAAAATACGACGGTCATAAACTTTGCGCGAACTTTGCGCTGAGTCGAGTTTCGATCGGTTTTTCTTGCACCGTCTCGGAAATTCAAAATACTGGCCATTCACGATGTATTAGCCCATGGTAAGTCGTATGAGCATGGTTTCACGAAAAAATGCCACGGTCATAAACTTTACGCAGAGTCGAGTTTCGATCGGTTTATCGTGCACCGTCTCAGAAATTCAAAATACTGGTCTTTCCCGTCTTAATAGCCCATGAGAAGTCATACAAGCATGCTTTCGCAGAAAAATACGACGGTCATAAACTTTGCACGAAGTCGCGCGTGACTCGAGTTTCGATCAGTTTTTCGTGCACCATCTCGGAAATTCAAAATACTGGCTATTAACGATGTATTAGCCCATGGTATGTCCCATCTTTTCATGCACCCTCTCGAAAATTCAAAATACTGGTATTTCCCGTCTTATTAGCCATTGGGAAGTCGTACAAGCAAGCTTTCGAAAAAAAATACGACGGTCATAAACTTTGCGCGGAGTCGAGTTTTGATCGGTTTTTCGTGCACCGTCTCGGAAATTCAAAATACTGGCCATTCCCGATGTATTAGCCAATGTTAAGTTGTATGAGCATGGTTTCACGAAAAAATGCGATGGTCATAAACTTTGCGCAGAGTCGAGATTCGATCGGTTTTACGTGCACCGTCTCGGAAATTAAAAATACTCGTCTTTCCCGTCTTATTAGCCCATGGGAAGTCGTACAAGCTCGCTTTCGTAAAAAAATATGACGGTCAAAAACTTCGCTCGAAGTCGCGCGCTGAGTCGAGTTTCGATCGGTTTTTCGTGCACCATCTCGAAAATTCAAAATACTGGTCTTTCCCATCTTATTAGCCCATGAGAAGTCGTACAAGCATGCTTTAGTAGAAAAATAAGACGGTCATAAACTTTACACGAACTCGTGCGCGACTCGAGTTTCGATCGGTTTTTCGTGCACTATCTCGGAAATTCAAAATATTGGCCATTAAAGATGTATTAGCCTATGGTAAGTCGTATGAGCTTGGTTTCATGAAAAAACGTGACGATCATCAACTTTGCGTAGAGTCGAGTTTCGATCGTTTTTTCGTGCACCTTCTTGGAAATTCAAAATACTGGTCTTTCCCGTCTTATTAGCCAATGGGAAGTCGTACAAGCAAGCTTTCGAAAAAAAATACGACGGTCATAAACTTTGCGCAGAGTCGAGTTTCGATCGGTTTTTCGTGCACCGTCTCGGAAATTCAAAATACTGGCCATTCCCGATGTATTAGCCCATGGTAAGTCGTATGAGCATGGTTTCACGAAAAAATGCGATGGTCATAAACTTTGCGCAGAGTCGAGATTTAATCGGTTTTTCGTGCACCGTCTCGGAAATTCAAAATACTGGTCTTTCCCGTCTTATTAGCCCATGGGAAGTCGTACAAGCTCGCTTTCGCAAAAAAATATGACGGTCAAAAACTTCGCTCGCAGTCGCGCGCTGAGTCGAGTTTCGATCGGTTTTTCGTGCACCAACTCAAAAATTCAAAATACTGGTCTTTCCCATCTTATTAGCCCATGGGAAGTCGTACAAGTACGCTTTCGCAAAAAAATATGACTATCATTAACTTTGCGCGAACTTTGCGCTGAGTCGAGTTTCGATCGGTTTTTCGTGCACCGTCTCGGAAATTCAAAATACTGGCCAATCACGATGCATTAGCCCAAGGTATGTCGTATGAGCATGGTTTCACAAAAAAACGCTACGGTCATAAACTTTGCGCCGAGTCGGGATTCGATCGGTTTTTCGTGCACCGACTCGGAAATTCAAAATACTAGTCTTTCCCATCTTATTTGGAATTCGTACGAGCTCGCTTTCACAAAAAAATACGACAGTCAAAAACTTTGCTCGAAGTCGCGCGCTGAGTCTAGTTTCGATCGGTTTTTCGTGCACCGTCTCGAAAATTAAAAATACTGGTCTTTCCCATCTTTTTAGCCCATGGGAAGTCGTACAAGCATGCTTTCGCAAAAAAAATACGATGGTCATAAACTTTGCGTTGAGTCGAGTTTCGATCGGTTTTTCGTGCACCCTCTCAGAAATTCAAAATACTGGTCTTTCCCGTCTTATTAGCCCATGGGAAGTCGTACAAGCACGCTTTCACAAAAAAATACGACGGTCATAAACTTTGCGCGAACTTTGCGCAGAGTCGAGTTTCGATCGGTTTTTCGTGCACCGTCTCGGAAATTCAAAATACTGTCCATTCACTATGTATTAGCCCAAGGTATGTCGTATGAGCATGGTTTCACGAAAAAATACGATGGTCATAAACTTTGCGTAGAGTCGAGATTCGATCGGTTTTTCGTGCACCGTCTCGGAAATTAAAAATACTGGTCTTTCCCGTCTTATTAGCCCATGGGAAGTCGTACAAGCTCGCTTTCGTAAAAAAATATGACGGTCAAAAACTTCGCTCGAAGTCGCGCGCTGAGTCGAGTTTCGATCGGTTTTTCGTGCACCATCTCGAAAATTCAAAATACTGGTCTTTCCCGTCTTATTAGCCCATGGGAAGTCGTACAAGCACGGTTTCGCAAAAAATTCGACGGTCATAAACTTTGCACGAACTTTGCGCATAATCGAATTTCGATCGGTTTTTCGTGCACCATCTCGGAAATTCAAAAGACTGGCCATTCACGATGTATTAGCCCAAGTTATGTCGTATGAGCATGGTTTCACAAAAAAATGTGACGGTCATAAACTTTGCGCAGAGTCAGGATTCGATCGGTTTTTCGTGCACCGACTCGGAAATTCAAAATACTAGTCTTTCCCGTCTTATTAGCCCATGGGTAGTCGTACAAGCTCGCTTTCGCAAAAAAATACGACGGTCAAAAACTTCGCTCGAAGTCGCGCGATGAGTCGAGTATCGATCGGTTTTTCGTGCACCATCTCGGAAATTCAAAATACTGGTCTTTCCCATCTTATTAGCCCATGAGAAGTCGTACAAGCATGCTTTAGTAGAAAAATAAGACGGTCATAAACTTTGCACGAACTCGTGCGCGACTCGAGTTTCGATCGGTTTTTCGTGCACTATCTCAGAAATTCAAAATACTAGCCATTAAAGATGTATTAGCCCATGGTAAGTCGTATGAGCTTGGTTTCATGAAAAAACGTGACGATCATCAACTTTGCGCAGAGTCGAGTTTCGATCGTTTTTTCGTGCACCCTCTCGGAAATTCAAAATACTGGTCTTTCCCGTCTTATTAGCCAATGGGAAGTCGTACAAGCAAGCTTTCGAAAAAAAATACGACGGTCATAAACTTTGCGCAGAGTCGAGTTTCGATCGGTTTTTCGTTCACCGTCTCGGAAATTTAAAATACTGGCCATTCCCGATGTATTAGCCCATGGTAAGTCGTATGAGCATGGTTTCATGAAAAAATGTGATGGTCATAAACTTTGCGCAGAGTCGAGATTTGATCGGTTTTTCGTGCACCGTCTCAGAATTCAAAATACTGGTCTTTCCCGTCTTATTAGCCCATGGGAAGTCGTACAAGCTCGCTTTCGCAAAAAAATATGACGGTCAAAAACTTCGCTCGCAGTCGCGCACTGAGTCGAGTTTCGATCGGTTTTTCGTGCACCAACTCGAAAATTCAAAATACTGGTCTTTCCCGTCTTATTAGCCCATGGGAAGTCATACAAGTACGCTTTCGAAAAAAAATACGACGGTCATAAACTTTGCGCGAAATTTGCGCTGAGTCGAGTTTCGATCGGTTTTTCGTGCACCATCTCGGAAATTCAAAATACTGGCCAATCACGATGCGTTAGCCCAAGGTATGTCGTATGAGCATGGTTTCACAAAAAAACGCGACGGTCATAAACTTTGCGCAGAGTCGGCATTCGATCGGTTTTTCGTGCACCGACTCGGAAATTCAAAATTCTAGTCTTTCCCATCTTATTAGCCCATTGGAAGTCGTACAAGCTCGCTTTCACAAAAAAATACGACGGTCAAAAACTTTGCTCGAAGTCGCGCACTGAGTCTAGTTTCGATCGGTTTTTCGTGCACCGTCTCGAAAATTAAAAATACTGGTCTTTCCCATCTTTTTAGCCCATGGGAAGTCGTACAAGCACGCTTTCGCAAAAAAAATACGATGGTCATAAACTTTGCGTTGAGTCGAGTTTCGATCGGTTTTTCGTGCACCCTCTCGGAAATTCAAAATACTGGTCTTTCCCGTCTTATTAGCCCATGGGAAGTCGTACAAGCACGCTTTCGCAAAAAAATACGACGGTCATAAACTTTGCGCGAACTTTGCGCAGAGTCGAGTTTCGATCGGTTTTTTGTGCACCGTCTCGGAAATTCAAAATACTGTCCATTCACTATGTATTAGCCCAAGGTATGTCGTATGAGCATGTTTTCACAAAAAAACGTGACGGTCATAAACATTGCGCAGAGTCGGGATTCGATCGGTTTTTCGTGCACCGACTCGGAAATTCAACATACTAGTCTTTCCCGTCTTATTAGCCCATGGGAAGTCGTACAAGCTCGCTTTCGTAAAAAAATACGACGGTCAAAAACTTTGCTCGAAGTCGCGCGCTGAGTCGAGTTTCGATCAGTTTTTCGTGCACCGTCTCGAAAATTAAAAATACTGGTCTTTCCCATCTTATTTGCTCATGGGAAGTCGTACAAGCATGCTTTCGAAAAAAAATACGACGGTCATTAACTTTGCTCGAACTTTGCGCTGAGTCGAGTTTCGATCGGTTTTTCTTGCACCGTCTCGGAAATTCAAAATACTGGCCATTCACGATGTATTAGCCCATGGTAAGTCGTATGAGCATGGTTTCAAGAAAAAATGCGACGGTCATAAACTTTATGGAGAGTCGGGATTCGATAGGTTTTTCGTGCACCGACTCGGAAATTCAAAATACTAGTCTTTCCCATCTTATTAGCCCATGGGAAGTCGTACAAGCTCGCTTTCGTAAAAAAATACGACGGTCATAAACTTTGCGGATAGTCGAGTTTCGATCCGTTTTTCGTGCACCGTCTCGGAAATTCAAAATACTGGCCATTCACGATATATCAGCACATGGTAAGTCGTATGAGCATGGTTTCACGAAAAAATGTGATGGTCATAAACTTTGCGCAGAGTCGAGATTCGATCCGTTTTTCATGCACTGTCAAGGAAATTGAAAATACTGGTCTTTCCCGTCTTATTATCCCATGGGAAGTCGTACAAGCTCGCTTTCGCAAAAAAATATGACGGTCAAAAACTTCGCTCGAAGTCGCGCGCTGAGTCGAGTTTCGATCGGTTTTTCGTGCACCATCTCGAAAATTCAAAATACTAATCTTTCCCGTCTTATTAGCGCATGGGAAGTCGTACAAGCACGATTTCGCAAAACAATTCGACGGTCATAAACTTTGCATGAACTTTGCGCATAGTCGAATTTCGATCGGTTTTTCGTGCACCATCTTGGAAATTCAAAATACTGGCCATTCACGTTGTATTAGCCCAAGTTATGTCGTATGAGCATGGTTTCACAAGAAAACGCGACGGTCATAAACTTTGCGCAGAGTCGGGATTCGATCGGTTTTTCGTGCACCGACTCGGAAATTCAAAATACTAGTCTTTCCCATCTTATTAGCCCTTGGGAAGTCGTACAAGCTCGCTTTTGCAAAAAAATATGACGATGAAGAACTTCGCTCGAAGTCGCGCGCTGAGTCGAGTTTCGATCGGTTTTTCGTGCACCAACCCGAAAATTCAAATTACTAGTCTTTCCCGTCTTATTAGCCCATGGGAAGTCGTACAAGCACGCTTCCGCAAAAAAATTTGACAGTCATAAACTTTGCACGAACTTTGCGCTTAGCCAAGTTTCGATCGGTTTTTCGTGCAACATCTCAGAAATTCAAAATACTGGCCATTCACGATGTATTAGCCCAAGTTATATCGTATGAGCATGGTTTCACACAAAAACGCGACGGTCATAAACTTTGCGCAGAGTCGGGATTCGATCGGTTTTTTCGTGCACCGTCTCGGAAATTCAAAATACTAGTCTTTCCCGTCTTATTAGCCCATGGGAAGTCGTACAAGCTCGCTTTCGCAAAAAAATATGATGGTCAAAAACTTCGCTCGAAGTCGCGCGCTGAGTCAAGTTTCGATCGGTTTTTCGTGCACAATCTCAAAAATTCAAAATACTGGTCTTTCCCGTCTTATTAGCCCATGGGAAGTCGTACAAGCATTCTTTCGCAAAAAAATTCGACAGTCATAAACTTTGCACGAACTTTGCGCATAGTCGAGTTTCGATCGGTTTTTCGTGCACCAACTCGGAAATTCAAAATACTGGCCATTCACGATGTATTAGCCCAAGTTATGTCGTATGAGCATGGTTTCACAAAAAAACGCGACGGTCAAAAACTTTGCGCAGAGTCGGGATTCGATCGGTTTTTCGTGCACCGACTCGGAAATTCAAAATACATGGGAAGTCGTACAAGCACGCTTTCGCAAAAAAATACGACGGTCATAAACTTTGCGCGAACTTTGCACAGAGTCGAGTTTCGATCGGTTTTTCGTGCACCATGTCGGAAATTCAAAATACTGGCCATTCACGATGTATTAATCCAAGGTATGTCGTATGAGCAAGGTTTCACAAAAAAACGCGACGTTCATAAACTTTGCGCAGAGTCGGGATTCGATCGGTTTTTTTTGCCATCTATTTTCCCCTGGGAAGTCGTACAAACTCGCTTTCGCAAAAAAATACGACGGTCAAAAACTTTGCTCGAAGTCGCGCGCTGAGTCGAGTTTCGATCAGTTATTCGTGCACCGTCTCGAAAATTAAAAATACTGGTCTTTCCCGTCTTATTAGCCCATGGGAAGTCGTACAAGCACGCTTTCGCAAAAAAATACGACGGTCATAAACTTTGCGCGAACTTTGCACCGAGTCGAGTTTCGATCGGTTTTTCTTGCACCGTCTCAGAAATTCAAAATACTGGTCATTCGCGATGTATTAGCCCATGGTAAGTCGTATGAGCATGGTTTCATGCAAAAACGCGACGGTCATATACTTTACGCAGAGTAGAGTTTCGATCGGTTTTTTGTGCACCGTCTCGGAAATTCAAAATACTGGTCTTTCCCGACTTATTAGCCCATGAGAAGTCATACAAGCATGCTTTAGTAGAATAATACGACGGTCATATACTTTGCACGAACTAGTTCGTGACTCGAGTTTCGATCGGTTTTTCATGCACGATCTCGGAAATTCAAAATACTGGCCATTAAAGATGTATTAGCCCATGGTATGTCGTAGGAGCTTGGTTTCATGAAAAAACGTGACGATCATCAACTTTGCGCAGAGTCGAGTTTAGATCGTTTTTTCGTGCACCCTCTCGGAAATTCAAAATATTGGTCTTTCCCGTCTTATTAGCCCATGGGAAGTCGTACAAGCACGCTTTCGTAAAAAAATATGATGGTCATAAACTTTGCGCGAACTTTGCGCAGAATTGAGTTTCGATCGGTTTTTCGTGCACCGTCTCGGAAATTCAAAATACTGGCCATTCACGATGTATTAGTCCAAGGTATGTCGTATGAGCATGGTTTCAGAAAAAAATGAGACGGTCATAAACTTTGCGCAGGGTCGAGTTTCGATCGGTTTTTCGTGCACCGTCTCGGAAATTCAAAAACTGGCCATTCCCGATGTATTAGCCCATCGTAAGTCGTATGAGCATGGTTTCACGAAAAAACGCGATGGTCATAAACTTAGCGCAGAGTCGAGATTTGATCGGTTTTTCGTGCACCGTCTCGGAAATTCAAAATACTGGTCTTTCCCGTCTTATTAGCCCATGGGAAGTCGTACAAGCTCGCTTTCTCAAAAAAAGATGACGGTCAAAAACTTCGCTCGAAGTCGCGCGCTGAGTCGAGTTTCGATCGGTTTTTCGTGTACCATCTCGAAAATTCAAAATACTGGTCTTTCCCGTCTTATTAGCCCATGGGAAGTCGTACAAGCACAATTTCGCAAAAAAATTTGACGGTCGTAAACTTTGCACGAACTTTGCGCATAGTCGAGTTTCGATCGGTTTTTCGTGCACCATCTCGGAAATTTAAAATACTGCTTGTACGACTTGATCGGTTTTTCGTGCACCATCTCGGAACTTTGCGCATAGTCTTTCCCGTCTTATTAGCCCATGGGAAGTCGTACAAGCACAATTTCGCAAAAAAATTTGACGGTCGTAAACTTTGCACGAACTTTGCGCATAGTCGAGTTTCAATCGGTTTTTCGTGCACCATCTCGCAAAGTTCGTGCAAAGTTTACGACCGTCAAATTTTTTTGCGAAATTGTGCTTGTACGACTTCCCATGGGCTAATAAGACGGGAAAGACCAGTATTTTGAATTTTCGAGATGGTACACGAAAAACCGATCGAAACTCGACTCCGCGCGCGACATCGAGCGAAGTTTTTGACCGTCATATTTTTTTGAGAAAGCGAGCTTGTACGACTTCCCATGGGCTAATAAGACGGGAAAGACCAGTATTTTGAATTTCCGAGAGGGTGCACGAAAAAATGATCCAAACTCGACTCTGCGCAAAGTTGATGATCGACACGTTTTTTCATGAAACCAAGCTCATACGACTAACCATGGGCTAATACATCGTTAATGGCCAGTATTTTGAATTTCCGAGATGGTGCACGAAAAACTGATCGAAACTCGTGTCGCGCGTGACTTCATGCAAAGTTTATGACCGTCGTATTTTTCTGCGAAAGCATGCTTGTACGACTTCTCATGGGCTAATAAGACGGGAAAGACCAGTATTTTGAATTTCCGAGACGGTGCACGAAAAACCGATCAAAACTCAATCGATCGACACTCGATTTTTAATTTTTGAGACGGTGCACGAAAAATCGATCGACACTCGACTCAGCACGCGACTACGAGCAAAGTTTTTGACCGTCGTATTTTTTTGCGAAAGTGAGCTTGTACGATTTCCCATGGGCTAATATGACGGGAAAGACTAGTATTTTGAATTTTCGAGTCGGTGCACGAAAAACCGATCGAATCCCGACTCTGCGCAAAGTTTATGACCGTCGCGTTTTTTTTGTGAAACCATGCTCATATGACATAACTTGGGCTAATACATAGTGAATGGCCAGTATTTTGAATTTCCGAGATGGTGCACGAAAAACCGATCGAAACTCGACTATGCGCAAAGTTCGTGCAAAGTTTATGACCGTCGAATTTTTTTGCGAAATCGTGCTTGTACGACTTCCCATGGGCTAATAAGATGGGAAAGACCAGAATTTGAATTTTCGAGATGGTGCACGAAAAATCGATCGAAACTCGACTCAGCGCGCGACTTCGAGCGAAGTTTTTGACCGTCATATTTTTTTGAGAAAGCGAGCTTGTACGACTTCCTATGGGCTAATAAGACGGGAAAGACCAGTATTTTGAATTTCCGAGAGGGTGCACGAAAAAATGATCCAAACTCGACTCTGCGCAAAGTTGATGATCGACACGTTTTTTCATGAAACCAAGCTCATACGACTTACCATGGGCTAATACATCGTTAATGGCCAGTATTTTGAATTTCCGAGATGGTGCACGAAAAACTAATCGAAACTCGTGTCGCGCGTGACTTCATGCAAAGTTTATGACCGTCGTATTTTTCTGCGAAAGCATGCTTGTACGACTTCTCATGGGCTAATAAGACGGGAAAGACCAGTATTTTGAATTTCCGAGACGGTGCACGAAAAACCGATCAAAACTCAACTCTGCGTAAAGTTTATGACCGTCGCGTTTTTTCTTGAAACCATGCTCATACGAAATACCATGGGCTAATACATCGTGAATGGCCAGTATTTTAAATTTCCGAGACGGTGCACGAAAAACCGATCGAAACTCGACTCCGCGCGCGACTTCGAGCGAAGTTTTTGACCGTCATATTTTTTTGAGAAAGCGAGCTTGTACGACTTCCCATGGGCTAATAAGACGGGAAAGACCAGTATTTTGAATTTCCGAGAGGGTGCAATTCAAAAATGATCCAAACTCGACTCTGCGCAAAGTTGATGATCGACACGTTTTTTCATGAAACCAAGCTCATACGACTAACCATGGGCTAATACATCGTTAATGGCCAGTATTTTGAATTTCCGAGATGGTGCACGAAAAACTGATCGAAACTCGTGTCGCGCGTGACTTCATGCAAAGTTTATGACCGTCGTATTTTTCTGCGAAAGCATGCTTGTACGACTTCTCATGGGCTAATAAGACGGGAAAGACCAGTATTTTGAATTTCCGAGACGGTGCACGAAAAACCGATCAAAACTCAATCGATCGACACTCGATTTTTAATTTTTGAGACGGTGCACGAAAAATCGATCGACACTCGAGTTTCGATCGGTTTTTCGTGCACCATCTCGGAAATTTAAAATACTGGCCATTCATGATGTATTAGCCCAAGTTATGTCGTATGAGCATGGTTTCACAAAAAAACGCGACAGTCATAAACTTTGCGCAGAGTCGGGATTCGATCGATTTTTCGTGCACCGACTCGGAAATTCAAAATACTAGTCTTTCCCGTCTTATTAGCCCATGGGAAGTCGTACAAGCTCGCTTTCGCAAAAAAATACGACGGTCAACAACTTTGCTCGAAGTCGCGCGCTGAGTCGAGTTTCGATCGGTTTTTCGTGCACCGTCTCAAAAATTAAAAATAGTGGTCTTTCCCATCTTATTAGCCCATGGGAAGTCGTACAAGCACGCTTTCGCAAAAAAATACGACGATCATAAACTTTGCGCGAACTTTGCGCTGAGTCGAGTTTCGATCGGTTTTTCTTGCACCGTCTTGGAAATTCAAAATACTAGCCATTCACGATGTATTAGCCCATAGTAAGTCGTATGAGCATGGTTTCACGAAAAAACACGACGGTCATAAACTTTACGCAGAGTCGAGTTTCGATCGGTTTTTCGTGCACCGTCTCAGAAATTGAAAATACTGGTCTTTCCCGTCTTATTAGCCAATGGGAAGTCGTACAAGCACGCTTTCGCAGAAAAATACGACGGTCATAAACTTTGCACGAAGTTGCGCTTGACTCGAGTTTCGATTGGTTTTTCGTGCACCATCTCGGAAATTCAAAATACTGGCCATTAACGATGTATTAGCCTATGGTAAGTCGTATGAGCTTGGTTTAATGAAAAAACGCGACGATCATCAACTTTGCGCTGAGTCGAGTTTCGATCGGTTTTTCTTGCACCGTCTCGGAAATTCAAAATACTGGTCTTTCCCATCTTATTAGCCCATGAGAAGTCGTACAAGCACGCTTTCGCAGAAAAATACAACGGTCATAAACTTTGTACGAAGTCGCGCGCGACTCGAGTTTCGATTGGTTTTTCGTGAACCATCTCGGAAATTCAAAATACTAGCCATTAACGTTGTATTAGCCCATGGTAAGTCGTATGAGCTTGGTTTCATGAAAAAACGCAACGATCATCAACTTTGCGATGAGTCGAGTTTCGATCAGTTTTTCTTGCACCGTCTCCGAAATTCAAAATACTGGCCATTCGTGATGTATTAGCCCATGGTAAGTCGTATGAGCATGGTTTCACGAAAAAAGGCGACGGTCATAAACTTTACTCAGAGTCGAGTTTCGATCGGTTTTTCGTGCACCATCTCGGAAATTCAAAATACTGGTCTTTCCCGTCTTATTAGCCCATGAGAAGTCGTACAAGCACGCTTTCGCAGAAAAATACGACGGTCATAAACTTTGCACGAAGTCGCGCGCGACTCGTGTTTCGATTGGTTTTTTGTGAACCATCTCGAAAATTCAAAATACTGGCCATTAACGATGTATTAGCCCATGGTAAGTCGTATGAGCTTGGTTTCATGAAAAAACGCGACGATCATCAACTTTGCGTTGAGTCAAGTTTCGATCGGTTTTTCTTGCACCGTCTCAGAAATTCAAAATACTGGCCATTCGCGATGTATTAGCCCATGGTAACTCGTATGAGCATGGTTTCACTAAAAAATGTGATGGTCATAAACTTTGCGCAGAGTCGAGATTCGATCGGTTTTTTGTGCACCGTCTCGGAAATTCAAAATACTGGTCTTTCCCGTCTTATTAGCCCATGGGAAGTCGTATAAGATCGCTTTCGCAAAAAAATATGACGGTCAAAAACTTCGCTCGAAGTCGCGCGCTGAGTCGAGTTTCGATCGATTTTTCGTGCACCATCTTGGAAATTCAAAATACAGGACTTTCCCATCTTTTTAGCCCATAGGAAGTCGTACAAACGCTTTCGCAAAGAAATTCGAAGGTCATAAACTTTGCATGAACTTTACGCAGAGTCGAGTTTCGATCGATTTTTCGTGCACCGTCTCGGAAATTCAAAATACTGGCCATTCACGATGTATTAGCCCAAGGTATGTCGTATGAGCATGGTTTCACAAAAAAACGCGACGGTCATAAACTTTGAGCAGAGTCGGGATTCGATAGGTTTTTCGTGATCCGACTCAGAAATTCAAAATACTAGTCTTTCCCGTCTTATTAGCCCATGGGATGTCGTACAACCTCGCTTTCGCAAAAAAATACGACAGTCAAAAACTTTGCTCGAAGTCGCGTGCTGAGTCGAGTTTCGATCGGTTTCTCTTGCACCGTCTCGGAAATTCAAAATACTGGTCATTCACGATGTATTAGCCCATGGTAAGTCGTATGAGCATGGTTTCATGAAAAAACGCGACGGTCATAAACTTTACGCAGAGTCGAGTTTCGATCGGTTTTTCGTGCACCGTCTCGAAAATTAAAAATACTGGTCTTTCTCATCTTATTAGCCCATGAAAAGTCGTACAAGCATGCTTTAGTAGAAAAATACGACGGTCAAAAACTTTGCACGAACTCGCGCGCGACTCGAGTTTCGATCGCTTTTTCGTTCACCATCTCGGAAATTCAAAATTCTGGCCATTAAAGATGTATTTGCCCATGGTAAGTCGTATGAGCTTGGTTTCATGAAAAAACGCTACGATCATCAACTTTGCGTAGAGTCGAGTTTCGATCATTTTTTCGTGCACCCTCTCGGAAATTCAAAATACTGGTCTTTCCCGTCTTATTAGCCAATGGGAAGTCGTACAAGCACGCTTTCGCAGAAAAATACGACGGTCATAAACTTTGCACGAAGTCGCGCGCGACTCGAGTTTCGATTGGTTTTTTGTGAACCATCTCGGAAATTCAAAATACTGGCCATTAACGATGTATTAGCCTATGGTAAGTCGTATGAGCTTGGTTTAATGAAAAAACGCGACGATCATCAACTTTGCACTGAGTCGAGTTTCGATCGGTTTTTCGTGCACCGTCTCGGAAATTTAAAATACTGGCCATTCACGATGTATTAGCCCATGGTATTTCGTATGAGCATGGTTTCAAGAAAAAACGCGACGGTCATAAACTTTACGCAGAGTTGAGTTTTGATCGGTTTTTCGTGCACCGTCTCGGAAATTCAAAATACTGGTCTTTCCCGTCTTATTAGCCCATGAGAAGTCGTACAAGCATGCTTTCGCAGAAAAATACGACGGTCATAAACTTTGCATGAAGTCACGCGCGACACGAGTTTCGATTAGTTTTTCGTGCACCATCTCGGAAATTCAAAATACTGGCCATTAACGATGTATTAGCCCATGGTAAGTCGTATGAGCTTGGTTTCATGAAAAAACGTGTCGATCATCAACTTTGCGCAGAGTCGAGTTTGGATCATTTTTTCGTGCACCCTCTCGGAAATTCAAAATACTGGTCTTTCCCGTCTTATTAGCCCATAGGAAGTCGTACAAGCTCGCTTTCTCAAAAAAATATGACGGTCAAAAACTTCGCTCGAAGTCGCGCGCTGAGTCGAGTTTCGATCGATTTTTCGTGCACCATCTCGAAAATTCAAATTCTGGTCTTTCCCATCTTATTAGCCCATGGGAAGTCGTACAAGCACGATTTCGCAAAAAAATTCGACGGTCATAAACTTTGCACGAACTTTGCGCATAGTCGAGTTTCGATCGGTTTTTCGTGCACCATCTCGGAAATTCAAAATACTGGCCATTCACTATGTATTAGCCCAAGTTATGTCATATGAGCATGGTTTCACAAAAAAACGCGACGGTCATAAACTTTGCGCAGAGTCGGGATTCGATCGGTTTTTCGTGCACCGACTCGAAAATTCAAAATACTAGTCTTTCCCGTCATATTAGCCCATGGGAAATCGTACAAGCTCACTTTCGCAAAAAAATACGACGGTCAAAAACTTTGCTCGTAGTCGCGTGCTGAGTCGAGTGTCGATCGATTTTTCGTGCACCGTCTCAAAAATTAAAAATACTGGTCTTTCCAATCTTATTAGCCCATGGGAAGTCGTACAAGCACGCTTTCGCAAAAAAATACGACGGTCATAAACTTTACGTGAACTTTGCGCTGAGTCGAGTTTCGATCGGTTTTTCTTGCACCGTCTCAGAAATTCAAAATACTGGCCATTCACGATGTATTAGCCCATGGTAAGTCGTATGAGCATGGTTTCACGAAAAAATGTGACGGTCATAAACTTTACGCAGAGTCGAGTTTCGATCGGTTTTTCGTGCACCAACTCAGAAATTCAAAATACTGGACTTTCCCGTCTTAATAGCCCATGAGAAGTCGTACAAGCATGCTTTCGCAGAAAAATACGACGGTCATAAACTTTGCACGACGTCGCGCGCGACTCGAGTTTCGATCAGTTTTTCGTGCACCATCTCAGAAATTCAAAATACTGGCCATTAATGATGTATTAGCCCATGGTAAGTCGTATGAGCTTGGTTTCATGAAAAAATGCGACGATCATCAACTTTGCGCAGAGACGAGTTTCGATCATTTTTTCGTGCACCCTCTCGGAAATTCAAAATACTGGTCTTTCCCGTCTTAATAGCCCATGAGAAGTCGTACAAGCATGCTTTCGCAAAAAAATACGACGGTCATAAACTTTGCGCGAACTTTGCACTGAGTCGAGTTTCGATCGGTTTTTCATGCACCGTCTCGGAAATTCAAAATACTGGTCTTTCCCGTGTTATTAGCCCATGGGAAGTCGTACAAGCACGATTTCGCAAAAAAATACGACGGTCATAAACTTTGCGCGAACTTTGCACTGAGTCGAGTTTCGATCGGTTTTTCATGCACCGTCTCGGAAATTCAAAATACTGGTCATTCGTGATGTATTAGCCCATGGTAAGTCGTATGAGCGTGGTTTCACAAAAAAACACGACGGTCATAAACTTTACACCGAGTCGAGTTTCGATCGGTTTTTCGTACACCGTCTCGGAAATTCAAAATACTTGTCTTTCCCGTCTTATTAGCCCATGAGAAGTCGTACAAGCATGCTTTAGTAGAAAAATACGACGGTCGTAAACTTTGCACGAACTCGTGCGCGACTCGAGTTTCGATCGGTTTTTCGTGCACTATCTCGGAAATTCAAAATACTGGCCATTAAAGATGTATTAGCCCATGGTAAGTCGTATGAGCATGGTTTCATGAAAAAACGTGACGATCATCAACTTTGCGCAGAGTCGAGTTTCGATCATTTTTTCGTACACCCTCTCGGAAATTCAAAATACTGGTCTTTCCCGTCTTATTTGCCCATGGGAAGTCGTACAAGCTCACTTTCGCAAAAAAATATGATGGTCAAAAACTTCGCTCGAAGTCGCGCGCTGAGTCGAGTTTCGATCGGTTTTTCGTGCACCATTTCGAAAATTCAAAATACTGGTCTTTCCCATCTTTTTAGCCCATGGGAAGTCGTACAAGCACGCTTTCGCAAAAAAATACGCCGGTCATAAACTTTGCACGAACTTTACGCTGAGTCGAGTTTCGATCGGTTTTTCTTGCACCGTCTCGGAAATTCAAAATACTGGCCATTCACGATGTATTAGCCCAAGCTATGTCGTATGAGCATGGTTTCACAAAAAAATGCGACTGTCATAAACTTTGCGCAGAATCAGGATTCGATCGGTTTTTCGTGCATCGACTCGGAAATTCAGAATACTAGTCTTTCCCGTCTTTTTAGCCCATGGGAAGTCGTACAAGCTCGCTTTCGCAAAAAAATATGACGGTCAAAAACTTCGCTCGAAGTCGCGCGCTGAGTCGAGTTTCGATCGGTTTTTCGTGCACCATCTCAAAAATTTAAAATACTGGTCTTTCCCGTCTTATTAGCCCATGGGAAGTCGTACAAGCACGCTTTCGCAAAAAAAATCGACGGTCATAAACTTTGCACGAACTTTGCGCATAGTCGAGTTTCGATCGGTTTTTCATGCACCATCTCGGAAATTCAAAATACTGGCCATTCACGATGTATTAGCCCAAGTTATGTCGTATGAGCATGGTTTCACAAAAAAATGCGACGGTCATAAACTTTGCGCAGAGTCGGGATTCGATCGGTTTTTCGTGCACCGACTCAGAAATTCAAAATACTAGTCTTTCCCATCTTATTAGCCCATGGGAAGTCGTACAAGCTCGCTTTCGCAAAAAAATACGATGGTAAAAAACTTTGCTCGAAGTCGCGCGCTGAGTCGAGTTTCGATGTTTTTCGTGCACCGTCTCAAAAATTAAAAATACTGGTCTTTCCCGTCTTATTAGCCCATGGGAAGTCGTACAAGCACGCTTTCACAAAAAAATACGACGGTCATAAACTTTGCGCGAACTTTGCGCTGAGTCGTGTTTCGATCGGTTTTTCTTGCACCGTCTCGAAAATTCAAAATACTGGTCATTCACGATGTATTAGCCCATGGTAAGTCGTATGAGCATTGTTTCACGAAAAAACGCGACGGTCATAAACTTTGCGCAGTCGGGATTCGATTGGTTTTTCGTGCACCGACTCGGAAATTCAAAATACTAGTCTTTCCCGTCTTATTAGCCCATGGGAAGTCGTACAAGCTCGCTTTCGAAAAAAAATACGACGGTCAAAAACTTTGCTCGAAGTCTTTTTTTTTTTGGTAAGTAAAGATAATGTATTTTGTAAAAGATTTGTACAAAGAAGCTTTGTCTACACAAGCCATAGACTAAAGCCTGAAGTCTCTTAGTGTAGTCGAGAAGATTGCACCCCACCTAAAGAATGTGAAATGGGCACGCTTCATCAAACTCATCTCCAAGAGTAGCACAAGGAAGTTAATAAATAATAAAATGCAATAGCTAGACTGTTCTGGACTACTTGTGGATACATCACAAAATATAAGCTTTGCCCCATATATACATTACAATCTTCATCATTATTCGAGTGATTCTTGACGAATGAAAAAATTGAATCTTGTGAAAATATCTTTCTCTCTTCTTGTTAGGTGCTCTGTATTCAATTCTTGCTCCATACATGATCGTGAGTCCTGAAGAATCTCTATCAGAATTTGAGCTTTGTTCATGTTGTGACACTCAAAAATTCTGCCACACCTCTCCTTCCAAATCCACCAAATAGCACATCTGAATATAATTCTTGCTAGTTGTGTAAGAGGCCCCTTTCTTGAGAAGCTTTGCATAAGCATTTCTAATTCATGATGCAAGTTTGGCCGTGGTAGCCTTTGAAAATCAAATCGCTTCAAGATCTCCTTCCATATCCAAGATGAATAATCACAAGCAAAGTAGAGATGGTCAACACTTTCTTCATTTTGCATACACAAAGAGCACCGATTTACAATATAAATACCTCTTCGCTGCATATTGTCCATCGTAGGAAGTTTGCCGAGAAGGGCCTGCCATGTACATAAGGAATGTCGCTGTGAGCATGGACTATCCCATGTCCAACTACTTTGGATCCACTTGTTATTTTGTCGTCTAATTTGGTTCCATGCAGATGTAGCACTAAATTTACCATTATCATGAAGCCAAATAAGCATATCTGAAGAGTTGTTCTTGATTGAAATAGCCCTAATAGTCGGCCAAAGTAATAACATGCCAGGGGAGGTAGGGTTGGGAATGATAGAAGATAAGAGTAAGTTATGATTTAGATATGATTTCCTTAACTGAATGAGGAAATCACGTAGGTTAGTTGAGGGAAATCCTTCTATCTTCACCTGTATAAATTGACGATGGATCAATGAATCAATTGGGCATTTTCATTACTTCTTTCTATTTTCAACATGGTATCAGAGCCCCTCTCTCTATAAGAGAGATTACTTTTTTTCTTTACTGTCAAACGATAGCTTTTATTACCGTTTGTTCGTCGACAACCCCGCTGCAAAATTGCAGATACTCAGGGGTCATCTGTCGTCACCCTCCCGGACATTCTCTGCTCTGGAGATTTCTCCTACCTTATCTGCAGTAGATGATGACTTTTACACCTGCTCGCCGGCATCGTCCCTCCTGCAGCCTTTGTTCTCTCTACCAAGAGCACCTATAAGGGCCATTGCCCATCGTCTCTCGGTGCTTTGTAGAGAGGGCACAACAAGTTCTTTCTTGCTATCAAACGGTAGCAAATCCCCACCCCGTCGACTGCCCTTTTGCAAGCTGCAATTGTCGGTCGACTCCTCTTCTGCAAAGCCGCGATCTCTGTTTCCCGACAAAAAAAAAAAAAAAAAAAAAAAATGGAGCATCGCCAGCGTCGTTTTCATTCGAGGATCTGAAGATTCGGGTCCCGCTCAATAATTGATGTCCACGTCGCTGGTCTGACAACCCTCTCGCTCAACCTCGCTGGCACTTGCTGTTGCCATCGCTAGCATCGGCGACACTATCTGCCTCATTGTTGCCTACCATCGGCTCACCGTTCCCTCGCTGCTGCTGCCGTCACAGCAATAACTCGGTCGCTTCTTTTCGGTGCAGATCCCTCTCTGCATCGTCTCTACACCTCCAAAGAAGGGACCGCAACATTGTGATCCTGAAGTCAGGGAAGAAAGGGAAGCACACCTTCACTACAGCGGCTTCCTCATCTTATCCTTCGGCAGTTCCTATGCTCGCTGCCGACCCCCCTTACTCCAACAATTGCAGTCGCAACTGCAGCCCTCGTCGGCCACAACTGCTGCCCTCTCCTTAGATCTATCGTTTCTTGCTGTCAAACGACAGTCTCTCATCGACATCGAAGCTGGAGACTTCTAGTGCGTCGGCTTTCTCAATTCCTCTACCGAGGTGTTCTTCTGCACGAGGCCATCTTCCTTGTGCACCACCACTGTCGCATCAGCACCAACAAGCAGCGGCACCTTCCCTACCCCATCAGCAATAAGTTCCTTCTCGTTGTCAAACGACAGTAAATCTACGACCGCAGCGCTTCTCTCGCTGCCCTTCAGATCTACCGATCGCCCCAGCTGTAGCAGCATCTCCTTCGCCGAAGTCAACCGTTGTCAGACCTTCACCGCGGTTGACAACACAGCGAGCTCCTTGACATCGGGTAAAGATCTGTGTCCTTCACAGGAGCTTGATCTTGCGGGGGCATGATAGTTCGATCTAATCGGATTGTCAAATTTGGCTCTAGCAGAATCGTCTGCTCCTTTCTTCGGATTCATCGTCATCGGTTCAAGATCAACGTCCTCAGTTCAAGATCGACGTCCTTACAGGAGCTCGATCTTGCGGGGGCATGATAGAAGATAAGAGTAAGTTATGATTTAGATATGATTTCCTTAACTGAATGAGGAAATCACGTAGGTTAGTTGAGGGAAATCCTTCTATCTTCACCTGTATAAATTGACGATGGATCAATGAATCAATTGGGCATTTTCATTACTTCTTTCTATTTTCAACAGGGAAGACACCATGTACCATTGTTAATGAATTCAGAAACCTTCCAGTCTTTGGGAGCCCCCAGATCCTGTCGTATTCTATCACCAAATATCTGAAATATACTTTTCCCATTCACCCAAGGATCATACCACATATTAATATTGGTTCCAGAAGAAATCACATAAGAAATATTGTTACGTAGCCATCGCCTTGCCTTCAGAATTCCTTTCCAAGCAGCAGAATGAGATGTTTTTGCAGATGTTTCCCAGATTGATTCCTTGGTTAGGTACCTAGCAAAAACCCATTGTGACCATAAGGAAGACTTGTTTTGTAAAATATCCCATAATTGCTTTACCATACAAGCTTTATTCCAATCTCTAATATATCGAAGATTCAGCCCCCCTTCATCCTTCGGTTTGCAAATATTGTCCCAATTCACCATGTGCATTGCCTTACCATCTGTGTCATTCCAAAAGAAGTTCATAAGTAATTTATCAATATCATGGAGAAGCCCGGTAGGTAGAAGGAATGCATGAGACCAATAAATAGAATAAGAGATCAACATAGATCGAATAAGTTCAAGTCGTCCAGCTTTAGAAAGAAGCCTATTTTTCCAAGAGAAAATTCTGTTCTTAATTTTTTGTAGGATAGGCTGATAGGAGACTTTGTTGATTCCAGTGGATATAAGTGGGAGACCTAAGTAAGGAACCGGTAAATTTCCTTCAGCAACTCCCAATGTTTGAGCAATATGATCCTTATTGTCAATGCAAGCACCCACATATACTTTGCTCTTTGCATGGTTTAGCTTAAGACCAGAAACTTTACCAAATTCATTAAGAATATCTGCCAGATTACTCACAGAAACTAGATCATCTCGAAGGAAGATAATAAGGTCATCGGCAAATGTTATGTGAGAGATATAAACAGAACCATAATGTGGTACCTTAATTTTGCCATTGGAAACAGCCTCTTCTAACATACAACTGAACCCTTCCATTGCAATGGTAAAAATATAAGGAGATAGTGGATCGCCTTGCCGAATGTCATTCTTACTCCCAAAGAAGCCAATAGGTGAACCATTAAAGAGAATCAAAAATTTTGGAGTTTCCAAGCAATATTGAATCCATTTAACCCAGTGCTGAGGGAAGCCCATATTATGGAGCATCATGTAAATAAAATTCCTATTGACTGAGTCAAAGGCCTTTCGTAAATCAGCTTTAAAACAGATCTTTTTCCCTCTTGTTTTAGAATGTAGATCCTTAACCAAATCATTAGCAAGCAGGACATTATGATGGATACTCCTCCCTTTAAGAAAAGCAGCCTGATTAGGACTAATGACCTTATTCATGACCTTTTGTAGTCTATCTGCCAGCAACTTAGAGATAACCTTGTAAATAAAGTTGCACAGTGAAATAAGACGGTAGTTCTCCAATGAATCGGCTCCATCATTTTTAGGCACTAAAGAAATAAAAGTGCAATTCATTTCTTTAAGAATATGACCTGAAGAGAAAAAATGTTGACAAGCTTTTATGACATCGTTGCCTACAATAGCCCATGCAATTTGATAAAACTCAACTGGAAATCCATCTGGACCAGGGCTTTTGTGCTTCGGTGACTTAAAAACAACTTTCATAATTTCATCATCCGTTATTGGAGCATTAAGATGAGAGAGGGCTTCATAATCAAGTCGTCTTGTAGGCCCAACATGAATACTATTAGGCTGCTGTTCCTGATTGACTAAGGAATAAAAAAATTGCTTGGTGTAATTTTTAACCTCATCCAGATCCTCAATGAAATTACCATCTATACCTTTGCATTTTTTGATGCGATTAGTAGCCCTTCTGGTAGCAATAGCAGCATAGAAAAACTTCGTATTAGAATCCCCTAGAGTAAGCCAATGCTGTCGTGACTTCTGTTTCAAAAAGCATTCCTCCTGCTTCTAAGCTTGCATAAAGTTATTTCTAGCAGCAGCCTCTTTGTATATAAGATTCGCATCCAGAGGTTGAAGATTTAGCTCGCTTTGCACAGCCATAAGTTCTTTCTTGCATAACTGAACCCTGTCGTTGATATTTCAAAATGTAGTTGAATTCCACTTCTTAAGTGCTGCTTTGCATGCTTTTAGTTTTTGACATAGGATGTAAGGGGGAGAACCAAATACATTAATGTCCCAAGCTGACTTAATAACTTCGAGGAACTTTGGGTGAGAACTCCACATATTAAAAAATCTAAAAGGTTTCTTGACTCTGGGTAGTGCTTTATCTGCTTGTATATGCATAATAGAGTGATCCGAAAATAACTTAGCACCGTACTCAAGAAGTGAATCTGGGAAAACTGCTAACCATTCCTGATTAATCAAACATCTATCAAGTCGAGCCATAATTTTTCTTTCAGCAGTACTTTGATTGTTCCATGAGAACCAATCACCTACAGATTTCATGTCAGTCAATGCAGCAGTATCTATACAATCATTAAAATGTTGAAGCTGACATTCGGAAAGCACTCTACCCCCCACTTTCTCATTTGTGTATCTGACAGTATTAAAGTCACCGAGAACAACCCAAGGTACTGTAGGATAACTATTTGTAATGCTAACCAGATCACGCCATAGAGCTTTCCTGTCAGACATACTGTTAGATGCATTAATATCGATAATATTGAATTGACATCCAGTCTGTTTATCCTCTGCCTTAAGATGAATGAATTGATTAGTAGCAGAAATAAACCAAGCAGTAACAAGGTTAGGATGCCATAAGACCCAAACTCGACCATAAGTATCCTGAGAATCATTAGTAAAAAGTTCTGCCTCAGGCCATATTAAATTCTTCTGAACTCGAACACGATGAGGTTTAATTTTTGTTTCCACAAGAATCACCATGTCATATGCAACAGATCGGATTATTCTATTGAGCTCCCGACATTTCTCAATCTTATTAAGTCCACGAACATTCCAACAGCTTATTTTCATCAATACTAGATAGAAGGAAGAGCATGCGATTTTGGGAGGACACTACCATCCTTTTTCTTATCCTTTGATTTTGCATGGTCCTCTCGCATAATATCTTTACCCTTTAATCCTTTATTCCTATATTTATCCACCTCATCCACAGCTTGCAAATGTTTAAATTTTTGCGTACCTTGAGGCATGGAGTCCTGAATAGCGGGATGTGTCGAAGAGCGATGAGTTTGGTGAGTTGCAATGTCTTGGTTCCCAAGAGGTTGTTGAAATGAAATTTCCTGATTATCTGAAGGAGTGATTCGTGAAGGCGAGGTTGTTATTGGGGAGTGAGAACCTTGGGAAGCTCCTGCAGTGAAATTCTCTGATATAATAGGTAAAGATGGAAGTCCTGACTTGTCTTTCTCTTGTTCGTGTCGCTGCCCCAACGAGTCAGAGTGTTCAATCATCTTCTCCGCCATCACCACTGTTGGCACTGGAGTATCAGTGCTTGGATTAGTGGTAGTGACCCCATTCTGTGGCTCTTGGCGTGGTCGGTAGACCTGTGTGATTTTTTGTGAAGGCTGTTGGCAGGCACCATTTACATGTCCAAAAGATAGGCAAACCTTGCATCGTTGTGGCTTCCAAGAATATGAGACTTTCACCTTTCGGGTGCTCCCATCAAGATCACGGTAAGAAACATCATTCGGCAGTTCCTCATCAGAAGAAACCATTACACAAGCTCTGGCAAAGGTCAATCTCGTTTGCGAAGCTGTTGCCTTATCAAGATACAATGGTTGTCCCAGGGTGCTGCAAAGCTTTGCAATAAAACGACGACCCCAGAGATGTAGTGGAAGTCCATGAAAAGAAACCCATATTGGGATAGACTGTAGACTGTCTAACTCCAATCTCACATCAGGTGCCCAGCGTCGTAGTATCATTGGATGACCACGGATAGTCCAAAATCCTTCAAGGACCCGTTGTAAATCTTCTTCCGAATAAAGCCTGCATACAAAGAATCCGGTCTCCAACATATGAAGATCAAATGTTGATATTCCCCATCGAGTTCTGATGTATGAGGATAGTGGGAAAAAGGATGTTCTTAGTCCAACAACGTAGCCCACAATTGCCATTGACCATGTCTCAATTAGTTCGTCGGAATCAATAGCCTCATACACAGCAATCTTCTGGTCAGCCTGTACTTCTGGAGCAAAAAAGTCCAGTCGAAGATCCGGACTACCCACTGGAGCCTTGAAGAGGTTACTCCAAGGCCGAGGATCTCGGGAAATAGGAGCCGAAGGTCGTGATCAAGATCGTGAACGACCTCGGGCCTGGTTCATTGAAGGAGCATCCCGTCGAGAAGAAGAAATCAGCGGTGGAACATCCTGGTGTGAAACCGGCCTAAGATGCTTGGGAGGAACCAGCGGCTGTTGGAGAGGAGCAACCCCCTCCCGCGGTGAAGTAACCAGCGGCTGAGGAGCAACCCTCTCCCGCTGTGACTGCTGGAGAGGGGCGTTCTGCTGTGAAGCAATCAGCGCAGGCCGCTGGGAAGAAGCCAGCGGAGGAGCATCCCGCTGGAACAGAGGATGCGAAGCAGAGTGCCGCGTCCGGCCGCTCGCATCCATGGCGTCGCTCGCCCTAGAGACCGCCAGCCGCCAAGGGGAGAGGAAGCCACCACCCTGCCCACACAAATGTCGCAGCAGTCGCCCCTTCCACGCCGATTGCAGAAGCAGCCGTCGCCCTTTCCACGCTGGAGTTGCCGCAGGAAGCGGCAGTGAACCCAGCCCCAATCGCAGCACAGCTTCCACCGTTTCTCGCCCTAGAGTCCGTCCCGCGCCTAGGGGAGAAGAGCCGCCGTCCTTCCAAGCCTGAAATCGCCGATTCCCAGCGTGGAATCGCTGATCGCAGGAGCGACCGCCGGCCTTCCACGCTTGTATTCGCCGCGGAGCGATCGTAGAGGAGAAATCGCCCAAGGGAGCAATCGCAAACACAAGCGCATGGGAAGAGGTTGCCGTCCCCAGCGTCGATCGCAAGCGCAAGCGCAAGCCCAAGCAGAGCAGAGCACTCACGCACGCACGCAAGGGGATGCAGGCCCATTCCCCCCCATTCCCAAGCAGATTCGTGCGCCGTCTCTCCTCCTCTCTCTCACATCCAACTTTAACTTTGCTCGAAGTCGCGCGCTGAGTCGAGTTTCGATCGGTTTTTCGTGCACCGTCTCGAAAATTAAAAATACTGGTCTTTCCCATCTTATTAGCCCATGGGAAGTCGTACAAGCACGCTTTCGCAAAAAAATACGACGGTCATAAACTTTGCGCGAACTTTGCGCTGAGTCGAGTTTCGATCGGTTTTTCTTGCACCGTCTCGGAAATTCAAAATACTGACCATTCACGATGTATTAGCCCATGGTAAGTCATATGAGCATGGTTTCACTAAAAAACGCGACGGTCATAAACTTTACGCAGAGTCGAGTTTCGATCGGTTTTTCGTGCACCGTCTCGGAAATTCAAAATACTGGTCTTTCCCGTCTTATTAGCCCATGAGAAGTTGTACAAGCATGCTTTCGCAGAAAAATACGACGGTCATAAACTTTGCACGAAGTCGCGCGCGACTCGAGTTTCGATCAGTTTTTCGTGTACCATCTCGGAAATTCAAAATACTGGCCATTAACGATGTATTAGCCCATGGTAACTCATATGAGCTTGGTTTCATGAAAAAACGCGACGATCATCAACTTTGTGCAGAGTCGAGTTACGATCGTTTTTTCGTGCACCCTCTCGGAAATTCAAAATACTGGTCTTTCCCGTCTTATTAGCCAATGGGAAGTCGTACAAGCACGCTTTCGAAAAAAAATACGACGGTCATAAACTTTGCGCAGAGTCGAGTTTCGATCGGTTTTTCGGGCACCATCTCGGAAATACAAAATACTGGCCATTCCCGATGTATTAGCCCATGGAAAGTCGTATGACCATGGTTTCACGAAAAAATGCGATGGTCATAAACTTTGCGCAGAGTCGAGATTCGATCGGTTTTTCGTGCACCGTCTCGGAAATTCAAAATACTGGTCTTTCCCATCTTATTAGCTCATGGGAAATCGTACGAGCATGCTTTCGCAAAAAAATACGACGGTCATAAACTTTGCTCGAACTATGCGCTGACTCGAGTTTCGATCGGTTTTTCTTGCACCGTCTCGGAAATTCAAAATACTGGCCATTCACGATGTATTAGCCCATGGTAAGTCGTATGAGCATGGTTTCACGAAAAAACGCGACGGTCATAAACTTTATGCAGAGTCGGGATTCGATCGGTTTTTCGTGCACCGACTCGGAAATTCAAAATACTAGTCTTTCCCGTCTTATTAGCCCATGGGAAATCGAACAAGCACGCTTTCAAAAAAAAATACGACGGTCATAAACTTTGCGCATAGTTGAGTTTCGATCGGTTTTTCGTACACCGTCTCGAAAATTAAAAATACTGGTCTTTCCCATCTTATTAGCCCAAGGGAAGTCGTACAAGCATGCTTTCGCAAAAAAATACGATGGTCATAAACTTTGCGCGAACTTTGCGCAGAGTCGAGTTTCGATCGGTTTTTCGTGCACCGTCTCGGAAATTTAAAATACTGGCCATTGACGATGTATTAATCCAAGGTATGTCGTATGAGCATGGTTTCACAAAAAAATGCGACGGTCATAAACTTTGCGCAGAGTCGGGATTCGATCGGGTTTTCGTGCACCGACTCGGAAATTCAAAATACTAGTCTTTCCCATCTTATTAGCCCATTGGAAGTCGTACAAGCATGCTTTCGCAAAAAAATACGACGGTCAAAAACTTTGCTCGAAGTCACGCGCTGAGTCACGTTTTGATCGGTTTTTCGTGCACCGTCTCAAAAATTAAAAATAGTGGCCATTAACGATGTATTAGCCCATGGAAACTCGTATGAGCTTGGTTTCATGAAAAAATGCGACGATCATCAACTTTGCGTAGAGTCGAGTTTCGATCGTTTTTTCGTGCACCCTCTCGGAAATTCAAAATACTGGTCTTTCCCGTCTTATTAGCCAATGGGATGTCGTACAAGCACGCTTTCGAAAAAAAATACGACGGTCATAAACTTTGCCTAGAGTCGAGTTTCGATCGGTTTTTCGTGCACCGTCTCGGAAATTCAAAATACTGGCCATTCACAATGTATTAGCCCATGGTAAGTCGTATGAGCATGGTTTTACGAAAAAATGCGATGGTCATAAACTTTGCGCAGAGTCGAGATTCGATCGGTTTTTCGTGCACCGTCTTAGAAATTCAAAATACTGGTCTTTCCTATCTTATTATCCCATGGGAAGTCGTACACGCTCGCTTTCGCAAAAAAATATAACGGTCAAAAACTTCGCTCGAAGTCGCACGCTGAGTCGAGTTTCGATCGGTTTTTCGTGCACCATCTTGGAAATTCAGAATACTGGACTTTCCCGTCTTATTAGCCCATGGGAAGTCGTACAAGCATGCTTTCGCAAAAAAATTCGACGGTCATAAACTTTGCAAGAACTATGGGCAGAGTCGAGTTTCGATCGGTTTTTCGTGCACCGTCTCGGAAATTCAAAATACTGGCCATTCACGATGTATTAGCCCAAGGCATGTCGTATGAGCATGGTTTCACAAAAAAATGCGACGGTTATAAACTTTGCGCAGAGTCGAGATTCGATAGGTTTTTCGTGCACCGACTCGGAAATTCAAAATACTAGTCTTTCCTATCTTATTAGCCCATGGGAAGTCGTACATGCTAGCTTTCACAATAAAATACGACGGTCAAAAACTTTGCCAAAGTCGCGTGCTGAGTCGAATTTCGATCAGTTTTTCGTGCACCGTCTCGAAAATTAAAAATACTGGTCTTTCCCGTATTTTTAGCCCATGGGAAACAGTTTCGCTTACACAAAAAAACGTGACGGCTATAAACTTTGCGCAGAGTCGGGATTCGATCGATTTTTCATGCACCGACTCGGAAATTCAAAATACTAGTCTTTCCCGTCTTATTAGCCCATGGGAAGTTGTACAAGCTCGCTTTCGTAAAAAAATACGACGGTCAAAAATTTTGCTCGAAGTCGCGCGCTGAGTCGAGTTTCGATCAGTTTTTCGTGCACCATCTCGAAATTTAAAAATACTAGTCTTTCCCGTCTTATTAGCCCATGGGAAGTCGTACAAGCACACTTTCGCAAAAAAAATACGACGGTTATAAACTTTGCGCGAACTTTGCGCTGAGCCGAGTTTCCATCGGTTTTTCTTGCACCGTCTCGGAAATTCAAAATACTGGTCATTCACGATGTATTAGCCCATGGTAAGTCGTATGAGCATGGTTTCACGAAAAAATGCGACGGTCATAAACTTTACGAAGAGTCGAGATTCGATCGGTTTTTCGTGCACCGTCTCGGAAATTCAAAATACTGGTCTTTCCCGTCTTATTAGCCCATGGGAAGTCGTACAAGCTCGCTTTAGCAAAAAAATATGACGGTCAAAAACTTCGCTCGAAGTCGCGCGCTGAGTCGAGTTTCGATCAGTTTTTCGTGCACCATCTCAGAAATTCAAAATATTGGACTTTCCCGTCTTATTAGCCCATGGGAATTAGTACAAGCACGCATTCTCAAAAAAATTCGACGGTCATAAACTTTGCACGAACTTTGCGCAGAGTCGAGTTTCGATCGAATTTTCGTGCACCGTTTCGAAAATTCAAAATACAAAATACTGACTTACCAAAAAAAAAAAAATTTAAAATACTGGTCTTTCCCGTCTTATTAGCCCATGAGAAGTCGTACAAGCATGCTTTCGCAGAAAAATACGACGGTCATAAACTTTGCACGAAGTCGCGCGCTACTCGAGTTTCGATTGGTTTTTCGTGCACCATCTCGGAAATTCAAAATACTGGCCATTAATGATGTATTAGCCCATGGTAAGTCGTATGAGCTTGGTTTCATGAAAAAATGCGACGATCATCAACTTTGCGCAGGGTCGAGTTTCGATCATTTTTTCGTGCACCCTCTCGGAAATTCAAAATACTGGTCTTTCCCGTCTTATTAGCCAATGGAAAGTCGTACAAGCACGCTTTCGAAAAAAAATACGACGGTCATAAACTTTGCCTAGAGTCCAGTTTCGATCGGTTTTTCGTGCACCGTCTCGGAAATTCAAAATACTGGCCATTCACGATGTATTAGCCCATGGTAAGTCGTATGAGCATGGTTTCACAAAAAAATGCGACGGTCATAAACTTTGCGGAGAGTCGAGATTCGATCAGTTTTTCGTGCACCGTCTCGGAAATTCAAAATACTAGTCTTTCCCGTCTTATTAGCCCATGGGAAGTCGTACAAGCTCGGTTTCGCAAAAAAATATGACGGTCAAAAACTTCGCTCGAAGTCGGGCGTTGAGTCGAGTTTCGATCGATTTTTCGTGCACCATCTTGGAAATTCAAAATACAGGACTTTCCCGTCTTATTAGCCCATGGGAAGTCATACTAGCACGCTTTCGCAAAAAAATTCGAAGGTCATAAACTTTGCATGAACTTTGCGCAGAGTCGAGTTTCGATCGGTTTTTCGTGCACCGTCTCGGAAATTCAAAATACTGGCCATTCACGATGTATTAGCCCAAGGTATGTCGTATGAGCATGGTTTCATAAAAAAATGCGACGGTCATAAACTTTGCGCAGAGTCGGGATTCGATAGGTTTTTCATGCACCGACTTGAAAATTCAAAATACTAGTCTTTCCCGTCTTATTAGCCCATGGGAAGTCGTACAAGCACGCTTTCGCAAAAAAATACGACGGTCATAAACTTTGCGTGAACTTTGCACAGAGTCGAGTTTCGATCGGTTTTTCGTGCACCGTGTCAGAAATTCAAAATACTGGCCATTCACGATGTATTAATCCAAGGTATGTCGTATGAGCAAGGTTTCACAAAAAAACGCGACGGTCATAAACTTTGCGCAGAGTCAGGATTCGATCAGTTTTTTTTGCACCGACTCGAAAATTCAAAATACTAGTCTTTCCCGTCTTATTAGCCCATTGGAAGTCGTACAAGCATTCTTTCGTAAAAAAATACGACGGTAAAAAACTTTGCTCGAAGTTGCGCGCTGAGTCGAGTTTCGATCGGTTTTTCGTGCACCGTCTCAAAAATTAAAAATACTGGCCATTAACGACTTCCCATGGTATGTCGTATGAGCTTGGTTTCATAAAAACTACGACGATCATCAACTTTGCGTAGAGTCGAGTTTCGATCGTTTTTTCGTGCACCCTATCGGAAATTCAAAATACTGGTCTTTCCCGTCTTATTAGCCAATGGGAAGTCATACAAGCACGCTTTCGAAAAAAAATACGACGGTCATAAACTTTGCCCAGAGTCCAGTTTCGATCGGTTTTTCGTGCAACGTTTCAGAAATTCAAAATACTGGCCATTCACGATGTATTAGCCCATGGTAAGTCGTATGAGCATGGTTTCATGAAAAAATGCGATGGTCATAAACTTTGTGCAGAGTCGAGATTCGATCGGTTTTTCGTGCACTGTCTCAGAAATTCAAAATACTGGTCTTTCCAGTCTTATTAGCCCATGGGAAGTCGTACAAGCTCGCTTTCGCAAAAAAATATGACGGTCAAAAACTTCGCTCGAAGTCGCGCGCTGAGTCGAGTTTCGATCGGTTTTTCGTGCACCATCTTGGAAATTCAACATACTGGACTTTCCGGTCTTATTAGCCCATGGGAAGTCGTACAAGCACGCTTTCGCAAATAAATTTGACGGTCACAAACTTTGCATGAACTTTGCGCAGAGTCGAGTTTCGATCGGTTTTTCGTGCACCGTCTCGAAAATTCAAAATACTGGCCATTCACGATGTATTAGCCCAAGGTATGTATGTCGTATGAGCATGGTTTCACAAAAAAATGCGACGGTCATAAACTTTGCGCAGAGTCGGTATTCGATTGGTTTTTCGTGCACCGACTCGGAAATTCAAAATACTAGTCTTTCCCGTCTTATTAGCCCATGAGAAGTCGTACAAGCTCGCTTTCGCAATAAAATACGACGGTAAAAAACTTTGCACAAAGTCGCGTGCGGAGTCGAGTTTCGATCAGTTTTTCGAGCACCGTCTCGAAAATTAAAAATACTGGTCTTTCCCGTATTTTTAGCCCATGGGAAACCGTTTCGGTTTCACAAAAAAACGCGACGGTCATAAACTTTGCGCAGAGTCGGGATTCGATCGATTTTTCGTGCACCGACTCAGAAATTCAAAATACTGGCCATTCACGATGTATTAGCCCAAGGTATGTAGTATGAGCATGGTTTCACAAAAAAACGCGACGGTCATAAACTTTGCGCAGAGTCGGGATTCGATAGGTTTTTCGTGCACCGACTCGGAAATTCAAAATACTAGTCTTTCCCGTCTTATTAGCCCATTGGAAGTCGTACAAGCACGCTTTCGCAAAAAAATACGACGGTCATAAACTTTGCGCGAACTTTGCGCAGAGTCGAGTTTCGATCGGTTTTTTGTGCACCGTCTCGGAAATTCAAAATACTGGTCTTTCCCGTCTTATTAGCCCATGAGAAGTTGTACTAGCATGCTTTCGCAGAAAAATACGACGGTCATAAACTTTGCACGAAGTTGCGCGCGACTCGAGTTTCGATTGGTTTTTCGTGCACCATCTCGGTAATTCAAAATACTCGCCATTAACGATGTATTAGGCCATGGTAACTCGTATCAGCTTTTTTTTTGGTAAGTAAAGATAATGTATTTTGTTAAAGATTTGTACAAAGAAGCTTTGTCTACACAAGCCATAGACTAAAGCCTGAAGTCTCTTAGTGTAGTCGAGAAGATTGCACCCCACCTAAAGAATGTGAAATGGGCACGCTTCATCAAACTCATCTCCAAGAGTAGCACAAGGAAGTTAATAAATAATAAAATGCAATAGCTAGACTGTTCTGGACTGCTTAATAATAAAGTGCCCGAAGTCGCGTGCTGAGTCGAGTTTCGATCAGTTTGTCGTGCACCGTCTCGAAAATTAAAAATACTGGTCTTTCCCGTCTTATTTGCCCGTGGGAAGTCGTACAAGCACGTTTTCGCAAAAAAATACGACGGTTATAAACTTTGCGCGAACTTTGCGCTGAGTCGAGTTTCGATCAGTTTTTCTTTCACCGTCTCAGAAATTCAAAATACTGGCCATTCACGATGTATTAGCCCATGGTAAGTCGTATGAGCATGGTTTCATGAAAAAACGCGACGGTCATAAACTTTACGCAGAGTCGAGTTTTGATCGATTTTTCGTGCACCGTCTTGGAAATTCAAAATACTGGTCTGTCCCATCTTATTAGCCCATGAGAAGTCGTACAAACATGCTTTAGTAGAAAAATACGACGGTCATAAACTTTGCACGAACTCGTGCGCGACTCGAGTTTCGATCAGTTTTTCGAGCACCATCTCGGAAATTCAAAATACTGGCCATTAAAGATGTATTAGCCCATGGTAAGTCGTATGAGCTTGGTTTCAGGAAAAAACGCGACGATCATCAACTTTGCGCAGAGTCGAGTTTCGATCGTTTTTTCGTGCACCCTCTCGGAAATTCAAAATACTGGTCTTTCCCGTCTTATTAGCCAATGGGAAGTCGTACAAGCACGCTTTCGAAAAAAAATACGACGGTCATAAACTTTGCCTAGAGTCCAGTTTCGATCGGTTTTTCGTTCACCGTCTCGGAAATTCAAAATACTGGCCATTCACGATGTATTAGCCCATGGTAAGTCGTTTGAGTATGGTTTCATGAAAAAATGCGATGGTCATAAACTTTGCGAAGAGTCGAGATTCGATCGGTTTTTGTGCACCGTCTCGGAAATTCAAAATACTGGTCTTTCCCATCTTATTAGCCCATGGGAAGTCGTACAAGCTCGCTTTCGCAAAAAAATATGACGGTCAAAACATCGCTCGAAGTCACGCGCTTAGTCGAGTTTCGATCGGTTTTTCGTGCACCATCTTGGAAATTCAAAATACAGGACTTTCCCGTCTTATTAGCCCATGGGAAGTCGTACAAGCACGCTTTCGCAAAAAAATTCAAAGGTCATAAACTTTGCATGAACTTTGCGCAGAGTCGAGTTTCGATCGGTTTTTCGTGCACCGTCTCGGAAATTCAAAATACTGGCCATTCACGATGTATTAGCCCAAGGTATGTCGTATGAGCATGGTTTTACAAAAAAAACGCGACGGTCATAAACTTTGCGCAGAGTCAGGATTCGATCGGTTTTTCGTGCACCGTCTCGGAAATTCAAAATACTAGTCTTTCCCGTCTTATTAGCCCATGGGAAGTCGTACAAGCTCACTTTCGCTAAAAAATACGACGGTCAAAAACTTTGCCCGAAGTCGGGTGCTGAGTCGAGTTTCGATTAGTTTTTCGTGCACCGTCTCGAAAATAAAAAATACTGGTCTTTCCCGTCTTATTAGCCCATGGGAAGTCGTACAAGCACGCTTTCGCAAAAAAATACGACGGTCAAAAACTTTGCGCGAACTTTGCGTTGAGTCGAGTTTCGATCGGTTTTCTTGCACCGTCTCGGAAATTCAAAATACTGGCCATTCACGACGTGTTAGCCCATGGTAAGTCGTATGAGCATGGTTTCACGAAAAACCGAGACGGTCATAAACTTTACGCAGAGTCGAGTTTCGATCGATTTTTCGTGCACCGTGTCGGAAATTCAAAATAATGGTCTTTTCCATCCTATTAGCCCATGAGAGGTCGTACAAGCATGCTTTAGTAGAAAAATACGACGGTCTTAAACTTTGCACGAACTCGCGCGCGACTCGAGTTTCGATCGGTTTTTCGTGCACCATCTCGGAAATTCAAAATACTGGCCATTTAAGATGTATTAGCCCACGGTAAGTAGTATGAGCTTGGTTTCATTAAAAAACGCGACGATCATCAATTTTGCGCAGAGTCGAGTTTCGATCGTTTTTTCATGCACCTTCTCGAAAATTCAAAATACTGGTCATTCCCATCTTATTAGCTCATGGGAAGTTGTACAAGCACACTTTCGAAAAAAAATACGACGATCATAAACTTTGCGCAGAGTCGAGTTTCAATCGGTTTTTCGTGCACCATCTCGGAAATTCAAAATACTCGCCATTAACGATGTATTAGCCCATGGTAAGTCGTATGAGCATGGTTTTACGAAAAAATGCGACGGTCATAAACTTTACGCAGAGTCGAGTTTCGATCGGTTTTTCGTGCACCGTCTCGGAAATTCAAAATACTGGCCATTCACGATGTATTAGCCCATGGTAAGTCGTATGAGCATGGTTTCACGAAAAAATGCGATGGTCATAAACTTTGCGCAGAGTCGAGATTCGATCGGTTTTTCGTGCACCATCTCGGAAATTCAAATTACTGGCCATTCACGATGTATTAGCCCATGGTAAGTCGTTTGAGCAAGGTTTCACGAAAAAATAGGATGGTCATAAACTTTACGCAGAGTCGAGTTTCGATCGGTTTTTCGTGCACCCTCTCGGAAAGTCAAAATACTGGTCTTTCCCGTCTTATTAGCCAATGGGAGGGAAGTCATACAAGCATGCTTTCGAAAAAAAATACGACGGTCATAAACTTTGCGCAGAGTCGAGTTTCGATCCGTTTTTCGTGCACCGTCTCGGAAATTCAAAATACTGGCCATTCACGATGTATTAGCACATTGTAAGTCATATGAGCATGGTTTCACGAAAAAATGCGATGGTCATAAACTTTGCGCAGAGTCGAGATTCGATCGGTTTTTCGTGCACCATCTCGGAAATTCAAAATATTGGACTTTCCCGTCTTATTAGCCCATGGGAAGTAGTACAAGCACGCATTCGCAAAAAAATTCGACGGTCAGAAACTTTGCACGAACTTTGCGCAGAGTCGAGTTTCGATTGGTTTTTCGTGCACCGTTAAGGAAATTCAAAATATTGGCCATTCACGATGCATTAGCCCAAGGTATGTCGTATGAGCATGGTTTCACAAAAAAATGCGACGATGATAAACTTTGCGCAGAGTCGGGATTCGATCGGTTTTTCGTGCAACGACTCGGAAATTCAAAATACTAGTCTTTACCGTCTTATTAGCCCATGGCAAGTGTAACAAGCTCACTTTCGCAAAAAAATACGACGGTCAAAAACTTTGCTCGAAGTCGCGTGCTAAGTCAACTTTCGATCGTTTTTTCGTGCACCGTCTCGGAAATTCAAAATACTAGTCTTTCCCGTCTTATTAGCCCATGGGAAGTCGTAAAAGCTCACTTTCGCAAAAAAATACGACGGTAAAAAACTTTGCTCGAAGTCGCGCGCTGAGTCAACTTTCGATCGATTTTTCGTGCACTGTCTCGAAAATTAAAAATATTAGTCTTTCCCGTCTTATTAGCCCATCGGAAGTCGTACAAGCACGCTTTCGCAAAAAAATACGACGGTCATAAACTTTGTGCGAACTTTGTGCTGAGTCGAGTTTCGATCTGTTTTTCTTGCACCATCTCGGAAATTCAAAATACTGGCCATTAACGATGCATTAGCCCATGGTAAGTCGTATGAGCTTGGTTTCATAAAAAAACGCGATGATCATCAACTTTGTGCAGAGTCGAGTTTCGATCGTTTTTTCGTGCACCCTCTCGAAAATTAAAAATACTGGTCTTTCCCGTCTTATTAGCCCATGGGAAGTCATACAAGCTCATTTTCGCAAAAAAATATGACGGTCAAAAACTTCGCTCGAAGTCGCGCGCTGAGTCGAATTTCGATCGGTTTTTCGTGCACCATCTTGGAAATTCAAAATATAGGACTTTCCCGTCTTATTAGCCCATGGGAAGTCGTACAAGCACGCTTTCGCAAAAAAATTCGAAGGTCATAAACTTTGCATGAACTTTGCGCAGAGTCGGGATTCGAACGATTTTTCGTGCACTTTCTCAGAAATTCAAAATACTGGCCATTCACGATGTATTAGCCCAAGGTATGTCGTATGAGCATGGTTTCGCAAAAAAAACGCGACGGTCATAAACTTTGCGCAGAGTCGGGATTCGATAGGTTTTTCGTGCACCAACTCAGAAATTCAAAATACTAGTCTTTCCCGTCTTATTAGCCCATGTGAAGTCGTACAAGCATGCTTTCGCAGAAAAATACGACGGTCATAAACTTTGCATGAAGTCGCGCGCGACTCGAGTTTCGATTTGTTTTTCGTGCACCATCTCGGTAATTCAAAATACTGGCCATTAACGATGTATTAGCCCATGGTAAGTCGTATGAGCTTGGTTTCAAGAAAAAACACGACGATTATCAACTTTGCGCAGAGTCGAGTTTCGATCATTTTTTCGTGCACCCTCTCGGAAATTCAAAATACAGGTCTTTCCCGTCATATTAGCCAATGGGAAGTCGTACAAGCACGCTTTCGAAAAAAAATACGACGGTCATAAACTTTGCGCAGAGTCGAGTTTCGATCGGTTTTTCGTGCACCGTCTTAGAAATTCAAAATACTGGTCCGTCCCGTCTTATTAGCCCATGAGAAGTCGTACAAGCATGCTTTCGCAGAAAAATACGACGGTCATAAACTTTGCACGAAGTCGCACGCGACTCGAGTTTCGATCAGTTTTTCGTGCACCATCTCGAAAATTCAAAATACTGGCCATTAACGATGTATTAGACCATGGTAAGTCGTATGAGCTTGGTTTCATGAAAAAACGCGACGATCATCAACTTTGCGCAGAGTCGAGTTTGGATCATTTTTTCATGCACCCTCTCGAAAATTCAAAATACTGGTCTTTCCCGACTTATTGGCCAATGCGAAGTCGTACAAACACGCTTTTGAAAAAAAATACGACGGTCAAAAACTTTACGCAGAGTCGAGTTTCGTTCGGTTTTTCGTGCACCGTCTCGGAAATTCAAAATACTGGTCTTTCACATCTTATAAGCCCATGAGAAGTCGTACAAGCATGCTTTAGTAGAAAAATACGACGGTCATAAACTTTGCACGAACTCGCGCGCGACTCGAGTTTCGATCGATTTTTCATGCACCATCTCGGTAATTCAAAATACTGGCCATTAACGATGTATTAGCCCATGGTAAGTCGTATGAGCTTGGTTTCATGAAAAAACGCGACGATCATCAACTTTGCGCAGAGTCGAGTTTCGATCGTTTTTTTGTGCACCCTCTCGAAAATTCAAAATACTGGTCTTTCCCGTCTTATTAGCCCATGGGAAGTCGTACAAGCACGCTTTCGAAAGAAAATACGACGGTCATAAACTTTGCGCAGAGTCGAGTTTCAATCGGTTTTTCGTGCACCGTCTCGGAAATTCAAAAAACCGGCTATTCACGATGTATTAGCCCATGGTAAGTCGTATGGGCATGGTTTCACGAAAAAATGCGATGGTCATAAACTTTGCGCAGAGTCGAGATTCGATCAGTTTTTCGTGCACCCTCTCGGAAATTCAAAATGCTGGTCTTTCCCGTCTTATTAGCCCATGGGAAGTCTACAAGTCGCTTTCGCAAAAAAATATGACGGTCAAAAACTTCGCTCGAAGTCGCGCACAGAGTCGAGATTCGATCGGTTTTTCGTGCACCGTCTCGGAAATTCAAAATACTGGTCTTTCCCGTCTTATTAGGTCGTGGGAAGTCGTACAAGCACGCTTTCGCAAAAAAATACGACGGTCATAAATTTTGCGCGAACTTTGCGCAGAGTCGAGTTTCGATCGGTTTTTCGCGCACCGTCTCGGAAATTCAAAATACTGGCCATTCATGATGTATTAGCCCAAGGTATGTCGTATGAGCATGGTTTCACAATAAAACGCGACGGTCATAAACTTTACGCAGAGTCGGGATTCGATCGATTTTTCGTGCACCGACTCGGAAATTAAAAATACTAGTCTTTCCCGTCTTATTAGCCCATGGGAAGTCGTACAAGCTAGCTTTCGCAAAAAAATACGACGGCCAAAATCTTTGCTCGAAGTCACGCGCTGAGTCGAGTTTCGATCGGTTTTTCGTGCACCGTCTCAAACATTAAAAATATTGGTCTTTCCCATCTTATTAGCCCATGGGAAGTCGTACAAGAACGCTTTCGCAAAAAAATACGACGGTCATAAACTTTGCGCGAACTTTGCGCTGAGTCGAGTTTCGATCGGTTTTTCTTACACCGTCTCGGAAATTCAAAATACTGGCCATTCACGATGTATTAGCCCAAGGTATGTCGTATGAGCATGGTTTCACGAAAAAACGCGACGGTCATAAACTTTACGCAGAGTCGAGTTTGGATCGTTTTTTCGTGCACCGTCTTGGAAATTCAAAATACTGGTTTTTCCCGTCTTATTAGCCCATGAGAAGTCGTACAAGCATGCTTTCGCAGAAAAATACGACGGTCATAAACTTTGCACGAAGTTGCGCGCGACTCGAGTTTCGATTAGTTTTTCGTGCACCATCTCGGAAATTCAAAATACTGGCCATTAACGATGTATTAGCCCATGGTAAGTCGTATGAGCTTGGTTTCATGAAAAAACGCGACGATCATCAACTTTGCGCAGAGTCGAGTTTCGATCATTTTTTCATGCACCCTCTCGGAAATTCAAAATACTGGTCTTTCCCGACTTATTAGCCAATGGGAAGTCGTACAAACACGCTTTCGAAAAAAAATACGACGGTCAAAATCTTTGCGCATAGTCGAGTTTCGATCGGTTTTTCGTGCACCGTCTCAGAAATTCAAAATACTGGCCATTCCCGATGTATTAGCCCATGGTAAGTCGTATGAGCATGGTTTCACGAAAAAATGCGATGGTCATAAACTTTGCGCAGAGTCGAGATTCGATCAGTTTTTCGTGCACCGCCTCGGAAATTCAAAATACTGGTCTTTCCCGTCTTATTAGCCCATGGGAAGTCGTACAAGCTCGCTTTCGCAAAAAAATATGACGGTCAAAAACTTCGCTCGAAGTCGTGCGCTGGGTTGAGTTTCGATCGGTTTTTCGTGCACCATCTCGAAAATTCAAAATACTGGTCTTTCGAATCTTATTAACCCATGGGAAGTCTTACAAGCACGCTTTCGCAAAAAAATACGACGGTCAAAAACTTTGCGCAGAGTCGAGTTTTGATCGGTTTTCGTGCACCGTCTCGGAAATTCAAAATACTGGCCATTCCCGATGTATTAGCCAATGGTAAGTCGTATGAGCATGGTTTCACGAAAAAATGCGATGGTCATAAACTTTGCGCAGAGTCGAGATTCGATCCGTTTTTCGTGCACCGTCTCGGAAATTCAGAATACTGGTCTTTCCCGTCTTATTAGACCATGGGAAGTCGTACAAGCTCGCTTTCGCAAAAAAATATGACGGTCAAAAACTTCGCTCGAAGTCGCGCGCTGAGTCGAGTTTCGATCGGTTTTTCGTGCACCATCTTGGAAATTCAAAATACAGGACTTACCCGTCTTATTAGCCCATGGGAAGTCGTACAAGCACGCTTTCGCAAAAAAATTCGAAGGTCAAAAACATTGCATGAACTTTGCGCAGAGTCGAGTTTCGATTGGTTTTTCGTGCACCGTCTCGGAAATTCAAAATACTGGCCATTCACGATGTATTAGCCCAAGGTATGTCGTATGAGCATGGTTTCACAAAAAAAACGCGACGGTCATAAACTTTGCACAGAGTCGGGATTTGATAGGTTTTTCGTGCACCGACTCAGAAATTAAAAATACTAGTCTTTCCCGTCTTATTAGCCCATAAGAAGTCGTACAAGCTCGCTTTCGCAATAAAATACGACGGTCAAAAACTTTGCCCAAAGTCGCGTGCTGAGTCGAGTTTCGATCAGTTTTTCGTGCACCGTCTCGAAAATTAAAAACACTGGTCTTTCCCATATTTTTAGCCTATGGGAAACCATTTCGGTTTCACAAAAAAAATTCGACGGTCATAAACTTTGCGCAGAGTCGGGATTCGATCGATTTTTCGTGCACCGACTCAGAAATTCAAAATACTGGCCATTCACGATGTATTAGCCCAAGGTATGTCGTATGAGCATGGTTTTACAAAAAAACGCGACGGTCATAAACTTTGCGCAGAGTCGGGATTCGATAGGTTTTTCGTGCACCGACTCGGAAATTCAAAATACTAGTCTTTCCTGTCTCATTAGCCCATGGGAAGTCGTACAAGCTCGCTTTCGCAATAAAATACGACTGTCAAAAACTTTGCCCAAAGTCGTGTGTTGAGTCGAGTTTCGATCAGTTTTTCGTGCACCGTCTCTTTCCCGTCTTATTAGCTCATGGGAAGTCGTATAAGCACGCTTTCGCAAAAAAATACGACGGTCATAAACTTTGCGCGAACTTTGCGCTGACTCGAGTTTCGATCGGTTTTTCTTGCACCGTCTCGGAAATTCAAAATACTGGCCATTCACGATGTATTAGCCCATGGTAAGTCATATGAGCATGGTTTCTTGAAAAAACATGACGGTCATAAACTTTACGCAGAGTCGAGTTTCGATCGGTTTTTCGTGCACCGTCTCGGAAATTCAAAATACTGGTCTTTCCCTTCTTATTAGCCCATGGGAAGTCGTACAAGTACTTTGTCGCAAAAAAATGCGACGGTCATAAACTTTGCTCGAACTTTGCACAGAGTCGAGTTTCGATCAGTTTTTCGTGCACCATCTCGGAAATTCAAAATACTGGCCATTAACGATGTATTAGACCATGGTAAGTCGTATGAGCTTGGTTTCATGAAAAAACGCGACGATCATCAACTTTGCGCAAAGTCGAGTTTGGATCATTTTTTCATGCACCCTCTCAGAAATTTAAAATACTGGTCTTTCCCGACTTATTGGCCAATGGGAAGTCGTACAAACACGCTTTTGAAAAAAAATACGACGGTCAAAAACTTTGCGCAGAGTCGAGTTTCAATCGGTTTTTCGTGCACCGTCTCAGAAATTCAAAATACTGGTCTTTCCCGTCTTATTAGCCCATGAGAAGTCGTACAAGCATGCTTTCGCAGAAAAATACGACGGTCATAAACTTTGCACGAAGTCGCGCGCGACTCGAGTTTCGATTGGTTTTTCGTACACCATCTCGGTAATTCAAAATACTGGCCATTAACGATGTATGAGCCCATGGTAAGTCGTATGAGCTTGGTTTCATGAAAAAACGTGACGATCATCAACTTTGCGCAGAGTCGAGTTTCGATCGTTTTTTCGTGCACCCTCTCGGAAATTCAAAATACTGGTCTTTCCCGTCTTATTAGCCAATGGGAAGTCGTACAAGCACGCTTTCGAAAAAAAATACGACGGTCATAAACTTTGCCTAGAGTCCAGTTTCGATCGGTTTTTCGTGCACCGTCTTGGAAATTAAAAATACTGGCCATTCATGATGTATTAGCCCATGGTAAGTCGTATGAGCATGGTTTCACGAAAAAATACGATGGTCATAAACTTTGCGGAGAGTCGAGATTCGATCGGTTTTTCGTGCACCATCTCGGAAATTCAAAATACTTGTCTTTCCCGTCTTATTAGCCCATGGGAAGTCGTACAAGCTCGCTTTCGCAAAAAAATATGACGGTCAAAAAGTTCGCTCGAAGTCGCGCGCTGAGTCGAGTTTCGATCGGTATTTCGTGCACCATCTTGGAAATTCAAAATACAGGACTTTTCCGTCTTATTAGCCCATGGGAAGTCGTACAAGCACGCTTTCGCAGAAAAATTCGATGGTCATAAACTTTGCAAGAACTTTGCGCATAGTCGAGTTTCGATCGGTTTTTCGTGCACCATCTCGGAAATTCAAAATACTGGCCATTCACGATGTTTTAGCCCAAGGTATGTCGTATGAGCATGGTTTCACAAAAAAATGCGACGGTCATAAACTTTGCGCAGAGTCGGGATTTGATAGCTTTTTCGTGCACCGACTCGGAAATTCAAAATACTAGTCTTTCCCGTCTTATTAGCCCATTGGAAGTCGTATAAGCTCGCTTTCGCAAAAAAATACGACGGTCAAAAACTTTGCCCGAAGTCTCGTGCTGAGTCGGGTTTCGATCAGTTTTTCGTGCACCGTCTTGAAAATTAAAAATACTGGACTTTCCCATCTTATTAGCCCATGGGAAGTCATACAAGCACGCTTTCGTAAAAAAATACGATGGTCATAAACTTTGCGCAAACTTTGCGCTGAGTCGAGTTTCGATCGATTTTTCTTGCACCGTCTCGGAAATTCAAAATACGGGCCATTCACGTTGTATTAGCCCATTGTAAGTCGTGTGAGCATGGTTTCACGAAAAAACGCGACGGTTATAAACTTTACGCAGAGTCGAGTTTCGATCGGTTTTTAGTGCACCGTCTCGGAAATTCAAAATACTGGTCTTTCCCATCTTATTAGTAGAAAAATACGATGGTCATAAACTTTGCACGAACTCGCGCGCGACTCGAGTTTCGATCGGTTTTTAATGCACCATCTCGGAAATTCAAAATACTGGCCATTAAAGATGTATTAGCCCATGGTAAGTCGTATGAGCTTGGTTTCATGAAAAAACGCGACGATCATCAACTTTGCGCAGAGTCGAGTTTCGATCGTTTTTTCGTGCACCCTCTCGGAAATTCAAAATACTGGTCTTTCCCTTCTTATTAGCCCATTGGAAGTCGTACAAGTACGCTTTCGAAAAAAAATACGACGGTCATAAACATTGCGCAGAGTCGAGTTTCAATCGGTTTTTCGTGCACCGTCTCGGAAATTCAAAATACTGGCCATTCACGATGTATTCGCCCAAGCAAGGTAATGTCGTATGAGCATGGTTTCATAAAAAAACGCGACGGTCATAAACTTTGCACAGAGTCAGGATTCGAATGGTTTTTCGTGCACCGACTCGAAAATTCAAACTACTAGTCTTTCCCGTCTTATTAACCCATGGGAAATCGTACAAGCTCGCTTTCGCAAAAAAATACGACGGCCAAAAACTTTGATCGAAGTCGCGCGCTGAGTCGAGTTTCGATCGGTTTTTCGTGCACCGTCTCAAAAATTAAAAATACTGGTCTTTCCCATCTTATTAGCCCATGGGAAGTCGTACAAGCACGCTTTCGAAAAAAAATACGACGGTCATAAACTTTGCGCGAACTTTGCGCTGAGTCGAGTTTCGATCGGTTTTTCTTACACCATCTCGGAAATTCAAAATACTGGCCATTCACGATGTATTAGCCCATGGTAAGTCGTATGAGCATGGTTTAACGAAAAAACGCGACAGTCATAAACTTTACGCAGAGTCGAGTTTCGATCGATTTTTCGTGCACCGTCTCAGAAATTCAAAATACTGGTCTTTCCCGTCTTATTAGCCCATGAGAAGTCGTACAAGCATGCTTTCGCATAAAAATACGACGGTCATAAACTTTGCACGAAATCGCACGCGACTCGAGTTTCGATCAGTTTTTCGTGCACCATCTCGGAAATTCAAAATACTGGCCATTAACGATGTATTAGCCCATGGTAAGTCGTATGAGCTTGGTTTCATGAAAAAATGCGACGATCATCAACTTCCCGCAGAGTCGAGTTTGGATCATTTTTTCGTGCACCCTCTCGGAAATTCAAAATACTGGTCTTTTCCGACTTATTAGCCAATGGGAAGTCGTACAAGCACGCTTTCGAAAAAAAATACGACGGTCAAAAACTTTGCGCAGAGTCGAGTTTCGATCGATTTTTCATGCACCGTCTCGGAAATTCAAAATACTTGCCATTCCCGATGTATTAGCCCATGGTAAGTCGTATGAGCATGGTTTCACGAAAAAATGCGATGGTCATAAACTTTGCGCAGAGTCGAGATTCGATCAGTTTTTCATGCACCATCTCGGAAATTCAAAATACTGGTCTTTCCCGTCTTATTAGCCCATGGGAAGTCGTACAAGCTCGCTTTCGCAAAAAAATATGACGGTCAAAAACTTCGCTCGAAGTCGCGCGTTGAGTCGAGTTTCAATCGGTTTTGTCGTGCACCATCTCAAAAATTCAAAATACTTGTGTTTCCCGTCTTATTAGCCCATGGGAAGTCGTACAAGCATGCTTTCGCAAAAAAAATCGACGGTCATAAACTTTGCACGAACTTTGTGCATAGTCGAGTTTTGATCGGTTTTTTGTCCACCATCTCGGAAATTCAAAATACTGGTCATTCACGATATATTAGCCCAAGTTATGTCGTATGAGCATGGTTTCACAAAAAAATGCGACGGTCAAAAACTTTGCGCGGAGTCAGGATTCGATCAGTTTTTCGTGCACCGACTCGAAAATTCAAAATACTAGTCTTTCCCATCTTATTAGCCCATGGGAAGTCGTACAAGCACGCTTTCGAAAAAAAATACGACGGTCAAAAACTTTGCGCAGAGTCGAGTTTCGATTGGTTTTTCGTGCACCGTCTCAAAAATTCAAAATACTGGCCATTCCCGATGTATTAGCCTATGGTAAGTCGTATGAGCATGGTTTCACAAAAAAATGCAATGGTCATAAACTTTGCGCAGAGTCGAGATTCGATCAGTTTTTCGTGCACCGTCTCAGAAATTCAAAATACTGGTCTTTCCCGTCTTATTAGCCCATGGGAAGTCGTACAAGCTCGCTTTCGCAAAAAAATATGACGGTCAAAAACTTCGCTCGAAGTCGCGCGCTGAGTCGAGTTTCGATCGGTTTTTCGTGCACCATCTCGAAAATTCAAAATACTTGTCTTTCCCATCTTATTAGCCCATGGGAAGTCGTACAAGCATGCTTTTCAAAAAAATTCGATGGTCATAAACTTTGCACGAACTTTGCGCATAGTCGAGTTTCGATCGGTTTTTCGTGCACCATCTCGGAAATTCAAAATACCGGCCATTCACGATGTATTAGCCCAAGTTATGTCGTATGAGCATGGTTTCACAAAAAAAACGCGACGGTCAAAAACTTTGCGTAGAGTCGGGATTCGATCGGTTTTTCGTGCACCGACTCAAAAATTCAAAATACTAGTCTTTCCCATCTTATTAGCCCATGGGAAGTCGTACAAGCACACTTTCGCAAAAAAATACGACGGTCAAAAACTTTGCTCGAAGTCACGCGCCGAGTCAAGTTTCGATCAGTTTTTCGTTCACCGTCTGGAAAATTAAAAATACTGGTCTTTCCCGTCTTATTAGCCCATGGGAAGTCGTACAAGCACGCTTTCGCAAAAAAATGCGATGGTCATAAACTTTGCGCAGAGTCGAGTTTCGATTGGTTTATCGTGCACCGTCTCGGAAATTCAAAATACAAGTCTTTCCCATCTTATTAGCCCATGGGAAGTCGTACAAGCACGCTTTCGCAAAAAAATATGACGGTCAAAAACTTTGCTCGAAGTTGCGCGCTGAGTCGAGTTTCGATCAGTTTTTCGTGCACCGTCTCGAAAATTAAAAATACTTGTCTTTCCCGTCTTATTAGCCCATGGGAAGTCGTACAAGCACGCTTTCGCAAAAAAATACGATGGTCATAAACTTTGCGCAGGGTCGAGTTTCGATCGATTTTTCGTGCACCGTCTCGGAAATTCAAAATATTGGCCATTCCCTATGTATTAGATCATGGTAAGTCTTATGAGCATGGTTTCACGAAAAAATGCGATAGTCATAAACTTTGCGCAGAGTCGAGATTCGATCGGTTTTTCATGCACCGTATCGGAAATTCAGAATACTGGTCTTTCCTGTCTTATTAGCCCATGGGAAGTCGTACAAGCTCACTTTCGTAAAAAAATATGACGGTCAAAAACGTCGCTCGAACTTTGCGCATAGTCGAGTTTCGATCGGTTTTTCGTGCACCATCTCAGAAATTCAAAATACTGGCCATTGACGATGTATTAGCCTAAGTTATGTCATATGAGCCTGGTTTCACAAAAAAATGCCACGGTCAAAAACATTGCGCAGAGTCGGGATTCGATCGGTTTTTCGTGCACCGACTCGGAAATTCAAAATACTAGTCTTTCCCACTTATTAGCCCATGGGATTTTTCGTGCACCGTCTCGAAAATTAAAAATACTGGTCTTTCCCGTCTTATTAGTCCATGGGAAGTCGTACAAGCACGCTTTCGCAAAAAAATACGACGGTCATAAACTTTACGCGAACTTTACGCTGAGTCGAGTTTCGATCGGTTTTTCTTGCACTGTGTCGGAAATTCAAAATACTGGTCATTCACGATGTATTAGCCCATGGTAAGTCGTATGAGCATGGTTTCACGAAAAAAACGCCACGGTCATAAAATTTACGCAGAGTCGAGTTTCGATCGGTTTTTCGTGCACCTTCTCGGAAATTCAAAATACTGGTCTTTCCCGTGTTATTAGCGCATGAGAAGTTGTACAAGAATTACTAGAAAAATACGACGGTCATAAACTTTGCACGAACTCGTGCGCGACTCGAGTTTCGATCGGTTTTTCATGCACCATCTCGGAAATTCAAAATACTGGCCATTAAAGATGTATTAGCCCATGGTATGTCGTATGAGCATGGTTTCACAAAAAAACGCGGCGGTCATAAACTTTGCATAGAGTCGGGATTCGATCGGTTTTTCGTGCACCGACTCGGAAATTCAAAATACTAGTCTTTCCCGTCTTATTAGCCCATTGGAAGTCGTACAAGCATGCTTTCGCAAAAAAATACGATGGTCAAAAACTTTGCTCGAAGTCGCGCGCTGTCGAGTTTCGATTGGTTTTTCATGCACCGTCTCAAAAATTAAAAATACTGGCCATTAACGATGTATTAGCCCATGGTAAGTCGTATGAGCTTGGTTTCATGAAAAAACGCGATGATCATCAACTATGCGCAGAGTCGAGTTTCGATCAATTTTTCGTGCACCCTCTCGAAAATTCAAAATTCTGGTCTTCCCGTCTTATTAGCCAATGGGAAGTCGTACAAGCACGCTTTCGAAAAAAAATACGACGGTCATAAACTTTGCCTAGAGTCGAGTTTCAATCGGTTTTTCGTGCACCGTCTAGGAAATTCAAAATACTGGCCATTCCTGATGTATTAGCCCATGGTAAGTCGTATGAGCATGGTTTCACGAAAAAATGCGATGGTCATAAATTTTGTGCAAAGTCGAGATTCGATCGGTTTTTCATGCACCGTCTCGGAAATTTAAAATACTGGTCTTTCCCGTCTTATTAGCCCATGGGAAGTCGTACAAGCTCGCTTTCGGAAAAAAATATGATGGTCAAAAACTTCGCTCGAAGTCGCGCGCTGAGTCGAGTTTCTATCGGTTTTTCGTGCACCATCTTGGAAATTCAAAATACTGGACTTTCCCGTCTTATTAGCTCATAGGAAGTCGTACAAGCACGCTTTCGCAAAAAATTCGATGGTCATAAACTTTGCATGAACTTTGCGCAGAGTCGGGATTCGATAGGTTTTTCGTGCACCGACTCGAAAATTCAAAATACTAGTCTTTCCCGTCTTATTAGCCCATGAGAAGTCGTACAAGCTCGCTTTCGCAAAAAAATACGACGGTCAAAAACTTTGCCCAAAGTCGCGTGCTGTGTCGAGTTTCGATCAGTTTTTCGTGCACCGTCTCGAAAATTAAAAATACTGGACTTTCCCGTATTTTTAGCCCATGGGAAACCGTTTCGGTTTCACAAAAAATGCGATCGTCATAAACTTTGCGCAGAGTCGAGATTCGACCAGTTTTTCGTTCACCGTCTCAGAAATTCAAAATACTGGTCTTTCCCGTCTTATTAGCCCATGGGAAGTCGTACAAGCTCGCTTTCGCAAAAAAATATGACGGTCAAAAACTTCGCTCGAAGTCGCGCACTGAGTCGAGTTTCGATCTGTTTTTCGTGCACCATCTCGAAAATTCAAAATACTTGCCTTTCCCGTCTTATTAGCCCATGGGAAGTCGTACAAGCATGCTTTCGCAAAAAAATTCGACGGTCATAAACTTTGCACGAACTTTGCGCATAGTCGAGTTTCGATCGGTTTTTCGTGCACCATCTCGGAAATTCAAAATACTGGCCATTCACGATGTATTAGCCCAAGTTATGTCGTATGAGCATGGTTTCACAAAAAAACGCGACGGTCATAGACTTTGCACAGAGTCAGGAATCGATCGGTTTTTCGTGCACCGACTCGGAAATTCAAACTACAAGTCTTTCCCGTCTTATTAGCCCATGGGAAATCGTACAAGTTCGCTTTCGCAAAAAAATACGACGGTGAAAAACTTTGATCGAAGTCGCGCGCTGAGTCGAGTTTCGATCGGTTTTTCGTGCACCGTCTCAAAAATTAAAAATACTGGTCTTTCCCATCTTATTAGCCCATGGGAAGTCGTACAAGCACGCTTTCGCAAAAAAATACGACGGTCATAAACTTTGCGCGAACTTTGCGCTGAGTCGAGTTTCTATCGGTTTTTCTTACACCGTCTCGGAAATTCAAAATACTGGCCATTCACGATGTATTAGCCCATGGTAAGTCGTATGAGCATGGTTTTACGAAAAACCGCGACGGTCATAAACTTTACGCAGAGTCGAGTTTCGATCGGTTTTTCGTGCACCGTCTCAGAAATTCAAAATACTGGTCTTTCCCGTCTTATTAGCCCATGAGAAGTCGTACAAGCATGCTTTCGCAGAAAAATACGACTGTCATAAACTTTGCACGAAATCGCACGCGACTCGAGTTTCGATCAGTTTTTCGTGCACCATCTCGGAAATTCAAAATACTGGCCATTAACGATGTATTAGCCCATGGTAAGTCGTATGAGCTTGGTTTCATGAAAAAACGCTATGATCATCAACTTTCCGCAGAGTCGAGTTTGGATCGTTTTTTCGTGCACCCTCTCGGAAATTCAAAATACTGGTCTTTCCCGACTTATTAACCAATGGGAAGTCGTACAAGCACGCTTTCGAAAAAAAATACGACGGTCAAAAACTTTGCGCAGAGTCGAGTTTCGATCGGTTTTTCGTGCACCGTCTCGGAAATTCAAAATACTGGCCATTCCCGATGTATTCGCCCATGGCAAGTCGTATGAGCATGGTTTCACGAAAAAATGCGATGGTCATAAACTTTGCGCAGTGTCGAGATTCGATCAGTTTTTCGTGCACCATCTCGAAATTCAAAATACTAGTCTTTCCCGTCTTATTAGCCCATGGGAAGTCGTACAAGATCGCTTTCGCAAAAAATATGACGGTCAAAAACTTCGCTCGAATCGCGCGCTGAGTCGAGTTTCGATCAGTTTTGTCGTGCACCATCTCGAAAATTCAAAATACTTGTCTTTCCCGTCTTATTAGCCCATGGGAAGTCGTACAAGCATGCTTTCGCAAAAAAATTCGACGGTCATAAACTTTGCACGAACTTTGCGCATAGTCGAGTTTTGATCGGTTTTTTGTGCACCATCTCGGAAATTCAAAATACTGGCCATTCACGATATATTAGCAAAAGTTATGTCGTATGAGCATGGTTTCACAAAAAAAACGCGACAGTCAAAAACTTTGCGCGGAGTCGGGATTCGATCGGTTTTTTCGTGCACCGACTCGAAAATTCAAAATACTAGTCTTTCCCATCTTATTAGCCCATGGGAAGTCGTACAAGCACGCTTTCGAAAAAAAATACGACGGTCAAAAACTTTGCGCAGAGTCGAGTTTCGATCGGTTTTTTCGTGCACCGTCTCGGAAATTCAAAATACTGGCCATTCCCGATGTATTAGCCCATGGTAAGTCGTATGAGCATGGTTTCACAAAAAAATGCAATGGTCATAAACTTTGCGCAGAGTCGAGATTCGATCAGTTTTTCGTGCACCGTCTCGGAAATTCAAAATACTGGTCTTTCCCGTCTTATTAGCCCATGGGAAGTCGTACAAGCTCGCTTTCGCAAAAAAATATGACGGTCAAAAACTTCGCTCGAAGTTGCGCGCTGAGTCGAGTTTCGATCGGTTTTTTCGTGCACCATCTCGAAAATTCAAAATACTTGTCTTTCCCGTCTTATTAGCCCATGGAAAGTCGTACAAGCATGCTTTCGCAAAAAAATTCGACGGTCATAAACTTTTTTTTTTTTTGGTAAGTAAAGATAATGTATTTTGTAAAAGATTTGTACAATTGCACGAACTTTGCGCATAGTCGAATTTCGATCGGTTTTTCGTGCACCATCTCGAAAATTCAAAATACTGGCCATTCACGATTTATTCGCCCAAGTTATGTCGTATGAGCAAGGTTTCACAAAAAAATGCGACAGTCAAAAACTTTGCGCAGAGTCGGGATTCGATCGGTTTTTCGTGCACCGACTCGAAAATTCAAAATACTAGTCTTTCCCATCTTATTAGCCCATGGGAAGTCGTACAAGCACGCTTTCGCAAAAAAATACGACGGTCAAAAACTTTGCTCGAAGTCACGCGCCGAGTCGAGTTTCGATCAGTTTTTCGTTCACCGTCTCGAAAATTAAAAATACTAGTCTTTCCCGTCTTATTAGCCCATGGGAAGTCGTACAAGCACGCTTTCGCAAAAAAATGCGATGGTCATAAACTTTGCGCAGAGTCGAGTTTCGATTGGTTTTTCGTGCACCGTCTCGGAAATTCAAAATATTAGTCTTTCCCATCTTATTAGCCCATGGGAAGTCGTACAAGCACGCTTTCGCAAAAAAATACGACGGTCAAAAACTTTGCTCGAAGTTGCGCGCTGAGTCGAGTTTCGATCAGTTTTTCGTGCACCGTCTCGAAAATTAAAAATACTTATCTTTCCCGTCTTATTCGCCCATGGGAAGTCGTACAAGCACGCTTTCGCAAAAAAATACGACGGTCATAAACTTTGCGCAGGGTCGAGTTTCGATCGATTTTTCGTGCACAGTCTCGGAAATTCAAAATACTGGCCATTCCCGATGTATTAGCCCATGGTAAGTCCTATGACCATGGTTTCACGAAAAAATGCGATAGTCATAAACTTTGCGCAGAGTCGAGATTCGATCGGTTTTTCATGCACCGTCTCGGAAATTCAGAATACTGGTCTTTCCTGTCTTATTAGCCCATGGGAAGTCGTACAAGCTCACTTTCGTAAAAAAATATGACGGTCAAAAACTTCGCTCGAACTTTGCGCATAGTCGAGTTTCGATCGGTTTTTCGTGCACCATCTCAGAAATTCAAAATACTGGCCATTGACGATGTATTAGCCTATGTTATGTCGTATGAGCATGGTTTCACAAAAAAACGCCACGGTCAAAAACTTTGCGCAGAGTCGGGATTCGATCGGTTTTTCGTGCACCGACTCAGAAATTCAAAATACTAGTCTTTCCCATCTTATTAGCCCATGGGAAGTCGTACAAGCTCGCTTTCGCAAAACAATACGACGGTCAAAAACTTTGCTCGAAGTCGCGCGCTGAGTCGAGTTTCGATCAGTTTTTCGTGCACCGTCTCGAAAATTAAAAATACTGGTCTTTCCCGTCTTATTATTCCATGGGAAGTCGTACAAGCACGCTTTCGCAAAAAAATACGACGATCATAAACTTTGCGCGAACTATGCGCTGAGGCGAGTTTCGATCGATTTTTCTTGCACTGTCTCGAAAATTCAAAATACTGGTCATTCACGATGTATTAGCCCATGGTAAGTCGTATGAGCATGGTTTCACGAAAAAACGCCACGGTCATAAAATTTACGCAGAGTCGAGTTTCGATCGGTTTTTCGTGCACCGTCTCGGAAATTCAAAATACTGGTCTTTCCCGTGTTATTAGCCCATGAGAAGTTGTGCAAGCATGCTTTAGTAGAAAAATACGACGGTCATAAACTTTGCACGAACTCGTGCGCGACTCGAGTTTCGATCGATTTTTCGTGCACCATCTCGGAAATTCAAAATACTGGCCATTAAAGATGTATTAGCCCATGGTATGTCGTATGAGCATGGTTTCACAAAAAAATGCGGCGGTCATAAACTTTGCACAGAGTCGGGATTCGATCGGTTTTTCGTGTACCGACTCAGAAATTCAAAATACTAGTCTTTCCCGTCTTATTAGCCCATTGGAAGTCGTACAAGCATGCTTTCGCAAAAAAATACGACGGTCAAAAACTTTGCTCGAAGTCGCGCGCTGTCGAGTTTCGATCGGTTTTTCGTGCACCGTCTAAAAAATTAAAAATACTGGCCATTAACGATGTATTAGCCCATGGTAAGTCGTATGAGCTTGGTTTCATGAAAAATCGCGACGATCATCAACTAAGCGCAGAGTCGAGTTTCGATCGTTTTTTCGTGCACCCTCTCGGAAATTCAAAATTCTGGTCTTTCCCGTCTTATTAGAGAATGGGAAGTCGTACAAGCACGCTTTCGAAAAAAAATACGACGGTCATAAACTTTGCCTAGAGTCGAGTTTCAATCGGTTTTTCGTGCACCGTCTCGGAAATTCAAAATACTGGCCATTCCTGATGTATTAGCCCATGGAAAGTCGTATGAGCATGGTTTCACGAAAAAATGCGATGGTCATAAACTTTGTGCAAAGTCGAGATTCGATCGGTTTTTCATGCACCGTCTCGGAAATTCAAAATACTGGTCTTTCCCGTCTTATTAGCCCATGGGAAGTCGTACAAGCTCACTTTCGCAAAAAAATATGACGGTCAAAAACTTCGCTCGAAGTCGCGCGCTGAGTCGAGTTTCTATCGGTTTTTCGTGCACCATCTTGGAAATTCAAAATACTGGACTTTCCCGTCTTATTAGCTCATAGGAAGTCGTACAAGCATGCTTTCCCTAAAAAATTTGACGGTCATAAACTTTGCATGAACTTTGCGCAGAGTCGGGATTCGATAGGTTTTTCGTGCACCGACTCGGAAATTCAAAATACTAGACTTTCCCGTCTTATTAGCCCATGAGAAGTCGTACAAGCTCGCTTTCGCAATAAAATACGACGGTCAAAAACTTTGCCCAAAGTCGCGTGCTGAGTCGAGTTTCGATCAGTTTTTCGTGCACCATCTCGAAAATTAAAAATACTGGCCTTTCCCGTATTTTTAGCCCATGGGAAACCGTTTCGGTTTCACAAAAAAATGCGATCGTCATAAACTTTGCGTAGAGTCGAGATTCGACCAGTTTTTCGTTCACCGTCTCAGAAATTCAAAATACTGGTCTTTCCCGTCTTATTAGCCCATGGGAAGTCGTACAAGCTCGCTTTCGTAAAAAAATATGACGGTCAAAAACTTCGCTCGAAGTCGCGTGCGGAGTCGAGTTTCGATCGGTTTTGTCGTGCACCATCTCGAAAATTCAAAATACTTGTGTTTCCCGTCTTATTAGCCCATGGGAAGTCGTACAAGCATGCTTTCGCAAAAAAATTCGACGGTCATAAACTTTGCACGAACTTTGCACATAGTCGAGTTTTGATCGGTTTTTTATGCACCATCTCGGAAATTCAAAATACTGGCCATTCACGATATATTAGCCCAAGTTATGTCGTATGAGCATGGTTTCACAAAAAAAAGGCGACGGTCAAAAACTTTGCGCGGAGTCGGGATTCGATCGGTTTTTCGTGCACCGACTCAAAAATTCAAAATACTAGTCTTTCCCATCTTATTAGCCCATGGGAAGTCGTACAAGCACGCTTTCGCAAAAAAATACGACGGTCAAAAACTCTGCTCGAAGTCGCGCGCTGAGTCGAGTTTCGATCAGTTTTTCGTGCACCGTCTCGAAAATTAAAAATACTGGTCTTTCCCGTCTTATTAGCCCATGGGAAGTCGTACAAGCACGCTTTCGCAAAAAAATACGACGGTTATAAACTTTGCGCAGTGTCGAGTTTCGATCGGTTTTTCGTGCACCGTCTCGGAAATTCAAAATACTGGCCATTCCCGATGTATTAGCCCATAGAAAGTCGTATGAGCATGGTTTCACGAAAAAATACGACGGTCATAAACTTTGAGCGAAGTCGCGCGTGAGTCGAGTTTCGATCGGTTTTTCTTGCACCGTCTCGGAAATTCAAAATACTGGCCATTAACGATGTATTAGCCCATGGTAAGTCGTATGAGCTTGGTTTCACGAAAAAACGTGACGGTCATAAACTTTGCGTAGAGTCGAGATTCGATCGGTTTTTCGTGCACCGTCTCGGAAATTCAGAATACTGGTCTTTCCCGTCTTATTAGCCCATGGGTAGTCGTACAAGCTCACTTTCGTAAAAAAATATGACGGTCAAAAACTTCGCTCGAACTTTGCGCATAGTCGAGTTTCGATCGGTTTTTCATGCACCATCTCAGAAATTCAAAATACTAGCCATTGACGATATATTAGCCTAAGTTATGTCGTATGAGCATGGTTTCACAAAAAAATGCCACGGTCAAAAACTTTGCGCAGAGTCGGGATTCGATCGGTTTTTGGTGCACCGACTCGGAAATTCAAAATACTAGTCTTTCCCATCTTATTAGCCCATGGGAAGTCGTACAAGCTCGGTTTCGCAAAACAATACGACGTTCAAAAACTTTGCTCGAAGTCGCGCGCTGAGTCGAGTTTCGATCAGTTTTTCGTGCACCGTCTCGAAAATTAAAAATACTGGTCTTTCCCTTCTTATTAGCCCAAGGGAAGTCGTACAAGCACGCTTTCGCAAAAAAATACGACGGTCATAAACTTTGCGCGAACTTTGCGCTGAGTCGAGTTTCGATCGGTTTTTCTTGCACCGTCTCGGAAATTCAAAATACTGGCCATTCACGATGTATTAGCCCATGGTAAGTCGTATGAGCATGGTTTCACGAAAGAACGCGACGTTCATAAACTTTGCGCAGATTCGAGATTCGATCGGTTTTTCGTGCATCATCTCAGAAATTCAAAATACTGGTCTTTCCCGTCTTAATAGCCCATGAGAAGTCGTACAAGCATGCTTTCGCAGAAAAATACGACGGTCATAAACTTTACACGATGTCGCGCGCGACTCGAGTTTCGATCAGTTTTTCGTGCACCATCTCGGAAATTCAAAATACTGGCCATTAACGATGTATTAACTTGGTTTCATGAAAAAAATGCGACGATCTTCAACTTTGCGCAGAGTCGAGTTTCGATCGTTTTTTCGTGCACCCTCTCGAAAATTCAAAATACTGGTCTTTCCCATCTTATTAGCCAATGGGAAGTCGTACAAGCACGCTTTCAAAAAAAAAATACGACGGTCATAAACTTTGCGCAGAGTCGAGTTTCGATCGGTTTTTCGTGCACCGTCTCGGAAATTCAAAATACTGGCCATTCCCGATGTATTAGCCCATGGTAAGTTGTATGAGCATGGTTTCACGAAAAAATGCGATGGTCATAAACTTTGCGCAGTTTTTCGTGCACCGTCTCGAAAATTAAAAATACTGGTCTTTCCCGTTTTATTAGCCCAACGGAAGTCGTACAAGCACGCTTTTGCAAAAAAATACGACGGTCATAAACTTTGCGCGAACTTTGCGCTGAGTCGAGTTTCGATCGGTTTTTCTTGCACCGTCTCGGAAATTCAAAATACTGGCCATTCACGATGTATTAGCCCATGGTAAGTCGTATGAGCATGGTTTCACGAAAAAATGCGACGGTCATAAATTTTACGCAGAGTCGAGTTTCGATCGGTTTTTCGTGCACCGTCTCAGAAATTCAAAATACTGGTCTTTCCCGTCTTAATAGCCCATGAGAAGTCGAACAACCATGCTTTCGCAGAAAAATACGACGGTCATAAACTTTACACGAAGTCACGCGCGACTCGAGTTTCGATCAGTTTTTCGTGCACCATCTCGGAAATTCAAAATACTGGCCATTAACGATGTATTAACTTGGTTTCATGAAAAAATGCGACGATCTTCAACTTTGCGCAGAGTCGAGTTTCGATCATTTTTTCGTGCACCCTCTCGGAAATTCAAAATACTGGTCTTTCCCATCTTATTAGCCAATGGGAAGTCGTACAAGCACGCTTTCAAAAAAAAATACGACGGTCATAAACTTTGCGTAGAGTCGAGTTTCGATCGGTTTTTCGTGCACCGTCTCGGAAATTCAAAATACTGGCCATTCCCGATGTATTAGCCCATGGTAAGTTGTATGAGCATGGTTTCACGAAAAAATGCAATGGTCATAAACTTTGCGCAGAGTCGAGATTCGATCGGTTTTTCGTGCACCATCTCAAAAATTCAAAATACTTGTCTTTCCGGTCTTATTAGCCCATGGGAAGTCGTACAAGCATGCTTTCGCAAAAAAATTCGACGGTCATAAACTTTGCACGAACTTTGCGCATAGTCGAGTTTCGATCGGTTTTTCATGCACCATCAAGGAAATTCAAAATACTGGCCATTCACGATGTATTAGCCCAAGTTATGTCGTATGAGCATGGTTTCACAAAAAAACGCGACGGTCAAAAACTTTGCGCAGAGTCGGGATTCGATCGGTTTTTCGTGCACCGACTTGAAAAGTCCAAATACTAGTCTTTCCCTTCTTATTAGCCCATGGGAAGTCGTACAAGCACGCTTTCGCAAAAAAATACGACGGTCAAAAACTTTGCTCGAAGTCGCACGCCGAGTCGAGTTTCGATCAGTTTTTCGTGCACCGTCTCAAAAATTAAAAATACTCATCTTTCTCGTCTTATTAGCCCATGGGAAGTCGTACAAGCACGCTTTCACAAAAAAAATGCGATGGTCATAAACTTTGCGCAGCGTCGAGTTTCGATTGGTTTTTCGGTGCACCGTCTCGGAAATTCAAAATACTGGCCATTCCCGATGTATTAGCCCATGGTAAGTTGTATGAGCATGGTTTCACGAAAAAATGCGATGGTCATAAACTTTGCGCAGAGTCGAGATTCGATCGGTTTTTCGTGCACCGTCTCGGAAATTCAAAATACTGGTCTTTCTCGTCTTATTAGCCCATGGGAAGTCGTACAAGCTCGCTTTCGCAAAAAAATATGACGGTCAAAAACTTCGCTCGAAGTCGCGCGCTGAGTCGAGTTTCGATCGGTTTTTCGTGCACCATCTCAAAAATTTAAAATACTGGTCTTTCCTGTCTTATTAGCCCATGGGAAGTCGTACAAGCACGATTTCGCAAAAAAATTCGACGGTCATAAACATTGCACGAACTTTGCGCATAGTCGAGTTTCGATCGGTTTTTCGTGCACCATCTCGGAAATTCAAAATACTGGCCATTCACGATGTATTAGCCCAAGTTATGTCGTATGAGCATGGTTTCACGCTTGAATCTTCGACATATTAGAGATTAGAATAAAGCTTGTAAGGTAAAGCAATTATGGGATATTTTACAAAACAAGTCTTCTTTATGGTCACAATGGGTTTTTGCTAGGTACCTTACCAAGGAATCAATCTGGGAAGTATCTGCAAAAACATCTCATTCTGCTGCTTGGAAAGGAATTCTGAAGGCAAGGAGATGGCTACGTAACAATATTTCTTATGTGATTTCTTCTGGAACCAATATTAATATGTGGTATGATCCTTGGGTGAATGGGAAAAGTATATTTCAGATATTTGGTGATAGAGTACGACAGGATCTTGGGGCTCCCAAAGACTGGAAGGTTTCTGAATTCATTAACAATGGTACATGGTGTCTTCCTAACCCTACCTCCCCAGACATGTTATTACTTTGGCCGACTATTAGGGCTATTCCAATCAAGAACAACTCTTCAGATATGCTTATTTGGCTTCATGATAATGGTAAATTTAGTGCTACATCTGCATGGAACCAAATTAGACGACGAAACAACAAGTGGATCCCAAGTAGTTGGACATGGGATAGTCCATGCTCACAGCGACATTCCTTATGTACATGGCAGGCCCTTCTCGGCAAACTTCCTACGATGGACAATATGCAGCGAAGAGGTATTTATATTGTAAATCGGTGCTCTTTGTGTATGTAAAAGGAAGAAAGTGTTGACCATCTATACTTTGCTTGTGATTATTCATCTTGGATATGGGAAGAGATCTTGAAGCGATGTGATCTTCAAAGGCTACCACGGCCAAACTTGCATCTTGAACTAGAAAGGCTAATGCAAGGCTTCTCAAGAAAGGGTCCTCTTACACAACTAGCAAGAATTATATTCAGATGTGCTATTTGGTGGATTTGGAAGGAGAGGTGTGGCAGAATTTTTGAGTGTCACAACATGAACAAAGCTCAAATTCTGATAGAGATTCTTCAGGACTCACGATCATGCATGGAGCAAGAATTGAATATAGAGCACCTAACAAGAAGAGAGAAAGAGATTTTCACAAGATTCAATTTTTTCATTAGTCAATAATCACTCGAATAATGATGAAGATTGTAATGTATTATGGGGCAAAGCTTATATTTTGTGATGTATCCACAAGTACTCCAAAACAGTCTAGCTATTGCATTTTTTATTAACTTCCTTGTGCTACTCTTGGAAATGAGTCTGATGAAGTGTGCCCATTTCACCTTCTTTAGGTGGGGTACAATCTTCTCGACTACACTAAGAGACTTCAGGCTTTAGTCTATGGCTTGTGTAGACAAAGCTTCTTTGTACAAATCTTTTACAAAATACATTATCTTTACTTACCAAAAAAAAAAGAGCATGGTTTCACAAAAAAACGCGACGGTCATAAACTTTTCGCAGAGTCGGGATTCGATCGGTTTTTCGTGCACCGACTCGGAAATTCAAAATACTAGTATTTCCCGTCTTATTAGCCCATGGGAAGTCGTACAAGCTCGCTTTCGCAAAAAAATATGACAATCAAAAACTTCGCTCGAAGTCGCGCGCTGAGTTGAGTTTCGATCGGTTTTTTGTGCACCATCTCGGAAATTCAAAATACTGGTCTTTCCCGTCTTATTCGCCCATGAGAAGTCATACAAGCATGCTTTAGTAGAAAAATACGACGGTCATAAACTTTGCACGAACTCGTGCGCGACTCGAGTTTCGATAGGTTTTTCGTGCACTATCTCGGAAATTCAAAATACTAGCCATTAAAGATGTATTAGCCCATGGTAAGTCGTATGAGCTTGGTTTCATGAAAAAACGTGACGATCATCAACTTTGCGCAGAGTCGAGTTTCGATCGTTTTTTCGTGCACCCTCTCGGAAATTCAAAATACTGGTCTTTCCCGTCTTATTAGCCCATGGGAAGTCGTACAAGTACGTTGTCGTAAAAAAATACGACGGTCATAAACTTTGCGCGAACTTTGCGCAGAGTCGAGTTTCGATAGGTTTTTCATGCACCGTCTCGGAAATTCAAAATACTGGCCATTCACGATGTATTAGCCCAAGGTATGTCGTATGAGCATAGTTTCACAAAAAAACGCGATGGTCATTAACTTTGCGAAGAGTCGGGATTCGATCGGTTTTTCGTGCACCGACTCGGAAATTCAAAATACTAGTCTTTCCTGTCTTATTAGCCCATTGGAAGTCGTACAAGCTCGCTTTCGCAAAAAAATACGACAGTCAAAAACTTTGCTCGAAGTCACGCGCTGAGTAGAGTTTCGATCGGTTTTTCGTGCACCGTCTCGAAAATTAAAAATACTAGTCTTTCCCATCTTTTTAGCCCATGGGAAGTCGTACAAGCACGCTTTCGCAAAAAAATACGACGGTCATAAACTTTGCGCGAACTTTGCGCTGAGTCGAGTTTCGATCGGTTTTTCTTACACCGTCTCAGAAATTCAAAATACTTGCCATTCACGATGTATTAGCCCAAGGTATGTCGTATGAGCATGTTTTCATAAAAAAACGCGACGGTCATAAACTTTGCGCAGAGTCGGGATTCGATCAGTTTTTCATGCACCGACTCGGAAATTAAAAATACTAGTCTTTCCCGTCTATTGCATTTTATTATTTATTAACTTCCTTGTGCTACTCTTGGAGATGAGTTTGATGAAGCGTGCTCATTTCACCTTCTTTAGGTGGGGTGCAATCTTCTCGACTACACTAAGAGACTTTAGGCTTTAGTCTATGGCTTGTGTAGACAAAGCTTCTTTGTACAAATCTTTTACAAAATACATTATCTTTACTTACCAAAAAAATATTAGCCCATGGGAAGTCGTACAAGCACGCTTTCGCAAAAAAATATGATGGTCATAAACTTTGCGCGAACTTTGCGCAGAGTCGAGTTTCGATTGGTTTTTCGTGCACCGTTTCGGAAATTCAAAATACTGGCCATTCACGATGTATTAGCCCAAGGTATGTCGTATGAGCATGGTTTCACAAAAAAACGCGACGGTTATAAACTTTGCGCAGAGTCGGGATTCGATCGATTTTTCGTGCACCGACTCGGAAATTCAAAATACTAGTCTTTCCCCTCTTATTAGCCCATGGGAAGTCGTACAAGCTCGCTTTCGCAAAAAAATGCGACGGTCATAAACTTTGCGCAGAGTCGAGTTTCGATCCATTTTTCATGCACTGTCTTGAAAATTAAAAATACTGGTCTTTCCCATCTTTTTAGCCCATGGGAAGTCGTACAAGCATGCTTTCGCAAAAAAATACGATGGTCATAAACTTTGCACGAACTTTGCGATGAGTCGAGTTTCGATCCGTTTTTCTTGCACCGTCTAGGAAATTCAAAATATTGGCCATTCACGATGTTTTAGCCCTAGTTATGTCGTAAGAGCATGGTTTCACAAAAAAATGCGAGGGTCAAAAACTTTGCGCAGAGTCGGGATTCGATCGGTTTTTCGTGCATCGACTCGGAAATTCAAAATACTAGTCTTTCCCGTCTTATTAGCCCATGGGAAGTCGTACAAGCTCGCTTTCGCAAAAAAATACGACGGTCATAATCTTTGCGCGAACTTTGCGCTGAGTCGAGTTTCGATCGGTTTTTCTTGCACCGTCTCGGAAATTCAAAATACTGGCCATTCACGATGTATTAGCCCATGGTAAGTCGTATGAGCATGGTTTCATGAAAAAACGCGACAGTCATAAACTTTACGCAGAGTCGAGTTTCGTTTGATTTTTCGTGCACCGTCTCAGAAATTCAAAATACTGGTCTTTCCCGTCTTAATAACCCATGAGAAGTCGTACAAGCATGCTTTTGCAGAAAAATACGACGGTCATAAACTTTGCACGAAGTCACGCGTGACTCGAGTTTCGATCAGTTTTTCGTGCACCATCTCGGAAATTCAAAATACTGGCCATTAACGATGTATTAGCCCATGGTAAGTCGTATGAGCTTGGTTTCATGAAAAAACGCGACGATCATCAACTTTGCGCAGAGTCGAGTTTCGATCGTTTTTTCGTGCACCCTCTAGGAAATTCAAAATACTGGTCTTTCCCGTCTTATTAGCCAATGGGAAGTCGTACAAGCACGCTTTCAAAAAAAAATTCGGCGGTCATAAACTTTGCGCAGAGTCGAGTTTCGATCGGTTTTTTCGTGCTCCGTCTCGGAAATTCAAAATACTGGCCATTCCCAATGTATTAGCTAGGTACCTAACTAAGGAATCAATCTGGGAAACATTCTGCTGCTTGGAAAGGACAAGGCGTTTTTGCTAGGTACCTAACCATTCTGCTGCTGGGAAACATTCCTTATGGTCACAATGGGTTTTTGCTAGGTACCTAACCAAGGAATCAATCTGGGAAACATCTGCAAAAATATCTCATTCTGCTGCTTGGAAAGGACAAGGCAAGGCGATGGCTACGTAACAATATTTCTTATGTGATTTCTTCTGGAACCAATATTAATATGTGGTATGATCCTTGGGTGAATGGGAAAAGTATATTTCAGATATTTGGTGATAGAGTACGACAGGATCTGGGGGCTCCTAAAGACTGGAAGGTTTCTGAATTCATTAACAATGGTACATGGTGTCTTCCCAACCCTACCTCCCCTGACATGTTATTAATTTGGCCGACTATTAGGGCTATTCCAATCAAGAACAACTCTTCAGATATGCTTATTTGGCTTCATGATAACGGTAAATTTAGTGCTACATCTGCATGGAACCAAATTAGACGACGAAACAACAAGTGGATCCAAAGTAGTTGGACATGGGATAGTCATCTTTAATGGACAGTATTTTGAATTTCCGAGACGGTGCACGAAAAACCGATCGAATCTCGAGTCTGCGCAAAGTTTATGACCATCGCATTTTTTCGTGAAACCATGCTCATACGACTTACCATGGGCTAATACATCGTGAATGGCCAGTATTTTGAATTTCCGAGGCGGTGCACGAAAAATCGATCGAAACTCGACTCTGTGCAAAGTTTATGACCGTCGTATTTTTTTTCGAAAGCGTGCTTGTAAGACTTCCCATTGGCTAATAAGACAGGAAAGACCAGTATTTTGAATTTCCGACAGGGTGCACGAAAAACCGATCGAAACTCGACTCTGCGTAAAGTTTATGACCGTCGCGTTTTTTCGTGAAACCATGTTCACACGACTTACCATGGGCTAATACATCGTGAATGACCAGTATTTTGAATTTCCGAGACGGTGCAAGAAAAACCGTTCGAAACTAGACTCAGCGCAAAGTTTGCGCAAAGTATATGACCGTCGTATTTTTTTTGCGAAAGCATGCTTGTACGACTTTCGATGGGCTAATAAGACGGGAAAGGACAGTATTTTTAATTTTTGAGACGGTGCACAAAAAACTAATCGAAACTCGACTCTGCGCGCGACTTCGAGCAAACCGTCGTATTCTTTTGGGAAAGCGAGCTTGTACGACTTCCCGTGGGCTAATAAGACGGGAAAGACTAGTATTTTGAATTTCCGATTCGGTGCACGAAAAACCGATCGAATCCCGACTCTGCGCAAAGTTTATGACCGTCGCGTTTTTTTTGTGAAACCATGCTCATACGACATACCTTGGGCTAATACATCGTGAATGGCCAGTATTTTTAATTTCCGAGACGGTGCACAAAAAATCGATCGAAACTCGACTCTGCGCAAAGTTTATGACCGTCGTATTTTTTTGCGAAAGCGTGCTTGTACGACTTCCCATGGGCTAAAAATGCGGGAAAGACCAGTATTTTGAATTTCCGAGAAGGTGCATGAAAAATCGATCGAATCTTGACTCTGCGTGCAACTTCGAGCGAAGTTTTTGACCGTCATATTTTTTGCGAAAGCGAGCTTGTACAACTTCCCATGGGCTAATAAGACAGGAAAGACCAGTATTTTGAATTTCCGAGACGGTGCACGAAAAACCGATCGAATCTCGACTCTGCGCAAAGTTTATGACCATCGCATTTTGTCGTGAAACCATGCTCATACGACTTACCATAGGCTAATACATCCTGAATGGCCAGTATTTTTTTTCTACAAAAGCTTATGACCGTGCTAATAAACCATGGGCTAATAAACCATGGGCTTATGACCGTGCTAAAAATACGACTTACCATGGGCTAATAAACCATGCTCATACGACTTACCATGGGCTAATACATCGTGCAAAGTTTATGACCATCGTATTTTTCTACTAAACATGCTTGTAAGACTTCTCATGGGCTAATAAGACGGGAAAGACCAGTATTTCGAATTTTCGAGAAGGTGCACGAAAATCCGATCGAAACTCGACTCTGCGTAAAGTTTATGATCGTCGCGTTTTTTCGTGAAACCATGCTCATACGACTTACCATGGGCTAATAAATCGTGAATGGCCAGTATTTTGAATTTCCGAGACGGTGCAAGAAAAACCGATCGAAACTCGACTCAGCGCAAAGTTCGCGCAAACTTTATGACCGTCGTATTTTTTTGCGAAAGCGTGCTTGTACGACTTCCCATTGGCTAATAAGACGGGAAAGACCAGTATTTTTAATTTTTTGTGAAACCATGCTCATACGACATACCTGGGGCTAATACATCGTGAATGGCCAGTATTTTGCATTTCCGAGACTGTGCACGAAAACCGATCGAAACTCGACTCTGCGCAAAGTTCGTGCAAACTTTATGATCGTCGAATTTTTTTGCGAAAGCGTGCTTGTACGACTTCCCATGGGTTAATATGACGGGAAAGTCCAGTATTTTGATTTTCCGTGATGGTGCACGAAAAACCGATCGAAACTCGACTCAGCGCGCGACTTCGAGCGAAGTTTTTGACCGTCATATTTTTTTGCGAAAGCGAGCTTGTACGACTTCCCATGGGCTAATAAGACGGGAAAGACCAGTATTTTGAATTTCAGAGAGGGTGCACGAAAAAACGATCGAAACTCGACTCTGCGCAAAGTTGATGATCGTCGCGTTTTTTCATGAAACCAAGCACATAGGACTTACCATGGGCTAATACATCTTTAATGGACAGTATTTTGAATTTCCGAGATGGTGCACGAAAAACCGATCGAATCTCGACTCTGCGCAAAGTTTATGACCATCGCATTTTTTCGTGAAACCATGCTCATACGACGACTTACCATGTGCTAATACATCGTGAATGGCCAGTATTTTGAATTTCCGAGACGGTGCACGAAAAACCGATCGAAACTCGACTCTGTGCAATGTTTATGACCGTCGTATTTTTTTTTGAAAGCGTGCTTGTAAGACTTCCCATTGGCTAATAAGACAGGAAAGACCAGTATTTTGAATTTCCGAGAGGGTGCACGAAAAACCGATCGAAACTCGACTCTGCGTAAAGTTTATGACCGTCGCGTTTTTTCGTGAAACCATGCTCATACGACTTACCATGGGCTAATACATCGTGAATGACCAGTATTTTGAATTTCCGAGACGGTGCAAGAAACACCGATCGAAACTAGACTCAGCGCAAAGTTCGCGCAAAGTTTATGACCGTCTTATTTTTTTGCGAAAGCGTCCTTGTACGACTTCCGATGGGCTAATAAGATGGGAAAGACCAGTATTTTTAATTTTTGAGACGGTGCACGAAAAACTAATCGAAACTCGACTCAGCGCGCGGCTTCGAGCAAACCGTCGTATTTTTTTGCGAAAGCGAGCTTGTACGACTTCCCGTGGGCTAATAAGACGGGAAAGACTAGTATTTTGAATTTCCGAGTCGGTGCACAAAAAACCGATCGAATCCCGACTCTGCGCAAAGTTTATGACCGTCGCGTTTTTTTGTGAAACCATGCTCATACGACATACCTTTGGCTAATACATCATGAATGGCCAGTATTTTGAATTTCCGAGACGGTGCACGAAAAATCGATCGAAACTCGACTCTGCACAATATTCGCGCAAAGTTTATGACCGTCGTATTTTTTTGCGAAAGCGTGCTTGTACGACTTTCCATGGGCTAAAAAGACGGGAAAGACCAGTATTTTGAATTTCCGAGAAGGTGCACGAAAACCGATCGAATCTTGACTCTGCGCGCGACTTCGAGCGAAGTTTTTGACCGTCATATTTTTTTGTGAAAGCGAGCTTGTACGACTTCCCATGGGCTAATAAGACGGGAAAGACCAGTATTTTGAATTTCCGAGACGGTGCACGAAAAACCGATCGAATCTCGACTCTGCGCAAAGTTTATGACCATCGTATTTTTTCGTGAAACCATGCTCATACGACTTACCATGGGCTAATACATCCTGAATGGCCAGTATTTTTTTTCTACAAAAGCTTATGACCGTGCTAATAAACCATGGGCTAATAAACCATGGGCTTATGACCGTGCTAAAAATACGACTTACCATGGGCTAATAAACCATGCTCATACGACTTACCATGGGCTAATACATCGTGCAAAGTTTATGACCGTCGTATTTTTCTACTAAACATGCTTGTAAGACTTCTCATGGGCTAATAAGACGGGAAAGACCAGTATTTCGAATTTCCGAGACGGTGCACGAAAAACCGATCGAAACTCGACTCTGCGCAAAGTTTATGACCGTCGCGTTTTTTCGTGAAACCATGCTCATACGACTTACCATGGGCTACTACATCGTGAATGGCCAGTATTTTGAATTTTCGAGACGGTGCAAGAAAAACTGACCGAAACTCGACTCAGCGCAAAGTTCGCGCAAAGTTTATGACCGTCGTATTTTTTTGCGGAAGCGTGCTTGTACGACTTCCCATGGGCTAATAAGACGGGAAAGACCAGTATTTTTAATTATCGAGACGGTGCACGAAAAACTGATCGAAACTCGACTCATCGCGCAACTTCGAGCAAAGTTTTTGACCGTCGTATTTTTTTGCGAAAGCGAGCTTGTACGACTTCCCATGGGCTAATAAGATGGGAAAGACTAGTATTTTGAATTTCCGTGTCGGTGCACGAAAAACCGATCGAATCCCGACTCTGCGCAAAGTTTATGACCGTTGCGTTTTTTTGTGAAACCATGCTCATATGACATAAATTGGGCTAATACATCGCGAATGACCAGTATTTTGAATTTCCGAGATGGTGCACGAAAAACCGATCGAAACTCGACAATGCGCAAAGTTGGTGCAAAGTTTATGACCGTCGAATTTTTTTTCGAAAGCGTGCTTGTACGACTTCCCATGGGCTAATAAGACGGGAAAGACCAGTATTTTGAATTTTTGAGATGGTGCACGAAAAACCGATCGAAACTCGACTCAGAGCGCGACTTCGAACGAAGTTTTTGACCGTCATATTTTTTTCCGAAAGCGAGCTTGTACGACTTCCCATGGGCTAATAAGACTGGAAAGACCAGTATTTTGAATTTCCGAGACGGTGCACGAAAAACCGATCGAATCTCGACTCTACGCAAAGTTTATGACCATCGCATTTTTTCGTGAAACCATGCTCATACGACTTACCATGGGCTAATACATCGGGAATGGCCAGTATTTTGTATTTCCGAGACGGTGCACGAAAAACCGATCGAAACTCGGCTCTGGGCAAAGTTTATGACCGTCGAATTTTTTTTCGAAAGCTTGCTTGTACCACTTCCCATTGGCTAATAAGACGGGAAAGACCAGTATTTTGAATTTCTGAGAGGGTGCACGAAAACATGATCGAAACTCGACTCTGCGCAAAGTTGATGATCGTCGCGTTTTTTCATTAAACCAAGCTCATACGAGTTACCATGGGCTAATACATCGTTAATGGCCAGTATTTTGAATTTCCGAGATGGTGCATGAAAAACTGATCCAAACTCGAGTCGCGCGCGACTTCGTGCAAAGTTTATGACCGTCGTATTTTTTTGCGAAAGCACGCTTGTACGACTTTTCATGGGCTAATAAGACGGGAAAGACCAGCATTTTGAATTTCCGAGATGGTGCACGAAAACCGATCGAAACTCGACTCTACGTAAAGTTTATGACCGTCGCGTTTTTTCGTGAAACCATGCTCATACGACTTACCATGGGCTAATACATCGTGAATGGCCAAAATTTTGAATTTCCGAGACGGTGCAAGAAAAACCGATCGAAACTCGACTCAGCGCAAAGTTCGCGCAAAGTTTATGACCGTCGTATTTTTTTGCGAAAGCAAGCTGGTACGACTTCCCATGGGCTAATAAGATGGGAAAGACCAGTATTTTTAATTTTCGAGATGGTGCACGAAAAACCGATTGAAACTCTACTCAACGCGCGACTTCGAACAAAGTTTTTGACCGTCGTATTTTTTTCCGAAAGCGAGCTTGTACGACTTCCCATGGGATAATAGGACGGGAAAGACTAGTATTTTGAATTTCTGTGTCGGTGCACGAAAAACCGATCGTATCCCGACTCTGCGCAAAGTTTATGACCGTCGCATTTTTTTGTGAAACCATGCTCATACGACATACCTTGGGCTAATACATCGTGAATGGCCAGTATTTTGAATTTCTGAGACGGTGCACGAAAAACCGATCGAAACTCGACTCTGCGCAAAGTTCGCGCAAAGTTTATGACCGTCGTAGTTTTTTGCGAAAGCGTGCTTGTACGACTTCCCATGGGCTAAAAAGATGGGAAAGACCAGTATTTTGAATTTCCGAGACGGTGCACGAAAAACTGATTTGTACAAAGAAGCTTTGTCTACACAAGCCATAGACTAAAGCCTAAAGTCTCTTAGTGTAGTCGAGAAGATTGCACCCCACCTAAAGAAGGTGAAATGGGCACGCTTCATCAAACTCATCTCCAAGAGTAGCACAAGGAAGTTAATAAATAATAAAATGCAATAGCTAGACTGTTCTGAACTACTTGTGGATACATCACAAAATATAAGCTTTGCCCCATATAATACATTACAATCTTCATCATTATTCGACTGATTCTTGACGAATGGAAAAATTGAATCTTGTGAAAATATCTTTCTCTCTTCTTGTTAGGTGCTCTGTATTCAATTCTTGCTCCATACATGATCGTGAGTCCTGAAGAATCTCTATCAGAATTTGAGCTTTGTTCATGTTGTGACACTGAAAAATTCTGCCACACCTCTCCTTCCAAATTAAGCAAATAGCACATCTGAATATAATTCTTGCTAGTGGTGTAAGAGGCCCCTTTCTCGAGAAGCTTTGCATAAGCATTTCTAATTCATGATGCAAGTTTGGCCGTGGTAGCCTTTGAAAATCAAATCGCTTCAAGATCTCCTTCCATATCCACGATGAATAATCACAAGCAAAGTAGAGATGGTCAACACTTTCTTCATTTTGCATACACAAAGAGCACCGATTTACAATATAAATACCTCTTCGCTGCATATTGTCCATCGTAGGAAGTTTGCCGAGAAGGGCCTGCCATGTACATAAGGAATGTCGCTGTGAGCATGGACTATCCCATGTCCAACTACTTTGGATCCACTTGTTGTTTCGTCGTCTAATTTGGTTCCATGCAGATGTAGCACTAAATTTACCGTTATCATGAAGCCAAATAAGCATATCTGAAGAGTTGTTCGTGATTGGAATAGCCCTAATAGTCGGCCAAAGTAATAACATGTCAGGGGAGGTAGGGTTGGGAAGACACCATGTACCATTGTTAATGAATTCAGAAACCTTCCAGTCTTTGGGAGCCCCCAGATCCTGTCGTACTCTATCACCAAATATCTGAAATATACTTTTCCCATTCACCCAAGGATCATACCACATATTAATATTGGTTCCAGAAGAAATCACATAAGAAATATTGTTACGTAGCCATCGCCTTGCCTTCAGAATTCCTTTCCAAGCAGCAGAATGAGATGTGCATGAAAAACCGATCGAAACTCGAGTCGCGTGCGACTTCGTGCAAAGTTTATGGCCGTCGTATTTTTCTGCGAATGCATGCTTGTACGACTTCTCATGGGCTATTAAGACGGGAAAGACCAGTATTTTGAATTTCTGAGACGGTGCACGAAAAACCGATCGAAACTTGACTCTGCGTAAAGTTTATGACCGTCGCGTTTTTTCATGAAACCAAGCTCATACGACTTACCATGGAATACATCGTGAATGGCCAGTATTTTGAATTTCCGAGACGGTGCAAGAAAAAGTGATCGAAACTCGACAACGCGCAAAGTTCGCGCAAAGTTTATGACCGTCGTATTTTTTTGCGAAAGCGTGCTTGTACGACTTTCCATGGGCTAATAAGATGGGAAAGACCAGTATTTTTAATTTTCGAGATGGTGCACGAAAAACCGATCGAAACTCGACTCAGCGCGCGACTTCGAGCGAAGTTTTGGACCGTCATATTTTTTTGAGAAAGCGAGCTTGTACGACTTCCCATGAGCTAATAAGACGGGAAAGACCAGTATTTTGAATTTCCGAGACAGTGCACGAAAAACCGATCGAATCTTGACTTTGCGCAAAGTTTATGACCATCGCATTTTGTCGTGAAACCATGCTCATAGGACTTACCATGGGCTAATACATCGGGAATGGCCAGTATTTTGAATTTCCGAGAAGGTGCACGAAAAACCGATCGAAACTCGACTCTGCGCAAAGATTATGACCGTCGTATTTTATTTCGAAAGCGTGCTTGTACGACTTCCCATTGGCTAATAAGACGGGAAAGACCAGTATTTTGAATTTCCGAGAGGGTGCACGAAAAAACGATCGAAACTCGACTCTGCGCAAAGTTGATGATCGTCGCATTTTTTCATGAAACCAAGCTCATACGACTTACCATGGGCTAATACATCGTTAATGGCCAGTATTTTTAATTTCCGAGATGGAGCATGAAAAACCGATCGAAACTCGAGTCGCGTGCGACTTCGTGCAATGTTTATGACCATCGTATTTTTCTGCGAAAGCTTGCTTGTACGACTTCTCATGGGCTATTAAGACGGGAAAGACCAGTATTTTGAATTTCAGAGACGGTGCACGAAAAACCGATCGAAACTCGACTCTGCGTAAAGTTTATGACCGTCGTATTTTTTCGTGAAACCAAGCTCATACGACTTACCAAGGGCTAATACATCGTGAATGGCCAGTATTTTGAATTTCCGAGACGGTGCACGAAAAACCGATCGAATCTCGACTCTGCGCAATATTTATGACCATTGCATTTTTTGGTGAAACCATGCTCATACGACTTACCATGGGCTAATACATCGGGAATGGCCAGTATTTTAAATTTCCGAGATGGTGCACGAAAAACCGATCGAAACTCGACTCTGCACAAAGTTTATGACCGTCGTATATTTTTTCGAAAGCGTGCTGGTACGACTTCCCATTGGCTAATAAGACGGGAAAGACTAGTATTTTGAATTTCCGAGAGGGTGCACGAAAAACCGATCGAAACTCGACTCAGCGCGCGACTTCGAGCAAAGTTTTTGATCGTCGTTGTACGACTTCCCATGGGCTAATAAGACGGGAAAGACCAGTATTTTGAATTTCCGAGACGGTGCACGAAAATCGATCGAATCTCGACTCTGCGCAAAGTTTATGACCATCGCATTTTTTCGTGAAACCATGCTCATACGACTTACCATGGGCTAATACATCTTGAATGGCCAGTATTTTGAATTTCCGAGACGGTGCACGAAAAACCGATCGAAACTCGACTCTGCGCAAAGTTTATGACCGTCATATTTTTTTCGAAAGCGTGCTTGTACGACTTCCCATGGGCTAAAAAGACGGGAAAGACCAGTATTTTGAATTTTTGAGAGGGTGCACGAAATAATGATCGAAACTCGACTCTGCGCAAAGTTGATGATCGTCACGTTTTTTCATGAAACCAAGCTCATACGACTTACCATGGGCTAATACATCTTTAATGGCCAGTATTTTGAATTTCCGAGATGGTGCACGAAAAACCGATCGAAACTCGAGTCGCGCGCGAGTTCGTGCAAAGTTTATGACCGTCGTATTTTTCTACTAAAGCATGCTTGTACGACTTCTCATGGGCTAATATGACGGGAAAGACTAGTATTTTGAATTTTCGAGACGGTGCACGAAAAACCGATCGAATCTCGACTCTGCGCAAAGTTTATGACCATCGCATTTTTTCGTGAAACCATGCTCATACGACTTACCATGGGCTAATACATCGTGAATAGCCAGTATTTTGAATTTCCGAGATGGTGCACGAAAAACCGATCGAAACTCGACTCTGCGCAATGTTTATGACCATCGTATTTTTTTCGAAAGCGTGCTTGTACGACTTCCCATTGGCTAATAAGACGGGAAAGACCAGTATTTTGAATTTCTGAGAGGGTGCACGAAAAAACGATCGAAACTCGACTCTACGCAAAGTTGATGACCATCGCATTTTTTCGTGAAACCATGCTCATACGACTTACCATGGGGCTAATACATCGTGAATGGCCAGTATTTTGAATTTTCGAGACGGTGCACGAAAAACCGATATAAACTTGACTCTAGGCAAAGTTTATGACCGTCGTATTTTTTTTTTGAAAGCGTGCTTGTACGACTTCCCATTGGCTAATATGACGGGAAAGACCAATATTTTGAATTTCCGAGAGAGTGCACAAAAAAACGATCGAAACTCGACTCTACGCAAAGTTGATGATCGTCGCGTTTTTTCATTAAATTTTTTTTGGTAAGTAAAGATAATGTATTTTGTAAAAGATTTGTACAAAGAAGCTTTGTCTACACAAGCCATAGACTAAAGCCTGAAGTCTCTTAGTGTAGTCGAGAAGATTGCACCCCACCTAAAGAAGGTGAAATGGGCACGCTTCATCAAACTCATCTCCAAGAGTAGCACAAGGAAGTTAATAAATAATAAAATGCAATAGCTAGACTGTTCTGGACTACTTGTGGATACATCACAAAATATAAGCTTTGCCCCATATAATAATACATTACAATCTTCATCATTATTCGAGTGATTCTTGACGAATGGAAAAATTGAATCTTATGAAAATATCTTTCTCTCTTCTTGTTAGGTGCTCTGTATTCAATTCTTGCTCCATACATGATTGTGAGTCCTGAAGAATCTCTATCAGAATTTGAGCTTTTTCGTGTTGTGACACTCAAAAATTCTGCCACACCTCTCCTTCCAAATCCACCAAATAGCACATCTGAATATAATTCTTGCTAGTTGTGTAAGAGGCCCCTTTCTTGAGAAGCTTTGCATAAGCATTTCTAATTCATGATGCAAGTTTGGCCGTGGTAGCCTTTGAAAATCAAATCGGTTGTCGTCCCCAGCGTCGATCGCAAGCGCAAGCACAAGCCCAAGCAGAGCAGAGCACTCACGCACGCACGCAAGGGAACGCACGACTCAGCGCAATGTTCACGCAAAGTTTATGACCGTCGTATTTTTTGGCGAAAGTGTGCTTGTACGACTTCCCATGGGCTAATAAGATGGGAAAGACCAGTATTTTTAATTTTCGAGACAGTGCACGAAAAACCGATCGAAACTCGACTCAGCGCGCGACTTCGAGCAAAGTTTTTGACCGTCGTATTTTTTTACGAAAGTGAGCTTGTACGACTTCCCATGGGCTAATAAGACGGGAAAGACTAGTATTTTGAATTTCCGAGTCGGTGCACGAAAAACCGATCGAATCCCGACTCTACGCAATGTTTTTGACTGTCACATTTTTTTGTGAAACCATGCTCATACGACATAACTTGGGCTAATACATCGTGAATGGCCAGTATTTTGAATTTTCGAGATGGTGCAAGAAAAATCGATCGAAACTCGACTCAGCGCAAAGTTCGCGCAAAGTTTATGACTGTCGTATTTTTTTGCGAAAGCGTGCTTGTACGACTTCCCATGGGCTAAAAAGATGGGAAAAACCAGTATTTTTAATTTTCGAGATGGTGCACGAAAAACGGGTGGAAACTCGACTATGCGCAAAGTTTATGACCGTCGTATTTTTTTTCGAAAGCGTGCTTGTACGACTTCCCATGGGCTAATAAGACGGGAAAGACTAGTATTTTAAATTTCCGAGTCGGTGCACGAAAAACCGATCGAATCCCGACTCTGCGCAAAGTTTATGACCGTCACATTTTTTTGTGAAAACATGCTCATACGACATACCTTGGGCTAATACATCATGAATGGCCAGTATTTTGAATTTCCGAGATGGTGCAAGAAAAACCGATCGAAACTCGACTCAGCGCAAAGTTCGTGCAAAGTTTATGACCGTCGTATTTTTTTGCGAAAGCGTGCTTGTACGACTTCCCTTGGGCTAAAAAGATGGGACAGACCATTAATTTTAATTTTCGAGACGGTGCACGAAAAACCGATCGAAAATCGACTCAGCACGTGACTTCGAGCAAAGTTTTTGACCGTCGTATTTTTTTGCGAAAGCGAGCTTGTACGACTTCCAATGGGCTAATAAGACAGGAAAGACTAGTATTTTGAATTTCCGAGTCGGTGCACGAAAAACCGATCGAATCCCGACTCTGCGCAAAGTTTATGACCGTCGTGTTTTTTTGTGAAACCATGCTCATACGACATACCTTGGGCTAATACATCGTGAATGGCCAGTATTTTGAATTTTCGAGATGGTGCACGAAAAACCGATCGAAACTCGACTCTACGCAAAGTTCGCGTAAAGTTTATGACTGTCGTATTTGTTTCTGAAAGCGTACTTGTACGACTTCCCATGGGCTAATAAGACGGGAAAGACCAGTATTTTGAATTTCCGAAAGGGTGCACGAAAAAATGATCGAAACTCGACTCTGCGCAAAGTTGATAATCGTCACGTTTTTTCATGAAACCAAGCTCATACGACTTACCATGGGCTAATACTTCTTTAATGGCCAGTATTTTGAATTTCCGAGATAGTGCACGAAAAACCAATCGAAACTCGAGTCGCGCACGAGTTCGTGCAAAGTTTATGACCATCGTATTTTTCTACTAATGCATGCTTGTATGACTTCTCATGGGCTAATAAGACGGGAAAGACCAGTATTTTGAATTTCCGAGATGGTGCACGAAAAATCGATCGAAACTCGACTCAGCGCGAGACATCGAGCGAAGTTTTTGACCGTCATATTTTTTTGCGAAAGCGAGCTTGTACGACTTCCCATGGGCTAATAAGACGGGAAAGACTAGTATTTTGAATTTTTGAGTCGGTGCACGAAAAACCGATCGAATCCCGACTCTGCGCAAAGTTTATGACCGTCGCGTTTTTTTGTGAAACCATGCTCACACGACATAACTTGGGCTAATACATCGTGAATGGCCAGTATTTTGAATTTTCGAGATGGTGCACGAAAAACCGATCGAAACTCGACTATGCGCAAAGTTCGTGCAAAGTTTATGACCGTCGAATTTTTTTGCGAAATCGTGCTTGTACGACTTCCCATGGGCTAATAAGACGAGAAAGACCAGTATTTTGAATTTTCGAGATGGTGCACGAAAAACCGATCGAAATTCGACTCAGCGCGCGACTTCGAGCGAAGTTTTTGACCGTCATATTTTTTTGCGAAAGCGAGCTTGTTCGACTTCCCATGGGCTAATAAGGCGGGAAAGACCGGTATTTCGATCGAATCTCGACTCTGCGTAAAGTTTATGACCATCGCATTTTTTCGTGAAACCATGCTCATACAACTTACCATGGGCTAATACATCGGGAATGGCCAGTATTTTGAATTTCCGTGACGGTTCACGAAAAACCGATCGAAACTCGACTCTGCGCAAAGTTTACGACCATCATATTTTTTTTCGAAAGCGTGCTTGTACGACTTCCCATTGGCTAATAAGACGGGAAAGACCAATATTTTGAATTTCCGAAAGGGTGCACGAAAAAATGATCGAAACTCGACTCTGCGCAAAGTTGATGATCGTCGCATTTTTTCATGAAACCAAGCTCATACGACTTACCATGGGCTAATACATCATGAATGGCCAGTATTTTGAATTTTCGAGACGGTGCAAGAAAAACCGATCGAAACTCGACTCAGCGCAAAGTTTATGACCGTCATATTTTTTTGCGAAACCGTGCTTGTACGGCTTCCCAAGGGCTAATAAGATGGGAAAGACCAGTATTTTTAATTTTCGAGACGGTGCACGAAAAACCGATCGAAACTCGACTCAGCACGCGACTTCGAGCAAAGTTTTTGACCGTCGTATTTTTTTGCGAAAGCGAGCTTGTACGACTTCCCATGGGCTAATAAGATGGGAAAGACTAGTATTTCGAATTTCCGAGTCCGTGCACGAAAAACCGATCGAATCCCGACTCTGCGCAAAGTTTATGACCGTCGTGTTTTTTTGTGAAACCATGCTCATACGACATACCTTGGGCTAATACATTGTGAATGGTCAGTATTTTGAATTTCCGAGACGGTGCAAGAAAAACCGATCGAAACTCGACTCAGCGCAAAGTTTATGACCGTCGTATTTTTTTGCGAAAGCATGCTTGTACGACTTCCCATGGGCTAATAAGATGGGAAAGACCAGTATTTTTAATTTTCGAGACGGTGCATGAAAAACATCGAAACTCGACTCAGCGCGCGACTTCGAGCAAAGTTTTTTACCGTCGTATTTTTTTGCGAAAGCGAGCTTATACGACTTCCCATGGGCTAATAAGATGGGAAAGACTAGTATTTTGAATTTCCGAGTCGGTGCACGACAAACCGATCGAATCCCGACTCTGCGCAAAGTTTATGAACGTCGCGTTTTTTTGTGAAACCACGCTCACACGACATAACTTGGGCTAATACATCGTGAGTGGCCGGTATTTTGAATTTTCTATATGGTGCACGAAAAACCGATCGAAACTCGACTATACGTAAAGTTCGTGCAAAGTTTATGACCGTCGAATTTTTTTGCGAAATCATGCTTGAACGACTTCCTAGGGGCTAATAAGACGGGAAAGATGAGTATTTTGAATTTCCGAGAGGGTGCACAAAAAACCGATCGAAACTCGACTCTGCGTAAAGTTTATGACCGTCGCGTTTTTTCGTGAAACCATGCTCATAAGACTTACCATGGGCTAATACATTGTGAATGGCCAGTATTTTGAATTTCCGAGACAGTGCAAGAAAAACCGATCGAAACTCGACTCAGCGCAATGTTCGCGCAAAGTTTATGACCGTCCTATTTTTTTGCGAAAGTGTGCTTGTACGACTTCCCATGGGCTAATAAGATGGGAAGACCAGTATTTTGAATTTTCGAGACGGTGAACGAAAAACTGATCGAAACTCGACTCAGCGAGCGACTTCGAGCAATGTTTTTCACCATCGTATTTTTTTGCGAAAGCGAGCTTGTATGTCTTCCCATGGGCTAATAAGATGGGAAAGACTAGTATTTTGAATTTCCGAGTCGGTGCACGAAAAAGCGATCGAATCCCGATTCTGCGTAAAGTTTATGACCGTCGCGTTTTTTTGTGAAACCATGCTCATACGACATAACTTGGGCTAATACATCGTCAATGGCCGGTATTTTGAATTTTCGAGATAGTGCACGAAAAACCGATCGAAACTCGACTCAGCGCGCGACTTCGAGCGAAGTTTTTGACCGTCATATTTTTTTGCGAAAGCGAGCTTGTACGACTTCCCATGGGCTAATAAGACGGGAAAGACTAGTATTTTGAATTTCCGAGTCGGTGCACGAAAATCCGATCGAATCCTGACTCTGCGCAAAGTTTATGACCGTCGCGTTTTTGTGTGAAACCATGCTCATACGACATAACTTGGGCTAATACATCATGAAAATGGCCAGTATTTTGAATTTCAGAGATGGTGCACGAAAAATCGATCGAAACTCGACTATGCGCAAAGTTCGTGCAAAGTTTATGACCGTCGAATTTTTTTGCGAAATCGTGCTTGTACGACTTCCCATGGGCTAATAAGACGGGAAAGAACAGTATTTTTGAATTTTCGAGATGGTGCACGAAAAACCGATCGAAAATCGACTCAGCGCGCGACTTCGAGCGATGTTTTTGACCGTCATATTTTTTTGCGAAAGCGAGCTTGTACGACTTCCCATGGGCTAATAAGACGGGAAAGACCAGTATTTTGAATTTCTGAGACGGTGCACGAAAAACCGATCGAATCTCGACTCTGCGCAAAGTTTATGACCATCGCATTTTTTCGTGAAACCATGCTCATACAACTTACCATGGGCTAATACATCGGGAATGGCCAGTATTTTGAATTTTCGAGAAGGTGCACGAAAAACCGATCGAAACTCGACTCTGCGCAAAGTTTATGACCGTCGAATTTTTTTTTGAAAGCGTGCTTATACGACATCCCATTGGCTAATAAGACGGGAAAGACCAGTATTTTGAATTTCCGAGAGGGTGCACGAAAAAATGATCGAAACTTGACTCTACGCAAAGTTGATGATCGTCGCGTTTTTTCATGAAACCAAGCTCATACGACTTTTTTTTTTTGGTAAGTAAAGATAATGTTTTTTGTAAAAGATTTGTACAAAGAAGCTTTGTCTACACAAGCCATAGACTAAAGCCTGAAGTCTCTTAGTATAGTCGAGAAGATTGCACCCCACCTAAAGAAGGTGAAATGGGCACGCTTCATCGAACTCATCTCCAAGAGTAGCACAAGGAAGTTAATAAATAATAAAATACAATAGCTAGACTGTTCTGGACTACTTGTGGATACATCACAAAATATAAGCTTTGCCCCATATAATAAATTACAATCTTCATCATTATTCGAGTGATTCTTGACGAATGGAAAAATTGAATCTTGTGAAAATATCTTTCTCTCTTCTTGTTAGGTGCTCTGTATTCAATTCTTGCTCCATACATGATCGTGAGTCCTGAAGAATCTCTATCAGAATTTGAGCTTTGTTCATGTTGTGACACTCAAAAATTCTGCCACACCTCTCCTTCCAAATTAAGCAAATAGCACATCTGAATATAATTCTTGCTAGTGGTGTAAGAGGCCCCTTTCTCGAGAAGCTTTGCATAAGCATTTCTAATTCATGATGCAAGTTTGGCCGTGGTAGCCTTTGAAAATCAAATCGCTTCAAGATCTCCTTCCATATCCAAGATGAATAATCACAAGCAAAGTAGAGATGGTCAACACTTTCTTCATTTTGCATACACAAAGAGCACCGATTTACAATATAAATACCTCTTCGCTGCATATTGTCCATCGTAGGAAGTTTGCCGAGAAGGGCCTGCCATGTACATAAGGAATGTCGCTGTGAGCATGGACTATCCCATGTCCAACTACTTTGGATCCACTTGTTGTTTCGTCGTCTAATTTGGTTCCATGCAGATGTAGCACTAAATTTACCGTTATCATGAAGCCAAATAAGCATATCTGAAGAGTTGTTCTTGATTGGAATAGCCCTAATAGTCGGCCAAAGTAATAACATGTCAGGGGAGGTAGGGTTGGGAAGACACCATGTACCATTGTTAATGAATTCAGAAACCTTCCAGTCTTTGGGAGCCCCCAGATCCTGTCGTACTCTATCACCAAATATCTGAAATATGCTTTTCTCATTCACCCAAGGATCATACCACATATTAATATTGGTTCCAGAAGAAATCACATAAGAAATATTGTTACGTAGCCATCGCCTTGCCTTCAAAATTCCTTTCCAAGCAGCAGAATGAGATGTTTTTGCAGATGTTTCCCAGATTGATTCCTTGGTTAGGTACCTAGCAAAAACCCATTGTGACCATAAGGAAGACTTGTTTTGTAAAATATCCCATAATTGCTTTACCATACAAGCTTTATTCCAATCTCTAATATGTCGAAGATTCAGCCCCCCTTCATCCTTCGGTTTGCAAATGTTGTCCCAATTCACCATGTGCATTGCCTTACCATCTGTGTCATTCCAAAAGAAGTTCATAAGTAATTTATCAATATCATGGAGAAGCCCGGCAGGTAGAAGGAATGCATGAGACCAATAAATAGAATAAGAGATCAACACAGATCGAATAAGTTCAAGTCGTCCAGCTTTAGAAAGAAGCCTATTTTTCCAAGAGGAAATTCTGTTCTTAATTTTTTGTAGGATAGGCTGACAGGAGACTTTGTTGATTCCAGTGGATATAAGTGGGAGACCCAAGTAAGGAACCGGTAAATTTCCTTCAGCAACTCCCAATGTTTAAGCAATATGATCCTTATTGTCAATGCAAGCACCCACATATACTTTGCTCTTTGCATGGTTTAGCTTAAGACCAGAAACTTTACCAAATTCATTAAGAATATCTGCCAGATTACTCACAGAAACTGGATCATCTCGAAGGAAGATAATAAGGTCATCGGCAAATGTTATGTGAGAGATATAAACAGAACCATAATGTGGTACCTTAATTTTGCCATTGGAAACAGCCTCTTCTAACATACAACTGAGCCCTTCCATTGCAATGGTAAAAAGATAAGGAGATAGTGGATCGCCTTGCCGAATGCCATTCTTACTCCCAAAGAAGCCAATAGGTGAACCATTAAAGAGAATCGAAAATTTTGGAGTTTCCAAGCAACATTGAATCCATTTAACCCAGTGCTGAGGGAAGCCCATATTATGGAGCATCACATGTAAATAAAATTCCTATTGACTGAGTCAAAGGCCTTTCTTAAATCAGCTTTAAAACATATCTTTTTCCCTCTTGTTTTAGAATGTAGATCCTTAACCAAATCATTAGCAAGCAGGACATTATGATGGATACTCCTCCCTTTAAGAAAAGCATCCTGATTAGGACTAATGACCTTATTCATGACCTTTTGTAGTCTATCTGTCAGCAACTTAGAGATAACCTTATAAATAAAGTTGCACAGTGAAATAGGACGGTAGTTCTCCAATGAATCAGCTCCATCATTTTTAGGCACTAAAGAAATAAAAGTGCAATTCATTTCTTTAAGAATATGACCTGAGGAGAAAAAATGTCGACAAGCTTTTATGACATCGTTGCCTACAATAGCCCATGCAATTTGATAAAACTCAGCTGGAAATCCATCTGGACCAGGGCTTTTGTGCTTCGGGGACTTACAAACAACTTTCACAATTTCATCATCCGTTATTGGGGCATTAAGATGAGAGAGGGCTTCAGAATCAAGTCGTCTTGTAGGCCCAACATGAATACTATTAGGCTGTTGTTCCTGATTGAGTAAGGAATAAAAAAATTACTTGGTGTAATTTTTAACCTCATCCAGATCCTCAATGAGATTACCATCTATACCTTTGCATTTTTTGATGCGATTAGTAGCCCTTCTGGTAGCAATAGCAGCATAGAAAAACTTCGTATTAGAATCCCCTAGAGTAAGCCAATGCTGTCGTGACTTCTGTTTCAAAAAGCATTCCTCCTGCTTCAAAGCTTGCATAAAGTTATTTCTAGCAGCAGCATCTTTGTATATAAGATTCGCATCCAGAGATTGAAGATTTAGCTCGCTTTGCACAGCCATAAGTTCTTTCTTGCATAACTGAACCCTGTCGTTGATATTTCCACATGTAGTTGAATTCCACTTCTTAAGTGCTGCTTTGCATGCTTTTAGTTTTTGACATAGGATGTAAGGGGGAGAACCAAATACATTAATGTCCCAAGCTGACTTAATAACTTCGAGGAACTTTGGGTGAGCACTCCACATATTAAAAAATCTAAAAGGTTTCTTGACTCTGGGTAGTGCTTTATCTGCATGTATATGCAAGAGTGATCCGAAAATAACTTAGCACCGTACTCAAGAAGTGAATCTGGGAAAACTGCTAACCATTCCTGATTAATCAAACATCTGTCAAGTCGAGCCATAATTTTTCTGTCAGCAGTACTTTGATTGTTCCATGAGAACCAATCACCTACATATTTCATGTCAGTCAATGCAGCAGTATCTATACAATCATTAAAATGTTGAAGCTGACATTCGGAAAGCACTCTACCCCCCACTTTCTCATTTGTGTATCTGACAGTATTAAAGTCACCGAGAACAGCCCAAGGTACTGTAGGATAACTATTTGCAATGCAAACCAGATCACGCCATAGAGCATTCCTGTCAGACAAACTGTTAGATGCATAAATACCGGTAATATTGAATTGACATCCAGTTTGTTTATCCTCTGCCTTAAGATGAATGAATTGATTAGTAGTAGAAATAAACCAAGCAGTAACAAGGTTAGGATGCCATAAGACCCAAACTCGACCATAACGACCTTACTTGAACAGGATTCCCATGGGCTAATAAGACGGGAAAGACCGGTATTTTGAATTTCCTAGAGGGTGCACGAAAAAATGATCGAAACTCGACTCTGCGCAAAGTTGATGATAATCACGTTTTTTCATGAAACCAAGCTCATACGACTTACCATGAGCTAATATATCTTTAATGGCCAGTATTTTGAATTTCCGAGATGGTGCACGAAAAACCGATCGAAACTCGAGTCACGCCCGAGTTCGTGCCAAGTTTCTGACCGTCGTATTTTTCTACTAAAGCATGCTTGTACAACTTCTCATGGGCTAATAAGACGGGAAAGACCAGTATTTTGAATTTCCGAGACGGTGCACGAAAAACCGATCGAAACTCGACTCTGCGTAAAGTTTATGACCGTCACGTTTTTTCGTGAAACCATGCGCATACGACTTACCATGGGCCAATACATCGCGAATGACCAGTATTTTGAATTTCCGAGACGGTGCAAGAAAAACCGATCGAAACTCGACTCAGTGCAAAGTTCGCGCAAAGTTTATGACCGTCGTATTTTTTTGCGAAAGCGTGCTTGTACGACTTCCCATGGGCTAATAAGGCGGGAAAGACCAGTATTTTTAATTTTCGAGATGGTGCGCGAAAAATCGATCGAAACTCGACTCAGCGCGCGACTTTGAGCAAAGTTTTTGACCGTCGTATTTTTTTGCGAAAGCGAGCTTGTACGACTTCCCATGGTGCACGAAAAACCGATCGAATCCCGACTCTGCGCAAAGTTTTTGACCGTCGCGTTTTTTTGTGAAACCATGCTCATACGACATAACCTGGGCTAATACATCGTGAATGGCCAGTATTTTGAATTTTCGAGATGGTGCACGAAAAACCGATCGAAACTCGTCTATGCGCAAAGTTCGTGCAATGTTTAGGACCGTCAAATTTTTTTGCGAAAGAATGCTTGTATGACTTCCCATGGGCTAATAAGATGGGAAAGACCAGTATTTTGAATTTTCGAGATGGTGCACGAAAAACCGATCGAAACTCGACTCAGCGCGCGACTTCGAGCGAAGTTTTAGACCGTCATATTTTTTTGCGAAAACGAGCTTGTACGACTTCCCATGGGCTAATAAGACGGGAAAGACCAGTATTTTGAATTTCCGAGGCGGTGCACGAAAAACCGATCGAATCTCGACTCTGCGCAAAGTTTATGACCATAGCATTTTTTCGTGAAACCATGCTCATACGACTTACCATGGGCTAATACATCGGGAATGGCCAGTATTTTGAATTTCCGAGACGGTGCACGAAAAATCGATCGAAACTCGACTCTGCGTAAAGTTTATGACCCTCGTATTTTTTTCGAAAGCGTGCTTGTACGACTTCCCATTGGCTAATAAGACGGGAAAGACCAGTATTTTTTTCATGAAACCAAGCTCATACGACTTACCATGGGCTAATACATCGTTAATGGCCAGTATTTTGAATTTCCGAGATGGTGCACAAAAAACTGATCGAAACTCGAGTCGCGTGCGACTTCGTGCAAAGTTTATGACCGTCGTATTTTTCTGCGAACGCATGCTTGTACGACTTCTCATGGGCTAATAAGATGGGAAAGGCCAGTATTTTGAATTTCTGAGACGGTGCACGAAAAACCGATCGAAACTCGACTCAGCGTAAAGTTTATGACCGTCACATTTTTTCGTGAAACCATGCTCATACGACTTACCATGGGCTAATACATCGTGAATGGCCAGTATTTTGAATTTCCGAGACGGTGCAAGAAAAACCGATCGAAACTCGACTCAGCGCAAAGTTCGCGCAAAGTTTATGACCGTCGTATTTTTTTGCGAAAGCGTGCTTGTATGACTTCCCAAGGGCTAATAGGATGGGAAAGACCAGTATTTTTAATTTTCGAGATGGTGCACGAAAAACCGATCAAAACTCGATTCAGCGCGCGACTTCGAGCAAAGTTTTTTACCGTCGTATTTTTTTGCGAAAGTGAGCTTGTACGACTCCCAATGGGCTAATAAGACGGGAAAGACTAGTATTTTGAATTTTTGAGTCGGTGCACGAAAAACCGATCGAATCCCAACTCTGCGCAAAGTTTATGACCGTCGCATTTTTTTTTTAAACCATGCTCATACGACATACCTTAGGCTAATACATCGTGAATGGCCAGTATATTGAATTTCCGAGACGGTGCAAGAAAAACCGATCGAAACTCGACTCTGCGCAAAGTTCGCGCAAAGTTTATGACCGTCGTATTTTTTTGCGAAAGCATGCTTGTACAACTTCCCATGGGCTAAAAAGACGGGAAAGACCAGTATTTTGAATTTTCGAGATGGTGCACGACAAACCGTTTGAATCTCGACTCTGTGCGCGACTTCGAGCGAAGTTTTTGACCGTCATATTATTTTGCGAAAGCGACTTGTACGACTTCCCATGGGCTAATAAGACGGGAAAGACCAGCATTTTGAATTTCCGAGACGGTGCACGAAAAACCGATCGAATCTCGACTCTGCGCAAAGTTTATGACCGTCGTATTTTTTTTCGAAAGCGTGCTTGTACGACTTCCCCTTGGCTAATAAGACGGGAAAGACCAGTATTTTGTATTTCCGAGAGGGTGCACGAAAAAATGATCGAAACTCGACTCTGCGCAAAGTTTATCACCGTCGTGTTTTTTTGTGAAACCATGCTCATACGACATACCTTGGGCTAATACATCGTGAATGGCCAGTATTTTGAATTTCCTTGACGGTGCATGAAAAACCAATCGAAACTCGACTCTGCGCAAAGTTCGAGCAAAGTTTATGACCGTCGAATTGGTTTGCGAATGCGTGCTTGTACTACTTCCCATGGGCTAATTAGACGGGAAAGTCCAGTATTTTGAATTTCCGAGATGGTGCACGAAAAACCGATCGAAACTCGACTCACCGCGCGACTTCGAGCGAAGTTTTTGACCATCATATTTTTTTGCGAAAGCGAGCTTGTACGACTTCCCATGGGCTAATAAGATGGGAAAGACCAGTATTTTTAATTTTCGAGACGGTGCACGAAAAACTGATCGAAACTCGACTCAGCACGCGACTTCGGGCAAAGTTTTTGACCGTCGTATTTTTTTGCGAAAGCGAGCTTGTACGACTTCCCATTGGCTAATAAGACGGGAAAGACCAGTATTTTGAATTTCTGAGACGGTGCAAGAAAAACCGATCGAAACTCGACACAGCACAAAGTTCGCGCAAAGTTTATGACCGTCGTATTTTTTTGCGAACGCGTGCTTGTACGACTTCCCATGGGCTAATAAGACGGGAAAGACCAGTATTTTTAATTTTTGAGACGGTGCACGAAAAACTGATCGAACTCGACTAAGCACGCGACTTCGGGCAAAGTTTTTGACTGTCGTATTTTTTTGCCAAAGCGAGCTTGTACGACTTCCCATAGGCTAATAAGACGGGAAAGACTAGTATTTTGAATTTCCGAGTCGGTGCACGAAAAACCTATCGAATCCCGACTCTATGCAAAGTTTATGACCGTCACGATTTTTTGTGAAACCATGCTCATACGACGTACCTTGGGCTAATACATCGTGAATGGCCAGTATTTTGAATTTCCGAGACGGTGCACGAAAAACCGATCGAAACTCGACTCTGCGCAAAGTTCATGCAAAGTTGATGACCTTCGAATTTTTTTTCGAAAGCGTGCTTGTACAACTTCCCATGGGCAAATAAGACGGGAAAGTCCTGTATTTTGAATTTCCAAGATGGTGCACGAAAAACCGATCGAAACTCGACTCAGCGCGCGACTTCGAGCGAAGTTTTTGACCGTCATATTTTTTGCGAAAGCGAGCTTGTACGACTTCCCATGGGCTAATAAGACGGGAAAGACTAGTATTTTGAATTTCCGAGATGGTGCACGAAAAACCGATCGAATCTCGACTTTGCGCAAAGTTTATGACCATCGTATTTTTTCGTGAAACCATGCTCATACGACTTACCATGGGCTAATACATCGTGAATGGCCAGTATTTTGAATTTCCGAGATGGTGCAAGAAAAACCGATCGAAACTCGACTCAGCGCAAAGTTCGCGCAAAGTTTATGACCGTCGTATTTTTTTGCGAAAGCGTGCTTGTACGACTTCCCATGGGCTAATAAGACGGGAAAGACCAGTATTTTTAATTTTTGAGACGGTGCACGAAAAACCGATCGAAAGTTGACTCAGCGCGCGACTTCAAGCAAAGTTTTTGACCGTCGTATTTTTTTGTGAAAGTGAGCTTGTACGACTTCCCATGGGCTAATAAGACGAGAAAAACTAGTATTTTGAATTTTCGAGTTGGTGCACGAAAAACCGATCGAATCCAGACTCTGCGCAAAGTTTAACACCGTCGCGTTTTTTTGTGAAACCATGCTCATACGACATACCTTGGGCTAATACATCGTGAATGGCAAGTATTTTGAATTTCCTTGACGGTGTACGAAAAACCAATCGAAACTCGACTCTGCGTAAAGTTCGTGCAAAGTTTATGATCGTCGAATTTTTTTGCGAATGCGTGCTTGTACTACTTCCCATGGGCTAATAAGACGGGAAAGTCCAGTATTTTGAATTTCCGAGATGGTGCACGAAAAACCGATCGAAACTCGACTCACCGCGCGACTTCGAGCGAAGTTTTTGACCGTCATATTTTTTTGCGAAAGCGAGCTTGTACGACTTCCCATGGGCTAATAAGACGGGAAAGACCAGTATTTTTAATTTTTGAGACGGTGCACGAAAAACTGATCGAGACTCGACTCAGCATGCGACTTCGAGCAAAGTTTTTGACCGTCGTATTTTTTTGCGAAAGCGAGCTTGTATGACTTCCCATGGGCTAATAAGACGGGAAAGACCAGTATTTTGAATTTCCGAGACGGTGCAAGAAAAACCGATCGAAACTCGACTCAGCGCAAAGTTCGCGCAAAGTTTATGACCGTCGTATTTTTTTGCAAAAGCGTGCTTGTACGACTTCCTATGGGCTAATAAGACGGGAAAGACCAGTATTTTTAATTTTTGAGACGGTGCACAAAAAACTGATCGAAACTCGACTCAGCACGCGACCTCGGGCAAAGTTTTTGACCGTCGTATTTTTTTGCGAAAGCGAGCTTGTACGACTTCCCATGGGCTAATAAGACGGGAAAGACTAGTATTTTGAATTTTCGAGTCGGTGCACGAAAAACCTATCGAATCCCGACTCTGCGCAAAGTTTATGACCGTCGCGTTTTTTTTGTGAAACCATGCTCATACGACATACCTTGGGCTAATACATCGTGAATGGCCAGTATTTTGAATTTCTGAGACGGTGCACGAAAAACCGATCGAAACTCGACTCTGCACAAAGTTCATGCAAAGTTTATGACGTTCGAATTTTTTTGCGAAAGAATCCTTGTACGACTTCCCATGGGCTAATAAAACGGGAAAGACCAGTATTTTGAATTTTCGAGATGGTGCACGAAAAACCGATCGAAACTCGACTCTGCGTATAGTTTATAACCGTCGCGTTTTTTCGTGAAACCAAGCACATACGACTTACCATGGGCTAATACATCGTGAATGGCCAGTATTTTGAATTTTCGAGATGGTGCAAGAAAAACCGATCGAAACTCGACTCAGCGCAAAGTTCGCGCAAAGTTTATGACCGTCGTATTTTTTTGCGAAAGCGTCCTTGTACGACTTCCCATGGGCTAATAAGACGGGAAATACCAGTATTTTGAATTTCCGAGACGGTGCACGAAAAACCGATCGAAACTCGACTCTGTGCAAAGTTTATGACCGTCGCGTTTTTTCGTGAAACCATGCTCATACGACTTACCATGGGCTAATACATCGTGAATGGCCAGTATTTTGAATTTTCGAGACGGTGCACGAAAAACCGATCGAAACTCGTCTCGCGTGCGACTTCGCGCAAAGTTTATGACCGTCGTATTTTTCTGCGAAAGCGTGCTTGTACGACTTCCCATGGGCTAATAAGACGGGAAAGACCAGTATTTTGAATTTCCGAGACGGTGCACGAAAAACCGATCGAAACTCGACTCTGTGCAAAGTTAATGACCGTCGCGTTTTTTCGTGAAACCTTGCTCACATGACTTACCATGGGCTAATATTTTTTTTGGCAAGTAAAGATAATGTATTTTGTAAAAGATTTGTACAAAGAAGCTTTGTCTACACAAGCCATAGACTAAAGCCTGAAGTCTCTTAGTGTAGTCGAGAAGATTGCACCCCACCTAAAGAAGGTGAAATGGGCACGCTTCATCAAACTCATCTCCAAGAATTGCACAAGGAAGTTAATAAATAATAAAATGCAATAGCTAGACTGTTCTGGACTACTTGTGGATACATCACAAAATATAAGCTTTGCCCCATATAATACATTACAATCTTCATCATTATTCGAGTGATTCTTGACGAATGGAAAAATTGAATCTTGTGAAAATATCTTTCTCTCTTCTTGTTAGGTGCTCTGTATTCAATTCTTGCTCCATACATGATCGTGAGTCCTGAAGAATCTCAATCAGAATTTGAGCTTTGTTCATGTTGTGACACTCAAAAATTCTGCCACACCTCTCCTTCCAAATCCACCAAATAGCACATCTGAAAATAATTCTTGATAGTTGTGTAAGAGGCCCCTTTCTTGAGAAGCTTTGCATAAGTATTTCTAATTCATGATGCAAGTTTGGCCGTGGTCAACACTTTCTTCATTTTGCATACACAAAGAGCACCGATTTACAATATAAATACCTCTTCGCTGCATATTGTCCATCGTAGGAAGTTTGCCGAGAAGGGCCTGCCATGTACATAAGGAATGTCGCTGTGACCATGGACTATCCCATGTCTAACTACTTGGGATCCACTTGTTGTTTCGTCGTCTAATTTGGTTCCATGCAGATGTAGCACTAAATTTACCGTTATCATGAAGCCAAATAAGCATATCTGAAGAGTTGTTCTTGATTGGAATAGCCCTAATAGTCGGCCAAAGTAATAACATGTCAGGGGAGGTAGGGTTGGGAAGACACCATGTACCATTGTTAATGAATTCAGAAACCTTCCAGTCTTTGGGAGCCCCCAGATCCTGTCGTACTCTATCACCAAATATCTGAAATGTACTTTTCCCATTCACCCAAGGATCATACCACATATTAATATTGGTTCCAGAAGAAATCACATAAGAAATATTGTTACGTAGCCATCGCCTTGCCTTCAGAATTCCTTTCCAAGCAGCAGAATGAGATGTTTTTGCAGATGTTTCCCAGATTGATTCCTTGGTTAGGTACCTAGCAAAAACCCATTGTGACCATAAGGAAGACTTGTTTTGTAAAATATCTCATAATTGCTTTACCATACAAGCTTTATTCCAATCTCTAATATGTCGAAGATTCAGCCCCCCTTCATCCTTCGGTTTGCAAATGTTGTCCCAATTCACCATGTGCATTACCTTACCATCTGTGTCATTCCAAAAGAAGTTCATAAGTAATTTATCAATATCATGGAGAAGCCCGGCAGGTAGAAGGAATGCATGAGACCAATAAATAGAATAAGAGATCAACACTGATCGAATAAGTTCAAGTCGTCCAGCTTTAGAAAGAAGCCTATTTTTCCAAGAGAAAATTCTGTTCTTAATTTTTTGTAGGATAGGCTGACAGGAGACTTTGTTGATTCCAGTGGATATAAGTGGGAGACCCAAGTAAGGAACCGGTAAATTTCCTTCAGCAACTCCCAATGTTTGAGCAATATGATCCTTATTGTCAATGCAAGCACCCACATATACTTTGCTCTTTGCATGGTTTAGCTTAAGACCAGAAACTTTACCAAATTCATTAAGAATATCTGCCAGATTACTCACAGAAACTGGATCATCTCGAAGGAAGATAATAAGGTCATCGACAAATGTTATGTGAGAGATATAAACAGAACCATAATGTGGTACCTTAATTTTGCCATTGGAAACAGCCTCTTCTAACATACAACTGAGCCCTTCCATTGCAATGGTAAAAAGATAAGGAGATAGTGGATCGCCTTGCCGAATGTCATTCTTACTCCCAAAGAAGCCAATAGGTGAACCTTTAAAGAGAATCGAAAATTTTGGAATTTCCAAGCAACATTGAATCCATTTAACCCAGTGCTGAGGGAAGCCCATATTATGGAGCATCATGTAAATAAAATTCCTATTGACTGAGTCAAAGGCCTTTCGTAAATCAGCTTTAAAACATATCTTTTTCATTCTTATTTTAGAATGTAGATCCTTAACCAAATCATTAGCAAGCAGGACATTATGATGGATACTCCTCCCTTTAAGAAAAGCAGTCTGATTAGGACTAATGACCTTTTGTAGTCTATCTGCCAGCAACTTAGAGATTACCTTATAAATAAAGTTGCACAGTGAAATAGGACGGTAGTTCTCCAATGAATCGACTCCATCATTTTTAGGCACTAAAGAAATAAAAGTGCAATTCATTTCTTTAAGAATATGACCTGAGGAGAAAAAATGTCGACAAGCTTTTATGACATCGTTGCCTACAATAGCCCATGCAATTTGATAAAACTCAGCTGGAAATCCATCTGGACCAGGGCTTTTGTGCTTCGGGGACTTAAAAACAACTTTCACAATTTCATCATCCGTTATTGGGGCATTGAGATGAGAGAGAGCTTCAGAATCAAGTCGTCTTGTAGGCCCAACATAAATACTATTAGGCTGCTGTTCCTGATTGAGTAAGGAATAAAAAAATTGCTTGGTGTAATTTTTAACCTCATCCAGATCCTCAATGAGATTACCATCTATACCTTTGCATTTTTTGATGCGATTAGTAGCCCTTCTGGTAGCAATAGCAGCATAGAAAAACTTCGTATTAGAATCCCCTAGAGTAAGCCAATGCTGTCGTGACTTCTGTTTCAAAAAGCATTCCTCCTGCTTCAAAGCTTGCATAAAGTTATTTCTAGCAGCAGCATCTTTGTATATAAGATTCGCATCCAGAGGTTGAAGATTTAGCTCGCTTTGCACAGCCATAAGTTCTTTTTGTATAACTGAACCCTGTCGTTGATATTTCCAAATGTAGTTGAATTCCACTTCTTAAGTGCTGCTTTGCATGCTTTTAGTTTTTGACATAGGATGTAAGGGGGAGAACCAAATACATTAATGTCCCAAGCTGACTTAATAACTTCGAGAAACTTTGGGTGAGAACTCCATATATTAAAAAATCTAAAAGGTTTCTTGACTCTGGGTAGTGCTTTATCTGCATGTATATGCATAATAGAGTGATCCGAAAATAACTTAGCACCGTACTCAAGAAGTGAATCTGGGAAAACTGTTAACCATTCCTGATTAATCAAACATCTGTCAAGTCGAGCCATAATTTTTCTGTCAGTAGTACTTTGATTGTTTCATGATAACCAATCACCAACAGATTTCATGTCAGTCAATGCAGTAGTTAGTATCTATACAATCATTAAAATGTTGAAGCTGACCTTCGGAAAGCACTCTACCCCCCACTTTCTCATTTGTGTATCTGACAGTATTAAAGTCACCGAGAACAGCCCAAGGTACTGTAGGATAACTATTTGCAATGCAAACCAGATCACGCCATAGAGCATTCCTATCAGACATACTGTTAGATGCATAAATACCGGTAATATTGAATTGACATCCAGTCTGTTTATCCTCTGCCTTAAGATGAATGAATTGATTAGTAGCAGAAATAAACCAAGCAGTAACAAGGTTAGGATGCCATAAGACCCAAACTCGACCATAAGTATCCTGAGAATCATTAGTAAAAAGTTCTGCCTCAGGCCATATTAAATTCTTCTGAACTCGAACACGATGAGGTTTAATTTTTGTTTCCACAAGAATCACCATGTCACATGCAGCAGATCGGATTATTCTATTGAGCTCCTGACATTTCTCAGTCTTATTAAGTCCACGAACATTCCAACAGCTTATTTTCATCAATACTAGATAGAAGGAAGAGCATGCAATTTTAGGAGGACACTACCATCCTTTTTCTTATCCTTTGATTTTGCATGGTCCTCTCGCATAATATCTTTACCCTTTAATACTTTATTCCTATATTTATCCACCTCATCCACAGCTTGCAAATGTTTAAATTTTTGTGTACCTTGAGGCAAGGAGTCCTGAATAGCGGGATGTGTCGAAGAGCGATGAGTTTGGTGAGTTGCAATGTCTTGGTTCCCAAGAGGTTGTTGAAATAAAATTTCCTGATTATCTGAAGGAGTGATTCGTGAAGGCGAGGTTGTTATTGGGGAGTGAGAACCTTGGGAAGCTCCTGCAGTGAAAGTCTCTGATATAATAGGTAAAGATGGAAGTCCTGACTTGTCTTTCTCTTGTTCGTGTCGCTGCCCCAACGAGTCAGAGTGTTCAATCATCTTCTCCGCCATCACCACTGTTGGCACTGGAGTATCAGTGCTTGGATTAGTGGTAGTGACCCCATTCTGTGGCTCTTGGCGTGGTCGGTAGACCTGTGTGATTTTTTGTGAAGGCTGTTGGCAGGCACCATTTACATGTCCAAAAGATAGACAAACCTTGCATCGTTGTGGCTTCCAAGAATATGAGACTTTCACCTTTCGGGTGCTCCCATCAAGATCACGGTAAGAAACATCATTCGGCAGTTCCTCATCAGAAGAAACCATTACACAAGCTCTGGCAAAGGTCAATCTCGTTTGCGAAGCTGTTGCCTTATCAAGATACAATGGCTGTCCCAGGGTGCTGCAAAGCTTTGTAATAAAACGACGACCCCAGAGATGTAGTGGAAGTCCATGAAAAGAAACCCATATTGGGATAAACTGTAGACTGTCTAACTCCAATCTCACATCAGGTGCCCAGCGTCGTAATATCATTGGATGACCACGGATAGTCCAAAATCCTTCAAGTACCCGTTGTAAATCTTCTTCCGAATAAAGCCTGCATACAAAGAATCCGGTCTCCAACATATGAAGATCAAATGTTGATATTCCCCATCGAGTTCTGATGTATGAGGATAGTGGAAAAAAGGATGTTCTTAGTCCAACAACGTAGCCCACAATTGCCATGGACCATGTCTCAATTAGTTCGTCAGAATCAATAGCCTCATACACAGCAATCTTCTGGTCAGCCTGCACTTCTGGAGCAAAAAAGTCCAGTCGAAGATCCGGACTACCCACTGGAGCCTTGAAGAGGCTACTTCAAGGACGAGGATCTCGGGAAATAGGAGCTGGAGGTCGTGATCTAGATCGTGAACGACCTCGGGCCTGGTTTATTGAAGGAGCATCCCGTCGAGAAGAAGAAATCAGCGGTGGAACATCCTGGTGTGAAACCGGCCTAAGCTGCTGGGGAGGAACCAGCGGCTGTTGGAGAGGAGCAACCCCCTCCCGCGGTGAAGTAACCAGCGGCTGAGGAGCAACCCTCTCCCGCTGTGACTGCTGGAGAGGGGCGTTCTGCTGTGAAGCAATCAGCGCAGGCCGCTGGGAAGAAGCCAGCGGAGGAGCATCCCGCTGGAACAGAGGATGCGAAGCAGAGTGCCGCGTCCGGCCGCTCGCATCCATGGCATCGCTCGCCCTAGAGACCGCCAGCCGCCTAGGGGAGAGGAAGCCACCACCCTGCCCACACTAATGTCGCAGTCGTCGCCCCTTCCACGCCGATTGCAGAAGCAGCCCTCGCCCTTTCCACGCTGGAGTTGCCGCAAGAGCGGCAGTGAACCCAGCCCCAATCGCAGCGCAGCTTCCACCGTTTCTCGCCCTAGAGTCCGTCCCGCGCCTAGGGGAGAAGAGCCGCCGCCCTTCCACGCCTGAAATCGCCGATTCCCGGCCTGGAATCGCTGATCGCAGGAGCGACCGCCGGCCTTCCACGCTTGTTTTCGCCGCGGAGCGATCGTAGAGGAGAAATCGCCCAAGGGAGCAATCGAAAGCACAAGCGCAAGGGAAGAGGTTGCCGTCCCCAGCGTCGATCGCAAGCGCAAGCCCAAGCCCAAGCAGAGCAGAGCACTCACGCACGCACGCAAGGGAACGCAGGCCCATTTCCCCCCATTCCCAAGCAGATTCGTGCCCCGTCTCTCCTCCTCTCTCTCCTCCTCGAAACTCGAATATGCGGAAAGTTTATCACCGTCGTATTTTTTCGTGATCGAAACTCGACTCTGTGCAAAGTTTATGACCGTCGCGTTTTTTCGTGAAACCATGCTCATACCACTTACCATGGGCTAATACATCGTGAATGGCTAGTATTTTGAATTTTCGAGACAGTGCACGAAAAACCGATCGAAACTCGACTCGCGCGCGACTTCGCGTAAAGTTGATGACCGTCGTATTTTTTTACGAAAGCGTGCTTGTACGACTTCCCATGGGCTAATAAGACGGGAAAGACCAGTATTTTGAATTTCCGAGACGGTGCACGAAAAACCGATCGAAACTCGACTCTGTGCAAAGTTTATGACCGTCGCGTTTTTTCGTGAAACCATGCTCATACGACTTACCATGGGCTAATACATCGTGAATGGCCAGTATTTTGAATTTCCGAGACGGTGCCCGAAAAACCGATCGAAACTCGACTCGCGTGCGACTTCGCGCAAAGTTGATGACCGTCGTATTTTTTTGCGAAAGGGTGCTTGTACGACTTCCCATTGGCTAATAAGACGCGAAAGACCAGTATTTTGAATTTCCGAGACGGTGCACGAAAAACCGATCGAAACTCAACTCTGCGCAAAGTTTATGACCGTCGCGTTTTTTCGTGAAACCATGCTCATACGACTTACCATGGGCAAATACATCGTGAATGGCCAGTATTTTGAATTTCCGAGACGGTGCACGAAAAACCGATCGAAACTCGACTCGCGTGCGACTTCGCGCAAAGTTTATGACCGTCGTATTTTTTTGCGAAAGCAGGCTTGTACGACTTCCCATGGGCTAATTAGACGGGAAAGACCAGTATTTTGAATTTCCAAGACGGTGCACGAAAAACCGATCGAAACTCGACCCTGTGCAAAGTTTAGGACCGTCGTATTTTTTTGCGAAAGCGTGCTTGTACGACTTCTCATGGGCTCATAAGATAGGAAAGACCAATATTTTGAATTTCCGAGACGGTGCATGAAAAACCGATCGAATCTCGACTCTGCGCAAAGTTTATGACCGTCGCATTTTTTCGTGAAACCATGCTCATACGACTTACTATCGGCTAATACATCGTGAATGGCTAGTATTTTAAATTTTCGAGACGGTGCACGAAAAACCGATCGAAACTCGACTCGCGCGCGAATTCGTGCAAAGTTTATGACCGTCGTATTTTTTTGAAAAAGCGTGCTTGTAGGACTTCCAATGGGCTAATAACACGGGAAAGACCAGTATTTTGAATTTCCGAGACGGTGCACGAAAAACCGATCGAAACTCGACTCTGCGGAAAGTTTATGACCGTCGCGTTTTTTCGTGAAACCATGCTAATACGACTTGCCATGGGCTAATACATCGTGAATGGCCAGTATTTTGAATTTCCGAGACGGTGCCCGAAAAACCGATCGAAACTCGACTCGCGCGCGACTTCGCGCAAAGTTTATGACCGTCGTATTTTTTTGCGAAAGCGTGCTTGTACGACTTCCCATGGGCTAATTAGACGGGAAAGACCAGTATTTTGAATTTCCAAGACGGTGCACGAAAAACAGATCGAAACTCGACCATGTGCATAGTTTAGGACCGTCGTATTTTTTTGCGAAAGCGTGCCTGTACGACTTCTCATGGGCTAATAAGATGGGAAAGACCAATATTTTGAATTTCCGAGACGGTGCACGAAAAACCGATCGAATCTCGACTCTGCGCAAAGTTTATGACCGTCGTATTTTTTTGCGAAAGCGTGTTTGTACGACTTCCCATGGTCTAATAAGACGTGAAAGACCAGTATTTTGAATTTACGAGACGGTGCACGAAAAATCGATCGAAACTCGACTCTGTGCAAAGTTTAGGGCCGTCGTATTTTTTTGCGAAAGCGTGCTTGTACGACTTCTCATGGGCTCATAAGATAGGAAAGACCAATATTTTGAATTTCCGAGACGGTGCATGAAAAACCGATCGAATCTCGACTCTGCGCAAAGTTTATGACCGTCCCATTTTTTCGTGAAACCATGCTCATACGACTTACTATCGGCTAATACATCGTGAATGGCTAGTATTTTAAATTTTCGAGACGGTGCACGAAAAACCGATCGAAACTCGACTCGCGCGCGAATTCGCGCAAAGTTTATGACCGTCGTATTTTTTTGAAAAAGCGTGCTTGTAGGACTTCCAATGGGCTAATAAGACGGGAAAGACCAGTATTTTGAATTTCCGAGACGGTGCACGAAAAACCGATCGAAACTCGACTCGCGCGCGACTTCGCGCAAACTTTATGACCGTCGTATTTTTTTGCGAAAGCGTGCTTGTACGACTTCCCATGGGCTAATTAGACGGGAAAGACTAGTATTTTGAATTTCCAAGACGGTGCACGAAAAACCGATCGAAACTCGACCATGTGCAAAGTTTAGGACCGTCGTATTTTTTTGCGAAAGCGTGCTTGTACGACTTCTCATGGGCTAATAAGATGGGAAAGACCAATATTCTGAATTTCCGAGACGGTGCACGAAAAACCGATCGAATCTCGACTCTGCGCAAAGTTTATGACCGTCGTATTTTTTTGCGAAAGCGTGTTTGTACGACTTCCCATGCATGGTCTAATAAGACGTGAAAGACCAGTATTTTGAATTTCCGAGACGGTGCACGAAAAACCGATCGAAACTCGACTCTGTGCAAAGTTTAGGGCCGTCGTATTTTTTTGCGAAAGCGTGCTTGTACGACTTCTCATGGGCTAATAAGATAGGAAAGACCAATATTTTGAATTTCTGAGACGGTGCACGAAAAACCGATCGAATCTGACTCTGCGCAAAGTTTATGACCGTCGCGTTTTTTCGTGAAACCATGCTCATACGACTTACCATGGGCTAATACATCGTGAATGGCCAGTATTTTGAATTTCCGAGACGGTGCCCGAAAAACCGATCGAAACTCGACTCGCGTGCGACTTCGCGCAAAGTTGATGACCGTCGTATTTTTTTGCGAAAGGGTGCTTGTACGACTTCCCATTTGCTAATAAGACGCGAAAGACCAGTATTTTGAATTTCCGAGACGGTGCACGAAAAACCGATCGAAACTCAACTCTGCGCAAAGTTTATGACCGTCGCATTTTTTCGTGAAACCATGCTCATACGACTTACCATGGGCTAATACATCGTGAATGGACAGTATTTTGAATTTCCGAGATGGTGCACGAAAAACCGATCGAAACTCGACTCGCGCGCGACATCGCGCAAAGTTTATGACCGTCGTATTTTTTTGCGAAAGCGTGCTTGTACGACTTCCCATGGGCTAATTAGACGGGAAACACGACCCCCTTTCGCAAAAAAAAAAAAATAATTAGACGGGAAAGACCAGTATTTTGAATTTTCAAGACGGTGCACGAAAAACCGATCGAAACTCGACCATGTGCAAAGTTTAGGACCGTCGTATTTTTTTGCGAAAGCGTTCTTGTATGACTTCTCATGGGCTAATAAGATGGGAAAGACCAATATTTTGAATTTCCGAGACGGTGCACGAAAAACCGATCGAATCTCGACTCTGCGCAAAGTTTATGACCGTCGCGTTTTTTCGTGAAACCATGCTCATACGACTTACCATCGGCTAATACATCGTGAATGACCAGTATTTTGAATTTCCGAGACGGTGCACGAAAAACCGATCGAAACTCGACTCGAGCGCGACTTCGCGCAAAGTTTATGACCGTCGTATTTTTTTCCGATAGCGTGCTTGTACGACTTCCCATGGGCTAATAAGACGGGAAAGACCAGTATTTTGAATTTTCGAGACGGTGCACGAAAAACCGATCGAAACTCGACCCTGTGCAAAGTTTATGACCGTCGCATTTTTTCGTGAAACCATGCTCATACGACTTACCATGGGCTAATACATCGTGAATGGCCAGTATTTTGAATTTCCGAGACGGTGCATGAAAAACCGATCGAAACTCGACTCGCGCGCGACTTCACGCAAAGTTAATGACCGTCGTATTTTTTTGCGAAAGCGTGCTTGTACGACTTCCCATGGGCTAATAAGACGGGACAGACCAGTATTTTGAATTTCCGAGATGGTGCACGAAAAACCGATCGAAACTCGACTATGTGCAAAGTTTATGACCGTCGCGTTTTTTCGTGAAACCATGCTCATACGACTTACCATGGGCTAATACATCGTGAATGGCCAGTATTTTGAATTTCCAAGACGATGCACGAAAAACCGATCGAAACTCGACTCGCGCGCGACTTCGCGCAAAGTTTATGACCGTCGTATTTTTTTGCGAAAGTGTGCTTGTACGACTTCCCATGGGCTAATTAGACGGGAAAGACCAGTATTTTGAATTTCCGAGACGGTGCACGAAAAACCGATCGAATCTCGACTCTGCGCAAAGTTTATGACCGTCGCGTTCTTTCGTGAAACCATGCTCATACGACTTACCATGGGCTAATACATCGTGAATGGCCAATATTTTGAATTTCCGAGACGGTGCACAAAAAACCGATCGAAACTCGACTCGCGCGCGACTTGGCGCAAAGTTTATTACCCTCGTATTTTTTGGCGGAAGCGTGCTGGTACGACTTCCCATGGGCTAATAAGACGGGAAAGACTAGTATTTTGAATTTCCGAGACGGTGCACGAAAAACCGATCGAAACTCGACTCTGTGCAAAGTTTATGACCGTCGCATTTTTTTGTGAAACCATGCTCATACGACTTACCATGGGCTAATACATCGTGAATGGCCAGTATTTTGAATTACAGAGACGGTGCACGAAAAACCGATCGAAACTCGACTCGCGCGCGACTTCGCGCAAAGTTTATGACCGTCGTATTTTTTTGCGATAGTGTGCTTGTACGACTTCCCATGGGCTAATTAGACGGGAAAGACCAGTATTTTGAATTTCCGAGACGGTGCACGAAAAACCGATCGAATCTCGACTCTGCGCAAAGTTTATGACCGTCGCGTTTTTTAGTGAAACCATGCTCATACGACTTACCATGGGCTAATACATCGTGAATGGCCAGTATTTTGAATTACAGAGACGGTGCACGAAAAACCGATCGAAACTCGACTAGCGTGTGACTTCTCGCAAAGTTTATGACCGTCGTATTTGCGAAAGCGTGCTTGTACAACTTCCCATGGGCTAATTAGACGGGAAAGACCAGTATTTTGAATTTCCAAGACAATGCACGAAAAACCGATCGAAACTCGACTCTATGCAAAGTTTAGGACCGTCATATTTTTTTGCGAAAGCATGCTTGTACGACTTCTCATGGGCTAATAAGATGCGAAAGACCAGTATTTTGAATTTCCTAGACGGCTCACGAAAAACCGATCGAATCGAATCTCGACTCTGCGCAAAGTTTTTGACCGTCGCGTTTTTTCATGAAACCATGCTCATACGACTTACCATGGGCTAATACATCGTGAATGGCCAGTATTTTGAATTTCCGAGACGGTGCACGAAAAACCGATCGAAACTCGACTTGCGCGCGACTTCGCATAAAGTTTATGACCGTCGTATGTTTTTGCGAAAGCGTGCTTGTACGACTTCTCGTGGGCTAATAAGATGGGAAAGACCAGTATTTTGAATTTCCGAGACGGTGCACGAAAAACCGATCGAAACTCGACTCTGTGCAAAGTTAATGACCGTCGCGTTTTTTCGTGAAACCATGCTCATACGACTTACCATGGGCTAATACATCGTGAATGGCCAGTATTTTGAATTACAGAGACGGTGCACGAAAAACCGATCGAAACTCAACTCGCGTGCGACTTCTCGCAAAGTTTATGACCGTCGTATTTGCGAAAGCGTGCTTGTACAACTTCCCATGGGCTAATTAGACGGGAAAGACCAGTATTTTGAATTTCCAAGACAGTGCACGAAAAACCGATCGAAAACCTCAAATTCTGATAGAGATTCTTCAGGACTCACGATCATGTATGGAGCAAGAATTGAATACAGAGCACCTAACAAGAAGAGAGAAAGATATTTTCACAAGATTCAATTTTTCGATTCGTCAAGAATCACTCGAATAATGATGAAGATTGTAATGTATTAAATGGGGCAAAGCTTATATTTTGTGATGTATCCACAAGTAGTCCAGAACAGTCTAGCTATTGCATTTTATTATTTATTAACTTCCTTGTGCTACTCTTGGAGATGAGTTCGATGAAGCGGGCCCATTTCACCTTCTTTTGGTGGTGTGCAATCTTCTCGACTACACTAAGAGACTTCAGGCTTTAGTCTATGGCTTGTGTAGACAAAGTCTTTTGTACAAATCTTTTACAAAATACATTATCTTTACTTACAAAAAAAAAACCGATCGAAACTCGACTCTATGCAAAGTTTAGGACCGTCATATTTTTTTTGCGAAAGCATGCTTGTACGACTTCTCATGGGCTAATAAGATGCGAAAGACCAGTATTTTGAATTTCCGAGACGGCTCACGAAAAACCGATCGAATCGAATCTCGACTCTGCGCAAAGTTTTTGACCGTCGCGTTTTTTCGTGAAACCATGCTCATACGACATACCATGGGCTAATACATCATGAATGGCCAGTATTTTGAATTTCCGAGACGGTGCACGAAAAACCGATCGAAACTCGACTTGCGCGCGACTTCGCATAAAGTTTATGACCGTCGTATGTTTTTGCGAAAGCGTGCTTGTACGACTTCTCGTGGGCTAATAAGATGGGAAAGACCAGTATTTTGAATTTCCGAGACGGTGCACGAAAAACCGATCGAAACTCGACTCTGCGCAAAGTTAATGACCGTCGCGTTTTTTCGTGAAACCATGCTCATACGACTTACCATGGGCTAATACATCGTGCATGGCCAGTATTTTGAATTTCTGAGACGGTGCACGAAAAATCGATCGAAACTCGACTCGCGCGCGACTTCGCGCAAATTTTATGACCGTCGTATTTTTTTCCGAAAGCGTGCTTGTACGACTTCCCATGGGCTAATAAGACGGGAAAGACCAGTATTTGGAATTTTCGAGACAGTTAACGAAAAACCGATCGAAACTTAACTCTGTGCAAAGTTTATGACTGTCGCGTTTTTTCATGAAACCATGCTCATATGACTTACCATGGGCTAATACATCGTGAATGGCCAGTATTTTAAATTTCCGAGACGGTGCACGAAAAACCGATCGAAACTCGACTCGCGCGTGATTTCGCGCAAAGTTGATGACCGTCGTATTTTTTTGCGGAAGCGTGCTTGTACGACTTCCCATGGGCTAATAAGACGGGAAAGACGAGTATTTTGAATTTCCGAGACGGTGCACGAAAAATCGATCGAAACTCGACTCTGTGCAAAGTTTCTGACCGTCGCATTTTTTTGTGAAACCATGCTCATACGACTTACCATGGGCTAATACATAATGAATGGCCAGTATTTTGAATTTTCGAGACGGTGCACGAGAAACCGATCGAAACTCGACTCGCGCGCGACTTCGCGCAAAGTTTATGACCGTCGTATTTTTTTGCGAAAGCGTGCTTGTACCACTTCCCATGGGCTAATTAGATGGGAAAGACCAGTATTTTGAATTTATGAGACGATGCACGAAAAACCGATCGAATCTCGAATCTGCGCAAAGTTTATGAACGTCGCGTTCTTTCGTGAAACCATGCTCATACGACTTACCATGGGCTAATACATCGTGAATGGCCAGTATTTTGAATTTCCGAGACGGTGCACGAAAAACCGATCGAAACTCGACTCGCGCGCAACTTCGTGCAAACTTTATGACCGTCGTATTTTTTTGCGAAAGCGTGTTTGTACGACTTCCCATGGGCTAATAAGACGGGAAAGACCAGTATTTTGAATTTCTGAGTCGGTGCATGAAAAACCGATCGAAACTCGACTCTGTGCAAAGTTTAGGGCCGTCGTATTTTTTTGCGAAAGCATGCTTGTACGACTTCTAATGGGCTAATAAGATAGGAAAGACCAATATTTTGAATTTCCGAGATGGTGCACGAAAAACCGATCGACTCTCGACTCTGCGCAAAGTTTATGACCGTCGCGTTTTTTAGTGAAACCATGCTCATACGACTTACCATGGGCTAATACATCGTGAATGGCCAGTATTTTGAATTTCCGAGACGGTGCACGAAAAACCGATCGAAACTCGACTCGCGCGTGACTTCGCGCAAAATTTATGACCGTCGTATTTTTTTGCGAAAGCGTGCTTGTACGACTTCCCATGGGCTAATAAGACGGGAAAGACCAGTATTTTGAATTTCCGAGACGGTGCACGAAAAACCGATCGAAACTCGACTATGTGCAAAGTTTATAACCGTCGCGTTTTTTCGTGAAACCATGCTCATACGACTTACCATGGGCTAATACATCATGAATGGCCAGTATTTTGAATTTCCAAGACGGTGCACGAAAAACCGATCGAAACTCGACTCGCGCGCGACTTCGCGCAAAGTTTATGACCATCATGTTTTTTTGCGAAAGTGTGCTTGTACGACTTCCCATGGGCTAATTAGACGGGAAAGACCAGTATTTTGAATTTCCGAGACGGTGCACGAAAAACCGATCGAATCTCGACTCTGCGCAAAGTTTATGACCGTCGCGTTCTTTCGTGAAACCATGCTCATACGACTTACCATGGGCTAATACATCGTGAATGGCCAGTTTTTTGAATTTCCGAGACGGTGCACAAAAAACCGATCGAAACTCGACTCGCGCGCGACTTGGCGCAAAGTTTATGACCGTCGTATTTTTTGGCGGAAGCGTGCTGGTATGACTTCCCATGGGCTAATAAGACGGGAAAGACTAGTATTTTGAATTTCCGAGACGGTGCACGAAAAACCGATCGAAACTCGACTCTGTGCAAAGTTTATGACCGTCGCGTTTTTTTGTGAAACCATGCTCATACGACTTACCATGGGCTAATACATCGTGAATGGCCAGTATTTTTAATTACAGAGACGGTGCACGAAAAACCGATCGAAACTCGACTCGCGCGCGACTTCGCGCAAAGTTTATGACCGTCGTATTTTTTTGCGATAGTGTGCTTGTACGACTTCCCATGGGCTAATTAGACGGGAAAGACCAGTATTTTGAATTTCCGAGACGGTGCACGAAAAACCGATCGAATCTCGACTCTGCGCAAAGTTTATGACCGTCGCGTTTTTTAGTGAAACCATGCTCATACGACTTACCATGGGCTAATACATCGTGAATGGCCAGTATTTTGAATTACAGAGACGGTGCACGAAAAACCGATCGAAACTCGACTCGCGTGTGACTTCTCGCAAAGTTTATGACCGTCGTATTTCCGAAAGCATGCTTGTACAACTTCCCATTGGCTAATTAGACGGGACAGACCAGTATTTTGAATTTCCAAGACAGTGCACGAAAAACCGATCGAAACTCGACTCTATTCAAAGTTTAGGACCGTCATATTTTTTTGCGAAAGCATGCTTGTACGACTTCTCATGGGCTAATAAGATGCGAAAGACCAGTATTTTGAATTTCCGAGACGGCTCACGAAAAACCGATCGAATCGAATCTCGACTCTGCGCAAAGTTTTTGACTGTCGCGTTTTTTCGTGAAACCATGCTCATACGACTTACCATGGGCTAATACATCGTGAATGGCCAGTATTTTGAATTTCCGAGACGGTGCACGAAAAACCGATCGAAACTCGACTTGCGCGCGACTTCGCATAAAGTTTATGACCGTCTTATGTTTTTGCGAAAGCGTGCTTTTACGACTTCTCGTGGGCTAATAAGATGGGAAAGACCAGTATTTTGAATTTCCGAGACGGTGCACGAAAAACCGATCGAAACTCGACTCTACGCAAAGTTAATGACAGTCGCGTTTTTTCGTGAAACCATGCTCATACGACTTACCATGATACATCGTGCATGGCCAGTATTTTGAATTTCCGAGACGGTGCACGAAAAACCGATCGAAACTCGACTCGCGCGCGACTTCGCTCAAATTTTATGACCGTCGTATTTTTTTCCGAAAGCGTGCTTGTACGACTTCCCATGGGCTAATAAGACGGGAAAGACCAGTATTTTGAATATTCGAGACGGTTAACGAAAAACCGATCGAAACTTAACTCTGTGCAAAGTTTATGACTGTCACGTTTTTTCATGAAACCATGCTAATATGACTTACCATGGGCTAATACATCGTGAATGGCCAGTATTTTAAATTTCCGAGACGGTGCACGAAAAACCGATCGAAACTCGACTCGCGCGTGATTTCGAGCAAAGTTGATGACCGTCGTATTTTTTTGCGAAAGCGTGCTTGTACGACTTCCCATGGGCTAATAAGACGGGAAGACCAGTATTTTGAATTTCCGAGACGGTGCACGAAAAACCGATCGAAACTCGACCCTGTGCAAAGTTTATGACCGTCGCATTTTTTCGTGAAACCATGCTCATACGACTTACCATGGGCTAATACATCGTGAATGGCCAGTATTTTGAATTTCCGAGACGGTGCACGAAAAACCGATCGAAACTCGACTCGCGCGCGACTTCACGCAAAGTTAATGATCGTCGTATTTTTTTGCGAAAGTGTGCTCGTACGACTTCCCATGGGCTAATAAGACGGGACAGACCAGTATTTTGAATTTCCGAGATGGTGCACGAAAAACCGATCGAAACTCGACAATGTGCAAAGTTTATGACCGTCGCGTTTTTTCGTGAAACCATGCTAATACGACTTACCATGGGCTAATACATCGTGAATGGCCAGTATTTTGAATTTCCAAGACGGTGCACGAAAAACCGATCGAAACTCGACTCGCGCGCGACTTCGCGCAAAGTTTATGACCGTCGTATTTTTTTGCGAAAGTGTGCTTGTACGACTTCCCATGGGCTAATTAGACGGGAAAGACCAGTATTTTGAATTTCCGAGACGGTGCACGAAAAACCGATCGAATCTCGACTCTGCGCAAAGTTTATGACCGTCGCGTTCTTTCGTGAAACCGTGCTCATACGACTTACCATGGGCTAATACATCGTGAATGGCCAGTATTTTGAATTTCCGAGACGGTGCACAAAAAACCGATCGAAACTCGACTCGCGAGCGACTTCGCGCAAAGTTTATGACCGTCGTATTTTTTGGCGGAAGCGTGCTGGTACGACTTCCCATGGGCTAATAAGACGGGAAAGACTAGTATTTTGAATTTCTGAGACGGTGCACGAAAAACCGATCGAAACTCGACTCTGTGCAAAGTTTATGACCGTCGCGTTTTTTTGTGAAACCATGCTCATACGACTTACCATGGGCTAATACATCGTGAATGGCCAGTATTTTGAATTACAGAGACGGTGCACGAAAAACCGATCGAAACTCGACTCGCGCGCGACTTCGCGCAAAGTTTATGACCGTCGTATTTTTTTGCGAAAGTGTGCTTGTACGACTTCCCATGGGCTAATTAGACGGGAAAGACCAGTATTTTGAATTTCCAAGACGGTGCACGAAAAACCGATCGAATCTCGACTCTGCGCAAAGTTTATGACCGTCGCGTTTTTTAGTGAAACCATGCTCATACGACTTACCATGGGCTAATACATCGTGAATGGCCAGTATTTTGAATTACAGAGACGGTGCACGAAAAACCGATCGAAACTCGACTCGCGTGCGACTTCTCGCAAAGTTTATGACCGTCGTATTTGTGAAAGCGTGCTTGTACAACTTCCCATGGGCTAATTAGACGGGAAAGACCAGTATTTTGAATTTCCAAGACAGTGCACGAAAAACCGATCGAAACTCGACTCTATGCAAAGGTTAGGACCGTCATATTTTTTTGCGAAAGCATGCTTGTACGACTTCTCATGGGCTAATAAGATGCGGAAGACCAGTATTTTGAATTTCCGAGACGGCTCACGAAAAACCGATCGAATCGAATCTCGACTCTGCGCAAAGTTTTTGACCGTCACGTTTTTTCGTGAAACCATGCTCATACGACTTACCATGGGCTAATACATCGTGAATGGCCAGTATTTTGAATTTCCGAGACGGTGCACGAAAAACCGATCGAAACTCGACTTGCGCATGACTTCGCATAAAGTTTATGACCGTCGTATGTTTTTACGAAAGCATGCTTGTACGACTTCTCGTGGGCTAATAAGATGGGAAAGACCAGTATTTTGAATTTCCGAGACGGTGCACGAAAAACCGATCGAAACTCGACTCTGCGCAAAGTTAATGACCGTCGCGTTTTTTCGTGAAACCATGCTCATACGACTTACCATGGGCTAATACATCGTGCATGGCCAGTATTTTGAATTTCCGAGACGGTGCACGAAAAATCGATCGAAACTCGACTCGCGCGCGACTTCGCCCAAATTTTATGACCGTCGTATTTTTTTCCGAAAGCGTGCTTGTATTTCTTCCCATGGGCTAATAAGACGGGAAAGACCAGTATTTTGAATTTTCGAGACAGTTAACGAAAAACCGATCGAAACTTAACTCTGTGCAAAGTTTATGACTGTCGCGTTTTTTCATGAAACCATGCTCATATGACTTACCATGGGCTAATACATCGTGAATGGCCAGTATTTTAAATTTCCGAGACGGTGCACGAAAAACCGATCGAAACTCGACTCGCGCGTGATTTCGCGCAAAGTTGATGACCGTCGTATTTTTTTGCGAAAGCGTGCTTGTACGACTTCCCATGGGCTAATAAGACGGGAAAGACCAGTATTTTGAATTTCCGAGACGGTGCACGAAAAATCGATCGAAACTCGACTCGGTGCAAAGTTTCTGACCGTCGCATTTTTTTGTGAAACCATGCTCATACGACTTACCATGGGCTAATACATAATGAATGGCCAGTATTTTGAATTTCCGAGACGGTGCACAAAAAACCGATCGAAACTCGACTCGCGCGCGACTTCGCGCAAAGTTTATGACCGTCGTATTTTTTTGCGAAAGCGTGCTTGTACCACTTCCCATGGGCTAATTAGATGGGAAAGACCAGTATTTTGAATTTCTGAGATGATGCACGAAAAACCGATCGAATCTCGAATCTGCGCAAAGTTTATGAACGTCGCGTTCTTTCGTGAAACCATGCTCATACGACTTACCATGGGCTAATACATCGTGAATGGCCAGTATTTTGAATTTCCGAGACGGTGCACGAAAAACCGATCGAAAATCGACTCGCGCGCAACTTCGTGCAAACTTTATGACCGTCGTATTTTTTTGCGAAAGCGTGTTTGTACGACTTCCCATGGGCTAATAAGACGGGAAAGACCAGTATTTTGAATTTCCGAGTCGGTGCATGAAAAATCGATCGAAACTCGACTCTGTGCAAAGTTTAGGGCCGTCGTATTTTTTTGCGAAAGCGTGCTTGTACGACTTCTAATGGGCTAATAAGATAGGAAAGACCAATATTTTGAATTTCCGAGATGGTGCACGAAAAACCGATCGACTCTCGACTCTGCGCAAAGTTTATGACCGTCGCGTTTTTTAGTGAAACCATGCTCATACGACTTATCATGGGCTAATACATCGTGAATGGCCAGTATTTTGAATTTCCGAGATGGTGCACGAAAAACCGATCGAAACTCGACTCGCGCGTGACTTCGCGCAAAATTTATGACCGTCGTATTTTTTTGCGAAAGCGTGCTTGTACGACTTCCCATGGGCTAATAAGACGGGAAAGACCAGTATTTTGAATTTCCGAGACGGTGCACGAAAAACCGATCGAAACTCGACTATGTGCAAAGTTTATGACCGTCGCGTTTTTTCGTGAAACCATGCTCATACGACTTACCATGGGCTAATACATCGTGAATGGCCAGTATTTTGAATTTCCGAGACGGTGCCCGAAAAATCGATCGAAACTCGACTCGCGTGCGACTTCGCGCAAAGTTGATGACCGTCGTATTTTTTTGCGAAAGGGTGCTTGTACAACTTCCCATTGGCTAATAAGACGCGAAAGACCAGTATTTTGAATTTCCGAGACGGTGCACGAAAAACCGATCGAAACTCAACTCTGCGCAAAGTTTATGACCGTCATATTTTTTCGTGAAACCATGCTCATACGACTTACCATGGGCTAATACATCGTGAATGGACAGTATTTTGAATTTTCGAGATGGTGCACGAAAAACCGATCGAAACTCGACTCGCGCGCGACATCGCGCAAAGTTTATGACCGTCGTATTTTTTTGCGAAAGCGTGCTTGTACGACTTCCCATGGGCTAATTAGACGGGAAAGACGACCCCCTTTCGCAAAAAAAAAAAAATAATTAGACGGGAAAGACCAGTATTTTGAATTTCCAAGACGGTGCACGAAAAAGCCTCGCCTTCACGAATCACTCCTTCAGATAATCAGGAAATTTCATTTCAACAACCTCTTGGGAACCAAGACATTGCAACTCACCAAACTCATCGCTCTTCGACACATCCCGCTATTCAGGACTCCTTGCCTCAAGGTACGCAAAAATTTAAACATTTGCAAGCTGTGGATGAGGTGGATAAATATAGGAATAAAGGATTAAAGGGTAAAGATATTATGCGAGAGGACCATGCAAAATCAAAGGATAAGAAAAAGGATGGTAGTGTCCTCCCAAAATCGCATGCTCTTCCTTCTATCTAGTATTGATGAAAATAAGCTGTTGGAATGTTCGTGGACTTAATAAGACTGAGAAATGTCGGGAGCTCAATAGAATAATCCGATCTGCTGCATGTGACATGGTGATTCTTGTGGAAACAAAAATTAAACCTCATCGTGTTCAAGTTCAGAAGAATTTAATATGGCCTGAGGCAGAACTTTTTACTAATGATTCTCAGGAAGGATACTTATGGTCGAGTTTGGGTCTTATGGCATCCTAATCTTGTTACTGCTTGGTTTATTTCTGCTACTAATCAATTCATTCATCTTAAGGCAGAGGATAAACAGACTGGATGTCAATTCAATATTACCGGTATTTATGCATCTAACAGTATGTCTGACAGGAATGCTCTATGGCGTGATCTGGTTAGCATTGCAAATAGTTATCCTACAGTACCTTGAAAGTGGGGGGTAGAGTGCTTTCCGAATGTCAGCTTCAACATTTTAATGATTGTATAGATACTGCTGCATTGACTGACATGAAATCTGTAGGTGATTGGTTCTCATGGAACAATCAAAGTACTGCTGAAAGAAAAATTATGGCTCGACTTGACAGATGTTTGATTAATCAGGAATGGTTAGCAGTTTTCCCAGATTCACTTCTTGAGTACGGTGCTAAGTTATTTTCGGATCACTCTATTATGCATATACATGCAGATAAAGCACTACCAAGAGTCAAGAAACCTTTTAGATTTTTTAATATGTGGAGTTCTCACCCAAAGTTCCTCGAAGTTATTAAGTCAGCTTGGGACATTAATGTATTTGGTTCTCCCCCCTACATCCTATGTCAAAAACTAAAAGCATGCAAAGCAGCACTGAAGAAGTGGAATTCAACTACATTTGGAAATATCAACGACAGAGTTCAGTTATGCAAGAATGAACTTATGGCTGTGCAAAGCGAGCTAAATCTTCAACCTCTGGATGCGAATCTTATATACAAAGAGGCTGCTGCTAGAAATAACTTTATGCAAGCTTTGAAGCAGGAGGAATGCTTTTTGAAACAGAAGTCACGACAGCATTGTTTTACTCTAGGGGATTCTAATACGAAGTTTTTCTATGCTGCTATTGCTACCAGAAGGGCTACTAATCGCATCAAAAAATGCAAAGGTATAGATGGTAATCTCATTGAGGATCTGGATGAGGTTAAAAATTACACCAAGCAATTTTTTATTCTTTACTCAATCAGGAACAGCAGCCTAATAGTATTCATGTTGGGCCTACAAGACGACTTGATTCTGAAGCCCTCTCTCATCTTAATGCCCCAGTAACGGATGATGAAATTGTGAAAGTTGTTTTTAAGTCCCCGAAGCACAAAAGCCCTGGTCCAGATGGATTTCCAACTGAGTTTTATCAAATTGCATGGGCTATTGTAGGCAACGATGTCATAAAAGCTTGTCGACATTTTTTCTCCTCAGGTCACATTCTGAAAGAAATGAATTGCACTTTTATTTCTTTAGTGCCTAAAAATGATGGAGCCGATTCATTGGAGAACTACCGTCCTATTTCACTGTGCAACTTTATTTATAAGGTTATCTCTAAGTTGCTGGCAGATAGACTACAAAAGGTCATGAATAAGGTCATTAGTCCTAATCAGGCTGCTTTTCTTAAAGAGAGGAGTATCCATCATAATGTCCTGCTTGCTAATGATTTGGTTAAGGATCTACATTCTAAAACAAGAGGGAAAAAGATCTGTTTTAAAGCTGATTTACGAAAGGCCTTTGACTCAGTCAATAGGGATTTTATTTACATGATGCTCCATAATATGGGCTTCCCTCAGCACTGGGTTAAATGGATTCAATGTTGCTTGGAAACTCCAAAATTTTCAATTCTCTTTAATGGTTCACCTATTGGCTTCTTTGGGAGTAAGAATGGCATTTGGCAAGGTGATCCACTATCTCCTTATCTTTTTACCATTGCAATGGAAGGGCTCAGTTGTATGTTAGAAGAGGCTGTTTCCAATGGCAAAATTAAGGTACCACATTATGGTTCTGTTTATATCTCTCACATAACATTTGCCGACGACCTTATTATCTTCCTTCGAGATGATCCAGTTTCTGTGAGTAATCTGGCAGATATTCTTAATGAATTTGGTAAAGTTTCTGGTCTTAAGCTAAACCATGCAAAGAGCAAAGTATATGTGGGTGCTTGCATTGACAATAAGGATCATATTGCTCAAACATTGGGAGTTGCTGAAGGAAATTTACCGGTTCCTTACTTGGGTCCCCACTTATATCCACTGGAATCAACAAAGCCTCCTGTCAGTCAGCCTATCATACAAAAAATTAAGAACAGAATTTCCTCTTGGAAAAATAGGCTTCTTTCTAAAGCTGGACGACTTGAACTTATTCGATCTGTGTTGATCTCTTATTCTATTTATTGGTCTCATGCATTCCTTCTACCAGCCGGGCTTCTCCATGATATTGATAAATTACTTATAAACTTCTTTTGGAATGGCACAGATGGTAAGGCAATGCACATGGTGAATTGGGACAGCATTTGCAAACCGAAGGATGAAGGGGGGCTGAATCTTCGACATATTAGAGATTGGAATAAAGCTTGTATGGTAAAGCAATTATGGGATATTTTACAAAACAAGTCTTCCTTATGGTCACAATGGGTTTTTGCTAGGTACCTAACCAAGGAATCAATCTGGGAAACATCTGCAAAAACATCTCATTCTGCTGCTTGGAAAGGAATTCTGAAGGCAAGGCGATGGCTACGTAACAATATTTCTTATGTGATTTCTTCTGGAACCAATATTAATATGTGGTATGATCCTTGGGTGAATGGGAAAAGTATATTTCAGATATTTGGTGATAGAGTACGACAGGATCTGGGGGCTCCCAAAGACTGGAAGGTTTCTGAATTCATTAACAATGGTACTTGGTGTCTTCCCAACCCTACCTCCCCTGACATGTTATTACTTTGGCCGACTATTAGGGCTATTCCAATCAAGAACAACTCTTCAGATATGCTTATTTGGCTTCATGATAACGGTAAATTTAGTGCTACATCTGCGTGGAACCAAATTAGACGACGAAACAACAAGTGGATCCAAAGTTGTTGGACATGGGATAGTCCATGCTCACAGCGACATTCCTTATGTACATGGCAGGCCCTTCTCGGCAAACTTCCTACGATGGACAATATGCAGCGAAGAGGTATTTATATTGTAAATCGGTGCTCTTTGTGTATGCAAAATGAAGAAAGTGTTGACCATCTCTACTTTGCTTGTGATTATTCATCTTGGATATGGAAGGAGATCTTGAAGCGATTTGATTTTCAAAGGCTACCATGGCCAAACTTGCATCATGAATTAGAAATGCTTATGCAAAGCTTCTCAAGAAAGGGGCCTCTTACACAACTAGCACGAATTATATTCAGATATGCTATTTGGTGGATTTGGAAGGAGAGGTGTGGCAGAATTTTTGAGTGTCACAACATGAACAAAGCTCAAATTCTGATAGAGATTCTTCAGGACTCACGATCATGTATGGAGCAAGAATTGAATACAGAGCACCTAACAAGAAGAGAGAAAGATATTTTCACAAGATTCAATTTTTCCATTCGTCAAGAATCACTCGAATAATGATGACGATTGTAATGTATTATATGGGGCAAAGCTTATATTTTGTGATGTATCCACAAGTAGTCCAGAACAGTCTAGCTATTGCATTTTATTATTTATTAACTTCCTTATGCTACCCTTGGAGATGAGTTTGATGAAGCGTGCCCATTTCACCTTCTTTAGGTGGGGTGCAATCTTCTCGATTACACTAAGAGACTTCAGGCTTTAGTCTATGGCTTGTGTAGACAAAGCTTCTTTGTACAAATCTTTTACAAAATACAATATCTTTACTTACCAAAAAAAATAATAAGATGGGAAAGACCAATATTTTGAATTTCCGAGACGGTGCACGAAAAACCGATCGAATCTCGACTCTGCGCAAAGTTTATGACCGTCGCGTTTTTTTGTGAAACCATGCTCATACGACTTACCATGGGCTAATACATCGTGAATGGCCAGTATTTTGAATTTCCGAGACGGTGCACGAAAAACCGATCGAAACTCGACTCGCGCGTGACTTCGCGCAAAATTTATGACCGTCGTATTTTTTTGCGAAAGCGTGCTTGTACGACTTCCCATGGGCTAATAAGACGGGAAAGACCAGTATTTTGAATTTCCGAGACGGTGCACGAAAAACCGATCGAAACTTCACTATGTGCAAAGTTTATAACCGTCGCGTTTTTTCGTGAAACCATGCTCATACGACTTACCATGGGCTAATACATCATGAATGGCCAGTATTTTGAATTTCCAAGACGGTGCACGAAAAACCGATCGAAACTCGACTCGCGCGCGACTTCGCGCAAAGTTTATGACCATCGTGTTTTTTTGCGAAAGTGTGCTTGTACGACTTCCCATGGGCTAATTAGACGGGAAAGACCAGTATTTTGAATTTCCGAGACGGTGCACGAAAAACCGATCGAATCTCGACTCTGCGCAAAGTTTATGACCGTCGCGTTCTTTCGTGAAACCATGCTCATACGACTTACGATGGGCTAATACATCGTGAATGGCCAGTATTTTGAATTTCCGAGACGGTGCACAAAAAACCGATCGAAACTCGACTCGCGCGCGACTTGGCGCAAAGTTTATGACCGTCGTATTTTTTGGCGGAAGCGTGCTGGTATGACTTCCCATGGGCTAATAAGACGGGAAAGACTAGTATTTTGAATTTCCGAGACGGTGCACGAAAAACCGATCGAAACTCGACTCTGTGCAAAGTTTATGACCGTCGCGTTTTTTTGTGAAACCATGCTCATACGACTTACCATGGGCTAATACATCGTGAATGGCCAGTATTTTGAATTACAGAGACGGTGCACGAAAAACCGATCGAAACTCGACTCGCGCGCGACTTCGCGCAAAGTTTATGACCGTCGTATTTTTTTGCGAAAGTGTGCTTGTACGACTTCCCATGGGCTAATTAGACGGGAAAGACCAGTATTTTGAATTTCCAAGACGGTGCACGAAAAACCGATCGAATCTCGACTCTGCGCAAAGTTTATGACCGTCGCGTTTTTTAGTGAAACCATGCTCATACGACTTACCATGGGCTAATACATCGTGAATGGCCAGTATTTTGAATTACAGAGACGGTGCACGAAAAACCGATCGAAACTCGACTCGCGTGCGACTTCTCGCAAAGTTTATGACCGTCGTATTTGCGAAAGCGTGCTTGTACAACTTCCCATGGGCTAATTAGACGGGAAAGACCAGTATTTTGAATTTCCAAGACAGTGCACGAAAAAACCGATCGAAACTCGACTCTATGCAAAGGTTAGGACCGTCATATTTTTTTGCGAAAGCATGCTTGTACGACTTCTCATGGGCTAATAAGATGCGAAAGACCAGTATTTTGAATTTCCGAGACGGCTCACGAAAAACCGATCGAATCGAATCTCGACTCTGCGCAAAGTTTTTGACCGTCACGTTTTTTCGTGAAACCATGCTCATACGACTTACCATGGGCTAATACATCGTGAATGGCCAGTATTTTGAATTTCCGAGACGGTGCACGAAAAACCGATCGAAACTCGACTTGCGCGTGACTTCGCATAAAGTTTATGACCGTCGTATGTTTTTACGAAAGCATGCTTGTACGACTTCTCGTGGGCTAATAAGATGGGAAAGACCAGTATTTTGAATTTCCGAGACGGTGCACGAAAAACCGATCGAAACTCGACTCTGCGCAAAGTTAATGACCGTCGCGTTTTTTCGTGAAACCATGCTCATACGACTTACCATGGGCTAATACATCGTGCATGGCCAGTATTTTGAATTTCCGAGACGGTGCACGAAAAATCGATCGAAACTCGACTCGCGCGCGACTTCGCCCAAATTTTATGACCGTCATATTTTTTTCCGAAAGCGTGCTTGTATTTCTTCCCATGGGCTAATAAGACGGGAAAGACCAGTATTTTGAATTTTCGAGACAGTTAACGAAAAACCGATCGAAACTTAACTCTGTGCAAAGTTTATGACTGTCGCGTTTTTTCATGAAACCATGCTCATATGACTTACCATGGGCTAATACATCGTGAATGGCCAGTATTTTAAATTTCCGAGACGGTGCACGAAAAACCGATCGAAACTCGACTCGCGCGTGATTTCGCGCAAAGTTGATGACCGTCGTATTTTTTTGCGAAAGCGTGCTTGTACGACTTCCCATGGGCTAATAAGACGGGAAAGACCAGTATTTTGAATTTCCGAGACGGTGCACGAAAAATCGATCGAAACTCGACTCTGTGCAAAGTTTCTGACCGTCGCATTTTTTTGTGAAACCATGCTCATACGACTTACCATGGGCTAATACATAATGAATGGCCAGTATTTTGAATTTCCGAGACGGTGCACAAAAAACCGATCGAAACTCGACTCGCGCGCGACTTCGCGCAAAGTTTATGACCGTCGTATTTTTTTGCGAAAGCGTGCTTGTACCACTTCCCATGGGCTAATTAGATGGGAAAGACCAGTATTTTGAATTTCTGAGATGATGCACGAAAAACCGATCGAATCTCGAATCTGCGCAAAGTTTATGAACGTCGCGTTCTTTCGTGAAACCATGCTCATACGACTTACCATGGGCTAATACATCGTGAATGGCCAGTATTTTGAATTTCCGAGACGGTGCACGAAAAACCGATCGAAACTCGACTCGCGCGCAACTTCGTGCAAACTTTATGACCGTCGTATTTTTTTGCGAAAGCGTGTTTGTACGACTTCCCATGGGCTAATAAGACGGGAAAGACCAGTATTTTGAATTTCCGAGTCGGTGCATGAAAAATCGATCGAAACTCGACTCTGTGCAAAGTTTTGGGGCCGTCGTATTTTTTTGCGAAAGCGTGCTTGTACGACTTCTAATGGGCTAATAAGATAGGAAAGACCAATATTTTGAATTTCCGAGATGGTGCACGAAAAACCGATCGACTCTCGACTCTGCGCAAAGTTTATGACCGTCGCGTTTTTTAGTGAAACCATGCTCATACGACTTATCATGGGCTAATACATCGTGAATGGACAGTATTTTGAATTTCCGAGATGGTGCACGAAAAACCGATCGAAACTCGACTCGCGCGTGACTTCGCGCAAAATTTATGACCGTCGTATTTTTTTGCGAAAGCGTGCTTGTACGACTTCCCATGGGCTAATAAGACGGGAAAGACCAGTATTTTGAATTTCCGAGACGGTGCACGAAAAACCGATCGAAACTCGACTATGTGCAAAGTTTATGACCGTCGCGTTTTTTCGTGAAACCATGCTCATACGACTTACCATGGGCTAATACATCGTGAATGGCCAGTATTTTGAATTTCCGAGACGGTGCCCGAAAAATCGATCGAAACTCGACTCGCGTGCGACTTCGCGCAAAGTTGATGACCGTCGTATTTTTTTGCGAAAGGGTGCTTGTACAACTTCCCATTGGCTAATAAGACGCGAAAGACCAGTATTTTGAATTTCCGAGACGGTGCACGAAAAACCGATCGAAACTCAACTCTGCGCAAAGTTTATGACCGTCATATTTTTTCGTGAAACCATGCTCATACGACTTACCATGGGCTAATACATCGTGAATGGACAGTATTTTGAATTTTCGAGATGGTGCACGAAAAACCGATCGAAACTCGACTCGCGCGCGACATCGCGCAAAGTTTATGACCGTCGTATTTTTTTGCGAAAGCGTGCTTGTACGACTTCCCATGGGCTAATTAGACGGGAAAGACGACCCCCTTTCGCAAAAAAAAAAAAATAATTAGACGGGAAAGACTAGTATTTTGAATTTCCAAGACGGTGCACGAAAAAGCCTCGCCTTCACGAATCACTCCTTCAGATAATCAGGAAATTTCATTTCAACAACCTCTTGGGAACCAAGACATTGCAACTCACCAAACTCATCGCTCTTCGACACATCCCGCTATTCAGGACTCCTTGCCTCAAGGTACGCAAAAATTTAAACATTTGCAAGCTGTGGATGAGGTGGATAAATATAGGAATAAAGGATTAAAGGGTAAAGATATTATGCGAGAGGACCATGCAAAATCAAAGGATAAGAAAAAGGATGGTAGTGTCCTCCCAAAATCGCATGCTCTTCCTTCTATCTAGTATTGATGAAAATAAGCTGTTGGAATGTTCGTGGACTTAATAAGACTGAGAAATGTCGGGAGCTCAATAGAATAATCCGATCTGCTGCATGTGACATGGTGATTCTTGTGGAAACAAAAATTAAACCTCATCGTGTTCAAGTTCAGAAGAATTTAATATGGCCTGAGGCAGAACTTTTTACTAATGATTCTCAGGAAGGATACTTATGGTCGAGTTTGGGTCTTATGGCATCCTAATCTTGTTACTGCTTGGTTTATTTCTGCTACTAATCAATTCATTCATCTTAAGGCAGAGGATAAACAGACTGGATGTCAATTCAATATTACCGGTATTTATGCATCTAACAGTATGTCTGACAGGAATGCTCTATGGCGTGATCTGGTTAGCATTGCAAATAGTTATCCTACAGTACCTTGAAAGTGGGGGGTAGAGTGCTTTCCGAATGTCAGCTTCAACATTTTAATGATTGTATAGATACTGCTGCATTGACTGACATGAAATCTGTAGGTGATTGGTTCTCATGGAACAATCAAAGTACTGCTGAAAGAAAAATTATGGCTCGACTTGACAGATGTTTGATTAATCAGGAATGGTTAGCAGTTTTCCCAGATTCACTTCTTGAGTACGGTGCTAAGTTATTTTCGGATCACTCTATTATGCATATACATGCAGATAAAGCACTACCAAGAGTCAAGAAACCTTTTAGATTTTTTAATATGTGGAGTTCTCACCCAAAGTTCCTCGAAGTTATTAAGTCAGCTTGGGACATTAATGTATTTGGTTCTCCCCCCTACATCCTATGTCAAAAACTAAAAGCATGCAAAGCAGCACTGAAGAAGTGGAATTCAACTACATTTGGAAATATCAACGACAGAGTTCAGTTATGCAAGAAAGAACTTATGGCTGTGCAAAGCGAGCTAAATCTTCAACCTCTGGATGCGAATCTTATATACAAAGAGGCTGCTGCTAGAAATAACTTTATGCAAGCTTTGAAGCAGGAGGAATGCTTTTTGAAACAGAAGTCACGACAGCATTGTTTTACTCTAGGGGATTCTAATACGAAGTTTTTCTATGCTGCTATTGCTACCAGAAGGGCTACTAATCGCATCAAAAAATGCAAAGGTATAGATGGTAATCTCATTGAGGATCTGGATGAGGTTAAAAATTACACCAAGCAATTTTTTATTCTTTACTCAATCAGGAACAGCAGCCTAATAGTATTCATGTTGGGCCTACAAGACGACTTGATTCTGAAGCCCTCTCTCATCTTAATGCCCCAGTAACGGATGATGAAATTGTGAAAGTTGTTTTTAAGTCCCCGAAGCACAAAAGCCCTGGTCCAGATGGATTTCCAACTGAGTTTTATCAAATTGCATGGGCTATTGTAGGCAACGATGTCATAAAAGCTTGTCGACATTTTTTCTCCTCAGGTCACATTCTGAAAGAAATGAATTGCACTTTTATTTCTTTAGTGCCTAAAAATGATGGAGCCGATTCATTGGAGAACTACCGTCCTATTTCACTGTGCAACTTTATTTATAAGGTTATCTCTAAGTTGCTGGCAGATAGACTACAAAAGGTCATGAATAAGGTCATTAGTCCTAATCAGGCTGCTTTTCTTAAAGAGAGGAGTATCCATCATAATGTCCTGCTTGCTAATGATTTGGTTAAGGATCTACATTCTAAAACAAGAGGGAAAAAGATCTGTTTTAAAGCTGATTTACGAAAGGCCTTTGACTCAGTCAATAGGGATTTTATTTACATGATGCTCCATAATATGGGCTTCCCTCAGCACTGGGTTAAATGGATTCAATGTTGCTTGGAAACTCCAAAATTTTCAATTCTCTTTAATGGTTCACCTATTGGCTTCTTTGGGAGTAAGAATGGCATTTGGCAAGGTGATCCACTATCTCCTTATCTTTTTACCATTGCAATGGAAGGGCTCAGTTGTATGTTAGAAGAGGCTGTTTCCAATGGCAAAATTAAGGTACCACATTATGGTTCTGTTTATATCTCTCACATAACATTTGCCGACGACCTTATTATCTTCCTTCGAGATGATCCAGTTTCTGTGAGTAATCTGGCAGATATTCTTAATGAATTTGGTAAAGTTTCTGGTCTTAAGCTAAACCATGCAAAGAGCAAAGTATATGTGGGTGCTTGCATTGACATTAAGGATCATATTGCTCAAACATTGGGAGTTGCTGAAGGAAATTTACCGGTTCCTTACTTGGGTCCCCACTTATATCCACTGGAATCAACAAAGCCTCCTGTCAGTCAGCCTATCATACAAAAAATTAAGAACAGAATTTCCTCTTGGAAAAATAGGCTTCTTTCTAAAGCTGGACGACTTGAACTTATTCGATCTGTGTTGATCTCTTATTCTATTTATTGGTCTCATGCATTCCTTCTACCAGCCGGGCTTCTCCATGATATTGATAAATTACTTATAAACTTCTTTTGGAATGGCACAGATGGTAAGGCAATGCACATGGTGAATTGGGACAGCATTTGCAAACCGAAGGATGAAGGGGGGCTGAATCTTCGACATATTAGAGATTGGAATAAAGCTTGTATGGTAAAGCAATTATGGGATATTTTACAAAACAAGTCTTCCTTATGGTCACAATGGGTTTTTGCTAGGTACCTAACCAAGGAATCAATCTGGGAAACATCTGCAAAAACATCTCATTCTGCTGCTTGGAAAGGAATTCTGAAGGCAAGGCGATGGCTACGTAACAATATTTCTTATGTGATTTCTTCTGGAACCAATATTAATATGTGGTATGATCCTTGGGTGAATGGGAAAAGTATATTTCAGATATTTGGTGATAGAGTACGACAGGATCTGGGGGCTCCCAAAGACTGGAAGGTTTCTGAATTCATTAACAATGGTACTTGGTGTCTTCCCAACCCTACCTCCCCTGACATGTTATTACTTTGGCCGACTATTAGGGCTATTCCAATCAAGAACAACTCTTCAGATATGCTTATTTGGCTTCATGATAACGGTAAATTTAGTGCTACATCTGCGTGGAACCAAATTAGACGACGAAACAACAAGTGGATCCAAAGTTGTTGGACATGGGATAGTCCATGCTCACAGCGACATTCCTTATGTACATGGCAGGCCCTTCTCGGCAAACTTCCTACGATGGACAATATGCAGCGAAGAGGTATTTATATTGTAAATCGGTGCTCTTTGTGTATGCAAAATGAAGAAAGTGTTGACCATCTCTACTTTGCTTGTGATTATTCATCTTGGATATGGAAGGAGATCTTGAAGCGATTTGATTTTCAAAGGCTACCATGGCCAAACTTGCATCATGAATTAGAAATGCTTATGCAAAGCTTCTCAAGAAAGGGGCCTCTTACACAACTAGCACGAATTATATTCAGATATGCTATTTGGTGGATTTGGAAGGAGAGGTGTGGCAGAATTTTTGAGTGTCACAACATGAACAAAGCTCAAATTCTGATAGAGATTCTTCAGGACTCACGATCATGTATGGAGCAAGAATTGAATACAGAGCACCTAACAAGAAGAGAGAAAGATATTTTCACAAGATTCAATTTTTCCATTCGTCAAGAATCACTCGAATAATGATGACGATTGTAATGTATTATATGGGGCAAAGCTTATATTTTGTGATGTATCCACAAGTAGTCCAGAACAGTCTAGCTATTGCATTTTATTATTTATTAACTTCCTTATGCTACCCTTGGAGATGAGTTTGATGAAGCGTGCCCATTTCACCTTCTTTAGGTGGGGTGCAATCTTCTCGATTACACTAAGAGACTTCAGGCTTTAGTCTATGGCTTGTGTAGACAAAGCTTCTTTGTACAAATCTTTTACAAAATACAATATCTTTACTTACCAAAAAAAATAATAAGATGGGAAAGACCAATATTTTGAATTTCCGAGACGGTGCACGAAAAACCGATCGAATCTCGACTCTGCGCAAAGTTTATGACCGTCGCGTTTTTTCGTGAAACCATGCTCATACGACTTACCATCGGCTAATACATCGTGAATGGCCAGTATTTTGAATTTCCGAGACGGTGCACGCAAAACCGATCGAAACTCGACTCGCGCGCGACTTCGCGCAAAGTTTATGACCGTAGTATTTTTTTTCGAAAGCGTGCTTGTACGACTTCACATGGGCTAATAAGACGGGAAAGACCAGTATTTTGAATTTTCGAGACGGTGCACGAAAAACCGATCGAAACTCGACCCTGTGCAAAGTTTATGACCGTCGCATTTTTTCGTGAAACCATGCTCATACGACTTACCATGGGCTAATACATCGTGCATGGCCAGTATTTTGAATTTCCGAGACGGTGCACGAAAAACGGATCGAAACTCGACTCGCGCGCGACTTCACGCAAAGTTAATGACCGTCGTATTTTTTTGCGAAAGCGTGCTTGTACGACTTCCCATGGGCTAATAAGACGGGACAGACCAGTATTTTGAATTTCCGAGATGGTGCACGAAAAACCGATCGAAACTCGACTATGTGCAAAGTTTATGACCGTCGCGTTTTTTCGTGAAACCATGCTCATACGACTTACCATGGGCTAATACACCGTGAATGGCCAGTATTTTGAATTTCCAAGACGGTGCACGAAAAACCGATCGAAACTCGACTCGCGCGCGACTTCGCGCAAAGTTTATGACCGTCGTATTTTTTTGCGAAAGTGTGCTTGTACGACTTCCCATGGGCTAATTAGACGGGAAAGACCAGTATTTTGAATTTCCGAGACGGTGCACGAAAAACCGATCGAATCTCGACTCTGCGCAAAGTTTATGACCGTCGCGTTCTTTCGTGAAACCATGCTCATACGACTTACCATGGGCTAATACATCGTGAATGGCCAGTATTTTGAATTTCGAGACGGTGCATAAAAAACCGATCGAAACTCGACTCGCGCGCGACTTCGCGCAAAGTTTATGACCGTCGTATTTTTTGGCGGAAGCGTGCTGGTACGACTTCCCATGGGCTAATAAGACGGGAAAGACTAGTATTTTGAATTTCCGAGACGGTGCACGAAAAACCGATCGAAACTCGACTCTGTGCAAAGTTTATGACCGTCACATTTTTTTGTGAAACCATGCTCATACGACTTACCATGGGCTAATACATCGTGAATGGCCAGTATTTTGAATTTCCGAGACGGTGCACGAAAAACCGATCGAAACTCGACTTGCGCGCGACTTCGCATAAAGTTTATGACCGTCGTATGTTTTTGCGAAAGCGAGCTTGTACGACTTCTCGTGGGCTAATAAGATGGGAAAGACCAGTATTTTGAATTTCCGAGACGGTGCACGAAAAACCGATCGAAACTCGACTCTGCGCAAAGTTAATGACCGTCGCGTTTTTTCGTGAAACCATGCTCATACGACTTACCATGGGCTAATACATCGTGCATGGCCAGTATTTTGAATTTCCGAGACGGTGCACGAAAAACCAATCGAAACTCGACTCGCGCGCGACTTCGCGCAAATTTTATGACCGTCGTATTTTTTTTCGAAAGCGTGCTTGTACGACTTCCCATGGGCTAATAAGACGGGAAAGACCAGTATTTCGAATTTTCGAGACGGTTAACGAAAAACCGATCGAAACTTAACTCTGTGCAAAGTTTATGACTGTCGCGTTTTTTCATGAAACCATGCTCATATGACTTACCATGGGCTAATACATCGTGAATGGCCAGTATTTTGAATTTCCGAGACGGTGCACGAAAAACCGATCGAAACTCGACTAGCGTGTGACTTCTCGCAAAGTTTATGACCGTCGTATTTGCGAAAGCGTGCTTGTACAACTTCCCATGGGCTAATTAGACGGGAAAGACCAGTATTTTGAATTTCCGAGACGGTGCACGAAAAATCGATCGAAACTCGACTCTGTGCAAAGTTTCTGACCGTCGCATTTTTTTGTGAAACCATGCTCATACGACTTACCATGGGCTAATACATAATGAATGGCCAGTATTTTGAATTTCCGAGACGGTGCACGAAAAACCGATCGAAACTCGACTCGCGCGCGACTTCGCGCAAAGTTTATGACCGTCGTATTTTTTTGCGAAAGCGTGCTTGTACCACTTCCCATGGGCTAATTAGATGGGAAAGACCAGTATTTTGAATTTCTGAGACGATGCACGAAAAACCGATCGAATCTCGAATCTGCGCAAAGTTTATGACCGTCGCGTTCTTTCGTGAAACCATGCTCATACGACTTACCATGGGCTAATACATCGTGAATGGCCAGTATTTTGAATTTCCGAGACGCTGCATGAAAAACCGATCGAAACTCGACTCGCGCGCAACTTCGTGCAAACTTTATGACCGTCGTATTTTTTTGCGAAAGCGTGTTTGTACGACTTCCCATGGGCTAATAAGACGGGAAAGACCAGTATTTTGAATTTCCGAGTCGGTGCACGAAAAACCGATCGAAACTCGACTCTGTGCAAAGTTTAGGGCCGTCGTATTTTTTTGCGAAAGCGTGCTTGTACGACTTCTAATGGGCTAATAAGATAGGAAAGACCAATATTTTGAATTTTCGAGATGGTGCACGAACAACCGATCGACTCTCGACTCTGCGCAAAGTTTATGACCGTCGCGTTTTTTAGTGAAACCATGCTCATACGACTTACCATGGGCTAATACATCGTGAATGGCCAGTATTTTGAATTTCCGAGACGGTGCACGAAAAACCGATCGAAACTCGACTCGCGCGTGACTTCGCGCAAAATTTATGACCGTCGTATTTTTTTGCGAAAGCGTGCTTGTACGACTTCCCATGGGCTAATAAGACGGGAAAGACCAGTATTTTGAATTTCCGAGACGGTGCACGAAAAACCGATCGAAACTCGACTATGTGCAAAGTTTATGACCGTCGCGTTTTTTCGTGAAACCATGCTCATACGACTTACCATGGGCTAATACATCGTGAATGGCCAGTATTTTGAATTTCCGAGACGGTGCCCGAAAAACCGATCGAAACTCGACTCGCGTACGACTTCGCGCAAAGTTGATGACCGTCGTATTTTTTTGCGAAAGGGTGCTTGTACGACTTCCCATTGGCTAATAAGACGCGAAAGACCAGTATTTTGAATTTCCGAGACGGTGCACGAAAAACCGATCGAAACTCAACTCTGCGCAAAGTTTATGACCGTCGCATTTTTTCGTGAAACCATGCTCATACGACTTACCATGGGCTAATACATCGTGAATGGACAGTATTTTGAATTTCCGAGATGGTGCATGAAAAACCGATCGAAACTCGACTCGCGCGCGACATCGCGCAAAGTTTATGACTGTCGTATTTTTTTGCGAAAGCGTGCTTGTACGACTTCCCATGGGCTAATTAGACGGGAAAGACGACCCCCTTTCGCAAAAAAAATTAGACGGGAAAGACCAGCATTTTGAATTTCCAAGATGGTGCACGAAAAACCGATCGAAACTCGACCATGTGCAAAGTTTAGGACCCTCGTATTTTTTTGCGAAAGCGTGCTTGTACGACTTCTCATGGGCTAATAAGATGGGAAAGACCAATATTTTGAATTTCCGAGACGGTGCATGAAAAACCGATCGAATCTCGACTCTGCGCAAAGTTTATGACCTCGCGTTTTTTCGTGAAACCATGCTCATACGACTTACCATCGGCTAATACATCGTGAATGGCCAGTATTTTGAATTTCCGAGACGGTGCACGAAAAACCGATCGAAACTCGACTCGCGCGCGACTTCGCGCAAAGTTTATGACCGTCGTATTTTTTTTCGAAAGCGTGCTTGTACGACTTCACATGGGCTAATAAGACGGGAAAGACCAGTATTTTGAATTTTCGAGACGGTGCACGAAAAACCGATCGAAACTCGACCCTGTGCAAAGTTTATGACCGTCGCATTTTTTCGTGAAACCATGCTCATACGACTTACCATGGGCTAATACATCGTGAATGGCCAGTATTTTGAATTTCCGAGACGGTGCACGAAAACCGATCGAAACTCGACTCGCGCGCGACTTCACGCAAAGTTAATGACCGTCGTATTTTTTTGCGAAAGCGTGCTTGTACGACTTCCCATGGGCTAATAAGACGGGACAGACCAGTATTTTGAATTTCCGAGATGGTGCACGAAAAACCGATCAAAACTCGACTATGTGCAAAGTTTATGACCGTCGCGTTTTTTCGTGAAACCATGCTCATACGACTTACCATGGGCTAATACATTGTGAATGGCCAGTATTTTGAATTTCCAAGATGGTGCACGAAAAACCGATCGAAACTCGACTCGCGCGCGACTTCGCGCAAAGTTTATGACCGTCGTATTTTTTTGCGAAAGTGTGCTTGTACGACTTCCCATGGGCTAATTAGACGGGAAAGACCAGTATTTTGAATTTCCGAGACGGTGCACGAAAAACCGATCGAATCTCGACTCTGCGCAAAGTTTATGACCGTCGCGTTCTTTCGTGAAACCATGCTCATACGACTTACCATGGGCTAATACATCGTGAATGGCCAGTATTTTGAATTTCCGAGACGGTGCACAAAAAACCGATCGAAACTCGACTCGCGCGCGACTTCGCGCAAAGTTTATGACCGTCGTATTTTTTGGAGGAAGCGTGCTGGTACGACTTCCCATGGGCTAATAAGACGGGAAAGACTAGTATTTTGAATTTCCGAGACGGTGCACGAAAAACTGATCGAAACTCGACTCTGTGCAAAGTTTATGACCATCGCCTTTTTTTGTGAAACCATGCTCATACGACTTACCATGGGCTAATACATCGTGAAAGGCCAGTATTTTGAATTACAGAGACGGTGCACAAAAAACCGATCGAAACTCGACTCGCGCGCGACTTCGCGCAAAGTTTATGACCGTCGTATTTTTTTGCTTAAGTGTGCTTGTACGACTTCCCATGGGCTAATTAGACGGGAAAGACCAGTATTTTGAAATTCCAAGACGGTGCACGATAAACCGATCGAATCTCGACTCTGCGCAAAGTTTATGACCGTCGCCTTTTTTTGTGAAACCATGCTCATACGACTTACCATGGGCTAATACATCGTGAATGGCCAGTATTTTGAATTACAGAGACGGTGCACGAAAAACCGATCGAAACTCGACTCGCGCGCGACTTCGCGCAAAGTTTATGACCGTCGTATTTTTTTGCGATAGTGTGCTTGTACGACTTCCCATGGGCTAATTAGACGGGAAAGACCAGTATTTTGAATTTCCGAGACGGTGCACGAAAAACCGATCGAATCTCGACTCTGCGCAAAGTTTATGACCGTCGCGTTTTTTAGTGAAACCATGCTCATACGACTTACCATGGGCTAATACATCGTGAATGGCAGTATTTTGAATTACAGAGACGGTGCACGAAAAACCGATCGAAACTCGACTAGCGTGTGACTTCTCGCAAAGTTTATGACCGTCGTATTTGCGAAAGCGTGCTTGTACAACTTCCCATGGGCTAATTAGACGGGAAAGACCAGTATTTTGAATTTCCAAGACAATGCACGAAAAACCGATCGAAACTCGACTCTATGCAAAGTTTAGGACCGTCATATTTTTTTGCGAAAGCATGCTTGTACGACTTCTCATGGGCTAATAAGATGCGAAAGACCAGTATTTTAAATTTCCTAGACGGCTCACGAAAAACCGATCGAATCGAATCTCGACTCTGCGCAAAGTTTTTGACCGTCGCGTTTTTTCATGAAACCATGCTCATACGACTTACCATGGGCTAATACATCGTGAATGGCCAGTATTTTGAATTTCCGAGACGGTGCACGAAAAACCGATCGAAACTCGACTTGCGCGCGACTTCGCATAAAGTTTATGACCGTCGTATGTTTTTGCGAAAGCGTGCTTGTACGACTTCACATGGGCTAATAAGACGGGAAAGACCAGTATTTTGAATTTCCAAGACAATGCACGAAAAACCGATCGAAACTCGACTCTATGCAAAGTTTAGGACCGTCATATTTTTTTGCGAAAGCATGCTTGTACGACTTCTCATGGGCTAATAAGATGCGAAAGACCAGTATTTTAAATTTCCTAGACGGCTCACGAAAAACCGATCGAAACTCGACTCGCGTGCGACTTCTCGCAAAGTTTATGACCGTCGTATTTGCGAAAGCGTGCTTGTACAACTTCCCATGGGCTAATTAGACGGGAAAGACCAGTATTTTGAATTTCCAAGACAGTGCATGAAAAACCGATCGAAAACCTCAAATTCTGATAGAGATTCTTCAGGACTCACGATCATGTATGGAGCAAGAATTGAATACAGAGCACCTAACAAGAAGAGAGAAAGATATTTTCACAAGATTCAATTTTTCGATTCGTCAAGAATCACTCGAATAATGATGAAGATTGTAATGTATTAAATGGGGCAAAGCTTATATTTTGTGATGTATCCACAAGTAGTCCAGAACAGTCTAGCTATTGCATTTTATTATTTATTAACTTCCTTGTGCTACTCTTGGAGATGAGTTCGATGAAGCGGGCCCATTTCACCTTCTTTTGGTGGGGTGCAATCTTCTCGACTACACTAAGAGACTTCAGGCTTTAGTCTATGGCTTGTGTAGACAAAGTCTTTTGTACAAATCTTTTACAAAATACATTATCTTTACTTACCAAAAAAAATAATAAGATGGGAAAGACCAATATTTTGAATTTCCGAGACGGTGCACGAAAAACCGATCGAATCTCGACTCTGCGCAAAGTTTATGACCGTCGCGTTTTTTCGTGAAACCATGCTCATACGACTTACCATCGGCTAATACATCGTGAATGGCCAGTATTTTGAATTTCGAGACGGTGCATAAAAAACCGATCGAAACTCGACTCGCGCGCGACTTCGCGCAAAGTTTATGACCGTCGTATTTTTTGGCGGAAGCGTGCTGGTACGACTTCCCATGGGCTAATAAGACGGGAAAGACTAGTATTTTGAATTTCCAAGACAGTGCACGAAAAACCGATCGAAACTCGACTCTATGCAAAGTTTAGGACCGTCATATTTTTTTGCGAAAGCATGCTTGTACGACTTCTCATGGGCTAATAAGATGCGAAAGACCAGTATTTTGAATTTCCGAGACGGCTCACGAAAAACCGATCGAATCGAATCTCGACTCTGCGCAAAGTTTTTGACCGTCGCGTTTTTTCGTGAAACCATGCTCATACGACATACCATGGGCTAATACATCGTGAATGGCCAGTATTTTGAATTTCCGAGACGGTGCACGAAAAACCGATCGAAACTCGACTTGCGCGCGACTTCGCATAAAGTTTATGACCGTCGTATGTTTTTGCGAAAGCGTGCTTGTACGACTTCTCGTGGGCTAATAAGATGGGAAAGACCAGTATTTTGAATTTCCGAGACGGTGCACGAAAAACCGATCGAAACTCGACTCTGCGCAAAGTTAATGACCGTCGCGTTTTTTCGTGAAACCATGCTCATACGACTTACCATGGGCTAATACATCGTGCATGGCCAGTATTTTGAATTTCCGAGACGGTGCACGAAAAATCGATCGAAACTCGACTCGCGCGCGACTTCGCGCAAATTTTATGACCGTCGTATTTTTTTCCGAAAGCGTGCTTGTACGACTTCCCATGGGCTAATAAGACGGGAAAGACCAGTATTTTGAATTTTCGAGACAGTTAACGAAAAACCGATCGAAACTTAACTCTGTGCAAAGTTGATGACTGTCGCGTTTTTTCATGAAACCATGCTCATATGACTTACCATGGGCTAATACATCGTGAATGGCCAGTATTTTAAATTTCCGAGACGGTGCACGAAAAACCGATCGAAACTCGACTCGCGCGTGATTTCGCGCAAAGTTGATGACCGTCGTATTTTTTTGCGGAAGCGTGCTTGTACGACTTCCCATGGGCTAATAAGACGGGAAAGACGAGTATTTTGAATTTCCGAGACGGTGCACGAAAAATCGATCGAAACTCGACTCTGTGCAAAGTTTCTGACCGTCGCATTTTTTTGTGAAACCATGCTCATACGACTTACCATGGGCTAATACATAATGAATGGCCAGTATTTTGAATTTTCGAGACGGTGCACGAAAAACCGATCGAAACTCGACTCGCGCGCGACTTCGCGCAAAGTTTATGACCGTCGTATTTTTTTGCGAAAGCGTGCTTGTACCACTTCCCATGGGCTAATTAGATGGGAAAGACCAGTATTTTGAATTTATGAGACGATGCACGAAAAACCGATCGAATCTCGAATCTGCGCAAAGTTTATGAACGTCGCGTTCTTTCGTGAAACCATGCTCATACGACTTACCATGGGCTAATACATCGTGAATGGCCAGTATTTTGAATTTCCGAGACGGTGCACGAAAAACCGATCGAAACTCGACTCGCGCGCAACTTCGTGCAAACTTTATGACCGTCGTATTTTTTTGCGAAAGCGTGTTTGTACGACTTCCCATGGGCTAATAAGACGGGAAAGACCAGTATTTTGAATTTCTGAGTCGGTGCATGAAAAACCGATCGAAACTCGACTCTGTGCAAAGTTTAGGGCCGTCGTATTTTTTTGCGAAAGCGTGCTTGTACGACTTCTAATGGGCTAATAAGATAGGAAAGACCAATATTTTGAATTTCCGAGATGGTGCACGAAAAACCGATCGACTCTCGACTCTGCGCAAAGTTTATGACCGTCGCGTTTTTTAGTGAAACCATGCTCATACGACTTACCATGGGCTAATACATCGTGAATGGCCAGTATTTTGAATTTCCGAGACGGTGCACGAAAAACCGATCGAAACTCGACTCGCGCGTGACTTCGCGCAAAATTTATGACCGTCGTATTTTTTTGCGAAAGCGTGATTGTACGACTTCCCATGGGCTAATAAGACGGGAAAGACCAGTATTTTGAATTTCCGAGACGGTGCACGAAAAACCGATCGAAACTCGACTATGTGCAAAGTTTATAACCGTCGCGTTTTTTCGTGAAACCATGCTCATACGACTTACCATGGGCTAATACATCATGAATGGCCAGTATTTTGAATTTCCAAGACGGTGCACGAAAAACCGATCGAAACTCGACTCGCGCGCGACTTCGCGCAAAGTTTATGACCATCGTGTTTTTTTGCGAAAGTGTGCTTGTACGACTTCCCATGGGCTAATTAGACGGGAAAGACCAGTATTTTGAATTTCCGAGACGGTGCACGAAAAACCGATCGAATCTCGACTCTGCGCAAAGTTTATGACCGTCGCGTTCTTTCGTGAAACCATGCTCATACGACTTACCATGGGCTAATACATCGTGAATGGCCAGTATTTTGAATTTCCGAGACGGTGCACAAAAAACCGATCGAAACTCGACTCGCGCGCGACTTGGCGCAAAGTTTTTGACCGTCGTATTTTTTGGCGGAAGCGTGCTGGTATGACTTTCCATGGGCTAATAAGACGGGAAAGACTAGTATTTTGAATTTCCGAGACGGTGCACGAAAAACCGATCGAAACTCGACTCTGTGCAAAGTTTATGACCGTCGCGTTTTTTTGTGAAACCATGCTCATACGACTTACCATGGGCTAATACATCGTGATTGGCCAGTATTTTGAATTACAGAGACGGTGCACGAAAAACCGATCGAAACTCGACTCGCGCGCGACTTCGCGCAAAGTTTATGACCGTCGTATTTTTTTGCGATAGTGTGCTTGTACGACTTCCCATGGGCTAATTAGACGGGAAAGACCAGTATTTTGAATTTCCGAGACGGTGCACGAAAAACCGATCGAATCTCGACTCTGCGCAAAGTTTATGACCGTCGCGTTTTTTAGTGAAACCATGCTCATACGACTTACCATGGGCTAATACATCGTGAATGGCCAGTATTTTGAATTACAGAGACGGTGCACGAAAAACCGATCGAAACTCGACTCGCGTGCGACTTCTCGCAAAGTTTATGACCGTCGTATTTGCGAAAGCGTGCTTGTACAACTTCCCATGGGCTAATTAGACGGGAAAGACCAGTATTTTGAATTTCCAAGACAGTGCACGAAAAACCGATCGAAACTCGACTCTATGCAAAGGTTAGGACCGTCATATTTTTTTGCGAAAGCATGCTTGTACGACTTCTCATGGGCTAATAAGATGCGAAAGACCAGTATTTTGAATTTCCGAGACGGCTCACGAAAAACCGATCGAATCGAATCTCGACTCTGCGCAAAGTTTTTGACCGTCACGTTTTTTCGTGAAACCATGCTCATACGACTTACCATGGGCTAATACATCGTGAATGGCCAGTATTTTGAATTTCCGAGACGGTGCACGAAAAACCGATCGAAACTCGACTTGCGCGTGACTTCGCATAAAGTTTATGACCGTCGTATGTTTTTACGAAAGCATGCTTGTACGACTTCTCGTGGGCTAATAAGATGGGAAAGACCAGTATTTTGAATTTCCGAGACGGTGCACGAAAAACCGATCGAAACTCGACTCTGCGCAAAGTTAATGACCGTCGCGTTTTTTCGTGAAACCATGCTCATACGACTTACCATGGGCTAATACATCGTGCATGGCCAGTATTTTGAATTTCCGAGACGGTGCACGAAAAATCGATCGAAACTCGACTCGCGCGCGACTTCGCCCAAATTTTATGACCGTCGTATTTTTTTCCGAAAGCGTGCTTGTATTTCTTCCCATGGGCTAATAAGACGGGAAAGACCAGTATTTTGAATTTTCGAGACAGTTAACGAAAAACCGATCGAAACTTAACTCTGTGCAAAGTTTATGACTGTCGCATTTTTTCATGAAACCATGCTCATATGACTTACCATGGGCTAATACATCGTGAATGGCCAGTATTTTAAATTTCCGAGACGGTGCACGAAAAACCGATCGAAACTCGACTCGCGCGTGATTTCGCGCAAAGTTGATGACCGTCGTATTTTTTTGCGAAAGCGTGCTTGTACGACTTCCCATGGGCTAATAAGACGGGAAAGACCAGTATTTTGAATTTCCGAGACGGTGCACGAAAAATCGATCGAAACTCGACTCTGTGCAAAGTTTCTGACCGTCGCATTTTTTTGTGAAACCATGCTCATACGACTTACCATGGGCTAATACATAATGAATGGCCAGTATTTTGAATTTCCGAGACGGTGCACAAAAAACCGATCGAAACTCGACTCGCGCGCGACTTCGCGCAAAGTTTATGACCGTCGTATTTTTTTGCGAAAGCGTTCTTGTACCACTTCCCATGGGCTAATTAGATGGGAAAGACCAGTATTTTGAATTTCTGAGATGATGCACGAAAAACCGATCGAATCTCGAATCTGCGCAAAGTTTATGAACGTCGCGTTCTTTCGTGAAACCATGCTCATACGACTTACCATGGGCTAATACATCGTGAATGGCCAGTATTTTGAATTTCCGAGACGGTGCACGAAAAACCGATCGAAACTCGACTCGCGCGCAACTTCGTGCAAACTTTATGACCGTCGTATTTTTTTGCGAAAGCGTGTTTGTACGACTTCCCATGGGCTAATAAGACGGGAAAGACCAGTATTTTGAATTTCTGAGTCGGTGCATGAAAAATCGATCGAAACTCGACTCTGTGCAAAGTTTAGGGCCGTCGTATTTTTTTGCGAAAGCGTGCTTGTACGACTTCTAATGGGCTAATAAGATAGGAAAGACCAATATTTTGAATTTCCGAGATGGTGCACGAAAAACCGATCGACTCTCGACTCTGCGCAAAGTTTATGACCGTCGCGTTTTTTAGTGAAACCATGCTCATACGACTTACCATGGGCTAATACATCGTGAATGGCCAGTATTTTGAATTTCCGAGATGGTGCACGAAAAACCGATCGAAACTCGACTCGCGCGTGACTTCGCGCAAAATTTATGACCGTCGTATTTTTTTGCGAAAGCGTGCTTGTACGACTTCCCATGGGCTAATAAGACGGGAAAGACCAGTATTTTGAATTTCCGAGACGGTGCACGAAAAACCGATCGAAACTCGACTATGTGCAAAGTTTATGACCGTCGCGTTTTTTCGTGAAACCATGCTCATACGACTTACCATGGGCTAATACATCGTGAATGGCCAGTATTTTGAATTTCCGAGACGGTGCCCGAAAAATCGATCGAAACTCGACTCGCGTGCGACTTCGCGCAAAGTTGATGATCGTCGTATTTTTTTGCGAAAGGGTGCTTGTACAACTTCCCATTGGCTAATAAGACGCGAAAGACCAGTATTTTGAATTTCCGAGACGGTGCACGAAAAACCGATCGAAACTCAACTCTGCGCAAAGTTTATGACCGTCATATTTTTTCGTGAAACCATGCTCATACGACTTACCATGGGCTAATACATCGTGAATGGACAGTATTTTGAATTTTCGAGATGGTGCACGAAAAACCGATCGAAACTCGACTCGCGCGCGACATCGCGCAAAGTTTATGACCGTCGTATTTTTTTGCGAAAGCGTGCTTGTACGACTTCCCATGGGCTAATTAGACGGGAAAGACGACCCCCTTTCGCAAAAAAAAAAAAATAATTAGACGGGAAAGACCAGTATTTTCAATTTCCAAGACGGTTCACGAAAAAGCCTCGCCTTCACGAATCACTCCTTCAGATAATCAGGAAATTTCATTTCAACAACCTCTTGGGAACCAAGACATTGCAACTCACCAAACTCATCGCTCTTCGACACATCCCGCTATTCAGGACTCCTTGCCTCAAGGTACGCAAAAATTTAAACATTTGCAAGCTGTGGATGAGGTGGATAAATATAGGAATAAAGGATTAAAGGGTAAAGATATTATGCGAGAGGACCATGCAAAATCAAAGGATAAGAAAAAGGATGGTAGTGTCCTCCCAAAATCGCATGCTCTTCCTTCTATCTAGTATTGATGAAAATAAGCTGTTGGAATGTTCGTGGACTTAATAAGACTGAGAAATGTCGGGAGCTCAATAGAATAATCCGATATGCTGCATGTGACATGGTGATTCTTGTGGAAACAAAAATTAAACCTCATCGTGTTCAAGTTCAGAAGAATTTAATATGGCCTGAGGCAGAACTTTTTACTAATGATTCTCAGGAAGGATACTTATGGTCGAGTTTGGGTCTTATGGCATCCTAATCTTGTTACTGCTTGGTTTATTTCTGCTACTAATCAATTCATTCATCTTAAGGCAGAGGATAAACAGACTGGATGTCAATTCAATATTACCGGTATTTATGCATCTAACAGTATGTCTGACAGGAATGCTCTATGGCGTGATCTGGTTAGCATTGCAAATAGTTATCCTACAGTACCTTGAAAGTGGGGGGTAGAGTGCTTTCCGAATGTCAGCTTCAACATTTTAATGATTGTATAGATACTGCTGCATTGACTGACATGAAATCTGTAGGTGATTGGTTCTCATGGAACAATCAAAGTACTGCTGAAAGAAAAATTATGGCTCGACTTGACAGATGTTTGATTAATCAGGAATGGTTAGCAGTTTTCCCAGATTCACTTCTTGAGTACGGTGCTAAGTTATTTTCGGATCACTCTATTATGCATATACATGCAGATAAAGCACTACCAAGAGTCAAGAAACCTTTTAGATTTTTTAATATGTGGAGTTCTCACCCAAAGTTCCTCGAAGTTATTAAGTCAGCTTGGGACATTAATGTATTTGGTTCTCCCCCCTACATCCTATGTCAAAAACTAAAAGCATGCAAAGCAGCACTGAAGAAGTGGAATTCAACTACATTTGGAAATATCAACGACAGAGTTCAGTTATGCAAGAAAGAACTTATGGCTGTGCAAAGCGAGCTAAATCTTCAACCTCTGGATGCGAATCTTATATACAAAGAGGCTGCTGCTAGAAATAACTTTATGCAAGCTTTGAAGCAGGAGGAATGCTTTTTGAAACAGAAGTCACGACAGCATTGTTTTACTCTAGGGGATTCTAATACGAAGTTTTTCTATGCTGCTATTGCTACCAGAAGGGCTACTAATCGCATCAAAAAATGCAAAGGTATAGATGGTAATCTCATTGAGGATCTGGATGAGGTTAAAAATTACACCAAGCAATTTTTTATTCTTTACTCAATCAGGAACAGCAGCCTAATAGTATTCATGTTGGGCCTACAAGACGACTTGATTCTGAAGCCCTCTCTCATCTTAATGCCCCAATAACGGATGATGAAATTGTGAAAGTTGTTTTTAAGTCCCCGAAGCACAAAAGCCCTGGTCCAGATGGATTTCCAACTGAGTTTTATCAAATTGCATGGGCTATTGTAGGCAACGATGTCATAAAAGCTTGTCGACATTTTTTCTCCTCAGGTCACATTCTGAAAGAAATGAATTGCACTTTTATTTCTTTAGTGCCTAAAAATGATGGAGCCGATTCATTGGAGAACTACCGTCCTATTTCACTGTGCAACTTTATTTATAAGGTTATCTCTAAGTTGCTGGCAGATAGACTACAAAAGGTCATGAATAAGGTCATTAGTCCTAATCAGGCTGCTTTTCTTAAAGAGAGGAGTATCCATCATAATGTCCTGCTTGCTAATGATTTGGTTAAGGATCTACATTCTAAAACAAGAGGGAAAAAGATCTGTTTTAAAGCTGATTTACGAAAGGCCTTTGACTCAGTCAATAGGGATTTTATTTACATGATGCTCCATAATATGGGCTTCCCTCAGCACTGGGTTAAATGGATTCAATGTTGCTTGGAAACTCCAAAATTTTCAATTCTCTTTAATGGTTCACCTATTGGCTTCTTTGGGAGTAAGAATGGCATTCGGCAAGGTGATCCACTATCTCCTTATCTTTTTACCATTGCAATGGAAGGGCTCAGTTGTATGTTAGAAGAGGCTGTTTCCAATGGCAAAATTAAGGTACCACATTATGGTTCTGTTTATATCTCTCACATAACATTTGCCGACGACCTTATTATCTTCCTTCGAGATGATCCAGTTTCTGTGAGTAATCTGGCAGATATTCTTAATGAATTTGGTATAGTTTCTGGTCTTAAGCTAAACCATGCAAAGAGCAAAGTATACGTTGGTGCTTGCATTGAAAATAAGGATCATATTGCTCAAACATTGGGAGTTACTGAAGGAAATTTACCGGTTCCTTACTTGGGTCTTCCACTTATATCCACTGGAATCAACAAAGTCTCCTGTCAGCCGGGAGATGGTTTCACGAAGAGAGAGGAGGAGAGACGGTGCACGCATCGGCTTGGGAATGGAGGGGAATGGGCCTGCGTTCCCTTGCGTGCGTGCGTGAGTGCTCTGCTCTGCTTGGGCTTGCGCTTGCGCTTGCGATCGACGTTGGGGACGGCAACCTCTTCCCTTGCGCTTGTGCTTGCGATTGCTCCCTTGGGCGATTTCTCCTCTACGATCACTCCGCGGCGAGTGGAAGGCCGGCGGTCGCTCCTGCGATCAGCGATTCCAGGCCGGGAATCGGCGACTTCAGGCGTGGAAGGGCGGCGGCTCTTCTCCCCTAGGCGCGGGACGGACTCTAGGGCAAGAAACGGTGGAAGCTGCGCTGCGATTGGGGCTGGGTTCACTGCCGCTTCCTGCGGCAACTCCAGCGTGGAAAGGGCGACGGCTGCTTCTGCAATCGGCGTGGAAGGGGCGACGGCTGCGACATTAGTGTGGGCAGGGTGGTGGCTTCCTCTCCCCTAGGCGGCTGGCGGCTAGGGCGAGCGACGCCATGGATGCGAGCGGCCGGACGCGGCACTCTGCTTCGCATCCTCTGTTCCAGCGGGATGCTCCTCCGCTGGCTTCTTCCCAGCGGCTGATTGCTTCACAGCAGAACGCCCCTCTCCAGCAGTCACAGCGGGAGAGGGTTGCTCCTCAGCCGCTGGTTACTTCACCGCGGGAGGGGGTTGCTCCTCTCCAACAGCCGCTGGTTCCTCCCCAGCAGCTTAGGCCGGTTTCACACCAGGATGTTCCACCGCTGATTTCTTCTTCTCGACGGGATGCTCCTTCAATGAACCAGGCCCGAGGTCGTTCACGATCTAGATCACGACCTCCAGCTCCTATTTCCCGAGATCCGAAGCCTTGGAGTAGCCTCTTCAAGGCTCCAGTGGGTAGTCCGGATCTTCGACTAGACTTTTTTGCTCCAGAAGTACAGGCTGACCAGAAGATTGCTGTGTATGAGGCTATTGATTCCGATGAACTAATTGAGACATGGTCAATGGCAATTGTGGGCTACGTTGTTGGACTAAGAACATCCTTTTTCCCACTATCCTCATACATCAGAACTCGATGGGGAATATCAACATTTGATCTTCATATGTTGGAGACCAGATTCTTTGTATGCAGGCTTTATTCGGAAGAAGATTTACAACGGGTCCTTGAAGGATTTTGGACTATCCGTGGTCATCCAATGATACTACGACGCTGGGCACCTGATGTGAGATTGGAGTTAGACAGTCTACAGTCTATCCCAATATGGGTTTCTTTCCATGGACTTCCACTACATCTCTGGGGTCGTCGTTTTATTGCAAAGCTTTGCAGCACCCTGGGACAACCATTGTATCTTGATAAGGCAACAGCTTCGCAAACGAGATTGACCTTTGCCAGAGCTTGTGTAATGGTTTCTTCTGATGAGGAACTGCCGAATGATGTTTCTTACCGTGATCTTGATGGGAGCACCCGAAAGGTGAAAGTCTCATATTCTTGGAAGCCACAACGATGCAAGGTTTGTCTATCTTTTGGACATGTAAATGGTGCCTGCCAACAGCCTTCACAAAAAATCACACAGGTCTACCGACCACGCCAAGAGCCACAGAATGGGGTCACTACCACTAATCCAAGCACTGATACTCCAGTGCCAACAGTGGTGATGGCGGAGAAGATGATTGAACACTCTGACTCGTTGGGGCAGCGACACGAACAAGAGAAAGACAAGTCAGGACTTCCATCTTTACCTATTATATCAGAGAATTTCACTGCAGGAGCTTCCCAAGGTTCTCACTCCCCAATAACAACCTCGCCTTCACGAATCACTCCTTCAGATAATCAGGAAATTTTATTTCAACAACCTCTTGGGAACCAAGACATTGCAACTCACCAAACTCATCGCTCTTCGACACATCCCGCTATTCAGGACTCCTTGCCTCAAGGTACGCAAAAATTTAAACATTTGCAAGCTGTGGATGAGGTGGATAAATATAGGAATAAAGGATTAAAGGGTAAAGATATTATGCGAGAGGACCATGCAAAATCAAAGGATAAGAAAAAGGATGGTAGTGTCCTCCCAAAATCGCATGCTCTTCCTTCTATCTAGTATTGATGAAAATAAGCTGTTGGAATGTTCGTGGACTTAATAAGACTGAGAAATGTCGGGAGCTCAATAGAATAATCCGATCTGCTGCATGTGACATTGTCATTCTTGTGGAAACAAAAATTAAACCTCATCGTGTTCAAGTTCAGAAGAATTTAATATGGCCTGAGGCAGAACTTTTTACTAATGATTCTCAGGATACTTATGGTCGAGTTTGGGTCTTATGGCATCCTAATCTTGTTACTGCTTGGTTTATTTCTGCTACTAATCAATTCATTCATCTTAAGGCAGAGGATAAACAGACTGGATGTCAATTCAATATTACCGGTATTTATGCATCTAACAGTATGTCTGACAGGAATGCTCTATGGCGTGATCTGGTTAGCATTGCAAATAGTTATCCTACAGTACCTTGGGTTGTTCTCGGTGACTTCAATACTGTCAGATACACAAATGAGAAAGTGGGGGGTAGAGTGCTTTCCGAATGTCAGCTTCAACATTTTAATGATTGTATAGATACTGCTGCATTGACTGACATGAAATCTGTAGGTGATTGGTTCTCATGGAACAATCAAAGTACTGCTGAAAGAAAAATTATGGCTCGACTTGACAGATGTTTGATTAATCAGGAATGGTTAGCAGTTTTCCCAGATTCACTTCTTGAGTACGGTGCTAAGTTATTTTCGGATCACTCTATTATGCATATACATGCAGATAAAGCACTACCAAGAGTCAAGAAACCTTTTAGATTTTTTAATATGTGGAGTTCTCACCCAAAGTTCCTCGAAGTTATTAAGTCAGCTTGGGACATTAATGTATTTGGTTCTCCCCCTTACATCCTATGTCAAAAACTAAAAGCATGCAAAGCAGCACTGAAGAAGTGGAATTCAACTACATTTGTAAATATCAACGACAGAGTTCAGTTATGCAAGAAAGAACTTATGACTCTGCAAAGCGAGCTAAATCTTCAACCTCTGGATGCGAATCTTATATACAAAGAGGCTGCTGCTAGAAATAACTTTATGCAAGCTTTGAAGCAGGAGGAATGCTTTTTGAAACAGAAGTCACGACAGCATTGGCTTACTCTAGGGGATTCTAATACGAAGTTTTTCTATGCTGCTATTGCTACCAGAAGGGCTACTAATCGCAACAAAAAATGCAAAGGTATAGATGATAATCTCATTGAGGATCTGGATGAGGTTAAAAATTACACCAAGCAATTTTTTTATTCCTTACTCAATCAGGAACAGCAGCCTAATAGTATTCATGTTGGGCCTACAAGACGACTTGATTCTGAAGCCCTCTCTCATCTTAATGCCCCAATAACGGATGATGAAATTGTGAAAGTTGTTTTTAAGTCCCCGAAGCACAAAAGCCCTGGTCCAGATGGATTTCCAGCTGAGTTTTATCAAATTGCATGGGCTATTGTAGGCAACGATGTCATAAAAGCTTGTCGACATTTTTTCTCCTCAGGTCACATTCTTAAAGAAATGAATTGCACTTTTATTTCTTTAGTGCCTAAAAATGATGGAGCCGATTCATTGGAGAACTACCGTCCTATTTCACTGTGCAACTTTATTTATAAGGTTATCTCTAAGTTGCTGGCAGATAGACTACAAAAGGTCATGAATAAGGTCATTAGTCCTAATCAGGCTGCTTTTCTTAAAGGGAGGAGTATTCATCATAATGTCCTGCTTGCTAATGATTTGGTTAAGGATCTACATTCTAAAACAAGAGGGAAAAAGATCTGTTTTAAAGCTGATTTACGAAAGGCCTTTGACTCAGTCAATAGGGATTTTATTTACATGATGCTCCATAATATGGGCTTCCCTCAGCACTGGGTTAAATGGATTCAATGTTGCTTGGAAACTCCAAAATTTTCAATTCTCTTTAATGGTTCACCTATTGGCTTCTTTGGGAGTAAGAATGGCATTCGGCAAGGTGATCCACTATCTCCTTATCTTTTTACCATTGCAATGGAAGGGCTCAGTTGTATGTTAGAAGAGGCTGTTTCCAATGGCAAAATTAAGGTACCACATTATGGTTCTGTTTATATCTCTCACATAACATTTGCCGACGACCTTATTATCTTCCTTCGAGATGATCCAGTTTCTGTGAGTAATCTGGCAGATATTCTTAATGAATTTGGTAAAGTTTCTGGTCTTAAGCTAAACCATGCAAAGAGCAAAGTATATGTGGGTGCTTGCATTGACAATAAGGATCATATTGCTCAAACATTGGGAGTTGCTGAAGGAAATTTACCGGTTCCTTACTTGGGTCCCCACTTATATCCACTGGAATCAACAAAGCCTCCTGTCAGTCAGCCTATCATACAAAAAATTAAGAACAGAATTTCCTCTTGGAAAAATAGGCTTCTTTCTAAAGCTGGACGACTTGAACTTATTCGATCTGTGTTGATCTCTTATTCTATTTATTGGTCTCATGCATTCCTTCTACCAGCCGGGCTTCTCCATGATATTGATAAATTACTTATAAACTTCTTTTGGAATGGCACAGATGGTAAGGCAATGCACATGGTGAATTGGGACAGCATTTGCAAACCGAAGGATGAAGGGGGGCTGAATCTTCGACATATTAGAGATTGGAATAAAGCTTGTATGGTAAAGCAATTATGGGATATTTTACAAAACAAGTCTTCCTTATGGTCACAATGGGTTTTTGCTAGGTACCTAACCAAGGAATCAATCTGGGAAACATCTGCAAAAACATCTCATTCTGCTGCTTGGAAAGGAATTCTGAAGGCAAGGCGATGGCTACGTAACAATATTTCTTATGTGATTTCTTCTGGAACCAATATTAATATGTGGTATGATCCTTGGGTGAATGGGAAAAGTATATTTCAGATATTTGGTGATAGAGTACGACAGGATCTGGGGGCTCCCAAAGACTGGAAGGTTTCTGAATTCATTAACAATGGTACTTGGTGTCTTCCCAACCCTACCTCCCCTGACATGTTATTACTTTGGCCGACTATTAGGGCTATTCCAATCAAGAACAACTCTTCAGATATGCTTATTTGGCTTCATGATAACGGTAAATTTAGTGCTACATCTGCGTGGAACCAAATTAGACGACGAAACAACAAGTGGATCCAAAGTTGTTGGACATGGGATAGTCCATGCTCACAGCGACATTCCTTATGTACATGGCAGGCCCTTCTCGGCAAACTTCCTACGATGGACAATATGCAGCGAAGAGGTATTTATATTGTAAATCGGTGCTCTTTGTGTATGCAAAATGAAGAAAGTGTTGACCATCTCTACTTTGCTTGTGATTATTCATCTTGGATATGGAAGGAGATCTTGAAGCGATTTGATTTTCAAAGGCTACCATGGCCAAACTTGCATCATGAATTAGAAATGCTTATGCAAAGCTTCTCAAGAAAGGGGCCTCTTACACAACTAGCACGAATTATATTCAGATATGCTATTTGGTGGATTTGGAAGGAGAGGTGTGGCAGAATTTTTGAGTGTCACAACATGAACAAAGCTCAAATTCTGATAGAGATTCTTCAGGACTCACGATCATGTATGGAGCAAGAATTGAATACAGAGCACCTAACAAGAAGAGAGAAAGATATTTTCACAAGATTCAATTTTTCCATTCGTCAAGAATCACTCGAATAATGATGACGATTGTAATGTATTATATGGGGCAAAGCTTATATTTTGTGATGTATCCACAAGTAGTCCAGAACAGTCTAGCTATTGCATTTTATTATTTATTAACTTCCTTATGCTACCCTTGGAGATGAGTTTGATGAAGCGTGCCCATTTCACCTTCTTTAGGTGGGGTGCAATCTTCTCGATTACACTAAGAGACTTCAGGCTTTAGTCTATGGCTTGTGTAGACAAAGCTTCTTTGTACAAATCTTTTACAAAATACAATATCTTTACTTACCAAAAAAAATAATAAGATGGGAAAGACCAATATTTTGAATTTCCGAGACGGTGCACGAAAAACCGATCGAATCTCGACTCTGCGCAAAGTTTATGACCGTCGCGTTTTTTCGTGAAACCATGCTCATACGACTTACCATCGGCTAATACATCGTGAATGGCCAGTATTTTGAATTTCCGAGACGGTGCACGAAAAACCGATCGAAACTCGACTCGCGCGCGACTTCGCGCAAAGTTTATGACCGTAGTATTTTTTTTCGAAAGCGTGCTTGTACGACTTCACATGGGCTAATAAGACGGGAAAGACCAGTATTTTGAATTTTCGAGACGGTGCACGAAAAACCGATCGAAACTCGACCCTGTGCAAAGTTTATGACCGTCGCATTTTTTCGTGAAACCATGCTCATACGACTTACCATGGGCTAATACATCGTGCATGGCCAGTATTTTGAATTTCCGAGACGGTGCACGAAAAACCGATCGAAACTCGACTCGCGCGCGACTTCACGCAAAGTTAATGACCGTCGTATTTTTTTGCGAAAGCGTGCTTGTACGACTTCCCATGGGCTAATAAGACGGGACAGACCAGTATTTTGAATTTCCGAGATGGTGCACCAAAAACCGATCGAAACTCGACTATGTGCAAAGTTTATGACCGTCGCGTTTTTTCGTGAAACCATGCTCATACGACTTACCATGGGCTAATACACCGTGAATGGCCAGTATTTTGAATTTCCAAGACGGTGCACGAAAAACCGATCGAAACTCGACTCGCGCGCGACTTCGCGCAAAGTTTATGACCGTCGTATTTTTTTGCGAAAGTGTGCTTGTACGACTTCCCATGGGCTAATTAGACGGGAAAGACCAGTATTTTGAATTTCCGAGACGGTGCACGAAAAACCGATCGAATCTCGACTCTGCGCAAAGTTTATGACCGTCGCGTTCTTTCGTGAAACCATGCTCATACGACTTACCATGGGCTAATACATCGTGAATGGCCAGTATTTTGAATTTCCGAGACGGTGCATAAAAAACCGATCGAAACTCGACTCGCGCGCGACTTCGCGCAAAGTTTATGACCGTCGTATTTTTTGGCGGAAGCGTGCTGGTACGACTTCCCATGGGCTAATAAGACGGGAAAGACTAGTATTTTGAATTTCTGAGACGGTGCACGAAAAACCGATCGAAACTCGACTCTGTGCAAAGTTTATGACCGTCGCATTTTTTTGTGAAACCATGCTCATACGACTTACCATGGGCTAATACATCGTGAATGGCCAGTATTTTGAATTACAGAGACTGTGCACGAAAAACCGATCGAAACTCGACTTGCGCGCGACTTCGCATAAAGTTTATGACCGTCGTATGTTTTTGCGAAAGCGAGCTTGTACGACTTCTCGTGGGCTAATAAGATGGGAAAGACCAGTATTTTGAATTTCCGAGACGGTGCACGAAAAACCGATCGAAACTCGACTCTGCGCAAAGTTAATGACCGTCGCGTTTTTTCGTGAAACCATGCTCATACGACTTACCATGGGCTAATACATCGTGCATGGCCAGTATTTTGAATTTCCGAGACGGTGCACGAAAAACCAATCGAAACTCGACTCGCGCGCGACTTCGCGCAAATTTTATGACCGTCGTATTTTTTTCCGAAAGCGTGCTTGTACGACTTCCCATGGGCTAATAAGACGGGAAAGACCAGTATTTTGAATTTTCGAGACGGTTAACGAAAAACCGATCGAAACTTAACTCTGTGCAAAGTTTATGACTGTCGCGTTTTTTCATGAAACCATGCTCATATGACTTACCATGGGCTAATACATCGTGAATGGACAGTATTTTAAATTTCCGAGACGGTGCACGAAAAACCGATCGAAACTCGACTCGCGCGTGATTTCGCGCAAAGTTGATGACCGTCGTATTTTTTTGCGAAAGCGTGCTTGTACGACTTCCCATGGGCTAATAAGACGGGAAAGACCAGTATTTTGAATTTCCGAGATGGTGCACGAAAAATCGATCGAAACTCGACTCTGTGCAAAGTTTCTGACCGTCGCATTTTTTTGTGAAACCATGCTCATACGACTTACCATGGGCTAATACATAATGAATGGCCAGTATTTTGAATTTCCGAGACGGTGCACGAAAAACCGATCGAAACTCGACTCGCGCGCGACTTCGCGCAAAGTTTATGACCGTCGTATTTTTTTGCGAAAGCGTGCTTGTACCACTTCCCATGGGCTAATTAGATGGGAAAGACCAGTATTTTGAATTTCTGAGACGATGCACGAAAAACCGATCGAATCTCGAATCTGCGCAAAGTTTATGACCGTCGCGTTCTTTCGTGAAACCATGCTCATACGACTTACCATGGGCTAATACATCGTGAATGGCCAGTATTTTGAATTTCCGAGACGCTGCATGAAAAACCGATCGAAACTCGACTCGCGCGCAACTTCGTGCAAACTTTATGACCGTCGTATTTTTTTGCGAAAGCGTGTTTGTACGACTTCCCATGGGCTAATAAGACGGGAAAGACCAGTATTTTGAATTTCCGAGTCGGTGCACGAAAAACCGATCGAAACTCGACTCTGTGCAAAGTTTAGGGCCGTCGTATTTTTTTGCGAAAGTGTGCTTGTACGACTTCTAATGGGCTAATAAGATAGGAAAGACCAATATTTTGAATTTTCGAGATGGTGCACGAAAAACCGATCGACTCTCGACTCTGCGCAAAGTTTATGACCGTCGCGTTTTTTAGTGAAACCATGCTCATACGACTTACCATGGGCTAATACATCGTGAATGGCCAGTATTTTGAATTTCCGAGACGGTGCACGAAAAACCGATCGAAACTCGACTCGCGCGTGACTTCGCGCAATATTTATGACCGTCGTATTTTTTTGCGAAAGCGTGCTTGTACGACTTCCCATGGGCTAATAAGACGGGAAAGACCAGTATTTTGAATTTCCGAGACGGTGCACGAAAAACCGATCGAAACTCGACTATGTGCAAAGTTTATGACCGTCGCGTTTTTTCGTGAAACCATGCTCATACGACTTACCATGGGCTAATACATCGTGAATGGCCAGTATTTTGAATTTCCGAGACGGTGCCCGAAAAACCGATCGAAACTCGACTCGCGTACGACTTCGCGCAAAGTTGATGACCGTCGTATTTTTTTGCGAAATGGTGCTTGTACGACTTCCCATTGGCTAATAAGACGCGAAAGACCAGTATTTTGAATTTCCGAGACGGTGCACGAAAAACCGATCGAAACTCAACTCTGCGCAAAGTTTATGACCGTCGCATTTTTTCGTGAAACCATGCTCATACGACTTACCATGGGCTAATACATCGTGAATGGACAGTATTTTGAATTTCCGAGATGGTGCATGAAAAACCGATCGAAACTCGACTCGCGCGCGACATCGCGCAAAGTTTATGACTGTCGTATTTTTTTGCGAAAGCGTGCTTGTACGACTTCCCCTGGGCTAATTAGACGGGAAAGACGACCCCCTTTCGCAAAAAAAATTAGACGGGAAAGACCAGCATTTTGAATTTCCAAGATGGTGCACGAAAAACCGATCGAAACTCGACCATGTGCAAAGTTTAGGACCCTCGTATTTTTTTGCGAAAGCGTGCTTGTACGACTTCTCATGGGCTAATAAGATGGGAAAGACCAATATTTTGAATTTCCGAGACGGTGCATGAAAAACCGATCGAATCTCGACTCTGCGCAAAGTTTATGACCTCGCGTTTTTTCGTGAAACCATGCTCATACGACTTACCATCGGCTAATACATCGTGAATGGCCAGTATTTTGAATTTCCGAGACGGTGCACGAAAAACCGATCGAAACTCGACTCGCGCGCGACTTCGCGCAAAGTTTATGACCGTCGTATTTTTTTTCGAAAGCGTGCTTGTACGACTTCACATGGGCTAATAAGACGGGAAAGACCAGTATTTTGAATTTTCGAGACGGTGCACGAAAAACCGATCGAAACTCGACCCTGTGCAAAGTTTATGACCGTCGCATTTTTTCGTGAAACCATGCTCATACGACTTACCATGGGCTAATACATCGTGAATGGACAGTATTTTGAATTTCCGAGACGGTGCACGAAAACCGATCGAAACTCGACTCGCGCGCGACTTCACGCAAAGTTAATGACCGTCGTATTTTTTTGCGAAAGCGTGCTTGTACGACTTCCCATGGGCTAATAAGACGGGACAGACCAGTATTTTGAATTTCCGAGATGGTGCACGAAAAACCGATCAAAACTCGACTATGTGCAAAGTTTATGACCGTCGCGTTTTTTCGTGAAACCATGCTCATACGACTTACCATGGGCTAATACATTGTGAATGGCCAGTATTTTGAATTTCCAAGATGGTGCACGAAAAACCGATCGAAACTCGACTCGCGCGCGACTTCGCGCAAAGTTTATGACCGTCGTATTTTTTTGCGAAAGTGTGCTTGTACGACCTCCCATGGGCTAATTAGACGGGAAAGACCAGTATTTTGAATTTCCGAGACGGTGCACGAAAAACCGATCGAATCTCGACTCTGCGCAAAGTTTATGACCGTCGCGTTCTTTCGTGAAACCATGCTCATACGACTTACCATGGGCTAATACATCGTGAATGGCCAGTATTTTGAATTTCCGAGACGGTGCACAAAAAACCGATCGAAACTCGACTCGCGCGCGACTTCGCGCAAAGTTTATGACCGTCGTATTTTTTGGAGGAAGCGTGCTGGTACGACTTCCCATGGGCTAATAAGACGGGAAAGACTAGTATTTAGAATTTCCGAGACGGTGCACGAAAAACTGATCGAAACTCGACTCTGTGCAAAGTTTATGACCATCGCCTTTTTTTGTGAAACCATGCTCATACGACTTACCATGGGCTAATACATCGTGAATGGCCAGTATTTTGAATTACAGAGACGGTGCACAAAAAACCGATCGAAACTCGACTCGCGCGCGACTTCGCGCAAAGTTTATGACCGTCGTATTTTTTTGCTTAAGTGTGCTTGTACGACTTCCCATGGGCTAATTAGACGGGAAAGACCAGTATTTTGAAATTCCAAGACGGTGCACGATAAACCGATCGAATCTCGACTCTGCGCAAAGTTTATGACCGTCGCGTTTTTTAGTGAAACCATGCTCATACGACTTACCATGGGCTAATACATCGTGAATGGCCTGTATTTTGAATTACAGAGACGGTGCACGAAAAACCGATCGAAACTCGACTCGCGTGCGACTTCTCGCAAAGTTTATGACCGTCGTATTTGCGAAAGCGTGCTTGTACAACTTCCCATGGGCTAATTAGACGGGAAAGACCAGTATTTTGAATTTCCAAGACAGTGCACGAAAAACCGATCGAAACTCGACTCTATGCAAAGTTTAGGACCGTCGTATTTTTTTGCGAAAGCATGCTTGTACGACTTCTCATGGGCTAATAAGATGCGAAAGACCATTATTTTGAATTTCCGAGACGGCTCACGAAAAACCGATCGAATCGAATCTCGACTCTGTGCAAAGTTTATGACTGTCGCGTTTTTTCATGAAACCATGCTCATATGACTTACCATGGGCTAATACATCGTGAATGGCCAGTATTTTAAATTTCCGAGACGGTGCACGAAAAACCGATCGAAACTCGACTGGCGCGTGATTTCGCGCAAAGTTGATGACCGTCGTATTTTTTTGCGAAAGCGTGCTTGTACGACTTCCCATGGGCTAATAAGACGGGAAAGACCAGTATTTTGAATTTTCGAGACGGTGCACGAAAAATCGATCGAAACTCGACTCTGTGCAAAGTTTATGACCGTCGCATTTTTTTGTGAAACCATGCTCACACGACTTACCATGGGCTAATACATAATGAATGGCCAGTATTTTGAATTTCCGAGACGGTGCACGAAAAATCGATCGAAACTCGACTCGCGCGCGACTTCGCGCAAAGTTTATGACCGTCGTATTTTTTTGCGAAAGCGTGCTTGTACCACATCCCATGGGCTAATTAGATGGGAAAGACCAGTATTTTGAATTTCTGAGACGATGCACGAAAAACCGATCGAATCTCGAATCTGCGCAAAGTTTATGACCGTCGCGTTCTTTCGTGAAACCATGCTCATACGACTTACCATGGGCTAATACATCGTGAATGGCCAGTATTTTGAATTTCCGAGACGGTGCACGAAAAATCGATCGAAACTCGACTCGCGCGCAACTTCGTGCAAAGTTTATGACCGTCGTATTTTTTTGCGAAAGCGTGTTTGTACGAATTCCCATGGGCTAATAAGACGGGAAAGACCAGTATTTTGAATTTCCGAGTCGGTGCACGAAAAACCGATCGAAACTCGACTCTGTGCAAAGTTTAGAGCCGTCGTATTTTTTTGCGAAAGCGTGCTTGTACGACTTCTCATGGGCTAATAAGAATGGAAAGACCAATATTTTGAATTTCAAAGATGGTGCACGAAAAACCGATCGAATCTCGACTCTGCGCAAAGTTTATAACCGTCGCATTTTTTATTCAAACCATGCTCATACGACTTACCATGGGCTAATACATCGTGAATGGCCAGTATTTTGAATTTCCGAGACGGTGGACGAAAAACCGATCGAAACTCGACTCGCGCGTGACTACGCGCAAAATTAATGACCGTCGTATTTTTTTGCGAAAGCGTGCTTGTACGACTTCCCATGGGCTAATAAGACGGGAAAGACCAGTATTTTGAATTTCCGAGACGGTGCACGAAAAACCGATCGAAACTCGACTATGTGCAAAGTTTATGACCGTCGCGTTTTTTCTTGAAACCATGCTCATACGACTTACCATGGGCTAATACATCGTGATTGGCCAGTATTTTGAATTTCCGAGACGGTGCACGAAAAACCGATCGAAACTCGACTCGCGCGCGACTTCGCGCAAAGTTTATGACCGTCGTATTTTTTTTCGAAAGCGTGCTTGTACGACTTCCCATGGGCTAATAAGACGGCAAAGACCAGTATTTTGAATTTCCGAGACGGTGCACGAAAAACTGATCGAAACTCGATTCTGTGCAAAGTTTATGACCGTCGTGTTTTTTCGTAAAACCATGCTCATACGACTTACCATGGGATAATACATCGTGAATGGCCAGTATTTTGAATTTCCGAGACGGTGGACGAAAAACCGATCGAAACTCGACTCGCGCGCGACTTCGCACAAAGTTTATGACCGTCGTATTTTTTTGCGAAAGCGTGCTTGTACCACTTCCCATGGGCTAATTAGACGGGAAAGACCAGTATTTTGAATTTTTGAGACGATGCACGAAAAACCGATCGAATCTCGAATCTGCGCAAAGTTTATGACCGTCGCGTTCTTTCGTGAAACCATGCTCATACGACTTACCATGGGCTAATACATCGTGAATGGCCAGTATTTTGAATTTTCGAGACGCTGCACGAAAAACCGATCGAAACTCGACTCGCGCGAGACTTCGTGCAAAGTTTATGACCGTCGTATTTTTTGCGAAAGCGTGTTTGTACGACTTCCCATGGGCTAATAAGACGGGAAAGACCAGTATTTTGAATTTTTGAGACGGTGCCCGAAAAACCGATCGAAACTCGACTCTGTGCAAAGTTTAGGACCGTCGTATTTTTATGTGAAAGCGTGCTTGTACGACTTCTCATGGGCTAATAAGATAGGAAAGACCAATATTTTGAATTTCCGAGACGGTGCACGAAAAACCGATCGAATCTCGACTCTGCGCAAAGTTTATGACCGTCTCGTTTTTTCGTGAAACCATGCTCATACGACTTACCATGGGCTAATACATCGTGAATGGCCAGTATTTTGAATTTCCAAGACGGTGCACGAAAAACCGATCGAAACTCGACTCGCGTGCGACTTCGCGCAAAATTTATGACCGTCGTATTTTTTTGCGAAAGCGTGCTTGTACGACTTCCCATGAGGTAATAAGATGGGAAAGACCAGTATTTTGAATTTCCGAGACGGTGCACGAAAAATCGATCGAAACTCTATTTTTTGGTAAGTAAAGATAATGTATTTTGTAAAAACTTACCAAAAAAAAAATGTATTTTGTAAAAGATTTGTACAAAGAAGCTTTGTCTACACAAGCCATAGACTAAATCCTGAAGTCTCTTAGTGTAGTCGAGAAGATTGTACCCCACCTAAAGAAGGTGAAATGGGCACACTTCATCAAACTCATTTCCAAGAGTAGCACAAGGAATTTAATAAAAAATGCAATAGCTAGACTGTTCTGGAGTACTTATGGATACATCACAAAATATAAGCTTTGCCCCATAATACATTACAATTTTCATCATTATTCGAGTGATTATTGACTAATGAAAAAATTGAATCTTGTGAAAATCTCTTTCTCTCTTCTTGTTAGGTGCTCTATATTCAATTCTTGCTCCATGCATGATCGTGAGTCCTTAAGAATCTCTATCAGAATTTGAGCTTTGTTCATGTTGTGACACTCAAAAATTCTGCCACACCTCTCCTTCCAAATCCACCAAATAGCACATCTGAATATAATTCTTGCTAGTTGTGTAAGAGGACCCTTTCTTGAGAAGCCTTGCATTAGCCTTTCTAGTTCATGATGCAAGTTTGGCCGTGGTAGCCTTTGAAGATCAAATCGCTTCAAGATTTCTTCCCATATCCAAGATGAATAATCACAAGCAAAGTATAGATGGACAACACTTTCTTCCTTTTGCATACACAAAGAGCACCGATTTACAATATAAATACCTCTTCGCTGCATATTGTCCATCGTAGGAAGTTTGCCGAGAAGGGTCTGCCATGTACATAAGGAATGTCGCTGTGAGCATGGACTATCCCATGTCCAACTACTTGGGATCCACTTGTTGTTTCGTCGTCTAATTTGGTTCCATGCAGATGTAGCACTAAATTTACCATTATCATGAAGCCAAATAAGCATATCTGAAGAGTTGTTCTTGATTGGAATAGCCCTAATAGTCGGCCAAAGTAATAACATGTCTGGGGAGGTAGGGTTAGGAAGACACCATGTACCATTGTTAATGAATTCAGAAACCTTCCAGTCTTTGGGAGCCCTCAGATCCTGTCGTACTCTATCACCAAATATCTGAAATATACTTTTCTCATTCACCCAAGGATCATACCACATATTAATATTGGTTCCAGAAGAAATCACATAAGAAATATTGTTACGTAGCCATCTCCTTGCCTTCAGAATTCCTTTCCAAGCAGCAGAATGAGATGTTTTTGTAGATACTTCCCAGATTGATTCCTTGGTAAGGTACCTAGCAAAAACCCATTGTGACCATAAAGAAGACTCGTTTTGTAAAATATTACATAATTGCTTTACCATACAAGCTTTATTCCAATCTCTAATATGTCGAAGATTCAAGCCCCCTTCATCCTTCGGTTTGCAAATGTTGTCCCAATTCACCATATGCATTGCCTTACCATCTGTGCCATTCCAAAAGAAGTTCATAAGTAATTTATCAATATCATTGAGAAGCCCGGCTGGTGCATGAGACCAATAAATAGAATAAGAGATCAACACTGATCGAATAAGTTCAAGTCATCCAGCTTTAGAAAGAAGCCTATTTTTCCAAGAGGAAATTCTGTTCTTAATTTTTTGTAGGATAGGCTGACAGGAGACTTTTTTTTTTTTTTTGGTAAGTAAAGATATTGTATTTTGTAAAAGATTTGTACAAAGAAGCTTTGTCTACACAAGCCATAGACTAAAGCCTGAAGTCTCTTAGTGTAGTCGAGAAGATTGCACCCCACCTAAAGAAGGTGAAATGGGCACGCTTCATCAAACTCATCTCCAAGAGTAGCATAAGGAAGTTAATAAATAATAAAATGCAATAGCTAGACTGTTCTGGACTACTTGTGGATACATCACAAAATATAAGCATTGCCCCATATAATACATTACAATCTTCATCATTATTCGGGTGATTCTCGACGAATGGAAAAATTGAATCTGGTGAAAATATCTTTCTCTCTTCTTGTTAGGTGCTCTGTATTCAATTCTTGCTCCATACATGATCGTGAGTCCTGAAGAATCTCTATCAGAATTTGAGCTTTGTTCATGTTGTGACACTCAAAAATTCTGCCACACCTCTCCTTCCAAATCCACCAAATAGCACATCTGAATATAATTCGTGCTAGTTGTGTAAGAGGCCCCTTTCTTGAGAAGCTTTGCATAAGCATTTCTAATTCATGATGCAAGTTTGGCCGTGGTAGCCTTTGGAAATCAAATCGCTTCAAGATCTCCTTCCATATCCAAGATGACTAATCACAAGCAAAGTAGAGATGGTCAACACTTTCTTCATTTTGCATACACAAAGAACACCGATTTACAATATAAATACCTCTTCGCTGCATATTGTCCATCGTAGGAAGTTTGCCGAGAAGGGCCTGCCATGTACATAAGGAATGTCGCTGTGAGCATGGACTATCCCATGTCCAACTACTTTGGATCCACTTGTTGTTTCGTCGTCTAATTTGGTTCCATGCAGATGTAGCACTAAATTTACCGTTATCATGAAGCCAAATAAGCATATCTGAAGAGTTGTTCTTGATTGTAATAGCCCTAATAGTCGGCCAAAGTAATAACATGTCAGGGGAGGTAGGGTTGGGAAGACACCAAGTACCATTGTTAATGAATTCAGAAACCTTCCAGTCTTTGGGAGCCCCCAGATCCTGTCATACTCTATCACCAAATATCTGAAATATACTTTTCCCATTCACCCAAGGATCATACCACATATTAATATTGGTTCCAGAAGAAATCACATAAGAAATATTGTTACGTAGCCATCGCCTTGCCTTCAGAATTCCTTTCCAAGCAGCAGAATGAGATGTTTTTGCAGATGTTTCCCAGATTGATTCCTTGGTTAGGTACCTAGCAAAAACCCATTGTGACCATAAGGAAGACTTGTTTTGTAAAATATCCCATAATTGCTTTACCATACAAGCTTTATTCCAATCTCTAATATGTCGAAGATTCAGCCCCCCTTCATCCTTCGGTTTGCAAATGCTGTCCCAATTCACCATGTGCATTGCCTTACCATCTGTGCCATTCCAAAAGAAGTTCATAAGTAATTTATCAATATCATGGAGAAGCCCGGCTGGTAGAAGGAATGCATGAGACCAATAAATAGAATAAGAGGTCAACACAGATCGAATAAGTTCAAGTCGTCCAGCTTTAGAAAGAAGCCTATTTTTCCAAGAGGAAATTCTGTTCTTAATTTTTTGTATGATAGGCTGACAGGAGGCTTTGTTGATTCCAGTGGATATAAGTGGGAGACCCAAGTAAGGAACCGGTAAATTTCCTTCAGCAACTCCCAATGTTTGAGCAATATGATCCTTATTGTCAATGCAAGCACCCACATATACTTTGCTCTTTGCATGGTTTAGCTTAAGACCAGAAACTTTACCAAATTCATTAAGAATATCTGCCAGATTACTCACAGAAACTGGATCATCTCGAAGGAAGATAATAAGGTCGTCGGCAAATGCTATGTGAGAGATATAAACAGAACCATAATGTGGTACCTTAATTTTGCCATTGGAAACAGCCTCTTCTAACATACAACTGAGCCCTTCCATTGCAATGGTAAAAAGATAAGGAGATAGTGGATCACCTTGCCGAATGCCATTCTTACTCCCAAAGAAGCCAATAGGTGAACCATTAAAGAGAATTGAAAATTTTGGAGTTTCCAAGCAACATTGAATCCATTTAACCCAGTGCTGAGGGAAGCCCATATTATGGAGCATCATGTAAATAAAATCCCTATTGACTGAGTCAAAGGCCTTTCATAAATCAGCTTTAAAACAGATCTTTTTCCCTCTTGTTTTAGAATGTAGATCCTTAACCAAATCATTAGCAAGCAGGACATTATGATGGATACTCCTCCCTTTAAGAAAAGCAGCCTGATTAGGACTAATGACCTTATTCATGACCTTTTGTAGTCTATCTGCCAGCAACTTAGAGATAACCTTATAAATAAAGTTGCACAGTGAAATAGGACGGTAGTTCTCCAATGAATCGGCTCCATCATTTTTAGGCACTAAAGAAATAAAAGTGCAATTCATTTCTTTAAGAATGTGACCTGAGGAGAAAAAATGTCGACAAGCTTTTATGACATCGTTGCCTACAATAGCCCATGCAATTTGATAAAACTCAGCTGGAAATCCATCTGGACCAGGGCTTTTGTGCTTCGGGGACTTAAAAACAACTTTCACAATTTCATCATCCGTTATTGGGGCATTAAGATGAGAGAGGGCTTCAGAATCAAGTCGTCTTGTAGGCCCAACATGAATACTATTAGGCTGCTGTTCCTGATTGAGTAAGGAATAAAAAAATTGCTTGGTGTAATTTTTAACCTCATCCAGATCCTCAATGAGATTACCATCTATACCTTTGCATTTTTTGTTGCGATTAGTAGCCCTTCTGGTAGCAATAGCAGCATAGAAAAACTTCGTATTAGAATCCCCTAGAGTAAGCCAATGCTGTCGTGACTTCTGTTTCAAAAAGCATTCCTCCTGCTTCAAAGCTTGCATAAAGTTATTTCTAGCAGCAGCCTCTTTGTATATAAGATTCGCATCCAGAGGTTGAAGATTTAGCTCGCTTTGCAGAGTCATAAGTTCTTTCTTGCATAACTGAACTCTGTCGTTGATATTTACAAATGTAGTTGAATTCCACTTCTTCAGTGCTGCTTTGCATGCTTTTAGTTTTTGACATAGGATGTAAGGGGGAGAACCAAATACATTAATGTCCCAAGCTGACTTAATAACTTCGAGGAACTTTGGGTGAGAACTCCACATATTAAAAAATCTAAAAGGTTTCTTGACTCTTGGTAGTGCTTTATCTGCATGTATATGCATAATAGAGTGATCCGAAAATAACTTAGCACCGTACTCAAGAAGTGAATCTGGGAAAACTGCTAACCATTCCTGATTAATCAAACATCTGTCAAGTCGAGCCATAATTTTTCTTTCAGCAGTACTTTGATTGTTCCATGAGAACCAATCACCTACAGATTTCATGTCAGTCAATGCAGCAGTATCTATACAATCATTAAAATGTTGAAGCTGACATTCGGAAAGCACTCTACCCCCCACTTTCTCATTTGTGTATCTGACAGTATTAAAGTCACCGAGAACAACCCAAGGTACTGTAGGATAACTATTTGCAATGCTAACCAGATCACGCCATAGAGCATTCCTGTCAGACATACTGTTAGATGCATAAATACCGGTAATATTGAATTGACATCCAGTCTGTTTATCCTCTGCCTTAAGATGAATGAATTGATTAGTAGCAGAAATAAACCAAGCAGTAACAAGATTAGGATGCCATAAGACCCAAACTCGACCATAAGTATCCTGAGAATCATTAGTAAAAAGTTCTGCCTCAGGCCATATTAAATTCTTCTGAACTTGAACACGATGAGGTTTAATTTTTGTTTCCACAAGAATGACAATGTCACATGCAGCAGATCGGATTATTCTATTGAGCTCCCGACATTTCTCAGTCTTATTAAGTCCACGAACATTCCAACAGCTTATTTTCATCAATACTAGATAGAAGGAAGAGCATGCGATTTTGGGAGGACACTACCATCCTTTTTCTTATCCTTTGATTTTGCATGGTCCTCTCGCATAATATCTTTACCCTTTAATCCTTTATTCCTATATTTATCCACCTCATCCACAGCTTGCAAATGTTTAAATTTTTGCGTACCTTGAGGCAAGGAGTCCTGAATAGCGGGATGTGTCGAAGAGCGATGAGTTTGGTGAGTTGCAATGTCTTGGTTCCCAAGAGGTTGTTGAAATAAAATTTCCTGATTATCTGAAGGAGTGATTCGTGAAGGCGAGGTTGTTATTGGGGAGTGAGAACCTTGGGAAGCTCCTGCAGTGAAATTCTCTGATATAATAGGTAAAGATGGAAGTCCTGACTTGTCTTTCTCTTGTTCGTGTCGCTGCCCCAACGAGTCAGAGTGTTCAATCATCTTCTCCGCCATCACCACTGTTGGCACTGGAGTATCAGTGCTTGGATTAGTGGTAGTGACCCCATTCTGTGGCTCTTGGCGTGGTCGGTAGACCTGTGTGATTTTTTGTGAAGGCTGTTGGCAGGCACCATTTACATGTCCAAAAGATAGACAAACCTTGCATCGTTGTGGCTTCCAAGAATATGAGACTTTCACCTTTCGGGTGCTCCCATCAAGATCACGGTAAGAAACATCATTCGGCAGTTCCTCATCAGAAGAAACCATTACACAAGCTCTGGCAAAGGTCAATCTCGTTTGCGAAGCTGTTGCCTTATCAAGATACAATGGTTGTCCCAGGGTGCTGCAAAGCTTTGCAATAAAACGACGACCCCAGAGATGTAGTGGAAGTCCATGGAAAGAAACCCATATTGGGATAGACTGTAGACTGTCTAACTCCAATCTCACATCAGGTGCCCAGCGTCGTAGTATCATTGGATGACCACGGATAGTCCAAAATCCTTCAAGGACCCGTTGTAAATCTTCTTCCGAATAAAGCCTGCATACAAAGAATCTGGTCTCCAACATATGAAGATCAAATGTTGATATTCCCCATCGAGTTCTGATGTATGAGGATAGTGGGAAAAAGGATGTTCTTAGTCCAACAACGTAGCCCACAATTGCCATTGACCATGTCTCAATTAGTTCATCGGAATCAATAGCCTCATACACAGCAATCTTCTGGTCAGCCTGTACTTCTGGAGCAAAAAAGTCTAGTCGAAGATCCGGACTACCCACTGGAGCCTTGAAGAGGCTACTCCAAGGCTTCGGATCTCGGGAAATAGGAGCTGGAGGTCGTGATCTAGATCGTGAACGACCTCGGGCCTGGTTCATTGAAGGAGCATCCCGTCGAGAAGAAGAAATCAGCGGTGGAACATCCTGGTGTGAAACCGGCCTAAGCTGCTGGGGAGGAACCAGCGGCTGTTGGAGAGGAGCAACCCCCTCCCGCGGTGAAGTAACCAGCGGCTGAGGAGCAACCCTCTCCCGCTGTGACTGCTGGAGAGGGGCGTTCTGCTGTGAAGCAATCAGCCGCTGGGAAGAAGCCAGCGGAGGAGCATCCCGCTGGAACAGAGGATGCGAAGCAGAGTGCCGCGTCCGGCCGCTCGCATCCATGGCGTCGCTCGCCCTAGCCGCCAGCCGCCTAGGGGAGAGGAAGCCACCACCCTGCCCACACTAATGTCGCAGCCGTCGCCCCTTCCACGCCGATTGCAGAAGCAGCCGTCGCCCTTTCCACGCTGGAGTTGCCGCAGGAAGCGGCAGTGAACCCAGCCCCAATCGCAGCGCAGCTTCCACCGTTTCTTGCCCTAGAGTCCGTCCCGCGCCTAGGGGAGAAGAGCCGCCGCCCTTCCACGCCTGAAGTCGCCGATTCCCGGCCTGGAATCGCTGATCGCAGGAGCGACCGCCGGCCTTCCACTCGCCGCGGAGTGATCGTAGAGGAGAAATCGCCCAAGGGAGCAATCGCAAGCACAAGCGCAAGGGAAGAGGTTGCCGTCCCCAACGTCGATCGCAAGCGCAAGCGCAAGCCCAAGCAGAGCAGAGCACTCACGCACGCACGCAAGGGAACGCAGGCCCATTCCCCTCCATTCCCAAGCCGATGCGTGCACCGTCTCTCCTCCTCTCTCTTCGTGAAACCATCTCCCGGCTGACAGGAGACTTTGTTGATTCCAGTGGATATAAGTGGAAGACCCAAGTAAGGAACCGGTAAATTTCCTTCAGTAACTCCCAATGTTTGAGCAATATGATCCTTATTTTCAATGCAAGCACCAACGTATACTTTGCTCTTTGCATGGTTTAGCTTAAGACCAGAAACTATACCAAATTCATTAAGAATATCTGCCAGATTACTCACAGAAACTGGATCATCTCGAAGGAAGATAATAAGGTCATCAGCAAATGTTATGTGAGAGATATAAACAGAACCATAATATGGTACCTTAATTTTGCCATTGGAAACAGCCTCTTCTAACATACAACTGAGTCCTTCCATTGCAATCGTAAAAAGATAAGGAGATAGTGGATCGCCTTGCCGAATGCCATTCATACTCCCGAAGAAGCCAATAGGTGAACCATTAAAGAGAATCAATAATTTTGGAGTTTCCAAGCAACATTGAATCCATTGAACCCAGTGCTGAGGGAAGCCCATATTATGGAGCATCATGTAAATAAATTGCCTATTGACTGAGTCAAAGGCCTTTCGTAAATCAGCTTTAAAACAGATCTTTTTCCCTCTTGTTTTTGAGTGTAGATCCTTAACCAAATCATTAGCAAGCAGGACATTATGATGGATACTCCTCCCTTTAATAAAAGCAGCCTGATTATGACTAATGACCTTATTCATGACCTTTTGTAGTCTATCTGCCAGTAACTTCGAGATAACCTTATAAATAAAGTTGCACAGTGAAATAGGACGGTAGTTCTCCAATGAATCGACTCCATCATTTTTAGGCACTAAAGAAATAAAAGTGCAATTCATTTCTTTAAGAATATGACCTGAGGAGAAAAAATGTCGACAAGCTTTTATGACATCGTTGCCAACAATAGACCATGCAATTTGATAAAACTCAGCTGGAAATCCATCTGGACCAGGGCTTTTGTGCTTCAGGGACTTAAAAACAACTTTCACAATTTCATCATCCGTTATTGGGGCATTAAGATGAGAGAGGGCTTCAGAATCAAGTCGTCTTGTAGGCCCAACATGAATACGATTAGGCTGCTGCTCCTGATTGAGTAAGGAATAAAAAAATTACTCGGTGTAATTTTTAACCTCATCCAAATCCTCAATGAGATTACCATCTATACCTTTGCATTTTTTGATACGATTAGTAGCCCTTCTGGTAGCAATAGCAGCATAGAAAAACTTCGTATTAGAATACCCTAGAGTAAGCCTGGAATTCAAAATACTGGCCATTCACGATGTATTAGCCCATGGTAAGTCTTATGAGCATGGTTTCACGAAAAAACGTGATGGACATAAACATTGCGCAGAGTCGAGTTTCGATCGGTTTTTCATGCACCGTCTCGGAAATTCAAAATACTAGTCTTTCCCGTCTTATTAGCCCATGGGAAGTCGTACAAGCACGCTTTCGCAAAAAAATACGACGGTCATAAACTTTGCGAGAAGTCGCGCGCGAGTCGAGTTTCGATCGGTTTTTCGTGCACCGTCTCGGAAATTCAAAATACTGGCCATTCACGATGTATTAGCCCATGGTAAGTCGTATGAGCTTGGTTTCACGAAAAAACGCGACGGTCATAAACTTTGCACAGAGTCGAGTTTCGATCGGTTTTTCGTGCACCGTCTCGGAAATTCAAAATACTGGTCTTTCCCGTCTTATTAGCCAATGGGAAGTCGTACAAGCACGCTTTCACAAAAAAATACGACGGTCATATCCTTTGCGCGAAGTCGCGCGCGAGTCGAGTTTTGATCGGTTTTTCGTGCACCATCTCGGAAATTCAAAATACTGGCCATTCACGATGTATTAGCCCATGGTAAGTCGTATGAGCATGGTTTCACGAAAAAACGCGACGGTCATAAATTTTGCACAGAGTCGAGTTTCGATCGGTTTTTCGTGCACCGTCTCGGAAATTTAAAATACTGGTATTTCCTGTCTTATTGGCCCATGGGAAGCCGTACAAGCACGCTTTCGCAAAAAAATACGATGGTCATAAACATTGCGCGAAGTCGCGCGCGAGTCGAGTTTCGATCGGTTTTTCGTGCACCGTCTCGGAAATTCAAAATACTGGCCATTCACGATGTATTAGCCCATGGTAAGTCGTATGAGCATGGTTTCACGAAAAAACGCGACGGTCATAAATTTTGCACAGAGTCGAGTTTCGATCGGTTTTTCGTGCACCGTCTCGGAAATTTAAAATACTGGTATTTCCTGTCTTATTGGCCCATGGGAAGCCGTACAAGCACGCTTTCGCAAAAAAATACGATGGTCATAAACATTGCGCGAAGTCGCGCGCGAGTCGAGTTTCGATCGGTTTTTCGTGCACCGTCTCGGAAATTCAAAATACTGGCCATTCACGATGTATTAGCCCATGGTAAGTCGTATGAGCATGGTTTCACGAAAAAACGCGACGGTCATAAACTTTGCACAGAGTCGAGTTTCGATCTTTTTTTCGTGCACCGTCTCGGAAATTCAAAATATTGGTCTTTCCCGTCTTATTCGCCCATGGGAAGTCGTACAAGCACGCTTTCGCAAAAAAATACGACGGTCATAAACTTTGCGCGAAATCGCACGCGAGTCGAGTTTCGATTGGTTTTTCGTGCACCGTCTCGGAAATTCAAAATACTGGCCATTCACGATGTATTAACCAGCCCATGATAACTCGTATGAGCATGGTTTCACGAAAAAACGCGATGGTCATAAACTTTGCGCAGAGTCGAGTTTCGATCGGTTTTTCGTGCACCGTCTCGGAAATTCAAAATACTGGTCTTTCCCGTCTTATTAGCCCATGCGAAGTGGTACAAGCACACTTTCGCAAAAAAATACGACGGTCATAAATTTGCGCGAAGTCGCGCGAGTCGAGTTTCGATCGGTTTTTCGTGCACCGTCTCGGAAATTCAAAATACTGGCCATTCACGATGTATTAGAAAATAGCGATTTGATTTTCAAAGGCTACCACGGCCAAACTTGCATCATGAATTAGAAATGCTTATGCAAAGCTTCTCAAGAAAGGGGCCTCTTACACAACTAGCAAGAATTATATTCAGATGTGGTATTTGGTGGATTTGGAAGGAGAGGTGTGGCAGAATTTTTGAGTGTCACAACATGAACAAAGCTCAAATTCTGATAGAGATTCTTCAGGACTCACGATCATGTATGGAGCAAGAATTGAATACAGAGCACCTAACAAGAAGAGAGAAAGATATTTTCACAAGATTCAATTTTTTCATTCGTCAAGAATCACTCGAATAATGATAAAGATTGTAATATATTATATGGGGCAAAGCTTATATTTTGTGATGTATCCACAAGTAGTCCAGAACAGTCTAGCTATTGCATTTTGTGATGTAAACTTTGCGCAGAGTCGAGATTCGATCGGTTTTTCGTGCATCGTCTCGGAAATTCAAAATACTGGTCTTTCCCGTCTAATTAGGCCATGGGAAGTTGTACAAGCACGCTTTCACAAAAAAATACGACGGTCATAAAATTTGCGCGATGTCGCGCGTGAGTCGAGTTTCGATCGGTTTTTCGTGCACCGTCTCGGAAATTCAAAATACTGGCCATTCACGATGTATAAGCCCATGGTAATTCGTATGAGCATGGTTTCACGAAAAAACGTGACGGTCATAAACTTTGTACAGAGTCGAGTTTCGATCGGTTTTTCGTGCACCGTCTCGGAAATTAAAAATATTGGTCTTTCCCGTCTTATTAGCCCATGGGAAGTCGTACAAGCACGCTTTCGCAAAAAAATACGACGGTCATAAACTTTGCGCGAAATCGCGCGCGAGTCGAGTTTCGATCGGTTTTTCATGCACCGTCTCGGAAATTCAAAATACTGGCCATTCACGATGGATTAGCCCATGGTAAGTCGTATGAGCATGGTTTCACGACAAAACGCGATGGTCATAAACTTTGCACAGAGTCGAGTTTCGATCGGTTTTTCGTGCACCGTCTCGGAAATTCAAAATATTGGACTTTCCCGTCTTTTTAGCCCATGGGAAGTCGTACAAGCACGCTTTCGCAAAAAAATACGACGGTCATAAACTTTGCGCGAAGTCGCGCGCGAGTCGACTTTAGATCGGTTTTTCGTGCACCGTCTCGGAAATTCAAAATACTGGCCATTCACGATGTATTAGCCCATGGTAAGTCGTATGAGCATGGTTTCAGGAAAGAACGCGACGGTCATAAACTTTGTACAGAGTCGAGTTTCGATCGATTTTTCGTGCACCGTCTCCGAAATTCAAAATATTGGTCTTTCCCGTCTTATTAGCCCATGGGAAGTCGTACATGCACGCTTTCGCAAAAAAATATGACGGTCATAAACTTTGCGCGAAGTCGCACGCGAGTCGAGTTTCGATCAGTTTTTCGTGCACCGTCTCGGAAATTCAAAATACTGGCCATTCACGATGTATTAGCCAATGGTAAGTCGTATGAGCATGGTTTCAGGAAAGAACACGACGGTCATAAACTTTGCGCAGAGTCGAGATTCGATCGGTTTTTCGTGCATCGTCTCGGAAATTCAAAATACTGGTCTTTCCCGTCTAATTAGCCCATGGGAAGTTGTACAAGCACGCATTCGCAAAAAAATACGACGGTCATAAAATTTGCGCGATGTCGCGCGTGAGTCGAGTTTCGATCGGTTTTTCGTGCACCGTCTCGGAAATTCAAAATACTGGCCATTCACGATGTATTAGCCCATGGTAAGTCGTATGAGCATGGTTTCAGGAAAGAACGCGACGGTCATAAACTTTGTACAGAGTCGAGTTTCGATCGGTTTTTCGTGCACCGTCTCGGAAATTGAAAATATTGGTCTTTCCCGTCTTATTAGCCCATGGGAAGTCGTACAAGCACGCTTTCGCAAAAAAATACGACGGTCATAAAGATTGCGCGAAGTCGCACGCGAGTCGAGTTTCGATCGGTTTTTCGTGCACCGTCTCGGAAATTCAAAATACTGGCCATTCACGATGTATTAGCCCATGGTAAGTCGTATGAGCATGGTTTCACAAAAAAACGCGATGGACATAAACTTTGCGCAGAGTCGAGATTCGATCGGTTTTTCATGCACCGTCTAGGAAATTCAAAATACTGGTCTTTCCCGTCTTATTAGCCCATGGGAAGTCGTACAAGCACGCTTTCGCAAAAAAATACGACGGTCATAAACTTTGCGCGAAGTCGCGCGCGAGTCGAGTTTCGATCGGTTTTTCGTGCTCCGTCTCGGAAATTCAAAATACTGGCCATTCACGATGTATTAGCCCATGGTAAGTCGTATGAGCATGGTTTCAGGAAAGAACGCGACGGTCATAAACTTTGCGCAGAGTCGAGATTCGATCGGTTTTTCGTGCATCGTCTCGGAAATTCAAAATACTGGTCTTTCCCGTCTAATTAGCCCATGGGAAGTTGTACAAGCACGCTTTCGCAAAAAAATACGACGGTCATAAACTTTGCGCGAAGTCGCACGCGAGTCGAGTTTCGATCGGTTTTTCGTGCACCGTCTCGGAAATTCAAAATACTGGCCATTCACGATGTATTAGCCCATGGTAAGTCGTATGAGCATGGTTTCACGAAAAAACGCGATGGACATAAACTTTGCGCAGAGTCGAGATTCGATCGGTTTTTCATGCACCGTCTAGGAAATTCAAAATACTGGTCTTTCCCGTCTTATTAGCCCATGGGAAGTCGTACAAGCACGCTTTCGCAAAAAAATACGACGGTCATAAACTTTGCGCGAAGTCGCGCGCGAGTCGAGTTTCGATCGGTTTTTCGTGCACCGTCTCGGAAATTCAAAATACTGGCCATTCACGATGTATTAGCCCATGGTAAGTCGTATGAGCATGGTTTCAGGAAAGAACACGACGGTCATAAACTTTGCGCAGAGTCGAGATTCGATCGGTTTTTCGTGCATCGTCTCGGAAATTCAAAATACTGGTCTTTCCCGTCTAATTAGCCCATGGGAAGTTGTACAAGCACGCTTTCACAAAAAAATACGACGGTCATAAAATTTGCGCGATGTCGCGCGTGAGTCGAGTTTCGATCGGTTTTTCGTGCACCGTCTCGGAAATTCAAAATACTGGCCATTCATGATGTATTAGCCCATGGTAAGTCGTATGAGCATGGTTTCAGGAAAGAACGCGACGGTCATAAACTTTGTACAGAGTTGAGTTTCGATCGGTTTTTCGTGCACCGTCTCGGAAATTGAAAATATTGGTCTTTCCCGTCTTATTAGCCCATGGGAAGTCGTACAAGCACGCTTTCGCAAAAAAAATACGACAGTCATAAACTTTGCGCGAAGTCGCGCGCGAGTCGAGTTTCGATCGGTTTTTCGTGCTCCGTCTCGGAAATTCAAAATACTGGCCATTCACGATGTATTAGCCCATGGTAAGTCGTATGAGCATGGTTTCAGGAAAGAACGCGACGGTCATAAACTTTGCGCAGAGTCGAGATTCGATCGGTTTTTCGTGCATCGTCTCGGAAATTCAAAATACTGGTCTTTCCCGTCTAATTAGCCCATGGGAAGTTGCACAAGCACGCTTTCGCAAAAAAATACGACGGTCATAAACTTTGCGCGAAGTCGCACGCGAGTCGAGTTTCGATCGGTTTTTCGTGCACCGTCTCGGAAATTCAAAATACTGGCCATTCACGATGTTTTAGCCCATGGTAAGTCGTATGAGCATGGTTTCACGAAAAAACGCGATGGACATAAACTTTGCGCAGAGTCGAGATTCGATCGGTTTTTCATGCACCGTCTAGGAAATTAAAAATACTGGTCTTTCCCGTCTTATTAGCCCATGGGAAGTCGTACAAGCACTTTTTTTTTTGGTAAGTAAAGATATTGTATTTTGTAAAAGATTTGTACAAAGAAGCTTTGTCTACACAAGCCATAGACTAAAGCCTGAAGTCTCTTAGTGTAGTCGAGAAGATTGCACCCCACCTAAAGAAGGTGAAATGAGCACGCTTCATCAAACTCATCTCCAAGAGTAGCATAAGGAAGTTAATAAATAATAAAATGCAATAGCTAGACTGTTCTGGAGAAGTCGTACAAGCACGCTTTCGCAAAAAAATACGACGGTCATAAACTTTGCGCGAAGTCGCGCGCGAGTCAAGTTTCGATCGGTTTTTCGTGCTCCGTCTCGGAAATTCAAAATACTGGCCATTCACGATGTATTAGCCCATGGTAAGTCGTATGAGCATGGTTTCAGGAAAGAACGCGACGGTCATAAACTTTGCGCAGAGTCGAGATTCGATCGGTTTTTCGTGCATCGTCTCGGAAATTCAAAATACTGGTCTTTCCCGTCTAATTAGCCCATGGGAAGTTTTTTGGTAAGTAAAGATAATGTATTTTGTAACAGATTTGTACAAAGAAGCTTTGTCTACACAAGCCATAGACTAAAGCCTGAAGTCTCTTAGTGTAGTCGAGAAGATTGCACCCCACCTAAAGAAGGTGAAATGGGCACGCTTCATCAAACTCATCTCCAAGAGTAGCATAAGGAAGTTAATAAATAATAAAATGCAATAGCTAGACTGTTCTGGACTACTTGTGGATACATCACAAAATATAAGTTTTGCCCCATATAATACATTACAATCTTCATCATTATTCGAGTGATTCTTGACGAATGGAAAAATTGAATCTTGTGAAAATATCTTTCTCTCTTCTTGTTAGGTGCTCTGTATTCAATTCTTGCTCCATACATGATCGTGAGTCCTGAAGAATCTCTATCAGAATTTGAGCTTTGTTCATGTTGTGACACTCAAAAATTCTGCCACACCTCTCCTTCCAAATCCACCATATAGCACATCTGAATATAATTCTTGCTAGTTGTGTAAGAGGCCCCTTTCTTGAGAAGCTTTGCATAAGCATTTCTAATTCATGATGCAAGTTTGGCCGTGGTAGCCTTTGAAAATCAAATCGCTTCAAGATCTCCTTCCATATCCAAGATGAATAATCACAAGCAAAGTAGAGATGGTCAACACTTTCTTCATTTTGCATACACAAAGAGCACCGATTTACAATATAAATACCTCTTCGCTGCATATTGTCCATCGTAGGAAGTTTGCCGAGAAGGGCCTGCCATGTACATAAGGAATGTCGCTGTGAGCATGGACTATCCCATGTCCAACTACTTTGGATCCACTTGTTGTTTCGTCGTCTAATTTGGTTCCATGCAGATGTAGCACTAAATTTACCGTTATCATGAAGCCAAATAAGCATATCTGAAGAGTTGTTCTTGATTGGAATAGCCCTAATAGTCGGCCAAAGTAATAACATGTCAGGGGAGGTAGGGTTGGGAAGACACCAAGTACCATTGTTAATGAATTCAGAAACCTTCCAGTCTTTGGGAGCCCCCAGATCCTGTCGTACTCTATCACCAAATATCTGAAATATACTTTTCCCATTCACCCAAGGATCATACCACATATTAATATTGGTTCCAGAAGAAATCACATAAGAAATATTGTTACGTAGCCATCGCCTTGCCTTCAGAATTCCTTTCCAAGCAGAAGAATGAGATGTTTTTGCAGATGTTTCCCAGATTGATTCCTTGGTTAGGTACCTTGCAAAAACCCATTGTGACCATAAGGAAGACTTGTTTTGTAAAATATCCCATAATTGCTTTACCATACAAGCTTTATTCCAATCTCTAATATGTCGAAGATTCAGCCCCCCTTCATCCTTCGGTTTGCAAATGAGGTCCCAATTCACCATGTGCATTGCCTTTCCTTCTGTGCCATTCCAAAAGAAGTTCATAAGTAATTTATCAATATCATGGAGAAGCCCGGCAGGTAGAAGGAATGCATGAGACCAATAAATAGAATAAGAGATCAACACGGATCGAATAAGTTCAAGTCGTCCAGCTTTAGAAAGAAGCCTATTTTTCCAAGAGGAAATTCTGTTCTTAATTTTTTGTATGATAGGCTGACAGGAGGCTTTGTTGATTCCAGTGGATATAAGTGGGAGACCCAAGTAAGGAACCGGTAAATTTCCTTCAGCAACTCCCAATGTTTGAGCAATATGATCCTTATTGTCAATGCAAGCACCCACATATACTTTGCTCTTTGCATGGTTTAGCTTAAGACCAGAAACTTTACCAAATTCATTAAGAATATCTGCCAGATTACTCACAGAAACTGGATCATCTCGAAGGAAGATAATAAGGTCGTCGGCAAATGTTATGTGAGAGATATAAACAGAACCATAATGTGGTACCTTAATTTTGCCATTGGAAACAGCCTCTTCTAACATACAACTGAGCCCTTCCATTGCAATGGTAAAAAGATAAGGAGATAGTGGATCACCTTGCCGAATGCCATTCTTACTCCCAAAGAAGCCAATAGGTGAACCATTAAAGAGAATTGAAAATTTTGGAGTTTCCAAGCAACATTGAATCCATTTAACCCAGTGCTGAGGGAAGCCCATATTATGGAGCATCATGTAAATAAAATCCCTATTGACTGAGTCAAAGGCCTTTCGTAAATCAGCTTTAAAACAGATCTTTTTCCCTCTTGTTTTAGAATGTAGATCCTTAACCAAATCATTAGCAAGCAGGACATTATGATGGATACTCCTCCCTTTAAGAAAAGCAGCCTGATTAGGACTAATGACCTTATTCATGACCTTTTGTAGTCTATCTGCCAGCAACTTAGAGATAACCTTATAAATAAAGTTGCACAGTGAAATAGGACGGTAGTTCTCCAATGAATCGGCTCCATCATTTTTAGGCACTAAAGAAATAAAAGTGCAATTCATTTCTTTAAGAATGTGACCTGAGGAGAAAAAATGTCGACAAGCTTTTATGACATCGTTGCCTACAATAGCCCATGCAATTTGATAAAACTCAGCTGGAAATCCATCTGGACCAGGGCTTTTGTGCTTCGGGGACTTAAAAACAACTTTCACAATTTCATCATCCGTTATTGGGGCATTAAGATGAGAGAGGGCTTCAGAATCAAGTCGTCTTGTAGGCCCAACATGAATACTATTAGGCTGCTGTTCCTGATTGAGTAAGGAATAAAAAAATTGCTTGGTGTAATTTTTAACCTCATCCAGATCCTCAATGAGATTACCATCTATACCTTTGCATTTTTTGTTGCGATTAGTAGCCCTTCTGGTAGCAATAGCAGCATAGAAAAACTTCGTATTAGAATCCCCTAGAGTAAGCCAATGCTGTCGTGACTTCTGTTTCAAAAAGCATTCCTCCTGCTTCAAAGCTTGCATAAAGTTATTTCTAGCAGCAGCCTCTTTGTATATAAGATTCGCATCCAGAGGTTGAAGATTTAGCTCGCTTTGCAGAGTCATAAGTTCTTTCTTGCATAACTGAACTCTGTCGTTGATATTTACAAATGTAGTTGAATTCCACTTCTTCAGTGCTGCTTTGCATGCTTTTAGTTTTTGACATAGGATGTAAGGGGGAGAACCAAATACATTAATGTCCCAAGCTGACTTAATAACTTCGAGGAACTTTGGGTGAGAACTCCACATATTAAAAAATCTAAAAGGTTTCTTGACTCTTGGTAGTGCTTTATCTGCATGTATATGCATAATAGAGTGATCCGAAAATAACTTAGCACCGTACTCAAGAAGTGAATCTGGGAAAACTGCTAACCATTCCTGATTAATCAAACATCTGTCAAGTCGAGCCATAATTTTTCTTTCAGCAGTACTTTGATTGTTCCATGAGAACCAATCACCTACAGATTTCATATCAGTCAATGCAGCAGTATCTATACAATCATTAAAATGTTGAAGCTGACATTCGGAAAGCACTCTACCCCCCACTTTCTCATTTGTGTATCTGACAGTATTAAAGTCACCGAGAACAACCCAAGGTACTGTAGGATAACTATTTGCAATGCTAACCAGATCACGCCATAGAGCATTCCTGTCAGACATACTGTTAGATGCATAAATACCGGTAATATTGAATTGACATCCAGTCTGTTTATCCTCTGCCTTAAGATGAATGAATTGATTAGTAGCAGAAATAAACCAAGCAGTAACAAGATTAGGATGCCATAAGACCCAAACTCGACCATAAGTATCCTGAGAATCATTAGTAAAAAGTTCTGCCTCAGGCCATATTAAATTCTTCTGAACTTGAACACGATGAGGTTTAATTTTTGTTTCCACAAGAATGACAATGTCACATGCAGCAGATCGGATTATTCTATTGAGCTCCCGACATTTCTCAGTCTTATTAAGTCCACGAACATTCCAACAGCTTATTTTCATCAATACTAGATAGAAGGAAGAGCATGCGATTTTGGGAGGACACTACCATCCTTTTTCTTATCCTTTGATTTTGCATGGTCCTCTCGCATAATATCTTTACCCTTTAATCCTTTATTCCTATATTTATCCACCTCATCCACAGCTTGCAAATGTTTAAATTTTTGCGTACCTTGAGGCAAGGAGTCCTGAATAGCGGGATGTGTCGAAGAGCGATGAGTTTGGTGAGTTGCAATGTCTTGGTTCCCAAGAGGTTGTTGAAATAAAATTTCCTGATTATCTGAAGGAGTGATTCGTGAAGGCGAGGTTGTTATTGGGGAGTGAGAACCTTGGGAAGCTCCTGCAGTGAAATTCTCTGATATAATAGGTAAAGATGGAAGTCCTGACTTGTCTTTCTCTTGTTCGTGTCGCTGCCCCAACGAGTCAGAGTGTTCAATCATCTTCTCCGCCATCACCACTGTTGGCACTGGAGTATCAGTGCTTGGATTAGTGGTAGTGACCCCATTCTGTGGCTCTTGGCGTGGTCGGTAGACCTGTGTGATTTTTTGTGAAGGCTGTTGGCAGGCACCATTTACATGTCCAAAAGATAGACAAACCTTGCATCGTTGTGGCTTCCAAGAATATGAGACTTTCACCTTTCGGGTGCTCCCATCAAGATCACGGTAAGAAACATCATTCGGCAGTTCCTCATCAGAAGAAACCATTACACAAGCTCTGGCAAAGGTCAATCTCGTTTGCGAAGCTGTTGCCTTATCAAGATACAATGGTTGTCCCAGGGTGCTGCAAAGCTTTGCAATAAAACGACGACCCCAGAGATGTAGTGGAAGTCCATGGAAAGAAACCCATATTGGGATAGACTGTAGACTGTCTAACTCCAATCTCACATCAGGTGCCCAGCGTCGTAGTATCATTGGATGACCACGGATAGTCCAAAATCCTTCAAGGACCCGTTGTAAATCTTCTTCCGAATAAAGCCTGCATACAAAGAATCTGGTCTCCAACATATGAAGATCAAATGTTGATATTCCCCATCGAGTTCTGATGTATGAGGATAGTGGGAAAAAGGATGTTCTTAGTCCAACAACGTAGCCCACAATTGCCATTGACCATGTCTCAATTAGTTCATCGAAATCAATAGCCTCATACACAGCAATCTTCTGGTCAGCCTGTACTTCTGGAGCAAAAAAGTCTAGTCGAAGATCCGGACTACCCACTGGAGCCTTGAAGAGGCTACTCCAAGGCTTCGGATCTCGGGAAATAGGAGCTGGAGGTCGTGATCTAGATCGTGAACGACCTCGGGCCTGGTTCATTGAAGGAGCATCCCGTCGAGAAGAAGAAATCAGCGGTGGAACATCCTGGTGTGAAACCGGCCTAAGCTGCTGGGGAGGAACCAGCGGCTGTTGGAGAGGAGCAACCCCCTCCCGCGGTGAAGTAACCAGCGGCTGAGGAGCAACCCTCTCCCGCTGTGACTGCTGGAGAGGGGCGTTCTGCTGTGAAGCAATCAGCCGCTGGGAAGAAGCCAGCGGAGGAGCATCCCGCTGGAACAGAGGATGCGAAGCAGAGTGCCGCGTCCGGCCGCTCGCATCCATGGCGTCGCTCGCCCTAGCCGCCAGCCGCCTAGGGGAGAGGAAGCCACCACCCTGCCCACACTAATGTCGCAGCCGTCGCCCCTTCCACGCCGATTGCAGAAGCAGCCGTCGCCCTTTCCACGCTGGAGTTGCCGCAGGAAGCGGCAGTGAACCCAGCCCCAATCGCAGCGCAGCTTCCACCGTTTCTTGCCCTAGAGTCCGTCCCGCGCCTAGGGGAGAAGAGCCGCCGCCCTTCCACGCCTGAAGTCGCCGATTCCCGGCCTGGAATCGCTGATCGCAGGAGCGACCGCCGGCCTTCCACTCGCCGCGGAGTGATCGTAGAGGAGAAATCGCCCAAGGGAGCAATCGCAAGCACAAGCGCAAGGGAAGAGGTTGCCGTCCCCAACGTCGATCGCAAGCGCAAGCGCAAGCCCAAGCAGAGCAGAGCACTCACGCACGCACGCAAGGGAACGCAGGCCCATTCCCCTCCATTCCCAAGCCGATGCGTGCACCGTCTCTCCTCCTCTCTCTTCGTGAAACCATCTCCCGGCTGACAGGAGACTTTGTTGATTCCAGTGGATATAAGTGGAAGACCCAAGTAAGGAACCGGTAAATTTCCTTCAGTAACTCCCAATGTTTGAGCAATATGATCCTTATTTTCAATGCAAGCACCAACATATACTTTGCTCTTTGCATGGTTTAGCTTAAGACCAGAAACTATACCAAATTCATTAAGAATATCTGCCAGATTACTCACAGAAACTGGATCATCTCGAAGGAAGATAATAAGGTCATCAGCAAATGTTATGTGAGAGATATAAACAGAACCATAATATGGTACCTTAATTTTGCCATTGGAAACAGCCTCTTCTAACATACAACTGAGTCCTTCCATTGCAATCGTAAAAAGATAAGGAGATAGTGGATCGCCTTGCCGAATGCCATTCATACTCCCGAAGAAGCCAATAGGTGAACCATTAAAGAGAATCAATAATTTTGGAGTTTCCAAGCAACATTGAATCCATTGAACCCAGTGCTGAGGGAAGCCCATATTATGGAGCATCATGTAAATAAATTGCCTATTGACTGAGTCAAAGGCCTTTCGTAAATCAGCTTTAAAACAGATCTTTTTCCCTCTTGTTTTTGAGTGTAGATCCTTAACCAAATCATTAGCAAGCAGGACATTATGATGGATACTCCTCCCTTTAATAAAAGCAGCCTGATTATGACTAATGACCTTATTCATGACCTTTTGTAGTCTATCTGCCAGTAACTTCGAGATAACCTTATAAATAAAGTTGCACAGTGAAATAGGACGGTAGTTCTCCAATGAATCGACTCCATCATTTTTAGGCACTAAAGAAATAAAAGTGCAATTCATTTCTTTAAGAATATGACCTGAGGAGAAAAAATGTCGACAAGCTTTTATGACATCGTTGCCAACAATAGACCATGCAATTTGATAAAACTCAGCTGGAAATCCATCTGGACCAGGGCTTTTGTGCTTCAGGGACTTAAAAACAACTTTCACAATTTCATCATCCGTTATTGGGGCATTAAGATGAGAGAGGGCTTCAGAATCAAGTCGTCTTGTAGGCCCAACATGAATACTATTAGGCTGCTGCTCCTGATTGAGTAAGGAATAAAAAAATTACTCGGTGTAATTTTTAACCTCATCCAAATCCTCAATGAGATTACCATCTATACCTTTGCATTTTTTGATACGATTAGTAGCCCTTCTGGTAGCAATAGCAGCATAGAAAAACTTCGTATTAGAATACCCTAGAGTAAGCCAATGCTGTCGTGACTTCTGTTTCAAAAAGCATTCCTCCTGCTTCAAAGCTTGCATAAAGTTATTTCTAGCAGCAGCCTCTTTGTATATAAGATTCGCATCCAGAGGTTGAAGATTTAGCTCGCTTTGCAGAGTCATAAGTTCTTTCTTGCATAACTGAACCCTGTCGGTGATATTTCCGAATGTAGTTGAATTCCACTTCTTAAGTGCTGCTTTGCATGCTTTTAGCTTTTGACATAGGATGTAAGGAGGAGAACCAAATACATTAATGTCCCAAGCTGACTTAATAACTTCGAGGAACTTAGGGTGAGAACTCCACATATTAAAAATTCTAAAAGGTTTCTTAACTCTGGGTAGTGCTTTATCTGCATGTATATGCATAATAGAGTGATCCGAAAATAACTTAGCACCGTACTCAAGAAGTGAATCTGGGAAAACTGCTAACCATTCCTGATTTATCAAACATCTGTCAAGTCGAGCCATAATTTTTTATCAGCAGTACTTTGATTGTTCCATAAGAACCAATCACCTACAGATTTCATGTCAGTCAATGCAGCAGTATCCATACAATCATTAAAATGTTGAAGCTGACATTCGGAAAGCACTCTACCCCCCACTTTCTCATTTGTGTATCTGACAGTATTAAAGTCAAAACCGATCGAAACTCGACTCTGTGCAAAGTTTATGACCGTCGCGTTTTTTTTCGTGAAACCATGCTCATACGACTTACCATGGGCTAATATCTCGTGAATGGTCAGTATTTTGAATTTCCGAGACGGTGCACGAAAAACCGATCGAAACTCGACTCGCGCGCGACTTCGCGCAAAGTTTATGACCGTCGTATTTTTTTGCGAAAGCGTGCTTGTACGACTTCTCATGGGCTAATAAGATGGGAATGACCGGTATTTTGAATTTCCGAGACGGTGCACGAAAAACCGATCGAAACTCGACTCTGTGCAAAGTTTATGACCGTCGCATTTTTTCGTGAAACCATGCTCATACGACTTACCATGGGCTAATACATCGTGAATGGCCAGTATTTTGAATTTCTGAGACGGTGCACGAAAAACCGATCAAAACTCGACTCGTGCGCGACTTCGCGTAAATTTTATGACCGTCGTATTTTTTGCGAAAGCGTGCTTGTACGACTTCCCATGGGCTAATAAGACGGGAAAGACCAGTATTTTGAATTTCTGAGACTGTTAACGAAAAACCGATCGAAACTCGACTCTGTGCAAAGTTTATGACCGTCGCGTTTTTTCGTGAAACCATGCTCATACGACTTACCATGGGCTAATACATCGTGAATGGCCATTATTTTGAATTTTCGAGACGGTAGACGAAAAACCGATCGAAACTCGACTCGCGCGCGACTTCGCGCAAAGTTTATGACCGTCGTATTTTTTTGCGAAAGCGTGCTTGTACCACTTCCCATGGGCTAATTAGACGGGAAAGACCAGTATTTTGAATTTCCGAGACGATGCACGAAAAACCGATCGAATCTCGAATCTGCGCAAAGTTTATGACCGTCGCGTTTTTTCGTGAAACCATGCTCATACGACTTACCATGGGCTAATACATCGTGAATGGCCAGTATTTTGAACTTCCGAGACGGTGCACGAAAAACCGATCGAAACTCGACTCGCGCGCGACTTCGTGCAAAGTTTATGACCGTCGTATTTTTTTGCGAAAGCGTGTTTGTACGACTTCCCATGGGCTAATAAGACGGGAAAGACCAGTATTTTGAATTTCCGAGACGGTGCACGAAAAACCGATCGAAACTCGACTCTGTGCAAAGTTTTTGACCGTCGTGTTTTTTCGTGAAACCATGCTCACATGACTTACCATGGGCTAATACATCGTGAATGGCTAGTATTTTGAATTTCAGAGACGGTACACGAAAAACCGATCGAAACTCGACTCGCGTGCGACTTCTCGCAAAGTTTATGACCGTCGTATTTGCGAAAGCGTGCTTGTACGACTTCCCATGGGCTAATTAGACGGGAAAGACCAGTATTTTGAATTTCCAAGACAGTCCACGAAAAACCGATCGAAACTCGACTCTGTGCAAAGTTTAGGACCGTCGTATTTTTTTGCGAAAGCGTGCTTGTACGACTTCTCATGGGCTAATAAGATGGAAAAGACCAGTATTTTGAATTTCCGAGACGGCTCACGAAAAACCGATCGAATTGAATCTCGACATTGCGCAAAGTTTTTGACCGTCGCGTTTTTTTGTGAAACCATGGTCATACGACATACCATGGGCTAATACATCGTGAATAGCCAGTATTTTGAATTTCCGAGACGGTGCACGAAAAACCGATCGAAACTCGAGTTGCGCGCGACTTCGCGTAAAGTTTATGACCGTCGTATTTTTTTGCGAAAGCGTGCTTGTACGACTTCTCATGGGCTAATAAGATGGGAAAGACCAGTATTTTGAATTTCTGAGACGGTGCACGAAAAACCGATCGAAACTCGACTCTGCGCAAAGTTTATGACCGTCGCGTTTTTTCGTGAAACCATGCTCATACGACTTACCATGGGATAATACATCGTGAATGGCCAGTATTTTGAATTTTCGAGACGGTGCATGAAAAACCGATCGAAACTCGATTCGCGCGCGACTTCGCGCAAATTTTATGACCGTCAAATTTTTTTGCGAAAGCGTGCTTGTACGACTTCCAATGGGCTAATAAGACGCGAAAGACCAGTATTTTGAATTTCCGAGACTGTTAACGAAAAACCGATCGAAACTCGACTCTGTACAAAGTTTATGACCGTCGCGTTTTTTCGTGAAACCATGCTCATATGACTTACAATGGGCTAATACATCGTGAATGGCCAGTATTTTGAATTTTCGAGACGGTGCACGAAAAACCGATCGAAACTCGACTCGCGCTTGATTTCGCGCAAAGTTGATGACCGTCGTATTTTTTTGCGAAAGCGTGCTTGTACGACTTCCCATGGGCTAATAATACGGGAAAGACCAGTATTTTGAATTTCCGAGACGGTGCACGAAAAACCGATCGAAACTCGACTCTGTGCAAAGTTTATGACCGTCGCGTTTTTTCGTGAAACCATGCTCATACGACTTACCATGGGCTAATACATCGTGAATGGCCCGTATTTTGAATTTCCGAGATGGTGCACGAAAAATCGATCGAAACTCGACTCGCTCGCGACTTCGGGCAAAGTTTATGACCGTCGTATTTTTTTGCGAAAGCGTGCTTGTACCACTTCCCATGGGCTAATTAGACGGGAAAGACCAGTATTTTGAATTTCCGAGACGTTGCACGAAAAACCGATCGAATCTCGAATCTGCGCAAAGTTTATGACCATCGCGTTCTTTCGTGAAACCATGCTCATACGACTTAACATGGGCTAATACATCGTGAATGGCCAGTATTTTGAATTTCCGAGACGGTGCACGAAAAAACGATCGAAACTCGACTCGCGCGCGACTTCGTGCAAAGTTTATGACCGTCGTATTTTTTTGCGAAAGCGTGTTTGTACGACTTCACATGGGCTAATAAGACGGGAAAGACCAGTATTTTGAATTTCCGAGACGGTGCACGAAAAACCGATCGAAACTCGACTCTGTGCAAAGTTTAGGACCGTCGTATTTTTTTGCGTAAGCGTGCTTGTACGACTTCTCATGGGCTAATAAGATAGGAAAGACCAATATTTTGAATTTCCGAGACGGTGCACGAAAAACCGATCGAATCTCGACTCTGCGCAAAGTTTATGACCGTTGCGTTTTTTCGTGAAACCATGCTCATACGACTTACCATGGGCTAATACATCGTGAATGGCCAGTATTTTGAATTTCCGAGACGGTGCACGAAAAACCGATCGAAACTCGACTCGCGCGTGAATTCTCGCAAAGTTTATGACCGTCGTATTTTTTTTGCGAAAGCGTGCTTGTACGACTTCCCATTGGCTAATAAGACGGGAAAGACCAGTATTTTGAATTTCCGAGACGGTGCACGAAAAACCGATCGATACTCGACTCTGCGCAAAGTTTATGACCGTCGCGTTTTTTCATGAAACCATGCTCATACGACTTGCCATGGACTAATACACCGTGAATGGGCAGTATTTTGAATTTCCGAGACGGTGCACGAAAAACCGATCGAAACTCGACTCGCGCGCGACTTCGCGCAAAGTTTATGACCGTCGTATTTTTTTCGAAAGCGTGCTTGTACGACTTCCCATTGGCTAATAAGACGGCAAAAGACCAGTATTTTGGATTTTCGAGACGGTGAACGAAAAACCGATCGAAACTCGACTCTGTGCAAAGTTTAGGACCGTCGTATTTTTTTGCGAAAGCGTGCTTATACGACTTCTCATGGGCTAATAAGATAGGAAAGACCAATATTTTGAATTTTCGAGACGGTGCACGAAAAACTGATCGAATCTCGACTCTACGCAAAGTTTATGACCGTCGCGTTTTTTCATGAAACCATGCTCATACGACTTACCATGGGCTAATACATCGTGAATGACCAGTATTTTGAATTTCCGAGACGGTGCACGAAAAACCGATCGAAACTCGACTCGGCGCGACTTCGCGCAAAATTTATGAACGTCGTATTTTTTTGCGAAAGCGTGCTTGTACGACTTCCCATGGGCTAATAAGACGTGAAAGACCAGTATTTTGAATTTCTGAGACGGTGCACGAAAAACCGATCGAAACTCGACCCTGTGCAAAGTTTATGACCGTCGCGTTTTCTCTTGAAACCATGCTCATACGACTTACCATGGGCTAATACATCGTGATTGGCCAGTATTTTGAATTTCCGAGACGGTGCACGAAAAACTGATCGAGACTCGACTCGCGCGTGATTTCGTGCAAAGTTGATGACCGTCGTATTTTTTTGCGAAAGCGTGCTTGTACGACTTCCCATGGGCTAATAAGACAGGAAAGACCAGTATTTTGAATTTCCGAGATGGTGCACGAAAAACCGATCGAAACTCGACTCTGTGCAAAGTTTAGGACCGTCGTATTTTTTTGCGAAAGCGTGCTTGTACGACTTCTCATGGGCTAATAAGATAGGAAAGACCAATATTTTGAATTTCCGAGACGGTGCACGAAAAATCGATCGAATCTCGACTCTGCGCAAAGTTTATGACCGTCGCGTTTTTTCGTGAAACCATGCTCATACGACTTACCATGGGCTAATACAACGTGAATGGCCAGTATTTTGAATTTCCGAGATGGTGCACGAAAAACCGATCGAAACTCGACTCGCGCGCGACTTCGCGCAAAATTTATGACCGTCGTATTTTTTTGCGAAAGCGTGCTTGAACGACTTCCCATAGGCTAATAAGACGGGAAAGACCAGTATTTTGAATTTCCGAGACGGTGCACGAAAAACTGATCGAAACTCGACTCTGTGAAAAGTTTATGACCGTCGCGTTTTTGCTTGAAACCATGCTAATACGACTTACCATGTGCTAATACATCGTGATTGGCCAGTATTTTGAATTTCCGAGACGGTGCACGAAAAACCGATCGAAACACGACTCGCGAGTGATTTCGCGCAAAGTTGATGACCGTCGTATTTTTTGCGAAAGTGTCCTTGTACGACTTCCCATGGGCTAATAAGACGAGAAAGACCAGTATTTTGAATTTCCGAGACGGTGCACGAAAAACCGATCGAAACTCGACTCTGTGCAAAGTTTATGACCGTCGTGTTTTTTCGTGAAACCATGCTCATACGACCATACATCGTGAATGGCCAGTATTTTGAATTTCTGAGACGGTGGACGAAAAACCGATCGAAACTCGACTCGCGCGCGACTTCGCGCAAAGTTTATGACCGTCGTATTTTTTTGCGAAAGCGTGCTTGTACCACTTCCCATGGGCTAATTAGACGGGAAAGACCTGTATTTTGAATTTCCGAGACGATGCACGAAAAACTGATCGAATCTCGAATCTGCGCACAGTTTATGACCGTCGCGTTCTTTCGTGAAACCATGCTCATACGACTTACCATGGGCTAATACATCGTGAATGGCCAGTATTTTGAATTTCCGAGACGGTGCACGAAAAATCGATCGAAACTCGACTCGCGCGCGACTTCGTGCAAAGTTTATGACCGTCGTATTTTTTTGCGAAAGCGTGTTTGTACGACTTCCCATGGGCTAATAAGACGGGAAAGACCAGTATTTTGAATTTCCGAGACGGTGCACGAAAAACCGATCGAAACTCGACTCTGTGCAATGTTTAGGACCGTCGTATTTTTTTGCGAAAGCATGCTTGTACGACTTCTCTTGGGCTAATAAGATAGGAAAGACCAATACTTTGAATTTCCGAGACGGTGCACGAAAAACCTATCGAATCTCGACTCTGCGCAAAGTTTATGACCGTCGCGTTTTTTCGTGAAACCATACTCATACGACTTACCATGGGCTAATACATCGTGAATGGCCAGTATTTTGAATTTCTGAGACGGTGCACTAAAAACCGATCGAAACTCGACTCGCGTGCGACTTCGCGCAAAATTTATGACCGTCGTATTTTTTTGCGAAAGCGTGCTTGTACGACTTCCCATGGGCTAATAAGACGGGAAAGACCAGTATTTTGAATTTCCGAGACGGTGCATGAAAAACCGATCGAAACTCGACTCTGTGCAAAGTTTATAACCGTCGCGTTTTTTCATGAAACCATGCTCATACGACTTACCATGGGCTAATACATCGTGATTGGCCAGTATTTTGAATTTCCGAGACGGTGCACGAAAAACCGATCGAAACACGACTCGCGAGTGATTTCGCGCAAAGTTGATGACCGTCGTATTTTTTGCGAAAGTGTCCTTGTACGACTTCCCATGGGATAATAAGACGAGAAAGACCAGTATTTTGAATTTCCGAGACGGTGCACGAAAAATCGATCGAAACTCGACTCTGTGCAAAGTTTATGACCGTCGTGTTTTTTCGTGAAACCATGCTCATACGACCATACATCGTGAATGGCCAGTATTTTGAATTTCTGAGACGGTGGACGAAAAACCGATCGAAACTCGACTCGCGCGCGACTTCGCGCAAAGTTTATGACCGTCGTATTTTTTTGCGAAAGCGTGCTTGTACCACTTCCCATGGGCTAATTAGACGGGAAAGACCTGTATTTTGAATTTCCGAGACGATGCACGAAAAACTGATCGAATCTCGAATCTGCGCACAGTTTATGACCGTCGCGTTCTTTCGTGAAACCATGCTCATACGACTTACCATGGGCTAATACATCGTGAATGGCCAGTATTTTGAATTTCCGAGACGGTGCACGAAAAATCGATCGAAACTCGACTCGCGCGCGACTTCGTGCAAAGTTTATGACCGTCGTATTTTTTTGCGAAAGCGTGTTTGTACGACTTCCCATGGGCTAATAAGACGGGAAAGACCAGTATTTTGAATTTCCGAGACGGTGCACGAAAAACCGATCGAAACTCGACTCTGTGCAATGTTTAGGACCGTCGTATTTTTTTGCGAAAGCATGCTTGTACGACTTCTCTTGGGCTAATAAGATAGGAAAGACCAATACTTTGAATTTCCGAGACGGTGCACGAAAAACCTATCGAATCTCGACTCTGCGCAAAGTTTATGACCGTCGCGTTTTTTCGTGAAACCATACTCATACGACTTACCATGGGCTAATACATCGTGAATGGCCAGTATTTTGAATTTCTGAGACGGTGCACTAAAAACCGATCGAAACTCGACTCGCGTGCGACTTCGCGCAAAATTTATGACCGTCGTATTTTTTTGCGAAAGCGTGCTTGTACGACTTCCCATGGGCTAATAAGACGGGAAAGACCAGTATTTTGAATTTCCGAGACGGTGCATGAAAAACCGATCGAAACTCGACTCTGTGCAAAGTTTATAACCGTCGCGTTTTTTCATGAAACCATGCTCATCCGACTTACCATGGGCTAATACATCGTGAATGGCCAGTATTTTGAATTTCTGAGACGGTGGACGAAAAACCGATCGAAGCTCGACTCGCGCGCGACTTCGCGCAAAGTTTATGACCGTCGTATTTTTTTGCGAAAGCGTGCTTGTACCACTTCCCATGGGCTAATTAGATGGGAAAGACCAGTATTTTGAATTTCCGAGACGATGCACGAAAAACTGATCGAATCTCGAATCTGCGCAAAGTTTATGACCGTCGCGTTCTTTCGTGAAACCATGCTCATACGACTTACCATGGGCTAATACATCGTGAATGGCCAGTATTTTGAATTTCCGAGACGGTGCACGAAAAACCGATCGAAACTCGACTCGCGCGCGACTTCGTTCAAAGTTTATGACCGTCGTATTTTTTTGCGAAAGCGTGTTTGTACGACTTCCCATGGGCTAATAAGACGGGAAAGACCAGTATTTTGAATTTTCGAGACGGTGCACGAAAAACCGATCGAAACTCGACTCTGTGCAAAGTTTAGGACCGTCGTATTTTTTTGCGAAAGCATGCTTGTACGAATTCTCATGGGCTAATAAGATAGGAAAGACCTATATTTTGAATTTCCGAGACGGTGCACGAAAAACCGATCGAATCTCGACTCTGCGCAAAGTTTATGACCGTCGCGTTTTTTCGTGAAACCATGCTCATACGACTTACCATGGGCTAATACATTGTGAATGGCCAGTATTTTGAATTTCTGAGACGGTGCACTAAAAACCGATCGAAACTCGACTCGCGTGAGACTTCGCGCAAAATTTATGACCGTCGTATTTTTTTGCGAAAGCGTGCTTGTACGACTTCCCATGGGCTAATAAGACGGGAAAGACCAGTATTTTGAATTTCCGAGACGGTGCACGAAAAACCGATCGAAACTCGACTCTGTGCAAAGTTTATGACCGTCGCGTTTTATCGTGAAACCATGCTCATATGACTTACCATGGGCTAATACATCGTGAATGGTCAGTATTTTGAATTTCCGAGATGGTGCACGAAAAATCGATCGAAACTCGACTCGCGCGCGACTTCGCGCAAAGTTTAAGACCGTCGTATTTTTTTGCGAAAGTGTGCTTGTACGACTTCCCATGGGCTAATAAGATGGGAAAGACCAGCATTTTGAATTTCCGAGACGGTGCATGAAAAACCGATCGAAACTCGACTCTGTGCAAAGTTTATGACCGTCGCGTTTTTTCGTGAAACCATGCTCATACGACTTACCAAGGGTTAATACATCGTGAATGGCCAGTAATTTGAATTTCCGAGACGGTGCACGAAAAACCGATCGAAACTCGACTCGCGCGCGACTTCGTGCAAAGTTTATTACCGTCATATTTTTTTTGCGAAAGCGTGCTTGTACGACTTCCCATGGGCTAATAAGACGGGACAGACCAGTATTTTGAATTTCCGAGATGGTGGACGAAAAACCGATCGAAACTCGACTATATGCAAAGTTTATGACCGTCGCGTTTTTTCGTGAAACCATGCTCATACGACTTACCATGCATGGGCTAATACATCCTGAAAGGCCAGTATTTTGAATTTCCAAGACGGTGCACGAAAAACCGATCGAAACTAGACTCGCGCGCGACTTCGCGCAAAGTTTATGACCGTCGTATTTTTTTGCGAAAGCGTGCTTGTACGACTTCCCATGGGCTAATTAGACGGGAAAGACCAGTATTTTGAATTTCCGAGACGGTGCACGAAAAACCGATCGAAACTCGACTCGAGCGTGACTTCGTGCAAAGTTTATTACCGTCGTATTTTTTTGTGAAAGCGTGCTTGTACGACTTCCCATGGGCTAATAAGACGGGACAGACCAGTATTTTGAATTTCCGAGATGGTGCACGAAAAACCGATCGAAACTCGACTATGTGCAAAGTTTATGACCGTCGTGTTTTTTCGTGAAACCATGCTTATACGACTTACCATGGGCTAATACATCGTGAATGGCCAGTATTTTGAATTTCCAAGACAGTGCACGAAAAACCGATCGAAACTCGACTCGCGCGCGACTTCGCGCAAAGTTTATGACCGTTGTATTTTTTTGCGAAAGCGTGCTTGTACGACTTCCCATGGGCTAATTAGACGGGAAAGACCAGTATTTTGAATTTCCGAGACGGTGCACGAAAAACCGATCGAAACTCGACTCGAGCGTGACTTCGTGCAAAGTTTATTACCGTCGTATTTTTTTGTGAAAGCGTGCTTGTACGACTTCCCATGGGCTAATAAGACGGGACAGACCAGTATTTTGAATTTCCGAGATGGTGCACGAAAAACCGATCGAAACTCGACTATGTGCAAAGTTTATGACCGTCGTGTTTTTTCGTGAAACCATGCTTATACGACTTACCATGGGCTAATACATCGTGAATGGCCAGTATTTTGAATTTCCAAGACAGTGCACGAAAAACCGATCGAAACTCGACTCGCGCGCGACTTCACGCAAAGTTTATGACCGTCGTATTTTTTTGTGAAAGCGTGCTTGTACGACTTCCCATGGGCTAATTAGACGGGAAAGACCAGTATTTTGAATTTCCGAGATGGTGCACGAAAAACCGATCGAATCTCGACTCTACGCAAAGTTTATGACCGTCGCATTTTTTCGTGAAACCATGCTCATACGACTTACCATGGGCTAATACATCGTGAATGACCAGTATTTTGAATTTCCGAGACGGTGCACGAAAAACCGATCGAAACTCGACTCGCGCGCGACTTCGCGCAAAGTTTATGACCGTCGTATTTTTTTGCGAAAGCGTGCTTGTACCACTTCCCATGGGCTAATTAGACGGGAAAGACCAGTATTTTGAATTTCCGAGACGATGCACGAAAAACTGATCGAATCTCGAATCTGCGCAAAGTTTATGACCGTCGCGTTCTTTCGTGAAACCATGCTCATACGACTTACCATGGGCTAATACATCGTGAATGGCCAGTATTTTGAATTTTCGAGACGGTGCACGAAAAACCGATCGAAACTCGACTCGCGCGCGACTTCGTGCAAAGTTTATGACCGTCGTATTTTTTTGCGAAAGCGTGTTTGTACGACTTCCCATGGGCTAATAAGACGGGAAAGACCAGTATTTTGAATTTCCGAGATGGTGCACGAAAAACCGATCGAATCTCGACTCAACGCAAAGTTTATGACCGTCGCATTTTTTCGTGAAACCATGCTCATACGACTTACCATGGGCTAATACATCGTGAATGGCCAGTATTTTGAATTTCCGAGACGGTGCACGAAAAACCGATCGAAACTCGACTCGCGCGCGACTTCGCGCAAAGTTTATGACCGTCGTATTTTTTTGCGAAAGCGCGCTTGTACCACTTCCCATGGGCTAATTAGACGGGAAAGACCAGTATTTTGAATTTCCGAGACGATGCACGAAAAACTGATCGAATCTCGAATCTGCGCAAAGTTTATGACCGTCGCGTTCTTTCGTGAAACCATGCTCATACGACTTACCATGGGCTAATACATCGTGAATGGCCAGTATTTTGAATTTCCGAGACGGTGCACGAAAAACCGATCGAAACTCGACTCGCGCGCGACTTCGTGCAAAGTTTATGACCGTCGTATTTTTTTGCGAAAGCGTGTTTGTACGACTTCCCATGGGCTAATAAGACGGGAAAGACCAGTATTTTGAATTTCCGAGATGGTGCACGAAAAACCGATCGAATCTCGACTCAACGCAAAGTTTATGACCGTCGCATTTTTTCGTGAAACCATGCTCATACGACTTACCATGGGCTAATACATCGTGAATGGCTAGTATTTTGAATTTCCGAGACGGTGCACGAAAAACCGATCAAAACTCGACTCGCGCGCGACTTCGCGCAAAGTTTATGACCGTCGTATTTTTTTGCGAAAGCGTGCTTGTACCACTTCCCATGGGATAATTAGACGGGAAAGACCAGTATTTTGAATTTCCGAGACGATGCACGAAAAACTGATTGAATCTCGAATCTGCGCAAAGTTTATCACCGTCGCGTTCTTTCGTGAAACCATGCTCATACGACTTACCATGGGCTAATACATCGTGAATGGCCAGTATTTTGAATTTCCGAGACGGTGCACGAAAAACCGATCGAAACTCGACTCGCGCGCGACTTCGTGCAAAGTTTATGACCGTCGTATTTTTTTGCGAAAGTGTGTTTGTACGACTTCCCATGGGCTAATAAGACGGGAAAGACCAGTATTTTGAATTTCCGAGATGGTGCACGAAAAACCGATCGAATCTCGACTCAACGCAAAGTTTATGACCGTCGCATTTTTTCGTGAAACCATGCTCATACGACTTACCATCGTGAATGGCCAGTATTTTGAATTTCCGAGACGGTGCACGAAAAACCGATCGAAACTCGACTCGCGCGCGACTTCGCGCAAAGTTTATGACCGTCGTATTTTTTTGCGAAAGCGTGCTTGTACCACTTCCCATGGGCTAATTAGACGGGAAAGACCAGTATTTTGAATTTCCGAGACGATGCACGAAAAACTGATCGAATCTCGAATCTGCGCAAAGTTTATGACCGTCGCGTTCTTTCGTGAAACCATGCTCATACGACTTACCATGGGCTAATACATCGTGAATGGCCAGTATTTTGAATTTCCGAGACGGTGCACGAAAAACCGATCGAAACTCGACTCGCGCGCGACTTCGTGCAAAGTTTATGACCGTCGTATTTTTTTGCGAAAGCGTGTTTGTACGACTTCCCATGGGCTAATAAGACGGGAAAGACCAGTATTTTGAATTTCTGAGACGGTGCACGAAAAACCGATCGAAACTCGACTCTGTGCAAAGTTTAGGACCGTCGTATTTTTTTGCGAAAGCATGCTTGTACGACTTCTCATGGGCTAATAAGATAGGAAAGACCAATACCTTGAATTTCCGAGACGGTGCACGAAAAACCGATCGAATCTCGACTCTGCGCAAAGTTTATGACCGTCCCGTTCTTTCGTGAAACCATGCTCGTACGACTTACCATGGGCTAATACATCGTGAATGGCCAGTATTTTTAATTTCCGAGACGGTGCACGAAAAACCGATCGAAACTCGACTCGCGCGCGACTTCGAGCAAAGTTTATGACCGTCGTATTTTTTTGCGAAAGCATGTTTGTACGACTTCCCATGTGCTAATAAGATGGGAAAGACCAGTATTTTGAATTTCCGAGACGGTGCACGAAAAACCGATCGAAACTCGACTCTGTGCAAAGTTTAGGACCGTCGTATTTTTTTGCGAAAGCATGCTTGTACGAATTCTCATGGGCTAATAAGATAGGAATGACCAATATTTTGAATTTCCGAGACGGTGCACGAAAAACCGATCGAATCTCGACTCTGCGCAAAGTTTATGACCGTCGCGTTTTTTCGTGAAACCATGCTCATACGACTTACCATGGGCTAATACATCGTGAATGGCCAGTATTTTGAATTTCCGAGACGGTGCACGAAAAATCGATCGAAACTCGACTCGCGCGCGACTTCGCGCAAAGTTTATGACCGTCGTATTTTTTTGCGAAAGCGTGCTTGTACCACTTACCATGGGCTAATTAGACGGGAAAGACCAGTATTTTGAATTTCTGAGACGATGCACGAAAAACTGATCGAATCTCGAATCTGCGCAAAGTTTATGACCGTTGCGTTCTTTCGTGAAACCATGCTCATACGACTTACCATGGGCTAATACATCGTGAATGGCCAGAATTTTGAATTTCCGAGACGGTGCACGAAAAACCGATCGAAACTCGACTCGCGCGCGACTTCGTGCAAAGTTTATGATCGTCGTATTTTTTTGCGAAAGCGTGTTTGTACGACTTCCCATGGGCTAATAAGACGGGAAAGACCAGTATTTTCAATTTCCGAGATGGTGCACGAAAAACCGATCGAATCTCGACTCAACGCAAAGTTTATGACCGTCGCATTTTTTCGTGAAACCATGCTCATACGACTGACCATGGGCTAATACATCGTGAATGGCCAGTATTTTGAATTTCCGAGACGGTGCACGAAAAACCGATCGAAACTCGACTCGCGCGCGACTTCGCGCAAAGTTTATGACCGTCGTATTTTTTTGCGAAAGCGTGCTTGTACCACTTCCCATGGGCTAATTAGACGGGAAAGACCAGTATTTTGAATTTCCGAGACGATGCACGAAAAACTGATCGAATCTCGAATCTGCGCAAAGTTTATGACCGTCGCGTTCTTTCGTGAAACCATGCTCATACGACTTACCATGGGCTAATACATCGTGAATGGCCAGTATTTTGAATTTCCGAGACGGTGCACGAAAAACCGATCGAAACTCGACTCGCGCGCGACTTCGTGCAAAGTTTATGACCGTCGTATTTTTTTGCGAAAGCGTGCTTGTACCACTTCCCATGGGCTAATTAGACGGGAAAGACCAGTATTTTGAATTTCCGAGACGATGCACGAAAAACTGATCGAATCTCGAATCTGCGCAAAGTTTATGACCGTCGCGTTCTTTCGTGAAACCATGCTCATACGACTTACCATGGGCTAATACATCGTGAATGGCCAGTATTTTGAATTTCCGAGACGGTGCACGAAAAACCGATCGAAACTCGACTCGCGCGCGACTTCGTGCAAAGTTTATGACCGTCGTATTTTTTTGCGAAAGCGTGTTTGTACGACTTCCCATGGGCTAATAAGACGGGAAAGACCAGTATTTTGAATTTCCGAGACTGTGCACGAAAAACCGATCGAAACTCGACTCTGTGCAAAGTTTAGGACCGTCGTATTTTTTGGCGAAAGCATGCTTGTACGAATTCTCATGGGCTAATAAGATAGGAAAGGCCAATATTTTGAATTTCCGAGACGGTGCACGAAAAACCGATCGAATCTCGACTCTGCGCAAAGTTTATGACCGTCGCGTTTTTTCGTGAAACCATGCTCATACGACTTACCATGGGCTAATATATCGTGAATGGCCAGTATTTTGAATTTCCGAGACGGTGCACGAAAAACCGATCGAAACTCGACTCGCGCGCGACTTCGTGCAAAGTTTATGACCGTCGTATTTTTTTGCGACAGCGTGTTTGTACGACTTCCCATGGGCTAATAAGACGGGAAAGACCAGTATTTTGAATTTCCGAGATGGTGCACGAAAAACTGATCGAATCTCTTTTTTTTGGTAATTAAAGATAATGTATTTTGTAAATGATTTGTACAAAGAATCATGGATGTCTCTTCGGAGACATCCGATAAAACCGATCGAATCTCGACTCAACGCAAAGTTTATGACGGTCGCATTTTTTCGTGAAACCATGCTCATACGACTTACCATGGGCTAATACATCGTGAATGACCAGTATTTTGAATTTCCGAGACGGTGCACGAAAAACTGATCGAAACTCGACTCGCGCGCGACTTCGCGCAAAGTTTATGACCGTCGTATTTTTTTGCGAAAGCGTGCTTGTACCACTTCCCATGGGCTAATTAGACGGGAAAGACCAGTATTTTGAATTTCCGAGACGATGCACGAAAAATTGATCGAATCTCGAATCTGCGCAAAGTTTATGACCGTCGCGTTCTTTCGTGAAACCATGCTCATACGACTTACCATGGGCTAATACATCGTGAATGGCAAGTATTTTGAATTTCCGAGACGGTGCACGAAAAACCGATCGAAACTCGACTCGCGCGCGACTTCGTGCAAAGTTTATGACCGTCGTATTTTTTTGCGAAAGCGTGTTTGTACGACTTCCCATGGGCTAATAAGACGGGAAAGACCAGTATTTTGAATTTCCGAGATGGTGCACGAAAAATCGATCGAATCTCGACTCAACGCAAAGTTTATGACCGTCGCATTTTTTCGTGAAACCATGCTCATACGACTGACCATGGGCTAATACATCGTGAATGGCCAGTATTTTGAATTTCCGAGACGGTGCACGAAAAACCGATCGAAACTCGACTCGCGCGCGACTTCGCGCAAAGTTTATAACCGTCGTATTTTTTTGCGAAAGCGTGCTTGTACCACTTCCCATGGGCTAATTAGACGGGAAAGACCAGTATTTTGAATTTCCGAGACGATGCACGAAAAACTGATCGAATCTCGAATCTGCGCAAAGTTTATGACCGTCGCGTTCTTTCGTGAAACCATGCTCATACGACTTACCATGGGCTAATACATCGTGAATGGCCATTATTTTGAATTTCCGAGACGGTGCACGAAAAACCGATCGAAACTCGACTCGCGCGCGACTTCGTGCAAAGTTTATGACCGTCGTATTTTTTTGCGAAAGCGTGTTTGTACGACTTCCCATGGGCTAATAAGACGGGAAAGACCAGTATTTTGAATTTCCGAGACGGTGCACGAAAAACCGATCGAAACTCGACTCTGTGCAAAGTTTAGGACCGTCGTATTTTTTTGCGAAAGCATGCTTGTACGACTTCTCATGGGCTAATAAGATAGGAAAGACCAATACCTTGAATTTCCGAGACGGTGCACGAAAAACCGATCGAATCTCGACTCTGCGCAAAGTTTATGACCGTCGCGTTCTTTCGTGAAACCATGCTCGTACGACTTACCATGGGCTAATACATCGTGAATGGCCAGTATTTTGAATTTCCGAGACGGTGCACGAAAAATCGATCGAAACTCGACTCGCGCGCGACTTCGTGCAAAGTTTATGACCGTCGTATTTTTTTGCGAAAGCATGTTAGTACGACTTCCCATGGGCTAATAAGACGGGAAAGACCAGTATTTTGAATTTCCGAGACGGTGCACGAAAAACCGATCGAAACTCGACTCTGTGCAAAGTTTAGGACCGTCGTATTTTTTTGCGAAAGCATGCTTGTACGACTTCTGATGGGCTAATAAGATAGGAAAGACCAATATTTTGAATTTCCGAGACGGTGCACGAAAAACCGATCGAATCTCGACTCTGCGCAAAGTTTATGACCGTCACGTTTTTTCGTGAAACCATGCTCATACGACTTACCATGGGCTAATACATTGTGAATGGCCAGTATTTTGAATTTCTGAGACGGTGCACTAAACACCCATCGAAACTCGACTCGCGTGCGACTTCGCGCAAAATTTATGACCGTCGTATTTTTTTGCGGAAGCGTGCTTGTACGACTTCCCATGGGCTAATAAGACGGGAAAGACCAGTATTTTGAATTTTTTTTTTTTTGGTAGGTAAAGATAATGTATTTTGTAAAAGATTTGTACAAAAAGCTTTGTCTACAGAAGCCATAAACTAAAGCCTGAAGTCTCTTAGTGTAGTCGAGAAGATTGCACCCCACCAAAAGAAGGTGAAATGGCCACGCTTCATCGAACTCATCTCCAAGAGTAGCACAAGGAAGTTAATAAATAATAAAATACAATAGCTAGACTGTTCTGGACTACTTGTGAATACATCACAAAATATAAGCTTTGCCCCATATAATATATTACAATCTTCATCATTATTCGAGTGATTCTTGACGAATGGAAAAATTGAATCTTGTGAAAATATCTTTCTCTCTTCTTGTTAGGTGCTCTGTATTCAATTCTTGCTCCATACATGATCGTGAGTCCTGAAGAATCTCTATCAGAATTTGAGCTTTGTTCATGTTGTGACACTCAAAAATTCTGCCACACCTCTCCTTCCAAATCCACCAAATAGCACATCTGAATATAATTCTTGCTAGTTGTGTAAGAGGCCCCTATCTTGAGAAGCTTTGCATAAGCATTTCTAATTCATGATGCAAGTTTGGCCGTGGTAGCCTTTGAAAATCAAATCGCTTCAAGATCTCCTTCCATATCCAAGATGAATAATCACAAGCAAAGTAGAGATGGTCAACACTTTCTTCATTTTGCATACACAAAGAGCACCGATTTACAATATAAATACCTCTTCGCTGCATATTGTCCATCGTAGGAAGTTTGTCGAGAAGAGCCTGCCATGTACATAAGGAATGCCGCTGTGAGCATGGACTATCCCATGTCCAACTACTTTGGATCCACTTGTTGTTTCGTCGTCTAATTTGGTTCCATGCAGATGTAGCACTAAATTTACCGTTATCATGAAGCCAAATCAGCATATCTGAAGAGTTGTTCTTGATTAGAATAGCCCTAATAGTCGGCCAAAGTAATAACATGTCAGGGAGGTAGGGTTGGGAAGACACCATGTACCATTGTTAATGAATTCAGAAACCTTCCAGTCTTTGGGAGCCCCCAGATCCTGTCGTACTCTATCACCAAATATCTGAAATATACTTTTCCCATTCACCCAAGGATCATACCACATATTAATATTGGTTCCAGAAGAAATCACATAAGAAATATTGTTACGTAGCCATCGCCTTGCCTTCAGAATTCCTTTCCAAGCAGCAGAATGAGATATTTTTGCAGATGTTTCCCAGATTGATTCCTTGGTTAGGTACCTAGCAAAAACCCATTGTGACCATAAGGAAGACTTGTTTTGTAAAATATCCCATAATTGCTTTACCATACAAGCTTTATTCCAATCTCTAATATGTCGAAGATTCAGCCCCCCTTCATCCTTCGGTTTGCAAATGTTGTCCCAATTCACCATGTGCATTGCCTTACCATCTGTGCCATTCCAAAAGAAGTTCATAAGTAATTTATCAATATCATGGAGAAGCCCGGCAGGTAGAAGGAATGCATGAGACCAATAAATAGAATAAGAGATCAACACAGATCGAATAAGTTCAAGTCGTCCAGCTTTAGAAAGAAGCCTATTTTTCCAAGAGGAAATTCTGTTCTTAATTTTTTGTAGGATAGGCTGATAGGAGACTTTGTTGATTCCAGTGGATATAAGTGGGAGACCCAAGTAAGGAACCGGTAAATTTCCTTTAGTATTTTGAATTTCCGAGACGGTGCACGAAAAACCGATCGAAACTCGACTCTGTGCAAAGTTTATGACCGTCGCGTTTTATCGTGAAACCATGCTCATATGACTTACCATGGGCTAATACATCGTGAATGGTCAGTATTTTGAATTTCTGAGATGGTGCACGAAAAACCGATCGAAACTCGACTCGCGCGCGACTTCGCGCAAAGTTTAAGACCGTCGTATTTTTTTGCGAAAGCGTGCTTGTACGACTTCCCATGGGCTAATAAGATGGGAAAGACCAGCATTTTGAATTTCCGAGACGGTGCACGAAAAAACCGATCGAAACTCGACTCTGTGCAAAGTTTATGACCGTCGCGTTTTTTCGTGAAACCATGCTCATACGACTTACCATGGGTTAATACATCGTGAATGGCCAGTATTTTGAATTTCCGAGACGGTGCACGAAAAACCGATCGAAACTCGACTCGCGCGCTACTTCGTGCAAAGTTTATTACCGTCATATTTTTTTGCGAAAGCGTGCTTGTACGACTTCCCATGGGCTAATAAGACGGGACAGACCAGTATTTTGAATTTCCGAGATGGTGCACGAAAAACCGATCGAAACTCGACTATGTGCAAAGTTTATGACCGTCGCGTTTTTTCGTGAAACCATGCTCATACGACTTACCCTGGGCTAATACATCGTGAATGGCCAGTATTTTGAATTTCCAAGACGGTGCACGAAAAACCGATCGAAACTAGACTCGCGCGCGACTTCGCGCAAAGTTTATGACCGTCGTATTTTTTTGCGAAAGCGTGCTTGTACGACTTCCCATGGGCTAATTAGACGGGAAAGACCAGTATTTTGAATTTCCGAGACGGTGCACGAAAAACCGATCGAAACTCGACTCGCACGCGACTTCGTGCAAAGTTTATTACCGTCGTATTTTTTTGCGAAAGCGTGCTTGTACGACTTCCCATGGGCTAATAAGACGGGACAGACCAGTATTTTGAATTTCCGAGATGGTGCACGAAAAACCGATCGAAACTCGACTATGTGCAAAGTTTATGACCGTCGTGTTTTTTCGTGAAACCATGCTCATACGACTTACCATGGGCTAATACATCGTGAATGCCCAGTATTTTGAATTTCCAAGACAGTGCACGAAAAACCGATCGAAACTCAACTCGCATGCGACTTCGCGCAAAGTTTATGACCGTCGTATTTTTTTGCGAAAGCGTGCTTGTACGACTTCCCATGGGCTAATTAGACGGGAAAGACCAATATTTTGAATTTCCGAGACGGTGCACGAAAAACCGATCGAAACTCGACTATGTGCAAAGTTTATGAACGTCGCGTTTTTTCGTGAAACCATGCTCATACGACTTACCATGGGCTAATACATCGTGAATGGCCAGTATTTTGAATTTCCGAGACGGTGCACGAAAAACCGATCGAAACTCGACTCGCGCGCGACTTCGTGCAAAGTTTATGACCGTCGTATTTTTTTGCGAAAGCGTGTTTGTACGACTTTCCATGGGCTAATAAGACGGGAAAGACCAGTATTTTGAATTTCCGAGACGGTGCACGAAAAACCGATCGAAACTCGACTCTGTGCAAAGTTTAGGACCGTCGTATTTTTTTGCGTAAGCATGCTTGTACGACTTCTCATGGGCTAATAAGATAAGAAAGACCAATTTTTTGAATTTTCGAGACGGTGCACGAAAAAACCGATCGAATCTCGACTCTGCGCAAAGTTTATACCGTCGCGTTTTTTCGTGAAACCATGCTCATACGACTTACCATGGGCTAATACATCGTGAATGGCCAGTATTTTGAATTTCCGAGACGGTGCACGAAAAACCGATCGAAACTCGACTCGCGCGCGAATTCGCGAAAAGTTTATGACCGTCGTATTTTGTTGCGAAAGCGTGCTTGTACGACTTCCCATGGGCTAATAAGACGGGAAAGACCAGTATTTTGAATTTCCGAGACGGTGCACGAAAAACCGATCGAAACTCGACTCTGCGCAAAGTTTATGACCGTCGCGTTTTTTCGTGAAACCATGCTCATACGACTTGCCATGGGCTAATACATCGTGAATGGCCAGTATTTTGAATTTCCGAGACGGTGCACGAAAAACCGATCGAAATTCGACTCGCGCGCGACTTCGTGCAAAGTTTATGACCGTCGTATTTTTTTTCGAAAGCGTGCTTGTACGACTTCCCATGGGCTAATAAGACATGAAAGACCTGTATTTTGAATTTCCGAGACGGTGCACGAAAAACCGATCGAAACTCGACTCTGTGCAAAGTTTAGGACCGTCGTATTTTTTTGCGAAAGCGTGCTTATACGACTTCTCATGGGCTAATAAGATTGGAAAGACCAATATTTTGAATTTCCGAGACGGTGCACGAAAAACCGATCAAATCTCGACTCTGCGCAAAGTTTATGACCGTCGCGTTTTTTCGTGAAACCATGCTCATACGACTTACCATGATACATCGTGAATGGCCAGTATTTTGAATTTCCGAGACGGTGCACGAAAAACCGATCGAAACTCGACTCGCGCGCGACTTCGGGCAAAATTATGACCATCGTATTTTTTTGCGAAAGCGTGCTTGTACGACTTCCCATGGGCTAATAAGACGGGACAGACCAGTATTTTGAATTTCCGAGATGGTGCACGAAAAACCGATCGAAACTCGACTATGTGCAAAGTTTATGACTGTCGCGATTTTTCATGAAACCATACTCATACGACTTACCATGGGCTAATACATCGTGAATGACCAGTATTTTGAATTTCCAAGACGGTGCACGAAAAACCGATCGAAATTCGACTCGCGCGCGACTTCGCGCAAAGTTTATGACCGTCGTATTTTTTTGCGAAAGCGTGCTTGTACGACTTCCCATGGGCTAATAAGACGGGAAAGACCAGTATTTTCAATTTCCGAGACGGTGCACGAAAAACCGATCGAAACTCGACTCGCGCGCGAATTCGCGCAAAGTTTATGACCGTCGTATTTTTTTGCGAAAGCGTGCTTGTACGACTTCCCATGGGCTAATAAGACGGGAAAGACCAGTATTTTCAATTTCCGAGACGGTGCACGAAAAACCGATCGAAACTCGACTCGCGCGCGAATTCGCGCAAAGTTTATGACCGTCGTATTTTTTTGCGAAAGCGTGCTTGTACGACTTCCCATGGGCTAATAAGACGGGAAAGACCAGTATTTTGAATTTCCGAGACGGTGCACGAAAAACCGATCGAAACTCGACTCTGTGCAAAGTTTATAACCGTCTCATTTTTTCGTGCAACCATGCTCATACGACTTACCATGGGCTAATACATCGTGAATGGCCAGTATTTTAAATTTCCGAGATGGTGGACGAAAAACCGATCGAAACTCGAATCGCGCACGACTTCGCGCAAAGTTTATGACCGTCGTATTTTTTTTGCGAAAGCGTGCTTGTACGACTTCCCATGGGCTAATAAGACGGGAAACACCAGTATTTTGAATTTCCGAGACGGTGCACGAAAAACCGATCGAAACTCGACTCTGTGCAAAGTTTATGACCATCGCGTTTTTTCGTGAAACCATGCACATACGACTTACCATGGGCTAATACATCGTGAATGGCCAGTATTTTGAATTTCTGAGACTGTGGACGAAAAACCGATCGAAACTACACTCGCGCGCGACTTCGCGCAAAGTTTATGACCGACGTATTTTTTTGCGAAAGCGTGCTTGTACCACTTCCCATGGGCTAATTAGACGGGAAAGACCAGTCTTTTGAATTTCCGAGACGGTGCCCGAAAAACCGATCGAAACTCGACTCTGTGCAAAGTTTAGGACCGTCGTATTTTTTTGCGAAAGCGTGCTTGTACGACTTCTCATGGGCTAATAAGATAGGAAAGACCAATATTTTGAATTTCCGAGACGGTGCACGAAAAACCGATCGAATCTCGACTCTACGCAAAGTTTATGACCGTCGCGTTTTTTCGTGAAACCATGCTCATACGACTTACCATGGGCTAATACATCGTGAATGGCCAGTATTTTGAATTTCCGAGACGGTGCACGAAAAACCGATCGAAACTCGACTCGCGCGCGAATTCGCGCAAAGTTTATGACCGTCTTATTTTTTTGCGAAAGCGTGCTTGTACGACTTCCCATGGGCTAATAAGACGGGAAAGACCTGTATTTTGAATTTCCGAGACGGTGAACGAAAAACCGATCGAAACTCGACTCTGCGCAAAGTTTATGACCGTCGCGTTTTTTCGTGAAACCATGCTCATACGACTTGCCATGGGCTAATACATCGTGAATGGACAGTATTTGAATTTCCGAGACAGTGCACGAAAAACTGATCGAAACTCGACTCGCGAGCGACTTCGCGCAAAGTTTATGACCGTCGTATTTTTTTTCGAAAGCGTGCTTGTACGACTTCCCATGGGCTAATAAGACGGGAAAGACCAGTATTTTGAATTTCCGAGACGGTGCACGAAAAACCGATCGAAACTCGACTCTGTGCAAAGTTTAGGACCGTCGTATTTTTTTGCGAAAGCGTGCTTAAACGACTTCTCATGGGCTAATAAGATAGGAAAGACCAATATTCTGAATTTCCGAGACGGTGCACGAAAAACCGATCGAATCTCAACTCTGCGCAAAGTTTATGACCGTCGCGTTTTTTCGTGAAACCATGCTCATACGACTTACCATGGGCTAATACATCGTGAATGGTCAGTATTTTGAATTTCCGAGATGGTGCACGAAAAACCGATCGAAACTCGACTCGCGCGCGACTTCGCGCAACGTTTAAGACCGTCGTATTTTTTTGCGAAAGCGTGCTTGTACGACTTCCCATGGGCTAATAAGATGGGAAAGACCAGCATTTTGAATTTCCGAGACGGTGCACGAAAAACCGATCGAAACTCGACTCTGTGCAAAGTTTATGACCGTCGCGTTTTTTCGTGAAACCATGCTCATACGACTTACCATGGGTTAATACATCGTGAATGGCCAGTATTTTGAATTTCCGAGACGGTGCACGAAAAACCGATCGAAACTTGACTCGCGCGCGACTTCGTGCAAAGTTTATTACCGTCATATTTTTTTGCGAAAGCGTGCTTGTACGACTTCCCATGGGCTAATAAGACGGGACAGACCAGTATTTTGAATTTCCGAGATGGTGCACGAAAAACCGATCGAAACTCGACTATGTGCAAAGTTTATGACCGTCGCGTTTTTTCGTGAAACCATGCTCATACGACTTACCATGGACTAATACATCGTGAATCGCCAGTATTTGGAATTTCCAAGACGGTGCACGAAAAACCGATCGAAACTAGACTCGCGCGCGACTTCGCGCAAAGTTTATGACCGTCGTATTTTTTTGCGAAAGCGTGCTTGTACGACTTCCCATGGGCTAATTAGACGGGAAAGACCAGTATTTTGAATTTCCGAGACGGTGCACGAAAAACCGATCGAAACTCGACTCGTGCGCGACTTCGTGCAAAGTTTATTACCGTCGTATTTTTTTGCGAAAGCGTGCTTGTACGACTTCCCATGGGCTAATAAGACGGGACAGACCAGTATTTTGAATTTCCGAGATGGTGCACGAAAAACCAATCGAAACTCGACTATGTGCAAAGTTTATGACCGTCGTGTTTTTTCGTGAAACCATGCTCATACGACTTACCATGGGCTAATACATCGTGAATGCCCAGTATTTTGAATTTCCAAGACAGTGCACGAAAAACCGATCGAAACTCAACTCGCGCGCGACTTCGCACAAAGTTTATGACCGTCGTATTTTTTTGCGAAAGCGTGTTGTACGACTTCCCATGGGCTAATTAGACGGGAAAGACCAATATTTTGAATTTCCGAGACGGTGCACGAAAAACCGATCGAAACTCGACTCTGTGCAAAGTTTATGACCGTCGCGTTTTTTCGTGAAACCATGCTCATACGACTTACCATGGGCTAATACATCGTGAATGGCCAGTATTTTGAATTTCCGAGACGGTGCACGAAAAACCGATCGAAACTCAACTCGCGCGCGACTTCGTGCAAAGTTTATGACCGTCGTATTTTTTTGCGAAAGCGTGTTTGTACGACTTTCCATGGGCTAATAAGACGGGAAAGACCAGTATTTTGAATTTCCGAGACGGTGCACAAAAAACCGATCGAAACTCGACTCCGTGCAAAGTTTAGGACCGTCGTATTTTTTTGCGTAAGCGTGCTTGTACGAATTCTCATGGGCTAATAAGATAAGAAAGACCAATTTTTTGAATTTTCGAGACGGTGCACGAAAAACCGATCGAATCTCGACTCTGCGCAAAGTTTATGACCGTCGCGTTTTTTCGTGAAACCATGCTCATACGACTTACCATGGGCTAATACATCGTGAATGGCCAGTATTTTGAATTTCCGAGACGGTGCACGAAAAACCGATCGAAACTCGACTCGCGCGCGAATTCGCGAAAAGTTTATGACCATCGTATTTTTTTGCGAAAGCGTGCTTGTACGACTTCCCATGGGCTAATAAGACGGGAAAGACCAGTATTTTGAATTTCCGAGACGGTGCACGAAAAACCGATCGAAACTCGACTCTGCGCAAAGTTTATGACCGTCGCGTTTTTTCGTGAAACCATGCTCATACGACTTGCCATGGGCTAATAAATCGTGAATGGCCAGTATTTTGAATTTCTGAGACGGTGCACGAAAAACCGATCGAAACTCGACTCGCGCGCGACTTCGTGCAAAGTTTATGACCGTCGTATTTTTTTTCGAAAGCGTGCTTGTACGACTTCCCATGGGCTAATAAGACATGAAAGACCAGTATTTTGAATTTCCGAGACGGTGCACGAAAAACCGATCGAAACTCGACTCTGTGCAAAGTTTAGGACCGTCGTATTTTTTTGCGAAAGCGTGCTTATACGACTTCTCATGGGCTAATAAGATTGGAAAGACCAATATTTTGAATTTCCGAGACGGAGCACGAAAAACCGATCAAATCTCGACTCTGCGCAAAGTTTATGACCGTCGCGTTTTTTCGTGAAACCATGCTCATACGACTTACCATGGGCTAATACATCGTGAATGGCCAGTATTTTGAATTTCCGAGACGGTGCACGAAAAACCGATCGAAACTCGACTCGCGCGCGACTTCGCGCAAAATTATGACCATCGTATTTTGTTGCGAAAGCGTGCTTGTACGACTTCCCATGGGCTAATAAGACGGGACAGACCAGTATTTTGAATTTCCGAGATGGTGCACGAAAAACCGATCGAAACTCGACTATGTGCAAAGTTTATGACTGTCGCGATTTTTCATGAAACCATACTCATACGACTTACCATGGGCTAATACATCGTGAATGGCCAGTATTTTGAATTTCCAAGACGGTGAACGAAAAACCGATCGAAATTCGACTCGCGCGCGACTTCGCGCAAAGTTTATGACCGTCGTATTTTTTTGCGAAAGCGTGCTTGTACGACTTCCCATGGGCTAATTAGACGGGAAAGACCAGTATTTTGAATTTCCGAGACGGTGCACGAAAAACCGATCGAATCTCGACTCTGCGCAAAGTTTATGACCGTCGCCTTTTTTCGTGAAACCGTGCACATACGACTTACCCTGGGCTAATACATCGTGAATGGCCAGTATTTTGAATTTCCGAGACGGTGGACGACAAACCAATCGAAACTTGACTCGCGCGCGACTTCGCGCAAAGTTTATGACCGACGTATTTTTTTGCGAAAGCGTGCTTGTACCACTTCCCATGGGCTAATTAGACGGGAAAGACCAGTCTTTTGAATTTCCGAGACGGTGCCCGAAAAACCGATCGAAACTCGACTCTGTGCAAAGTTTAGGACCGTCGTATTTTTTTGCGAAAGCGTGCTTGTACGACTTCTCATGGGCTAATAAGATAGGAAAGGAAAGACCGGGGACGAATTACCAAACCAATATTTTGAATTTCCGAGACGGTGAACGAAAAACCGATCGAAACTCGACTCTGTGCAAAGTTTATGACCGTCACGTTTTTTCGTGAAACCATGCTCATACGACTTACCATGGGCTAATACGTCGTGAATGGCCAGTATTTTGAATTTCTGAGACGGTGCACGAAAAACCGATCGAAACTCGACTCGCGCGCGACTTCGTGCAAAGTTTATGACCATCGTATTTTTTTGCGAAAGCGTGTTTGTACGACTTTCCATGGGCTAATAAGACGGGAAAGACCAGTATTTTGAATTTCCGAGACGGTGCACGAAAAACCGATCGAAACTCGACTCTGTTCAAAGTGTAGGACCGTCGTATTTTTTTGCGTAAGCGTGCTTGTACGACTTCTCATGGGCTAATAAGATAGGAAAGACCAATATTTTGAATTTCCGAGACGGTGCACGAAAAACCGATCGAATCTTAACTCGGCTTAAAGTTTATGACCGTCACGTTTTTTCGTGAAACCATGCTCATACAACTTACCATGGGCTAATACATCTTTAATGGCCAGTATTTTGAATTTCCGAGACGGTGCACGAAAAACCGATCGAAACTCGACTCGCGCGCGAATTCGCGCAAAGTTTATGACCGTCGTATTTTTTTGCGAAAGTGTGCTTATACGACTTTCCATGGGCTAATAAGACGGGAAAGACCAATATTTTGAATTTTCGAGACGGTGCACGAAAAACCGATCGTAACTCGACTCGCGTGCGAATTCACGCAAAGTTTATGACCGTCGTATTTTTTTGCGAAAGCGTGCTTATACGACTTCTCATGGGCTAATAAGATAGGAAAGACCAATATTTTGAATTTCCGAGACGGTGCACGAAAAACCGATCGAATCTCGACTCTGCGGAAAGTTTATGACCATCGCGTTTTTTCGTGAAACCATGCTCATACGACTTACCATGGGCTAATACATCGTGAATGGCCAGTATTTTGAATTTCCGAGACGGTGCACGAAAAACCGATCGAAACTTGACTCTGTGAAAAGTTTAGGACCGTCGTATTTTTTTGCGAAAGCGTGCTTATACGACTTCTCATGGGCTAATAAGATAGGAAAGACCAATATTTTGAATTTCCGAGACGGTGCACGAAAAACCGATCGAATCTCGACTCTGCGCAAAGTTTATGACCGTCGCGTTTTTTCGTGAAAACATGCTCATACGACTTACCATGGGCTAATAAATCGTGAATGGCCAGTATTTTGAATTTCTGAGACGGTGCACGAAAAACCGATCGAAACTCGACTCGCGCGCGACTTCACGCAAAATTTATGACCGTCGTATTTTTTTGCGAAAGTGTGTTTGTACGACTTCCCATGGGCTAATAAGACGGGAAAAGACCAGTATTTTGAATTTTTGAGACGGTGCACGAAAAACCGATCGAAACTCGACCCTATGCAAAGTTTACGACCGTCTTATTTTTTTGCGAAGGCGTGCTTGTACGACTTCTCATGGGCAAATAAGATAGGAAAGACCAATATTTTGAATTTCCGAGACGGTGCACGAAAAACCGATCGAATCTCGACTCGTGCGCGAATTCGCGCAAAGTTTATGACCGTCATATTTTTTTGCAAAAGCGTGCTTGTACGACTTCCCATGGGCTAATAAGACGGGAAAGACCAGTATTTTCAATTTCCGAGACGGTGCACGAAAAACCGATCGAAACTCGACTCGCGCGCGAATTCGCGCAAAGTTTATGACCGTCGTATTTTTTTGCGAAAGCGTGCTTGTACGACTTCCCATGGGCTAATAAGACGGGAAAGACCAGTATTTTGAATTTCCGAGACGGTGCACGAAAAACCGATCGAAACACGACTCTGTGCAAAGTTTATAACCGTCTCATTTTTTCGTGCAACCATGCTCATACGACTTACCATGGGCTAATACATCGTGAATGGCCAGTATTTTAAATTTCCGAGATGGTGGACGAAAAACCGATCGAAACTTGACTCGCGCGCGACTTCGCGCAAAGTTTATGACCGTCGTATTTTTTTGCGAAAGCGTGCTTGTACGACTTCCCATGGGCTAATAAGACGGGAAACACCAGTATTTTGAATTTCCGAGACGGTGCACGAAAAACCGATCGAAACTCGACTCGCGCGCGAATTCGCGCAAAGTTCATGACCGTCGTATTTTTTTGCGAAAGCGTGCTTGTACGACTTCCCATAGGCTAATAAGACGGGAAAGACCAGTATTTTGAATTTTCGAGACGTTGCACGAAAAACCGATCGAAACTCGACTCTGTGCAAAATTTATGACCGTCGCGTTTTTTCGTGAAACCATGCTCATACGACTTACCATGGGCTAACACATCGTGAATTGCCAGTATTTTGAATTTCCGAGACGGTGGAAGAAAAACCGACCGAAACTCGACACGCCCGCGACTTCGCGCAAAGTTTATGACCGACGTATTTTTTTGCGAAAGCGTGCTTGTACGACTTCTCATGGGCTAAAAAGATAGGAAAGACCAATATTTTGAATTTCCGAGACGGTGCACGAAAAACCGATCGAATCTCGACTCTGTGCAAAGTTTATGACCATCGCGTTTTTTCGTGAAACCATGCACATACGACTTACCATGGGCTAATACATCGTGAATGGCCAGTATTTTGAATTTCCGAGACTGTGGACGAAAAACCGATCGAAACTAGACTCGCGCGCGACTTCGCGCAAAGTTTATGACCGACGTATTTTTTTGCGAAAGCGTGCTTGTACCACTTCCCATGGGCTAATTAGACGGGAAAGACCAATCTTTTGAATTTCCGAGACGGTGCCCGAAAAACCGATCGAAACTCGACTCTGTGCAAAGTTTAGGACCGTCGTATTTTTTTGCGAAAGCGTGCTTGTACGACTTCTCATGGGCTAATAAGATAGGAAAGACCAATATTTTGAATTTCCGAGACGGTGCACGAAAAACCGATCGAATCTCGACTCTGCGCAAAGTTTATGACCGTCGCGTTTTTTCGTGAAACCATGCTCATACGACTTACCATGGGCTAATACATCGTGAATGGCCAGTATTTTGAATTTCCGAGACGGTGCACGAAAAACCGATCGAAACTCGACTCGCGCGCGAATTCGCGCAAAGTTTATGACCGTCGTATTTTTTTGCGAAAGCGTGCTTGTACGACTTCCCATGGGCTAATAAGACGGGAAAGACCAGTATTTTGAATTTCCGAGACGGTGAACGAAAAACCGATCGAAACTCGACTCTGCGCAAAGTTTATGACCGTCGCGTTTTTTCGTGAAACCATGCTCATACGACTTGCAATGGGCTAATACATCGTGAATGGACAGTATTTGAATTTCCGAGACGGTGCACGAAAAACCGATCGAAACTCGACTCGCGAGCGACTTCGCGCAAAGTTTATGACCGTCGTATTTTTTTTCGAAAGCGTGCTTGTACGACTTCCCATGGGCTAATAAGACGGGAAAGACCAGTATTTTGAATTTCCGAGACGGTGCACGAAAAACCGATCGAAACTCGACTCTGTGCAAAGTTTAGGACCGTCGTATTTTTTTGCGAAAGCGTGCTTATACGACTTCTCATGGGCTAATAAGATAGGAAAGACCAATATTCTGAATTTCCGAGACGGTGCACGAAAAACCGATCGAATCTCAACTCTGCGCAAAGTTATTGACCGTCGCGTTTTTTCGTGAAACCATGCTCATACGACTTACCATGGGCTAATACATCGTGAATGGCCAGTATTTTTAATTTTCGAGACAGTGCATGAAAAACCGATCGAAACTCGACTCGCGCGCGACTTTGCGCAAAATTTATGACCGTCGTATTTTTTTGCGAAAGCGTGCTTGTACGACTTCCCATGGGCTAATAAGACGGGAAAGACCAGTATTTTGAATTTCCGAGACGGTGCACGAAAAACCGATCGAAACTCGACTCTGTGCAAAGTTTATGACCGTCGCGTTTTTTCTTGAAACCATGCTCATACGACTTACCATGGGCTAATACATCGTGAATGGCCAGTATTTTGAATTTCCGAGATGGTGGACGAAAAACCGATCGAAACTCGACTCGTGCGCGAATTCGCGCAAAGTTTATGACCGTCGTATTTTTTTGCGAAAGCGTGCTTGTACCACTTCCCATGGGCTAATTAGACGGGAAAGACCAGTATTTTGAATTTCCTAGACGGTGCCCGAAAAACCGATCGAAACTCGACGCTGTGCAAAGTTTAGGACCGTCGTCTTTTTTTGCGAAAGCGTACTTGTACGACTTCTCATGGGCTAATAAGATAGCAAAGACCAATATTTTGAATTTCCGAGACAGTGCACGAAAAATCGATCGAATCTCGACTCTGTGCAAAGTTTATGACCGTCGTATTTTTTTACGAAAGTGTGTTTGTACGACTTCCCATGGGCTAATAAGACGGGAAAAGACCAGTATTTTGAATTTATGAGACGGTGCACGAAAAACCGATCGAAACTTGACTCTGTGCAAAGTTTAGGACCGTCTTATTTTTTTGCGAAGGCGTGCTTGTACGACTTCTCATGGGCTAATAAGATAGGAAAGACCAATATTTTGAATTTCCGAGACGGTGCACGAAAAACCGATCGAATCTCGACTAGCGCGCGAATTCGCGCAAAGTTTATGACCGTCATATTTTTTTGCAAAAGCGTGCTTGTACGACTTCCCATGGGCTAATAAGACGGGAAAGACCAGTATTTTGAATTTCCGAGACGGTGCACGAAAACCCGATCGAAACTCGACTCGCGCGCGAATTCGCGCAAAGTTTATGACCGTCTCGTTTTTTCGTGCAACCATGCTCATACGACTTACCATGGGCTAATACATCGTGAATGGCCAGTATTTTGAATTTCCGAGACGGTGGACGACAAACCGATCGAAACTCGACTCGCGCGCGACTTCGCGCAAAATTTATGACCGTCATATTTTTTTGCGAAAGCGTGCTTGTACGACTTCCCATGGGCTAATAAGGCGGGAAAGACCAGTATTTTGAATTTCCGAGACGGTGCACGAAAAACCGATCGAAACTCGACTCTGTGCAAAGTTTATGACCGTCGCGTTTTTTCTTGAAACCATGCTCATACGACTTACCATGGGCTAATACATCTTGAATGGCCAGTATTTTAAATTTTCGAGGCGGTGCACGAAAAACCGATCGAAACTCTACTCGCGCGCGAATTCGCGCAAAGTTTATGACCGTCGTATTTTTTTGCGAAAGCGTGCTTGTACGACTTCTCATGGGCTAATAAGATAGGAAAGACCAATATTTTGAATTTCCGAGACGGTGCACGAAAAACCGATCGAATCTCGACTCTGCGCAAAGTTTATGACCGTCGCGTTTTTTCGTGAAACCATGCTCATACGACTTACCATGGGCTAATACATCGTGAATGGCCGGTATTTTGAATTTCCGAGACGGTGCACGAAAAACCGATCGAAACTCGACTCGCGCGCGAATTCGCGCAAAGTTTATGACCGTCGTATTTTTTTGCGAAAGCGTGCTTGTACGACTTCCCATGGGCTAATAAGACGGGAAAGACCAGTATTTTGAATTTCCGAGACGGTGAACGAAAAACCGATCGAAACTCGACTCTGCGCAAAGTTTATGACCGTCGCGTTTTTTCGTGAAACCATGCTCATACGACTTGCAATGGGCTAATACATCGTGAATGGACAGTATTTGAATTTCCGAGACGGTGCACGAAAAACCGATCGAAACTCGACTCGCGAGCGACTTCGCGCAAAGTTTATGACCGTCGTATTTTTTTTCGAAAGCGTGCTTGTACGACTTCCCATGGGCTAATAAGACGGGAAAGACCAGTATTTTGAATTTCCGAGACGGTGCACGAAAAACCGATCGAAACTCGACTCTGTGCAAAGTTTAGGACCGTCGTATTTTTTTGCGAAAGCGTGCTTATACGACTTCTCATGGGCTAATAAGATAGGAAAGACCAATATTCTGAATTTCCGAGACGGTGCACGAAAAACCGATCGAATCTCAACTCTGCGCAAAGTTTATGACCGTCGCGTTTTTTCGTGAAACCATGCTCATACGACTTACCATGGGCTAATACATCGTGAATGGCCAGTATTTTTAATTTTCGAGACAGTGCATGAAAAACCGATCGAAACTCGACTCGCGCGCGACTTTGCGCAAAATTTATGACCGTCGTATTTTTTTGCGAAAGCGTGCTTGTACGACTTCCCATGGGCTAATAAGACGGGAAAGACCAGTATTTTGAATTTCCGAGACGGTGCACGAAAAACCGATCGAAACTCGACTCTGTGCAAAGTTTATGACCGTCGCGTTTTTTCTTGAAACCATGCTCATACGACTTACCATGGGCTAATACATCGTGAATGGCCAGTATTTTGAATTTCCGAGATGGTGGACGAAAAACCGATCGAAACTCGACTCGTGCGCGAATTCGCGCAAAGTTTATGACCGTCATATTTTTTTGCGAAAGCGTGCTTGTACCACTTCCCATGGGCTAATTAGACGGGAAAGACCAGTATTTTGAATTTCCGAGACGGTGCCCGAAAAACCGATCGAAACTCGACGCTGTGCAAAGTTTAGGACCGTCGTCTTTTTTTGCGAAAGTGTACTTGTACGACTTCTCATGGGCTAATAAGATAGCAAAGACCAATATTTTGAATTTCCGAGACAGTGCACGAAAAATCGATCGAATCTCGACTCTGTGCAAAGTTTATGACCGTCGTATTTTTTTACGAAAGTGTGTTTGTACGACTTCCCATGGGCTAATAAGACGGGAAAAGACCAGTATTTTGAATTTATGAGACGGTGCACGAAAAACCGATCGAAACTCGACTCTGTGCAAAGTTTAGGACCGTCTTATTTTTTTGCGAAGGCGTGCTTGTACGACTTCTCATGGGCTAATAAGATAGGAAAGACCAATATTTTGAATTTCCGAGACGGTGCACGAAAAACCGATCGAATCTCGACTAGCGCGCGAATTCACGCAAAGTTTATGACCGTCATATTTTTTTGCAAAAGCGTGCTTGTACGACTTCCCATGGGCTAATAAGACGGGAAAGACCAGTATTTTGAATTTCCGAGACGGTGCACGAAAACCCGATCGAAACTCGACTCGCGCGCGAATTCGCGCAAAGTTTATGACCGTCTCATTTTTTCGTGCAACCATGCTCATACGACTTACCATGGGCTAATACATCGTGAATGGCCAGTATTTTGAATTTCCGAGACGGTGGACGACAAACCGATCGAAACTCGACTCGCGCGCGACTTCGCGCAAAATTTATGACCGTCATATTTTTTTGCGAAAGCGTGCTTGTACGACTTCCCATGGGCTAATAAGGCGGGAAAGACCAGTATTTTGAATTTCCGAGACGGTGCACGAAAAACCGATCGAAACTCGACTCTGTGCAAAGTTTATGACCGTCGCGTTTTTTCTTGAAACCATGCTCATACGACTTACCATGGGCTAATACATCTTGAATGGCCAGTATTTTGAATTTTCGAGGCGGTGCACGAAAAACCGATCGAAACTCTACTCGCGCGCGAATTCGCGCAAAGTTTATGACCGTCGTATTTTTTTGCGAAAGCGTGCTTGTACGACTTCCCATGGGCTAATAAGACGGGAAAGACCTGTATTTTGAATTTCCGAGACGGTGAACGAAAAACCGATCGAAACTCGACTCTGCGCAAAGTTTATGACCGTCGCGTTTTTTCGTGAAACCATGCTCATACGACTTGCCAAGGGCTAATACATCGTGAATGGACAGTATTTGAATTTCCGAGACGGTGCACGAAAAACCGATCGAAACTCGACTCGCGAGCGACTTCGCGCAAAGTTTATGACCGTCGTATTTTTTTTCGAAAGCGTGCTTGTACGACTTCCCATGGGCTAATAAGACGGGAAAGACCAATATTTTGAATTTCTTTTTTTTTGATAAGTAAAGATAATGTATTTTGTAAAAGATTTGTACAAAAAGCTTTGTCTACACAAGCCATAGACTAAAGCCTAATGTCTCTTAGTGTAGTCGAGAAGATTGCACCCCACCAAAAGAATGTGAAATGGGCACGCTTCATCGAACTCATCTCCAAGAGTAGCACAAGGAAGTTAATAAATAATAAAATGCAATAGCTAGACTGTTCTGGACTACTTGTGGATACATCACAAAATATAAGCTTTGCCCCATATAATATATTACAATCTTTATCATTATTCGAGTGATTCTTGACGAATGGAAAAATTGAATCTTGTGAAAATATCTTTCTCTCTTCTTGTTAGGTGCTCTGTATTCAATTCTTGCTCCATACATGATCGTGAGTCCTGAAGAATCTCTATCAGAATTTGAGCTTTGTTCATGTTGTGACACTCAAAAATTCTGCCACACCTCTCCTTCCAAATCCACCAAATAGCACATCTGAATATAATTCTTGCTAGTTGTGTAAGAGGCCCCTTTCTTGAGAAGCTTTGCATAAGCATTTCTAATTCATGATGCAAGTTTGGCCGTGGTAGCCTTTGAAAATCAAATCGCTTCAAGATCTCCTTCCATATCCAAGATGAATAATCACAAGCAAAGTAGAGATGGTCAACACTTTCTTCATTTTGCATACACAAAGAGCACCGATTTACAATATAAATACCTCTTCGCTGCATATTGTCCATCGTAGGAAGTTTGTCGAGAAGGGCCTGCCATGTACATAAGGAATGTCGCTGTGAGCATGAACTATCCCATGTCCAACTACTTTGGATCCACTTGTTGTTTCGTCGTCTAATTTGGTTCCATGCAGATGTAGCACTAAATTTACCGTTATCATGAAGCCAAATCAGCATATCTAAAGAGTTGTTCTTGATTGGAATAGCCCTAATAGTCGGCCAAAGTAATAACATGTCAGGGGAGGTAGGGTTGGGAAGACACCATGTACCATTGTTAATGAATTCAGAAACCTTCCAGTCTTTGGGAGCCCCCAGATCCTGTCGTACTCTATCACCAAATATCTGAAATATACTTTTTCCATTCACCCAAGGATCATACCACATATTAATATTGGTTCCAGAAGAAATCACATAAGAAATATTGTTACGTAGCCATCGCCTTGCCTTCAGAATTCCTTTCCAAGCAGCAGAATGAGATGTTTTTGCAGATGTTTCCCAGATTGATTCTTTGGTTAGGTACCTAGCAAAAACCCATTGTGACCATAAGGAAGACTTGTTTTGTAAAATATCCCATAATTGCTTTACCATACAAGCTTTATTCCAATCTCTAATATGTCGAAGATTCAGCCCCCCTTCATCCTTCAGTTTGCAAATGTTGTCCCAATTCACCATGTGCATTGCCTTACCATCTGTGCCATTCCAAAAGAAGTTCATAAGTAATTTATCAATATCATGGAGAAGCCCGGCAGGTAGAAGGAATGCATGAGACCAATAAATAGAATAAGAGATCAACACAGATCGAATAAGTTCAAGTCGTCCAGCTTTAGAAAGAAGCCTATTTTTCCAAGAGAAAATTCTGTTCTTAATTTTTTGTAGGATAGGCTGACAGGAGACTTTGTTGATTCCAGTGGATATAAGTGGGAGACCCAAGTAAGGAACCGGTAAATTTCCTTCAGCAACTCCCAATGTTTGAGCAATATGATCCTTATTGTCAATGCAAGCACCCACATATACTTTGCTTTTTGCATGGTTTAGCTTAAGACCAGAAACTTTACCAAATTCATTAAGAATATCTGCCAGATTACCCACAGAAACTGGATCATCTACAAGGAAGATAATAAGGTCATCGGCAAATGTTATGTGAGAGATAGAAACAGAACCATAATGTGGTACCTTAATTTTGCCATTGGAAACAGCCTCTTCTAACATACAACTGAGCCCTTCCATTGCAATGGTAAAAAGATAAGGAGATAGTGGATCGCCTTGCCGAATGCCATTCTTACTCCCAAAGAAGCCAATAGGTGAACCATTAAAGAGAATCAAAAATTTTGGAGTTTCCAAGCAACATTGAATCCATTTAACCCAGTGCTGAGGGAAGCCCATATTATGGAGCATCATGTAAATAAAATTCCTATTGACTGAGTCAAAGGCCTTTCGTAAATCAGCTTTAAAACAGATCTTTTTCCCTCTTGTTTTAGAATGTAGATCCTTAACCAAATCATTAGCAAGCAGGACATTATGATGGATACTCCTCCCTTTAAGAAAAGCAGCCTGATTAGGACTAATGACCTTATTCATGACCTTTTGTAGTCTATCTGCCAGCAACTTAGAGATAACCTTATAAATAAAGTTGCACAGTGAAATAGGATGGTAGTTCTCCAATGAATCGGCTCCATCATTTTTAGGCACTAAAGAAATAAAAGTGCAATTCATTTCTTTAAGAATATGACCTGAGGAGAAAAAATGTCGACAAGCTTTTATGACATCGTTGCCTACAATAGCCCATGCAATTTGATAAAACTCAGCTGGAAATCCATCTGGACCAGGGCTTTTGTGCTTCGGGGACTTAAAAACAACTTTCACAATTTCATCATCCGTTATTGGGGCATTAAGATGAGAGAGGGCTTCAGAATCATGTCGTCTTGTAGGCCCAACATGAATACTATTAAGCTGCTGTTCCTGATTGAGTAAGGAATAAAAAAATTGCTTGGTGTAATTTTTAACCTCATCCAGATCCTCAATGAGATTACCATCTATACCTTTGCATTTTTTGATGCGATTAGTAGCCCTTCTGGTAGCAATAGCAGCATAGAAAAACTTCGTATTAGAATCCCCTAGAGTAAGCCAATGCTGTCGTGACTTCTGTTTCAAAAAGCATTCCTCCTGCTTCAAAGCTTGCATAAAGTTATTTCTAGCAGCAGCCTCTTTGTATATAAGATTCGCATCCAGAGGTTGAAGATTTAGCTCGCTTTGCACAGCCATAAGTTCTTTCTTGCATAACTGAACCCTGTCGGTGATATTTCCAAATGTAGTTGAATTCCACTTCTTAAGTGCTGCTTTGCATGCTTTTAGTTTTTGACATAGGATGAGATGGCTACGTAACAATATTTCTTATGTGATTTCTTCTGGAACCAATATTAATATGTGGTATGATCCTTGGGTGAATGGGAAAAGTATATTTCAGATATTTGGTGATAGAGTACGACAGGATCTGGGGGCTCCCAAAGACTGGAAGGTTTCTGAATTCATTAACAATGGTACATGGTGTCTTCCTAACCCTACCTCCCTAGACATGTTATTACTTTGGCCGACTATTAGGGATATTCCAATCAAGAACAACTCTTCAGATATGCTTATTTGGCTTCATGATAATGGTAAATTTAGTGTTACATCTGCATGGAACCAAATTAGACGACGAAACAACAAGTGGATCCCAAGTAGTTGGACATGGGATAGTCCATGCTCACAGCGACATTCCTTATGTACATGGCAGGCCCTTCTCGGCAAACTTCCTACGATGGACAATATGCAGCGAAGAGGTATTTATATTGTAAATCGGTGCTCTTTGTGTATGCAAAAGGAAGAAAGTGTTGACCATCTATACTTTGCTTGTGATTATTCATCTTGGATATGGGAAGAGATTTTGAAGCGATTTGATCTTCAAAGGCTACCACGGCCAAACTTGCATCATGAACTAGAAAGGCTAATGCAAGGCTTCTCAAGAAAGGGTCCTCTTACACAACTAGCAAGAATTATATTCAGATGTGCTATTTGGTGGATTTGGAAGGAGAGGTGTGCCAGAATTTTTGAGTGTCACAACATGAACAAAGCTCAAATTTTGATAGAGATTCTTCAGGACTCACGATCATGCATGGAGCAAGAATTGAATATAGAGCACCTAACAAGAAGAGAGAAAGAGATTTTCACAAGATTCAATTTTTTCATTAGTCAATAATCACTCGAATAATGATGAAGATTGTAATGTATTATGGGGCAAAGCTTATATTTTGTGATGTATCCACAAGTACTCCAGAGCAGTCTAGCTATTGCATTTTTTATTAACTTCCTTGTGCTACTCTTGGAAATGAGTTTGATGAAGTGTGCCCATTTCACCTTCTTTAGGTGGGGTACAATCTTCTCGACTACACTAAGAGACTTCAGGCTTTAGTCTATGGCTTGTGTAGACAAAGCTTCTTTGTACAAATCTTTTACAAAATACATTATCTTTACTTACCAAAAAAAAAAAAAGGAGTCCTGAATAGCGGGATGTGTCGAAGAGCAATGAGTTTGGTGAGTTGCAATGTCTTGGTTCCCAAGAGGTTGTTGAAATGAAATTTCCTGATTATCTGAAGGAGTGATTCGTGAAGGCGAGGTTGTTATTGGGGAGTGAGAACCTTGGGAAGCTCCTGTAGTGAAAGTCTCTGATATAATAGGTAAAGATGGAAGTCCTGACTTGTCTTTCTCTTGTTCGTGTCGCTGCCCCAACGAGTCAGAGTGTTCAATCATCTTCTCCGCCATCACCACTGTTGGCACTGGAGTATCAGTGCTTGGATTAGTGGTAGTGACCCCATTCTGTGGCTCTTGGCGTGGTCGGTAGACCTGTGTGATTTTTTGTGAAGGCTGTTGGGAGGCACCATTTACATGTCCAAAAGATAGACAAACCTTGCATCGTTGTGGCTTCCAAGAATATGAGACTTTCACCTTTCGGGTGCTCCCATCAAGATCACGGTAAGAAACATCATTCGGCAGTTCCTCATCAGAAGAAACCATTACACAAGCTCTGGCAAAGGTCAATCTCGTTTGCGAAGCTGTTGCCTTATCAAGATATAATGGCTGTCCCAGGGTGCTGCAAAGCTTTGCAATAAAACGACGACCCCAGAGATGTAGTGGAAGTCCATGAAAAGAAACCCATATTGGGATAGACTGTAGACTGTCTAACTCCAATCTCACATCAGGTGCCCAGCGTCGTAGTATCATTGGATGAAACTCGACTCTATGCAAAGTTTAGGACCATCGTATTTTTTTGCGAAAGCGTGCTTGTACGACTTCTCATGGGCTAATAAGATAGGAAAGACCAATATTTTGAATTTCCGAGACGGTGCACGAAAAACCGATCAAATCTCGACTCTGCGCAGAGTTTATGACCGTCACGTTTTTTCATGAAACCATGCTCATACGACTTACCATGGGCTAATACATCGTGAATGGCCAGTATTTTGAATTTCCGAGACGGTGCACGATAAACCGATCGAAACTCGACTCGCGCACGAATTCGCGCAAAGTTTATGACCGTCGTATTTTTTTGCGAAAGCGTGCTTGTACGACTTCCCATGGGCTAATAAGACGGGAAAGACCAGTATTTTGAATTTCCGAGACGGTGCACGAAAAACCGATCGAAACTCGACTCTGCGCAAAGTTTATGACCGTCGCGTTTTTTCGTGAAACCATGCTCATACGACTTGCCATGGGCTAATACATCGTGAATGGACAGTATTTTGAATTTCCGAGATGGTGCACGAAAAATCGATCGAAACTCGACTCGCGCGCGACTTCGCGCAAAGTTTATGACCGTCGTATTTTTTTTCGAAAGCGTGCTTGTACGACTTCCCATGGGCTAATAAGACCAGTATTTTGAATTTCCGAGACGGTGCACGAAAAACCGATCGAAACTCGACTCTGTGCAAAGTTTAGGACCGTCGTATTTTTTTGCGAAAGCGTGCTTATACGACTTCTCATGGGCTAATAAGATAGGAAAGACCAATATTTTGAATTTCCGAGACGGTGCACGAAAAACCGATCGAATCTCGACTCTGCGCAAAGTTTATGACCATCGTATTTTTTTTCGAAAGCGTGCTTGTACGACTTCCCATGGGCTAATAAGACCAGTATTTTGAATTTCCGAGACGGTGCACGAAAAACCGATCGAAACTTGACTCTGTGCAAAGTTTAGGACCGTCGTATTTTTTTGCGAAAGCGTGCTTATACGACTTCTCATGGGCTAATAAGATAGGAAAGACCAATATTTTGAATTTCCGAGACGGTGCAGGAAAAACCGATCGAATCTCGACTCTGCGCAAAGTTTATGACCGTCGCATTTTTTCGTGAAACCATGCTCATACGACTTACCATGGGCTAATACATCGTGAATGGCCAGTATTTTGAATTTCCGAGACGGTGCACGAAAAACCGATCGAAACTCGACTCGCGCGCGACTTCGCGCAAAATTTATGACCGTCGTATTTTTTTGCGAAAGCGTGCTTGTACGACTTCCCATGGGCTAATAAGACGGGAAAGACCAGTATTTTGAATTTCCGAGACGGTGCACGAAAAACCGATCGAAACTGGACTCTGTGCAAAGTTTATGACCGTCGCGATTTTTCTTGAAACCATGCTTATACGACTTACCATGGGCTAATACATCGTGATTGGCCAGTATTTTGAATTTCCGAGACAGTGCACGAAAAATCGATCGAAACTCGACTCGCGCGTGATTTCTCGCAAAGTTGATGACCGTCGTATTTTTTTGCGAAAGCGTGCTTGTACGACTTCCATGGGCTAATAAGATGGGAAAGACCTGTATTTTGAATTTCTGAGACGCTGCACGAAAAACCGATCGAAACTCGACTCTGCGCAAAGTTTATGACCGTCGCGTTTTTTCGTGAAACCATGCTCATACGACTTGCCATGGGTTAATACATCGTGAATGGACAGTATTTTGAATTTCCGAGACGGTGCACGAAAAACCGATCGAAACTCGACTCGCGCGTGATTTCTCGCAAAGTTGATGACCATCGTATTTTTTTGCGAAAGCGTGCTTGTACGACTTCCCATGGGCTAATAAGATGGGAAAGACCTGTATTTTGAATTTCTGAGACGCTGCACGAAAAACCGATCGAAACTTGACTCTGCGCAAAGTTTATGACCGTCGCGTTTTTTCGTGAAACCATGCTCATACGACTTGCCATGGGTTAATACATCGTGAATGGACAGTATTTTGAATTTCCGAGACGGTGCACGAAAAACCGATCGAAACTCGACTCGCGCGTGATTTCTCGCAAAGTTGATGACCATCGTATTTTTTTGCGAAAGCGTGCTTGTACGACTTCCCATGGGCTAATAAGATGGGAAAGACCTGTATTTTGAATTTCTGAGACGCTGCACGAAAAACCGATCGAAACTCGACTCTGCGCAAAGTTTATGACCGTCGCGTTTTTTCGTGAAACCATGCTCATACGACTTGCCATGGGCAAATACATCGTGAATGGACAGTATTTTGAATTTCCGAGACGGTGCACGAAAAACCGATCGAAACTCGACTCGCGCGCGACATCGCGCAAAGTTTATGACCGTCGTATTTTTTTTCGAAAGCGTGCTTGTACGACTTCCCATGGGCTAATAAGATGAGAAAGACCTGTATTTTGAATTTCCGAGACGCTGCACGAAAAATCGATCGAAACTCGACTCTGCGCAAAGTTTATGACCGTCACGTTTTTTCGTGAAACCATGCTCATACGACTTGCCATGGGCTAATACATCGTCAATGGACAGTATTTTGAATTTCCGAATCGGTGCACGAAAAACCGATCGAAACTCGACTCGCGCGCGACTTCGCGCAAAATTAATGACCGTCGTATTTTTTTTCTGAAGCGTGCTTATACGACTTCCCATGGGCTAATAAGACGGGAAAGACCAGTATTTTGAATTTCCAAGACGGTGCATGAAAAACCGATCGAAACTCGACTCGCGCGCGACTTCGCGCAAAGTTTATGACCGTCGTATTTTTTTTCGAAAGCGTGCTTGTACGACTTCCCATGGGCTAATTAGACGGGAAAGACCAGTCTTTTGAATTTTCGAGACGGTGCCCGAAAAACCGATCGAAACTCGACTCTGTGCAAAGTTTAGGACTGTCGTATTTTTTTGCGAAAGCGTGCTTGTACGACTTCTCATGGGCTAATAAGATAGGAAAGACCAATATTTTGAATTTCCGAGACGGTGCACGAAAAACCGATCGAAACTCGACTCTGTGCAAAGTTTATGACCGTCGCGTTTTTTTGTGAAACCATGCTCGTACGACTTACCATGGGTAAATACATCGTGAATGGCCAGTATTTTGAGTTTCCGAGATGGTGGACGAAAAACTGATCGAAACTCAACTCGCGCGCGACTTCGCGCAAAGTTTATGACCGTCGTATTTTTTTGCGAAAGCGTGCTTGTACCACTTCCCATGGGCTACTTAGACGGGAAAGACCAGTATTTTGAATTTCCGAGATGATGCACGAAAAACTGATCGAATCTCGAATCTGCGCAAAGTTTATGACCGTCGCGTTCTTTCGTGAAACCATGCTCATACGACTTACCATGGGCTAATACATCGTGAATGGCTAGTATTTTGAATTTCCGAGGTGGTGCACGAAAAACCGATCGAAACTCGACTCGCGCGCGACTTCGTGCAAAGTTTATAACCGTCGTATTTTTTTGCGAATGCGTGTTTGTACGACTTCCCATGGGCTAATAAGACGGGAAAGACCAGTATTTTGAATTTCTGAGACGGTGCACGAAAAACCGATTGAAACTCGACTCTGTGCAAAGTTTAGGACCGTCTTATTTTTTTGTGAAAGCGTGCTTGTACGACTTCTCATGGGCTATTAAGGTAGGAAAGACCAATATTTTGAATTTCCGAGACGGTGCACGAAAAACCGATCGAAACTCGACTCGCGTGCGAATTCGCGCAAAGTTTATGACCGTCGTATTTTTTTGTGAAAGCGTGCTTGTACGACTTCCCATGGGCTAATAAGACGGGAACGACCAGTATTTTGAATTTCCGAGACGGTGCACGAAAAACCGATCGAAACTCGACTCTGTGCAAAGTTTATGACCGTCGCGTTTTTTCGTGAAACCATGCTCATACGACTTACCATGGGCTAATACATCGTGAATGGCTAGTATTTTGAATTTCTGAGACGTTGGATGAAAAACCGATCGAAACTCGACTCGCGCGCGACTTCGCGCAAAATTTATGACCGTCGTATTTTTTTGCGAAAGCGTGCTTGTACGACTTCCCATGGGCTAATAAGAGGGGAAAGACCAGTATTTTGAATTTCCGAGATGGTGCACGAAAAACCGATCGAAACTCGACTCTGTGCAAAGATTATGACCGTCGCGTTTTTTCTTGAAACCAAGCTCATATGACTTACCATGGGCTAATACATCATGAATGGCCAGTATTTTGAATTTCCGAGATGGTGCACGAAAAACCGATCGAAACTCGACTCGCGTGCGACTTCGCGCAAATTTTATAAACGTCGTATTTTTTGCGAAAGCGTGCTTGTACGACTTCCCATGGGCTAATAAGACGGGAAAGACCAGTATTTTGAATTTTTGAGACTATTAACGAAAAACCGATCGAAACTCGACTCTGTGCAAAGTTTATGACCGTCGCGTTTTTTCGTGAAACCATGCTCATACGATTTGCCATGGGCTAATACATCGTGAATGGACAGTATTTTGAATTTCCGAGATGGTGCACGAAAAACCGATCGAAACTCGACTCGCGCGCGACTTCGCGCAAAGTTTATGACCGTCGTATTTTTTTTCGAAAGCGTGCTTGTACGACTTCCCATGGGCTAATAAGACGGGAAAGACCAGTATTTTGAATTTCCGAGACGGTGCACGAAAAACCGATCGAAACTCGACTCTGTGCAAAGTTTAGGACCGTCGTATTTTTTTGCGAAAGCGTGCTTATACGACTTCTCATGGGCTAATAAGATAGGAAAGTCCAATATTTTGAATTTCCGAGACGGTGCACGAAAAACCGATCGAATCTCGACTCTGCGCAAAGTTTATGACCGTCGCGTTTTTTCGTGAAACCATGCTCATACGACTTACCATGGGCTAATACATCGTGAATGGCCAGTATATTGAATTTCCGAGACGGTGCACGAAAAACCGATCGAAACTCGACTCGCGCGCGACTTCGCGCAAAATTTATGACCGTCGTATTTTTTTGCGAAAGCGTGCTTGTACGACTTCCCATGGGCTAATAAGACGGGAAAGACCAGTATTTTGAATTTCCGAGACGGTGCACGAAAAATCGATCGAAACTTGACTCTGTGCAAAGTTTATGACCGTCGCGTTTTTTCTTGAAACCATGCTCATACGACTTACCATGGGCTAATACATCGTGATTGGCCTGTATTTTGAATTTCCGAGACAGTGCACGAAAATCCGATCGAAACTCGACTCGCGCGTGATTTCGCGCAAAGTTGATGACCGTCGTATTTTTTTGCGAAAGCGTGCTTGTACGACTTCTCATGGGCTAATAAGATGGGAAAGACCTGTATTTCGAATTTTCGAGACGCTGCACGAAAAACCGATCGAAACTCGACTCTGTGCAAAGTTTATGACCGTCGCGTTTTTTCGTGAAACCATGCTCATACGACTTACCATGGGCAAATAAATCGTGAATGGCCAGTATTTTGAGTTTCCGAGATGGTGGACGAAAAACCGATCGAAACTCGACTCTCGCGCGACTTCGCGCAAAGTTTATGACCGTCGTATTTTTTTGCGAAAGCGTGCTTGTACCACTTCCCATGGGCTAATTAGACGGGAAAGACCAGTATTTTGAATTTCCGAGACGATGCACGAAAAACCGATCGAATCTCGAATCTGCGCAAAGTTTTTGACCGTCGCGTTCTTTCGTGAAACCATGCTCATACGACTTACCATGGGCTAATACATCGTGAATGGCTAGTATTTTAAATTTCCGAGGCGGTGCACGAAAAACCGATCGAAACTCGACTCGCGCGCGACTTCGTGCAAAGTTTATGACCGTCATATTTTTTTGCGAAAGCGTGTTTGGACGACTTCCCATGGGCTAATAAGACGGGAAAGACCAGTATTTTGAATTTCTGAGACGGTGCACGAAAAACCGATCGAAACTCGACTCTGTGCAAAGTTTAGGACCGTCTTATTTTTTTGCGAAAGCGTGCTTGTACGACTTCTCATGGGCTAGTAAGATACGAAAGACCAATATTTTGAATTTCCGAGACGGTGCACGAAAAACCGATCGAATCTCGACTCGCACGCGAATTCGCGCAAAGTTTATGACCGTCGTATTTTTTTGCAAAAGCGTGCTTGTACGACTTCCCATGGGCTAATAAGACGCGAAAGACCAGTATTTTGAATTTCCGAGACGGTGCATGAAAAACCGATCGAAACTCGACTCGCGCGCGAATTCGCGCAAAGTTTATGACCGTCTAGAAAGGCTAATGCAAGGCTTCTCAAGAAAGGGTCCTCTTACACAACTAGCAAGAATTATATTCAGATGTGCTATTTGTTGGATTTGGAAGGAGAGGTGTGGCAGAATTTTTGAGTGTCACAACATGAACAAAGCTCAAATTCTGATAGAGATTCTTCAGGACTCACGATCTTGCATGGAGCAAGAATTGAATATAGAGCACCTAACAAGAAGAGAGAAAGAGATTTTCACAAGATTCAATTTTTTCATTAGTCAATAATCACTCGAATAATGATGATGATTGTAATGTATTATGGGGCAAAGCTTATATTTTGTGATGTATCCACAAGTACTCCAGAACAGTCTAGCTATTGCATTTTTTATTAACTTCCTTGTGCTACTCTTGGAAATGAGTTTGATGAAGTGTGCCCATTTCACCTTCTTTAGGTGGGGTACAATCTTTTTTTTTGGTAAGTAAAGATAATGTATTTTGTAAAAGATTTGTACAAAAAGCTTTGTCTATACAAGCCATAGACTAAAGCCTGAAGTCTCTTAGTGTAGTCGAGAAGATTGCACCCCACCAAAAGAAGGTGAAATGGGCACGCTTCATCGAACTCATCTCCAAGAGTAGCACAAGGAAGTTAATAAATAATAAAATGCAATAGCTAGACTGTTCTGGACTACTTGTTGATACATCACAAAATATAAGCTTTGCCCCATATAATATATTACAATCTTCATCATTATTCGAGTGATTCTTGACGAATGGAAAAATTGAATCTTGTGAAAATATCTTTCTCTCTTCTTGTTAGGTGCTCTGTATTCAATTCTTGCTCCATATATGATCGTGAGTCCTGAAGAATCTCTATCAGAATTTGAGCTTTGTTCATGTTGTGACACTCAAAAATTCTGCCACACCTCTCCTTCCAAATCCACCAAATAGCACATCTGAATATAATTCTTGCTAGTTGTGTAAGAGGCCCCTTTCTTGAGAAGCTTTGCATAAGCATTTCTAATTCATGATGCAAGTTTGGCCGTGGTAGCCTTTGAAAATCAAATCGCTTCAAGATCTTCCATATCCAAGATGAATAATCACAACTAGTAATGAATAATCATAAAAGGTTGCCGACATTTTTTCTCCTCAGGTCATATTCTTAAAGAAATGAATTGCACTTTTATTTCTTTAGTGCCTAAAAATGATGGAGCCGATTCATTGGAGAACTACCGTCCTATTTCACTGTGCAACTTTATTTATAAGGTTATCTCTAAGTTGCTGGCAGATAGACTACAAAAGGTCATGAATAAGGTCACTAGTCCTAATCAGGCTGCTTTTCTTAAAGGGAGGAGTATCCATCATAATGTCCTGCTTGCTAATGATTTGGTTAAGGATCTACATTCTAAAACAAGAGGGAAAAAGATCTGTTTTAAAGCTGATTTACGAAAGGCCTTTGACTCAGTCAATAGGAATTTTATTTACATGATGCTCCATAATATGGGCTTCCCTCAGCACTGGGTTAAATGGATTCAATGTTGCTTGGAAACTCCAAAATTTTCGATTCTCTTTAATGGTTCACCTATTGGCTTCTTTGGGAGTAAGAATGGCATTCGGCAAGGCGATCCACTATCTCCTTATCTTTTTACCATTGCAATGGAAGGGCTCAGTTGTATGTTAGAAGAGGCTGTTTCCAATGGCAAAATTAAGGTACCACATTATGGTTCTGTTTATATCTCTCACATAACATTTGCTGATGACCTTATTATCTTCCTTCGAGATGATCCAGTTTCTGTGGGTAATCTGGCAGATATTCTTAATGAATTTGGTAAAGTTTCTGGTCTTAAGCTAAACCATGCAAAAAGCAAAGTATATGTGGGTGCTTGCATTGACAATTAGGATCATATTGCTCAAACATTGGGAGTTGCTGAAGGAAATTTACCGGTTCCTTACTTGGGTCTCCCACTTATATCCACTGGAATCAACAAAGTCTCCTGTCAGCCTATCCTACAAAAAATTAAGAACAGAATTTCCTCTTGGAAAAATAGGCTTCTTTCTAAAGCTGGACGACTTGAACTTATTCGATCTGTGTTGATCTCTTATTCTATTTATTGGTCTCATGCATTCCTTCTACCTGCCGGGCTTCTCCATGATATTGATAAATTACTTATGAACTTCTTTTGGAATGACACAGATGGTAAGGCAATGCACATGGGGAATTGGACAACATTTACAAACCGAAGGATGAAGGGGGGCTGAATCTTCGACATATTAGAGATTGGAATAAAGCTTGTATGGTAAAGCAATTATGGGATATTTTACAAAACAAGTCTTCCTTATGGTCACAATGGGTTTTTGCTAGGTACCTAACCAAGGAATCAATCTGGGAAACATCTGCAAAAACATCTCATTCTGCTGCTTGGAAAGGAATTCTGAAGGCAAGGCGATGGCTACGTAACAATATTTCTTATGTGATTTCTTCTGGAAACAATATTAATATGTGGTATGATCCTTGGGTGAATGGGAAAAGTATATTTCAGATATTTGGTGATAGAGTACGACAGGATCTGGGGGCTCCCAAAGACTGGAAGGTTTCTGAATTCATTAACAATGGTACATGGTGTCTTCCCAACCCTACCTCCCCTGACATGTTATTACTTTGGCCGACTATTAGGGCTATTCCAATCAAGAACAACTCTTCAGATATGATGATTTGGCTTAATGATAACGGTAAATTTAGTGCTATATCTGCATGGAACCAAATTAGACGACGAAACAACAAGTGGATCCAAAGTAGTTGGACATGGGATAGTCCATGCTCACAGCGGCATTCATTATGTACATGGCAGACCCTTCTCGACAAACTTCCTACGATGGACAATATGCAGCGAAGAGGTATTTATATTGTAAATCGGTGCTCTTTGTGTATGTAAAATGAAGAAAGTGTTGACCATCTCTACTTTGCTGGTGGGGTACAATCTTCCCGACTACACTAAGAGACTTCAGGCATTAGTCTATGGCTTGTGTAGACAAAGCTTCTTTGTACAAATCTTTTACAAAATACATTATCTTTACTTACAAAAAAAAAAAAGTTTATAACCGTCGTATTTTTTTGCGAAAGCATGCTTGTACGACTTCCCAATAAGACGGGAAAGACCAGTATTTTGAATTTCCGAGACGGTGCACGAAAAACCGATCGAAACTCGACTCTGTGCAAAGTTTATGACCGTCGCATTTTTTCGTGAAACCATGCTCATACGACTTACCATGGGCTAATACATCGTGAATGGCCAGTATTTTGAATTTCCGAGATGGTGGACGAAAAACCGATCGAAACTCGACTCGCGCGCGACTTCGCGCAAAGTTTATGACCATCATATTTTTTTGCGAAAGCGTGCTTGTACCACTTCCCATGGGCTAATTAGACGGGAAAGACCAGTATTTTAAATTTCCGAGACGATGCACGAAAAACCGATCGAATCTCGAATCTGCGCAAAGTTTATGACCGTCGCGTTCTTTCATGAAACCATGCTCATACGACTTACCATGGGCTAATACATCGTGAATGGCCAGTATTTTGAATTTCCGAGACGATGCACGAAAAATCGATCGAATCTCGAATCTGCGCAAAGTTTATGACCGTCGCGTTCTTTCATGAAACCATGCTCATACGACTTACCATGGGCTAATACACCGTGAATGGCCAGTATTTTGAATTTCCTAGACGGTGGAAGAGAAACCGATCGAAACTCGACTCGTGCGCGACTTCGCGCAATGTTTATGACCGTCGTATTTTTTTGCGAAAGTGTGCTTGTACCACTTCCCATGGGCTAATTAGATGGGAAAGACCAGTATTTTGAATTTCCGAGACGATGCACGAAAAACCGATCGAATCTCGAATCTGCGCAAAGTTTATGACCGTCGCGTTCTTTCGTGAAACCATGCTCATACGACTTACCATGGGCTAATAAATCGTGAATGGCCAGTATTTTGAATTTCCGAGACGGTGCACGAAAAACCGATCGAAACTCGACTCGCGCGCGACTTCGTGCAAAGTTTATGACCGTCGTATTTTTTTGCGAAAGCATGTTTGTACGACTTCCCATGGGCTAATAAGACGTAAAAGACCAGTATTTTGAATTTCCGAGACGGTGCACGAAAAACCGATCGAAACTCGACTCTGTGCAAAGTTTAGGGCCGTCGTATTTTTTTGCGAAAGCGTGCTTGTACGACTTATCATGGGCTAATTAATAAGATAGGAAAGACCAATATGTTGAATTTCCGAGACGGTGCACGAAAAAACCGATCGAATCTGACTCTGCGCAAAGTTAATGACCGTCGCGTTTTTTCGTGAAACCATGCTCATACGACTTACCATGGGCTAATACATCGTGAATGGCCAGTATTTTGAATTTCCGAGACGGTGCACGAAAAACCGATCGAAACTCGACTCGCGAGCGACTTCGCGCAAAATTTATGACCGTAGTATTTTTTTGCGAAAGCGTGCTTATACGACTTCCCATGGGCTAATAAGACGGGAAAGACCAGTATTTTGAATTTCCAAGACGGTGCACGAAAAACTGATCGAAACTCGACTCTGTGCAAAGTTTATGACCGTCGCGTTTTTTCTTGAAACCATGCTCATACGACTTACCATGGGCTAATACATCGTGATTGGCCTGTATTTTGAATTTCCGAGACGGTGCACGAAAACCAATCGAAACTCGACTCGCGCGCGACTTCGCGCAAAGTTTATGACCGTCGTATTTTTTTTCGACAGTGAGCTTGTACGACTTCCCATGGGCTAATAAGACGGGAAAGACCAGTATTTTGAATTTCCGAGACGGTGCACGAAAAACCGATCGAAACTCGACTCTGTGCAAAGTTTATGACCGTCGCGTTTTTTCGTGAAACCATACTCATACGACTTACCATGGGCTAATATATCGTGAATGGCCAGTATTTTGAATTTCCGAGTCGGTGGACGAAAAACCGATCGAAACTCGACTCGCGCGCGACTTCGCGCAAAGTTTTTGACCGTCGTATTTTTTTGCGAAAGCGTGCTTGTACCACTTCCCATGGGCTAATTATACGGGAAAGACCAGTATTTTGAATTTCCGAGACGATGCACGAAAAACCGATCGAATCTCGAATCTGCGTAAAGTTTATGACCGTCGCGTTCTTTCGTGAAACCATGCTCACATCGTGAATGGCCAGTATTTTGAATTTCCGAGACGGTGCACGAAAAATCGATCGAAACTCGACTCGCGCGCGACTTCGTGCAAAGTTTATGACCGTCGTATTTTTTTGCTAAAGCGTGTTTGTACGACTTCCCATGGGCTAATAAGACGGGAAAGACCAGTATTTTGAATTTCCTAGACGGTGCCCGAAAAACCGATCGAAACTCGACTCTGTGCAAAGTTTAGGACCGTCGTTTTTTTTTGTGAAAGCGTGCTTGTACGAAATCTCTTGGGCTAATAAGATAGGAAAGACCAATATTTTGAATTTCCGAGACGGTGCATGAAAAACCGATCGAATCTCGACTCTGCGCAAAGTTTATGACCGTCGCGTTTTTTCGTGAAACCATGCTCATACGACTTACCATGGGCTAATACATCGTGAATGGCCAGTATTTTGAATTTCCGAGACGGTGCACGAAAAACCGATCGAAACTCGACTCGCGTGCGACTTCGCGCAAAATTTATGACCGTCGCATTTTTTTGCGAAAGCGTGCTTGTACGACTTCTCATGGGCTAATAAGACGGGAAAGACCAGTATTTTGAATTTCCGAGACGGTGCACGAAAAACCGATCGAAACTCGACTCTGTGCAAAGTTTATGACCGTCGACTTACCAAAAAAAAAAAAAAAAGTTTATGACCGTCGCGTTTTTTCGTGAAACCATGCTCATACGACTTACCATGGGCTAATACATCGTGAATGGTCAGTATTTTGAATTTCCGAGACGGTGCACGAAAAACCGATCGAAACTCGACTCGCGCGCGACTTCGTGCAAAGTTTATGACCGTCGTATTTTTTTGCGAAAGCGTGCTTGTACGACTTCTCATGGGCTAATAAGATGGGAAAGACCAGTATTTTGAATTTCCGAGACGGTGCACGAAAAACCGATCGAAACTCGACTCTGTGCAAAGTTTATGACCGTCGCGTTTTTTCGTGAAACCATGCTCATACGACTTATCATGGGCTAATACATCATGAATGGCCAGTATTTCGAATTTCTGAGACGGTGCACGAGAAACTGATCGAAACTCGACTCGCGCGCGACTTCGCGCAAATTTTATAACCGTCGTATTTTTTTGCGAAAGCGTGCTTGTACGACTTCCCATGGGCTAATAAGACGGGAAAGACCAGTATTTTGAATTTCCGAGACTGTTAACGAAAAACCGATCGAAACTCGACTCTGTGCAAAGTTTATGACCGTCGCATTTTTTCGTGAAACCATGCTCATATGACTTACAATGGGCTAATACATCGTGAATGGCCAGTATTTTGAATTTCCGAGACGGTGCACGAAAAACCGATCGAAACTCGACTCGCGCTTGATTTCGCGCAAAGTTTATGACCGTCGTATTTTTTTCGAAAGCGTGCTTGTACGACTTCCCATGGGCTAATAAGACAGGAAAGACCAGTATTTTGAATTTCCGAGACGGTGCACGAAAAACCGATCGAACTCGACTCTGTGCAAAGTTTATGACCGTCGCGTTTTTTCGTGAAACCATGCTCATACGACTTACCATGGGCTAAGACATCGTGAATGGCCAGTATTTTGAATTTCCGAGACGGTGGACGAAAAACCGATCGAAACTCGACTCGCGCGCGACTTCGCACAAAGTATATGACCGTCGTATTTTTTTGCGAAAGCGTGCTTGTACCACTTCCTATGGGCTAATTAGACGGGAAAGACCAGTATTTTGAATTTCCGAGACGATGCACGAAAAATCGATCGAATCTCGAATCTGCGCAAAGTTTATGACCGTCGCGTTCTTTCGTGAAACCATGCTCATACGACTTACCATGGGCTAATACATCGTGAATGGCCAGTATTTTGAATTTCCGAGACGGTGCACGAAAAACCGATCGAAACTCGTCTCACGCGCGACTTCGTGCAAAGTTTATGACCGTCGTATTTTTTTGCGAAAGCGTGTTTGTACGAGTTCCCATGGGCTAATAAGACGGGAAAGACCAGTATTTTGAATTTCCGAGACGGTGCCCGAAAAACCGATCGGAACGCGACTTCGTGCAAAGTTTATGACCGTCGTATTTTTTTGCGAAAGCGTGCTTGTACGACTTCTCATGGGCTAATAAGATAGGAAAGAACACTCAAAAATGCTTATGCAAAGCTTCTCAAGAAAGGGGCCTCTTACACAACTAGTAAGAATTATATTCAGATGTGCTATTTGGTGGATTTGGAAGGAGAGGTGTGGCAGAATTTTTGAGTGTCACAACATGAACAAAGCTCAAATTCTGATAGAGATTCTTCAGGACTCACGATCATGTATGGAGAAAGAATTGAATACAGAGCACCTAACAAGAAGAGAGAAAGATATTTTCACAAGATTCAATTTTTCAGTTCGTCAAGAATCACTCGAATAATGATGAAGATTGTAATATATTATATGGGGCAAAGCTTATATTTTGTGATGTATCCACAAGTAGTCCAGAACAGTCTAGCTATTGCATTTTATTATTTATTAACTTCCTTGTGCTACTCTTGGAGATGAGTTCGATGAAGCGTGCCCATTCTTTTGGTGGGGTGCAATCTTCTCGACTACACTACGAGACTTCAGGCTTTAGTCTATGGCTTGTGTAGACAAAGCTTTTTGTACAAATCTTTTACAAAATACATTATCTTTACTTACCAAAAAAAAAATATTTTGAATTTCCGAGACGGTGCACGAAAAACCGATCGAAACTCGACTCTGTGCAAAGTTTATGACCGTTGCGTTTTTTCGTGAAACCATGGTCATACGACTTACGATGGGCTAATACATCGTGAATGGCCCGTATTTTGAATTTCCGAGACGGTGGACGAAAAATCGATCGAAACTCGACTCGTGCGCGACTTCACGCAAAGTTTATGACCGTCGTATTTTTTTACGAAAGCGTGCTTGTACCACTTCCCATGGGCTAATTAGACGGGAAAGACCAGTATTTTGAATTTCCGAGACGATGCACGAAAAACCGATTGAATCTCGAATCTGCGCAAAGTTTATGACCGTCGCGTTCTTTCGTGAAACCATGCTCATACGACTTACGATGGGCTAATACATCGTGAATGGCCAGTATTTTGAATTTTCGAGACGGTGCACGAAAAAACCGATCGAAACTCGACTCGCGCGCGACTTCGTGCAAAGTTTATGACCGTCGTATTTTTTTGCGAAAGCGTGTTTGTACGACTTCCCATGGGCTAATTAGACGGGAAAGACCAGTATTTTGAATTTCCGAGACGGTGCACGAAAAACGATCGAATCTGACTCTGCGCAGAGTTTATGACCGTCGCGTTTTTTCGTGAAACCATGCTCATACGACTTACCATGGGCTAATACATCGTGAATGGCCAGTATTTTGAATTTCCGAAACGGTGCACAAAAAACCGATCGAAACTCGACTCGCGCGCGACTTCGCGCAAAGTTTATGACCGTCGTATTTTTTTTCGAAAGCGTGCTTGTACGACTTCCATTGGCTAATAAGACGGGAAAGACCAGTATTTTAATTTCCTAGACGGTGCACGAAAAACCGATCGAAACTCGACTCTGTGTAAAGTTTATCACCGTCGCGTTCTTTCGTGAAACCATGCTCATACGACTTACCATGGGCTAATACATCGTGAATGGCCAGTATTTTGAATTTCCGAGACGGTGGACGAAAAATCGATCGAAACTCGACTCGTGCGCGACTTCACGCAAAGTTTATGACCGTCGTATTTTTTTACGAAAGCGTGCTTGTACCACTTCCCATGGGCTAATTAGACGGGAAAGACCAGTATTTTGAATTTCCGAGACGATGCACGAAAAACCGATTGAATCTCGAATCTGCGCAAAGTTTATGACCGTCGCGTTCTTTCGTGAAACCATGCTCATACGACTTACGATGGGCTAATACATCGTGAATGGCCAGTATTTTGAATTTTCGAGACGGTGCACGAAAAACCGATCGAAACTCGACTCGCGCGCGACTTCGTGCAAAGTTTATGACCGTCGTATTTTTTTGCGAAAGCGTGTTTGTACGACTTCCCATGGGCTAATAAGACGGGAAAGACCAGTATTTTGAATTTCCGAGACGGTGCACGAAAAACCGATCGAAACTCGACTCTGTGCAAAGTTTATGACCGTCGCATTTTTTCGTGAAACCATGCTCATACGACTTACCAAGGGCTAATACATCGTGAATGGCCAGTATTTTGAATTTCCGAGACGGTTGACGAAAAACCGATCGAAACTCGACTCGGGCGCGACTTCGCGCAAAGTTTATGACCGTCGTATTTTTTTGCGAAAGCGTGCTTGTACCACTTCCCATGGGCTAATTAGTTAGACGGGAAAGACCAGTATTTTGAATTTCCGAGACGATGCACGAAAAACCGATCGAATCTCGAATCTGCGCAAAGTTTATGACCGTCGCGTTCTTTCGTGAAACCATGCTCATATGACTTACCATGGGCTAATACATCGTGAATGGCCAGTATTTTGAATTTCCGAGACGGTGCACGAAAAATCGATCGAAACTCGACTCTGTGCAAAGTTTATGACCGTCGCATTTTTTCATGAAACCATGCTCATACGACTTACCATGGGCTAATACATCGTGAATGGCCAGTATTTTGAATTTCCTAGACGGTGGAAGAAAAACCGATCGAAACTCGACTCGCGCGCGACTTCACGCAAAGTTTATGACCGTCGTATTTTTTTGCGAAAGTGTGCTTGTACCACTTCCCATGGGCTAATTAGATGGGAAAGACCAGTATTTTAAATTTCCGAGACGATGCACGAAAAACCGATCGAATCTCGAATCTGCGCAAAGTTTATGACCGTCGCGTTCTTTCGTGAAACCATGCTCATACGACTTACCATGGGCTAATAAATCGTGAATGACCGGTATTTTGAATTTCTGAGACTGTGCACGAAAAACCGATCGAAAATCGACTCGCGCGCGACTTCGTACAAAGTTTATGACCGTCGTATTTTTTTGCGAAAGCGTGTTTGTACGACTTCCCATGGTCTAATAAGACGTGAAAGACCAGTATTTTGAATTTCTGAGACGGTGCACGAAAAACCGATCGAAACTCGACTCTGTGCAAAGTTTAGGGCCGTCGTATATTTTTGCGAAAGCGTGCTTGTACGACTTCTCATGGGCTAATAAGATAGGAAAGACCAATATTTTTAATTTCCGAGACGGTGCACGAAAAACCGATCGAATCTGACTCTGCGCAGAGTTTATGACCGTCGCGTTTTTTCGTGAAACCATGCTCATACGACTTACCATGGGCTAATACATCGTGAATGGCCAGTATTTTGAATTTCCGAAACGGTGCACAAAAAACCGATCGAAACTCGACTCGCGCGCGACTTCGCGCAAAGTTTATGACCGTCGTATTTTTTTTCGAAAGCGTGCTTGTACGACTTCCATTGGCTAATAAGACGGGAAAGACCAGTATTTTAATTTCCTAGACGGTGCACGAAAAACCGATCGAAACTCGACTCTGTGTAAAGTTTATCACCGTCGCGTTTTTTCGTGAAACCATGCTCATACGACTTACCATGGGCTAATACATCGTGAATGGCCAGTATTTTGAATTTCCGAGACGGTGGACGAAAAACCGATCGAAAATAGGAAAGACCAATATTTTGAATTTCTGACACGGTGCACCAAAAACCGATCGAATCTCTTTTTTTTTTTGTAAGTAAAGATAATGTATTTTGTAAAAGATTTGTACAAAGAAGCTTTGTCTACACAAGCCATAGACTAAAGCCTGAAGTCTCTTAATGTAGTCGAGAATATTGTACCCCACCTAAAGAAGGTGAAATGGGCACACTTTATCAAACTCATTTCCAAGAGTAGCACAAGGAAGTTAATAAAAACTGCTTACTTACCAAAAAAAAAAAAAGTTAATAAAAACTGCAATAGCTAGACTGTTCTGGAGTACTTGTGGATACATCATAAAATATAAGCTTTGCCCCATAATACATTACAATCTTCATCATTATTCGAGTGATTATTGACTAATGAAAAAATTGAATCTTGTGAAAATCTCTTTCTCTCTTCTTGTTAGGTGCTCTTTATTCAATTCTTGCTCCATGCATGATCGTGAGTCCTGAAGAATCTCTATCAGAATTTGAGCTTTGTTCATGTTGTGACACTCAAAAATTCTGCCACACCTCTCCTTCCAAATCCACCAAACAGCACATCTGAATATAATTCTTGCTAGTTGTGTAAGAGGACCCTTTCTTGAGAAGCCTTGCATTGGCCTTTCTAGTTCATGATGCAAGTTTGGCCGTGGTAGCCTTTGAAGATCAAATCACTTCAAGATCTCTTCCCATATCCAAGATGAATAATCACAAGCAAAGTATAGATGGTCAACACTTTCTTCCTTTTGCATACACAAAGAGCACCGATTTACGATATAAATACCTCTTCGCTGCATATTGTCCATCGTAGGAAGTTTGCCGAGAAGGGCCTGCCATATACATAAGGAATGTCGCTGTGACCATGGACTATCCCATGTCCAACTACTTGGGATCCACTTGTTGTTTCGTCGTCTAATTTGGTCCATGCAGATGTAGCACTAAATTTACTATTATCATGAAGCCAAATAAGCATATCTGAAGAGTTGTTCTTGATTGGAATAGCCCTAATAGTCGGCCAAAGTAATAACATATCTGGGGAGGTAGGGTTAGGAAGACACCATGTACCATTGTTAATGAATTCAGAAACCTTCCAGTCTTTGGGAGCCCCCAGATCCTGTCGTACTCTATCACCAAATATCTGAAATATACTTTTCCCATTCACCCAAGGATCATACCACATATTAATATTGGTTCCAGAAGAAATCACATAAGAAATATTGTTACGTAGCCATCTCCTTGCCTTCAGAATTCCTTTCGAAGCAGCAGAATGAGATGTTTTTGCAGATACTTCCAGATTGATTCCTTGGTAAGGTACCTAGCAAAAACCCATTGTGACCATAAAGAAGACTTGTTTTGTAAAATATCCCATAATTGCTTTACCATACAAGCTTTATTCCAATCTCTAATATGTCGAAGATTCAAGCCCCCTTCATCCTTCGGTTTGCAAATGTTGTCCCAATTCACCGTATGCATTGCCTTACCATCTGTGCCATTCCAAAAGAAGTTCATAAGTAATTTATCAATATCATTGAGAAGCCCGGCTGGTAGAAGGAATGCATGACACCAATAAATAGAATAAGAGATCAACACTGATCGAATTAGTTCAAGTCGTCCATCTTTAAAAAGAAGCCTATTTTTCCAAGAGGAAATTCTGTTCTTAATTTTTTGTAGGATAGGCTGACAGGAGACTTTGATGATTCCAGTGGATATAAGTAGAAAACCGATCGAATCTCGACTCTGCGCAAAGTTTATGACCGTCACGTTTTTTCGTGAAACCATGCTCATACGACTTACCATGGGCTAATACATCGTGAATGGCCAGTATTTTGAATTTCTAAGACGGTGCACGAAAAACCGATCGAAACTCGACTCGCGCGCGACTTCACGCAAATTTTAGGACCGTCGTATTTTTTTGCGAAAGCGTGCTTGTACGACTTCCCATGGGCTAATAAGACGGGCAAGACCAGTATTTTGAATTTCCGAGACGGTGCACGAAAAACCGATCGAAACTCGACTCTGTGTAAAGTTTATGACCGTCGCGTTTTTTCTTGAAACCATGCTCATACGACTTACCATGGGCTAATACATCGTGATTGGCCAGTATTTTGAATTTCCGAGACGGTGCACGAAAAACCGATCAAAACTCGACTCGCGCGTGATTTCGCGCAAAGTTGATGACCGTCGTATTTTTTTGCGAAAGCGTGCTTGTACGACTTCCCATGGGCTAATAAGACGGGAAAGACCAGTATTTTGAATTTCTGAGACGGTGCACGAAAAACCGATCGAAACTCGACTCTGTGCAAAGTTTATGACCGTCACATTTTTTCTTGAAACCATACTCATACGACTTACCATGGGCTAATACATCGTGATTGGCCAGTATTTTGAATTTCCGAGACGGTGCACGAAAAACCGATCGAAACTCGACTCGCGCGTGATTTCGCGCAAAGTTGATGACCGTCGTATTTTTTTGCGAAAGCGAACTTGTACGACTTCCCATGGGCTAATAAGACGGGAAAGACCAGTATTTTGAATTTCTGAGACGTTGCACGAAAAACCGATCGAAACTCGACTCTGTGCAAAGTTTGTGACCGTCGCGTTTTTTCGTGAAACCATACTCATACGACTTACCATGGGCTAATACATCGTGAATGGCCAGTATTTTGAATTTCCGAGACGGTGGACGAAAAACCGATCGAAACTCGACTCGCGCGCGATTTCGCGCAAAGTTTATGACCGTCGTATTTTTTTGCAAAAGCGTGCTTGTACCACTTCCCATGGGCTAAAAAGACGGGAAAGGCCAGTATTTTGAATTTCTGAGACGATGCACGAAAAACCGATCGAATCTCGACTCGCCCGCGACTTCGTGCAAATTTATGACCGTCGTCTTTTTTTGCGAAAGCGTGTTTGTACGACTTCCCATGGGCTAATAAGACGGGAAAGACCAGTATTTTGAATTTCCGAGACGGTGCCCGAAAAACCGATCGAAACTCGACTCTGTGCAAAGTTTAGGACCGTCGTATTTTTTTGCGAAAGCGTGCTTGTACGACTTCTCATGAGCTAATAAGATAGAAAAGACCAATATTTTGAATTTCCGAGACGGTGCACGAAAAACCGATCGAAACTCGACTCTGTGCAAAGTTTATGACCGTCGCGTTTTTTCGTGAAACCATGCTCATACGACTTACCATGGGCTAATACATCATGAATGGCCAGTATTTTGAATTTCTGAGACGGTGGACGAAAAACCGATCGAAACTCGACTCGCGCGCGACTTCGCGCAAAGTTTATGACCGTCGTATTTTTTTGCGAAAGCATGCTTGTACCACTTCCCATGGGCTAATTAGACGGGAAAGACCAGTATTTTGAATTTCCGAGACGATGCATGAAAAACCGATCGAATCTAGAATCTGCGCAAAGTTTATGACCGTCGTGTTCTTTCGTGAAACCATGCTCATACGACTTACCGTGGCTAATACATCGTGAATGGCCAGTATTTTGAATTTCCGAGACGGTGCACGAAAAATCGATCGAAACTCGACTCGCGCGCGACTTCGTGCAAAGTTTATGACCTTCGTATTTTTTTGCGAAAGCGTGTTTGTACGACTTCCCATGAGCTAATAAGACAGGAAAGTCCAGTATTCTGAATTTCCGAGATGGTGCCCGAAAAACCGATCGAAACTCGACTCTGTGCAAAGTTTAGGACCGTCGTATTTTTTTGCGAAAGCGTGTTTGTACGACTTCTCATGAGCTAATAAGATAGGAAAGACCAGTATTTTGAATTTTCGAGACGTTGCACGAAAAACCGATCGAAACTCGACTCTGTGCAAAGTTTATGACCGTCGCGTTTTTTCGTGAAACCATGCTCATACGACTTACCATGGGCTAATACATCGTGAATGGCCAGTATTTTGAATTTCCGAGACGGTGGACGAAAAACCGATCGAAACTCGACTCGCGCACGACTTCGCGCAAAGTTTATGACCGTCGTATTTTTTTGCAAAAGCGTGCTTGTACCACTTGCCATGGGCAAATTAGACGGGAAAGACCAGTATTTTGAATTTCCGAGACGATGCACGAAAAACCGATCGAATCTTGAATCTGCGCAAAGTTTATGACCGTCGCGTTCTTTCGTGAAACCATGCTCATACGACTTACCATGGGCTAATAAATCGTGAATGGCCAGCATTTTGAATTTCCGAGACGGTGCACGAAAAACCGATCGAAACTCGACTCGCGCGCGACTTCGTGCAAAGTTTATGACCGTCGTCTTTTTTTGCGAAAGCGTGTTTGTACGACTTCCCATGGGCTAATAAGACGGGAAAGACCAGTATTTTGAATTTCCGAGACGGTGCCCGAAAAACCGATCGAAACTCGACTCTGTGCAAAGTTTAGGACCGTCATATTTTTTTGCGAAAGCGTGCTTGTACGACTTCTCATGGGCTAATAATATCGGAAAAACCAATATTTTGAATTTCTGACATGGTGCACGAAAACCCAATCGAATCTCGACTCTGCGCAAAGTTTATGACCGTCGTGTTTTTTCGTGAAACCATGCTCACATGACTTACCATGGGCTAATACATCGTGAATGGTCAGTATTTTGAATTTCCGAGACGGTGCACGAAACACCGATCGAAACTCGACTCGCGTGCGACTTCGCGCAAAATTTATGACCGTCGTATTTTTTTGCGAAAGCGTGCTTGTACGACTTCCAATGGGCTAATAAGACGGGAAAGACCAGTATTTTGAATTTCTGAGACGGTGCACGAAAAACCGATCGAAACTCGACTCTGTGCAAAGTTTATGACCGTCGCATTTTTTCGTGAAACCATGCTCATACGACTTACCATGGGCTAATACATCGTGAATGGCCAGTATTTTGAATTTATGAGACGGTGGACGAAAAACCGATCGAAACTCGACTCGCGCGCGACTTCGCGCAAAGTTTATGACCGTCGTATTTTTTTGCGAAAGCGTGCTTGTACCACTTCCCATGGGCTAATTAGACGGGAAAGACCAGTATTTTGAATTTCCGAGACTGTTAACGAAAAACCGATGGAAACTCGACTCTGTGCAAAGTTTATGACCGTCGCGTTTTTTCGTAAACCATGCTCATATGACTTACAATGGGCTAATACATCGTGAATGGCCAGTATTTTGAATTTCCGAGACGGTGCACGAAAAACCGATCGAAACTCGACTCACGCTTGATTTCGCGCAAAGTTGATGACCGTCGTATTTTTTTGCGAAAGCGTGCTTGTACGACTTCCGATGGGCTAATAAGACGGGAAAGACCAGTATTTTGAATTTCCGAGACGATGCACGAAAAACCGATCGAATCTCGAATCTGCGCAAAGTTTATGACCGTCGCGTTCTTTCGTGAAACCATGCTCATACGACTTACCAAGGGCTAATAAATCGTGAATGGCCAGTATTTTGAATTTCCGAGATGGTGCACGAAAAACCGATCGAAACTCGACTCGCGCACGACTTCGTGCAAAGTTTATGACCGTCGCGTTTTTTCGTAAACCATGCTCATATGACTTACAATGGGCTAATACATCGTGAATGGCCAGTATTTTGAATTTCCGAGACGGTGCACGAAAAAACGATCGAAACTCGACTCGCGCTTGATTTCGCGCAAAGTTGATGACCGTCGTATTTTTTTGCGAAAGCGTGCTTGTACGACTTCCCATGGGCTAATAAGACGGGAAAGACCAGTATTTTGAATTTCCGAGACGATGCACGAAAAACCGATCGAATCTCGAATCTGCGCAAAGTTTATGACCGTCGCGTTCTTTCGTGAAACCATGCTCTTTTTTTTTTTGGTAAGTAAAGATAATGTATTTTGTAAAAGATTTGCACAAAGAAGCTTTGTCTACACAAGCCATAGACTAAAGCCTGAAGTCTCTTAGTGTAGTTGAGAAGAACCATGCTCATACGACTTACCATGGGCTAATAAATCGTGAATGGCCAGTATTTTGAATTTCCGAGATGGTGCACGAAAAACCGATCGAAACTCGACTCGCGCACGACTTCGTGCAAACTTTATGACCGTCGTCTTTTTTTGCGAAAGCGTGTTTGTACGACTTCCCATAGGCTAATAAGACGGGAAAGACCAGTATTTTGAATTTCCGAGACGGTGCACGAAAAACCGATCGAAACTCGACTCTGTGCAAAGTTTATGACCGTCGCGTTTTTTCGTGAAACCATGCTCATACGACTTACCGTGGGCTAATACATCGTGAATGGCCAGTATTTTGAATTTCTGAGACGGTGGACGAAAAACCGATCGAAACTCGACTCGCGCGCGACTTCGCGCAAAGTTTATGACCGTCGTATTTTTTTGCGAAAGCGTGCTTGTACCACTTCCCACGGGCTAATTAGACGGGAAAGACTAGTATTTTGAATTTCCGAGACTGTTAACGAAAAACCGATGGAAACTCGACTCTGTGCAAAGTTTATGACCGTCGCGTTTTTTCGTAAACCATGCTCATATGACTTACAATGGGCTAATACATCGTGAATGGCCAGTATTTTGAATTTCCGAGACGGTGCACGAAAAATCGATCGAAACTCGACTCGCGCTTGATTTCGCGCAAAGTTGATGACCGTCGTATTTTTTTGCGAAAGCGTGCTTGTACGACTTCCCATGGGCTAATAAGACGGGAAAGACCAGTATTTTGAATTTCCGAGACGATGCACGAAAAACCGATCGAATCTCGAATCTGCGCAAAGTTTATGACCGTCGCGTTCTTTCGTGAAACCATGCTCATACGACTTACCAAGGGCTAATAAATCGTGAATGGCCAGTATTTTGAATTTCCGAGATGGTGCACGAAAAACCGATCGAAACTCGACTCGCGCGCGACTTCGTGCAAAGTTTGTGACCGTCGTCTTTTTTTGCGAAAGCGTGTTTGTACGACTTCCCATGGGCTAAAAAGATGGGAAAGACCAGTATTTTGAATTTCCGAGACGGTGCCCAAAAAACCGATCGAAACTCGACTCTGTGCAAAGTTTAGGACCGTCGTATTTTTTTGCGAAAGCGTGCTTGTACGACTTCTCATGGGCTAATAAGATAGGAAAGACCAATATTTTGAATTTCCGAGACGGTGCACGAAAAAACGATCGAAACTCGACTCGCGCTTGATTTCGCGCAAAGTTGATGACCGTCGTATTTTTTTGCGAAAGCGTGCTTGTACGACTTCCCATGGGCTAATAAGACGGGAAAGACCAGTATTTTGAATTTCCGAGACGATGCACGAAAAACCGATCGAATCTCGAATCTGCGCAAAGTTTATGACCGTCGCGTTCTTTCGTGAAACCATGCTCATACGACTTACCATGGGCTAATAAATCGTGAATGGCCAGTATTTTGAATTTCCGAGATGGTGCACGAAAAACCGATCGAAACTCGACTCGCGCACGACTTCGTGCAAAGTTTATAACCGTCGTCTTTTTTTGCGAAAGCGTGTTTGTACGACTTCCCATGGGCTAATAAGACGGGAAAGACCAGTATTTTGAATTTCCGAGACGGTGCAAGAAAAACCGATCGAAACTCGACTCTGTGCAAAGTTTATGACCGTCGTGTTTTTTCGTGAAACCATGCTCATACGACTTACCATGGGCTAATACATCGTGAATGGCCAGTATTTTGAATTTCTGAGACGGTGGACGAAAAACCGATCGAAACTCGACTCGCGCGCGACTTCGCGCAAAGTTTATGACCGTCGTATTTTTTTGCGAAAGCGTGCTTGTACCACTTCCCATGGGCTAATTAGACGGGAAAGACCAGTATTTTGAATTTCCGAGACTGTTAACGAAAAACCGATGGAAACTCGACTCTGTGCAAAGTTTATGACCGTCACGTTTTTTCGTAAACCATGCTCATATGACTTACAATGGGCTAATACATCGTGAATGGCCAGTATTTTGAATTTCCGAGACGGTGCACGAAAAACCGATCGAAACTCGACTCGCGCTTGATTTCGCGCAAAGTTGATGACCGTCGTATTTTTTTGCGAAAGCGTGCTTGTACGACTTCCGATGGGCTAATAAGACGGGAAAGACCAGTATTTTGAATTTTCGACACGATGCACGAAAAACCGATCGAATCTCGAATCTGCGCAAAGTTTATGACCGTCGCGTTCTTTCATGAAACCATGCTCATACGACTTACCATGGGCTAATAAATCGTGAATGGCCAGTATTTTGAATTTCCGAGATGGTGCACGAAAAACCGATCGAAACTCGACTCGCGCACGACTACGTGCAAAGTTTATGACCGTCGTCTTTTTTTGGGAAAGCGTGTTTGTACGACTTCCCATGGGCTAATAAGACGGGAAAGACCAGTATTTTGAATTTCCGAGACGGTGCACGAAAAACCGATCGAAACTCGACTCTGTGCAAAGTTTATGACCGTCGCGTTTTTTCGTGAAACCATGCTCATACGACTTACCATGGGCAAATACATCGTGAATGGCCAGTATCTTGAATTTCTGAGACGGTGGACGAAAAACCGATCGAAACTCGACTCGCGCGCGACTTCGCGCAAAGTTTATGACCGTCGTATTTTTTTGCGAAAGCGTGCTTGTACCACTTCCCATGGGCTAATTAGACGGGAAAGACCAGTATTTTGAATTTCCGAGACTGTTAACGAAAAACCGATGGAAACTCGACTCTGTGCAAAGTTTATGACCGTCGCGTTTTTTCGTAAACCATGCTCATATGACTTACAATGGGCTAATACATCGTGAATGGCCAGTATTTTGAATTTCCGAGACGGTGCACGAAAAATCGATCGAAACTCGACTCGCGCTTGATTTCGCGCAAAGTTGATGACCGTCGTATTTTTTTGCGAAAGCGTGCTTGTACGACTTCCCATGGGCTAATAAGACGGGAAAGACCAGTATTTTGAATTTCCGAGACGATGCACGAAAAACCGATCGAATCTCGAATCTGCGCAAAGTTTATGACCGTCGCGTTCTTTCGTGAAACCATGCTCATACGACTTACCATGGGCTAATAAATCGTGAATGGCCAGTATTTTGAATTTCCGAGATGGTGCACGAAAAACCGATCGAAACTCGACTCGCGCGCGACTTCGTGCAAAGTTTATGACCGTCGTCTTTTTTTGCGAAAGCGTGTTTGTACGACTTCCCATGGGCTAATAAGACGGGAAAGACCAGTATTTTGAATTTCCGAGACGGTGCCCGAAAAACCGATCGAAACTCGACTCTGTGCAAAGTTTAGGACCGTCGTATTTTTTTGTGAAAGCGTGCTTGTACGACTTCTCATGGGCTAATAAGATAGGAAAGACCAATATTTTGAATTTCCGAGACGGTGCACGAAAAACCGATCGAAACTCGACTCTGTGCAAAGTTTTATGACCGTCGCGTTTTTTCGTGAAACCATGCTCATACGACTTACCATGGGCTAATACATCATGAATGGCCAGTATTTTGAATTTCTGAGACGGTGGACGAAAAACCGATCGAAACTCGACTCGCGCGCGACTTCGCGCAAAGTTTATGACCATCGTATTTTTTTGCGAAAGCGTGCTTGTACCACTTCCCATGGGCTAATTAGACGGGAAAGACCAGTATTTTGAATTTCCGAGACGATGCACGAAAAACCGATCGAATCTCGAATCTGCGCAAAGTTTATGACCGTCGCGTTCTTTCGTGAAACCATGCTCATACGACTTACCATGGGCTAATAAATCGTGAATGGCCAGTATTTTGAATTTCCGAGACGGTGCACGAAAAACCGATCGAAACTCGACTCGCGCGCGACTTCGTGCAAAGTTTATGACCGTCGTCTTTTTTTGCGAAAGTGTGTTTGTACGACTTCCCATGGGCTAATAAGACGGGAAAGACCAGTATTTTGAATTTCCGAGACGGTGCCCGAAAAATCGATCGAAACTCGACTCTGTGCAAAGTTTAGGACCGTCGTATTTTTTTGCGAAAGCGTGCTTGTACGACTTCTCATGGGCTAATAAGATAGGAAAGACCAATATTTTGAATTTCCGAGACGGTGCACGAAAAACCGATCGAAACTCGACTCTGTGCAAAGTTTATGACCGTCGTGTTTTTTCGTGAAACCATGCTCATATGACTTACCATGGGGCTAATACATCGTGATTGGCCAGTATTTTGAATTTCCGAGACGGTGCACGAAAAACCGATCGAAACTCGACTCGAGCGTGATTTCGCGCAAAGTTGATGACCGTCGTATTTTTTTGCGAAAGCGAACTTGTACGACTTCCCATGGGCTAATAAGACGGGAAAGACCAGTATTTTGAATTTTCGAGACGTTGCACGAAAAACCGATCGAAACTCGACTCTGTGCAAAGTTTATGACCGTCGCGTTTTTTCGTGAAACCATGCTCATACGACTTACCATGGCCTAATAAATCGTGAATGGCCAGTATTTTGAATTTCCGAGACGGTGGACGAAAAACCGATCGAAACTCGACTCGCGCGCGACTTCGCGCAAAGTTTATGACCGTCGTATTTTTTTGCAAAAGTGTGCTTGTACCACTTCCCATGGGCTAATAAGACGGGAAAGACCAGTATTTTGAATTTCCGAGACGATGCACGAAAAACCGATCGAATCTCGAATCTGCGCAAAGTTTATGACCGTCGCGTTCTTTCGTGAAACCATGCTCATACGACTTACCATGGGCTAATACATCGTGAATGGCCAGTATTTTGAATTTCCGAGACGGTGCACGAAAAACCGATCGAAACTCGACTCGCGCGCAAGTTTTGCCGTGGTAGCCTTTGAAAATCAAATCGCTTTAAGATCTCCTTCCATATCCAGGATGAATAATCACAAGCAAAGTAGAGATGGTCAACACTTTCTTCATTTTGCATACACAAAGAGCACCGATTTACAATATAAATACCTCTTCGCTGCATATTGTCCATCGTAGGAAGTTTGCCGGGAAGGGCCTGCCATGTACATAAGGAATGTCGCTGTGAGCATGGACTATCCCATGTCCAACTACTTTGGATCCACTTGTTGTTTCGTCGTCTAATTTGGTTCCATGCAGATGTAGTACTAAATTTACCGTTATCATGAAGCCAAATAAGCATATCTGAAGAGTTGTTCGTGATTGGAATAGCCCTAATAGTCGGCCAAAGTAATAACATGTCAGGGGAGGTAGGGTTGGGAAGACACCAAGTACCATTGTTAATGAATTCAGAAACCTTCCAGTCTTTGGGAGCCCCCAGATCCTGTCGTACTCTATCACCAAATATCTGAAATATACTTTTCCCATTCACCCAAGGATCATACCACATATTAATATTGGTTCCAGAAGAAATCACATAAGAAATATTGTTACGTAGCCATCGCCTTGCCTTCAGAATTCCTTTCCAAGCAGAAGAATGAGATGTTTTTGCAGATGTTTCCCAGATTGATTCCTTGGTTAGGTACCTAGCAAAAACCCATTGTGACCATAAGGAAGACTTGTTTTGTAAAATATCCCATAATTGCTTTACCATACAAGCTTTATTCCAATCTCTAATATGTCGAAGATTCAGCCCCCCTTCATCCTTCGGTTTGCAAATGCTGTCCCAATTCACCATGTGCATTGCCTTACCATCTGTGCCATTCCAAAAGAAGTTCATAAGTAATTTATCAATATCATGGAGAAGCCCGGCAGGTAGAAGGAATGCATGAGACCAATAAATAAAATAAGAGATCAACACAGATCGAATAAGTTCAAGTCGTTCAGCTTTAGAAAGAAGCCTATTTTTCCAAGAGGAAATTCTATTCTTAATTTTTTGTATGATAGGCTGACAGGAGGCTTTGTTGATTCCAGTGGATATAAGTGGGAGACCCAAGTATGGAACCGGTAAATTTCCTTCAGCAACTCCCAATGTTTGAGCAATATGATCCTTATTGTCAATGCAAGCACCCACATATACTTTGCTCTTTGCATGGTTTAGCTTAAGACCAGAAACTTTACCAAATTCATTGAGAATATCTGCCAGATTACTCACAGAAACTGGATCATCTCGAAGGAAGATAATAAGGTCGTCGGCAAATGTTATGTGAGAGATATAAACAGAACCATAATGTGGTACCATAATTTTGCCATTGGAAACAGCCTCTTCTAACATACAACTGAGCCCTTCCATTGCAATGGTAAAAAGATAAGGAGATAGTGGATCGCCTTGCCGAATGCCATTCTTACTCCCAAAGAAGCCAATAGGTGAACCATTAAAGAGAATTGAAAATTTTAGAGTTTCCAAGCAACATTGAATCCATTTAACCCAGTGCTGAGGGAAGCCCATATTATGGAGCATCATGTAAATAAAATTCCTATTGACTGAGTCAAAGGCCTTTCGTAAATCAGCTTTAAAACAGATCTTTTTCCCTCTTGTTTTAGAATGTAGATCCTTAACCAAATCATTAGCAAGCAGGACATTATGATGGATACTCCTCCCTTTAAGAAAAGCAGCCTGATTAGGACTAATGACCTTATTCATGACCTTTTGTAGTCTATCTGCCAGCAACTTAGAGATAACCTTATAAATAAAGTTGCACAGTGAAATAGGACGGTAGTTCTCCAATGAATCGGCTCCATCATTTTTAGGCACTAAAGAAATAAAAGTGCAATTCATTTCTTTAAGAATGTGACCTGAGGAGAAAAAATGTCGACAAGCTTTTATGACATCGTTGCCTACAATAGCCCATGCAATTTGATAAAACTCAGCTGGAAATCCATCTGGACCAGGGCTTTTGTGCTTCGGGGACTTAAAAACAACTTTCACAATTTCATCATCCGTTATTGGGGCATTAAGATGAGAGAGGGCTTCAGAATCAAGTCGTCTTGTAGGCCCAACATGAATACTATTAGGCTGCTGTTCCTGATTGAGTAAGGAATAAAAAAATTGCTTGGTGTAATTTTTAACCTCATCCAGATCCTCAATGAGATTACCATCTATACCTTTGCATTTTTTGATGCGATTAGTAGCCCTTCTGGTAGCAATAGCAGCATAGAAAAACTTCGTATTAGAATCCCCTAAAGTAAGCCAATGCTGTCGTGACTTCTGTTTCAAAAAGCATTCCTCCTGCTTCAAAGCTTGCATAAAGTTATTTCTAGCAACAGCCTCTTTGTATATAAGATTCGCATCCAAAGGTTGAAGATTTAGCTCGCTTTGCACAGCCATAAGTTCTTTCTTGCATAACTGAACCCTATCGTTGATATTTCCAAATGTAGTTGAATTCCACTTCTTCAGTGCTGCTTTGCATGCTTTTAGTTTTTGACATAGGATGTAAGGGGGAGAACCAAATACATTAATGTCCCAAGCTGACTTAATAACTTCAAGGAACTTTGGGTGAGAACTCCACATATTAAAAAATCTAAACGGTTTCTTGACTCTGGGTAGTGCTTTATCTGCATGTATATGCATAATAGAGTGATCCGAAAATAACTTAGCACCGTACTCAAGAAGTGAATCTGGGAAAACTGCTAACCATTCCTGATTAATCAAACATCTGTCAAGTCGAGCCATAATTTTTCTTTCAGCAGTACTTTGATTGTTCCATGAGAACCAATCACCTACAGATTTCATGTCAGTCAATGCAGCAGTATCTATACAATCATTAAAATGTTGAAGCTGACATTCGGAAAGCACTCTACCCCCCACTTTCTCATTTGTGTATCTGACAGTATTAAAGTCACCGAGAACAGCCCATGGTACTATAGGATAACTATTTGCAATGCTAACCAGATCACGCCATAGAGCATTCCTGTCAGACATACTGTTAGATGCATAAATACCGGTAATATTGAATTGACATCCAGTCTGTTTATCCTCTGCCTTAAGATGAATGAATTGATTAGTAGCAGAAATAAACCAAGCAGTAACAAGGTTAGGATGCCATAAGACCCAAACTCGACCATAAGTATCCTGAGAATCATTAGTAAAAAGTTCTGCCTCAGGCCATATTAAATTCTTCTGAACTCGAACACGATGAGGTTTAATTTTTGTTTCCACAAGAATCACCATGTCACATGCAGCAGATCGGATTATTCTATTGAGCTCCTGACATTTCTCAGTCTTATTAAGTCCACGAACATTCCAACAGCTTATTTTCATCAATACTAGATAGAAGGAAGAGCATGCGATTTTGGGAGGACACTACCATCCTTTTTCTTATCCTTTGATTTTGCATGGTCCTCTCGCATAATATCTTTACCCTTTAATCCTTTATTCCTATATTTATCCACCTCATCCACAGCTTGCAAATGTTTAAATTTTTGCGTACCTTGAGGCAAGGAGTCCTGAATAGCGGGATGTGTCGAAGAGCGATGAGTTTGGTGAGTTACAATGTCTTGGTTCCCAAGAGGTTGTTGAAATGAAATTTCCTGATTATCTGAAGGAGTGATTCGTGAAGGCGAGGTTATTATTGGGGAGTGAGAACCTTGGGAAGCTCCTGCAGTGAAAGTCTCTGATATAATAGGTAAAGATGGAAGTCCTGACTTGTCTTTCTCTTGTTCGTGTCGCTGCCCCAACGAGTCAGAGTGTTCAATCATCTTCTCCGCCATCACCACTGTTGGCACTGGAGTATCAGTGCTTGGATTAGTGGTAGTGACCCCATTCTGTGGCTCTTGGCGTGGTCGGAGACCTGTGTGATTTTTTGTGAAGGCTGTTGGCAGGCACCATTTACATGTCCAAAAGATAGACAAACTTTGCATCGTTGTGGCTTCCAAGAATATGAGACTTTCACCTTTCGGGCCTGCTTTCCCTTGCGTGCGTGCGTGAGTGCTCTGCTCTGCTTGGGCTTGCGCTTGCGATCGGCGCTGGGGACGGCAACCTCATCTCTTACCGAAGAGTGGGCAGCGGAGGGCGATTGCTCCCGTGGGCGATTTCTCCTCAACGATCGCTCCGCGGCGAAGGAAGGCCGGCGGTCGCTCTTGCGATCAGCGATTCCAGGCGGGGAATCGGCGATTTCAGGCATGGAAGGGCGGCGGCTCTTCTCCCCTAGGAGCGGGACGGACTCTAGGGCGAGAAACGGTGGAGGCTGCGCTGCGATTGGGGCTGGGTTCACTGCCGCTCTTCCTGCGGCAACTCCAAGGGCGACGGTTGCTTGCAATCGGCGTGGAAAGGGCGACGGCTGCGACCTTAGTGTTGGAAGGGTGGTGGCTTCCTCTCCCCTAGGAGGCTGGCGGTCTCTAGGGCGAGCGACGCCATGGATGCGAGCGACTCTGCTTCGCATCCTCTGTTCCAGCGGGATGCTCCTCCGCTGGCTTCTTCCCAGCGGCCTGCGCTGGTTGCTTCCCAGCGGAACGCCCCTCTCCAGCAACAACGGGAGAGGGTTGCTCCTCAACCGCTGGTTACTTCACAGCGGGAGGGGGTTGCTCCTCTCCAACAGCCGCTGGTTCCTCCCCAGCAGCTTAGGCCGGTTTCACACCAGGATGTTCCACCGCTGAATTCTTCTTCTCGACGGGATGCTCCTTCAATGAACCAGGCCCGAGGTCGTTCACGATCTAGATCACGACCTCCTGCTCCTATTTCCCGATATCCTCGGCCTTGGAGTAGCCTCTTCAAGGCTCCAGTGGGTAGTCCGGATCTTCGACTGGATGTTTTTGCTCCAGAAGTACAGGCTGATCAGAAGATTGCTGTGTATGAGGCTATTGATTCTGACGAACTAATTGAGACATGGTCCATGGCAATTGTGGGCTACGTTGTTGGACTAAGAACATCATTTTTTCCATTATCCTCATATATCAGAACTCGATGGGGAATATCAACATTTGATCTTCATATGTTGGAGACCGGATTCTTTGTATGCAAGCTTTATTCTGAAGAGGATTTACAACGGGTCCTTGAAGGATTTTGGACTATCCGTGGTCATCCAATGATACTACGACGCTGGGCACCTGATGTGAGATTGGGGTTAGACAGTCTACAATCTATCCCAATATGGGTTTCTTTCCATGGACTTCCACTACATCTCTGGGGTCGTCGTTTTATTGCAAAGCTTTGCAGCACCTTGGGATAGCCATTGTATATTGATAAGGCAACAGCTTCACAAACGAGATTGACCTTTGCCAGAGCTTGTGTAATGGTTTCTTCCGATGAGGAACTACCGAATGAAGTTTCTTACCGTGATCTTGATGGGAGCACTCGAAAGGTGAAAGTCTCATATTCTTGGAAGCCACAACGATGCAAGGTTTGTCTATCTTTTGGACATGTAAATGGTGCTTGCCAACAGCCTTCACAAAAAATCACACAGGTCTACCGACCACGCCAAGAGCCACAGAATGGGGTCATTACCACTAAACCAAGCACTGATACTCCAGTGCCAACAGAGATGATGGCGGAGACGATGAATGAGCACTCTGACTCGTTGGGGCAGCGACACGAACAGGAGAAAGACAAGTCAGCACTTTCATCTTTTCCTATTATATCAGAGACTTTCACTGCAGGAGCTTCCCATGGTTCTCACTCCCCAATAACAACCTCACCGTCACGAATCATTCCTTCAGATAATCAGGAAATTTCATTTCAACAACCTCTTGGGAACAAAGACATTGCAACTCACCAAACTCATCGCTCTTCGACACATCCCACTATTCAGGACTTCTTGCCTCAAGGTACGCAAAAGTTTAAACATTTGCAAGCTATGGATGAGGTGGATAAATATAGGAATAAAGGATTAAAGGGTAAAGATATTATGCGGGAGGACCATGTAAAATCAAAGGATAAGAAAAAGGATGGTAGTGTCCTCCCAAAATCGCATGCTCTTCCTTCTATCTAGTATTGATGAAAATAATCTGTTGGAATGTTCGTGGACTTAATAAGACTGAGAAATGTCGGGAGCTCAATAGAATAATCCGATCTACAGCATGTGATATTGTGATTCTTGTGGAAACAAAAATTAAAACCCATCGTGTTCGAGTTCAGAAGAATTTAATATCCTGAGGCAGAACTTTTTACTAATGATTCTCAGGATACTTATGGTCGAGTTTGGGTCTTATGGCATCCTAACCTTGTTACTGCTTGGTTTATTTCTGCTACTAATCAATTCATTCATCTTAAGGCAGAGGATAAACAGACTGGATGTCAATTCAATATTACCGGTATCTATGCATCTAACAGTATGTCTGACAGGAATGCTCTATGGCGTGATCTGGTTAGCATTACAAATAGTTATCCTACAGTACCTTCGATTGTTCTCGGTGACTTTAATACTGTCAGATACACAAATGAGAAAGTGGGGGGTAGAGTGCTTTCAGAATGTTAGCTTCAACATTTTAATGATTGTATAGATACTGCTGCATTGACTGACATGAAATATGTAGGTGATTGGTTCTTATGGAACAATCAAAGTACTGCTGATAGAAAAATTATGGCTCGACTTGACAGATGTTTGATAAATCAGGAATGGTTAGCAGTTTTCCCAGATTCACTTCTTGAGTACGGTGCTAAGTTATTTTCGGATCACTCTATTATGCATATACATGCAGATAAAAAAGCACTACCTAGAGTCAAGAAACCTTTTAGATTTTTTAATATGTGGAGTTCTCACCCTAAGTTCCTCGAAGTTATTAAGTCAGCTTGGGACATTAATGTATTTGGTTCTCCTCCTTACATCCTATGTCAAAAGCTAAAAGCATGCAAAGCAGCACTTAAGAAGTGGAATTCAACTACATTCGGAAATATCACCAACAGGGTTCAGTTATGCAAGAAAGAACTTATGACTGTGCAAAGCGAGCTAAATCTTCAACCTCTGGATGCGAATCTTATATACAAAGAGACTGCTGCTAGAAATAACTTTATGCAAGCTTTGAAGCAGGAGGAATGCTTTTTGAAACAGAAGTCACGACAGCATTGGCTTACTCTAGGGGATTCTAATACGAAGTTTTTCTATGCTGCTATTGCTACCAGAAGGGCTACTAATCGTATCAAAAAATGCAAAGGTATAGATGGTAATCTCATTGAGGATTTGGATGAGGTTAAAAATTACACCGAGCAATTTTTTTATTCCTTACTCAATCAGGAGCAGCAGCCTAATAGTATTCATGTTGGGCCTACAAGATGACTTGATTCTGAAGCCCTCTCTCATCTTAATGCCCCAATAACGGATGATGAAATTGTGAAGGTTGTTTTTAAGTCCCCGAAGCACAAAAGCCCTGGTCCAGATGGATTTCCAGCTGAGTTTTATCAAATTGCATGGTCTATTGTAGGCAAAGATGTCATAAAAGCACTTACCAAAAAAAAAAAGATGTCATAAAAGCTTGTCGACATTTTTTCTCCTCAGGTCATATTCTTAAAGAAATGAATTGCACTTTTATTTCTTTAGTGCCTAAAAATGATGGAGCCGATTCATTGGAGAACTACCGTCCTATTTCACTGTGCAACTTTATTTATAAGGTTATCTCGAAGTTACTGGCAGATAGACTACAAAAGGTCATGAATAAGGTCATTAGTCCTAATCAGGCTGCTTTTATTAAAGGGAGGAGTATCCATCATAATGTCCTGCTTGCTAATGATTTGGTTAAGGATCTACACTCAAAAACAAGAGGGAAAAAGATATGTTTTAAAGCTGATTTACGAAAGGCCTTTGACTCAGTCAATAGGCAATTTATTTACATGATGCTCCATAATATGGGCTTCCCTCAGCACTGGGTTCAATGGATTCAATGTTGCTTGGAAACTCCAAAATTTTTTATTCTCTTTAATGGTTCACCTATTGGCTTCTTCGGGAGTAAGAATGGCATTCGGCAAGGCGATCCACTATCTCCTTATCTTTTTACGATTGCAATGGAAGTACTCAGTTGTATGTTAGAAGAGGCTGTTTCCAATGGCAAAATTAAGGTACCATATTATGGTTCTGTTTATATCTCTCACATAACATTTGCTGATGACCTTATTATCTTCCTTCGAGATGATCCAGTTTCTGTGAGTAATCTGGCAGATATTCTTAATGAATTTGGTATAGTTTCTGGTCTTAAGCTAAACCATGCAAAGAGCAAAGTATACGTTGGTGCTTGCATTGAAAATAAGGATCATATTGCTCAAACATTGGGAGTTGCTGAAGGAAATTTACCGGTTCCTTACTTGGGTCTTCCACTTATATCCACTGGAATCAACAAAGTCTCCTGTCAGCCTATCCTACAAAAAATTAAGAACAGAATTTCCTCTTGGAAAAATAGGCTTCTTTCTAAAGCTGGACGACTTGAACTTATTCGATCAGTGTTGATCTCTTATTCTATTTATTGGTCTCATGCATTCCTTCTACCAGCCGGGCTTCTCAATGATATTGATAAATTACTTATGAACTTCTTTTGGAATGTCACAGATGGTAAGGCAATGCATATGGTGAATTGGGACAACATTTGCAAACCGAAGGATGAAGGGGGCTTGAATCTTCGACATATTAGAGATTGGAATAAAGCTTGTATGGTAAAGCAATTATGGGATATTTTACAAAACAAGTCTTCTTTATGGTCACAATGGGTTTTTGCTAGGTACCTTACCAAGGAATCAATCTGGGAAGTATCTGCAAAAACATCTCATTCTGCTGCTTGGAAAGGAATTCTGAAGGCAAGGAGATGGCTACGTAACAATATTTCTTATGTGATTTCTTCTGGAACCAATATTAATATGTGGTATGATCCTTTGGTGAATGGGAAAAGTATATTTCAGATATTTGGTGATAGAGTACGACAGGATCTGGGGGCTCCCAAAGACTGGAAGGTTTCTGAATTCATTAACAATGGTACATGGTGTCTTCCTAACCCTACCTCCCCAGACATGTTATTACTTTGGCCGACTATTAGGGCTATTCCAATCAAGAACAACTCTTCAAATATGCTTATTTGGCTTCATGATAATGGTAAATTTAGTGCTACATCTGCATGGAACCAAATTAGACGACGAAACAACAAGTGGATCCCAAGTAGTTGGACATGGGATAGTCCATGCTCACAGCGACATTCCTTATGTACATGGCAGGCCCTTCTCGGCAAACTTCCTACGATGGACAATATGCAGCGAAGAGGTATTTATATTGTAAATCGGTGCTCTTTGTGTGTGCAAAAGGAAGAAAGTGTTGACCATCTATACTTTGCTTGTGATTATTCATCTTGGATATGGGAAGAGATCTTGAAGCGATTTGATCTTCAAAGGCTACCATGACCAAACTTGCATCATGAACTAGAAAGGCTAATGCAAGGCTTCTCAAGAAAGGGTCCTCTTACACAACTAGCAAGAATTATATTCAGATGTGCTATTTGGTGGATTTGGAAGGAGAGGTGTGGCAGAATTTTTGAGTGTCACAACGTGAACAAAGCTCAAATTCTGATAGAGATTCTTTAGGACTCACGATCATGCATGGAGCAAGAATTGAATATAGAGCACCTAACAAGAAGAGAGAAAGAGATTTTCACAAGATTCAATTTTTTCATTAGTCAATAATCACTCGAATAATGATAAAGATTGTAATATATTATATGGGGCAAAGCTTATATTTTGTGATGTATCCACAAGTAGTCCAGAACAGTCTAGCTATTGCATTTTATTATTTATTAACTTCCTTGTGCTACTCTTGGAGATGAGTTCGATGAAGCGTGCCCATTTCACCTTCTTTTGGTGGGGTGCAATCTTCTCGACTACACTAAGAGACTTTAGGCTTTAGTCTATGGCTTGTGTAGACAAAGCTTTTTGTACAAATCTTTTACAAAATACATTATCATTACTTACCAAAAAAAAAAATAATCACTCGAATAATGATGAAGATTGTAATGTATTATGGGGCAAAGCTTATATTTTGTGATGTATCCACAAGTACTCCAGAACAATCTAGTTATTGCATTTTTTATTAACTTCCTTGTGCTACTCTTGGAAATGAGTTTGATGAAGTGTGCCCATTTCACCTTCTTTAGGTGGGGTACAATCTTCTCGACTACACTAAGAGACTTCAGGCTTTAGTCTATGGCTTGTGTAGACAAAGCTTCTTTGTACAAATCTTCTACAAAATACATTATCTTTACTTACCAAAAAAAGCTTAGGACATTAATGTATTTGGTTCTCCCCCTTACATCCTATGTCAAAAACTAAAAGCATGCAAAGCAGCACTGAAGAAGTGGAATTCAACTACATTTGGAAATATCAACGATAGGGTTCACTTATGCAAGAAAGAACTTATGGTTGTGCAAAGCGAGCTAAATCTTTACTTACCAAAAAAAAAAAGTTTATGACCTTCGTATTTTTTTGCGAAAGCGTGTTTGTAAGACTTCCCATGAGCTAATAAGACAGGAAAGACCAGTATTTTGAATTTCCGAGACGGTGCCCGAAAAACCGATCGAAACTCGACTCTGTGCAAAGTTTAGGACCGTCGTATTTTTTTGCGAAAGCGTGTTTGTACGACTTCCCATGAGCTAATAAGACAGGAAAGACCAGTATTTTGAATTTCCGAGACGTTGCACGAAAAACCGATCGAAACTCGACTCTGTGCAAAGTTTATTACCGTCGCGTTTTTTCGTGAAACCATGCTCATACGACTTACCATGGGCTAATACATCGTGAATGGCCAGTATTTTGAATTTCCGAGACGGTGGACGAAAAACCGATCGAAACTCGACTCGCGCGCGACTTCGCGCAAAGTTTATGACCGTTGTATTTTTTTGCGAAAGCGTGCTTGTACCACTTCCCATGGGCTAATTAGACGGGAAAGACCAGTATTTTGAATTTCCGAGACTGTTAACGAAAAACCGATGGAAACTCGACTCTGTGCAAAGTTTATGACCGTCGCGTTTTTTCGTAAACCATGCTCATATGACTTACAATGGGCTAATACATCGTGAATGGCCAGTATTTTGAATTTCCGAGACGGTGCACGAAAAACCGATCGAAACTCGACTCGCGCTTGATTTCGCGCAAAGTTGATGACCGTCGTATTTTTTTGCGAAAGCGTGCTTGTACGACTTCCCATGGGCTAATAAGACGGGAAAGACCAGTATTTTGAATTTCCGAGACGATGCACGAAAAATCGATCGAATCTCGAATCTGCGCAAAGTTTATGACCGTCGCGTTCTTTCGTGAAACCATGCTCATACGACTTACCATGGGCTAATAAATCGTGAATGGCCAGTATTTTAAATTTCTGAGACGGTGCACGAAAAACCGATCGAAACTCGACTCGCGCGCGACTTCGTGCAAAGTTTATGACCGTCGTCTTTTTTTGCGAAAGCGTGTTTGTACGACTTCCCATGGGCTAATAAGACGGGAAAGACCAGTATTTTGAATTTCCGAGACGGTGCCCGAAAAACCGATCGAAACTCGACTCTGTGCAAAGTTTAGGACCGTCGTATTTTTTTGCGAAAGCGTGCTTGTACGACTTCTCATGGGCTAATAAGATAGGAAAGACCAATATTTTGAATTTCCGACACGGTGCACGAAAAACCGATCGAATCTCGACTCTACGCAAAGTTTATGACCGTCGTGTTTTTTCATGAAACCATGCTCACATGACTTACCATGGGATAATACATCGTGAATGGCCAGTATTTTGAATTTTTGAGACGGTGGACGAAAAACAGATCGAAACTCGACTCGCGCGCTACTTCGCGCAAAGTTTATGACCATCGTATTTTTTTGCGAAAGCGTGCTTGTACCACTTCCCATGGGCTAATTAGACGGGAAGGACCAGTATTTTGAATTTCCGAGACGATGCACGAAAAACCGATCGAATCTCGAATCTGCGCAAAGTTTATGACCATCGCGTTCTTTCGTGAAACCATTCTCATACGACTTACCATGGGCTAATAAATCGTGAATGGCCAGTATTTTGAATTTCCGAGACGGTGCACGAAAAACCGATCGAAACTCGACTCGCGCGCGACTTCGTGCAAAGTTTATGACCGTCGTCTTTTTTTGCGAAAGCGTGTTTGGACGACTTCCCATGGGCTAATAAGACGGGAAAGACCAGTATTTTGAATTTCCGAGACGGTGCCCGAAAAACCGATCGAAACTCGACTCTGTGCAAAGTTTAGGACCGTCGTATTTTTTTGCGAAAGCGTGCTTGTACGACTTCTCATAGGCTAATAAGATAGGAAAGACCAATATTTTGAAATTCCGAGACGGTGCACGAAAAACCGATCGAAACTCGACTCTGTGCAAAGTTTATGACCGTCGCGTTTTTTCGTGAAACCATGCTCATACGACTTACCATGGGCTAATACATCATGAATGGCCAGTATTTTGAATTTCTGAGACGGTGGACGAAAAACCTATCGAAACTCGACTCGCGCGCGACTTCGCACAAAGTTTATGACCGTCGTATTTTTTTGCGAAAGCATGCTTGTACCACTTCCCATGGGCTAATTAGACGGGAAAGACCAATATTTTGAATTTCCGAGACGATGCACGAAAAACCGATCGAATCTCGAATCTGCGCAAAGTTTATGACCGTCGCGTTCTTTCGTGAAACCATGCTCATATGACTTACCATGGGCTAATGCATCGTGAATGGCCAGTATTTTGAATTTCCGAGACGGTGCATGAAAAACCGATCGAAACTCGACTCGCGCGCGACTTCGTGCAAAGTTTATGACCGTCGTATTTTTTTGCGAAAGCGTGTTTGTACGACTTCCCATGAGCTAATAAGATAGGAAAGACCAGTATTTTGAATTTCCGAGAGGGTGCCCGAAAAACCGATCGAAACTCGACTCTGTGCAAAGTTTAGGACCGTCGTATTTTTTTGCGAAAGCGTGCTTGTACGACTTCTCATGGGCTAATAAGATAGGAAAGACCAATAGTTTGAATTTCCGAGACGGTGCACAAAAAACCGATCGAAACTCGACTCTTCGCAAAGTTTATGACCGTCGCGTTTTTTCGTGAAACCATGCTCATACGACATGCCATGGGCTAATACATCGTGAATGGCCACTATTTTGAATTTCCGAGACGGTGCACGAAAAACCGAAAGAAACTCGACTCGCGCGCGACAACGCGCAAAGTTTATGACCATCGTATTTTTTTTCGAAAGCGTACTTGTACGACTTCCCATGGGCTAATAAGACGGGAAAGACCAATATTTTGAATTTCCGAGACGGTGCACGAAAAACCGATCGAAACTCGACTCTGTGCAAAGTTTATGACCGTCGCATTTTTTCATGAAACCATGCTCATACGACTTATCATGGGCTAATACATCGTGAATGGCCAGTATTTTGAATTTCCGAGACGGTGCACGAAAAACAGATCGAAACTCGACTCGCGCGCGACTTCGCGCACATTTTATGACCGTCGTATATTTTTGCGAAAGCGTGCTTGTACCACTTCCCATGAGCTAATTATTTTTTTGGTAAGTAAAGATAATGTATTTTGTAAAAGATTTGTACAAAGAAGCTTTGTCTACACAAGCCATAGACTAAAGCCTGAAGTCTCTTAGTGTAGTCGAGAAGATTGTACCCCACCTAAAGAAGGTGAAATGGGCACACTTCATCAAACTCATTTCCAAGAGTAGCATAAGGAAGTTAATAAAAAATGCAATAGCTAGACTGCTCTGGAGTACCAAAGGTTTATTTCAAGGGGGGGTGGTGGCGCTGTTGGCTAGCGCGTAGGTCTCATAGCTTAAGAGTTATCCTGAGGTCGAGAGTTCCCATGAACTAATTAGATGGGAAAGACCAGTATTTTTAATTTCCGAAACGATGCACGAAAAACCGATCGATTCTTGACTCTGCGCAAAGTTTATGACCGTCGCGTTTTTTCGTGAAACCATGCTCATACGACATACCATGGGCTAATACATCGTGAATGGCCAGTATTTTGAATTTCCGAGACGGTGCACGAAAACCCGATAGAAACTCGACTCGCGCGTGACTTCGCGCAAAGTTTATGACCGTCGTATTTTTTTTCGAAAGCGTACTTGTACGACTTCTCATGGGCTAATAAGACGGGAAAGTCCAGTATTTTGAATTTCCGACACGGTGCACGAAAAACCGATCGAAACTCGACTCTGTGCAAAGTTTATGACCGTCGCGTTTTATAGTGAAACCCTGCTCATACGACTTACCATGGGCTAATACATCGTGAATGGCCAGTATTTTGAATTTCCGAGACGGTGCACGAAAAACCGATCGAAACTCGACTCGCGCGCGACTTCGCGCAAAGTTACTTACCAAAAAAAAAAAGACTTCGCGCAAAGTTACTTACCAAAAAAAAAAGACTTCGCGCAAAGTTTATGACCGTCGTATTTTTTTGCGAAAGCGTGGTTGTACGAGTTCCCATGGGCTAATAAGACGGGAAAGATCAGTATTTTGAATTTCCGAGACGGTGCACGAAAAACCGATAGAAACTCGACTCTGCGCAAAGTTTATGACCGTCGCGTTTTTTCGTGAAACCATGCTCATACGACATGCCATGGGCTAATACATCGTGAATGGCCAGTATTTTGAATTTCTGAGACGGTGCACGAAAAACCGATAGAAACTCGACTCGCGTGCGACATCGCGCAAAGTTTATGACCGTCGTATTTTTTTTCGAAAGCGTACTTGTACGACTTCTCATGGGCTAATATGACGGGAAAGTCCAGTATTTTGAATTTCCGAGACGGTGCACGAAAAACCGATCGAAACTCGACTCTGTGCAAAGTTTATGACCGTCGCGTTTTTTCATGAAACCATGCTCATACGACTTACCATGGGCTAATACATCGTGAAAGGCCAGTATTTTGAATTTCCGAGACGGTGCACGAAAAACCGATCGAAACTCGACTCGCGCGCGACTTCGCGCAAAGTTTATGACCGTCGTATTTTTTTGCGAAAGCGTGCTTGTACGACTTCTCACGGGCTAATAAGATGGGAAAAACCAGTATTTTGAATTTCCGAGACGGTGCACGAAAAACCGATCGAAACTCGACTCTGCGCAAAGTTTATGACCGTCGCGTTTTTTCGTGAAACCATGCTCATACGACTTCCCATGGGCTAATACATCGTGAATGGCCAGTATTTTGAATTTCTGAGACGGTGCACGAAAAACCGATCGAAACTCGACTCGCGCGCGACTTCGCGCAAATTTTATGACCGTCGTATTTTTTTGCGAAAGCGTGCTTGTACGACTTACCATGGGCTAATAAGACGGGAAAGACCAGTATTTTGAATTTGCGAGATGGTGCACGAAAAACCGATCGAAACTCGACTCAGCGCAAAGTTTATGACCGTCGCGTTTTTTCGTGAAACCATGCTCATACCACTTGCCATGGGCTAATACATCGTGAATGGCCAGTATTTTGAATTTCCGAGATGGTGCACGAAAAACCGATCGAAACTCGACTCGCGCGCGACTTCGCGCAAAGTTTATGATCATCGTATTTTTTTGAAAAGCGTGCTTGTACGACTTCCCATGGGCTAATTAGACGGGAAAGACCAGTATTTTGAATTTCTGAGACGGTGCACGAAAAACCGATCGAATCTCGACTCTGCGCAAAGTTTATGACCGTCGCGTTTTTTCGTGAAACGATGCTCATACGACTTGCCATGGGCTAATACATCGTGAATGGCCAGTATTTTGAATTTCCGAGACGGTGCACGAAAAACCGATCGAAATTCGACTCGCGCGCGACTTCGCGCAAAGTTTGTGACCGTCGTATTTTTTTGCGAAAGCGTACTTCTACGACTTACCATGGGCTAATAAGACGGGAAAGACCAGTATTTTAAATTTCCGAGACGGTGCACGAAAAACCGATCGAAACTCGACTCAGCGCAAAGTTTATGACCGTCGCGTTTTTTCGTGAAACCATGCTCATACGACTTGACATGGGCTAATACATCGTGAATGGCCAGTATTTTGAATTTCCGAGACGGTGCACGAAAAACCGATCGAAATTCGACTCGCGCGCGACTTCTCGCAAAGTTTATGACCATCGTATTTTTTTGCGAAAGCGTGCTTGTACGACTTACCATGGGCTAATAAGACGGGAAAGACCAGTATTTTAAATTTCCGAGATGGTGCGCGAAAAATCGATCGAAACTCGAGTCTGCGCAAAGTTTATGACCGTCGCGTTTTTTCATTAAACCATGCTCATACGACTTGCCATGGGCTAATACATCGTGAATGACCAGTATTTTGAATTTCCGAGACGGTGCACGAAAAACCGATCGAAACTCGACTCGCGCGCGACTTCGCGCAAAGTTTATGACCGTCGTATTTTTTTGCGAAAGCGTGCTTGTACGACTTCCCATGGGCTAATTAGACGGGAAAGACCAGTATTTTGAATTTCCGAGACGGTGCACGAAAAACCGATCGAATCTCGACTCTGCGCAAAGTTTATGACCGTCGCGTTTTTTCGTGAAACCATGCTCATACGACTTGCCATGGGCTAATACATCGTCAATGGCCAGTATTTTGAATTTCTGAGACGGTGCACGAAAAACCGATCGAAACTCGAATCGCGCGCGACTTCGTGCAAAGTTTATGACCGTCGAATTTTTTTGCGAAAGCGTGTTTATACAACTTCCCATGGGCTAATAAGATGGGAAAGACCAGTCTTTTGAAATTTCCGAGACGGTGCCCGAAAAACCGATCGAAACTCGACTCTGTGCAAAGTTTAGGACCGTCGTATTTTTTTGCGAAAGCGTGCTTGTACGACTTCTCATGGGCTAATAAGATAGGAAAGACCAATAGTTTGAATTTCCGAGACGGTGCACAAAAAACCGATCGAAACTCGACTCTGTGCAAAGTTTATGACCGTCGCGTTTTTTCGTGATACCATGCTCATACGACTTACCATGAGCTAATACATCGTGAATGTCCAGTATTTTGAATTTTCGAGACGGTGCACGAAAAATCGATCGAAATTCGACTCGCGCGCGACTTCGCTCAAAGTTTATGACCGTCGTATTTTTTTGCGAAAGCGTGCTTGTACGACTTACCATGGGCTAATAAGACGGGAAAGACCAGTATTTTGAATTTTCGAGACGGTGCACGAAAAACCGATCGAAACTCGACTCAGCGCAAAGTTTATGACCGTCGCGTTTTTTCGTGAAACCATGCTCATACGACATGCCATGGGCTAATACATCGTGAATGGCCAGTATTTTGAATTTCCGAGACGGTGCACGAAAAACCGATAGAAACTCGACTCGCGCGCGACATCGCGCAAAGTTTATGACCGTCGTATTTTCTTTCGAAAGCGTGCTTGTACGAGTTCCCTTGGGCTAATAAGACGGGAAAGTTCAGTATTTTGAATTTCCGAGACGGTGCACGAAAAACCGATCGAAACTCGACTCTGCGCAAAGTTTATGACCGTTGCGTTTTTTCGTGAAACCATGCTCATACGACATGCCATGGGCTAATACATCGTGAATGGCCAATATTTTGAATTTCCGAGACGGTGCACGAAAAACCGATAGAAACTAGACTCGCGCGCGACATCGGTCAAAGTTTATGACCGTCGTATTTTCTTTCGAAAGCGTACTTGTATGACTTCTTATGGGCTAATATGACGGGAAAGTCCAGTATTTTGAATTTCCGAGACGGTGCACGAAAAACCGATCGAAACTCGACTCTGTGCAAAGTTTATGACCGTCGCGTTTTTTCGTGAAACCATGCTCATACGACTTACCATGGGCTAATACATCGTGAATGGCCAGTATTTTGAATTTCCGAGACGGTGCACGAAAAACCGATCGAAACTCGACTCGCGCGCGACTTCGCGCAAAGTTTATGACCGTCGTATTTTTTTGCGAAAGCGTTCTTGTACGACTTCTCATGGGCTAATAAGATGGGAAAGGCCAGTATTTTGAATTTCCGAGACGGTGCACGAAAAACCGATCGAAACTCGACTCTGCGCAAAGTTTATGACCGTCGCGTTTTTTCGTGAAACCAAGCTCATACGACTTCCCATGGGCTAATACATCGTGAATGGCCAGTATTTTGAATTTCCGAGACGGTGCACAAAAAACCGATCGAAACTCGACTCGCGCGCGACTTCGCGCAAATTTTATGACCGTCGTATTTTTTTGCGAAAGCGTGCTTGTACGACTTACCATGGGCTAATAAGACGGGAAGACCAGTATTTTGAATTTCCGAGACGGTGCACGAAAAACCGATCGAAACTCGACTCTGTGCAAAGTTTATGACCATCGCGTTTTGTCGTGAAACCATGCTCATACGACTTACCATGGGCTAATACATCGTGAATGGCCAGTATTTTGAATTTCCGAGATGGTGGACGAAAAACCGATCGAAACTCGACTCGCGCGCGACTTCGCGCAAAGTTTATGACCGTCGTATTTTTTTGCGAAAGCGTGCTTGTACGATTTACCATGGGCTAATAAGACGGGAAAGGGCTGATCGGTTAGGCGAAAGCTGATCGGTTAGAGGCGGAGAGAGAGAGGAGGAGAGACGGTGCACGCATCTGCTTGGGAATGGGGAGCAATGGGCCTGCGTTCCCTTGCGTGCGTGCGTGAGTGCTCTGCTCTGCTTGGGCTTGCGCTTGCGATCGACGCTGGGGGCGGCAACCTCTTCCCTTGCGCTTGTGCTTGCGATTGCTCCCTTGGGCGATTTCTCCTCTGCGATCGCCCCGCGGCGAGTGGAAGGCCGGCGGTCGCTACTGCGATCAGCGATTCCAGGCCGGGAATCGGCGATTTCAGGCGTGGAAGGGCGGCGGCTCTTCTCCCCTAGGCGCGGGACGGACTCTAGGGCAAGAAACGGTGGAAGCTGCCCTGCGATTGGGGCTGGGTTCACTGCCGCTTCCTGCGGCAACTCCAGCGTGGAAAGGGCGACGGCTGCTTCTGCAATCGGCGTGGAAGGGGCGACGGCTGCGACATTAGTGTGGGCAGGGTGGTGGCTTCCTCTCCCCTAGGCGGCCGGCGGTCTCTAGGGCGAGCGACGCCATGGATGCGAGCGGCCGGACGCGGCACTCTGCTTCGCATCCTCTGTTCCAGCGGGATGCTCCTCCGCTGGCTTCTTCCCAGCGGCTGATAGCTTCACAGCAGAACGCCCCTCTCCAGCAGTCACAGCGGGAGAGGGTTGCTCCTCAGCCGCTGGTTACTTCACCGCGGGAGGGGGTTGCTCCTCTCCAACAGCCGCTGGTTCCTCCTCAGCAGCTTAGGCCGGTTTCACACCTGGATGTTCCACCGCTGATTTCTTCTTCTCGACGGGATGCTCCTTCAATGAACCAGGCCCGAGGTCGTTCACGATCTAGATCACGACCTCCAGCTCCTATTTCCCGAGATCCGAAGCCTTGGAGTAGCCTCTTCAAGGCTCCAGTGGGTAGTCCGGATCTTCGACTGGACTTTTTTGCTCCAGAAGTACAGGCTGACCAGAAGATTGCTGTGTATGAGGCTATTGATTCCGACGAACTAATTGAGACATGGTCAATGGCAATTTTGGGCTACGTTGTTGGACTAAGAACATCCTTTTTCCCACTATCCTCATACATCAGAACTCGATGGGGAATATCAACATTTGATCTTCATATGTTGGAGACCGGATTCTTTGTATGCAGGCTTTATTCGGAAGAAGATTTACAACGGGTCCTTGAAGGATTTTTGACTATCCGTGGTCATCCAATGATACTACGACGCTGGGCACCTGATGTGAGATTGGAGTTAGACAGTCTACAATCTATCCCAATATGGGTTTCTTTCCATGGACTTCCACTACATCTCTGGGGTCGTCGTTTTATTGCAAAGCTTTGCAGCACCCTGGGACAGCCATTGTATCTTGATAAGGCAACAGCTTCGCAAACGAGATTGACCTTTGCTAGAGCTTGTGTAATGGTTTCTTCTGATGAGGAACTGCCGAATGATGTTTCTTACCGTGATCTTGATGGGAGCACCCGAAAGGTGAAAGTCTCATATTCTTGGAAGCCACAACGATGCAAGGTTTGTCTATCTTTTGGACATGTAAATGGTGCCTGCCAACAGCCTTCACAAAAAATCACACAGGTCTACCGACCACGCCAAGAGCCACAGAATGGGGTCACTACCACTAATCCAAGCACTGATACTCCAGTGCCAACAGTGGTGATGGCGGAGAAGATGATTGAACACTCTGACTCGTTGGGGCAGCGACACGAACAAGAGAAAGACAACTCAGGACTTCCATCTTTACCTATTATATCAGAGACTTTCACTGCAGGAGCTTCCCAAGGTTCTCACTCCCCAATAACAACCTCGCCTTCACGAATCACTCCTTCAGATAATCAGGAAATTTCATTTCAATAACCTCTTGGGAACCAAGACATTGCAAGTCACCAAACTCATCGCTCTTCGACACATCCCGCTATTCAGGACTCCTTGCCTCAAGGTACGCAAAAATTTAAACATTTGCAAGCTGTGGATGAGGTGGATAAATATAGGAATAAAGGATTAAAGGGTAAAGATATTATGCGAGAGGACCATGCAAAATCAAAGGATAAGAAAAAGGATGGTAGTGTCCTCCCAAAATCGCATGCTCTTCCTTCTATCTAGTATTGATGAAAATAAGCTGTTGGAATGTTCGTGGACTTAATAAGACTGAGAAATGTCGGGAGCTTTTTACAAATGATTCTCAGGATACTTATGGTCGAGTTTGGGTCTTGTGGCATCCTAACCTTGTTACTGCTTGGTTTATTTCTGCTACTAATCAATTCATTCATCTTAAGGCAGAGGATAAACAGACTGGATGTCAATTCAATATTACCGGTATTTATGCATCTAACAGTATGTCTGACAGGAATGTTCTATGGCGTGATCTGGTTAGTATTGCAAATAGTTATCCTACAGTACCTTAGGCTGTTCTCGGTGACTTTAATACTGTCAGATACACAAATGAGAAAGTGGGGGGTAGAGTGCTTTCCGAATATCAGCTTCAACATTTTAATGATTGTATAGATACTGCTGCATTGACTGACATGAAATCTGTAGGTGATTGGTTCTCATGGAACAATCAAAGTACTGCTGAAAGAAAAATTATGGCTCGACTTGACAGATGTTTGATTAATCAGGAATGGTTAGCAGTTTTCCCAGATTCACTTCTTGAGTACGGTGCTAAGTTATTTTCGGATCACTCTATTATGCATATACATGCAGATAAAGCACTACCCAGAGTCAAGAAACCTTTTAGATTTTTTAATATGTGGAGTTCTCACCCAAAGTTCCTCGAAGTTATTAAGTCAGCTTGGGACATTAATGTATTTGGTTCTCCCCCTTACATCCTATGTCAAAAACTAAAAGCATGCAAAGCAGCACTGAAGAAGTGGAATTCAACTACATTTGGAAATATCAACGATAGGGTTCGGTTATACAAGAAAGAACTTATAGCTGTGCAAAGCGAGCTAAATCTTCAACCTTTGGATGCGAATCTTATCTACAAAGAGGCTGCTGCTAGAAATAACTTTATGCAAGCTTTGAAGCAGGAGGAATGCTTTTTGAAACAGAAGTCACGACAGCATTGGCTTACTTTAGGGGATTCTAATACGAAGTTTTTCTATGCTGCTATTGCTACCAGAAGGGCTACTAATCGCATCAAAAAATGCAAAGGTATAGATGGTAATCTCATTGAGGATCTGGATGAGGTTAAAAATTACACCAAGCAATTTTTTTATTCCTTACTCAATCAGGAACAGCAGCCTAATAGTATTCATGTTGGGCCTACAAGACGACTTGATTCTGAAGCCCTCTCTCATCTTAATGCCCCAATAACGGATGATGAAATTGTGAAAGTTGTTTTTAAGTCCCCGAAGCACAAAAGCCCTGGTCCAGATGGATTTCCAGCTGAGTTTTATCAAATTGCATGGGCTATTGTAGGCAACGATGTCACAAAAGCTTGTCGACATTTTTTCTCCTCAGGTCACATTCTTAAAGAAATGAATTGCACTTTTATTTCTTTAGTGCCTAAAAATGATGGAGCCGATTCATTGGAGAACTACCGTCCTATTTCACTGTGCAATTTTATTTATAAGGTTATCTCTAAGTTGCTGGCAGATAGACTACAAAAGGTCATGAATAAGGTCATTAGTCCTAATCAGACTGCTTTTCTTAAAGGGAGGAGTATCCATCATAATGTCCTGCTTGCTAATGATTTGGTTAAGGATCTACATTCTAAAACAAGAGGGAAAAAGATCTGTTTTAAAGCTGATTTACGAAAGGCCTTTGACTCAGTCAATAGGAATTTTATTTACATGATGCTCCATAATATGGGCTTCCCTCAGCACTGGGTTAAATGGATTCAATGTTGCTTAGAAACTCCAAAATTTTCAATTCTCTTTAATGGTTCACCTATTGGCTTCTTTGGGAGTAAGAATGGCATTCGGCAAGGTGATCCACTATCTCCTTATCTTTTTACCATTGCAATGGAAGGGCTCAGTTGTATGTTAGAAGAGGCTGTTTCCAATGGCAAAATTAAGGTACCACATTATGGTTCTGTTTATATCTCTCACATAACATTTGCCGACGACCTTATTATCTTCCTTCGAGATGATCCAGTTTCTGTGAGTAATCTGGCAGATATTCTTAATGAATTTGGTAAAGTTTCTGGTCTTAAGCTAAACCATGCAAAGAGCAAAGTATATGTGGGTGCTTGCATTGACAATAAGGATCATATTGCTCAAACATTGGGAGTTGCTGAAGGAAATTTACCGGTTCCTTACTTGGGTCTCCCACTTATATCCACTGGAATCAACAAAGCCTCCTGTCAGCCTATCATACAAAAAATTAAGAACAGAATTTCCTCTTGGAAAAATAGGCTTCTTTCTAAAGCTGGACGACTCGAACTTATTCGATCCGTGTTGATCTCTTATTCTATTTATTGGTCTCATGCATTCCTTCTACCTGCCGGGCTTCTCCATGATATTGATAAATTACTTATGAACTTCTTTTGGAATGGCACAGATGGAAAGGCAATGCACATGGTGAATTGGGACAGCATTTGCAAACCGAAGGATGAAGGGGGGCTGAATCTTCGACATATTAGAGATTGGAATAAAGCTTGTATGGTAAAGCAATTATGGGATATTTTACAAAACAAGTCTTCTTTATGGTCACAATGGGTTTTTGCTAGGTACCTTATCAAGGAATCAATCTGGGAAGCATCTGCAAAAACATCTCATTCTGCTGCTTGGAAAGGAATTCTGAAGGCAAGGAGATGGCTACGTAACAATATTTCTTATGTGATTTCTTCTGGAACCAATATTAATGTGGTATGATCCTTGGGTGAATGGGAAAAGTATATTTCAGATATTTGGTGATAGAGTACGACAGGATCTGGGGGCTCCCAAAGACTGGAAGGTTTCTGAATTCATTAACAATGGTACATGGTGTCTTCCCAACCCAACCTCCCCAGACATGTTATTACTTTGGCCGACTATTAGGGCTATTCCAATTAAGAACAACTCTTCAGATATGCTTATTTGGCTTCATGATAATGGTAAATTTAGTGCTACATCTGCATGGAACCAAATTAGACGACGAAACAACAAGTGGATCCCAAGTAGTTGGACATGGGATAGTCCATGCTCACAGCGACATTCCTTATGTACATGGCAGGCCCTTCTCGGCAAACTTCCTACGATGGACAATATGCAGCGAAGAGGTATTTATATTGTAAATCGGTTCTCTTTGTGTATGCAAAAGGAAGAAAGTGTTGACCATCTCTACTTTGCTTGTGATTATTCATCTTGGATATGGAAGGAGATCTTGAAGCGATTTGATCTTCAATGACTACCACGGCCAAACTTGCATTATAAACTAGAAAGGCTAATGCAAGGCTTCTCAAGAAAGGGTCCTCTTACACAACTAGCAAGAATTATATTCAGATGTGCTATTTGGTGGATTTGGAAGGAGAGGTGTGGCAGAATTTTTGAGTGTCACAACATGAACAAAGCTCAAATTCTGATAGAGATTCTTCAGGACTCACGATCATGCATAAAGCAAGAATTGAATATAGAGCACCTAACAAGAAGAGAGAAAGAGATTTTCACAAGATTCAATTTTTTCATTAGTCAATAATCACTCGAATAATGATGAAGATTGTAATGTATTATGGGGCAAAGCTTATATTTTGTGATGTATCCACAAGTACTCCAGAACAGTCTAGCTATTGTTTTTTTTATTAACTTCCTTGTGCTACTCTTGGAAATGAGTTTAATGAAGTATGCCCATTTCACCTTCTTTAGGTGGGGTACAATCTTCTCGACTACACTAAGAGACTTCAGGCTTTAGTCTATGGCTTGTGTAGACAAAGCTTCTTTGTACAAATCTTTTACAAAATACATTATCTTTACTTACCAAAAAAAAAAAAAAAGTTTATGACCGTCGCGTTTTTTCGTGAAACCATGCTCATACGACTTACCATGGGCTAATCATCGTGAATGGCCAGTATTTTGAATTTCCGAGATGGTGGACGAAAAACCGATCGAAACTCGACTCGCGCGCGACTTCGCGCAAAGTTTATGACCGTCGTATTTTTTTGCGAAAGCGTGCCTGTACGACTTACCATGGGCTAATAAGATGGGAAAGACCAGTATTTTGAATTTCCGAGACGGTGCACGAAAAACCGATCGAATCTCGACTCTGCACAAAGTTTATGACCGTCGCGTTTTTTCGTGAAACCATGCTCATACGACTTGCCATGGGCTAATACATCGTGAATGGCCAGTATTTTGAATTTCCGAGACGGTGCACGAAAAACCGATCGAAATTCGACTCGCGCGCGACTTCGCGCAAAGTTTATGACCGTCGTATTTTTTTGCGAAAGCGTGCTTGTACGACTTACCAAGGGCTAATAAGACGGGAAAGACTAGTATTTTAAATTTCCGAGATGGTGCACGAAAAATCGATCGAAACTCGAGTCAGCGCAAAGTTTATGACCGTTGCGTTTTTTCATAAAACCATGCTCATACGACTTACCATGGGCTAATACATCGTGAATGGCCAGTATTTTGAATTTCCGAGATGGTGGACGAAAAACCGATCGAAACTCGACTCGCGCGCGACTTCGCGCAAAGTTTATGACCGTCGTATTTTTTTGCGAAAGCGTGCTTGTACGACTTCCCATGGGATAATTAGACGAGAAAGACCAGTATTTTGAATTTCCGAGACGGTGCACGAAAAACCGATCAAATCTCGACTCTGCGTAAAGTTTATGACCGTCGTGATTTTTCGTGAAACCATGCTCATACGACTTGCCATGGGCTAATACATCGTGAATGGCCAGTATTTTGAATTTCCGAGACGGTGCACGAAAAACCGATCGAAACTCGACTCGCGCGCGACTTCGTGCAATGTTTATGACCGTCGTATTTTTTTGCGAAAGCGTGTTTGTACAACTTCCCATGGGCTAATAAGACGGGAAAGACCAGTCTTTTGAATTTCCGAGACGGTGCCCGAAAAACCGATCGAAACTCGACTCTGTGCAAAGTTTAGGACCGTCGTATTTTTTTGCGAAAGCGTGCTTGTACGACTTCTCATGGGCTAATAAGATAGGAAAGACCAATAGTTTGAATTTCCGAGACGGTGCACAAAAAACCGATCGAAACTCGACTCTGTGCAAAGTTTATGACCGTCGCGTTTTTTCGTGAAACCATGCTCTTTTTTTTTTTTTTGCTTTGCCCCATAATGTATTTTGTAAAAGATTTTTACAAAGAAGCTTTGTCTACACAAGCCATAGACTAAAGCCTGAAGTCTCTTAGTGTAGTCGAGAAGATTGTACCCCACCTAAAGAAGGTGAAATGGGCACACTTCATCAAACTCATTTCCAAGAGTAGCACAAGGAAGTAGCTAGACTGTTCTGGAGTACTTGTGGATACATCACAAAATATAAGCTTTGCCCCATAATACATTACAATCTTCATCATTATTCGAGTGATTATTGACTAATGAAAAAATTAAATCTTGTGAAAATCTCTTTCTCTCTTCTTGTTAGGTGCTCTATATTCAATTCTTGCTCCATGCATGATCGTGAGTCCTGAAGAATCTCTATCAGAATTTGAGCTTTGTTCATGTTGTGACACTCCAATCGTGAAACCATGCTCATACGACTTACCATGAGCTAATAAATCGTGAATGGCCAGTATTTTGAATTTCCGAGACGGTGCACGAAAAACCGATCGAAATTCGACTCGCGCGCGACTTCGCGCAAAGTTTATGACCGTCGTATTTTTTTGCGAAAGCGTGCTTGTACGGCTTCCCATGGGCTAATTAGACGGGAAAGACCAGTATTTTGAATTTCCGAGACGGTGCACGAAAAACCGATCGAATCTCGACTCTGCGCAAAGTTTATGACCGTCGCGTTTTTTCGTGAAACCATGCTCATACGACTTGCCATGGGCTAATACATCGTGAATGGCCAGTATTTTGAATTTCCGAGACGGTGCACGAAAAACCGATCGAAACTCGACTCGCGCGCGACTTCGCGCAAAGTTTATGACCGTCGTATTTTTTAGCGAAAGCATGCTTGTACGACTTCCCATGGGCTAATTGGACGGGAAAGACCAGTATTTTGAATTTCCGAGACGGTACACGAAAAACCGATCGAATCTCGACTCTGCGCAAAGTTTATGACCGTCGCGTTTTTTCGTGAAACCATGCTCATACGACTTGCCATGGGCTAATACATCGTGAATGGCCAGTATTTTGAATTTCCGAGACGGTGCACGAAAGACCGATCGAAACTCGACTCGCGCGCGACTTCGTGCAAAGTTTATGACCGTCGTATTTTTTTGCGAAAGCGTGTTTGTACGACTTCCCATGGGCTAATAAGACGGGAAAGACCAGTCTTTTGAATTTCCGAGACCGTGCCCGAAAAACCGATCGAAACTCGACTCTGTACAAAGTTTAGGACCGTCGTATTTTTTTGCGAAAGCGTGCTTGTACGACTTCTCATGGGCTAATAAGATAGGAAAGACCAATATTTTGAATTTCCGAGACGGTGCACGAAAAACCGATCGAAACTCGACTCTGTGCAAAGTTTATGACCGTCGCGTTTTTTCGTGAAACCATGCTCATACGACTTACCATGGGCTAATACATCGTGAATGGCCAGTATTTTGAATTTCCGAGACGGTGCACGAAAAACCGATCGAAATTCGACTCGCGCGCGACTTCGCGCAAAGTTTATGACCGTCGTATTTTTTTGCGAAAGCGTGCTTGTACGACTTACCAAGGGCTAATAAGACGGGAAAGACCAGTATTTTAAATTTCCGAGATGGTGCACGAAAAATCGATCGAAACTCGAGTCAGCGCAAAGTTTATGACCGTTGCGTTTTTTCATAAAACCATGCTCATACGACTTACCATGGGCTAATACATCGTGAATGGCCAGTATTCTGAATTTCCGAGATGGTGGACGAAAAACCGATCGAAACTCGACTCGCGCGCGACTTCGCGCAAAGTTTATGACCGTCGTATTTTTTTGCGAAAGCGTGCTTGTACGACTTCCCATGGGATAATTAGACGGGAAAGACCAGTATTTTGAATTTTCGAGACGGTGCACGAAAAACCGATCAAATCTCGACTCTGCGTAAAGTTTATGACCGTCGTGATTTTTCGTGAAACCATGCTCATACGACTTGCCATGGGCTAATACATCGTGAATGGCCAGTATTTTGAATTTCCGAGACGGTGCACGAAAAACCGATCGAAACTCGACTCGCACGCGACTTCGTGCAAAGTTTATGACCGTCGTATTTTTTTGCGAAAGCGTGTTTGTACAACTTCCCATGGGCTAATAAGACGGGAAAGACCAGTCTTTTGAATTTCCGAGACGGTGCCCGAAAAACCGATCGAAACTCGACTCTGTGCAAAGTTTAGGACCGTCGTATTTTTTTGCGAAAGCGTGCTTGTACGACTTCTCATGGGCTAATAAGATAGGAAAGACCAATAGTTTGAATTTCCGAGACGGTGCACAAAAAACCGATCGAAACTCGACTCTGTGCAAAGTTTATGACCGTCGCGTTTTTTCGTGAAACCATGCTCTTTTTTTTTTTTTGCTTTGCCCCATAATGTATTTTGTAAAAGATTTTTACAAAGAAGCTTTGTCTACACAAGCCATAGACTAAAGCCTGAAGTCTCTTAGTGTAGTCGAGAAGATTGTACCCCACCTAAAGAAGGTGAAATGGGCACACTTCATCAAACTCATTTCCAAGAGTAGCACAAGGAAGTAGCTAGACTGTTCTGGAGTACTTGTGGATACATCACAAAATATAAGCTTTGCCCCATAATACATTACAATCTTCATCATTATTCGAGTGATTATTGACTAATGAAAAAATTAAATCTTGTGAAAATCTCTTTCTCTCTTCTTGTTAGGTGCTCTATATTCAATTCTTGCTCCATGCATGATCGTGAGTCCTGAAGAATCTCTATCAGAATTTGAGCTTTGTTCATGTTGTGACACTCCAATCGTGAAACCATGCTCATACGACTTACCATGAGCTAATACATCGTGAATGACCAGTATTTTGAATTTCCGAGACGGTGCACGAAAAACCGATCGAAATTCGACTCGCTCGCGACTTCGCGCAAAGTTTATGACCGTCGTATTTTTTTGCGAAAGCGTGCTTGTACGGCTTCCCATGGGCTAATTAGACGGGAAATACCAGTATTTTGAATTTCCGAGACGGTGCACGAAAAACCGATCGAATCTCGACTCTGCGCAAAGTTTATGACCGTCGCGTTTTTTCGTGAAACCATGCTCATACGACTTGCCATGGGCTAATACATCGTGAATGGCCAGTATTTTGAATTTCCGAGACGGTGCACGAAAAACCGATCGAAACTCGACTCGCGCGCGACTTCGCGCAAAGTTTATGACCGTCGTATTTTTTTAGCGAAAGCATGCTTGTACGACTTCCCATGGGCTAATTGGACGGGAAAGACCAGTATTTTGAATTTCCGAGACGGTACACGAAAAACCGATCGAATCTCGACTCTGCGCAAAGTTTATGACCGTCGCGTTTTTTCGTGAAACCATGCTCATACGACTTGCCATGGGCTAATACATCGTGAATGGCCAGTATTTTGAATTTCCGAGACGGTGCACGAAAGACCGATCGAAACTCGACTCGCGCGCGACTTCGTGCAAAGTTTATGACCGTCGTATTTTTTTGCGAAAGCGTGTTTGTACGACTTCCCATGGGCTAATAAGACGGGAAAGACCAGTCTTTTGAATTTCCGAGACCGTGCCCGAAAAACCGATCGAAACTCGACTCTGTACAAAGTTTAGGACCGTCGTATTTTTTTGCGAAAGCATGCTTGTACGACTTCTCATGGGCTAATAAGATAGGAAAGACCAATATTTTGAATTTCCGAGACGGTGCACGAAAAACCGATCGAAACTCGACTCTGTGCAAAGTTTATGACCGTCGCGTTTTTTCGTGAAACCATGCTCATACGACATGCCATGGGCTAATACATTGTGAATGGCCAGTATTTTGAATTTCCGAGACGGTGCACGAAAAACCGATCGAAACTCGACTCGCGCGCGACTTCGCGCAAAGTTTATGACCGTCGTATTTTTTTGCGAAAGCGTGCTTGTATGACTTCCCATGGGCTAATTAGACGGGAAAGACCAGTATTTTGAATTTCCGAGACGGTGCACGAAAAACCGATCGAATCTCGACTCTGTGCAAAGTTTATGACCGTCGCGTTTTATCGTGAAACCCTGCTCATACGACTTACCATGGGCTAATACATCGTGAATGGCCAGTATTTTGAGTTTCCGAGACGGTGCACGAAAAACCGATCGAAACTCGACTCGCGCGCGATTTCGCGTAAAGTTTATGACCGTCGTATTTTTTTGCGAAAGCGTGCTTGTACGAGTTCCCATGGGCTATAAGACGGGAAAGATCAGTATTTTGAATTTCCGAGACGGTGCACGAAAAACCGATCGAAACTCGACTCTGCGCAAAGTTTATGACCGTCGCGTTTTTTCGTGAAACCATGCTCATACGACATGCCATGGGCTAATACATCGTGAATGGCCAGTATTTTGAATTTCCGAGACGGTGCACGAAAAACCGATAGAAACTCGACTCGCGCGCGACTTCGCGCAAAGTTTATGACCGTCGTATTTTTTTTCGAAAGCGTACTTGTATGACTTCTCATGGGCTAATATGACGGGAAAGTCCAGTATTTTGAATTTCCGAGACGGTGCACGAAAAACCGATCGAAACTCGACTCTGAGCAAAGTTTATGACCGTCGCGTTTTGGTTCGACGGATCTGGGGGCTCCCAAAGACTGGAAGGTTTCTGAATTCATTAACAATGGTACATGGTGTCTTCCTAACCCTACCTCCCCAGACATGTTATTACTTTGGCCGACTATTAGGGCTATTCCAATCAAGAACAACTCCTCAGATATGCTTATTTGGCTTCATGATAATGGTAAATTTAGTGCTACATCTGCATGGAACCAAATTAGACGACGAAACAACAAGTGGATCCCAAGTAGTTGGACATGGGATAGTCCATGCTCACAGCGACATTCCTTATGTACATGGCAGGCCCTTCTCGGCAAACTTCCTACGATGGACAATATGCAACGAAGAGGTATTTATATTGTAAATCGGTGCTCTTTGTGTATGCAAAAGGAAGAAAGTGTTGACCATCTATACTTTGCTTGTGATTATTCATCTTGGATATGGGAAGAGATCTTGAAGCGATTTGATCTTCAAAGGCTACCACGGCCAAACTTGCATCATGAACTAGAATGGCTAATGCAAGGCTTCTCAAGAAAGGGTCCTCTTACACAACTAGCAAGAATTATATTCAGATGTGCTATTTGGTGGATTTGGAAGGAGAGGTGTGGCAGAATTTTTGAGTGTCACAACATAAACAAAGCTCAAATTCTGATAGAGATTCTTCAGGACTCACGATCATGCATGGAGCAAGAATTGAATATAGAGCACCAAACAAGAAGAGAGAAAGAGATTTTCACAAGATTCAATTTTTTCATTAGTAAATAATCACTCGAATAATGATGAAGATTGTAATGTATTATGGGGCAAAGCTTATATTTTGTGATGTATCCACAAGTACTCCAGAGCAGTCTAGCTATTGCATTTTTTATTAACTTCCTTGTGCTACTCTTGGAAATGAGTTTGATGAAGTGTGCCCATTTCACCTTCTTTAGGTGGGGTACAATCTTCTCGACTACACTAAGAGACTTTAGGCTTTAGTCTATGGCTTGTGTAGACAAAGCTTCTTTGTACAAATCTTTGACAAAATACATTATCTTTACTTACCAAAAAAAAATATGACCGTCGCGTTTTCTCATGAAACCATTCTCATACAACTTACCATGTACATCGTGAATGGCCAGTATTTTGAATTTCCGAGACGGTGCACGAAAAACCGATCGAAACTCGACTCGCGCGCGACTTCGCGCAAAGTGTATGACCGTCGTATTTTTTTGTGAAAGCGTGCTTGTACGACTTCTCATGGGCTAATAAGATGGGAAAGATCAGTATTTTGAATTTCCGAGACGGTGCACGAAAAACCGATCGAAACTCGACTCTGCGCAAAGTTTATGACCGTCGCATTTTTTCGTGAAACCATGCTCATACGACATGCCATGGGCTAATACATCGTGAATGGCCAGTATTTTGAATTTCCGAGACGGTGCACGAAAAACCGATAGAAACTCGACTCGCGCGCGACTTCGCGCAAAGTTTATGACCGTCGTATTTTTTTTCGAAAGCGTACTTGTACGACTTCTCATGGGCTAATAAGACGGGAAAGTCCAGTATTTTGAATTTCCGAGACGGTGCACGAAAAACCGATCGAAACTCGACTCTGTGCAAAGTTTATGACCGTCGCGTTTTATCGAGAAACCCTGCTCATACGACTTACCATGGGCTAATACATCGTGAATGGCCAGTATTTTCAATTTCCGAGACGGTGCAAGAAAAACCGATCGAAATTCGACTCGCGCGCGACTTCGCGCAAAGTTTATGACCGTCGTATTTTTTTGCGAAAGCGTGCTTGTACGACTTACCATGGGCTAATAAGACGGGAAAGAACAGTATTTTGAATTTCCGAGACGGTGCACGAAAACCCGATCGAAACTCGACTCAGCACAAAGTTTATGACCGTCGCGTTTTTTCGTGAAACCATGCTCATACGACATGCCATGGGCTAATACATCGTGAATGGCCAGTATTTTGAATTTTCGAGACGGTGCATGAAAAACCGATAGAAACTCGACTCGCGTGCGACTTCGCGCAAAGTTTATGACCGTCGTATTTTTTTCGAAAGCGTACTTGTACGACTTCTCATGGGCTAATAAGACGGGAAAGTCCAGTATTTTGAATTTCCGAGACGGTGCACGAAAAACCGATCGAAACTCGACTCTGTGCAAAGTTTATGACCGTCGCGTTTTATCGTGAAACCCTGCTCATACGACTTACCATGGGCTAATACATCGTGAATGGCCAGTATTTTGAATTTCCGAGACGGTGCACGAAAAACCGATCGAAACTTGACTCGCGCGCGACTTCGCGCAAAGTTTATGACCGTCGTATTTTTTTGCGAAAGCGTACTTGTACGAGTTCCCATGGTCTAATAAGACGGGAAAGATCAGTATTTTGAATTTCCGAGACGGTGCACGAAAAACCGATCGAAACTCGACTCGGCGCAAAGTTTATGACCGTCGCGTTTTTTCGTGAAACCATGCTCATATGACATGCCATGGGCTAATACATCGTGATTGGCCAGTATTTTGAATTTTCGAGACGGTGCACGAAAAACCGATAGAAACTCGACTCGCGCACGACAACGCGCAAAGTTTATGACCGTCGTATTTTTTTTCGAAAGCGTACTTGTACGACTTCTCATGGGCTAATAAGACGGGAAAGTCCAGTATTTTGAATTTCCGAGACGGTGCACGAAAAACCGATCGAAACTCGACTCTGTGCAAAGTTTATGACCGTCGCGTTTTATCGTGAAACCCTGCTCATACGACTTACCATGGGCTAATACATCGTGAATGGCCAGTATTTTGAATTTCCGAGACGGTGCACGAAAAACCGATCGAAACTTGACTCGCGCGCGACTTCGCGCAAAGTTTATGACCGTCATATTTTTTTGCGAAAGCGTACTTGTACGAGTTCCCATGGTCTAATAAGACGGGAAAGATCAGTATTTTGAATTTCCGAGACGGTGCACGAAAAACCGATCGAAACTCGACTCGGCGCAAAGTTTATGACCGTCGCGTTTTTTCGTGAAACCATGCTCATACGACATGCCATGGGCTAATACATCGTGATTGGCTAGTATTTTGAATTTCCGAGACGGTGCACGAAAAACCGATAGAAACTCGACTCGCGCGCGACAACGCGCAAAGTTTATGACCGTCGTATTTTTTTTCGAAAGCGTACTTGTATGACTTCTCATGGGCTAATAAGACGGGAAAGTCCAGTATTTTGAATTTCCGAGACGGTGCACGAAAAACCGATCGAAACTCGACTCTGTGCAAAGTTTATGTTTTTTTTTTGGTAAGTAAAGATATTGTATTTTGTAAAAGATTTGTACAAAGAAGCTTTGTCTACACAAGCCATAGACTAAAGCCTGAAGTCTCTTAGTGTAGTCGAGAAGATTGCACCCCACCTAAAGAAGGTGAAATGGGCACGCTTCGTCAAACTCATCTCCAAGAGTAGCATAAGGAAGTTAATAAATAATAAAATGCAATAGCTAGACTGTTCTGGACTACTTGTGGATACATCACAAAATATAAGCTTTGCCCCATATAATACATTACAATCTTCATCATTATTCGAGTGATTCTTGACGAATGGAAAAATTGAATCTTGTGAAAATATCTCTCTCTTCTTGTTAGGTGCTCTGTATTCAATTCTTGCTCCATACATGATCGTGAGTCCTGAAGAATCTCTATCAGAATTTGAGCTTTGTTCATGTTGTGACACTCAAAAATTCTGCCACACCTCTCCTTCCAAATCCACCAAATAGCACATCTGAATATAATTCGTGCTAGTTGTGTAAGAGGCCCCTTTCTTGAGAAGCTTTGCATAAGCATTTCTAATTCATGATGCAAGTTTGGCCGTGGTAGCCTTTGAAAATCAAATCGCTTCAAGATCTCATTCCATATCCAAGATGAATAATCACAAGCAAAGTAGAGATGGTCAACACTTTCTTCATTTTGCATACACAAAGAGCACCGATTTACAATATAAATACCTCTTCGCTGCATATTGTCCATCGTAGGAAGTTTGCCGAGAAGGGCCTGCCATGTACATAAGGAATGTCGCTGTGAGCATGGACTATCCCATGTCCAACTACTTTGGATCCACTTGTTGTTTCGTCGTCTAATTTGGTTCCATGCAGATGTAGCACTAAATTTACCGTTATCATGAAGCCAAATAAGCATATCTGAAGAGTTGTTCTTGATTGTAATAGCCCTAATAGTCGGCCAAAGTAATAACATGTCAGGGGAGGTAGGGTTGGGAAGACACCAAGTACCATTGTTAATGAATTCAGAAACCTTCCAGTCTTTGGGAGCCCCCAGATCCTGTCGTACTCTATCACCAAATATCTGAAATATGCTTTTCCCATTCACCCAAGGATCATACCACATATTAATATTGGTTCCAGAAGAAATCACATAAGAAATATTGTTACGTAGCCATCGCCTTGCCTTCAGAATTCCTTTCCAAGCAGCAGAATGAGATGTTTTTGTAGATGTTTCCCAGATTGATTCCTTGGTTAGGTACCTAGCAAAAACCCATTGTGACCATAAGGAAGACTTGTTTTGTAAAATATCCCATAATTGCTTTACCATACAAGCTTTATTCCAATCTCTAATATGTCGAAGATTCAGCCCCCCTTCATCCTTCGGTTTGCAAATGCTGTCCCAATTCACCATGTGCATTGCCTTACCATCTGTGCCATTCCAAAAGAAGTTCATAAGTAATTTATCAATATCATGGAGAAGCCCGGCTGGTAGAAGGAATGCATGAGACCAATAAATAGAATAAGAGGTCAACACAGATCGAATAAGTTCAAGTCGTCCAGCTTTAGAAAGAAGCCTATTTTTCCAAGAGGAAATTCTGTTCTTAATTTTTTGTATGATAGGCTGACAGGAGGCTTTGTTGATTCCAGTGGATATAAGTGGGAGACCCAAGTAAGGAACCGGTAAATTTCCTTCAGCAACTCCCAATGTTTGAGCAATATGATCCTTATTGTCAATGCAAGCACCCACATATACTTTGCTCTTTGCATGGTTTAGCTTAAGACCAGAAACTTTACCAAATTCATTAAGAATATCTGCCAGATTACTCACAGAAACTGGATCATCTCGAAGGAAGATAATAAGGTCGTCGGCAAATGTTATGTGAGAGATATAAACAGAACCATAATGTGGTACCTTAATTATGCCATTGGAAACAGCCTCTTCTAACATACAACTGAGCCCTTCCATTGCAATGGTAAAAAGATAAGGAGATAGTGGATCACCTTGCCGAATGCCATTCTTACTCCCAAAGAAGCCAATAGGTGAACCATTAAAGAGAATTGAAAATTTTGGAGTTTCCAAGCAACATTGAATCCATTTAACCCAGTGCTGAGGGAAGCCCATATTATGGAGCATCATGTAAATAAAATCCCTATTGACTGAGTCAAAGGCCTTTCGTAAATCAGCTTTAAAACAGATCTTTTTCCCTCTTGTTTTAGAATGTAGATCCTTAACCAAATCATTAGCAAGCAGGACATTATGATGGATACTCCTCCCTTTAAGAAAAGCAGCCTGATTAGGACTAATGACCTTATTCATGACCTTTTGTAGTCTATCTGCCAGCAACTTAGAGATAACCTTATAAATAAAGTTGCACAGTGAAATAGGACGGTAGTTCTCCAATGAATCGGCTCCATCATTTTTAGGCACTAAAGAAATAAAAGTGCAATTCATTTCTTTCAGAATGTGACCTGAGGAGAAAAAATGTCGACAAGCTTTTATGACATCATTGCCTACAATAGCCCATGCAATTTGATAAAACTCAGCTGGAAATCCATCTGGACCAGGGCTTTTGTGCTTCGGGGACTTAAAAACAACTTTCAAAATTTCATCATCCGTTATTGGGGCATTAAGATGAGAGAGGGCTTCAGAATCAAGTCGTCTTGTAGGCCCAACATGAATACTATTAGGCTGCTGTTCCTGATTGAGTAAGGAATAAAAAAATTGCTTGGTGTAATTTTTAACCTCATCCAGATCCTCAATGAGATTACCATCTATACCTTTGCATTTTTTGATGCGATTAGTAGCCCTTCTGGTAGCAATAGCAGCATAGAAAAACTTCGTATTAGAATCCCCTAGAGTAAGCCAATGCTGTCGTGACTTCTGTTTCAAAAAGCATTCCTCCTGCTTCAAAGCTTGCATAAAGTTATTTCTAGCAGCAGCCTCTTTGTATATAAGATTCGCATCCAGAGGTTGAAGATTTAGCTCGCTTTGCACAGCAATAAGTTCTTTCTTGCATAACTGAACTCTGTCGTTGATATTTCCAAATGTAGTTGAATTCCACTTCTTCAGTGCTGCTTTGCATTCTTTTAGTTTTTGACATAGGATGTAAGGGGGAGAACCAAATACATTAATGTCCCAAGCTGACTTAATAACTTCGAGGAACTTTGGGTGAGAACTCCACATATTAAAAAATCTAAAAGGTTTCTTGACTCTTGGTAGTGCTTTATCTGCATGTATATGCATAATAGAGTGATCCGAAAATAACTTAGCACCGTACTCAAGAAGTGAATCTGGGAAAACTGCTAACCATTCCTGATTAATCAAACATCTGTCAAGTCGAGCCATAATTTTTCTTTCAGCAGTACTTTGATTGTTCCATGAGAACCAATCACCTACAGATTTCATGTCAGTCAATGCAGCAGTATCTATACAATCATTAAAATGTTGAAGCTGACATTCGGAAAGCACTCTACCCCCCACTTTCTCATTTGTGTATCTGACAGTATTAAAGTCACCGAGAACAACCCAAGGTACTGTAGGATAACTATTTGCAATGCTAACCAGATCACGCCATAGAGCATTCCTGTCAGACATACTATTAGATGCATAAATACCGGTAATATTGAATTGACATCCAGTCTGTTTATCCTCTGCCTTAAGATGAATGAATTGATTAGTAGCAGAAATAAACCAAACAGTAACAAGATTAGGATGCCATAAGACCCAAACTCGACCATAAGTATCCTGAGAATCATTAGTAAAAAGTTCTGTCTCAGGCCATATTAAATTCTTCTGAACTTGAACACGATGAGGTTTAATTTTTGTTTCCACAAGAATCACAATGTCACATGCAGCAGATCGGATTATTCTATTGAGATCCCGACATTTCTCAGTCTTATTAAGTCCACGAACATTCCAACAGCTTATTTTCATCAATACTAGATAGAAGGAAGAGCATGCGATTTTGGGAGGACACTACCATCCTTTTTCTTATCCTTTGATTTTGCATGGTCCTCTCGCATAATATCTTTACCCTTTAATCCTTTATTCCTATATTTATCCACCTCATCCACAGCTTGCAAATGTTTAAATTTTTGCGTACCTTGAGGCAAGGAGTCCTGAATAACGGGATGTGTCGAAGAGCGATGAGTTTGGTGAGTTGCAATGTCTTGGTTCCCAAGAGGTTGTTGAAATGAAATTTCCTGATTATCTGAAGGAGTGATTCGTGAAGGCGAGGTTGTTATTGGGGAGTGAGAACCTTGGGAAGCTCCTGCAGTGAAATTCTCTGATATAATAGGTAAAGATGGAAGTCCTGACTTGTCTTTCTCTTGTTCGTGTCGCTGCCCCAACGAGTCAGTGTTCAATCATCTTCTCCGCCATCACCACTGTTGGCACTGGAGTATCAGTGCTTGGATTAGTGGTAGTGACCCCATTCTGTGGCTCTTGGCGTGGTCGGTAGACCTGTGTGATTTTTTGTGAAGGCTGTTGGCAGGCACCATTTACATGTCCAAAAGATAGACAAACCTTGCATCGTTGTGGCTTCCAAGAATATGAGACTTTCACCTTTCGGGTGCTCCCATCAAGATCACGGTAAGAAACATCATTCGGCAGTTCCTCATCAGAAGAAACCATTACACAAGCTCTGGCAAAGGTCAATCTCGTTTGCGAAGCTGTTGCCTTATCAAGATACAATGGTTGTCCCAGGGTGCTGCAAAGCTTTGCAATAAACCGACGACCCCAGAGATGTAGTGGAAGTCCATGGAAAGAAACCCATATTGGGATAGACTGTAGACTGTCTAACTCCAATCTCACATCAGGTGCCCAGCGTCGTAGTATTATTGGATGACCACGGATAGTCCAAAATCCTTCAAGGACCCGTTGTAAATCTTCTTCCGAATAAAGCCTGCATACAAAGAATCCGGTCTCCAACATATGAAGATCAAATGTTGATATTCCCCATCGAGTTCTGATGTATGAGGATAGTGGGAAAAAGGATGTTCTTAGTCCAACAACGTAGCCCACAATTGCCATTGACCATGTCTCAATTAGTTCGTCGGAATCAATAGCCTCATACACAGCAATCTTCTGGTCAGCCTGTACTTCTGGAGCAAAAAAGTCCAGTCGAAGATCCGGACTACCCACTGGAGCCTTGAAGAGGCTACTCCAAGGCTTCGGATCTCGGGAAATAGGAGCTGGAGGTCGTGATCTAGATCGTGAACGACCTCGGGCCTGGTTCATTGAAGGAGCATCCCGTCGAGAGGAAGAAATCAGCGGTGGAACATCCTGGTGTGAAACCGGCCTAAGCTGCTGGGGAGGAACCAGCGGCTGTTGGAGAGGAGCAACCCCCTCCCGCGGTGAAGTAACCAGCGACTGAGGAGCAACCCTCTCCCGCTGTGACTGCTGGAGAGGGGCGTTCTGCTGTGAAGCAATCAGTCGCTGGGAAGAAGCCAGCGGAGGAGCATCCCGCTGGAACAGAGGATGCGAAGCAGAGTGCCGCGTCCGGCCGCTCGCATCCATGGCGTCGCTCGCCCTAGCCGCCAGCCGCCTAGGGGAGAGGAAGCCACCACCCTACCCACACTAATGTCGCAGCCGTCGCCCCTTCCACGCCGATTGCAGAAGCAGCCGTCGCCCTTTCCACGCTGGAGTTGCCGCAGGAAGCGGCAGTGAACCCAGCCCCAATCGCAGCGCAGCTTCCACCGTTTCTTGCCCTAGAGTCCGTCCCGCGCCTAGGGCTAATACATCTCGTGTTTTCATGAAACCATGCTCATACGACTTACCATGGGCTAATACATCGTGAATGGCCAGTATTTTGAATTTCCGAGACGGTGCACGAAAAATAGATCGAAAATCGACTCGCGCGCGACTTCGCGCAAATTTTATGACCGTCGTATTTTTTTGCGAAAGCGTGCTTGTACCACTTCCCATTAGCTAATTAGACGGGAAAGACCAGTATTTTGAATTTCCGAAACGATGCACGAAAAACCGATCGATTCTTGACTCTGCGCAAAGTTTATGACCGTCGCGTTTTTTCGTGAAACCATGCTCATACGACATACCATGGGCTAATACATCGTGAATGGCCAGTATTTTGAATTTCCGAGACGGTGCACGAAAAACCGATAGACACTCGACCCGCGCGCGACTTCGTGCAAAGTTTATGACCGTCGTATTTTTTTGCGAAAGCGAGTTTGTACGACTTCCCATGGGCTAATAAGACGAGAAAGATCAGTCTTTTGAATTTCCGAGACGGTGCCCGAAAAACCGATCGAAACTCGACTCTGTGCAAAGTTTAGGACCGTCGTATTTATTTGCGAAAGCGTGCTTGTACGACTTCTCATGGGCTAATAAGATAGGAAAGACCAATATTTTGAATTTCCGAGACGGAGAACGAAAAACCGATCGAATCTCGACTCTGCACAAAGTTTATGACCGTCGCGTTTTTTCGTGAAACCATGCTCATACGACTTGCCATGGGCTAATACATCGTGAATGGCCAGTATTTTGAATTTCCGAGATGGTGCACGAAAAACCGATCGAAACTCGACTCGCGCGCGACTTCGTGCAAAGTTTATGACCGTTGTATTTTTTTGCGAAAGCGTGTTTGTACGACTTCCCATGGGCTAATAAGACGGGAAAGACCAGTCTTTTGAATTTCCGAGACGGTGCCCGAAAAACCGATCGAAACTCGACTCTGTGCAAAGTTTAGGACCGTCGTATTTATTTGCGAAAGCGTGCTTGTACGACTTCTCATGGGCTAATAAGATAGGAAAGACCAATATTTTGAATTTCCGAGACGGTGCACGAAAAACCGATCGAAACTCGACTCTGTGCAAAGTTTATGACCGTCGCGTTTTTTCATGAAACCATGCTCATACGACTTACCATGGGCTAATACATCATGAATGGCCAGTATTTTGAATTTCCGAGACGATGGACGAAAAACCGATCAAAACTCGACTCGCGCGTGACTTCGCGCAAAGTTTATGACCGTCGTATGTTTTTGCGAAAGCGTGCTTGTACCACTTCCCATGGGCTAATAAGATGGGAAAGACCAGTCTTTTGAATTTCCGAGACGGTGCCCGAAAAACCGATCGAAACTCGACTCTGTGCAAAGTTTAGGACCGTCGTATTTATTTGCGAAAGCGTGCTTGTACGACTTCTCATGGGCTAATAAGATAGGAAAGACCAATATTTTGAATTTCCGAGACGGTGCACGAAAAACCGATCGAAACTCGACTCTGTGCAAAGTTTATGAACGTCACGTTTTTTCGTGAAACCATGCTCATACGACTTACCATGGGCTAATACATCGTGAATGGCCAGTATTTTGAATTTCCGAGATGGTGGACGAAAAACCGATCGAAACTCGACTCGCGCGCGACTTCGCGCAAAGTTTATGACCGTCGTATTTTTTTGCGAAAGCGTGCTTGTACGACTTACCATGGGCTAATAAGACGGGAAAGAACAGTATTTTGAATTTTCGAGACGGTGCACGAAAACCCGATCGAAACTCGACTCAGCACAAAGTTTATGACCGTCGCGTTTTTTCGTGAAACCATGCTCATACGACATGCCATGGGCTAATACATCGTGAATGGCCAGTATTTTGAATTTCCGAGACGGTGCACGAAAAACCGATCGAAACTCGACTCGCGCGCGACTTCGCGCAAAGTTTATGACCGTCATATTTTTTTGCGAAAGCGTGCTTGTATGACTTCCCATGGGCTAATTAGACGGGAAAGACCAGTATTTTGAATTTCCGAGACGGTGCACGAAAAACCGATCGAAACTCGACTCAGCGCAAAGTTTATGACCGTCGCGTTTTTTCGTGATACCATGCTCATACGACTTGCCATGGGCTAATACATCGTGAATGGCCAGTATTTTGAATTTCCGAGATGGTGCACGAAAAACCGATCGAAACTCGACTCGCGCGCGACTTCGCGCAAAGTTTATGACCGTCGTATTTTTTTGCGAAAGCGTGCTTGTACGACTTCCCATGGGCTAATTAGACGGGAAAGACCAGTATTTTGAATTTCCGAGACGGTGCACGAAAAACCGATCGAAACTCGACTCAGCGCAAAGTTTATGACCGTCGCGTTTTTTCGTGAAACCATGCTCATACGACTTGCCATGGGCTAATACATCGTGAATGGCAAGTATTTTGAATTTCCGAGACGGTGCACGAAAAACCGATCGAAACTCGACTCGCGCGCGACTTCGTGCAAAGTTTATGACCGTCGTATTTTTTTGGGAAAGCGTGTTTGTACGACTTCCCATGGGCTAATAAGACGGGAAAGACCAGTCTTTTGAATTTCCGAGACGGTGCCCGAAAAACCGATCGAAACTCGACTCTGTTCAAAGTTTAGGACCGTCGTATTTTTTTGCGAAAGCGTGCTTGTACGACTTCTCATGGGCTAATAAGATAGGAAAGACCAATATTTTGAATTTCCGAGACGGTGCACGAAAAACCGATCGAAACTCGACTCTTTTTTTTTGGTAAGTAAAGATAATGTATTTTGTAAAAGATTTGTACAAGAAGCTTTGTCTACACAAGCCATAGACTAAAGCCTGAAGTCTCTTAGTGTAGTCGAGAAGATTGCACCCCACCAAAAGAAGGTGAAATGTGCACGCTTCATCGAACTCATCTCCAAGGGTAGCACAAGGAAGTTAATAAATAATAAAATGCAATAGCTAGACTGTTCTGGACTACTTGTGGATACATCACAAAATATAAGCTTTGCCCCATATAATATATTACAATCTTCATCATTATTCGAGTGATTCTTGACGAATGGAAAAATTATATTTTGTGCAAAATTATAATATATTACAATCTTCATCATCGAAACTCGACTCTGTGCAAAGTTTATGACCGTCGCGTTTTTTCATGAAACCATGCTCATACGACTTACCATGGGCTAATACATCGTGAATGGCCAGTATTTTGAATTTCCGAGATGGTGGACTAAAAAACCGATCGAAACTCGACTCGCGCGCGACTTCGCGCAAAGTTTATGACCGTCGTATTTTTTTGCGAAAGCGTGCTTGTACCACTTCCCATGGGCTAATTAGACGGGAAAGACCAGTATTTTGAATTTCCGAGACGATGCACGAAAAACCGATTGAATCTCGAATCTGCGCAAAGTTTATGACCGTCGCGTTCTTTCGTGAAACCATGCTCATACGGCTTACCATGGGCTAATACATTGTGAATGTCCAGTATTTTGAATTTCTGACCGTCGTATTTTTTTGCGAAAGCGTGCTTGTACGACTTACCATGGGCTAATAAGACGGGAAAGACCAGTATTTTGAATTTCCGAGACGGTGCACGAAAAACCGATCGAAACTCGACTCTGTGCAAAGTTTATGACCGTCGCGTTTTTTCGTGAAACCATGCTCATATGACTTACAATGGGCTAATACATCGTGAATGGCCAGTATCCAGTATTTTGAATTTCCGAGACGGTGCACGAAAAACCGATCGAAACTCGACTCGCGCTTGATTTCGCGCAAAGTTGATGACCGACGTATTTTTTTGCGAAATCGTGCTTGTACGACTTCCCATGGGCTAATACGACGGGAAAGACCAGTATTTTGAATTTCTGAGACGGTGCATGAAAAACCGATCGAAACTCGACTCTGTGCAAAGTTTATGACCGTCGCGTTTATTCGTGAAACCATGCTCATACGACTTACCATGGGCTAATACATCGTGAATGGCCAGTATTTTGAATTTTCGAGACGGTGCACGAAAAACCGATCGAAACTCGACTCGCGCGCGACTTCGCCCAAAGTTTATGACCGTCGTGTTTTTTTGCGAAAGCGTGCTTGTACGAGTTCCCATGGGCTAATAAGACGGGAAAGACCAGTATTTTGAATTTCCGAGACGGTGCACGAAAAACCGATCGAAACTCGACTCTGCGCAAAGTTTATGACCGTCGCGTTTTTTCGTGAAACCATGCTCATACGACATGCCATGGGCTAATACATCGTGAATGGCCAGTATTTTGAATTTCCGAGACGGTGCACGAAAAACCGATAGAAACTCGACTCGTGCGCGACTTCGCGCAAAGTTTATGACCGTCGTATTTTTTTTCGAAAGCATACTTGTACGACTTCTCATGGGCTAATAAGACGGGAAAGTCCAGTATTTTGAATTTCCGAGACGGTGCACGAAAAACCGATTGAAACTCGACTATGTGCAAAGTTAATGACCGTCACGTTTTATCGTGAAACCCTGCTCATACGACTTACCATGGGCTAATACATCGTGAATGACCAGTATTTTGAATTTCCGAGACGGTGCAAGAAAAACCGATCGAAATTCGACTCGCGCGCGACTTCGCGCAAAGTTTATGACCGTCGTATTTTTTTGCGAAAGCGTGCTTGTACGACTTACCATGGGCTAATAAGACGGGAAAGAACAGTATTTTGAATTTTCGAGACGGTGCACGAAAACCCGATCGAAACTCGACTCAGCACAAAGTTTATGACCGTCGCGTTTTTTCGTGAAACCATGCTCATACGACATGCCATCCATACATCGTGAATGGCCAGTATTTTGAATTTCCGAGACGGTGCACGAAAAACCGATCGAAACTCGACTCGCGCGCGACTTCGCGCAAAGTTTATGACCGTCGTATTTTTTTGCGAAAGCGTGCTTGTATGACTTCCCATGGGCTAATTAGACGGGAAAGACCAGTATTTTGAATTTCCGAGACGGTGCACGAAAAACCGATCGAATCTCGACTCTGTGCAAAGTTTATGACCGTCGCGTTTTATCGTGAAACCCTGCTCATACGACTTACCATGGGCTAATACATCGTGAATGGCCAGTATTTTGAATTTCCGAGACGGTGCACGAAGAACCGATCGAAACTCGACTCGCGCGCGATTTCGCGCAAAGTTTATAACCGTCGTATTTTTTTGAGAAAGCGTGCTTGTACGAGTTCCCATGGGCTAATAAGACGGGAAAGATCAGTATTTTGAATTTCCGAGACGGTGCACGAAAAACCGATCGAAACTCGACTCTACGCAAAGTTTATGACCGTCGCGTTTTTTCGTGAAACCATGCTCATACGACATGCCATGGGCTAATACATCGTGAATGGCCAGTATTTTGAATTTCCGAGACGGTGCACGAAAAACCGATAGAAACTCGACTCGCGCGCGACTTCGCGCAAAGTTTATGACCGTCGTATTTTTTTTCGAAAGCGTACTTGTACGACTTCTCATGGGCTAATATGATGGGAAAGTCCAGTATTTTGAATTTCCGAGACGGTGCACGAAAAACCGATCGAAACTCGACTCTGAGCAAAGTTTATGACCGTCGCGTTTTGGTTCGACGGATCTGGGGGCTCCCAAAGACTGGAAGGTGTCTGAATTGATTAACAATGGTACATGGTGTCTTCCTAACCCTACCTCCCCAGACATGTTATTACTTTGGCCGACTATTAGGGCTATTCCAATCAAGAACAACTCTTCAGATATGCTTATTTGGCTTCATGATAATGGTAAATTTAGTGCTACATCTGCATGGAACCAAATTAGACGACGAAACAACAAGTGGATCCCAAGTAGTTGGACATGGGATAGTCCATGCTCACAGCGACATTCCTTATGTACATGGCAGGCCCTTCTCGGCAAACTTCCTATGATGGACAATATGCAGCGAAGAGGTATTTATATTGTAAATCGGTGCTCTTTGTGTATGCAAAAGGAAGAAAGTGTTGACCATCTATACTTTGCTTGTGATTATTCATCTTGGATATGGGAAGAGATCTTGAAGCGATTTGATCTTCAAAGGCTACCACGGCCAAACTTGCATCATGAACTAGAATGGCTAATGCAAGGCTTCTCAAGAAAGGGTCCTCTTACACAACTAGCAAGAATTATATTCAGATGTGCTATTTGGTGGATTTGGAAGGAGAGGTGTGGCAGAATTTTTGAGTGTCACAACATAAACAAAGCTCAAATTCTGATAGAGATTCTTCAGGACTCACGATCATGCATGGAGCAAGAATTGAATATAGAGCACCTAACAAGAAGAGAGAAAGAGATTTTCACAAGATTCAATTTTTTCATTAGTAAATAATCACACGAATAATGATGAAGATTGTAATGTATTATGGGGCAAAGCTTATATTTTGTGATGTATCCACAAATACTCCAGAGCAGTCTAGCTATTGCATTTTTTATTAACTTCCTTGTGCTACTCTTGGAAATGAGTTCGATGAAGTGTGCCCATTTCACCGTCTTTAGGTGGGGTACAATCTTCTCGACTACACTAAGAGACTTTAGGCTTTAGTCTATGGCTTGTGTAGACAAAGCTTCTTTGTACAAATCTTTTACAAAATACATTATCTTTACTTACCAAAAAAAAATATGACCGTCGCGTTTTCTCATGAAACCATGCTCATACAACTTACCATGGGCTAATACATCGTGAATGGCCAGTATTTTGAATTTCCGAGACGGTGCACGAAAAACCGATCGAAACTCGACTCGCGCGCGACTTCGCGCAAAGTTTATGACCGTCGTATTTTTTTGCGAAAGCGTGCTTGTACGACTTCTCATGGGCTAATAAGATGGGAAAGACCAGTATTTTGAATTTCCGAGACGGTGCACGAAAAACCGATCGAAACTCGACTCTGCGCAAAGTTTATGACCGTCGCGTTTTTTCGTGAAACCATGCTCATACGACATGCCATGGGCTAATACATCGTGAATGGCCAGTATTTTTAATTTCCGAGACGGTGCACGAAAAACCGATAGAAACTCGACTCGCGCGCGACTTCGCGCAAAGTTTATGACAGTCGTATTTTTTTTCGAAAGCGTACTTGTACGACTTCTCATGGGCAAATAAGACGGGAAAGTCCAGTATTTTGAATTTCCGAGACGGTGCACGAAAAACCGATCGAAACTCGACTCTGTGCAAAGTTTATGACCGTCGCGTTTTATCGTGAAACCCTGCTCATACGACTTACCATGGGCTAATACATCGTGAATGGCCAGTATTTTGAATTTTCGAGACGGTGCAAGAAAAACCGATCGAAATTCGACTCGCGCGCGACTTCGCGCAAAGTTTATGACCGTCATATTTTTTTGTCGAAAGCGTGCTTGTACGACTTACCATGGGCTAATAAGACGGGAAAGAACAGTATTTTGAATTTCCGAGACGGTGCACGAAAACCCGATCGAAACTCGACTCAGCACAAAGTTTATGACCGTCGCGTTTTTTCGTGAAACCATGCTCATACGACATGCCATGGGCTAATACATCGTGAATGGCCAGTATTTTGAATTTCCGAGACGGTGCACGAAAAACCGATAGAAACTCGACTCGCGCGCGACTTCGCGCAAAGTTTTTGACCGTCGTATTTTTTTTCGAAAGCGTACTTGTACGACTTCTCATGGGCTAATAAGACGGGAAAGTCCAGTATTTTGAATTTCCGAGACGGTGCACGAAAAACCGATCGAAACTCGACTCTGTGCAAAGTTTATGACCGTCGCGTTTTATCGTGAAACCCTGCTCATACGACTTACCATGGGCTAATACATCGTGAATGGCCAGTATTTTGAATTTAGTGCTACATCTGCATGGAACCAAATTAGACGACGAAACAACAAGTGGATCCCAAGTAGTTGGACATGGGATAGTCCATGCTCACAGCGACATTCTTTATGTACATGGCAGGCCCTTCTCGGCAAACTTCCTACGATGGACAATATGCAGCGAAGAGGTATTTATATTGTAAATCGGTGCTCTTTGTGTATGCAAAAGGAAGAAAGTGTTGACCATCTCTACTTTGCTTGTGATTATTCATCTTGGATATGGAAGGAGATCTTGAAGCGATTTGATTTTCAAAGGCTACCACGGCCAAACTTGCATCATGAATTAGAAATGCTTATGCAAAGCTTCTCAAGAAAGGGGCCTCTTACACAACTAGCACGAATTATATTCAGATGTGCTATTTGGTGGATTTGGAAGGAGAGGTGTGGCAGAATTTTTGAGTGTCACAACATGAACAAAGCTCAAATTCTGATAGAGATTCTTCAGGACTCACGATCATGTATGGAGCAAGAATTGAATACAGAGCACCTAACAAGAAGAGAGAAAGATATTTTCACAAGATTCAATTTTTCCATTCGTCAAGAATCACTCGAATAATGATGAAGATTGTAATGTATTATATGGGGCAAAGCTTATATTTTGTGATGTATCCACAAGTAATCCAGAACAGTCTAGCTGTTGCATTTTATTATTTATTAACTTCCTTATGCTACTCTTGGAGATGAGTTTGATGAAGCGTGCCCATTTCACCTTCTTTAGGTGGGGTGCAATCTTCTCGACTACACTAAGACACTTCAGGCTTTAGTCTATGGCTTGTGTAGACAAAGCTTCTTTGTACAAATCTTTTACAAAATACAATATCTTTACTTACCAAAAAAAAAAAAGTATTTTGAATTTCCGAGACGGTGCACGAAAAACCGATCGAAACTCGACTCGCGCGCGACTTCGCGCAAAGTTTATGACCGTCGTATTTTTTTGCAAAAGCGTGCTTGTACGAGTTCCCATGGGCTAATAAGACGGGAAAGATCAGTATTTTGAATTTCCGAGACGGTGCACGAAAAACCGATCGAAACTCGACTCTGCGCAAAGTTTATGACCGTCGCGTTTTTTCGTGAAACCATGCTCATACGACATGCCATGGGCTAATACATCGTGAATGGCCAGTATTTTGAATTTCTGAGACGGTGCACGAAAAACCGATAGAAACTCGACTCGCGCGCGACATCGCGTAAAGTTTATGACTGTCGTATTTTTTTTCGAAAGCGTACTTGTACGACTTCTCAAGGGCTAATATGACGGGAAAGTCCAGTATTTTGAATTTCCGAGACGGTGCACGAAAAACCGATCGAAACTCGACTCTGTGCAAAGTTTATGACCGTCGCGTTTTTTCGTGAAACCATGCTCATACGACTTACCATGGGCTAATACATCGTGAATGGCCAGTATTTTGAATTTCCGAGATGGTGGACGAAAAACCGATCGAAACTCGACTCGCGCGCGACTTCGCGCAAAGTTTATGACCGTCGTATTTTTTTGCGAAAGCGTGCTTGTACGACTTACCATGGGCTAATAAGACGGGAAAGAACAGTATTTTGAATTTTCGAGACGGTGCACGAAAACCCGATCGAAACTCGACTCAGCACAAAGTTTATGACCGTCGCATTTTTTCGTGAAACCATGCTCATACGACATGCCATCCATACATCGTGAATGGCCAGTATTTCGAATTTCCGAGACGGTGCACGAAAAACCGATCGAAACTCGACTCGCGCGCGACTTCACGCAAAGTTTATGACCGTCGTATTTTTTTGCGAAAGCGTGCTTGTATGACTTCCCATGGGCTAATTAGACGGGAAAGACCAGTATTTTGAATTTCCGAGACGGTGCACGAAAAACCGATCGAATCTCGACTCTGTGCAAAGTTTATGACCGTCGCGTTTTATCGTGAAACCCTGCTCATACGACTTACCATGGGCTAATACATCGTGAATGGCCAGTATTTTGAATTTCCGAGACGGTGCACGAAAAACCGATCGAAACTCGACTCGCGCGCGATTTCGCGCAAAGTTTATGACCGTCGTATTTTTTTAAGAAAGCGTGCTTGTACGAGTTCCCATGGGCTAATAAGACGGGAAAGATCAGTATTTTGAATTTCCGAGACGGTGCACGAAAAACCGATCGAAACTCGACTCTGCGCAAAGTTTATGACCGTCGCGTTTTTTCGTGAAACCATGCTCATACGACATGCCATGGGCTAATACATCGTGAATGGCCAGTATTTTGAATTTCCGAGACGGTGCACGAAAAACCGATAGAAACTCGACTCGCGCGCGACTTCGCGCAAAGTTTATGACCGTCGTATTTTTTTTCCAAAGCGTACTTGTACGACTTCTCATGGGCTAATATGACGGGAAAGTCCAGTATTTTGAATTTCCGAGACGGTGCACGAAAAACCGATCGAAACTCGACTCTGAGCAAAGTTTATGACCGTCGCGTTTTGGTTCGACGGATCTGGGGGCTCCCAAAGACTGGAAGGTGTCTGAATTGATTAACAATGGTACATGGTGTCTTCCTAACCCTACCTCCCCAGACATGTTATTACTTTGGCCGACTATTAGGGCTATTCCAATCAAGAACAACTCTTCAGATATGCTTATTTGGCTTCATGATAATGGTAAATTTAGTGCTACATCTGCATGGAACCAAATTAGACGACGAAACAACAAGTGGATCCCAAGTAGTTGGACATGGGATAGTCCATGCTCACAGCGACATTCCTTATGTACATGGCAGGCCCTTCTCGGTAAACTTCCTACGATGGACAATATGCAGCGAAGAGGTATTTATATTGTAAATCGGTGCTCTTTGTGTATGCAAAAGGAAGAAAGTGTTGACCATCTATACTTTGCTTGTGATTATTCATCTTGGATATGGGAAGAGATCTTGAAGCGATTTGATCTTCAAAGGCTACCACGGCCAAACTTGCATCATGAACTAGAATGGCTAATGCAAGGCTTCTCAAGAACGGGTCCTCTTACACAACTAGCAAGAATTATATTCAGATGTGCTATTTGGTGGATTTAGAAGGAGAGGTGTGGCAGAATTTTTGAGTGTCACAACATAAACAAAGCTCAAATTCTGATAGAGATTCTTCAGGACTCACGATCATGCATGGAGCAAGAATTGAATATAGAGCACCTAACAAGAAGAGAGAAAGAGATTTTCACAAGATTCAATTTTTTCATTAGTAAATAATCACACGAATAATGATGAAGATTGTAATGTATTATGGGGCAAAGCTTATATTTTGTGATGTATCCACAAATACTCCAGAGCAGTCTAGCTATTGCATTTTTTATTAACTTCCTTGTGCTACTCTCGGAAATGAGTTCGATGAAGTGTGCCCATTTCACCGTCTTTAGGTGGGGTACAATCTTCTCGACTACACTAAGAGACTTTAGGCTTTAGTCTATGGCTTGTGTAGACAAAGCTTCTTTGTACAAATCTTTTACAAAATACATTATCTTTACTTACCAAAAAAAAATATGACCGTCGCGTTTTCTCATGAAACCATGCTCATACAACTTACCATGGGCTAATACATCGTGAATGGCCAGTATTTTGAATTTCCGAGACGGTGCACGAAAAACCGATCGAAACTCGACTCGCGCGCGACTTCGCGCAAAGTTTATGACCGTCGTATTTTTTTGTGAAAGCGTGCTTGTACGACTTCTCATGGGCTAATAAGATGGGAAAGACCAGTATTTTGAATTTCCGAGACGGTGCACGAAAAACCGATCGAAACTCGACTCTGCGCAAAGTTTATGACCGTCGCATTTTTTCGTGAAACCATGCTCATACGACATGCCATGGGCTAATACATCGTGAATGGCCAGTATTTTTAATTTCCGAGACGGTGCACGAAAAACCGATAGAAACTCGACTCGCGCGCGACTTCGCGCAAAGTTTATGACAGTCGTATTTTTTTTCGAAAGCGTACTTGTACGACTTCTCATGGGCTAATAAGACGGGAAAGTCCAGTATTTTGAATTTCCGAGACGGTGCACGAAAAACCGATCGAAACTCGACTCTGTGCAAAGTTTATGACCGTCGCGTTTTATCGTGAAACCCTGCTCATACGACTTACCATGGGCTAATACATCGTGAATGGCCAGTATTTTGAATTTCCGAGACGGTGCAAGAAAAACCGATCGAAATTCGACTCGCGCGCGACTTCGCGCAAAGTTTATGACCGTCATATTTTTTTGCGAAAGCGTGCTTGTACGACTTACCATGGGCTAATAAGACGGGAAAGAACAGTATTTTGAATTTCCGAGACGGTGCACGAAAACCCGATCGAAACTCGACTCAGCACAAAGTTTATGACCGTCGCGTTTTTTCGTGAAACCATGCTCATACGACATGCCATGGGCTAATACATCGTGAATGGCCAGTATTTTGAATTTCCGAGACGGTGCACGAAAAACCGATAGAAACTCGACTCGCGCGCGACTTCGCGCAAAGTTTTTGACCGTCGTATTTTTTTTCGAAAGCGTACTTGTACGACTTCTCATGGGCTAATAAGACGGGAAAGTCCAGTATTTTGAATTTCCGAGACGGTGCACGAAAAACCGATCGAAACTCGACTCTGTGCAAAGTTTATGACCGTCGCGTTTTATCGTGAAACCCTGCTCATACGACTTACCATGGGCTAATACATCGTGAATGGCCAGTATTTTGAATTTAGTGCTACATCTGCATGGAACCAAATTAGACGACGAAACAACAAGTGGATCCCAAGTAGTTGGACATGGGATAGTCCATGCTCACAGCGACATTCTTTATGTACATGGCAGGCCCTTCTCGGCAAACTTCCTACGATGGACAATATGCAGCGAAGAGGTATTTATATTGTAAATCGGTGCTCTTTGTGTATGCAAAAGGAAGAAAGTGTTGACCATCTCTACTTTGCTTGTGATTATTCATCTTGGATATGGAAGGAGATCTTGAAGCGATTTGATTTTCAAAGGCTACCACGGCCAAACTTGCATCATGAATTAGAAATGCTTATGCAAAGCTTCTCAAGAAAGGGGCCTCTTACACAACTAGCACGAATTATATTCAGATGTGCTATTTGGTGGATTTGGAAGGAGAGGTGTGGCAGAATTTTTGAGTGTCACAACATGAACAAAGCTCAAATTCTGATAGAGATTCTTCAGGACTCACGATCATGTATGGAGCAAGAATTGAATACAGAGCACCTAACAAGAAGAGAGAAAGATATTTTCACAAGATTCAATTTTTCCATTCGTCAAGAATCACTCGAATAATGATGAAGATTGTAATGTATTATATGGGGCAAAGCTTATATTTTGTGATGTATCCACAAGTAATCCAGAACAGTCTAGCTGTTGCATTTTATTATTTATTAACTTCCTTATGCTACTCTTGGAGATGAGTTTGATGAAGCGTGCCCATTTCACCTTCTTTAGGTGGGGTGCAATCTTCTCGACTACACTAAGACACTTCAGGCTTTAGTCTATGGCTTGTGTAGACAAAGCTTCTTTGTACAAATCTTTTACAAAATACAATATCTTTACTTACCAAAAAAAAAAAAGTATTTTGAATTTCCGAGACGGTGCACGAAAAACCGATCGAAACTCGACTCGCGCGCGACTTCGCGCAAAGTTTATGACCGTCGTATTTTTTTGCAAAAGCGTGCTTGTACGAGTTCCCATGGGCTAATAAGACGGGAAAGATCAGTATTTTGAATTTCCGAGACGGTGCACGAAAAACCGATCGAAACTCGACTCTGCGCAAAGTTTATGACCGTCGCGTTTTTTCGTGAAACCATGCTCATACGACATGCCATGGGCTAATACATCGTGAATGGCCAGTATTTTGAATTTCTGAGACGGTGCACGAAAAACCGATAGAAACTCGACTCGCGCGCGACATCGCGCAAAGTTTATGACTGTCGTATTTTTTTTCGAAAGCGTACTTGTACGACTTCTCAAGGGCTAATATGACGGGAAAGTCCAGTATTTTGAATTTCCGAGATGGTGCACGAAAAACCGATCGAAACTCGACTCTGTGCAAAGTTTATGACCGTCGCGTTTTTTCGTGAAACCATGCTCATACGACTTACCATGGGCTAATACATCGTGAATGGCCAGTATTTTGAATTTCCGAGATGGTGCACGAAAAACCGATCGAAACTCGACTCGCGCGCGACTTCGCGCAAAGTTTATGACCGTCGTATTTTTTTGCGAAAGCGTGCTTGTACGACTTCTCATGGGCTAATAAGATGGGAAAGACCAGTATTTTGAATTTCCGAGACGGTGCACGAAAAACCGATCGAAACTCGACCCTCCGCAAAGTTTATGACCGTCGCATTTTTTCGTGAAACAAAGCTCATACGACTTCCCATGGGCTAATACATCGTGAATGGCCAGTATTTTGAATTTCCGAGACGGTGCACGAAAAACCGATTGAAACTCGACTCGCGCGCGACTTCGCGCAAATTTTATGACCGTCGTATTTTTTTGCGAAAGCGTGCTTGTACGACTTACCATGGGCTAATAAGACAGGAAGTCCAGTATTTTGAATTTCCGAGACGGTGCACGAAAAACCGATCGAAACTCGACTCTGTGCAAAGTTTATGACCATCGCGTTTTTTCGTGAAACCATGCTCATACGACTTACCATGGGCTAATACATCGTGAATGGCCAGTATTTTGAATTTCCGAGATGGTGGACAAAAAACCGATCGAAACTCGACTCGCGTGCGACTTCGCGCAAAGTTTATGACCGTCGTATTTTTTTGCGAAAGCGTGCTTGTACGACTTACCATGGGCTAATAAGACGGGAAAGACCAGTATTTTGAATTTCCGAGACAGTGCACGAAAAACCGATCGAAACTCGACTCAGCGCAAAGTTTATGACCGTCGCGTTTTTTCGTGAAACCATGCTCATACGACTTGCCATGGGCTAATACATCGTGAATGGCCAGTATTTTGAATTTCCGAGACGGTGCACGAAAAACCGATCGAAACTCGACTCGCGCGCGACTTCGCGCAAAGTTTATGACCATCGTATTTTTTTGCGAAAGCGTGCTTGTACGACTTCCCATGGGCTAATTAGACGGGAAAGACCAGTATTTTGAATTTCCGAGACGGTGCACGAAAAACCGATCGAATCTCGACTCTGCGCAAAGTTTATGACCGTCGCGTTTTTTCGTGAAACCATACTCATACGACTTGCCATGGGCAAATACATCGTGAATGGCCAGTATTTTGAATTTCCGAGACGGTGCACGAAAAACCGATCGAAATTCGACAAGCGCGCGACTTCGCGCAAAGTTTATGACCGTCGTATTTTTTTGCGAAAGCGTGCTTGTACGACTTTCCATGGGCTAATATGACGGGAAAGACCAGTATTTTGAATTTCCGAGACGGTGCACGAAAAACCGATCGAAACTCGACTCAGCGCAAAGTTTATGACCGTCGTGTTTTTTCGTGAAACCATGCTCATACTACTTGCCATGGGCTAATACATCGTGAATGGCCAGTATTTTGAATTTTTGAGACGGTGCACCAAAAACCGTTCGAAACTCGACTCTGTGCAAAGTTTATGACCGTCACGTTTTTTCGTGAAACCATGCTCTAACGACTTACCATGGGCTAATACATCGTGAATGGCCAGTATTTTCAATTTCCGAGATGGTGGACGAAAAACCGATCGAAATTCGACTCGCGCGTGACTTCGCGCAAAGTTTATGACCGTCGTATTTTTTTGCGAAAGCGTGCTTGTACGACTTCCCATGGGCTAATTAGACGGGAAAGTCCAGTATTTTGAATTTCCGAGACGGTGCACGAAAAACCGATCGAATCTCGACTCTGCGCAAAGTTTATGACCGTCGCGTTTTTTCGTGAAACCATGCTCATACGACTTGCCATGGGCTAATACATCGTGAATGGCCAGTATTTTGAATTTCCGAGACGGTGCACGAAAAACTCGACTCGCGCGCGACTTCGTGCAAAGTTTATGACCGTCGTATTTTTTTTGCGAAAGCGTGTTTGTACGACTTCCCATGGGCTAATAAGACGGGAAAGACCAGTCTTTTGAATTTCGGAGACGGTGCCCGAAAAACCGATCGAAACTCGACTCTGTGCAAAGTTTAGGACCGTCGTATTTTTTTGCGAAAGCGTGCTTGTACGACCTCTCATGGGCTAAAAAGATAGGAAAGACCAATAGTTTGAATTTCCGAGACGGTGCACGAAAAACCGATCGAAACTCGACTCTGTGCAAAGTTTATGACCGTCGCGTTTTTTCGTGAAACCATGCTCATACGACTTGCCATGGGCTAATACATCGTGAATGGCCAGTATTTTGAATTTCCGAGACGGTGCACGAAAAACCGATAGAAACTCGACTCGCGCGTGACTTCGCGCAAAGTTTATGACCGTCGTATTTTTTTTCGAAAGCGTACTTGTACGACTTCTCATGGGCTAATAAGACGGGAAAGTCCAGTATTTTGAATTTCCGAGACGGTGCACGAAAAACCGATCGAAACTCGACTCTGTGCAAAGTTTATGACCGTCACGTTTTTTCGTGAAACCATGCTTATACGACTTACCATGGGCTAATACATCGTGAATGGCCAGTATTTTGAATTTCCGAGACGGTGCACGAAAAACCGATCGAAACTCGACTCGCGCGCGACTTCGCGCAAAGTTTATGACCGTCGTGTTTTTTTGCGAAAGCGTGCTTGTACGAGTTCCCATGGGCTAATAAGACGGGAAAGACCAGTATTTTGAATTTCCGAGACGGTGCACGAAAAACCGATCGAAACTCGACTCTGCGCAAAGTTTATGACCGTCGCGTTTTTTCGTGAAACCATGCTCAAACGACATGCCATGGGCTAATACATCGTGAATGGCCAGTATTTTGAATTTCCGAGACGGGGCACGAAAAACCGATAGAAACTCGACTCGTGCGCGACTTCGCGCAAAGTTTATGACCGTCGTATTTTTTTTCGAAAGCGTACTTGTACGACTTCTCATGGGCTAATAAGACGGGAAAGTCCAGTATTTTGAATTTCCAAGACGGTGCACGAAAAACCGATTGAAACTCGACTCTGTGCAAAGTTTATGACCGTCGCGTTTTATCGTGAAACCCTGCTCATACGACTTACCATGGGCTAATACATCGTGAATGGCCAGTATTTTGAATTTTCGAGACGGTGCAAGAAAAACCGATCGAAATTCGACTCGCGCGTGACTTCGCGCAAAGTTTATGACCGTCGTATTTTTTTGCGAAAGCTTGCTTGTACGACTTACCATGGGCTAATAAGACGGGAAAGAACAGTATTTTGAATTTCCGAGACGGTGCACGAAAACCCGATCGAAACTCGACTCAGCACAAAGTTTATGACCGTCGCGTTTTTTCGTGAAACCATGCTCATACGACATGCCATGGGCTAATACATCGTGAATGGCCAGTATTTTGAATTTCCGAGACGGTGCACGAAAAACCGATCGAAACTCGACTCGCGCGCGACTTCGCGCAAAGTTTATGACCGTCGTATTTTTTTGCGAAAGCGTGCTTGTATGACTTCCCATGGGCTAATTAGACGGGAAACACCAGTATTTTGAATTTCCGAGACGGTGCACGAAAAACCGATCGAATCTCGACTCTGTGCAAAGTTTATGACCGTCGCGTTTTATCGTTAAACCCTGCTCATACGACTTACCATGGGCTAATACATCGTGAATGGCCAGTATTTTGAATTTCTGAGACGGTGCACGAAAAACCGATCGAAACTCGACTCGCGCGCGACTTCGCGCAAAGTTTATGACCGTCGTATTTTTTAGCGAAAGCGTGCTTGTACGAGTTCCCATGGGCTAATAAGACGGGAAAGATCAGTATTTTGAATTTCCGAGACGGTGCACGAAAAACCGATCGAAACACGACTCTGCGCAAAGTTTATGACCGTCGCGTTTTTTCGTGAAACCATACTCATACGACATGCCATGGGCTAATACATCGTGAATGGCCAGTATTTTGAATTTCCGAGACGGTGCACGAAAAACCGATAGAAACTCGACTCGTGCGCGACTTCGCGCAAAGTTTATGACCGTCGTATTTTTTTTCGAAAGCGTACTTATACGACTTCTCATGGGCTAATAAGACGGGAAAGTCCAGTATTTTGAATTTCCGAGACGGTACACGAAAAACCGATTGAAACTCGACTATGTGCAAAGTTTATGACCGTCGCGTTTTATCGTGAAACCCTGCTCATACGACTTACCATGGGCTAATACATCGTGAATGTCCAGTATTTTGAATTTCCGAGACGGTGCAAGAAAAACCGATGGAAATTCGACTCGCGCGCGACTTCGCGCAAAGTTTATGGCCGTCGTATTTTTTTGCGAAAGCGTGCTTGTACGACTTACCATGGGCTAATAAGACGGGAAAGACCAGTATTTTGAATTTCCGAGACGGTGCACGAAAAACCGATCGAAACTCGACTCTGCGCAAAGTGTATGACCGTCGCGTTTTTTCGTGAAACCATGCTCATACGACATGCCATGGGCTAATACATCGTGAATGGCCAGTATTTTGAATTTCCGAGACGGTGCACGAAAAACCGATAGAAACTCGACTCGCGCGTGACTTCGCGCAAAGTTTATGACCGTCGTATTTTTTTTCGAAAGCGTACTTGTACGATTTCTCATGGGCTAATAAGACGGGAAAGTCCAGTATTTTGAATTTCCGAGATGGTGCACGAAAAACCGATCGAAACTCGACTCTGTGCAAAGTTTATGACCGTCGCGTTTTTTCGTGAAACCTTGCTCATACGACTTACCATGGGCTAATACATCGTGAATGGCCAGTATTTTGAATTTCCGAGACGGTGCACGAAAAACCGATCGAAACTCGACTCGCGCGCGACTTCGCGCAAAGTTTATGACCGTCGTGTTTTTTTGCGAAAGCGTGCTTGTACGAGTTCCCATGGGCTAATAAGACGGGAAAGACCAGTATTTTGAATTTCCGAGACGGTGCACGAAAAACCGATCGAAACTCGACTCTGCGCAAAGTTTATGACCGTCGCGTTTTTTCGTGAAACCATGCTCAAACGACATGCCATGGGCTAATAGATCGTGAATGGCCAGTATTTTGAATTTCCGAGACGGTGCACGAAAAACCGATAGAAACTCGACTCGTGCGCGACTTCGCGCAAAGTTTATGACCGTCGTATTTTTTTTCGAAAGCGTACTTGCACGACTTCTCATGGGCTAATAAGACGGGAAAGTGCAGTATTTTGAATTTCCAAGACGGTGCACGAAAAACCGATTGAAACTCGACTCTGTGCAAAGTTTATGACCGTCGCGTTTTATCGTGAAACCCTGCTCATACGACTTACCATGGGCTAATACATCGTGAATGGCCAGTATTTTGAATTTCCGAGACGGTGCAAGAAAAACCGATCGAAATTCGACTCGCGCGTGACTTCGCGCAAAGTTTATGACCGTCGTATTTTTTTGCGAAAGCGTGCTTGTACGACTTACCATGGGCTAATAAGACGGGAAAGAACAGTATTTTGAATTTCCGAGACGGTGCACGAAAACCCGATCGAACTCGACTCAGCACAAAGTTTATGACCGTCACGTTTTTTCGTGAAACCATGCTCATACGACATGCCATCGGCTAATACATCGTGAATGGCCAGTATTTTGAATTTCCGAGACGGTGCACGAAAAACTGATCGAAACTCGACTCGCGCGCGACTTCGCGCAAAGTTTATGACCGTCGTATTTTTTTGCGAAAGCGTGCTTGTATGACTTCCCATGGGCTAATTAGACGGGAAAGACCAGTATTTTGAATTTCCGAGACGGTGCACGAAAAACCGATCGAATCTCGACTCTGTGCAAAGTTTATGACCGTCGCATTTTATCATGAAACCCTGCTCATACGACATACCATGGGCTAATACATCGTGAATGGCCAGTATTTTGAATTTCCGAGACGGTGCACGAAAAACCGATCGAAACTCGACTCGCGCGCGACTTCGCGCAAAGTTTATGACCGTCGTATTTTTTTTAGCGAAAGCGTGCTTGTACGAGTTCCCATGGGCTGAGGGCCTGCGCTTGGGAATGGGGGGGAATGGGCCTGCGTTCCCTTGCGTGCGTGCGTGAGTGCTCTGCTCTGCTTGGGCTTGCGCTTGCGATCGGCGCTGGGGACGGCAACCTCATCTCTTACCGAAGAGTGGGCAGCGGAGGGCGATTGCTCCCTTGGGCGATTTCTCCTCTACGATCGCTCCGCGGCGAAGGAAGGCCGGCGGTCGCTCTTGCGATCAGCGATTCCAGGCGGGGAATCGGCGATTTCAGGCGTGGAAGGGCGGCGGCTCTTCTCCCCTAGGAGCGGGACGGACTCTAGGGCGAGAAACGGTGGAGGCTGCGCTGCGATTGGGGCTGGGTTCACTGCCGCTCTTCCTGCGACAAAAAGGGCGACGGCTGCGACCTTAGTGTTGGAAGGGTGGTGGCTTCCTCTCCCCTAGGAGGCTGGCGGTCTCTAGGGCGAGCGACGGCATGGATGCGAGCGACTCTGCTTCGCATCCTCTGTTCCAGCGGGATGCTCCTCCGCTGGCTTCTTCCCAGCGGCCTGCGCTGGTTGCTTCCCAGCGGAACGCCCCTCTCCAGCAGTCACAACGGGAGAGGGTTGCTCCTCAACCGCTGGTTACTTCACAGCGGGAGGGGGTTGCTCCTCTCCAACAGCCGCTGGTTCCTCCCCAGTTCCTCCCCAGCAGCTTAGGCCGGTTTCACACCAGGATGTTCCACCGTTGAATTCTTCTTCTCGACGGTATGCTCCTTCAATGAACCAGGCCCGAGGTCGTTCACGATCTAGATCACGACCTCCTGCTCCTATTTCCCGAGATCCTCGGCCTTGGAGTGGACTCTTCAAGGCTCCAGTGGGTAGTCCGGATCTTCGACTGGACTTTTTTGCTCCAGAAGTACAGGCTGATCAGAAGATTGCTGTGTATGAGGCTATTGATTCTGACGAACTAATTGAGACATGGTCCATGGCAATTGTGGGCTACGTTGTTGGACTAAGAACATCATTTTTTCCATTATCCTCATATATCAGAACTCGATGGGGAATATCAACATTTGATCTTCATATGTTGGAGACCGGATTCTTTGTATGCAAGCTTTATTCTGAAGAAGATTTACAACGGGTCCTTGAAGGATTTTGGACTATCCGTGGTCATCCAATGATACTACGACGCTGGGCACCTGATGTGAGATTGGAGTTAGACAGTCTACAGTCTATCCCAATATGGGTTTCTTTCCATGGACTTCCACTACATCTCTGGGGTCGTCGTTTTATTGCAAAGCTTTGCAGCACCTTGGGACAGCCATTGTATATTGATAAGGCAACAGCTTCGCAAACGAGATTAACCTTTGCCAGAGCTTGTGTAATGGTTTCTTCTGATGAGGAACTACCGAATGAAGTTTCTTACCGTGATCTTGATGGGAGCACTCGAAAGGTGAAAGTCTCATATTCTTGGAAGCCACAACGATGCAAGGTTTGTCTATCTTTTGGACATGTAAATGGTGCTTGCCAACAGCCTTCACAAAAAATCACACAGGTCTACCGACCACGCCAAGAGCCACAGAATGGGGTCATTACCACTAAACCAAGCACTGATACTCCAGGGCCAACAGAGATGATGGCGGAGAAGATGAATGAGCACTCTGACTCGTTGGGGCAGCGACACGAACTGGAGAAAGACAAGTCAGGACTTTCATCTTTTCCTATTATATCAGAGACTTTCACTGCAGGAGCTTCCCATTGTTCTCACTCCCCAATAACAACCTCGCCGTCACGAATCATTCCTTCAGATAATCAGGAAATTTCATTTCAACAACCTCTTGGGAACAAAGACATTGCAACTCACCAAACTCATCGCTCTTCGACACATCCCACTATTCAGGACTCCTTGCCTCAAGGTACACAAAAGTTTAAACATTTGCAAGCTGTGGATGAGGTGGATAAATATAGGAATAAAGGATTAAAGGGTAAAGATATTATGCGGGAGGACCATGTAAAATCAAAGGATAAGAAAAAGGGTGGTAGTGTCCTCCCAAAATCGCATGTTCTTCCTTCTATCTAGTATTGATGAAAATAATCTGTTGGAATGTTCGTGGACTTAATAAGACTGAGAAATGTCGGGAGCTCAATAGAATAATCCGATCTGCTGCATGTGATATTGTGATTCTTGTGGAAACAAAAATTAAAACCCATCGTGTTCGAGTTCAGAAGAATTTAATATGGCCTGAGGCAGAACTTTTTACTAATGATTCTCAGGATACTTATGGTCGAGTTTGGGTCTTATGGCATCCTAACCTTGTTACTGCTTGGTTTATTTCTGCTACTAATCAATTCATTCATCTTAAGGCAGAGGATAAACAGACTGGATGTCAATTCAATATTACTGGTATCTATGCATCTAACAGTATGTCTGACAGGAATGCTCTATGGCGTGATCTGGTTAGCATTGCAAATAGTTATCCTACAGTACCTTGGGTTGTTCTCGGTGACTTTAATACTATCAGATACATAAATGAGAAAGTGGGGGGTAGAGTGCTTTCCGAATGTCAGATTCAACAGTTTAATGATTGTATAGATACTGCTGCATTGACTGACATGAAATCTGTAGGTGATTGGTTCTCATGGAACAATCAAAGTACTGCTGATAGAAAAATTATGGCTCGACTTGACAGATGTTTGATAAATCAGGAATGGTTAGCAGTTTTCCCAGATTCACTTCTTGAGTACGGTGCTAAGTTATTTTCGGATCACTCTATTATGCATATACATGCAGATAAAGCACTACCCAGAGTCAAGAAACCTTTTAGATTTTTTAATATGTGGAGTTCTCACCCTAAGTTCCTCGAAGTTATTAAGTCAGCTTGGGACATTAATGTATTTGGTTCTCCTCCTTACATCCTATGTCAAAAGCTAAAAGCATGCAAAGCAGCACTTAAGAAGTGGAATTCAACTACATTCGGAAATATCACCAACAAGGTTCAGTTATGCAAGAAAGAACTTATGACTGTGCAAAGCGAGCTAAATCTTCAACCTCTGGATGCGAATCTTATATACAAAGAGGCTGCTGCTAGAAATAACTTTATGGAAGCTTTGAAGCAGGAGGAATGCTTTTTGAAACAGAAGTCACGACAGCATTGGCTTACTCTAGGGGATTCTAATACGAAGTTTTTCTATGCTGCTATTGCTACCAGAAGGGCTACTAATCGTATCAAAAAATGCAAAGGTATAGATGGTAATCTCATTGAGGATTTGGATGAGGTTAAAAATTACACCGAGCAATTTTTTTATTCCTTACTCAATCAGGAGCAGCAGCCTAATAGTATTCATGTTAGGCCTACAAGATGACTTGATTCTGAAGCCCTCTCTCATCTTAATGCCCCAATAACGGATGATGAAATTGTGAAAGTTGTTTTTAAGTCCCCGAAGCACAAAAGCCCTGGTCCAGATGGATTTCCAGCTGAGTTTTATCAAATTGCATGGTCTATTGTAGGCAACGATGTCATAAAAGCTTGTCGACATTTTTTCTCCTCAGGTCATATTCTTAAAGAAATGAATTGCACTTTTATTTCTTTAGTGCCTAAAAATGATGGAGCCGATTCATTGGAGAACTACCGTCCTATTTCACTGTGCAACTTTATTTATAAGGTTATCTCGAAGTTACTGGCAGATAGACTACAGAAGGTCATGAATAAGGTCATTAGTCCTAATCAGGCTGCTTTTATTAAAGGGAGGAGTATCCATCATAATGTCCTGCTTGCTAATGATTTGGTTAAGGATCTACACTCAAAAACGAGAGGAAAAAAGATCTGTTTTAAAGCTGATTTACGAAAGGCCTTTGACTCAGTCAATAGGCAATTTATTTACATGATGCTCCATAATATGGGCTTCCCTCAGCACTGGGTTCAATGGATTCAATGTTGCTTGGAAACTCCAAAATTTTCGATTCTCTTTAATGGTTCACCTATTGGCTTCTTCGGGAGTAAGAATGACATTCGGCAAGGCGATCCACTATCTCCTTATCTTTTTACGATTGCAATGGAAGGACTCAGTTGTATGTTAGAAGAGGCTGTTTCCAATGGCAAAATTAAGGTACCATATTATGGTTCTGTTTATATCTCTCACATAACATTTGCTGATGACCTTATTATCTTCCTTCGAGATGATCCAGTTTCTGTGAGTAATCTGGCAGATATTCTTAATGAATTTGGTATAGTTTCTGGTCTTAAGCTAAACCATGCAAAGAGCAAAGTATACGTTGGTGCTTGCATTGAAAATAAGGATCATATTGCTCAAACATTGGGAGTTGCTGAAGGAAATTTACCGGTTCCTTACTTGGGTCTTCCACTTATATCCACTGGAATCAACAAAGTCTCCTGTCAGCCTATCCTACAAAAAATTAAGAACAGAATTTCCTCTTGGAAAAATAGGCTTCTTTCTAAAGCTGGACGACTTGAACTTATTCGATCAGTGTTGATCTCTTATTCTATTTATTGGTCTCATGCATTCCTTCTACCAGCCGGGCTTCTCAAGGATATTGATAAATTACTTATGAACTTCTTTTGGAATGGCACAGATGGTAAGGCAATGCATATGGTGAATTGGGACAACATTTGCAAACCGAAGGATGAAGGGGGCTTGGATCTTCGACATATTAGAGATTGGAATAAAGCTTGTATGGTAAAGCAATTATGGGATATTTTACAAAACAAGTCTTCTTTATGGTCACAATGGGTTTTTGCTAGGTACCTTACCAAGGAATCAATCTGGGAAGTATCTGCAAAAACATCTCTTTCTGCTGCTTGGAAAGGAATTCTGAAGGCAAGGAGATGGCTACGTAACAATATTTCTTATGTGATTTCTTCTGGAACCAATATTAATATGTGGTATGATCCTTGGGTGAATGGGAAAAGTATATTTCAGATATTTGGTGATAGAGTACGACAGGATCTGGGGGCTCCCAAAGACTGGAAGGTTTCTGAATTCATTAACAATGGTACATGGTGTCTTCCATATTTCAGATATTTGGTGATAGAGTACGACAGGATCTGGGGGCTCCCAAAGACTAGAAGGTTTCTGAATTCATTAACAATAGTACATGGTGTCTTCCTAACCCTACCTCCCCAGACATGTTATTACTTTGGCCGACTATTAGGGCAATTCCAATCAAGAACAACTTGCATCACGAAAAACCGATCGAAACTCGACTCTGTACAAAGTTTATGACCGTCGCGTTCTTTCCTGAAACCATGCTCATACGACTTACCATGGGCTAATACATCGTGAATGGCCAGTATTTTGAATTTCCGAGACGGTGCACAAAAAACCGATCGAAACTCGACTCGCGTGCGACTTCGCGCAAAGTTTATGACCGTCGTATTTTTTTTCGAAAGCGTGCTTGTACGACTTCCCATGGGCTAATAAGACGGGAAAGAACAATATTTTGAATTTCCGAGACGGTGCACGAAAAACCGATCGAAACTTGACTCTGTGCAAAGTTTATGACCATCGCGTTTTGTCGTGAAACCATGCTCATACGACTTACCATGGGCTAATACATCGTGAATGGCCAGTATTTTGAATTTTCGAGACGGTGCACGAAAAACCGATCGAAACTCGACTCGCGTGCGACTTCGCGCAAAGTTTATGACCGTCGTATTTTTTTGCGAAAGCGTGCTTGTACGACTTCTCATGGGCTAATAAGACGGGAAAGACCATTATTTTGAATTTCCGAGACGGTGCACGAAAAACCGATCGAAACTCGACTCTGTGCAAAGTTTATGACCGTCGCGTTTTTTCGTGAAACCATGCTCATACGACTTACCAAGGGCTACTACATCGTGAATGGCCAGTATTTTGAATTTCCGAGACGGTGCACGAAAAACCGATTGAAACTAGACTCGCGCGCGACTTCGCGCAAAGTTTATGACCGTCGTATTTTTTTGCGAAAGCGTGCTTGTACGACTTCCCATGGGCTAATAAGACGGGAAAGACCAGTATTTTGAATTTCCGAGACGGTGCACGAAAAACCGATCGAAACTCGACTCTGTGCAAAGTTTATGACCGTCGCGTTTTTTCGTGAAACCATGCTCATACGACTTACCATGGGCTAATACATCATAAATGGCCAGTATTTTGAATTTCCGAGACGGTGCACGAAAAACCGATCGAAACTCGACTCGTGCGCGACTTCGCGCAAAGTTTATGACCGTCGTATTTTTTTGCGAAAGCGTGCTTGTATGACTTCCCATGGGATAATAAGACGGGAAAGACCAATATTTTGAATTTCCGAGACGGTGCACGAAAAACCGATCGAAACTCGACTCTGTGCAAAGTTTATGACCGTCACGTTTTTTCGTGAAACCATGCTCATACGACATACCATGGGCTTATACATCGTGAATGGCCAGTATTTTGAATTTCCGAGACGGTGCACGAAAAACCGATCGAAACTCGACTCGCGTGCGACGTCGCGCAAAGTTTATGACCGTCGTATTTTTTTGCGAAAGCGTGCTTGTACGACTTACCATGGGCTAATAAGACGGGAAAGACCAATATTTTGAATTTCCGAGACGGTGCACGAAAAACCGATCGAAACTCGACTATGTACAAAGTTTATGACCGTCGCGTTCTTTCCTGAAACCATGCTCATACGACTTACCATGGGCTAATACATCGTGAATGGCCAGTATTTTGAATTTCCGAGACGGTGCACGAAAAACCGATCGAAACTCGACACGCGCGCGACTTCGCGCAAAGTTTATGACCGTCGTATTTTTTTGCGAAAGCGTGCTTGTACGACTTCTCATGGGCTAATAAGATGGGAAAGACCAATATTTTGAATTTCCGAGACGGTTCACGAAAAACCGATCGAATCTCGATTCTGCGCAAATTTATGACCGTCGCGTTTTTTCGTGAAACCATGCTCATATGACTTACCATGGGCTAATACATCGTGAAAGGCCAGTATTTTGAATTTCCGAGACGGTGCACGAAAAACCGAGCGAAACTCGACTCGCACGCGACTTCGCGCAAAGTTTATGACCGTCGTATTTTTTTGCGAAAGCGTGCTTGTACGACTTCCCATGGGCCAATAAGACAGGAAATACCAGTATTTTGAATTTCCGAGACGGTGCACGAAAAACCGATCGAAACTCGACTCAGTGCAAAGTTTATGACCGTCGCGTTTTTTCGTGAAACCATGCTCATACGACTTACCATGGGCTAATACATCGTGAATGGCCAGTATTTTGAATTTCCGAGACGGTGCACGAAAAACCGATCGAAACTCGACTCGCGTGCGACTTCGCGCAAAGTTTATGACCGTCGTATTTTTTTGCGAAAGCGTGCTTGTACGACTTCCCATAGGCTAATAAGACGGGAAAGACCAATATTTTGAATTTCCGAGACGGTGCACGAAAAACTGATCGAAACTCGACTCTGTACAAAGTTTATGACCGTCACGTTCTTTCCTGAAACCATGCTCATACGACTTACCATGGGCTAATACATCGTGAATGGCCAGTATTTTGAATTTCCGAGACGGTGCACAAAAAACCGATCGAAACTCGACACGCGCGCGACTTGGCGCAAAGTTTATGACCGTCGTATTTTTTTGCGAAAGTGTGATTGTACGACTTCCCATGGGCTAATAAGACGGGAAAGACCAATATTTTGAATTTCCGAGACGGTGCACGAAAAACCGATCGAAACTCGACTCTGTGCAAAGTTTATGACCATCGCGTTTTGTCGTGAAACCATGCTCATACGACTTACCATGGGCTAATACATCGTGAATGGCCAGTATTTTGAATTTCCGAGACGGTGCACGAAAAACCGATCGAAACTCGACTCGCGCGCGACTTCGCGCAAAGTTTATGACCGTCGTATTTTTTTCCGAAAGCGTGCTTGTACGACTACCCATGGGCTAATAAGACGGGAAAGACCATTATTTTGAATTTCCGAGATGGTGCACGAAAAACCGATCGAAACTCGACTCTGTGCAAAGTTTATGACCGTCGCGTTTTTTCGTGAAACCATGCTCATACGACTTACCATGGGCTAATACATCGTGAATGGCCAGTATTTTGAATTTCCGAGACGGTGCACGAAAAACCGAACGAAACTCGACTCGCGCGCGACTTCGCACAAAGTTTATGACCGTCGTATTTTTTTGCGAAAGCGTGCTTGTACGACTTCCAATGGGCTAATAAGACGGGAAAGACCAGTATTTTGAATTTCCGAGACGGTGCATGAAAAACCGATCGAAACTCGACTCGCGCGCGACTTCGCGCAAAGTTTATGACCGTCGTATTTTTTTTCGAAAACATGCTTGTACGACTTCTCATGTGCTAATAAGATGGCAAAGACCAATATTTTGAATTTCCGAGACGGTTCACGAAAAACCGATCGAAACTCGACTCTGTGCAAAGTTTATGACCGTCGCGTTTTTTCGTGAAACCTTGCTAATACGACTTACCATGGGCTAATACATCGTGATTGGCCAGTATTTTGAATTTCCGAGACGGTGCACGAAAAACCGATCGAAACTCGACTCGCGTGTGACTTCGCGCAAAGTTTATGACCGTCGTATTTTTTTACGAAAGCGTGCTTGTACGACTTCTCATGGGCTAATAAGACGGGAAAGACCATTATTTTGAATTTCCGAGACGGTGCACGAAAAACCGATCGAAACTCGACTCTGTGCAAAGTTTATGACCGTCGCGTTTTTTCGTGAAACCATGCTCATACGACTTACCATGGGCTAATACATCGTGAATGGCCAGTATTTTGAATTTCTGAGACGGTGCACGAAAAACCGATCGAAACTCGACTCGCACGCGACTTCGCGCAAAGTTTATGACCGTCGTATTTTTTTGCGAAAGCGTGCTTGTACGACTTCCCATGGGCTAATAAGACGGGAAAGACCAGTATTTTGAATTTCCGAGACGGTGCATGAAAAACCGATCGAATCTTGACTCTGCGCAAAGTTTATGTCCATCGCGTTTTTTCATGAAACCATGCTCATACGACTTACCATGGGCTAATACATCGTGAATGGCCAGTATTTTGAATTTCCGAGACGGTGCACGAAAAACCGATCGAAACTCGACTCGCGTGCGACTTCGCGCAAAGTTTATGACCGTCGTATTTTTTTGCGAAAGCGTGCTTGTACGACTTCCCATTGGCTAATAAGACGGGAAAGACCAATATTTTGAATTTCCGAGACGGTGCACGAAAAACCGATCGAAACTCGACTATGTACAAATTTATGACCGTCGCGTTCTTTCCTGAAACCATGCTCATACGACTTACCATGGGCTAATACATCGTGAATGGCCAGTATTTTGAATTTCCGAGACGGTGCACGAAAAACCGATCGAAACTCGACTCGCGCGCGACTTCGCGCAAAGTTTATGACGGTCGTATTTTTTTGCGAAAGCGTGCTTGTACGACTTCCCATGGGCTAATAAGACGGCAAAGACCATTATTTTGAATTTCCGAGACGGTGCACGAAAAACCGATCGAAACTCGACTCTGTGCAAAGTTTATGGCCGTCGCGTTTTTTCGTGAAACCATGCTCATACGACTTACCATGGGCTAATACATCGTGAATGGCCAGTATTTTGAATTTCCGAGACGGTGCACGAAAAACCGAACGAAACTCGACTCGCGCGCGACTTCGCGCAAATTTTATGACCGTCGTATTTTTTTGCTTAAGCGTGCTTGTACGACTTCCCATGGGCTAATAAGACGGGAAAGACCAGTATTTTGAATTTCCGAGACGGTGCATGAAAAATCGATCGAAACTCGACTCGCGCGCGACTTCGCGCAAAGTTTATGACCGTCGTATTTTTTTGCGAAAGCGTGCTTGTATGACTTCTAATGGGCTAATAAGACCGGAAAGACCATTATTTTGAATTTCCGAGACGGTGCACGAAAAACCGATCGAAACTCGACTCTGTGCAAAGTTTATGACCGTCGCGTTTTTTCGTGAAACCATGCTCATACGACTTACCATGGGCTAATACATCGTGAATGGCCAGTATTTTGAATTTCCGAGACGGTGCACGAAAAACCGATCGAAACTCGACTCGCACGCGACTTCGCGCAAAGTTTATGACCGTCGTATTTTTTTGCGAAAGCATGCTTGTACGACTTCCCATGGGCTAATAAGACGGGAAAGACCAGTATTTTGAATTTCTGAGACGGTGCATGAAAAACCGATCGAATCTCGACTCTGCGCAAAGTTTATGTCCATCGCGTTTTTTCATGAAACCATGCTCATACGACTTACCATGGGCTAATACATCGTGAATGGCCAGCATTTTGAATTTCCGAGACGGTGCACGAAAAACCGATCGAAACTCGACTCGCGTGCGACTTCGCGCAAAGTTTATGACCGTCGTATTTTTTTGCGAAAGCGTGCTTGTACGACTTCCCATTGGCTAATAAGACGGGAAAGACCAATATTTTGATTTTCCGAGACGGTGCACGAAAAACCGATCGAAACTCGACTCTGTACAAAGTTTATGACCGTCACGTTCTTTCCTGAAACCATGCTCATACGACTTACCATGGGCTAATACATCGTGAATGGCCAGTATTTTGAATTTCCGAGACGGTGCACGAAAAACCGATCGAAACTCGACTCGCGCGTGACTTCTCGCAAATTTTATGACCGTCGTATTTTTTTGCGAAAGGGTGCTTGTACGACTTCCCATGGGCTAATAAGACGGGAAAAACCAATATTTTGAATTTCCGAGACGGTTCACGAAAAATCGATCGAAACTCTTTTTTTTTTGGTAAGTCGATCGAAACTCGACTCTGTGCAAAGTTTATGACCGTCGCGTTTTTTCGTGAAACCTTGCTAATACGACTTACCATGGGCTAATACATCGTGATTGGCCAGTATTTTGAATTTCCGAGACGGTGCATGAAAAACCGATCGAAACTCGACTCGCGTGCGACTTCGCGCAAAGTTTATGACCGTCGTATTTTTTTTTTTTGCGAAAACATGCTTGTACGACTTCTCATGGGCTAATAAGACGGGAAAGACCATTATTTTGAATTTCCGAGATGGTGCACGAAAAACCGATCGAAACTCGACTCTGTGCAAAGTTTATGACCGTCGCGTTTTTTCGTGAAACCATGCTCATACGACTTACCATGGGCTAATACATCGTGAATGGCCAGTATTTTGAATTTCTGAGACGGTGCACGAAAAACCGATCGAAACTCGACTCGCGCGCGACTTCGCGCAAAGTTTATGACCGTCGTATTTTTTTGTGAAAGCGTGCTTGTACGACTTCTCATGGGCTAATAAGACGGGAAAGACCATTATTTTGAATTTCCAAGACGGTGCACGAAAAAACCGATCGAAACTCGACTCTGTGCAAAGTTTATGACCGTCGCGTTTTTTCATGAAACCATGCTCATACGACTTACCATGGGCTAATACATCGTGAATGGCCAGTATTTTGAATTTCCGAGACGGTGCACGAAAAACCGATCAAAACTCGACTCGCGCGCGACTTCGCGCAAAGTTTATGACCGTCGTATTTTTTTGCGAAAGTGTGCTTGTACGACTTCCCATGGGCTAATAAGACGGGAAAGACCAATATTTTGAATTTCCGAGACGGTGCACGAAAAACCGATCGAAACTCTTTTTTTTTGGTAAGTAAAGATAATGTATTTTGTAAAAGATTTGTACAAAGAAGCTTTGTCTACACAAGCCATAGACTAAAGCCTGAAGTCTCTTAGTGTAGTCGAGAAGATTGCACCCCACCTAAAGAAGGTGAAATGGGCACTCTTTATCAAACTCATCTCCAAGAGTAGCATAAGGAAGTTAATAAATAATAAAATGCAATAGCTAGACTGTTCTGGACTACTTGTGGATACATCACAAAATATAAGCTTTGCCCCATATAATACATTACAATCTTCATCATTATTCGAGTGATTCTTGACGAATGGAAAAATTGAATCTTGTGAAAATATCTTTCTCTCTTCTTGTTAGGTGCTCTGTATTCAATTCTTGCTCCATACATGATCGTGAGTCCTGAAGAATCTCTATCAGAATTTGAGCTTTGTTCATGTTGTGACACTCAAAAATTCTGCCACACCTCTCCTTCCAAATCCACCATATAGCACTTCTGAATATAATTCTTGCTAGTTGTGTAAGAGGCCCCTTTCTTGAGAAGCTTTGCATAAGCATTTCTAATTCATGATGCAGGTTTGGCCGTGGTAGCCTTTGCAAATCAAATCGCTTCAAGATCTCCTTCCATATCCAAGATGAATAATCACAAGCAAAGTAGAGATGGTCAACGCTTTCTTCAGTTTGCATACACAAAGAGCACCGATTTACAATATAAATACCTCTTCGCTGCATATTGTCCATCGTAGGAAGTTTGCCGAGAAGGGCCTGCCATGTATATAAGGAATGTCGCTGTGAGCATGGACTATCCCATGTCCAACTACTTTGGATCTACTTGTTGTTTCGTCGTCTAATTTGGTTCCATGCAGATGTAGCACTAAATTTACCGTTATCATGAAGCCAAATAAGCATATCTGAAGAGTTGTTCATGATTGGAATAGCCCTAATAGTCGGCCAAAGTAATAACATGTCAGGGGAGGTAGGGTTGGGAAGACACCAAGTACCATTGTTAATGAATTCAGAAACCTTCCAGTCTTTGGGAGCCCCCAGATCCTGTCGTACTCTATCACCAAATATCTGAAATATACTTTTCCCATTCACCCAAGGATCATACCACATATTAATATTGGTTCCAGAAGAAATCACATAAGAAATATTGTTACGTAGCCATCGCCTTGCCTTCAGAATTCCTTTCCAAGCAGAAGAATGAGATGTTTTTGCAGATGTTTCCCAGATTGATTCCTTAGTTAGGTACCTAGCAAAAACCCATTGTGACCATAAGGAAGACTTGTTTTGTAAAATATCCCATAATTGCTTTACCATACAAGCTTTATTCCATTCTCTAATATGTCGAAGATTCAGCCCCCCTTCATCCTTCGGTTTGCAAATGCTGTCCCAATTCACCATGTGCATTGCCTTACCATCTGTGTCATTCCAAAAGAAGTTCATAAGTAATTTATCAATATCATGGAGAAGCCCGGCAGGTAGAAGGAATGCATGAGACCAATAAATAGAATAAGAGATCAACACGGATCGAATAAGTTCAAGTCGTCCAGCTTTAGAAAGAAGCCTATTTTTCCAAGAGGAAATTCTGTTCTTAATTTTTTGTATAATAGGCTGACAGGAGGCTTTGTTGATTCCAGTGGATATAAGTGGGAGACCCAAGTAAGGAACCGGTAAATTTCCTTCAGCAACTCCCAATGTTTGAGCAATATGATCCTTATTGTCAATGCAAGCACCCACATATACTTTGCTCTTTGCATGGTTTAGCTTAAGATCAGAAACTTTACCAAATTCATTAAGAATATCTGCCAGATTACTCACAGAAACTGGATCATCTCGAAGGAAGATAATAAGGTCGTCGGCAAATGTTATGTGAGAGATATAAACAGAACCATAATGTGGTACCTTAATTTTGCCATTGGAAATAGCCTCTTCTAACATACAACTGAGCCCTTCCATTGCAATGGTAAAAAGATAAGGAGATAGTGGATCGCCTTGCCGAATGCCATTCTTACTCCCAAAGAAGCCAATAGGTGAACCATTAAAGAGAATTGAAAATTTTGGAGTTTCCAAGCAACATTGAATCCATTTGACCCAGTGCTGAGGGAAGCCCATATTATGGAGCATCATGTAAATAAAATTCCTATTGACTGAGTCAAAGGCCTTTCGTAAATCAGCTTTAAAACAGATCTTTTTTCCTCTTGTTTTAGAATGTAGATCCTTAACCAAATCATTAGCAAGCAGGACATTATGATGGATACTCCTCCCTTTAAGAAAAGCAGCCTGATTAGGACTAATGACCTTATTCATGACCTTTTGTAGTCTATCTGCCAGCAACTTAGAGATAACCTTATAAATAAAGTTGCACAGTGAAATAGGACGGTAGTTCTCCAATGAATCGGCTCCATCATTTTTAGGCACTAAAGAAATAAAAGTGCAATTCATTTCTTTAAGAATGTGACCTGAGGAGAAAAAATGTCGACAAGCTTTTATGACATCGTTGCCTACAATAGCCCATGCAATTTGATAAAACTCAGCTGGAAATCCATCTGGACCAGGGCTTTTGTGCTTCGGGGACTTAAAAACAACTTTCACAATTTCATCATCTGTTATTGGGGCATTAAGATAAGAGAGGGCTTCAGAATCAAGTCGTCTTGTAGGCCCAACATGAATACTATTAGGCTGCTGTTCCTGATTGAGTAAGGAATAAAAAAATTGCTTGGTGTAATTTTTAACCTCATCCAGATCCTCAATGAGATTACCATCTATACCTTTGCATTTTTTGATACGATTAGTAGCCCTTCTGGTAGCAATAGCAGCATAGAAAAACTTCGTATTAGAATCCCCTAAAGTAAGCCAATGCTGTCGTGACTTCTGTTTCAAAAAGCATTCCTCCTGCTTCAAAGCTTGCATAAAGTTATTTCTAGCAGCAGCCTCTTTGTATATAAGATTCGCATCCAGAGGTTGAAGATTTAGCTCGCTTTGCACAGCCATAAGTTCTTTCTTGCATAACTGAACCCTATCGTTGATATTTCCAAATGTAGTTGAATTCCACTTCTTCAGTGCTGCTTTGCATGCTTTTAGTTTTTGACATAGGATGTAAGGGGGAGAACCAAAGACATTAATATCCCAAGCTGACTTAATAACTTCGAGGAACTTTGGGTGAGAACTCCACATATTAAAAAATCTAAAAGGTTTCTTGACTCTGGGTAGTGCTTTATCTGCATGTATATGCATAATAGAGTGATCCGAAAATAACTTAGCACCGTACTCAAGAAGTGAATCTGGGAAAACTGCTAACCATTCCTGATTAATCAAACATCTGTCAAGTCGAGCCATAATTTTTCTTTCAGCAGTACTTTGATTGTTCCATGAGAACCAATCACCTACAGATTTCATGTCAGTCAATGCAGCAGTATCTATACAATCATTAAAATGTTGAAGCTGACATTCGGAAAGCACTCTACCCCCCACTTTCTCATTTGTGTATCTGACAGTATTAAAGTCACCGAGAACAGCCCAAGGTACTGTAGGATAACTATTTGCAATGCTAACCAGATCACGCCATAGAGCATTCCTGTCAGACATACTGTTAGATGCATAAATACCGGTAATATTGAATTGACATCCAGTCTGTTTATCCTCTGCCTTAAGATGAATGAATTGATTAGTAGCAGAAATAAACCAAGCAGTAACAAGGTTAGGATGCCATAAGACCCAAACTCGACCATAAGTATCCTGAGAATCATTAGTAAAAAGTTCTGCCTCAGGCCATATTAAATTCTTCTGAACTCGAACACGATGAGGTTTAATTTTTGTTTCCACAAGAATCACCATGTCACATGCAGCAGATCGGATTATTCTATTGAGCTCCCGACATTTCTCAGTCTTATTAAGTCCACGAACATTCCAACAGCTTATTTTCATCAATACTAGATAGAAGGAAGAGCATGCGATTTTGGGAGGACACTACCATCCTTTTTCTTATCTTTTGATTTTGCATGGTCCTCTCGCATAATATCTTTACCCTTTAATCCTCTATTCCTATATTTATCCACCTCATCCACAGCTTGCAAATGTTTAAATTTTTGCGTACCTTGAGGCAAGGAGTCCTGAATAGCGGGATGTGTCGAAGAGCGATGAGTTTGGTGAGTTGCAATGTCTTGGTTCCCAAGAGGTTGTTGAAATGAAATTTCCTGATTATCTGAAGGAGTGATTCGTGAAGGCGAGGTTGTTATTGGGGAGTGAGAACCTTGGGAAGCTCCTGCAGTGAAAGTCTCTGATATAATAGGTAAAGATGGAAGTCCTGACTTGTCTTTCTCTTGTTCGTGTCGCTGCCCCAACGAGTCAGAGTGTTCAATCATCTTCTCCGCCATCACCACTGTTGGCACTGGAGTATCAGTGCTTGGATTAGTGGTCCCATTCTGTGGCTCTTGGCGTGGTCGGTAGACCTGTGTGATTTTCTGTGAAGGCTGTTGGCAGGCTCCATTTACATGTCCAAAAGATAGACAAACCTTGCATCGTTGTGGCTTCCAAGAATATGAGACTTTCACCTTTCGGGTGCTCCCATCAAGATCACGGTAAGAAACATTATTCGGCAGTTCCTCATCAGATGAAACCATTACACAAGCTCTGGCAAAGGTCAATCTCGTTTGCGAAGCTGTTGCCTTATCAAGATACAATGGCTGTCCCAGGGTGCTGCAAAGCTTTGCAATAAAACGACGACCCCAGAGATGTAGTGGAAGTCCATGGAAAGAAACCCATATTGGGATAGACTGTAGACTGTCTAACTCCAATCTCACATCAGGTGCCCAGCGTCGTAGTATCATTGGATGACCACGGATAGTCCAAAATCCTTCAAGGACCCGTTGTAAATCTTCTTCCGAATAAAGCCTGCATACAAAGAATCCGGTCTCCAACATATGAAGATCAAATGTTGATATTCCCCATCGAGTTCTGATGTATGAGGATAGTGGGAAAAAGGATGTTCTTAGTCCAACAACGTAGCCCACAATTGCCATTGACCATGTCTCAATTAGTTCGTCGGAATCAATAGCCTCATACACAGCAATCTTCTGGTCAGCCTGTACTTCTGGAGCAAAAAAGTCCAGTCGAAGATCCGGACTACCCACTGGAGCCTTGAAGAGGCTACTCCAAGGCTTCGGATCTCGGGAAATAGGAGCTGGAGGTCGTGATCTAGATCGTGAACGACCTCGGGCCTGGTTCATTGAAGGAGCATCCCGTCGAGAAGAAGAAATCAGCGGTGGAACATCCTGGTGTGAAACCGGCCTAAGCTGCTGGGGAGGAACCAGCGGCTGTTGGAGAGGAGCAACCCCCTCCCGCGGTGAAGTAACCAGCGGCTGAGGAGCAACCCTCTCCCGCTGTGACTGCTGGAGAGGGGCGTTCTGCTGTGAAGCAATCAGCCGCTGGGAAGAAGCCAGCGGAGGAGCATCCCGCTGGAACAGAGGATGCGAAGCAGAGTGCCGCGTCCGGCCGCTCGCATCCATGGCGTCGCTCGCCCTAGAGACCGCCAGCCGCCTAGGGGAGACGAAGCCACCACCCTGCCCACACTAATGTCGCAGCCGTCGCCCCTTCCACGCCGATTGCAGAAGCAACCGTCGCCCTTTCCACGCTGGAGTTGCCGCAGGAAGCGGCAGTGAACCCAGCCCCAATCGCAGGGCAGCTTCCACCGTTTCTTGCCCTAGAGTCCGTCCCGCGCCTAGGGGAGAAGAGCCGCCGCCCTTCCACGCCCGAAATCGCCGATTCCCTGCCTGGAATCGCTGATCGCAGGAGCGACCGCCGGCCTTCCACTCGCCGCGGAGCGATCGCAGAGGAGAAATCGCCCAAGGGAGCAATCGCAAGCACAAGCGCAAGGGAAGAGGTTGCCGCCCCCAGCGTCGATCGCAAGCGCAAGCCCAAGCAGAGCAGAGCACTCACGCACGCACGCAAGGGAACGCAGGCCCATTCCTCCCCATTCCCAAGCAGATGCGTGCACCGTCTCTCCTCCTCTCTCTCTCCGCCTCCAAAACCGATCGAAACTCGACTCTGTACAAAGTTTATGACCTTCGCGTTCTTTCCTGAAACCATGCTCATACGACTTACCATGGGCTAATACATCGTGAATGGCCAGTATTTTGAATTTCCGAGACGGTGCACGAAAAACCGATCGAAACTCGACTCGCGCGCGACTTCGCGCAAAGTTTATGACCGTCGTATTTTTTTGCGAAAGCGTGCTTGTACGACTTCCCATTGGCTAATAAGACGGGAAAGACCAATATTTTGAATTTCCGAGATGGTGCACGAAAAAACTGATCGAAACTCGACTCAGTACAAATTTATGACCGTCGCGTTCTTTCCTGAAACCATGCTCATACGACCTACCATGGGCTAATACATCGTGAATGGCCAGTATTTTGAATTTCCGAGACGGTGCACGAAAAACCGATCGAAACTCGACTCGCGCGCGACTTCGCGCAAAGTTTATGACCGTCGTATTTTTTTGCAAAAGCGTGCTTGTACGACTTCCCATGGGCTAATAAGACGGGAAAGACCATTATTTTGAATTTCCGAGACGGTGCACGAAAAACCGATCGAAACTCGACTCTGTGCAAAGTTTATGACCGTCGCGTTTTTTCGTGAAACCATGCTCATACGACTTACCATGGGCTAATACATCGTGAATGACCAGTATTTTGAATTTCCGAGACGGTGCACGAAAAACCGAACGAAACTCGACTCGCGCGCGACTTCGCGCAAATTTTATGACCGTCGTATTTTTTTGCTAAAGCGTGCTTGTACGACTTCCCATGCATGGGCTAATAAGACGGGAAAGGCCAGTATTTTGAATTTCCGAGACGGTGCATGAAAAATCGATCGAAATTCGACTCGCGCGCGACTTCGCGCAAAGTTTATGACCGTCGTATTTTTTTGCGAAAACATGCTTGTACGACTTCTTATGTGCTAATAAGATGGGAAAGACCAATATATTGAATTTCTGAGACGGTTCACGAAAAACCGATCGAAACTCGACTCTGTGCAAAGTTTATGGGGCAAAGCTTATATTTTGTGATATATCCACAAGTGGTCCAGAACAGTCTAGCTATTGCATTTTTATTTATTAACTTCCTTGTGCTACTCTTGGAGATGAGTTCGATGAAGCGTGCCCACTTCACCTTCTTTAGGTGGGGTGCAATCTTCTCGACTACACTAAGAGACTTCAGGCTTTAGTCTATGGCTTGTGTAGACAAATCTTCTTTGTACAAATCTTTTACAAAATACATTATCTTTACTTACCAAAAATAAAATATGACCGTCGCGTTTTTTCGTGAAACCTTGCTAATACGACTTACCACGGGCTAATACATCGTGATTGGCCAGTATTTTGAATTTTCGAGACGGTGCACGAAAAACCGATCGAAACTCGACTCGCGTGCGACTTCGCGCAAAGTTTATGACCATCGTATTTTTTTGCGAAAGCGTGCTTGTACGACTTCTCATGGGCTAATAAGACGGGAAAGACCATTATTTTGAATTTCCGAGACGGTGCACGAAAAACCGATCGAAACTCGACTCTGTGCAAAGTTTATGACCGTCGCGTTTTTTCGTGAAACCATGCTCATACGACTTACCATGGGCTAATACATCGTGAATGGCCAGTATTTTGAATTTCCGAGACGGTGCACGAAAAACCGATCGAAACTCGACTCGCGCGCGACTTCGCGCAAAGTTTATGACCGTCGTATTTTTTTGCGAAAGCGTGCTTGTATGACTTCCCATGGGCTAATAAGACGGGAAAGACCAGTATTTTGAATTTCCGAGACGGTGCATGAAAAACCGATCGAATCTCGACTCTGCGCAAAGTTTATGTCCATCGCGTTTTTTCATGAAACCATGCTCATACGACTTACCATGGGCTAATACATCGTGAATGACCAGTATTTTGAATTTCAGAGATGGTGCACGAAAAACCGATCGAAACTCGACTCGCGTGCGACTTCGCGCAAAGTTTATGACCGTCGTATTTTTTTGCGAAAGCGTGCTTGTACGACTTCCCATGGGCTAATAAGACGGGAAAGAACAATATTTTGAATTTCCGAGACGGTGCACGAAAAACCGATCGAAACTCGACTCTGTACAAAGTTTATGACCATCGCGTTCTTTCCTGAAACCATGCTCATACGACTTACCATGGGCTAATACATCGTGAATGGCCAGTATTTTGAATTTCCGAGACGGTGCACGAAAAACCGATCGAAACTCGACTCGCGTGCGACTTCGCGCAAAGTTTATGACCGTCGTATTTTTTTGCGAAAGCGTGCTTGTACGACTTCCCATGGGCTAATAAGACGGGAAAGACCAATATTTTGAATTTCCGAGACGGTGCACGAAAAACCGATCGAAACTCGACTCTGTACAAAGTTTATGACCGTCGCGTTCTTTCCTGAAACCATGCTCATACGACTTACCAAAGGCTAATACATCATGAATGGCCAGTATTTTGAACAGAATTTCCTCTTGGAAAAATAGGCTTCTTACCGGTTCCTTACTTGGGTCTTCCACTTATATCCACTGGAATCAACAAAGTCTCCTGTCAGCCTATCCTACAAAAAATTAAGAACAGAATTTCCTCTTGGAAAAATAGGCTTCTTTCTAAAGCTGGACGACTTGAACTTATTCGATCAGTGTTGATCTCTTATTCTATTTATTGGTCTCATGCATTCCTTCTACCAGTCGGGCTTCTCAAGGATATTGATAAATTACTTATGAACTTCTTTTGGAATGGCACAGATGGTAAGGCAATGCATATGGTGAATTGGGACAACATTTGCAAACCGAAGGATGAAGGGGGCTTGAATCTTCGACATATTAGAGATTGGAATAAAGCTTGTATGGTAAAGCAATTATGGGATATTTTACAAAACAAGTCTTCTTTATGGTCACAATGGGTTTTTGCTAGGTACATAACCAAGGAATCAATCTGGGAAACATCTGCAAAAACATCTCATTCTGCTGCTTGGAAAGGAATTCTGAAGGCAAGGCGATGGCTACATAACAATATTTCTTATGTGATTTCTTCAGGAACCAATATTAATATGTGGTATGATCCTTGGGTGAATGGGAAAAGCATATTTCAGATATTTGGTGATAGAGTACGACAGGATCTGGGGGCTCCCAAAGACTGGAAGGTTTCTGAATTCATTAACAATGGTACATGGTGTCTTCCCAACCCTACCTCCCTTGACATGTTATTACTTTGGCCGACTATTAGGGCTATTCCAATCAAGAACAACTCTTCAGATATGCTTATTTGGCTTCATGATAATGGTAAATTTAGTGCTACATCTGCATGGAACCAAATTAGACGACGAAACAACAAGTGGATCCAAAGTAGTTGGACATGGGATAGTCCATGCTCACAGCGACATTCCTTATGTACATGGCAGGCCCTTCTCGACAAACTTCCTACGATGGACAATATGCAGCGAAGAGGTATTTATATTGTAAATCGGTGCTCTTTGTGTATGCAAAATGAAGAAAGTGTTGACCATCTCTACTTTGCTTGTGATTATTCATCTTGGATATGGAAGGAGATCTTAAAGCGATTTGATTTTCAAAGGCTACCACGGCCAAACTTGCATCATGAATTAGAAATGCTTATGCAAAGCTTCTCAAGAAAGGGGCATCTTACACAACTAGCAAGAATTATATTCAGATGTGCTATTTGGAGGATTTGGAAGGAGAGGTGTGGCAGAATTTTTGAGTGTCACAACATGAACAAAGCTCAAATTCTGATAGAGATTCTTCAGGACTCACGATCATGTATGGAGCAAGAATTGAATACAGAGCACCTAACAAGAAGAGAGAAAGATATTTTCACAAGATTCAATTTTTCCATTCGTCAAGAATCACTCGAATAATGATGAAGATTGTAATATATTATATGGGGCAAAGCTTATATTTTGTGATGTATCCACAAGTAGTCCAGAACAGTTTAGCTATTGCATTTTATTATTTATTAACTTCATTGTGCTACTCTTGGAGATGAGTTCGATGAAGCGTGCCCATTTCACCATCTTTTGGTGGGGTGCAATCTTCTCGACTACACTAAGAGACTTCAGGCTTTAGTCTAAGGCTTGTGTAGACAAAGCTTTTTGTACAAATCTTTTACAAAATACATTATCTTTACTTCCAAAAAAAAAACAGTATTTTGAATTTCCGAGACGGTGCAAGAAAAACCGATCGAAACTCGACTCGCGTGAGACTTCGCGCAAAGTTTATGACCGTCGTATTTTTTTGCGAAAGCGTGCTTGTACGACTTCTCATGGGCTAATAAGACGGGAAAGGCCAATATTTTGAATTTCCGAGACGGTGCATGAAAAACCGATCGAAACTCGACTCTGTGCAAAGTTTATGACCGTCGCGTTTTTTCGTGAAACCATGCTCATATGACTTACCATGGGCTAATACATCGTGAATGGCCATTATTTAGAATTTCCGAGACGGTGCACGAAAAACCAATCGAAACTCGACGCGCGTGCGACTTCGCGCAAAGTTTATGACCGTCGTATTTTTTTGCGAAAACATGCTTGTACGACTTCTCATGTGCTAATAAGATGGGAAAGACCAATATTTTGAATTTCCGAGACGGTTAACGAAAAACCGATCGAAACTCGACTCTGTGCAAAGTTTATGACCATCGCGTTTTGTCGTGAAACCATGCTCATACGACTTACCATGGGCTAATACATCGTGAATGGCCAGTATTTTGAATTTCCGAGACGGTGCACGAAAAACCGATCGAAACTCGACTCGCGTGCGACTTCGCGCAAAGTTTAGGACCGTCGTATTTTTTTGCGAAAGCGTGCTTGTACGACTTCTCATGGGCTAATTAGACGGGAAAGACCAGTATTTTGAATTTCGGAGACGATGCACGAAAAACCGATCGAATCTCGACTCTGCGCAAAGTTTATGACCGCCGCGTTCTTTCGTGAAACCATGCTCATACTACATACCGTGGGCTAATACATCATGAATGGCCAGTATTTTGAATTTCCGAGACGGTGCACGAAAAACTGATCGAAACTCGACTCGAGCGCGACTTCGCGCAAAGTTTATGACCGTCGTATTTTTTTGCGAAAACATGCTTGTATGACTTCTCATGTGCTAATAAGATGGGAAAGACCAATATTTTGAATTTCCGAGATGGTTCACGAAAAACCGATCGAAACTCGACTCTGTGCAAAGTTTATGACCGTCGCGTTTTTTCGTGAAACCTTGCTAATACGACTTACCATGGGCTAATACATCGTGATTGGCCAGTATTTTGAATTTCCGAGATGGTGCACGAAAAACCGATCGAAACTCGACTCGCGTGCGACTTCGCGCAAAGTTTACGACCGTCGTATTTTTTTGCGAAAGCGTGCTTGTACGACTTCCCATTGGCTAATAAGACGGGAAAGACCAGTATTTTGAATTTCCGAGACGGTGCATGAAAAACCGATCGAATCTCGACTCTGTGCAAAGTTTATGTCCATCGCGTTTTTTCGTGAAACCATGCTCATACGACTTACCATGGGCTAATATATCGTGAATGGCCAGTATTTTGAATTTCCGAGAGGGTGCACGAAAAACCGATCGAAACTCGACTCGCGTGCGACTTCGCGCAAAGTTTATGACCGTCGTATTTTTTTGCGAAAGCGTGCTTGTACGACTTCCCATGGGCTAATAAGACGGGAAAGACCAGTATTTTGAATTTCCGAGACGGTGCATGAAAAACCGATCGAATCTCGACTCTGCGCAAAGTTTATGTCCATCGCGTTTTTTCGTGAAACCATGCTCATACGACTTACCATGGGCTAATACATCGTGAATGGCCAGTATTTTGAATTTCCGAGACGGTGCACGAAAAACCGATCGAAACTCGACTCGCGTGCGACTTCGCGCAAAGTTTATGACCGTCGTATTTTTTTGTGAAAGCGTGCTTGTACGACTTCCCATGGGCTAATAAGACGGGAAAGACCAATATTTTGAATTTCCGAGACGGTGCACGAAAAATCGATCGAAACTCGACTCTGTACAAAGTTTATGACCGTCGCGTTCTTTCCTGAAACCATGCTCATACGACTTACCATGGGCTAATACATCGTGAATGGCCAGTATTTTGAATTTCCGAGACGGTGCACGAAAAACCGATCGAAACTCGACTCGCGTGCGACTTCGCGCAAAGTTTATGACCGTCATATTTTTTTGCCAAAGCGTGCTTGTACGACTTCCCATGGGCTAATAAGACGGGAAAGACCAATATTTTGAATTTCCGAGACGGTGCATGAAAAACCGATCGAATCTCGACTCTGCGCAAAGTTTATGTCCATCGCGTTTTTTCATGAAACCATGCTCATACGACTTACCATGGGCTAATACATCGTGAATGGCCAGTATTTTGAATTTCCGAGACGGTGCACGAAAAACCGATCGAAACTCGACTCGCGTGCGACTTCGCGCAAAGTTTATGACCGTCGTATTTTTTTGCGAAAGCGTGCTTGTACGACTTCCCATGGGCTAATAAGACGGGAAAGACCAATATTTTGAATTTCCGAGACGGTGCACGAAAAACCGATCGAAACTCGACTCTGTGCAAAGTTTATGACCATCGCGTTTTGTCGTGAAACCATGCTCATACGACTTACCATGGGCTAATACATCGTGAATGGCCAGTATTTTGAATTTCCGAGACGGTGCACGAAAAACCGATCGAAACTCGACTCGCGCGCGACTTCGCGCAAAGTTTATGACCGTCGTATTTTTTTGCGAAAGCGTGCTTGTACGACTTCCCATGGGCTAATAAAACGGGAAAGACCAGTATTTTGAATTTCCGAGACGGTGCATGAAAAACCGATCGAATCTCGACTCTGCGCAAAGTTTATGTCCATCGCGTTTTTTCGTGAAACCATGCTCATACGACTTACCATGGGCATTACATCGTGAATGGCCAGTATTTTGAATTTCCGAGAGGGTGCACGAAAAACCGATCGAAACTCGACTCGCGTGCGACTTCGCGCAAAGTTTATGACCGTCGTATTTTTTTGCGAAAGCGTGCTTGTACGACTTCTCATGGGCTAATAAGACGGGAAAAACCATTATTTTGAATTTCCGAGACGGTGCACGAAAAACCGATCGAAACTCGACTCTGTGCAAAGTTTATGACCGTCGCGTTTTTTCGTGAAACCATGCTCATACGACTTACCATGGGCTAATACATCGTGAATGGCCAGTATTTTGAATTTCCGAGACGGTGCACGAAAAACCGATCGAAACTCGACTCGCGCGCGACTTCGCGCAAAGTTTATGACCGTCGTATTTTTTTGCGAAAGCGGGCTTGTACGACTTCCCATGGGCTAATAAGACGGGAAAGACCAGTATTTTGAATTTCCGAGACGGTGCATGAAAAACCGATCGAATCTCGACTCTGCGCAAAGTTTATGTCCATCGCATTTTTTCGTGAAACCATGCTCATACGACTTACCATGGGCTAATACATCGTGAATGGCCAGTATTTTGAATTTCGGAGACGGTGCACGAAAAACCGATCGAAACTCGACTCGCGTGCGACTTCGCGCAAAGTTTATGACCGTCGTATTTTTTTGCGAAAGCGTGCTTGTACGACTTCCCATGGGCTAATAAGACGGGAAAGACCAATATTTTGAATTTCCGAGACGGTGCACGAAAAACCGATCGAAACTCGACTCTGTACAAAGTTTATGATTGTCGCGTTCTTTCCTGAAACCATGCTCATACGACTTACCATGGGCTAATACATCGTGAATGGCCAGTATTTTGAATTTCGGAGACGGTGCACGAAAAACCGATCGAAACTCGACTCACGCGCGACATCGCGCAAATTTTATGACCGTCGTATTTTTTTGCGAAAGCGTGCTTGTACAACTTCCCATGGGCTAATTAGACGGGAAAGACCAGTATTTTGAATTTCCGAGACAATGCACGAAAAACCGATCGAATCTCGACTCTGCGCAAAGTTTATGACCGTCGCGTTCTTTCCTGAAACCATGCTCATACGACTTACCATGGGCTAATACATCGTGAATGGCCAGTATTTTGAATTTTCGAGACGGTGCACGAAAAACCGATCGAAACTCGACTCGCGTGCGACTTCGCGCAAAGTTTATGACCGTCATATTTTTTTGCCAAAGCGTGCTTGTACGACTTCCCATGGGCTAATAAGACGGGAAAGACCAATATTTTGAATTTCCAAGACGGTGCATGAAAAACCGATCGAATCTCGACTCTGCGCAAAGTTTATGTCCATCGCGTTTTTTCGTGAAACCATGCTCATACGACTTACCATGGGCTAATACATCGTGAATGGCCAGTATTTTGAATTTCCGAGACGGTGCACGAAAAACCGATCGAAACTCGACTCGCGTGCGACTTCGCGCAAAGTTTATGACCGTCGTATTTTTTTGCGAAAGCGTGCTTGTACGACTTCCCATGGGCTAATAAGACGGGAAAGACCAATATTTTGAATTTCCGAGACGGTGCACGAAAAACCGATCGAAACTCGACTCTGTGCAAAGTTTATGACCATCGCGTTTTGTCGTGAAACCATGCTCATACGACTTACCATGGGCTAATACATCGTGAATGGCCAGTATTTTGAATTTCCGAGACGGTGCACGAAAAACCGATCGAAACTCGACTCGCGCGCGACTTCGCGCAAAGTTTATGATCGTCGTATTTTTTTGCGAAAGCGTGCTTGTACGACTTCCCATGGGCTAATAAGACGGGAAAGACCAGTATTTTGAAATTCCGAGACGGTGCATGAAAAACCGATCGAATCTCGACTCTGCGCAAAGTTTATGTCCATCGCATTTTTTCGTGAAACCATGCTCATACGACTTACCATGGGCATTACATCGTGAATGGCCAGTATTTTGAATTTCCGAGAGGGTGCACGAAAAACCGATCGAAACTCGACTCGCGTGCGACTTCTCGTAGAGTTTATGACCGTCGTATTTTTTTGCGAAAGCGTGCTTGTACGACTTCTCATGGGCTAATAAGACGGGAAAAACCATTATTTTGAATTTCCGAGACGGTGCACGAAAAACCGATCGAAACTCGACTCTGTGCAAAGTTTATGACCGTCGCGTTTTTTCGTGAAACCATGCTCATACGACTTACCATGGGCTAATACATCGTGAATGGCCAGTATTTTGAATTTCCGAGACGGTGCACGAAAAACCGATCGAAACTCGACTCGCGCGCGACATCGCGCAAATTTTATGACCGTCGTATTTTTTTGCGAAAGCGTGCTTGTACGACTTCCCATGGGCTAATTAGACGGGAAAGACCAGTATTTTGAATTTCCGAGACGATGCACGAAAAACCGATCGAATCTCGACTCTGCGCAAAGTTTATGACCGTCGCGTTCTTTCCTGAAACCATGCTCATACGACTTACCATGGGCTAATACATCGTGAATGGCCAGTATTTTGAATTTCCGAGACGGTGCACGAAAAACCGATCGAAACTCGACTCGCGTGCGACTTCGCGCAAAGTTTATGACCGTCATATTTTTTTGCCAAAGCGTGCTTGTACGACTTCCCATGGGCTAATAAGACGGGAAAGTCCAATATTTTGAATTTCCGAGACGGTGCATGAAAAACCGATCGAATCTCGACTCTGCGCAAAGTTTATGTCCATCGCGTTTTTTCGTGAAACCATGCTCATACGACTTACCATGGGCTAATACATCGTGAATGGCCAGTATTTTGAATTTCCGAGACGGTGCACGAAAAACCGATCGAAACTCGACTCGCGTGCGACTTCGCGCAAAGTTTATGACCGTCGAATTTTTTTGCGAAAGCGTGCTTGTACGACTTCCCATGGGCTAATAAGACGGGAAAGTCCAATATTTTGAATTTCCGAGACGGTGCACGAAAAACCGATCGAAACTCGACTCAGTGCAAAGTTTATGACCATCGCGTTTTGTCGTGAAACCATGCTCATACGACTTACCATGGGCTAATACATCGTGAATGGCCAGTATTTTAAATTTCCGAGACGGTGCACGAAAAACCGATCGAAACTCGACTCGCGCGCGACTTCGCGCAAAGTTTATGACCGTCGTATTTTTTTGCGAAAGCGTGCTTGTACGACTTCCCATGGGCTAATAAGACGGGAAAGACCAGTATTTTGAATTTCCGAGACGGTGCATGAAAAACCGATCGAATCTCGACTCTGCGCAAAGTTTATGTCCATCGCGTTTTTTCGTGAAACCATGCTCATACGACTTACCATGGGCATTACATCGTGAATGGCCAGTATTTTGAATTTCCGAGAGGGTGCACGAAAAACCGAACGAAACTCGACTCGCGTGCGACTTCGCGCAGAGTTTATGACCGTCGTATTTTTTTGCGAAATCGTGCTTGTACGACTTCTCATGGGCTAATAAGACGGGAAAAACCATTATTTTGAATTTCCGAGACGGTGCACGAAAAACCGATCGAAACTCGACTCTGTGCAAAGTTTATGACCGTCGCGTTTTTTCGTGAAACCATGCTCATACGACTTACCATGGGCTAATACATCGTGAATGGCCAGTATTTTGAATTTCCGAGACGGTGCACGAAAAACCGATCGAAACTCGACTCGCGCGCGACTTCGCGCAAAGTTTATGACCGTCGTATTTTTTTGCGAAAGCGTGCTTGTACGACTTCCCATGGGCTAATAAGACGGGAAAGACCAGTATTTTGAATTTCCGAGACGGTGCATGAAAAAACCGATCGACTCTCGACTCTGCGCAAAGTTTATGTCCATCGCGTTTTTTCGTGAAACCATGCTCATACGACTTACCATGGGCTAATACATCGTGAATGGCCAGTATTTTGAATTTCCGAGATGGTGCACGAAAAACCGATCGAAACTCGACTCGCGTGCGACTTCGCGCAAAGTTTATGACCGTCGTATTTTTTTGCGAAAGCGTGCTTGTATGACTTCCCATGGGCTAATAAGACGGGAAAGACCAATATTTTGAATTTCCGAGACGGTGCACGAAAAACCGATCGAAACTCGACTCTGTACAAAGTTTATGACCGTCGCGTTCTTTCCTGAAACCATGCTCATACGACTTACCATGGGCTAATACATCGTGAATGGCCAGTATTTTGAATTTCCGAGATGGTGCACGAAAAACCGATCGAAACTCGACTCACGCACGACATCGCGCAAATTTTATGACCGTCGTATTTTTTTGCGAAAGCGTGCTTGTACAACTTCCTATGGGCTAATTAGACGGGAAAGACCAGTATTTTGAATTTCCGAGACGATGCACGAAAAACCGATCGAATCTCGACTCTGCGCAAAGTTTATGACCGTCGCGTTTTTTCGTGAAACCATGCTCATACGACTTACCATGGGCTAATACATCTTGAATGGCCAGTATTTTGAATTTCCGAGACGGTGCACGAAAAACCGATCGAAACTCGACTCGCGCGCGACTTCGCGCAAAGTTTATGACCGTCGAATTTTTTTGCGAAAGCGTGCTTGTACGACTTCCCATGGGCTAATAAGACTGGAAAGACCAGTATTTTGAATTTCCGAGACGGTGCATGAAAAACCGATCGAATCTCGACTCTGCGCAAAGTTTATGACCGTCGCGTTTTTTCGTGAAACCATGCTCATACGACTTACCATGGGCTAATACATCGTGAATAGCCAGTATTTTGAATTTCCGAGACGGTGCACGAAATACCGATCGAAACTCGACTCGCGCGCGACTTCGCGCAAAGTTTATGACCGTCGTATTTTTTTGCGAAAGAGTGCTTGTACGATTTCCCATGGGCTAATAAGATGGGAAAGACCAGTATTTTGAATTTCCGAGACGGTGCACGAAAAACCGATCGAAACTCGACTCTGTGCAAAGTTTATGACCCCGTTTTGTCGTGAAACCATGCTCATACGACTTACCATGGGCTAATACATCGTGAATGGCCAGTATTTTGAATTTCCGAGACGGTGCACGAAAAAACCGATCGAAACTCGACTCGCGCGCGACTTCGCGCAAAGTTTATGACCGTCGTATTTTTTTGCGAAAGCGTGCTTGTACGACTTCCCATGGGCTAATAAGACAGGAAAGACCAGTATTTTGAATTTCCGAGACGGTGCATGAAAAACCGATCGAATCTCGACTCTGCGCAAAGTTTATGACCGTCGTATTTTTTCGTGAAACCATGCTCATACGACTTACCATGGGCTAATACATCGTGAATGGCCAGTATTTTGAATTTCCAAGACGGTGCACTGAAAACCGATCGAAACTCGACCCGCGCGCGACTTCGCGCAAAGTTTATGACCGTCGTATTTTTTTGCGAAAGCGTGCTTGTACGACTTCCCATGGGCTAATAAGACGGGAAAGACCAATATTTTGAATTTCCGAGACGGTGCACGAAAAACCGATCGAAACTCGACTCTGTGCAAAGTTTATGACCGTCGCGTTTTTTCGTGAAACCATGCTCATACGACTTACCATGGGCTAATACATCGTGAATGGCCAGTATTTTGAATTTCCGAGACGGTGCACGAAACACCGATCGAAACTCGACTCGCGCGCGACTTCGCGCAAAGTTTATGACCGTCGTATTTTTTTGCGAAAGCGTGCTTGTACGACTTCCCATGGGCTAATAAGACGGGAAAGACCAGTATTTTGAATTTCCGAGACGGTGCATGATAAACCGATCGAATCTCGACTCTGCGTAATGTTTATGTCCATCACATTTTTTCGTGAAACCATGCTCATACGACTAACCATGGGCTAATACATCGTGAATGGCCAGTATTTTGAATTTCCGAGACGGTGCACGAAAAACCGATCGAAACTCGACTCGCGCGCGACTTCGCGCAAATTTATGACCGTCGTATTTTTTTGCGAAAGCGTGCTTGTACGACTTCCCATTGGCTAATAAGACGGGAAAGACCAGTATTTTGAATTTCCGAGACGGTGCACGAAAAACCGATCGAAACTCGACTCTGTGCAAAGTTTATGACCGTCGCGGTTTTTCGTAAAACCATGCTCATACGACTTACCATGGGCTAATACATCGTGAATGGCCAGTATTTTGAATTTCCGAGACGGTGCACGAAAAACCGATCGAAACTCGACTCGCGCGCGACTTCTCGCAAAGTTTATGACCGTCGTATTTTTTTGCGAAAGCGTGCTTGTACGACTTCCCATTGGCTAATAAGACGGGAAAGACCAATATTTTGAATTTCCGAGACGGTGCACGAAAAACCGATCGAAACTCGACTCTGTACAAAGTTTATGACCGTCGCGTTCTTTCCTGAAACCATGCTCATACGACTTACCATGGGCTAATACATCGTGAATGGCCAGTATTTTGAATTTCCGAGACGGTGCACGAAAAACCGATCAAAACTCGACTCGCGCGCGACTTCGCGCAAAGTTTATGACCGTCGTATTTTTTTGCGAAAGCGTGCTTGTACGACTTCCCATGGGCTAATAAGACGGGAAAGACCAATATTTTGAATTTCCGAGACGGTGCACGAAAAACCGATCGAAACTCGACTCTGTGCAAAGTTTATGACCATCGCGTTTTGTCATGAAACCATGCTCATACGACTTACCATGGGCTAATATATCGTGAATGACAAGTATTTTGAATTTCCGAGACGGTGCACACGAAAAACCGATCGAAACTCGACTCGCGCGCGACTTCGCGCAAAGTTTATGACCGTCGTAATTTTTTTGCGAAAGCGTGCTTGTACGACTTCCCATGGGCTAATAAGACGGGAAAGACCAGTATTTTGAATTTCCGAGACGGTGCATGAAAAACCGATCGAATCTCGACTCTGCGCAATGTTTATGTCCATCACGTTTTATCGTGAAACCATGCTCATACGACTTACCATGGGCTAATACATCATGAATGGCAAGTATTTTGAATTTCCGAGACGGTGCACGAAAAACCGATCGAAAACTCGACTCGCGCGCGACTTTGCGCAAAGTTTATGACCGTCGTATTTTTTTGCGAAAGCGTGCTTGTACGACTTCCCATTGGCTAATAAGATGGGAAAGACCAGTATTTTGAATTTCCGAGACGGTGCACCAAAAACCGATCGAAACTCGACTCTTTGCAAAGTTTATGACCGTCGCGTTTTTTCGTAAAACCATGCTCATACGACTTACCATGGGCTAATACATCGTGAATGGCCAGTATTTTGAATTTCTGAGACGGTGCACCGAAAAACCGATCGAAACTCGACTCGCGCGCGACTTCTCGCAAAGTTTATGACCGTCGTATTTTTTTGCGAAAGCGTGCTTGTACGACTTCCCATGGGCTAATAAGTCGGGAAAGACCAGTATTTTGAATTTCCGAGACGGTGCATGAAAAACCGATCGAAACTCGACTCTGCGCAATGTTTATGTCCATCACGTTTTTTCGTGAAACCATGCTCATACGACTTACCATGGGCTAATAAATCTTGAATGGCCAGTATTTTGAATTTCCGAGACGGTGCACAAAAAACCGATCGAAACTCGACTCGCGCACGACTTCGCGCAAAGTTTATGACCGTCGTATTTTTTTGCGAAAGCGTGCTTGTACGACTTCCCATAGGCTAATAAGACGGGAAAGACCAGTATTTTGAATTTCCGAGACGGTGCATGAAAAACCGATCGAATCTCGACTCTGCGCAATGTTTATGTCCATCACGTTTTTTCGTGAAACCATGCTCATACGACTTACCATGGGCTAATACATCGTGAATGGCCAGTATTTTGAATTTCTGAGACGGTGCACGAAAAACCGATCGAAACTCGACTCGTGCGCGACTTCGCGCAAAGTTTATGACCGTCGTATTTTTTTGCGAATGCGTGCTTGTACGACTTCCCATTGGCTAATAAGACGGGAAAGACCAGTATTTTGAATTTCCGAGACGGTGCACGAAAAACCGATCGAAACTCTTTTTTTTTTGTAGGTAAAGATAATGTATTTTGTAAAAGATTTGTACAAAGAAGCTTTGTCTACACAAGCCATAGACTAAAGCCTGAAGTCTCTTAGTGTAGTCGAGAAGATTGTACCCCACCTAAAGAAGGTGAAATGGGCACACTTCATCAAACTCATTTCTAAGAGTAGCACAAGGAAGTTAATAAAAAAATGCAATAGCTAGACTGCTCTGGAGTACTTGTGGATACATCACAAAATATAAGCTTTGCCCCATAATACATTACAATCTTCATCATTATTCGAGTGATTATTGACTAATGAAAAAATTGAATCTTGTGAAAATCTCTTTCTCTCTTCTTGTTAGGTACTCTATATTCAATTCTTGCTCCATGCATGATCGTGATTCCTGAAGAATCTCTATCAGAATTTGAGCTTTGTTCATGTTGTGACACTCAAAAATTCTGCCACACCTCTCCTTCCAAATCCACCAAATAGCACATCTGAATATAATTCTTGCTAGTTGTGTAAGAGGACCCTTTCTTGAGAAGCCTTGCATTAGCCTTTCTAGTTCATGATGCAAGTTTGGCCGTGGTAGCCTTTCAATATCAAATCGCTTCAAGATCTCTTCCCATATCCAAGATGAATAATCACAAGCAAAGTATAGATGGTCAACACTTTCTTCCTTTTGCATACACAAAGAGCACCGATTTACAATATAAATACCTCTTCGCTGCATATTGTCCATCGTAGGAAGTTTGCCGAGAAGGGCCTGCCATGTACATAAGGAATGTCGCTGTGAGCATGGACTATCCCATGTCCAACTACTTGGGATCCACTTGTTGTTTCGTCGTCTAATTTGGTTTCATGCAGATGTAGCACTAAATTTACCATTATCATGAAGCCAAATAAGCATATCTGAAGAGTTGTTCTTGATTGGAATTGCCCTAATAGTCGGCCAAAGTAATAACATGTCTGGGGAGGTAGGGTTAGGAAGACATCATGTACCATTGTTAATGAATTCAGAAACCTTCCAGTCTTTGGGAGCCCCCAGATCCTGTCGTACTCTATCACCAAATATCTGAAATATACTTTTCCCATTCACCCAAGGATCATACCACATATTAATATTGGTTCCAGAAGAAATCACATAAGAAATATTGTTACGTAGCCATCTCCTTGCCTTCAGAATTCCTTTCCAAGCAGCAGAATGAGATGTTTTTGCAGATACTTCCCAGATTGATTCCTTGGTAAGGTACCTAGCAAAAACCCATTGTGACCATAAAGAAGACTTGTTTTGTAAAATATCCCATAATTGTTTTACCATACAAGCTTTATTCCAATCTCTAATATGTCGAAGATTCAAGCCCCCTTCATCCTTCGGTTTGCAAATGTTGTCCCAATTCACCATATGCATTGCCTTACCATCTGTGCCATTCCAAAAGAAGTTCATAAGTAATTTATCAATATCCTTGAGAAGCCCGGCTGGTAGAAGGAATGCATGAGACCAATAAATAGAATAAGAGATCAACACTGCTCGAATAAGTTCAAGTCGTCCAGCTTTAGAAAGAAGCCTATTTTTCCAAGAGGAAATTCTGTTCTTAATTTTTTGTAGGATAGGCTGACAGGAGACTTTGTTGATTCCAGTGGATATAAGTGGAAGACCCAAGTAAGGAACCGGTAAATTTCCTTCAGCAACTCCCAATGTTTGAGCAATATGATCCTTATTTTCAATGCAAGCACCAACGTATACTTTGCTCTTTGCATGGTTTAGCTTAAGACCAGAAACTATTCCAAATTCATTAAGAGTATCTGCCAGATTACTCACAGAAACTGGATCATCTCGAAGGAAGATAATAAGGTCATCAGCAAATGTTATGTGAGAGATATAAACAGAACCATAATATGGTACCTTAATTTTGCCATTGGAAACAGCCCCTTCTAACATACAACTGAGTCCTTTCATTGCAATCGTAAAAAGATAAGGAGATAGTGGATCGCCTTGCCGAATGCCATTCTTACTCCCGAAGAAGCCAATAGGTGAACCATTAAAGAGAATTGAAAATTTTGGAGTTTCCAAGCAACATTGAATCCATTGAACCCAGCGTTGAGGGAAGCCCATATTATGGAGCATGCTCTTCCTTCTATCTAGTATTGATGAAAATAAGCTGTTGGAATGTTCGTGGACTTAATAAGACTGAGAAATGTCGGGAGCTCAATAGAATAATCTGATCTGCTGCATGTGACATGGTGATTCTTGTGGAAACAAAGATTAAACCTCATCGTGTTCGAGTTCAGAAGAATTTAATATGGCCTGAGGCAGAACTTTTTACTAATGATTCTCAGGATACTTATGGTCGAGTTTGGGTCTTATGGCATCCTAACCTTGTTACTGCTTGGTTTATTTCTGCTACTAATCAATTCATTCATCTTAAGGCAGAGGATAAACAGATTGGATGTCAATTCAATATTACCGGTATTTATGCATCTAACAGGATGTCTGACAGGAATGCTCTATGGCGTGATCTGGTTAGCATTTCAAATAGTTATCCTACAGTACCTTAGGTTGTTCTCGGTGACTTTAATACTGTCAGATACACAAATGAGAAAGTGGGGGGTAGAGTGCTTTCCGAATGTCAGCTTCAACATTTTAATGATTGTATATATACTGCTGCATTGACTGACATGAAATCTGTAGGTGATTGGTTCTCATGGAACAATCAAAGTACTGCTGAAAGAAAAATTATGGCTCGACTTGACAGATGTTTGATTAATCAGGAATGGTTAGCAGTTTTCCCAGATTCACTTCTTGAGTACGGTGCTAAGTTATTTTCGGATCACTCTATTATGCATATACATGCAGATAAAGCACTACCCAGAGTCAAGAAACTTTTTAGATTTTTTAATATGTGGAGTTCTCACCCAAAGTTCCTCGAAGTTATTAAGTCAGCTTGGGACATTAATGTATTTGGTTCTCCCCCTTACATCCTATGTCAAAAACTAAAAGCATGCAAAGCAGCACTTAAGAAGTGGAATTCAACTACATTTGGAAATATCACCGACAGGGTTCAGTTATGCAAGAAAGAACTTATGGCTGTGCAAAGCGAGCTAAATCTTCAACCTCTGGATGCGAATCTTATATACAAAGAGGCTGCTGCTAGAAATAACTTTATGCAAGCTTTGAAGCAGGAGGAATGCTTTTTGAAACAGAAGTCACGACAGCATTGGCTTACTCTAGGGGATTCTAATACAAAGTTTTTCTATGCTGCTATTGCTACCAGAAGGGCTACTAATCGCATCAAAAAATGCAAAGGTATAGATGGTAATCTCATTGAGGATCTGGATGAGGTTAAAAATTACACCAAGCAATTTTTTTATTCCTTACTCAATCAGGAACAGCAGCCTAATAGTATTCATGTTGGGCCTACAAGACGACTTGATTCTGAAGCCCTCTCTCATCTTAATGCCCCAATAACGGATGATGAAATTGTGAAAGTTGTTTTTAAGTCCCCGAAGCACAAAAGCCCTGGTCCAGATGGATTTCCAACTGAGTTTTATCAAATTGCATGGGCTATTGTAGGCAACGATGTCATAGAAGTTTGTCGACATTTTTTCTCCTCAGGTCATATTCTTAAAGAAATGAATTGCACTTTTATTTCTTTAGTGCCTAAAAATGATGGAGCCGATTCATTGGAGAACTACCGTCCTATTTCACTATGCAACTTTATTTATAAGGTTATCTCTAAGTTGCTGGCAGATAGACTACAAAAGGTCATGAATAAGGTCATTAGTCCTAATCAGGCTGCTTTTCTTAAAGGGAGGAGTATCCATCATAATGTCCTGCTTGCTAATGATTTAGTTAAGGATCTACATTCTAAAACAAGAGGGAAAAAGATCTGTTTTAAAGCTGATTTACGAAAGGCCTTTGACTCAGTCAATAGGAATTTTATTTACATGATGCTCCATAATATGGGCTTCCCTCAGCACTGGGTTAAATGGATTCAATGTTGCTTGGAAACTCCAAAATTTTTGATTCTCTTTAATGGTTCACCTATTGGCTTCTTTGGGAGTAAGAATGGCATTCGGCAAGGCGATCCACTATCTCCTTATCTTTTTACCATTGCAATGGAAGGGCTCAGTTGTATGTTAGAAGAGGTTGTTTCCAATGGCAAAATTAAGGTACCACATTATGGTTCTGTTTATATCTCTCACATAACATTTGCCGATGACCTTATTATCTTCCTTCGAGATGATCCAGTTTCTGTGGGTAATCTGGCAGATATTCTTAATGAATTTGGTAAAGTTTCTGGTCTTAAGCTAAACCATGCAAAAAGCAAAGTATATGTGGGTGCTTGCATTGACAATAAAGATCATATTGCTCAAACATTGGGAGTTGCTGAAGGAAATTTACCGGTTCCTTACTTGGGTCTCCCACTTATATCCACTGGAATCAACAAAGTCTCCTGTCAGCCTATCCTACAAAAAATTAAGAACAGAATTTCCTCTTGGAAAAATAGGCTTCTTTCTAAAGCTGGACGACTTGAACTTATTCGATCTGTGTTGATCTCTTATTCTATTTATTGGTCTCATGCATTCCTTCTACCTGCCGGGCTTCTCCATGATATTGATCAATTACTTATGAACTTCTTTTGGAATGACACAGATGGTAAGGCAATGCACATGGTGAATTGGGACAACATTTGCAAACCGAAGGATGAAGGGGGGCTGAATCTTCGACATATTAGAGATTTGAATAAAGTTTGTATGGTAAAGCAATTATGGGATATTTTACAAAACAAGTCTTCCTTATGGTCACAATGGGTTTTTGCTAGGTACCTAACCAAGGAATCAATCTGGGAAACATCTGTAAAAACATCTCATTCTGCTGCTTGGAAAGGAATTCTGAAGGCAAGGCGATGGCTACGTAACAATATTTCTTATGTGATTTCTTCTGGAACCAATATTAATATGTGGTATGATCCTTGGGTGAATGGGAAAAGTATATTTCAGATATTTGGTGATAGAGTACGACAGGATCTGGGGGCTCCCAAAGACTGGAAGGTTTCTGAATTCATTAACAATGGTACATGGTGTCTTCCCAACCCTACCTCCCCTGACATGTTATTACTTTGGCCGACTATTAGGGCAATTCCAATCAAGAACAACTCTTCAGATATGCTGATTTGGCTTCATGATAACGGTAAATTTAGTGCTACATCTGCATGGAACCAAATTAGACGACGAAACAACAAGTTGATCCAAAGTAGTTGGACATGGGATAGTCCATGCTCACAGCGACATTCCTTATGTACATGGCAGGCCCTTCTCGACAAACTTCCTACGATGGACAATATGCAGCGAAGAGGTATTTATATTGTAAATTGATGCTCTTTGTGTATGCAAAATAAAGAAAGTGTTGACCATCTATACTTTGCTTGTGATTATTCATCTTGGATATGGAAGGAGATCTTGAAGCGATTTGATTTTCAAAGGCTACCACGGCCAAACTTGCATCATGAATTAGAAATGCTTATGCAAAGCTTCTCAAGAAAGGGGCCTCTTACACAACTAGCAAGAATTATATTCAGATGTGCAATTTGGTGGATTTGGAAGGAGAGGTGTGGCAGAATTTTTGAGTGTCACAACATGAACAAAGCTCAAATTCTGATAGAGATTCTTCAGGACTCACGATCATGTATGGAGCAAGAATTGAATACGGAGCACCTAACAAGAAGAGAGAAAGATATTTTCACAAGATTCAATTTTTCCATTCGTCAAGAATCACTCGAATAATGATGAAGATTGTAATATATTATATGGGGCAAAGCTTATATTTTGTGATGTATCCACAAGTAGTCCAGAACAGTCTAGCTATTGCATTTTATTATTTATTAACTTCCTTGTGCTACTCTTGGAGATGAGTTCGATGAAGCGTGCCCATTTCACCTTCTTTTGGTGGGGTGCAATCTTCTCGACTACACTAAGAGACTTCAGGCTTTAGTCTATGGCTTGTGTAGACAAAGCTTTTTGTACAAATCTTTTACAAAATATATTATCTTTACTTACCAAAAAAAAAGAGTGTAGATCCTTAACCAAATCATTAGCAAGCAGGACATTATGATGGATACTCCTCCCTTTAATAAAAGCAGCCTGATTAGGACTAATGACCTTATTCATGACCTTTTGTAGTCTATCTGTCAGTAACTTCGAGATAACCTTATAAATAAAGTTGCACAGTGAAATAGGACGGTAGTTCTCCAATGAATCGGCTCCATCATTTTTAGGCACTAAAGAAATAAAAGTGCAATTCATTTCTTTAAGAATATGACCTGAGGAGAAAAAATGTCGACAAGCTTTTATGACATCGTTGCCTACAATAGACCATGCAATTTGATAAAACTCAGCTGGAAATCCATCTGGACCAGGGCTTTTGTGCTTCGGGGACTTAAAAACAACTTTCACAATTTCATCATCCGTTATTGGGGCATTAAGATGAGAGAGGGCTTCAGAATCAAGTCGTCTTGTAGGCCCAACATGAATACTATTAGGCTGCTGCTCCTGATTGAGTAAGGAATAAAAAAATTGCTCTGTGTAATTTTTAACCTCATCCAAATCCTCAATGAGATTACCATCTATACCTTTGCATTTTTTGATACGATTAGTAGCCCTTCTGGTAGCAATAGCAGCATAGAAAAACTTCGTATTAGAATCCCCTAGAGTAAGCCAATGTTGTCGTGACTTCTGTTTCAAAACGACGGTCACTCTATTATGATAGAGATTCTTCAGGACTCACGATCATGCATGGAGCAAGAATTGAATATAGAGCACCTAACAAGAAGAGAGAAAGAGATTTTCACAAGATTCAATTTTTTCATTAGTCAATAATCACTCGAATAATGATGAAGATTGTAATGTATTATGGGGCAAAGCTTATATTTTGTGATGTATCCACAAGTACTCCAGAGCAGTCTAGCTATTGCATTTTTTATTAACTTCCTTGTGCTACTCTTGGAAATGAGTTTGATGAAGTGTGCCCATTTCACCTTCTTTAGGTGGGGTACAATCTTCTCGACTACACTAAGAGACTTCAGGCTTTAGTCTATGGCTTGTGTAGACAAAGCTTCTTTGTACAAATCTTTTACAAAATACATTATCTTTACTTACCAAAAAAAAGACTTTTGTTTCAAAAAGCATTCCTCCTGCTTCAAAGCTTCCATAAAGTTATTTCTAGCAGCAGCCTCTTTGTATATAAGATTCGCATCCAGAGGTTGAAGATTTAGCTCGCTTTGCACAGTTATAAGTTCTTTCTTGCATAACTGAACCTTGTTGGTGATATTTCCGAATGTAGTTGAATTCCACTTCTTAAGTGCTGCTTTGCATGCTTTTAGCTTTTGACATAGGATGTAAGGAGGAGAACCAAATACATTAATGTCCTAAGCTGACTTAATAACTTCGAGGAACTTAGGGTGAGAACTCCACATATTAAAAAATCTAAAAGGTTTCTTGACTCTGGGTAGTGCTTTATCTGCATGTATATGCATAATAGAGTGATCCGAAAATAACTTAGCACCGTACTCAAGAAGTGAATCTGGGAAAACTGCTAACCATTCCTGATTTATCAAACATCTGTCAAGTCGAGCCATAATTTTTCTATCAGCAGTACTTTGATTGTTCCATGAGAACCAATCACCTACAGATTTCATGTCAGTCAATGCAGCAGTATCTATACAATCATTAAACTGTTGAAGCTGACATTCGGAAAGCACTCTACCCCCCACTTTCTCATTTGTGTATCTGACAGTATTAAAGTCACCGAGAACAACCCAAGGTACTGTAGGATAACTATTTGCAATGCTAACCAGATCATGCCATAGAGCATTCCTGTCAGACATAATGTTAGATGCATAGATACCAGTAATATTGAATTGACATCCAGTCTGTTTATCCTCTGCCTTAAGATGAATGAATTGATTAGTAGCAGAAATAAACCAAGCAGTAATAAGGTTAGGATGCCATAAGACCCAAACTCGACCATAAGTATCCTGAGAATCATTAGTAAAAAGTTCTGCCTCAGGCCATATTAAATTCTTCTGAACTCGAACACGATGGGTTTTAATTTTTGTTTCCACAAGAATCACAATATCACATGCAGCAGATCGGATTATTCTATTGAGCTCATGACATTTCTCAGTCTTATTAAGTCCACGAACATTCCAACATATTATTTTCATCAATACTAGATAGAAGGAAGAACATGCGATTTTGGGAGGACACTACCATCCTTTTTCTTATCCTTTGATTTTACATGGTCCTCCCGCATAATATCTTTACCCTTTAATCCTTTATTCCTATATTTATCCACCTCATCCACAGCTTGCAAATGTTTAAACTTTTGCGTACCTTGAGGCAAGGAGTCCTGAATAGTTGGATGTGTCAAAGAGCGATGAGTTTGGTGAGTTGCAATGTCTTTGTTCCCAAGAGGTTGTTGAAATGAAATTTCCTGATTATCTGAAGGAATGATTCGTGACGGCGAGGTTGTTATTGGGGAGTGAGAACCATGGGAAGCTCCTGCAGTGAAAGTCTCTGATATAATAGGAAAAGATGAAAGTCCTGACTTGTCTTTCTCTAGTTCGTGTCGCTGCCCCAACGAGTCAGAGTGCTCATTCATCTTCTCCGCCATCATCTCTGTTGGCCCTGGAGTATCAGTGCTTGGTTTAGTGGTAATGACCCCATTCTGTGGCTCTTGGCGTGGTCGGTAGACCTGTGTGGTTTTTTGTGAAGGCTGTTGGCAAGCACCATTTACATGTCCAAAAGATAGACAAACCTTGCATCGTTGTGGCTTCCAAGAATATGAGACTTTCACCTTTCGGGTGCTCCCATCAAGATCACGATAAGAAACATCATTCGGCAGTTCCTCATCAGAAGAAACCATTACACAAGCTCTGGCAAAGGTTAATCTCGTTTGCGAAGCTGTTGCCTTATCAATATACAATGGCTGTCCCAAGGTGCTGCAAAGCTTTGCAATAAAACGACGACCCCAGAGATGTAGTGGAAGTCCATGGAAAGAAACCCATATTGGGATAGACTGTAGACTGTCTAACTCCAATCTCACATCAGGTGCCCAGCGTCGTAGTATCATTGGATGACCACGGATAGTCCAAAATCCTTCAAGGACCCGTTGTAAATCTTCTTCAGAATAAAGCTTGCATACAAAGAATCCGGTCTCCAACATATGAAGATCAAATGTTGATATTCCCCATCGAGTTCTGATATATGAGGATAATGGAAAAAATGATGTTCTTAGTCCAACAACGTAGCCCACAATTACCATGGACCATGTCTCAATTAGTTCGTCAGAATCAATAGCCTCATACACAGCAATCTTCTGATCAGCCTGTACTTCTGGAGCAAAAAAGTCCAGTCGAAGATCCGGACTACCCACTGGAGCCTTGAAGAGGCTACTCCAAGGCCGAGGATCTCGGGAGATAGGAGCAGGAGGTCGTGATCTAGATCGTGAACGACCTCGGGCCTGGTTCATTGAAGGAGTATCCCGTCGAGAAGAAGAATTCAGCGGTGGAACATCCTGGTGTGAAACCGGCCTAAGCTGCTGGGGAGGAACCAGCGGCTGTTGGAGAGGAGCAACCCCCTCCCGCTGTGAAGTAACCAGCGGTTGAGGAGCAACCCTCTCCCGTTGTGACTGCTGGAGAGGGGCGTTCCGCTGGGAAGCAACCAGTGCAGGCCGCTGGGAAGAAGCCAGCGGAGGAGCATCCCGCTGGAACAGAGGATGCGAAGCAGAGTCGCTCGCATCCATGCCGTCGCTCGCCCTAGAGACCGCCAGCCTCCTAGGGGAGAGGAAGCCACCACCCTTCCAACACTAAGGTCGCAGCCGTCGCCCTTTCCACGCCGATTGCAGAAGCAGCCGTCGCCCTTGGAGTTGCCGCAGGAAGAGCGGCAGTGAACCCAGCCCCAATCGCAGCGCAGCCTCCACCGTTTCTCGCCCTAGAGTCCGTCCCGCTCCTAGGGGAGAAGAGCCGCCGCCCTTCCACGCCTGAAATCGCCGATTCCCCGCCTGGAATCGCTGATCGCAAGAGCGACCGCTGGCCTTCCTTCGCCGCGGAGCGATCGTAGAGGAGAAATCGCCCAAGGGAGCAATCGCCCTCCGCTGCCCACTCTTCGGTAAGAGATGAGGTTGCCGTCCCCAGCGCCGATCACAAGCGCAAGCCCAAGCAGAGCAGAGCACTCACGCACGCACGCAAGGGAACGCAGGCCCATTCCCCCCCATTCCCAAGCGCAGGCCCTAGCTCATGCTAAACTGATCGAAACTCGACTCTGTGCAAAGTTTATGACCGTCGCGTTTTTTCGTAAAACCATGCTCATACGACTTACCATGGGCTAATACATCGTGAATGGCCAGTATTTTGAATTTCCGAGACGGTGCACGAAAAACCGATCGAAACTCGACTCGCGCGCGACTTCTCGCAAAGTTTATGACCGTCGTATTTTTTTGCGAAAGCGTGCTTGTACGACTTCCCATGGGCTAATAAGACGGGAAAGACCAGTATTTTGAATTTCCGAGACGGTGCATGAAAAACCGATCGAAACTCGACTCTGCGCAATGTTTATGTCCATCACGTTTTTTCGTGAAACCATGCTCATACGACTTACCATGGGCTAATAAATCTTGAATGGCCAGTATTTTGAATTTCCGAGACGGTGCACGAAAAACCGATCGAAACTCGACTCGCGCGCGACTTCGCGCAAAGTTTATGACCTTCGTATTTTTTTGCGAAAGCGTGCTTGTACGACTTCCCATGGGCTAAAAAGACGGGAAAGACCAGTATTTTGAATTTCCGAGACGGTGCATGAAAAACCGATCGAAACTCGACTTTGTGCAATGTTTATGTCCATCATGTTTTTTCATGAAACCATGCTCATACGACTTACCATGGGCTAATACATCGTGAATAGCCAGTATTTTGAATTTCCGAGACGGTGCACGAAATACCGATCGAAACTCGACTCGCGCGCGACTTCGCGCAAAGTTTATGACCGTCGTATTTTTTTGCGAAAGAGTGCTTGTACGACTTCCCATGGGCTAATAAGATGGGAAAGACCAGTATTTTGAATTTCCGAGACGGTGCACCAAAAACCGATCGAAACTCGACTCTGTGCAAAGTTTATGACCATCGCGTTTTGTCGTGAAACCATGCTCATACGACTTACCATGGGCTAATACATCGTGAATGGCCAGTATTTTGAATTTCTGAGACGATGCACGAAAAACCGATCGAAACTCGACTCACGCGCGACATCGCGCAAAGTTTATGACCGTCGTATTTTTTTGCGAAAGCGTTCTTGTACAACTTCCCATGGGCTAATTAGACGGGAAAGACCAGTATTTTGAATTTCCGAGACGATGCACGAAAAACCGATCGAATCTCGACTCTGCGCAAAGTTTATGACCGTCGCGTTTTTTCGTGAAACCATGCTCATACGACTTACCATGGGCTAATACATCGTGAATGGCCAGTATTTTGAATTTCCGAGACGGTGCACGAAAAACCGAGCGAAACTCGACTCGCACGCGACTTCGCGCAAAGTTTATGACCGTCGTATTTTTTTGCGAAAGCGTGCTTGTACGACTTCCCATGGGCTAATAAGACAGGAAATACCAGTATTTTGAATTTCCGAGACGGTGCACGAAAAACCGATCGAAACTCTTTTTTTTTTGGTAAGTAAAGATATTGTATTTTGTAAAAGATTTGTACAAAGAAGCTTTGTCTACACAAGCCATAGACTATAGCCTGAAGTGTCTTAGTGTAGTCGAGAAGATTGCACCCCACCTAAAGAAGGTGAAATGGGCACGCTTCATCAAACTCATCTCCAAGAGTAGCATAAGGAAGTTAATAAATAATAAAATGCAATAGCTAGACTGTTCTGGATTACTTGTGGATACATCACAAAATATAAGCTTTGCCCCATATAATACATTACAATCTTCATCATTATTCGAGTGATTCTTGACGAATGGAAAAATTGAATCTTGTGAAAATATCTTTCTCTCTTCTTGTTAGGTGCTCTGTATTCAATTCTTGCTCCATACATGATCGTGAGTCCTGAAGAATCTCTATCAGAATTTGAGCATTGTTCATGATGTGACACTCAAAAATTCTGCCACACCTCTCCTTCCAAATCCACCAAATAGCACATCTGAATATAATTCGTGCTAGTTGTGTAAGAGGCCCCTTTCTTGAGAAGCTTTGCATAAGCATTTCTAATTCATGATGCAAGTTTGGCCGTGGTAGCCTTTGAAAATCAAATCGCTTCAAGATCTCCTTCCATATCCAAGATGAATAATCACAAGCAAAGTAGAGATGGTCAACACTTTCTTCATTTTGCATACACAAAGAGAACCGATTTACAATATAAATACCTCTTCGCTGCATATTGTCCATCGTAGGAAGTTTGCCGAGAAGGGCCTGCCATGTACATAAGGAATGTCGCTGTGAGCATGGACTATCCCATGTCCAACTACTTTGGATCCACTTGTTGTTTCGTCGTCTAATTTGGTTCCATGCAGATGTAGCACTAAATTTACCGTTATCATGAAGCCAAATAAGCATATCTGAAGAGTTGTTCTTGATTGTAATAGCCCTAATAGTCGGCCAAAGTAATAACATGTCAGGGGAGGTAGGGTTGGGAAGACACCAAGTACCATTGTTAATGAATTCAGAAACCTTCCAGTCTTTGGGAGCCCCCAGATCCTGTCGTACTCTATCACCAAATATCTGAAATATGCTTTTCCCATTCACCCAAGGATCATACCACATATTAATATTGGTTCCAGAAGAAATCACATAAGAAATATTGTTATGTAGCCATCGCCTTGCCTTCAGAATTCCTTTCCAAGCAACAGAATGAGATGTTTTTGCAGATGTTTCCCAGATTGATTCCTTGGTTAGGTACCTAGCAAAAACCCATTGTGACCATAAGGAAGACTTGTTTTGTAAAATATCCCATAATTGCTTTACCATACAAGCTTTATTCCAATCTCTAATATGTCGAAGATTCAGCCCCCCTTCATCCTTCGGTTTGCAAATGTTGTCCCAATTCACCATGTGCATTGCCTTACCATCTGTGCCATTCCAAAAGAAGTTCATAAGTAATTTATCAATATCATGGAGAAGCCCGGCTGGTAGAAGGAATGCATGAGACCAATAAATAGAATAAGAGGTCAACACAGATCGAATAAGTTCAAGTCGTCCAGCTTTAGAAAGAAGCCTATTTTTCCAAGAGGAAATTCTGTTCTTAATTTTTTGTATGATAGGCTGACAGGAGGCTTTGTTGATTCCAGTGGATATAAGTGGGAGACCCAAGTAAGGAACCGGTAAATTTCCTTCAGCAACTCCCAATGTTTGAGCAATATGATCCTTATTGTCAATGCAAGCACCCACATATACTTTGCTCTTTGCATGGTTTAGCTTAAGACCAGAAACTTTACCAAATTCATTAAGAATATCTGCCAGATTACTCACAGAAACTGGATCATCTCGAAGGAAGATAATAAGGTGGTCGGCAAATGTTATGTGAGAGATATAAACAAAACCATAATGTGGTACCTTAATTTTGCCATTGGAAACAGCCTCTTCTAACATACAACTGAGCCCTTCCATTGCAATGGTAAAAAGATAAGGAGATAGTGGATCACCTTGCCGAATGCCATTCTTACTCCCAAAGAAGCCAATAGGTGAACCATTAAAGAGAATTGAAAATTTTGGAGTTTCCAAGCAACATTGAATCCATTTAACCCAGTGCTGAGGGAAGCCCATATTATGGAGCATCATGTAAATAAAATCCCTATTGACTGAGTCAAAGGCCTTTCGTAAATCAGCTTTAAAACAGATCTTTTTCCCTCTTGTTTTAGAATGTAGATCCTTAACCAAATCATTAGCAAGCAGGACATTATGATGGATACTCCTCCCTTTAAGAAAAGCAGCCTGATTAGGACTAATGACCTTATTCATGACCTTTTGTAGTCTATCTGCCAGCAACTTAGAGATAACCTTATAAATAAAGTTGCACAGTGAAATAGGACGGTAGTTCTCCAATGAATCGGCTCCATCATTTTTAGGCACTAAAGCAATAAAAGTGCAATTCATTTCTTTCAGAATGTGACCTGAGGAGAAAAAATGTCGACAAGCTTTTATGACATCGTTGCCTACAATAGCCCATGCAATTTGATAAAACTCAGCTGGAAATCCATCTGGACCAGGGCTTTTGTGCTTCGGGGACTTAAAAACAACTTTCACAATTTCATCATCCGTTATTGGGGCATTAAGATGAGAGAGGGCTTCAGAATCAAGTCGTCTTGTAGGCCCAACATGAATACTATTAGGCTGCTGTTCCTGATTGAGTAAGGAATAAAAAAATTGCTTGGTGTAATTTTTAACCTCATCCAGATCCTCAATGAGATTACCATCTATACCTTTGCATTTTTTGATGCGATTAGTAGCCCTTCTGGTAGCAATAGCAGCATAGAAAAACTTCGTATTAGAATCCCCTAGAGTAAGCCAATACTGTCGTGACTTCTGTTTCAAAAAGCATTCCTCCTGCTTCAAAGCTTGCATAAAGTTATTTCTAGCAGCAGCCTCTTTGTATATAAGATTCGCATCCAGAGGTTGAAGATTTAGCTCGCTTTGCACAGCCATAAGTTCTTTCTTGCATAACTGAACTCTGTCGTTGATATTTCCAAATGTAGTTGAATTCCACTTCTTCAGTGCTGCTTTGCATGCTTTTAGTTTTTGACATAGGATGTAAGGGGGAGAACCAAATACATTAATGTCCCAAGCTGACTTAATAACTTCGAGGAACTTTGGGTGAGAACTCCACATATTAAAAAATCTAAAAGGTTTCTTGACTCTTGGTAGTGTTTTATCTGCATGTATATGCATAATAGAGTGATCCGAAAATAACTTAGCACCGTACTCAAGAAGTGAATCTGGGAAAACTGCTAACCATTCCTGATTAATCAAACATCTGTCAAGTCGTGCCATAATTTTTCTTTCAGCAGTACTTTGATTGTTCCATGAGAACCAATCACCTACAGATTTCATGTCAGTCAATGCAGCAGTATCTATACAATCATTAAAATGTTGAAGCTGACATTCGGAAAGCACTCTACCCCCCACTTTCTCATTTGTGTATCTGACAGTATTAAAGTCACCGAGAACAACCCAAGGTACTGTAGGATAACTATTTGCAATGCTAACCAGATCACGCCATAGAGCATTCCTGTCAGACATACTGTTAGATGCATAAATACCGGTAATATTGAATTGACATCCAGTCTGTTTATCCTCTGCCTTAAGATGAATGAATTGATTAGTAGCAGAAATAAACCAAGCAGTAACAAGATTAGGATGCCATAAGACCCAAACTCGACCATAAGTATCCTGAGAATCATTAGTAAAAAGTTCTGCCTCAGGCCATATTAAATTCTTCTGAACTTGAACACGATGAGGTTTAATTTTTGTTTCCACAAGAATCACAATGTCACATGCAGCAGATCGGATTATTCTATTGAGCTCCCGACATTTCTCAGTCTTATTAAGTCCACGAACATTCCAACAGCTTATTTTCATCAATACTAGATAGAAGGAAGAGCATGCGATTTTGGGAGGACACTACCATCCTTTTTCTTATCCTTTGATTTTGCATGGTCCTCTCGCATAATATCTTTACCCTTTAATCCTTTATTTCTATATTTATCCACCTCATCCACAGCTTACAAATGTTTAAATTTTTGCGTACCTTGAGGCAAGGAGTCCTGAATAGCGGGATGTGTCGAAGAGCGATGAGTTTGGTGAGTTGCAATGTCTTGGTTCCCAAGAGGTTGTTGAAATGAAATTTCCTGATTATCTGAAGGAGTGATTCGTGAAGGCGAGGTTGTTATTGGGGAGTGAGAACCTTGGGAAGCTCCTGTAGTGAAATTCTCTGATATAATAGGTAAAGATGGAAGTCCTGACTTGTCTTTCTCTTGTTCGTGTCGCTGCCCCAACGAGTCAGAGTGTTCAATCATCTTCTCCGCCATCACCACTGTTGGCACTGGAGTATCAGTGCTTGGATTAGTGGTAGTGACCCCATTCTGTGGCTCTTGGCGTGGTCGGTAGACCTGTGTGATTTTTTGTGAAGGCTGTTGGCAGGCACCATTTACATGTCCAAAAGATAGACAAACCTTGCATCGTTGTGGCTTCCAAGAATATGAGACTTTCACCTTTCGGGTGCTCCCATCAAGATCACGATAAGAAACATCATTCGGCAGTTCCTCATCAGAAGAAACCATTACACAAGCTCTGGCAAAGGTCAATCTCGTTTGCGAAGCTGTTGCCTTATCAAGATACAATGGTTGTTCCAGGGTGCTGCAAAGCTTTGCAATAAAACGACGACCCCAGAGATGTAGTGGAAGTCCATGGAAAGAAACCCATATTGGGATAGACTGTAGACTGTCTAACTCCAATCTCACATCAGGTGCCCAGCGTCGTAGTATCATTGGATGACCACGGATAGTCCAAAATCCTTCAAGGACCCGTTGTAAATCTTCTTCCGAATAAAGCCTGCATACAAAGAATCCGGTCTCCAACATATGAAGATCAAATGTTGATATTCCCCATCGAGTTCTGATGTATGAGGATAGTGGGAAAAAGGATGTTCTTAGTCCAACAACGTAGCCCACAATTGCCATTGACCATGTCTCAATTAGTTCATCGGAATCAATAGCCTCATACACAGCAATCTTCTGGTCAGCCTGTACTTCTGGAGCAAAAAAGTCCAGTCGAAGATCCGGACTACCCACTGGAGCCTTGAAGAGGCTACTCCAAGGCTTCGGATCTCGGGAAATAGGAGCTGGAGGTCGTGATCTAGATCGTGAACGACCTCGGGCCTGGTTCATTGAAGGAGCATCCCGTCGAGAAGAAGAAATCAGCGGTGGAACATCCTGGTGTGAAACCGGCCTAAGCTGCTGGGGAGGAACCAGCGGCTGTTAGAGAGGAGCAACCCCCTCCCGCGGTGAAGTAACCAGCGGCTGAGGAGCAACCCTCTCCCGCTGTGACTGCTGGAGAGGGGCGTTCTGCTGTGAAGCAATCAGCCGCTGGGAAGAAGCCAGCGGAGGAGCATCCCGCTGGAACAGAGGATGCGAAGCAGAGTGCCGCGTCCGGCCGCTCACATCCATGGTGTCGCTCGCCCTAGCCGCCAGCCGCCTAGGGGAGAGGAAGCCACCACCCTGCCCACACTAATGTCGCAGCCGTCGCCCCTTCCACGCCGATTGCAGAAGCAGCCGTCGCCCTTTCCACGCTGGAGTTGCCGCAGGAAGCGGCAGTGAACCCAGCCCCAATCGCAGGGCAGCTTCCACCGTTTCTTGCCCTAGAGTCCGTCCCGCGCCTAGGGGAGAAGAGCCGCCGCCCTTCCACGCCCGAAATCGCCGATTCCCTGCCTGGAATCGCTGATCGCAGGAGCGACCGCCGGCCTTCCACTCGCCGCGGAGTGATCGTAGAGGAGAAATCGCCCAAGGGAGCAATCGCAAGCACAAGCGCAAGGGAAGAGGTTGCCGTCCCCAGCGTCGATCGCAAGCGCAAGCGCAAGCGCAAGCCCAAGCAGAGCAGAGCACTCACGCACGCACGCAAGGGAACGCAGGCCCATTCCCCCCCATTCCCAAGCCGATGCGTGCACCCCCGATCGAAACTCGACTCTGTGCAAAGTTTATGACCGTCGCGTTTTTTCGTGAAACCATGCTCATACGACTTACCATGGGCTAATACATCGTGAATGGCAGTATTTTGAATTTCCGAGACGGTGCACAAAAAACCGATCGAAACTCGACTCGCGCGCGACTTCGCGCAAAGTTTATGACCGTCGTATTTTTTTGCGAAAGCGTGCTTGTACGACTTCCCATTGGCTAATAAGACGGGAAAGACCAGTATTTTGAATTTTCGAGACGGTGCACGAAAAACCGATCGAAACTCGACTCTGTGCAAAGTATATGACCGTCGTGTTTTATCGTGAAACCCTGCTCATACGACTTACCATGGGCTAATACATCGTGAATGGCCAGTATTTTGAATTTCCGAGACGGTGCACGAAAAACCGATCGAAACTCGACTCGCGCGACTTCGCGCAAATTTATGACCGTCGTATTTTTTTGAGAAAGTGTGCTTGTACCACTTCGCATGGGCTAATAAGACGGGAAAGACCAGTATTTTGAATTTCTGAGATGGTACGGTGCACGAAAAACCGATCGAAACTCGACTCTGCGGAAAGTTTATGACCATCACGTTTTTTCGTGAAACCATGCTCATACGAGTTACCATGGGCTAATACATCGTGAATGGCCAGTATTTTGAATTTCCGAGATGGTGCATGAAAAACCGATCGAAACTCGACTCACGCGCGATTTCGCGCAAAGTTTATGACCGTCGTATTTTTTTGCGAAAGCGTGCTTGTACGACTTCCCATGGGCTAATAAGACGGGAAAGACCAATATTTTGAATTTCCGAGACGGTGCACGAAAAACAGATCGAAACTCGACTCTGTGCAAAGTTTATGACCGTCGCGTTTTTTCGTGAAACCATGCTCATACGACTTACCATGGGCTAATACATCGTGAATGGCCAGTATTTTGAATTTCCGAGATGGTGCACGAAAAACCTATCGAAACTCGACTCGCGCGCGACTTCGCGCAAAGTTTATGACCGTCGTATTTTTTTGCGAAAGCGTGCTTGTACGACTTCCCATTGGCTAATAAGACGGGAAAGACCAGTATTTTGAATTTCCGAGACGGTGCACGAAAAACCGATCGAAACTCGACTCTGTGCAAAGTTTATGACCGTCGCGTTTTTTCGTGAAACCATGCTCATACGACTTACCATGGGCTAATACATCGTGAATGGCCAGTATTTTGAATTTCGAGACGGTGCACGAAAAACCGATCGAAACTCGACTCGCGCGCGACTTCTCGCAAAGTTTATGACCGTCGTATTTTTTTGCGAAAGCGTGCTTGTACGACTTCCCATGGGCTAATAAGACGGGAAAGACCAGTATTTTTAACTTCCGAGACGGTGCATGAAAAACCGATCGAAACTCGACTCTGCGCAATGTTTATGTCCATCAAGTTTTTTCGTTAAACAATGCTCATACGACTTACCATGGGCTAATACATCGTGAATGGCCAGTATTTTGAATTTCCGAGACGGTGCACGAAAAACCGATCGAAACTCGACTCGCGCGCGACTTCGCGCAAAGTTTTTGACCGTCGTATTTTTTTACGAAAGCGTGCTTGTACGACTTCCCATTGGCTAATAAGACGGGAAAGACCAGTATTTTGAATTTCCGAGACGGTGCACGAAAAACCGATCGAAACTTGACTCTGTGCAAAGTTTATGACCGTCGCGTTTTTTCGTGAAACCATGCTCATACGACTTACCATGGGCTAATACATCGTGAATGGCCAGTATTTTGAATTTTCGAGACGGTGCACGAAAAACCGATCGAAACTCGACTCGCGCGCGACTTCTCGCAAAGTTTATGACCGTCGTATTTTTTTGTGAAAGCGTGCTTGTACGACTTCCCATGGGCTAATAAGACGGGAAAGACCAGTATTTTGAATTTCCGAGACGGTGCATGAAAAACCGATCGAAACTCGACTCTGCGCAATGTTTATGTCCATCACGTTTTTTCGTGAAACCATGCTCATACGACTTACCATGGGCTAATACATCGTGAATAGCCAGTATTTTGAATTTCCGAGACGGTGCACGAAATACCGATCGAAACTCGACTCGCGCGCGACTTCGCGCAAAGTTTATGACCGTCGTATTTTTTTGCGAAAGAGTGCTTGTACGACTTCCCATGGGCTAATAAGATGGGAAAGACCAGTATTTTGAATTTCCGAGACGGTGCACGAAAAATCGATCGAAACTCGACTCTGTGCAAAGTTTATGACCTTCGCGTTTTGTCGTGAAACCATGCTCATACGACTTACCATGGGCTAATACATCGTGAATGGCCAGTATTTTGAATTTCCGAGACGGTGCACGAAAAACCGATCGAAACTCGACTCACGCGCGACATCGCGCAAAGTTTATGACCGTCGTATTTTTTTGCGAAAGCGTGCTTGTACAACTTCCCATGGGCTAATTAGACGCGAAAGACCAGTATTTTGAATTTCCGAGACGATGCACGAAAAACCGATCGAATCTCGACTCTGCGCAAAGTTTATGACCGTCGCGTTTTTTCGTGAAACCATGCTCATACGACTTACCATGGTCTAATACATCGTGAATGGCCAGTATTTTGAATTTCTGAGACGGTGCACGAAAAACCGATCGAAACTCGACTCTGTGCAAAGTTTATGACCGTCGCGTTTTTTCGTGAAACCATGCTCATACGACTTACAATGGGCTAATACATCGTGAATGGCCAGTATTTTGAATTTCCGAGACGGTGCACGAAAAACCGATCGAAACTCGACTCGCGCGCGACTTCGCGCAAAGTTTATGACCGTCGTATTTTTTTGCGAAAAAGTGCTTGTACGACTTCCCATGGGCTAATAAGACGGGAAAGACCAGTATTTTGAATTTCCGAGATGGTGCACGAAAAACCGATCGAAACTCGACTCTGTGCAAAGTTTATGACCATCGCGTTTTGTCGTGAAACCATGCTCATACGACTTTTTTTTTTGGTAAGTAAAGATAATGTATTTTGTAAAAGATTTGTACAAAAAGCTTTGTCTACACAAGCCATAGACTAAAGCCTAAAGTCTCTTAGTGTAGTCGAGAAGATTGCACCCCACCAAAAGAAGGTGAAATGGGCACGCTTCATCGAACTCATCTCCAAGAGTAGCACAAGGAAGTTAGTAAATAATAAAATGCAATAGCTAGACTGTTCTGGACTACTTGTGGATACATCACAAAATATAAGCTTTGCCCCATATAATATATTACAATCTTTATCATTATTCGAGTGATTCTTGACGAATGGAAAAATTGAATCTTGTGAAAATATCTTTCTCTCTTCTTGTTAGGTGCTCTGTATTCAATTCTTGCTCCATACATGATCGTGAGTCCTGAAGAATCTCTATCAGAATTTGAGCTTTGTTCATGTTGTGACACTCAAAAATTCTGCCACACCTCTCCTTCCAAATCCACCAAATAGCACATCTGAATAAAATTCTTGCTAGTTGTGTAAGAGGCCCCTTTCTTGAGAAGCTTTGCATAAGCATTTCTAATTCATGATGCAAGTTTGGCCGTGGTAGCCTTTGAAAATCAAATCGCTATTTTCTAATACATCGTGAATGACCAGTATTTTGAATTTCCGAGACGGTGCACGAAAAACCGATCGAAACTCGACTCGCGCGACTTCGCGCAAATTTATGACCGTCGTATTTTTTTGCGAAAGTGTGCTTGTACCACTTCGCATGGGCTAATAAGACGGGAAAGACCAGTATTTTGAATTTCCGAGACGGTGCACGAAAAACCGATCGAAACTCGACTCTGCGCAAAGTTTATGACCATCGCGTTTTTTCGTGAAACCGTGCTCATACGAGTTACCATGGGCTGGCTAATACATCGTGAATGGCCAGTATTTTGAATTTCCGAGACGGTGCACGAAAAACCAATCGAAACTCGACTCGCGTGCGATTTCGCGCAAAGTTTATGACCGTCATATTTTTTTGCGAAAGCGTGCTTGTACGACTTCCCATGGGCTAATAAGACGGGAAAGACCAATATTTTGAATTTCCGAGACGATGCACGAAAAACAGATCGAAACTCGACTCTGTGCAAAGTTTATGACCGTCGCGTTTTTTCGTGAAACCATGCTCATACGACTTACCATGGGCTAATACATCGTGAATGGCCAGTATTTTGAATTTCCGAGACGGTGCACGAAAAATCGATCGAAACTCGACTCGCGCGCGACTTCGCGCAATGTTTAGACCATCGTATTTTTTTGCGAAAGCGTGCTTGTACGACTTCCCATGGGCTAATAAGACAGGAAATACCAGTATTTTGAATTTCCGAGACGGTGCACGAAAAACCGATCGAAACTCGACTCTGTGCAAAGTTTATGACCGTCGCGTTTTTTCGTGAAACCATGCTCATACGACTTACCATGGGCTATTACATCGTGAATGGTCAGTATTTTGAATTTCCGATATGGTGCACGAAAAACCGATCGAAACTCGACTCGCGCGCGACTTCGCGCAAAGTTTATGACCGTCGTATTTTTTTGTGAAAGCGTGCTTGTACGACTTCCCATTGGCTAATAAGACGGGAAAGACCAGTATTTTGAATTTCCGAGACGGTGCACGAAAAACCGATCGAAACTCGACTCTGTGCAAAGTTTATGACCGTCGCGTTTTTTCGTGAAACCATGCTCATACGACTTACCATGGGCTAATACATCGTGAATGGCCAGTATTTTGAATTTCCGAGATGGTGCACGAAAAACCGATCGAAACTCGACTCGCGCGCGACTTCTCGCAAAGTTTATGACCGTCGTATTTTTTTGCGAAAGCGTGCTTGTACGACTTCCCATGGGCTAATAAGACGGGAAAGACCAGTATTTTGAATTTCCGAGACGGTGCATGAAAAACCGATCGAAACTCGACTCTGCGCAATGTTTATGTCCATCACGTTTTTTCGTGAAACCATGCTTATACGACTTACCATGGGCTAATACATCGTGAATGGCCAGGATTTTGAATTTCCGAGACGGTGCACGAAAAACCGATCGAAACTCGACTCACGCGCGACTTCGCACAAAGTTTATGACCGTCGTATTTTTTTGCGAAAGCGTGCTTGTACGACTTCCCATTGGCTAATAAGACGGGAAAGACCAGTATTTTGAATTTCCGAGACGGTGCACGAAAAACCGATCGAAACTCGACTCTGTGCAACGTTTATGACCGTCGCATTTTTTCGTAAAACCATGCTCATACGACTTACCATGGGCTAATATATCGTGAATGGCCAGTATTTTGAATTTCCGAGACGGTGCACGAAAAACCGATCGAAACTCGACTCGCGCGCGACTTCTCGCAAAGTTTATGACCGTCGTATTTTTTTGCGAAAGTGTGCTTGTACGACTTCCCATGGGCTAATAAGACGGGAAAGACCAGTATTTTGAATTTCCGAGACGGTGCATGAAAAACCGATCGAAACTCGACTCTGCGCAATGTTTATGTCCATCACGTTTTTTCGTTAAACCATGCTCATACGACTTACCATGGGCTAATACATCGTGAATAGCCAGTATTTTGAATTTCCGAGACGGTGCACGAAATACCGATCGAAACTCGACTCGCGCGCGACTTCGCGCAAAGTTTATGACCGTCGTATTTTTTTGCGAAAGAGTGCTTGTACGACTTCCCATGGGCTAATAAGATGGGAAAGACCAGTATTTTGAATTTCCGAGACGGTGCACGAAAAACCGATCGAAACTCGACTCTGTGCAAAGTTTATGACCATCGCGTTTTGTCGTGAAACCATGCTCATACGACTAACCATGGGCTAATACATCGTGAATGGCTAGTATTTTGAATTTCCGAGACGGTGCACGAAAAACCGATCGAAACTCGACTCACGCGCGACATCGCGCAAAGTTTATGACCGTCGTATTTTTTTGCGAAAGCGTGCTTGTACAACTTCCCATGGGCTAATTAGACGGGAAAGACCAGTATTTTGAATTTCCGAGACGATGCACGAAAAACCGATCGAATCTCGACTCTGCGCAAAGTTTATGACCGTCGCGTTTTTTCGTGAAACCATGCTCATACGACTTACCATGGGCTAATACATCGTGAATGGCCAGTATTTTGAATTTCCGAGACGGTGCACGAAAAACCGATCGAAACTCGACTCTGTGCAAAGTTTATGACCGTCGCGTTTTTTCGTGAAACCATGCTCATACGACTTACAATGGGCTAATACATCGTGAATGGCCAGTATTTTGAATTTCCGAGACGGTGCACGAAAAACCGATCGAAACTCGACTCGCGCGCGACTTCGCGCAAAGTTTATGACCGTCGAATTTTTTTGCGAAAAAGTGCTTGTACGACTTCCCATGGGCTAATAAGACGGGAAAGACTAGTATTTTGAATTTCCGAGACGGTGCACGAAAAACCGATCGAAACTCGACTCTGTGCAAAGTTTATGACCATCGCGTTTTGTCGTGAAACCATGCTCATACGACTTACCATGGGCTAATACATCGTGAATGTCCAGTATTTTGAATTTCCGAGACGGTGCACGAAAAACCGTTCGAAACTCGACTCACGCGCTACATCGCGCAAAGTTTATGACCGTCGTATTTTTTTGCGAAAGCGTGCTTGTACAACCTCCCATCGGCTAATTAGACGGGAAAGACCAGTATTTTGAATTTCCGAGACGATGCACGAAAAACCGATCGAATCTCGACTCTGCGCAAAGTTTATGACCGTCCCGTTCTTTCCTGAAACCATGCTCATACGACATACCGTGGGCTAATAAAACGTGAATGGCCAGTATTTTGAATTTCCGAGACGGTGCACGAAAAACCGATCGAAACTCGACTCGCGCGCGACTTCGCGCAAAGTTTATGACCGTCGTATTTTTTTGCGAAAGCGTGCTTGTACGACTTCTCATGGGCTAATAAGATGGGAAAGACGGCCACCTCATCTCTTACCGAAGAGTGGGCAGCGGAGGGCGATTGCTCCCTTGGGCGATTTCTCCTCTACGATCGCTCCGCGGCGAAGGAAGGCCGGCGGTCGCTCTTGCGATCAGCGATTCCAGGCGGGGAATCGGCGATTTCAGGCGTGCAAGGGCGGCGGCTCTTCTCCCCTAGGAGCGGGACGGACTCTAGGGCGAGAAACGGTGGAGGCTGCGCTGCGATTGGGGCTGGGTTCACTGCCGCTCTTCCTGCGGCAACTCCAAGGGCGACGGCTGCTTCTGCAATCGGCGTGGAAAGGGCGAGAAGGGTGGTGGCTTCCTCTCCCCTAGGAGGCTGGCGGTCTCTAGGGCGAGCGACGCCATGGATGCGAGCGACTCTGCTTCGCATCCTCTGTTCCAGCGGGATGCTCCTCCGCTGGCTTCTTCCCAGCGGCCTGCGCTGGTTGCTTCCCAGCGGAACGCCCCTCTCCAGCAGTCACAACGGGAGAGGGTTGCTCCTCAACCGCTGGTTACTTCACAGCGGGAGGGGGTTGCTCCTCTCCAACAGCCGCTGGTTCCTCCCCAGCAGCTTAGGCCGGTTTCACGCCAGGATGTTCCACCGCTGAATTCTTCTTCTCGACGGGATGCTCCTTCAATGAACCAGGCTCGAGGTCGTTCACGATCTAGATCACGACCTCCTGCTCCTATTTCCCGAGATCCTCGGCCTTGGAGTAGCCTCTTCAAGGCTCCAGTGGGTAGTCCGGATCTTCGACTGGACTTTTTTGCTCCAGAAGTACAGGCTGATCAGAAGATTGCTGTGTATGAGGCTATTGATTCTGACGAACTAATTGAGACATGGTCCATGGCAATTGTGGGCTACGTTGTTGGACTAAGAACATCATTTTTTCCATTATCCTCATATATCAGAACTCGATGGGGAATATCAACATTTGATCTTCATATGTTGGAGACCGGATTCTTTGTATGCAAGCTTTATTCTGAAGAAGATTTACAACGGGTCCTTGAAGGATTTTGGACTATCCGTGGTCATCCAATGATACTACGACGCTGGGCACCTGATGTGAGATTGGAGTTAGACAGTCTACAGTCTATCCCAATATGGGTTTCTTTCCATGGACTTCCACTACATCTCTGGGGTCGTCGTTTTATTGCAAAGCTTTGCAGCACCTTGGGACAGCCATTGTACATTGATAAGGCAACAGCTTCGCAAACGAGATTGACCTTTGCCAGAGCTTGTGTAATGGTTTCTTCTGATGAGGAACTACCGAATGAAGTTTCTTACCGTGATCTTGATGGGAGCACTCGAAAGGTGAAAGTCTCATATTCTTGGAAGCCACAACGATGCAAGGTTTGTCTATCTTTTGGACATGTAAATGGTGCTTGCCAACAGCCTTCACAAAAAATCACACAGGTCTACCGACCACGCCAAGAGCCACAGAATGGGGTCATTACCACTAAACCAAGCTCTGATACTACAGTGCCAACAGAGATGATGGCGGAGAAGATGAATGAGCACTCTGACTCATTGGGGCAGCGACACGAACAGGAGAAAGACAAGTCAGGACTTTCATCTTTTCCTATTATATCAGAGACTTTCACTATAGGAGCTTCCCATGGTTCTCACTCCCCAATAACAACCTCGCCGTCATGAATCATTCCTTCAGATAATTAGGAAATTTCATTTCAACAACCTCTTGGGAACAAAGACATTGCAACTCACCAAACTCATCGCTCTTCGACACATCCCACTATTCAGGACTCCTTGCCTCAAGGTACGCAAAAGTTTAAACATTTGCAAGCTGTGGATGAGGTGGATAAATATAGGAATAAAGGATTAAAGGGTAAAGATATTATGCGGGAGGACCATGTAAAATCAAAGGATAAGAAAAAGGATGGTAGTGTCCTCCCAAAATCGCATGCTCTTCCTTCTATCTAGTATTGATGAAAATAATCTGTTGGAATGTTCGTGGACTTTAATAAGACTAAGAAATGTCGGGAGCTCAATAGAATAATCCGATCTGCTGCATGTGATATTGTGATTCTTGTGGAAACAAAAATTAAAACCCATCGTGTTCGAGTTTAGAAGAATTTAATATGGCCTGAGGCAGAACTTTTTACTAATGATTATCAGGATACTTATGGTCGAGTTTGGGTCTTATGGCATCCTAACCTTGTTACTGCTTGGTTTATTTCTGCTACTAATCAATTCATTCATCTTAAGGCAGAGGATAAACAGACTGGATGTCAATTCAATATTACCGGTATCTATGCATCTAACAGTATGTCTGACAGGAATGCTCTATGGCGTGATCTGGTTAGCATTGCAAATAGTTATCCTACAGTACCTTGGGTTGTTCTCAGTGACTTTAATACTGTCAGATACACAAATGAGAAAGTGGGGGGTAGAGTGCTTTCCGAATGTCAGCTTCAACATTTTAATGATTGTATAGATACTGCTGCATTGACTGACATGAAATCTGTAGGTGATTGGTTCTCATGGAACAATCAAAGTACTGCTGATAGAAAAATTATGGCTCGACTTGACAGATGTTTGATAAATCAGGAATGGTTAGCAGTTTTCCCAGATTCACTCCTTGAGTACGGTGCTAAGTTATTTTCGGATCACTCTATTATGCATATACATGCAGATAAAGCACTACCCAGAGTCAAGAAACCTTTTAGATTTTTTAGTATGTGGAGTTCTCACCCTAAGTTCCTCGAAGTTATTAAGTCAGCTTGGGACATTAATGTATTTGGTTCTCCTCCTTACATCCTATGTCAAAAGCTAAAAGCATGCAAAGCAGCACTTAAGAAGTGGAATTCAACTACATTTGGAAATATCACCAACAGGGTTCAGTTATGCAAGAAAGAACTTATGACTGTGCAAAGCGAGCTAAATCTTCAACCTCTGGATGCGAATCTTATATACAAATAGGCTGCTACTAGAAATAACTTTATGCAAGCTTTGAAGCAGGAGGAATGCTTTTTGAAACAGAAGTCACGACAGCATTGGCTTACTCTAGGGGATTCTAATACGAAGTTTTTCTATGCTGCTATTGCTACCAGAAGGGCTACTAATCGTATCAAAAAATGCAAAGGTATAGATGGTAATCTCATTGAGGATTTGGATGAGGTTAAAAATTACACCGAGCAATTTTTTTATTCCTTACTCAATCAGGAGCAGCAGCCTAATAGTATTCATGTTGGGCCTACAAGACGACTTGATTCTGAAGCCCTCTCTCATCTTAATGCCCCAATAACGGATGATGAAATTGTGAAAGTTGTTTTTAAGTCCCCGAAGCACAAAAGCCCTGGTCCAGATGGATTTCCAGCTGAGTTTTATCAAATTGCATGGTCTATTGTAGGCAACGATGTCATAAAAGCTTGTCGACATTTTTTCTCCTCAGGTCATATTCTTAAAGAAATGAATTGCACTTTTATTTCTTTAGTGCCTAAAAATGATGGAGCCGATTCATTGGAGAACTACCGTCCTATTTCACTGTGCAACTTTATTTATAAGGTTATCTCGAAGTTACTGGCAGATAGACTACAAAAGGTCATGAATAAGGTCATTAGTCCTAATCAGGCTGCTTTTATTAAAGGGAGGAGTATCCATCATAATGTCCTGCTTGCTAATGATTTGGTTAAGGATCTACACTCAAAAACAAGAGGGAAAAAGATCTGTTTTAAAGCTGATTTACGAAAGGCCTTTGACTCAGTCAATAGGCAATTTATTTACATGATGCTCCATAATATGGGCTTCCCTCAACGCTGGGTTCAATGGATTCAATGTTGCTTGGAAACTCCAAAATTTTCGATTCTCTTTAATGGTTTACCTATTGGCTTCTTCGGGAGTAAGAATGGCATTCGGCAAGGCGATCAACTATCTCCTTATCTTTTTACGATTGCAATGGAAGGACTCAGTTGTATGTTAGAAGGGGCTGTTTCCAATGGCAAAATTAAGGTACCATATTATGGTTCTGTTTATATCTCTCACATAACATTTGCTGATGACCTTATTATCTTCCTTCGAGATGATCCAGTTTCTGTGAGTAATCTGGCAGATATTCTTAATGAATTTGGTATAGTTTCTGGTCTTAAGCTAAACCATGCAAAGAGCAAAGTATACGTTGGTGCTTGCATTGAAAATAAGGATCATATTGCTCAAACATTGGGAGTTGCTGAAGGAAATTTACCGGTTCCTTACTTGGGTCTTCCACTTATATCCACTGGAATCAACAAAGTCTCCTATCAGCCTATCCTACAAAAAATTAAGAACAGAATTTCCTCTTGGAAAAATAGGCTTCTTTCTAAAGCTGGACGACTTGAACTTATTCGATCAGTGTTGATCTCTTATTTTATTTATTGGTCTCATGCATTCCTTCTACCAGCCGGGCTTCTCAATGATATTGATAAATTACTTATGAACTTCTTTTGGAATGGCACAGATGGTAAGGCAATGCATATGGTGAATTGGGACAACATTTGTAAACCGAAGGATGAAGGGGGCTTGAATCTTCGACATATTAGAGATTGGAATAAATCTTGTATGGTAAAGCAATTATGGGATATTTTACAAAACAAGTCTTTTTTATGGTCACAATGGGTTTTTGCTAGGTACCTTACCAAGGAATCAATCTGGGAAGTATCTGCAAAAACATCTCATTCTGCTGCTTGGAAAGGAATTCAGAAGGCAAGGAGATGGCTACGTAACAATATTTCTTATGTGATTTCTTCTGGAACCAATATTAATATGTGGTATGATCCTTGGGTGAATGGGAAAAGTATATTTCAGATATTTGGTGATAGAGTACGACAGGATCTGGGGGCTCCCAAAGACTGGAAGGTTTCTGAATTCATTAACAATGGTACATGGTGTCTTCCTAACCCTACCTCCCCAGACATGTTATTACTTTGGCCGACTATTAGGGCTATTCCAATCAAGAACAACTCTTCAGATATGCTTATTTGGCTTCATGATAATGGTAAATTTAGTGCTACATCTGCATGGAACCAAATTAGACGACGAAACAACAAGTGGATCCCAAATAGTTGGACATGGGATAGTCCATGCTCACAGCGACATTCCTTATTACATGGCAGGCCCTTCTCGGCAAACTTCCTACGATGGACAATATGCAGCGAAAAGGTATTTATATTGTAAATCGGTGCTCTTTGTGTATGCAAAAGGAAGAAAGTGTTGACCATCTATACTTTGCTTGTGATTATTCATCTTGGATATGGGAAGAGATCTTGAAGCGATTTGATTTTTAAAAGCTACCACGGCCAAACTTGCATCATGAACTAGAAAGGCTAATGCAAGGCTTCTCAAGAAAGGGTCCTCTTACACAACTAGCAAGAATTATATTCAGATGTGCTATTTGGTGGATTTGGAAGGAGAGGTGTGGCAGAATTTTTGAGTGTCACAACATGAACAAAGCTCAAATTCTAATAGAGATTCTTCAGGACTCACGATCATGCATGGAGTAAGAATTGAATATAGAGCACCTAACAAGAAGAGAGAAAGAGATTTTCACAAGATTCAATTTTTTCATTAGTCAATAATCACTCGAATAATGATGAAGATTGTAATGTATTATGGGGCAAAGCTTATATTTTGTGATGTATCCACAAGTACTCCAGAACAGCCTAGCTTTTGCTTTTTTTATTAACTTCCTTGTGCTACTCTTGGAAATGAGTTTGATGAAGTGTGACCATTTCACCTTCTTTAGGTGGGGTACAATCTTCTCGACTACACTAAGAGACTTCAGGCTTTAGTCTATGGCTTGTGTAGACAAAGCTTCTTTGTACAAATCTTTTACAAAATACATTATCTTTACTTACCAAGAAAAAAAAAAGATGGGAAAGACCAATATTTTGAATTTCCGAGACGGTTCACGAAAAACCGATCGAATCTCGATTCTGCGCAAAGTTTATGACCGTCGCGTTTTTTCGTGAAACCATGCTCATACGACTTACCATGGGCTAATACATCGTGAAAGGCCAGTATTTTGAATTTTCGAGACGGTGCACGAAAAACCGAGCGAAACTCGACTCGCACGCGACTTCGCGCAAAGTTTATGACCGTCGTATTTTTTTGCGAAAGCGTGCTTGTACGACTTCCCATGGGCTAATAAGACGGGAAAGACCAATATTTTGAATTTCCGAGACGGTGCACGAAAAACCGATCGAAACTCCACTCTGTGCAAAGTTTATGACCGTCGCGTTTTTTCGTGAAACCATGCTCATACGACTTACCATGGGCTAATACATCGTGAATGGCCAGTATTTTGAATTTCCGAGACGGTGCACGAAAAACCGATCAAAACTCGACTCGCGCGTGACTTCTCGCAAAGTTTATGACCGTCGTATTTTTTTGCGAAAGCGTGCTTGTACGACTTCCCATGGGCTAATAAGACGGGAAAGACCAGTATTTTGAATTTCCGAGACGGTGCACGAAAAACCGATCGAAACTCGACTCTGTGCAAAGTTTATGACCGTCGCGTTTTTTCGTGAAACCATGCTCATACGACTTACCATGGGCTAATACATCGTGAATGGCCAGTATTTTGAATTTCCGAGACGGTGCACGAAAAACCGATCGAAACTCGACTCTGTGCAAAGTTTATGACCGTCGCGTTTTTTCGTGAAACCATGCTCATACGACTTACCATGGGCTAATACATCGTGAATGGCCAGTATTTTGAATTTCCGAGACGGTGCACGAAAAACCGATCGAAACTCGACTCGCGCGCGACTTCTCGCAAAGTTTATGACCGTCGTATTTTTTTGCGAAAGCGTGCTTGTACGACTTCCCATGGGATAATAAGATGGGAAAGACCAGTATTTTGAATTTCCGAGACGGTGCACGAAAAAACCGATCGAAACTCGACTCTGTGCAAAGTTTATGACCATCGCGTTTTGTCGTGAAACCATGCTCATACGACTTACCATGGGCTAATACATCGTGAATGGCCAGTATTTTGAATTTTCGAGACGTTGCAACGAAAAACCGATCGAAACTCGACTCCCGCGCGACATCGCGCAAAGTTTATGACCGTCGTATTTTTTACGAAAGCGTGCTTGTACAACTTCTCATGGGCTAATAAGACGGGAAAGACCAGTATTTTGAATTTCCGTGACGGTGCACGAAAAACCGATCGAAACTCGACTCGCGCGCGACTTCGCGCAAAGTTTATGACCGTCGTATTGTTTTTCGAAAGCGTACTTGTACGACTTCTCTTGGGCTAATATGACGGGAAAGTCCAGTATTTTGAATTTCCGAGACGGTGCACGAAAAACCGATCGAAACTCGACTCTGTGCAAAGTTTATGACCGTCGCGTTTTTTCGTGAAACCATGCTCATACGACTTACCATGGGCTAATACATCGTGAATGGCCAGTATTTTGAATTTCCGAGATGGTGCACGAAAAACCGATCGAAACTCGACTCGCACGCGACTTCGCGCAAAGTTGATGACCGTCGTATTTTTTTGCGAAAGCGTGCTTGTACGAGTTCCCATGGGCTAATAAGACGGGAAAGTCCAGTATTTTGAATTTCCGAGACGGTGCACGAAAAACCGATCGAAACTCAACTCTGTGCAAAGTATATGACCGTCGCGTTTTATCGTGAAACCCTGCTCATACGACTTACCATGGGCTAATACATCGTGAATGGCCAGTATTTTGAATTTCTGAGACGGTGCACGAAAAACCGATCGAAACTCGACTCACGCGCGACATCGCGCAAAGTTTATGACCGTCGTATTTTTTTGCGAAAGCGTGCTTGTACAACTTCTCATGGGCTAATTAGACGGGAAAGACCAGTATTTTGAATTTCCGAGAGGATGCACGAAAAACCGATCGAATCTCGACTCTGCGCAAAGTTTATGACCGTCGCGTTTTTTCGTGAAACCATGCTCATATGACTTACCATGGGCTAATACATCGTGAATGGCCAGTATTTTGAATTTCCGAGACGGTGCAAGAAAAACCGATCGAAACTCGACTCACGCGCGACATCGCGCAAAGTTTATGACCGTCGTATTTTTTGCGAAAGCGTGCTTGTACGAGTTCCCATGGGCTAATAAGACGGGAAAGTCCAGTATTTTGAATTTCCGAGACGGTGCACGAAAAACCGATCGAAACTCGACTCGCGCGCGACTTCGCGCAAAGTTTATGACCGTCGTATTTTTTTTCGAAAGCATACTTGTACGACTTCTCTTGGGCTAATATGACGGGAAAGTCCAGTATTTTGAATTTCCGAGACGGTGCACGAAAAACCGATCGAAACTCGACTCTGTGCAAAGTTTATGACCGTCGCGTTTTTTCGTGAAACCATGCTCATACGACTTACCATGGGCTAATACATCGTGAATGGCCAGTATTTTGAATTTCCGAGACGGTGCACGAAAAACCGATCGAAACTCGACTCGCACGCGACTTCGCGCAAAGTTGATGACCGTCGTATTTTTTTGCGAAAGCGTGCTTGTACGAGTTCCCATGGGCTAATAAGACGGGAAAGTCCAGTATTTTGAATTTCCGAGACGGTGCACGAAAAACCGATCGAAACTCGACTCTGTGCAAAGTATATGACCGTCGCGTTTTATCGTGAAATCCTGCTCATACGACTTACCATGGGCTAATACATCGTGAATGGCCAGTATTTTGAATTTCCGAGACGGTGCACGAAAAACCGATCGAAATTCGACTCGCGCGCGACTTCGCGCAAAGTTTATGACCGTCGTATTTTTTTACGAAAGCGTGCTTGTACGACTTACCATGGACTAATTAGACGGGAAAGACCAGTATTTTGAATTTCCGAGACGGTGCACGAAAAACCGATCGAAACTCGACTCGCGCGCGACTTCGCGCAAAGTTTATGACCGTCGTATTTTTTTTCGAAAGCGTACTTGTACGACTTCTCTTGGGCTAATATGACGGGAAAGTCCAGTATTTTGAATTTCCGAGACGGTGCACGAAAAACCGATCGAAACTCGACTCTGTGCAAAGTTTATGACCGTCGCGTTTTTTCGTGAAACCATGCTCATACGACTTACCATGGGCTAATACATCGTGAATGGCCAGTATTTTGAATTTCCGAGACGGTGCACGAAAAACCGATCGAAACTCGACTCACACGCGACTTCGCGCAAAGTTGATGACCGTCGTATTTTTTTGCGAAAGCGTGCTTGTACGAGTTCCCATGGGCTAATAAGACGGGAAAGTCCAGTATTTTGAATTTCCGAGACGGTGCACGAAAAACCGATCGAAACTCGACTCTGTGCAAAGTATATGACCGTCGCGTTTTATCGTGAAACCCTGCTCATACGACTTACCATGGGCTAATACATCGTGAATGGCCAGTATTTTGAATTTCCGAGATGGTGCACGAAAAACCGATCGAAATTCGACTCGCGCGCGACTTCGCGCAAAGTTTATGACCGTCGTATTTTTTTGCGAAAGCGTGCTTGTACGACTTACCATGGACTAATTAGACGGGAAAGACCAGTATTTTGAATTTCCGAGACGGTGCACGAAAAACCGATCGAAACTCGACTCACGCGCGACATCGCGCAAAGTTTATGACCGTCGTATTTTTTTGCGAAAGCGTGCTTGTACAACTTCTCATGGGCTAATTAGACGGGAAATACGGTGCACGCATCGGCTTGGGAATGGGGTGGAATGGGCCTGCATTCCCTTGCGTGCGTGCGTGAGTGCTCTGCTCAGCTTGGGCTTGCGCTTGCGCTTGCGATCGACGCTGGGGACGGCAACCTCTTCCCTTGCGCTTGTGCTTGCGATTGCTCCCTTGGGCGATTTCTCCTCTACGATCACTCCGCGGCGAGTGGAAGGCCGGCGGTCGCTCCTGCGATCAGCGATTCCAGGCCGGGAATCGGCGACTTCAGGCGTGGAAGGGCGGCGGCTCTTCTCCCCTAGGCGCGGGACGGACTCTAGGGCAAGAAACGGTGGAAGCTGCGCTGCGATTGGGGCTGGGTTCACTGCCGCTTCCTACGGCAACTCCAGCGTGGAAAGGGCGACGGCTGCTTCTGCAATCGGCGTGGAAGGGGCGACGGCTGCGACATTAGTGTGGGCAGGGTGGTGGCTTCCTCTCCCCTAGGCGGCTGGCGGCTAGGGCGAGCGACGCCATGGATGCGAGCGGCCGGACGCGGCACTCTGCTTCGCATCCTCTGTTCCAGCGGGATGCCCCTCCGCTGGCTTCTTCCCAGCGGCTGATTGCTTCACAGCAGAACGCCCCTCTCCAGCAGTCACAGCGGGAGAGGGTTGCTCCTCAGCCGCTGGTTACTTCACCGCGGGAGGGGGTTGCTCCTCTCCAACAGCCGCTGGTTCCTCCCCAGCAGCTTAGGCCGGTTTCACACCAGGATGTTCCACCGCTGATTTCTTCTTCTCGACGGGATGCTCCTTCAATGAACCAGGCCCGAGGTCGTTCACGATCTAGATCACGACCTCCAGCTCCTATTTCCCGAGATCCGAAGCCTTGGAGTAGCCTCTTCAAGGCTCCAGTGGGTAGTCCGGATCTTCGACTGGACTTTTTTGCTCCAGAAGTACAGGCTGACCAGAAGATTGCTGTGTATGAGGCTATTGATTCCGACGAACTAATTGAGACATGGTCAATGGCAATTGTGGGCTACGTTGTTGGACTAAGAACATCCTTTTTCCCACTATCCTCATACATCAGAACTCGATGGGGAATATCAACATTTGATCTTCATATGTTGGAGACCGGATTCTTTGTATGCAGGCTTTATTCGGAAGAAGATTTACAACGGGTCCTTGAAGGATTTTGGACTATCCGTGGTCATCCAATGATACTACGACGCTGGGCACCTGATGTGAGATTGGAGTTAGACAGTCTACAGTCTATCCCAATATGGGTTTCTTTCCATGGACTTCCACTACATCTCTGGGGTCGTCGTTTTATTGCAAAGCTTTGCAGCACCCTGGGACAACCATTGTATCTTGATAAGGCAACAGCTTCGCAAACGAGATTGACCTTTGCCAGAGCTTGTGTAATGGTTTCTTCTGATGAGGAACTGCCGAATGATGTTTCTTACCGTGATCTTGATGGGAGCACCCGAAAGGTGAAAGTCTCATATTCTTGGAAGCCACAACGATGCAAGGTTTGCCTATCTTTTGGACATGTAAATGGTGCCTGCCAACAGCCTTCACAAAAAATCACACAGGTCTACCGACCACGCCAAGAGCCACAGAATGGGGTCACTACCACTAATCCAAGCACTGATACTCCAGTGCCAACAGTGGTGATGGCGGAGAAGATGATTGAACACTCTGACTCGTTGGGGCAGCGACACGAACAAGAGAAAGACAAGTCAGGACTTCCATCTTTACCTATTATATCAGAGAATTTCACTGCAGGAGCTTCCCAAGGTTCTCACTCCCCAATAACAACCTCGCCTTCACGAATCACTCCTTCAGATAATCAGGAAATTTCATTTCAACAACCTCTTGGGAACCAAGACATTGCAACTCACCAAACTCATCGCCCTTCGACACATCCCGCTATTCAGGACTCCTTGCCTCAAGGTACGCAAAAATTTAAACATTTGCAAGCTGTGGATGAGGTGGATAAATATAGGAATAAAGGATTAAAGGGTAAAGATATTATGCGAGAGGACCATGCAAAATCAAAGGATAAGAAAAAGGATGGTAGTGTCCTCCCAAAATCGCATGCTCTTCCTTCTATCTAGTATTGATGAAAATAAGCTGTTGGAATGTTCGTGGACTTAATAAGACTGAGAAATGTCGGGAGCTCAATAGAATAATCCGATCTGCTGCATATGACATTGTGATTCTTGTGGAAACAAAAATTAAACCTCATCGTGTTCAAGTTCAGAAGAATTTAATATGGCCTGAGGCAGAACTTTTTACTAATGATTCTCAGGATACTTATGGTCGAGTTTGGGTCTTATGGCATCCTAATCTTGTTACTGCTTGGTTTATTTCTGCTACTAATCAATTCATTCATCTTAAGGCAGAGGATAAACAGACTGGATGTCAATTCAATATTACCGGTATTTATGCATCTAACAGTATGTCTGACAGGAATGCTCTATGGCGTGATCTGGTTAGCATTGCAAATAGTTATCCAACAGTACCTTGGGTTGTTCTCGGTGACTTTAATACTGTCAGATACACAAATGAGAAAGTGGGGGGTAGAGTGCTTTCCGAATGTCAGCTTCAACATTTTAATGATTGTATAGATACTGCTGCATTGACTGACATGAAATCTGTAGGTGATTGGTTCTCATGGAACAATCAAAGTACTGCTGAAAGAAAAATTATGGCTCGACTTGACAGATGTTTGATTAATCAGGAATGGTTAGCAGTTTTCCCAGATTCACTTCTTGAGTACGGTGCTAAGTTATTTTCGGATCACTCTATTATGCATATACATGCAGATAAAGCACTACCAAGAGTCAAGAAACCTTTTAGATTTTTTAATATGTGGAGTTCTCACCCAAAGTTCCTCGAAGTTATTAAGTCAGCTTTGGACATTAATGTATTTGGTTCTCCCCCTTACATCCTATGTCAAAAACTAAAAGCATGCAAAGCAGCACTGAAGAAGTGGAATTCAACTACATTTGGAAATATCAACGACAGAGTTCAGTTATGCAAGAAAGAACTTATGGCTGTGCAAAGCGAGCTAAATCTTCAACCTCTGGATGCGAATCTTATATACAAAGAGGCTGCTGCTAGAAATAACTTTATGCAAGCTTCGAAGCAGGAGGAATGCTTTTTGAAACAGAAGTCACGACAGCATTGGCTTACTCTAGGGGATTCTAATACGAAGTTTTTCTATGCTGCTATTGCTACCAGAAGGGCTACTAATCGCATCAAAAAATGCAAAGGTATAGATGGTAATCTCATTGAGGATCTGGATGAGGTTAAAAATTACACCAAGCAATTTTTTTATTCCTTACTCAATCAGGAACAGCAGCCTAATAGTATTCATGTTGGGCCTACAAGACGACTTGATTCTGAAGCCCTCTCTCATCTTAATGCCCCAATAACGGATGATGAAATTGTGAAAGTTGTTTTTAAGTCCCCGAAGCACAAAAGCCCTGGTCCAGATGGATTTCCAGCTGAGTTTTATCAAATTGCATGGGCTATTGTAGGCAACGATGTCATAAAAGCTTGTCGACATTTTTTCTCCTCAGGTCACATTCTGAAAGAAATGAATTGCACTTTTATTTCTTTAGTGCCTAAAAATGATGGAGCCGATTCATTGGAGAACTACCGTCCTATTTCACTGTGCAACTTTATTTATAAGGTTATCTCTAAGTTGCTGGCAGATAGACTACAAAAGGTCATGAATAAGGTCATTAGTCCTAATCAGGCTGCTTTTCTTAAAGGGAGGAGTATCCATCATAATGTCCTGCTTGCTAATGATTTGGTTAAGGATCTACATTCTAAAACAAGAGGGAAAAAGATATGTTTTAAAGCTGATTTACGAAAGGCCTTTGACTCAGTCAATAGGGATTTTATTTACATGATGCTCCATAATATGGGCTTCCCTCAGCACTGGGTTAAATGGATTCAATGTTGCTTGGAAACTCCAAAATTTTCAATTCTCTTTAATGGTTCACCTATTGGCTTCTTTGGGAGTAAGAATGGCATTCGGCAAGGTGATCCACTATCTCCTTATCTTTTTACCATTGCAATGGAAGGGCTCAGTTGTATGTTAGAAGAGGCTGTTTCCAATGGCAAAATTAAGGTACCACATTATGGTTCTGTTTATATCTCTCACATAACATTTGCCGACGACCTTATTATCTTCCTTCGAGATGATCCAGTTTCTGTGAGTAATCTGGCAGATATTCTTAATGAATTTGGTAAAGTTTCTGGTCTTAAGCTAAACCATGCAAAGAGCAAAGTATATGTGGGTGCTTGCATTGACAATAAGGATCATATTGCTCAAACATTGGGAGTTGCTGAAGGAAATTTCCCGGTTCCTTACTTGGGTCTCCCACTTATATCCACTGGAATCAACAAAGCCTCCTGTCAGCCTATCATACAAAAAATTAAGAACAGAATTTCCTCTTGGAAAAATAGGCTTCTTTCTAAAGCTGGACGACTTGAACTTATTCGATCTGTGTTGACCTCTTATTCTATTTATTGGTCTCATGCATTCCTTCTACCAGCCGGGCTTCTCCATGATATTGATAAATTACTTATGAACTTCTTTTGGAATGGCACAGATGGTAAGGCAATGCACATGGTGAATTGGGACAGCATTTGCAAACCGAAGGATGAAGGGGGGCTGAATCTTCGACATATTAGAGATTGGAATAAAGCTTGTATGGTAAAGCAATTATGGGATATTTTACAAAATAAGTCTTCCTTATGGTCACAATGGGTTTTTGCTAGGTACCTAACCAAGGAATCAATCTGGGAAACATCTGCAAAAACATCTCATTCTGCTGCTTGGAAAGGAATTCTGAAGGCAAGGCGATGGCTACGTAACAATATTTCTTATGTGATTTCTTCTGGAACCAATATTAATATGTGGTATGATCCTTGGGTGAATGGGAAAAGCATATTTCAGATATTTGGTGATAGAGTACGACAGGATCTGGGGGCTCCCAAAGACTGGAAGGTTTCTGAATTCATTAACAATGGTACTTGGTGTCTTCCCAACCCTACCTCCCCTGACATGTTATTACTTTGGCCGACTATTAGGGCTATTACAATCAAGAACAACTCTTCAGATATGCTTATTTGGCTTCATGATAACGGTAAATTTAGTGCTACATCTGCATGGAACCAAATTAGATGACGAAACAACAAGTGGATCCAAAGTAGTTGGACATGGGATAGTCCATGCTCACAGCGACATTCCTTATGTACATGGCAGACCCTTCTCGGCAAACTTCCTACGATGGACAATATGCAGCGAAGAGGTATTTATATTGTAAATCGGTGCTCTTTGTGTATGCAAAATGAAGAAAGTGTTGACCATCTCTACTTTGCTTGTGATTATTCATCTTGGATATGGAATGAGATCTTGAAGCGATTTGATTTTCAAAGGCTACCACGGCCAAACTTGCATCATGAATTAGAAATGCTTATGCAAAGCTTCTCAAGAAAGGGGCCTCTTACACAACTAGCACGAATTATATTCAGATGTGCTATTTGGTGGATTTGGAAGGAGAGGTGTGGCAGAATTTTTGAGTGTCACAACATGAACAAAGCTCAAATTCTGATAGAGATTCTTCAGGACTCACGATCATGTATGGAGCAAGAATTGAATACAGAGCACCTAACAAGAAGAGAGAAAGATATTTTCACAAGATTCAATTTTTCCATTCGTCAAGAATCACTCGAATAATGATGAAGATTGTAATGTATTATATGGGGCAAAGCTTATATTTTGTGATGTATCCACAAGTAGTCCAGAACAGTCTAGCTATTGCATTTTATTATTTATTAACTTCCTTATGCTACTCTTGGAGATGAGTTTGATGAAGCATGCCCATTTCACCTTCTTTAGGTGGGGTGCAATCTTCTCGACTACACTAAGAGACTTCAGGCTTTAGTCTATGGCTTGTGTAGACAAAGCTTCTTTGTACAAATCTTTTACAAAATACAATATCTTTACTTACCAAAAAGCTAATTAGACGGGAAAGACCAGTATTTTGAATTTCCGAGACGATGCACGAAAAACCGATCGAATCTCGACTCTGCGCAAAGTTTATGACCGTCGCGTTTTTTCGTGAAACCATGCTCATACGACTTACCATGGGCTAATACATCGTGAATGGCCAGTATTTTGAATTTCCGAGACGGTGCACGAAAAACCGTCGAAACTCGACTCACGCGCGACATCGCGCAAAGTTTATGACCGTCGTATTTTTTTGCGAAAGTGTGCTTGTACAACTTCTCATGGGCTAATTAGACGGGAAAGGCCAGTATTTTGAATTTCCGAGACGATGCACGAAAAACCGATCGAATCTCGACTCTGCGCAAAGTTTATGACCGTCGCGTTTTTTCGTGAAACCATGCTCATATGACTTACCATGGGCTAATACATCGTGAATGGCCAGTATTTTGAATTTCCGAGACGGTGCACGAAAAACCGATCGAAACTCGACTCTGTGTAAAGTTTATGACCGTCGCGTTTTTTCGTGAAACCATGCTCATACGACTTACCATGGGCTAATACATCGTGAATGGCCAGTATTTTGAATATCCGAGATGGTGCACGAAAAACCGATCGAAACTCGACTCGCGCGCGACTTCGCGCAAAGTTGATGACCGTCGTATTTTTTTGCGAAAGCGTGCTTGTACGAGTTCCCATGGGCTAATAAGACGGGAAAGTCCAGTATTTTGAATTTCCGAGACGGTGCACGAAAAACCGATCGAAACTCGACTCTGTGCAAAGTATATGACCGTCGCGTTTTATCGTGAAACCCTGCTCATACGACTTACCATGGTCTAATACATCGTCAATGGCCAGTATTTTGAATTTCCGAGACGGTGCATGAAAAACCGATCGAAATTCGACTCGCGCGCGACTTTGCGCAAAGTTTATGACCGTCGTATTTTTTTGCGAAAGCATGCTTGAACGACTTACCATGGACTAATAAGACGGGAAAGACCAGTATTTTGAATTTCCGAGACGGTGCACGAAAAACCGATCGAAACTCGACTCAGCGCAAAGTTTATGACCGTCGCGTTTTTTCGTGAAACCATGCTCATACGACTTGCCATGGGCTAATACATGGTGAATGGCCAGTATTTTGAATTTCCGAGACGGTGCACGAAAAACCGATCGAAACTCAACTCGCGCGCGACTTCGCGCAAAGTTTATGACCGTCGTATTTTTCTGCGAAAGCGTGCTTGTACGACTTCCCATGGGCTAATTAGACGGGAAAGACCAGTATTTTGAATTTCCGAGACGGTGCACGAAAAACCGATCGAATCTCGACTCTGCGCAAAGTTTATGACTGTCGCATTTTTTCGTGAAACCATGCTCATACGTCTTACCATGGGCTAATACATCGTGAATGGCCAGTATTTTGAATTTCCGAGACGGTGCACGAAAAACCGATCGAAACTCGACTCTGCGCAATGTTTATGTCCATCACGTTTTTTCGTGAAACCATGCTCATACGACTTACCATGGGCTAATACATCGTGAATGGCCAGTATTTTGAATTTCCGAGACGGTGCACGAAAAACCGATCGAAACTCGACTCGCGCGCGACTTCGCGCAAAGTTTATGACCGTCGTATTTTTTTGCGAAAGCGTGCTTGTACGAGTTCCCATGGGCTAATAAGACGGGAAAGACCAGTATTTTGAATTTCCGAGACGGTGCACGAAAAACCGATCGAAACTCGACTCTGTGCAAAGTTTATGACCGTCGCGTTTTTTCGTGAAACCATGCTCATAAGACTTACCATGGGCTAATACATCGTGAATGGCCAGTATTTTGAATTTCCGAGACGGTGCACGAAAAACCGATCGAAACTCGACTCTGTGCAAAGTTTATGACCGTCGCGTTTTTTCGTGAAACCATGCTCATACGAGTTCCCATGGGCTAATACCTCGTGAATGGCCAGTATTTTGAATTTCCGAGACGGTGCACGAAAAACCGATCGAAACTCGACTCGCGCGTGACTTCGCGCAAAGTTTATGACCGTCGTATTTTTTTGCGAAAGCGTGCTTGTACGACTTCTCATGGGCTAATAAGATGGGAAAGACTAGTATTTTGAATTTTCGAGACGGTGCACGAAAAACCGATCGAAACTCGACTCGGCGCAAAGTTTATGACCGTCGCATTTTTTCGTGAAACAATGCTCATACAACTTCCCATGGGCTAATACCTCGTGAATGGCCAGTATTTTGAATTTCCGAGACGGTGCACGAAACACCGATCGAAACTCGACTCGCGCGCGACTTCGCGCAAAGTTTATGACCGTCGTATTTTTTTTCGAAAGCGTGCTTGTACGACTTCCCATTGGCTAATAAAACTGGAAAGACCTGTATTTTGAATTTCCGAGACGGTGCACGAAAAACCGATAGAAACTCGACTCTATGCAAAGTTTATGACCGTCGCGTTTTTTCGTGAAACCATGCTCATACGACTTACCATGGGCTAATACATCGTGAATGGCCAGTATTTTGAATTTCCGAGACGGTGCACGAAAAACCGATCGAAACTCGACTCACACGCGACTTCTCGCAAAGTTTATGACCGTCGTATTTTTTTGGGAAAGCGTGCTTGTACGACTTCCCATGGGCTAATAAGATGGGAAAGACCAGTATTTTGAATTTCCGAGACGGTGCATGAAAAACCGATCGAAACTCGACTCTGCGCAATGTTTATGTCCATCACGTTTTTTCGTGAAACCATGCTCATACGACTTACCATGGGCTAATACATCGTGAATGGCCAGTATTTTGAATTTCCGAGACGGTGCACGAAAAACCGATCGAAACTCGACTCGCGCGCGACTTCGCGCAAAGTTTATGACCGTCGTATTTTTTTACGAAAGAGTGCTTGTACGACTTCCCATGGGCTAATAAGACGGGAAAGACCAGTATTTTGAATTTCCGAGACGGTGCACGAAAAACCGATCGAAACTCCACTCTGTGCAAAGTTTATGACCGTCGCGTTTTTTCGTGAAACCATGCTCATACGACTTACCATGGGCTAATACATCGTGAACGGCAAGTATTTTGAATTTCCGAGACGGTGCACGAAAAACCGATCGAAACTCGACTCGCGTGCGACTTCGCGCAAAGTTTATGACCATCGTATTTTTTTGCGAAAGCGTGCTTGTACGACTTCCCATGGGCTAATAAGACGGGAAAGAACAATATTTTGAATTTCCGAGACGGTGCACGAAAACCCGATCGAAACTCGACTCAGCACAAAGTTTATGACCGTCAGGGGAGGTAGGGTTGGGAAGACACCAAGTACCATTGTTAATGAATTCAGAAACCTTCCAGTCTTTGGGAGCCCCCAGATCCTGTCGTACTCTATCACCAAATATCTGAAATATGCTTTTCCCATTCCCCTGACATGTTATTACTTTGGCCGACTATTAGGGCTATTACAATCAAGAACAACTCTTCAGATATGCTTATTTGGCTTCATGATAACGGTAAATTTAGTGCTACATCTGCATGGAACCAAATTAGACGACGAAACAACAAGTGGATCCAAAGTAGTTGGACATGGGATAGTCCATGCTCACAGCGACATTCCTTTTGTACATGGCAGGCCCTTCTCGGCAAACTTCCTACGATGGAGAATATGCAGCGAAGAGGTATTTATATTGTAAATCGGTGCTCTTTGTGTATGCAAAATGAAGAAAGTGTTGACCATCTCTACTTTGCTTGTGATTATTCATCTTGGATATGGAAGGAGATCTTGAAGCGATTTGATTTTCAAAGGCTACCACGGCCAAACTTGCATCATGAATTAGAAATGCTTATGCAAAGCTTCTCAAGAAAGGGGCCTCTTACACAACTAGCACGAATTATATTCAGATGTGCTATTTGGTGGATTTGGAAGGAGAGGTGTGGCAGAATTTTTGAGTGTCACAACATGAACAAAGCTCAAATTCTGATAGAGATTCTTCAGGACTCACGATCATGTATGGAGCAAGAATTGAATACAGAGCACCTAACAAGAAGAGAGAAAGATATTTTCACAAGATTCAATTTTTCCATTCGTCAAGAATCACTCGAATAATGATGAAGATTGTAATGTATTATATGGGGCAAAGCTTATATTTTTGTGATGTATCCACAAGTAGTCCAGAACTGTCTAGCTAGTGCATTTTATTATTTATTAACTTCCTTATGCGGGTTTTGGGAGAGAGAGAGGAGGAGAGACGGTGCACGCATCGGCTTGGGAATGGGGGGGAATGGGCCTGCGTTCCCTTGCGTGCGTGCGTGAGTGCTCTGCTCTGCTTGGGCTTGCGCTTGCGCTTGCGATCGACGCTGGGGACGGCAACCTCTTCCCTTGCGCTTGTGCTTGCGATTGCTCCCTTGGGCGATTTCTCCTCTACGATCACTCCGCGGCGAGTGGAAGGCCGGCGGTCGCTCCTGCGATCAGCGATTCCAGGCCGGGAATCGGCGACTTCAGGCGTGGAAGGGCGGCGGCTCTTCTCCCCTAGGCGCGGGACGGACTCTAGGGCAAGAAACGGTGGAAGCTGCGCTGCGATTGGGGCTGGGTTCACTGCCGCTTCCTGCGGTAACTCCAGCGTGGAAAGGGCGACGGCTGCTTCTGCAATCGGCGTGGAAGGGGCGACGGCTGCGACATTAGTGTGGGCAGGGTGGTGGCTTCCTCTCCCCTAGGCGGCTAGCGGCATGGGCGAGCGACGCCATGGATGCGAGCGGCCGGACGCGGCACTCTGCTTCGCATCCTCTGTTCCAGCGGGATGCTCCTCCGCTGGCTTCTTCCCAGCGGCTGATTGCTTCACAGCAGAACGCCCCTCTCCAGCAGTCACAGCGGGAGAGGGTTGCTCCTCAGCCGCTGGTTACTTCACCGCGGGAGGGGGTTGCTCCTCTCCAACAGCCGCTGGTTCCTCCCCAGCAGCTTAGGCCGGTTTCACACCAGGATGTTCCACCGCTGATTTCTTCTTCTCGACGGGATGCTCCTTCAATGAACCAGGCCCGAGGTCGTTCACGATCTAGATCACGACCTCCAGCTCCTATTTCCCGAGATCCGAAGCCTTGGAGTAGCCTCTTCAAGGCTCCAGTGGGTAGTCCGGATCTTCGACTGGACTTTTTTGCTCCAGAAGTACAGGCTGACCAGAAGATTGCTGTGTATGAGGCTATTGATTCCGACGAACTAATTGAGACATGGTCAATGGCAATTGTGGGCTACGTTGTTGGACTAAGAACATCCTTTTTCCCACTATCCTCATACATCAGAACTCGATGGGGAATATCAACATTTGATCTTCATATGTTGGAGACCGGATTCTTTGTATGCAGGCTTTATTCGGAAGAAGATTTACAACGGGTCCTTGAAGGATTTTGGACTATCCGTGGTCATCCAATGATACTACGACGCTGGGCACCTGATGTGAGATTGGAGTTAGACAGTCTACAGTCTATCCCAATATGGGTTTCTTTTCATGGACTTCCACTACATCTCTGGGGTCGTCGTTTTATTGCAAAGCTTTGCAGCACCCTGGGACAACCATTGTATCTTGATAAGGCAACAGCTTCGCAAACGAGATTGACCTTTGCCAGAGCTTGTGTAATGGTTTCTTCTGATGAGGAACTGCCGAATGATGTTTCTTACCGTGATCTTGATGGGAGCACCCGAAAGGTGAAAGTCTCATATTCTTGGAAGCCACAACGATGCAAGGTTTGCCTATCTTTTGGACATGTAAATGGTGCCTGCCAACAACCTTCACAAAAAATCACACAGGTCTACCGACCACGCCAAGAGCCACAGAATGGGGTCACTACCACTAATCCAAGCACTGATACTCCAGTGCCAACAGTGGTGATGGCGGAGAAGATGATTGAACACTCTGACTCGTTGGGGCAGCGACACGAACAAGAGAAAGACAAGTCAGGACTTCCATCTTTACCTATTATATCAGAGAATTTCACTGCAGGAGCTTCCCAAGGTTCTCACTCCCCAATAACAACCTCGCCTTCACGAATCACTCCTTCAGATAATCAGGAAATTTCATTTCAACAACCTCTTGGGAACCAAGACATTGCAACTCACCAAACTCATCGCTCTTCGACACATCCCGCTATTCAGGACTCCATGCCTCAAGGTACGCAAAAATTTAAACATTTGCAAGCTGTGGATGAGGTGGATAAATATAGGAATAAAGGATTAAAGGGTAAAGATATTATGCGAGAGGACCATGCAAAATCAAAGGATAAGAAAAAGGATGGTAGTGTCCTCCCAAAATCGCATGCTCTTCCTTCTATCTAGTATTGATGAAAATAAGCTGTTGGAATGTTCGTGGACTTAATAAGACTGAGAAATGTCGGGAGCTCAATAGAATAATCCGATCTGCTGCATGTGACATTGTCATTCTTGTGGAAACAAAAATTAAACCTCATCGTGTTCAAGTTCAGAAGAATTTAATATGGCCTGAGGCAGAACTTTTTACTAATGATTCTCAGGATACTTATGGTCGAGTTTGGGTCTTATGGCATCCTAATCTTGTTACTGCTTGGTTTATTTCTGCTACTAATCAATTCATTCATCTTAAGGCAGAGGATAAACAGACTGGATGTCAATTCAATATTACCGGTATTTATGCATCTAACAGTATGTCTGACAGGACTGCTCTATGGCGTGATTTGGTTAGCATTGCAAATAGTTATCCTACAGTAACTTGGGTTGTTCTCGGTGACTTTAATACTGTCAGATACACAAATGAGAAAGTGGGGGGTAGAGTGCTTTCCGAATGTCAGCTTCAACATTTTAATGATTGTATAGATACTGCTGCATTGACTGACATGAAATATGTAGGTGATTGGTTCTCATGGAACAATCAAAGTACTGCTGAAAGAAAAATTATGGCTCGACTTGACAGATGTTTGATTAATCAGGAATGGTTAGCAGTTTTCCCAGATTCACTTCTTGAGTACGGTGCTAAGTTATTTTCGGATCACTCTATTATGCATATACATGCAGATAAAGCACTATGTGGAGTTCTCACCCAAAGTTCCTCGAAGTTATTAAGTCAGCTTGGGACATTAATGTATTTGGTTCTCCCCCTTACATCCTATGTCAAAAACTAAAAGCATGCAAAGCAGCACTGAAGAAGTGGAATTCAACTACATTTGGAAATATCAACGACAGAGTTCAGTTATGCAAGAAAGAACTTATGGCTGTGCAAAGCGAGCTAAATCTTCAACCTCTGGATGCGAATCTTATATACAAAGAGGCTGCTGCTAGAAATAACTTTATGCAAGCTTTGAAGCAGGAGGAATGCTTTTTGAAACAGAAGTCACGACAGCATTGGCTTACTCTAGGGGATTCTAATACGAAGTTTTTCTATGCTGCTATTGCTACCAGAAGGGCTACTAATCGCATCAAAAAATGCAAAGGTATAGATGGTAATCTCATTGAGGATCTGGATGAGGTTAAAAATTACACCGAGCAAATTTTTTATTCCTTACTCAATCAGGAACAACAGCCTAATAGTATTCATGTTGGGCCTACAAGACGACTTGATTCTGAAGCCCTCTCTCATCTTAATGCCCCAATAACGAATGATGAAATTGTGAAAGTTGTTTTTAAGTCCCCGAAGCACAAAAGCCCTGGTCCAGATGGATTTCCAGCTGAGTTTTATCAAATTGCATGGGCTATTGTAGGCAACGATGTCATAAAAGCTTGTCGACATTTTTTCTCCTCAGGTCACATTCTGAAAGAAATGAATTGCACTTTTATTTCTTTAGTGCCTAAAAATGATGGAGCCGATTCATTGGAGAACTACCGTCCTATTTCACTGTGCAACTTTATTTATAAGGTTATCTCTAAGTTGCTGGCAGATAGACTACAAAAGGTCATGAATAAGGTCATTAGTCCTAATCAGGCTGCTTTTCTTAAAGGGAGGAGTATCCATCATAATGTCCTGCTTGCTAATGATTTGGTTAAGGATCTACATTCTAAAACAAGAGGAAAAAAGATCTGTTTTAAAGCTGATTTATGAAAGGCCTTTGACTCAGTCAATAGGGATTTTATTTACATGATGCTCCATAATATGGGCTTCCCTCAGCACTGGGTTAAATTGATTCAATGTTGCTTGGAAACTCCAAAATTTTCAATTCTCTTTAATGGTTCACCTATTGGCTTCTTTGGGAGTAAGAATGGCATTCGGCAAGGTGATCCACTATCTCCTTATCTTTTTACCATTGCAATGGAAGGGCTCAGTTGTATGTTAGAAGAGGCTGTTTCCAATGGCAAAATTAAGGTACCACATTATGGTTCTGTTTATATCTCTCACATAACATTTGCCGACGACCTTATTATCTTCCTTCGAGATGATCCAGTTTCTGTGAGTAATCTGACAGATATTCTTAATGAATTTGGTAAAGTTTCTGGTCTTAAGCTAAACCATGCAAAGAGCAAAGTATATGTGGGTGCTTGCATTGACAATAAGGATCATATTGCTCAAACATTGGGAGTTGCTGAAGGAAATTTACCGGTTCCTTACTTGGGTCTCCCACTTATATCCACTGGAATCAACAAAGCCTCCTGTCAGCCTATCATACAAAAAATTAAGAACAGAATTTCCTCTTGGAAAAATAGGCTTCTTTCTAAAGCTGGATGACTTGAACTTATTCGATCTGTGTTGACCTCTTATTCTATTTATTGGTCTCATGCATTCCTTCTACCAGCCGGGCTTCTCCATGATATTGATAAATTACTTATGAACTTCTTTTGGAATGGCAAAGATGGTAAGGCAATGCACATGGTGAATTGGGACAGCATTTGCAAACCGAAGGATGAAGGGGGGCTGAATCTTCGACATATTAGAGATTGGAATAAAGCTTGTATGGTAAAGCAATTATGGGATATTTTACAAAACAAGTCTTCCTTATGGTCACAATGGGTTTTTGCTAGGTACCTTACCAAGGAATCAATCTGGGAAGTATCTGCAAAAACATCTCATTCTGCTGCTTGGAAAGGAATTCTAAAGGCAAGGAGATGGCTACGTAACAATATTTCTTATGTGATTTCTTCTGGAACCAATATTAATATGTGGTATGATCCTTGGGTGAATGGGAAAAGCATATTTCAGATATTTGGTGATAGAGTACGACAGGATCTGGGGGCTCCCAAAGACTGGAAGGTTTCTGAATTCATTAACAATGGTACTTGGTGTCTTCCCAACCCTACCTCCCCTGACATGTTATTACTTTGGCCGACTATTAGGGCTATTACAATCAAGAACAACTCTTCAGATATGCTTATTTGGCTTCATGATAATGGTAAATTTAGTGCTACATCTGCATGGAACCAAATTAGACGACGAAACAACAAGTGGATCCAAAGTAGTTGGACATGGGATAGTCCATGCTCACAGCGACATTCCTTATGTACATGGCAGGCCCTTCTCGGCAAACTTCCTACGATGGACAATATGCAGCGAAGAGGTATTTATATTGTAAATCGGTGCTCTTTGTGTATGCAAAATGAAGAAAGTGTTAACCATCTCTACTTTGCTTGTGATTATTCATCTTGGATATGGAAGGAGATCTTGAAGCGATTTGATTTTCAAAGGCTACCACGGCCAAACTTGCATCATGAATTAGAAATGCTTATGCAAAGCTTCTCAAGAAAGGGGCCTCTTACACAACTAGCACGAATTATATTCAGATGTGCTATTTGGTGGATTTGGAAGGAGAGGTGTGGCAGAATTTTTGAGTGTCACAACATGAACAAAGCATAAATTCTGATAGAGATTATGACCGTCGCGTTTTTTCGTGAAACCATGCTCATACGACATGCCATGGGCTAATACATCGTGAATGGCCAGTATTTTGAATTTCCGAGACGGTGCACGAAAAACCGATCGAAACTCGACTCGCGCGCGACTTCGCGCAAATTTATGACCGTCGTATTTTTTTGCGAAAGCGTGCTTGTACGAGTTCCCATGGGCTAATAAGACGGGAAAGACCAGTATTTTCAATTTCGGAGACGGTGCACGAAAAATTGATCGAAACTCGACTCTGCGCAACGTTTATGACCGTCACGTTTTTTCGTGAAACCATGCTCATACGACATGCCATGGGCTAATACATCGTGAATGGCCAGTATTTTGAATTTCCGAGACGGTGCACGAAAAACCGATAGAAACTCGACTCGCGCGCGACTTCGCGCAAAGTTTATGACCGTCGTATTTTTTTTCGAAAGCGTGCTTGTACGAGTTCCCATGGGCAAATAAGATGGGAAAGACCAGTATTTTGAATTTCCGAGACGGTGCACGAAAAACCGATCGAAACTCGACTCTGCGCAAAGTTTATGACCGTCGTATTTTTTTTTCGTGAAACCATGCTCATACGACATGCCATGGGCTAATACATCGTCAATGGCCAGTATTTTGAATTTCCGAGACGGTGCACGAAAAACCGATAGAAACTCGACTCGCGCGCGACTTCGCGCAAAGTTTATGACCGTCGTATTTTTTTTCGAAAGCGTACTTGTACGACTTCTCATGGGCTAATAAGACGGGAAAGTCCAGTATTTTGAATTTCCGAGACGGTGCACCGAAAAACCGATCGAAACTCGACTCTGCGCAAGGTTTATGACCGTCGCGTTTTATCGTGAAACCCTGCTCATACGACTTACCATGGGCTAATACATCGTGAATGGCCAGTATTTTGAATTTCCGAGACGGTGCACGAAAAACCGATCGAAATTCGACTCGCGCGAGACTTCGCGTAAAGTTTATGACCGTCGTATTTTTTTGCGAAAGCGTGCTTGTACGACTTACCATGGACTAATAAGACGGGAAAGACCAGTATTTTGAATTTCCGAGACGGTGCACGAAAAACCGATCGAAACTCGACTCAGCGCAAAGTTTATGACCGTCGTGTTTTTTCGTGAAACCATGCTCATACGACTTGCCATGGGCTAATACATCGTGAATGGCCAGTATTTTGAATTTCCGAGACGGTGCACGAAAAACCGATCGAAACTCGACTCGCGCGCGACTTCGCGCAAAGTTTATGACCGTCGTATTTTTTTGCGAAAGAGTGATTGTACGACTTCCCATGGGCTAATAAGACGGGAAAGACCAGTATTTTGAATTTCCGAGACGGTGCACCGAAAAACCGATCGAAACTCGACTCAGCGCAAAGTTTATGACCGTCGCGTTTTTTCGCAAAAAAAACTCGACGCGTACAAGTACGCTTTCGCAAAAAAATATGACGGTCATAAACTTTGCGCGAAGTCGCGTGCGAGTAGAATTTCGATCGGTTTTTCGTGCACCGTCTCGGAAATTCAAAATACTGGCCATTCACGATGTATTAGCCCATGGTAAGTCGTATGAGCATGGTTTCACGAAAAAACGCGACGGTCATAAACTTTGCACAGAGTCGAGTTTCGATCGGTTTTTCGTGCACCGTCTCGGAAATTCAAAATACTGGTCTTTCCCGTCTTATTAGCCCATGGGAACTCGTACAAGCACGCTTTCGCAAAAAAATACGACGGTCATAAACTTTGCGCGAAGTCGCGCGCGAGTCGAGTTTCGATCGGTTTTTCGTGCACCGTCTCGGAAATTCAAAATACTGGCCATTCACGATGTATTAGCCCATGGTAAGTCGTATGAGCATGGTTTCACGAAAAAACGTGATGGACATAAACATTGCGCAGAGTCGAGTTTCGATCGGTTTTTCGTGCACCGTCTCGGAAATTCAAAATATTGGCCATTCACGATGTATTAGCCCATGGTATGTCGTATGAGCATGGTTTCACGAAAAAACGTGATGGACATAAACATTGCGCAGAGTCGAGTTTCGATCGGTTTTTCATGCACCGTCTCAGAAATTCAAAATACTGGTCTTTCCCGTCTTATTAGCCCATGGGAAGTAGTACAAGCACGCTTTCGCAAAAAATACGACGGTCATAAACTTTGCGCGAAGTCGCGCGCGAGTCGAGTTTCGATCGGTTTTTCGTGCACCGTCTCGGAAATTCAAAATACTGGCCATTCACGATGTATTAGCCCATGGTAAGTCGTATGAGCATGGTTTCACGAAAAAACGCGACGGTCATAAACTTTGCACAGAGTCGAGTTTTGATCGGTTTTTCGTGCACCGTCTCGGAAATTCAAAATACTGGCCATTCACGATGTATTAGCCCATGGTAAGTCGTATGAGCATGGTTTCACGAAAAAACGTGACGGTCATAAACTTTGCGCAGAGTCGAGATTCGATCGGTTTTTCGTGCATCGTCTCGGAAATTCAAAATACTGGTCTTTCCCGTCTAATTAGCCCATTAGAAGTTGTACAAGCACGCTTTCGCAAAAAAATACGACGGTCATAAACTTTGCGCGATGTCGCGCGTGAGTCGAGTTTCGATCGGTTTTTCGTGCACCGTCTCGGAAATTCAAAATACTGGCCATTCACGATGTATTGGCCGATGGTAAGTCGTATGAGCATGATTTCACGACAAAACGCGATGGTCATAAACTTTGCACAGAGTCGAGTTTCGATCGGTTTTTCGTGCACCGTCTCGGAAATTCAAAATACTGGTCTTTCCCGTCTTATTAGCCCATGGGAAGTCGTACAAGCACTCTTTCGCAAAAAAATACGACGGTCATAAACTTTGCGCGAAGTCGCGCGCGAGTCGAGTTTCGATCGGTTTTTCGTGCACCGTCTCGGAAATTCAAAATACTGGCCATTCACGATGTATTAGCCCATGGTAAGTCGTATGAGCATGGTTTCACGAAAAAACGTGATGGACATAAACATTGCGCAGAGTCGAGTTTCGATCGGTTTTTCATGCACCGTCTCGGAAATTCAAAATACTAGTCTTTCCAATCTTATTAGCCCATGGGAAGTCGTACAAGCACGCTTTCGCAAAAAAATACGACGGTCATAAACTTTGCGAGAAGTCGCGCGTGAGTCGAGTTTCGATCGGTTTTTCGTGCACCGTCTCGGAAATTCAAAATACTGGCCATTCACGATGTATTAGCCCATGGTAAGTCGTATGAGCATGGTTTCACGAAAAAACGCGACGGTCATAAACTTTGCATAGAGTCGAGTTTCGATCAGTTTTTCGTGCACCGTCTCGGAAATTCAAAATACTGGTCTTTCCCGTCTTATTAGCCAATGGGAAGTCTTACAAGCACGCTATCGCAAAAAAATACGACGGTCATAAACTTTGTGCGAAGTCGCGCGCGAGTCGAGTTTCGATCGGTTTTTCGTGCACCGTCTCGGAAATTCAAAATACTGGCCATTCACGATGTATTAGCCCATGGGAAGTCGTATGAGCATGGTTTCACGAAAAAACGCGACGGTCATAAACTTTGCGCAGTGTCGAGTTTCGATCGGTTTTTCGTGCACCGTCTCGGAAATTCAAAATACTGGTCTTTCCTATCTTATTAGCCCATGAGAAGTCGTACAAGCACGCTTTCGCAAAAAAATACGACGGTCATAAACTTTGCGCGAAGTCGCGCGCGAGTCGAGTTTCGATCGGTTTTTCGTGCACCGTCTCGGAAATTCAAAATACTGGTCATTCACGATGTATTAGCCCATGGTAAGTCGTATGAGCATGGTTTCACGAAAAAACGCGACGGTCATAAACTTTGCACAGAGTCGAGTTTCGATCGGTTTTTCGTGCACCGTCTCGGAAATTCAAAATACTGGCCATTCACGATGTATTAGCCCATGGTAAGTCGTATGAGCATGGTTTCACGAAAAAACGTGACGGTCATAAACTTTGCGCAGAGTCGAGATTCGATCGGTTTTTCGTGCATCGTCTCGGAAATTCAAAATACTGGTCTTTCCCGTCTAATTAGCCCATTAGAAGTTGTACAAGCACGCTTTCGCAAAAAAATACGACGGTCATAAACTTTGCGCGATGTCGCGCGTGAGTCGAGTTTCGATCGGTTTTTCGTGCACCGTCTCGGAAATTCAAAATACTGGCCATTCCCGATGTATTAGCCCATGGGAAGTCGTATGAGCATGGTTTCACGAAAAAACGCGACGGTCATAAACTTTGCGCAGTGTCGAGTTTCGATCGGTTTTTCGTGCACCGTCTCGGAAATTCAAAATACTGGTCTTTCCTATCTTATTAGCCCATGAGAAGTCGTACAAGCACGCTTTCGCAAAAAAATACGACGGTCATAAAATTTGCGCGAAGTCGCGCGCGAGTCGAGTTTCGATCGGTTTTTCGTGCACCGTCTCGGAAATTCAAAATACTGGTCATTCACGATGTATTAGCCCATGGTAAGTCGTATGAGCATGGTTTCACGAAAAAACGCGACGGTCATAAACTTTGAGCTGAGTCGAGTTTCGATCAGTTTTTTGTGCACCGTCTCGGAAATTCAAAATACTGGTCTTTCCCGTCTTATTAGCCAATGGGAAGTCTTACAAGCACGCTATCGCAAAAAAATACGACGGTCATAAACTTTGCGCGAAGTCGCGCGCGAGTCGAGTTTCGATCGGTTTTTCGTGCTCCGTCTCGGAAATTCAAAATACTGGCCATTCACGATGTATTAGCCCATGGGAAGTCGTATGAGCATGGTTTCACGAAAAAACGCGACGGTCATAAACTTTGCGCAGTGTCGAGTTTCGATCGGTTTTTCGTGCACCGTCTCGGAAATTCAAAATACTGGTCTTTCCTATCTTATTAGCCCATGAGAAGTCGTACAAGCACGCTTTCGCAAAAAAATACGACGGTCATAAACTTTGCGCGAAGTCGCGCGCGAGTCGAGTTTCTATCGGTTTTTCGTGCACCGTCTCGGAAATTCAAAATACTGGCCATTTACGATGTATTAGCCCATGGCATGTCGTGTGAGCATGGTTTCACGAAAAAACGCGACGGTCATAAACTTTACGCAGAGTCAAGAATCGATCAGTTTTTCGTGCACCGTCTCGGAAATTCAAAATACTGGCCATTCACGATGTATTAGCCCATGTTAAGTCGTATGAGCATGGTTTCACGAAAAAACGTGACGGTCATAAACTTTGCACAGAGTCGAGTTTCGATCGGTTTTTCATGCACCGTCTCAGAAATTCAAAATACTGGCCATTCACAATGTATTAGCCTATGGCATGTCGTACGAGCATGGTTTCACGAAAAAACGCGACGGTCATAAACTTTGCGCAGAGTCGAGATTCGATCGGTTTTTCGTGCACCGTCTCGGAAATTCAAAATTCTGGTCTTTCCCGTCTAATTAACCCATGGGAAGTCATACAAGCACGCTTTCGCAAAAAAATACGACGGTCATAAACATGGCGCGAAGTCGCGCGCGAGTCGAGTTTCGATCGGTTTTTCGTGCACCGTCTCGGAAATTCAAAATACTGGCCATTCACGATGTATTAGCCCATGGCAAGTCGTATGAGCATGGTTTCACGAAAAAATGCGACGGTCATAAACTTTGCGCTGAGTCGAGTTTCGATCAGTTTTTCGTGCACCGTCTCGGAAATTCAAAATACTGGTCTTTCCCGTCTAATTAACCCATGGGAAGTCGTACAAGCATGCTTTCGCAAAAAAATACGACGGTCATAAACATTGCGCGAAGTCGCGCGCGAGTCGAGTTTCGATCGTTTTTTCGTGCACCGTCTCGGAAATTCAAAATACTGGCCATTCACGATGTATTAGCCCATGGCAAGTCGTATGAGCATGGTTTCACGAAAAAATGCGACGGTCATAAACTTTGCGCTGTGTCGAGTTTCGATCAGTTTTTCGTGCACCGTCTCAGAAATTCAAAATACTGGTCTTTCCCGTCTTATTAGCCCATGGTAAGTCGTACAAGCACGATTTCGCAAAAAAATACGACGGTCATAAACTTTGCGCGAAGTCGCGCGCGAGTCGAGTTTCTATCGGTTTTTCGTGTACCGTCTCGGAAATTCAAAATACTGGCCATTCACGATGTATTAGCCCATGGTAAGTCGTATGAGCATGGTTTCACGAAAAAACGTGACGGTCATAAACTTTGCGTAGAGTCGAGATTCGATCGATTTTTCGTGCACCGTGTCGGAAATTCAAAATAATGGACTTTCTCGTCTAATGAGCCCATGAGAAGTCGTACAAGCACGCTTTCGCAAAAAAATACGACGGTCATAAAATTTGCGCGAAGTCGCGCGCGAGTCGAGTTTCGATCGGTTTTTCGTGCACCGTCTCGGAAATTCAAAATACTGGCCATTCACGATGTATTAGCCCATGGGAAGTCGTATGAGCATGGTTTCACGAAAAAACGCGACGGTCATAAACTTTGCGCAGTGTCGAGTTTCGATCGGTTTTTCGTGCACCGTCTCGGAAATTCAAAATACTGGTCTTTCCTATCTTATTAGCCCATGAGAAGTCGTACAAGCACGCTTTCGCAAAAAAATACGACGGTCATAAACTTTGCGCGAAGTCGCGCGCGAGTCGAGTTTCGATCGGTTTTTCGTGCACCGTTTCGGAAATTCAAAATACTGGCCATTCACGATGTATTAGCCCATGATAAGTCGTATGAGCATGGTTTCACGAAAAAACGTGACGGTCATAAACTTTGCGCAGAGTCGAGATTCGATCGGTTTTTCGTGCACCGTGTCAGAAATTCAAAATAATGGACTTTCCCGTCTAATTAGCCCATGAGAAGTCGTACAAGCACGCTTTCGCAAAAAAATACGACGGTCATAAAATTTGCACGAAGTCGCGCGCGAGTCGAGTTTCGATCGGTTTTTCGTGCACCGTCTCGGAAATTCAAAATACTGGCCATTCACGATGTATTAGCCCATGGGAAGTCGTATGAGCATGGTTTCACGAAAAAACGCGACGGTCATAAACTTTGCGCAGTGTCGAGTTTCGATCGGTTTTTCGTGCACCGTCTCGGAAATTCAAAATACTGGTCTTTCCTATCTTATTAGCCCATGAGAAGTCGTACAAGCACGCTTTCGCAAAAAAATACGACGGTCATAAACTTTGCGCGAAGTCGCGCGCGAGTCGAGTTTCGATCGGTTTTTTGTGCACCGTCTCGGAAATTCAAAATACTGGTCATTCACGATGTATTAGCCCATGGTAAGTCGTATGAGCATGGTTTCACGAAAAAACGCGACGGTCATAAACTTTGAGCTGAGTCGAGTTTCGATCAGTTTTTTGTGCACCGTCTCGGAAATTCAAAATACTGGTCTTTCCCGTCTTATTAGCCCATGGTAAGTCGTACAAGCACGCTTTCGCAAAAAAATACGACGGTCATAAACTTTGCGCGAAGTCGCGCGCGAGTCGAATTTCGATCGGTTTTTCGTGCACCGTCTCGGAAATTCAAAATACTGGCCATTCACGATGTATTAGCCCATGGTAAGTCGTATGAGCAGGGTTTCACGATAAAACGCGACGGTCATAAACTTTGCACAGAGTCGAGTTTCGATCGGTTTTTCGTGCACCGTCTCGGAAATTCAAAATACTGGACTTTCCCGTCTTATTAGCCCATGAGAAGTCGTACAAGTACGCTTTCGAAAAAAAATACGACGGTCAAAAACTTTGCGCGAAGTCGCGTGCGAGTCGAGTTTCTATCGGTTTTTCGTGCACCGTCTCGGAAATTCAAAATACTGGCCATTCACGATGTATTAGCCCATTGGAAGTCGTATGAGCATGGTTTCACGAAAAAACGCGACGGTCATAAACTTTGCGCAGTGTCGAGTTTCGACCGGTTTTTCGTGCACCGTCTCGGAAATTCAAAATACTGGTCTTTCCTATCTTATTAGCCCATGAGAAGTCGTACAAGCACGCTTTCGCAAAAAAATACGACGGTCATAAAATTTGCGCGAAGTCGCGCGCGAATCGAGTTTCTATCGGTTTTTCGTGCAACGTCTCGGAAATTCAAAATACTGGCCATTCACGATGTATTAGCCCATGGTAAGTCGTATGAGCATGGTTTGACGAAAAAACGCGACGGTCATAAACTTTGCGCAGAGTCGAGATTCGATCGATTTTTCGTGCACCGTCTCGGAAATTCAAAATACTGATCTTTCTCTTCTAATTAGCCCATGGGAAGTCGTACAAGCACGCTTTCACAAAAAAATACGACGGTCATAAACTTTGCGCGAAGTCGCGCGCGTGTCGAGTTTCGATCGGTTTTTCGTGCACCGTCTCAGAAATTCAAAATACTGGCCATTCACGATGTATTAGCCCATGGCAAGTCGTATGAGCATGGTTTCACGAAAAAACGCGACGGTCATAAACTTTCAGCTGAGTCGAGTTTCGATCCATTTTTCGTGCACCGTCTCGGAAATTCAAAATACTGGTCTTTCCCGTCTTATTAGCCCATGGTAAGTCGTACAAGCACGCTTTCGCAAAAAAATACGACGGTCATAAACTTTGCGCGAAGTCGCGCGCGAGTCAAATTTCGATCGGTTTTTCGCGCACCGTCTCGGAAATTCAAAATACTGGCCATTCACGATGTATTAGCCCATGGTAAGTCGTATGAGCAGGGTTTCACGATAAAATGCGACGGTCATAAACTTTGCACAGAGTCGAGTTTTGATCGGTTTTTCGTGCACCGTCTCGGAAATTCAAAATACTGGACTTTCCCGTCTTATTAGCCCATGAGAAGTCGTACAAGTACGCTTTCGGAAAAATATACGACGGTCAAAAACTTTGCGCGAAGTCGCGCGCGAGTCGAGTTTCTATCGGTTTTTCGTGCACCGTCTCGGAAATTCAAAATACTGGCCATTTACGATGTATTAGCCCATGGCATGTCGTGTGAGCATGGTTTCACGAAAAAACGCGACGGTCATAAACTTTGCGCAGAGTCAAGAATCGATCGGTTTTTCGTGCACCGTCTCGGAAATTCAAAATACTGGCCATTCACGATGTATTAGCCCATGGTAAGTCGTATGAGCATGGTTTCACGAAAAAACGTGACGGTCATAAACTTTGCACAGAGTCGAGTTTCGATCGGTTTTTCATGCACCGTCTCAGAAATTCAAAATACTGGACTTTCCCGTCTTATTAGCCCATGAGAAGTCGTACAAGTATGCTTTCGAAAAAAAATACGACGGTAATAAACTTTGCGCGATGTCGCGCGCGAGTCGAGTTTCTATCGGTTTTTCGTGCACCGTCTCGGAAATTCAAAATACTGGCCATTCACGATGTATTAGCCCATGGCATGTCGTATGAGCATGGTTTCACGAAAAAATGCCACGGTCATAAACTTTGCTCAGAGTCGAGTTTCGATCGGTTTTTCGTGCGCCGTCTCGGAAATTCAAAATACTGGTCTTTCCCGTCTTATTAGCCCAAGGGAACTCATACAAGCACGCTTTCGCAAAAAAATACGACGGTCATAAACTTTGCGCGAAGTCGCGCGTGAGTCGAGTTTCGATCGGTTTTTCGTGCACCGTCTCAGAAATTCAAAATACTGGCCATTCACGATGTATTAGCCCATGGTAAGTCGTATGAGCATGTTTTCACGAAAAAACGCGACGGTCATAAACTTTGCGCAGAGTCGAGATTCTATCGATTTTTCGTGCACCGTCTCGGAAATTCAAAATACTGATCTTTCTCGTCTAATTAGCCCATGGGAAGTCGTACTAGCACGCTTTCTCAAAAAAATACGACGGTCATAAACTTTGCGCGAAGTCGCGCGCGAGTCGAGTTTCGATCGGTTTTTCGTGCACCGTCTCGCAAATTCAAAATACTGGCCATTCACGATGTATTAGCCCATGGTAAGTCGTATGAGCATGGTTTCACGAAAAAATGCGACAGTCATAAACTGGTCTTTCCCGTCTTATTAGCCCAAGGGAACTCATACAAGCACGCTTTCGCAAAAAAATACGACGGTCATAAACTTTGCGCGAAGTCGCGCGTGAGTCGAGTTTCGATCGGTTTTTCGTGCACCGTCTCAGAAATTCAAAATACTGGCCATTCACGATGTATTAGCCCATGGTAAGTCGTATGAGCATGGTTTCACGAAAAAACGCGACGGTCATAAACTTTGAGCTGAGTCGAGTTTCAATCCATTTTTCGTGCACCGTCTCGGAAATTCAAAATACTGGTCTTTCCCGTCTTATTAGCCCATGGTAAGTCGTACAAGCACGCTTTCGCAAAAAAATACGACGGTCATAAACTTTGCGCGAAGTCGCGCGCGAGTCGAGTTTCGATCGGTTTTTCGTGCTCCGTCTTGGAAATTCAAAATACTGGCCATTCACGATGTATTAGCCCATGGTAAGTCGTATGAGCAGGGTTTCACGATAAAATGCGACGGTCATAAACTTTGCACAGAGTCGAGTTTTGATCGGATTTTCGTGCACCGTCTCAGAAATTCAAAATACTGGACTTTCCCGTCTTATTAGCCCATGAGAAGTCGTACAAGTACGCTTTCGAAAAAATATACGACGGTCAAAAACTTTGCGCGAAGTCGCGCGCGAGTCGAGTTTCTATCGGTTTTTCGTGCACCGTCTCGGAAATTCAAAATACTGGCCATTTACGATGTATTAGCCCATGGCATGTCGTGTGAGCATGGTTTCACGAAAAAACGCGACGGTCATAAACTTTGCGCAGAGTCAAGAATCGATCGGTTTTTCGTGCACCGTCTCGGAAATTCAAAATACTGGCCATTCACGATGTATTAGCCCATGGTAAGTCGTATGAGCATGGTTTCACGAAAAAACGTGACGGTCATAAACTTTGCACAGAGTCGAGTTTCGATCGGTTTTTCATGCACCGTCTCAGAAATTCAAAATACTGGACTTTCCCGTCTTATTAGCCCATGAGAAGTCGTACAAGTATGCTTTCGAAAAAAAATACGACGGTAATAAACTTTGCGCGATGTCGCGCGCGAGTCGAGTTTCTATCGGTTTTTCGTGCACCGTCTCGGAAATTCAAAATACTGGCCATTCACGATGTATTAGCCCATGGCATGTCGTATGAGCATGGTTTCACGAAAAAATGCCACGGTCATAAACTTTGCTCAGAGTCGAGTTTCGATCGGTTTTTCGTGCGCCGTCTCGGAAATTCAAAATACTGGTCTTTCCCGTCTTATTAGCCCAAGGGAACTCATACAAGCACGCTTTCGCAAAAAAATACGACGGTCATAAACTTTGCGCGAAGTCGCGCGTGAGTCGAGTTTCGATCGGTTTTTTCGTGCACCGTCTCAGAAATTCAAAATACTGGCCATTCACGATGTATTAGCCCATGGTAAGTCGTATGAGCATGTTTTCACGAAAAAACGCGACGGTCATAAACTTTGCGCAGAGTCGAGATTCTATCGATTTTTCGTGCACCGTCTCGGAAATTCAAAATACTGATCTTTCTCGTCTAATTAGCCCATGGGAAGTCGTACTAGCACGCTTTCTCAAAAAAATACGACGGTCATAAACTTTGCGTGAAGTCGCGCGCGAGTCGAGTTTCGATCGGTTTTTCGTGCACCGTCTCGCAAATTCAAAATACTGGCCATTCACGATGTATTAGCCCATGGTAAGTCGTATGAGCATGGTTTCACGAAAAAATGCGACAGTCATAAACTGGTCTTTCCCATCTTATTAGCCCAAGGGAACTCATACAAGCACGCTTTCGCAAAAAAATACGACGGTCATAAACTTTGCGCGAAGTCGCGCGTGAGTCGAGTTTCGATCGGTTTTTCGTGCACCGTCTCAGAAATTCAAAATACTGGCCATTCACGATGTATTAGCCCATGGTAAGTCGTATGAGCATGGTTTCACGAAAAAACGCGACGGTCATAAACTTTGAGCTGAGTCGAGTTTCGATCCATTTTTCGTGCACCGTCTCGGAAATTCAAAATACTGGTCTTTCCCGTCTTATTAGCCCATGGTAAGTCGTACAAGCACGCTTTCGCAAAAAAATACGACGGTCATAAACTTTGCGCGAAGTCGCGCGCGAGTCGAGTTTCGATCGGTTTTTCGTGCTCCGTCTTGGAAATTCAAATATACTGGCCATTCACGATGTATTAGCCCATGGTAAGTCGTATGAGCAGGGTTTCACGATAAAATGCGACGGTCATAAACTTTGCACAGAGTCGAGTTTTGATCGGATTTTCGTGCACCGTCTCAGAAATTCAAAATACTGGACTTTCCCGTCTTATTAGCCCATGAGAAGTCGTACAAGTACGCTTTCGAAAAAATATACGACGGTCAAAAACTTTGCGCGAAGTCGCGCGCGAGTCGAGTTTCTATCGGTTTTTCGTGCACCGTCTCGGAAATTCAAAATACTGGCCATTTACGATGTATTAGCCCATGGCATGTCGTGTGAGCATGGTTTCACGAAAAAACGCGACGGTCATAAACTTTGCGCAGAGTCAAGAATCGATCGGTTTTTCGGTGCACCGTCTCGGAAATTCAAAATACTGGCCATTCACGATGTATTAGCCCATGGTAAGTCGTATGAGCATGGTTTCACGAAAAAACGTGACGGTCATAAACTTTGCACAGAGTCGAGTTTCGATCGGTTTTTCATGCACCGTCTCAGAAATTCAAAATACTGGACTTTCCCGTCTTATTAGCCCATGAGAAGTCGTACAAGTACGCTTTCGAAAAAAAATACGACTGTAATAAACTTTGCGCGATGTCGCGCGCGAGTCGAGTTTCTATCGGTTTTTCGTGCACCGTCTCGGAAATTCAAAATACTGGCCATTCACGATGTATTAGCCCATGGCATGTCGTATGAGCATGGTTTCACGAAAAAATGCGACGGTCATAAACTTTGCTCAGAGTCGAGTTTCGATCAGTTTTTCGTGCGCCGTCTCGGAAATTCAAAATACTGGTCTTTCCCGTCTTATTAGCCCAAGGGAACTCGTACAAGCACGCTTTCGCAAAAAAATACGACGGTCATAAACTTTGCGCGAAGTCGCGCGTGAGTCGAGTTTCGATCGGTTTTTCGTGCACCGTCTCGGAAATTCAAAATACTGGCCATTCACGATGTATTAGCCCATGGTAAGTCGTATGAGCATGGTTTCACGAAAAAATGCGACGGTCATAAACTTTGCGCAGAGTCGAGATTCGATCGGTTTTTCGTGCACCGTCTCGGAAATTCAAAATACTGGTCTTTCCCGTCTAATTAGCCCTTGGGAAGTCATACAAGCACGCTTTCGCAAAAAAATACGACGGTCATAAACTTTGCACGAAGTCACGCGCGAGTCAAGTTTCGATCGGTTTTTCGTGCACCATCTCGGAAATTCAAAATACTGGCCATTCACGATGTACTAGCCCATGGCAAGTCGTATGAGCATGGTTTCACGAAAAAACGCGACGGTCATAAACTTTGCGCTGAGTCGAGTTTCGATCGGTTTTTCGTGCACCGTCTCGGAAATTCAAAATACTGGTCTTTCCCGTCTTATTAGCCCATGGTAAGTCGTACAAGCACGCTTTCGCAAAAAAATACGACGGTCATAAACTTTGCGCGAAGTCGCGCGCGAGTCGAATTTCGATCGGTTTTTCTTGCACCGTCTCGGAAATTCAAAATACTGGCCATTCACGATGTATTAGCCCATCGTAAGTCGTATGAGCAGGGTTTCACGATAAAATGCGACGGTCATAAACTTTGCGCAGAGTCGAGTTTCAATTGGTTTTTCGTGCACCGTCTCGGAAATTCAAAATACAGGTCTTTCCCGTCTAATTAGCCCATGAGAAGTCGTACAATTACGCTTTCGCAAAAAAATACGACGGTCATAAACTTTGCGCGAAGTCGCGCGCGAGTCAAGTTTCGATCGGTTTTTCGTGCACCATCTCGGAAATTTAAAATACTGGCCATTCACGATGTATTAGCCCATGGCAAGTCGTATGAGCATGGTTTCACGAAAAAACGCGACGGTCATAAACTTTGCGCAGAGTCGAGTTTCGATCGGTTTTTCGTGCACCGTCTCGGAAATTCAAAATACTGGTCTTTCCCGTCTTATTAGCCCAAGGGAACTCGTACAAGCACGCTTTCGCAAAAAAATACGACGGTCATAAACTTTGAGCGAAGTCGCGCGTGAGTCGAGTTTCGATCGGTTTTTCTTGCATCATCTCGGAAATTCAAAATACTGGCCATTCACGATGTATATGGTAAGTCGTATGAGCATGGTTTCACGAAAAAACGCGACGGTCATAAACTTTGCGCAGAGTCGAGATTCGATCGGTTTTTCGTGCACCGTCTCGGAAATTCAAAATACTGGTCTTTCCCATCTAATTAGTCCATGAGAAGTCGTACAAGCACGCTTTCGCAAAAAAATACGACGGTTATAAACTTTGTGCGAAGTCGCGCGCGAGTCGAGTTTCGATCGGTTTTTCGTGCACCGTCTCGGAAATTCAAAATACTGGCCATTCACGATGTATTAGCCCATGGCATGTCGTATGAGCATGGTTTCACGAAAAAACGCGACGGTCATAAACTTTGAGCTGAGTCGAGTTTCGATCAGTTTTTCGTGCACCGTCTCGGAAATTCAAAATACTGGTCTTTCCCGTCTTATTAGCCCATGGTAAGTCGTACAAGCACGCTTTCGCAAAAAAATACGACGGTTATAAACTTTGTGCGAAGTCGCGCGCGAGTCGAGTTTCTATCGGTTTTTCGTGCACCGTCTCGGAAATTCAAAATACTGGCCATTCACGATGTATTAGCCCATGGCATGGCGTATGAGCATGGTTTCACGAAAAAACACGACGGTCATAAACTTTGCGCAGAGTCAGGAATCGATCGGTTTTTCGTGCATCGTTTCGGAAATTCAAAATACTGGTCTTTCCCGTCTAATTAGCCCATGGGAAGTGGTACAAGCACGCTTTCGCAAAAAAATACGACGGTCATAAAATTTGCGCGAAGTCGCGCGCGAGTCGAATTTCGATCGGTTTTTCGTGCACCGTCTCGGAAATTCAAAATACTGGCCATTCACGATGTATTAGCCCATGGTAAGTCGTATGAGCAGGGTTTCACGATAAAATGCGACGGTCATAAACTTTGCACAGAGTCGAGTTTCGATCGGTTTTTCGTGCACCGTCTCGGAAATTCAAAATACTGGACTTTCCCGTCTTATTAGCCCATGAGAAGTCATACAAGTACACTTTCGAAAAAAATACGACGGTCAAAAACTTTGCGCGAAGTCGCGCGCGAGTCGAGTTTCTATCGGTTTTTCGTGCACCGTCTCGGAAATTCAAAATACTGGCCATTCACGATAAATTAGCCCATGGCATGGCGTATGAGCATGGTTTCACGAAAAAACGCGACGGTCATAAACTTTGCGCAGAGTCAGGAATCGATCGGTTTTTCGTGCATCGTTTCGGAAATTCAAAATACTGGTCTTTCCCGTCTAATTAGCCTATGGGAAGTGGTACAAGCACGCTTTCGCAAAAAAATACGACGGTCATAAAATTTGCGCGAAGTCGCGCGCGAGTCGAGTTTCGATCGGTTTTTCGTGCACCGTCTCGGAAATTCAAAATACTGGCCATTCACGATGTATTAGCCCATGGTAAGTCGTATGAGCATGGTTTCACGAAAAAACGCGACGGTCATAAACTTTGCGCTGAGTCAAGTTTCGATCGGTTTTTCGTGCACCGTCTCGGAAATTCAAAATACTGGTCTTTCCCGTCTTATTAACCCATGGTAAGTCGTACAAGCACGCTTTCGCAAAAAAATACGATGGTCATAAACTTTGCGCGAAGTCGCGTGCGAGTCGAGTTTCTATCGGTTTTTCGTGCACCGTCTCGGAAATTCAAAATACTGGCCATTCACGATGTATTAGCCCATGGCATGTCGTATGAGCATGGTTTCACGAAAAAACGCGACGGTCATAAACTTTGCGCAGAGTCGAGTTTCGATCGGTTTTTCGTGCACCGTCTCGGAAATTCAAAATACTGGTCTTTCCCGTCTTATTAGCCCAAGGGAACTCGTACAAGCACGCTTTCGCAAAAAAATACGACGGTCATAAACTTTGAGCGAAGTGGCGCGTGAGTCGAGTTTCGATCGGTTTTTCTTGCACCGTCTCGGAAATTCAAAATACTGGCCATTCACGATGTATTAGCCCATTGTAAGTCGTATGAGCATGGTTTCACGAAAAAACGCGACGGTCATAAACTTTGCGCAGAGTCGAGATTCGATCGGTTTTTCGTGCACCGTCTCGGAAATTCAAAATACTGGTCTTTCCCGTCTAATTAGCCCATGGGAAGTCGTACAAGCACGCTTGCAAAAAAATACGACGGTCATAAACTTTGTGCGAAGTCGCGCACGAGTCGAGTTTCGATCGGTTTTTCGTGCACCGTCTCGGAAATTCAAAATACTGGCCATTCACGATGTATTAGCCCATGGCAAGTCGTATGAGCATGGTTTCACGAAAAAACGCGACGGTCATAAACTTTGAGCTGAGTCGAGTTTCGATCAGTTTTTCGTGCACCGTCTCGGAAATTCAAAATACTGGTCTTTCCCGTCTTATTAGCCCATGGTAAGTCGTACAAGCACGCTTTCGCAAAAAAATACGACGGTCATAAACTTTGCGCGAAGTCGCGCGCGAGTCGAATTTCGATTGGTTTTTCGTGCACCGTCTCGGAAATTCAAAATACTGGCCATTCACGATGTATTAGCCCATGGTAAGTCGTATGAGCAGGGTTTTGCGATAAAATGCTACGGTCATAAACTTTGCACAGAGTCGAGTTTCGTTCGGTTTTTCGTGCACCGTCTCGGAAATTCAAAATACTGGACTTTCCCGTCTTATTAGCCCATGAGAAGTCGTACAAGTACGCTTTCGAAAAAAAATACGACGGTCAAAAACTTTGCGCGAAGTCGCGCGCGAGTCGAGTTTCTATCGGTTTTTCGTGCACCGTCTCGGAAATTCAAAATACTGTCCATTCACGATGTATTAGCCCATGGCATGTCGTATGAGCATGGTTTCACGAAAAAACGCGACGGTCATAAACTTTGCGCAGAGTCAGGAATCGATCGGTTTTTCGTGCATCGTTTCGGAAATTCAAAATACTGGTCTTTCCCGTCTAATTAGCCCATGGGAAGTGGTACAAGCACGCTTTCTCAAAAAAATACGACGGTCATAAAATTTGCGCGATGTCGCGCGCGAGTCGAGTTTCTATCGGTTTTTCGTGCACCGTCTCGGAAATTCAAAATACTGGCCATTCATGATGTATTAGCCCTTGGCATGTCATATGAGCATGGTTTCACGAAAAAATGCGACGGTCATAAACTTTGCGCAGAGTCGAGTTTCGATCGGTTTTTCGTGCGCCGTCTCGGAAATTCAAAATACTGGTCTTTCCCGTCTTATTAGCCCAAGGGAACTCGTACAAGCATGCTTTCGCAAAAAAATACGACGGTCATAAACTTTGCGCGAAGTCGCGCGTGAGTCGAGTTTCGATCGGTTTTTCGTGCACCGTCTCGGAAATTCAAAATACTGGCCATTCACGATGTATTAGCCCATGGTAAGTCGTATGAGCATGGTTTCACGAAAAAACGCGACGGTCATAAACTTTGCGCAGAGTCGAGATTCGATCGGTTTTTCGTGCACCGTCTCGGAAATTCAAAATACTGGTCTTTCCCGTCTAATTAGCCCATGGGAAGTCATACAAGCACGCTTTCGAAAAAAAATACGACGGTCATAAACTTTGCGCAAAGTCGCGCGCAAGTCGAGTTTCGATCGGTTTTTCGTGCACCATCTCGGAAATTCAAAATACTGGCCATTCACGATGTATTAGCCCATGGCAAGTCGTATGAGCATGGTTTGACGAAAAAACGCGACGGTCATAAACTTTGCGCTGAGTCGAGTTTCGATCGGTTTTTCTTGCACCGTCTCGGAAATTCAAAATACTGGTCTTTCCCGTCTTATTAGCCCATGGTAAGTCGTACAAGCACGCTTTCGCAAAAAAATACGACGATCATAAACTTTGCGCGAAGTCGCGCTCGAGTCGAATTTCGATCGGTTTTTTTTTGCACCGTCTCGGAAATTCAAAATACTGGCCATTCACGATGTATTAGCCCATGGCATGTCGTATGAGCATGGTTTCACGAAAAAACGCGACAGTCATAAACTTTGAGCTGAGTCGAATGGTTAGCAGTTTTCCCAGATTCACTTCTTGAGTACGGTGCTAAGTTATTTTCGGATCACTCTATTATGCATATACATGCAGATAAAGCACTACCAAGAGTCAAGAAACCTTTTAGATTTTTTAATATGTGGAGTTCTCACCCAAAGTTCCTCGAAGTTATTAAGTCAGCTTGGGACATTAATGTATTTGGTTCTCCCCCTTACATCCTATGTCAAAAACTAAAAGCATGCAAAGCAGCACTGAAGAAGTGGAATTCAACTACATTTGGAAATATCAACGACAGAGTTCAGTTATGCAAGAAAGAACTTATGGCTGTGCAAAGCGAGCTAAATCTTTAACCTCTGGATGCGAATCTTATATACAGAGAGGCTGCTGCTAGAAATAACTTTATGCAAGCTTTGAAGCAGGAGGAATGCTTTTTGAAACAGAAGTCACGACAGCATTGGCTTACTCTAGGGGATTCTAATACGAAGTTTTTCTATGCTGCTATTGCTACCAGAAGGGCTACTAATCGCATCAAAAAATGCAAAGGTATAGATGGTAATCTCATTGAGGATCTGGATGAGGTTAAAAATTACACCGAGCAATTTTTTTATTCCTTACTCAATCAGGAACAGCAGCCTAATAGTATTCATGTTGGGCCTACAAGACGACTTGATTCTGAAGCCCTCTCTCATCTTAATGAAATTGTGAAAGTTGTTTTTATGTCCCCGAAGCACAAAAGCCCTGGTCCAGATGGATTTCCAGCTGAGTTTTATCAAATTGCATGGCCTATTGTAGGCAACGATGTCATAAAAGCTTGTCGACATTTTTTCTCCTCAGGTCACATTCTGAAGGAAATGAATTGCACTTTTATTTCTTTAGTGCCTAAAAATGATGGAGCCGATTCATTGGAGAACTACCGTCCTATTTCACTGTGCAACTTTATTTATAAGGTTATCTCTAAGTTGCTGGCAGATAGACTACAAAAGGTCATGAATAAGGTCATTAGTCCTAATCAGGCTGCTTTTCTTAAAGGGAGGAGTATCCATCATAATGTCCTGCTTGCTAATGATTTGGTTAAGGATCTACATTCTAAAACAAGAGGGAAAAAGATCTGTTTTAAAGCTGATTTACGAAAGGCCTTTGACTCAGTCAATAGAGATTTTATTTACATGATGCTCCATAATATGGGCTTCCCTCAGCACTGGGTTAAATGGATTCAATGTTGCTTGGAAACTCCAAAATTTTCAATTCTCTTTAATGGTTCACCTATTGGCTTCTTTGGGAGTAAGAATGGCATTCGGCAAGGTGATCCACTATCTCCTTATCTTTTTACCATTGCAATGGAAGGGCTCAGTTGTATGTTAGAAGAGGCTGTTTCCAATGGCAAAATTAAGGTACCACATTATGGTTCTGTTTATATCTCTCACATAACATTTGCCGACGACCTTATTATCTTCCTTCGAGATGATCCAGTTTCTGTGAGTAATCTGGCAGATATTCTTAATGAATTTGGTAAAGTTTCTGGTCTTAAGCTAAACCATGCAAAGAGCAAAGTATATGTGGGTGCTTGCATTGACAATAAGGATCATATTGCTCAAACATTGGGAGTTGCTGAAGGAAATTTACCGGTTCCTTACTTGGGTCTCCCACTTATATCCACTGGAATCAACAAAGCCTCCTGTCAGCCTATCATACAAAAAATTAAGAACAGAATTTCCTCTTGGAAAAATAGGCTTCTTTCTAAAGCTGGACGACTTGAACTTATTCGATCTGTGTTGACCTCTTATTCTATTTATTGGTCTCATGCATTCCTTCTACCAGCCGGGCTTCTCCATGATATTGATAAATTACTTATGAACTTCTTTTGGAATGGCACAGATGGTAAGGCAATGCACATGGTGAATTGGGACAGCATTTGCAAACCGAAGGATGAAGGGGGGCTGAATCTTCGACATATTAGAGATTGGAATAAAGCTTGTATGGTAAAGCAATTATGGGATATTTTACAAAACAAGTCTTCCTTATGGTCACAATGGGTTTTTGCTAGGTACCTTACCAAGGAATCAATCTGGGAAGTATCTGCAAAAACATCTCATTCTGCTGCTTGGAAAGGAATTCTAAAGGCAAGGAGATGGCTACGTAACAATATTTCTTATGTGATTTCTTCTGGAACCAATATTAATATGTGGTATGATCCTTGGGTGAATGGGAAAAGCATATTTCAGATATTTGGTGATAGAGTACGACAGGATCTGGGGGCTCCCAAAGACTGGAAGGTTTCTGAATTCATTAACAATGGTACTTGGTGTCTTCCCAACCCTACCTCCCCTGACATGTTATTACTTTGGCCGACTATCAGGGCTATTACAATCAAGAACAACTCTTCAGATATGCTTATTTGGCTTCATGATAACGGTAAATTTAGTGCTACATCTGCATGGAACCAAATTAGACGACGAAACAATAAGTGGATCCAAAGTAGTTGGACATGGGATAGTCCATGCTCACAGCGACATTCCTTATGTACATGGCAGGCCCTTCTCGGCAAACTTCCTACGATGGACAATATGCAGCGAAGAGGTATTTATATTGTAAATCGGTGCTCTTTGTGTATGCAAAATGAAGAAAGTGTTGACCATCTCTACTTTGCTTGTGATTATTCATCTTGGATATGGAAGGAGATCTTGAAGCGATTTGATTTTCAAAGGCTACCACGGCCAAACTTGCATCATGAATTAGAAATGCTTATGCAAAGCTTCTCAAGAAAGGGGCCTCTTACACAACTAGCACGAATTATATTCAGATGTGCTATTTGGTGGATTTGGAAGCAGAGGTGTGGCAGAATTTTTGAGTGTCACAACATGAACAAAGCTCAAATTCTGATAGAGATTCTTCAGGACTCACGATCATGTATGGAGCAAGAATTGAATACAGAGCACCTAACAAGAAGAGAGAAAGATATTTTCACAAGATTCAATTTTTCCATTCGTCAAGAATCACTCGAATAATGATAAAGATTGTAATGTATTATATGGGGCAAAGCTTATATTTTGTGATGTATCCACAAGTAGTCCAGAACAGTCTAGCTATTGCATTTTATTATTTATTAACTTCCTTATGCTACTCTTGGAGATGAGTTTGATGAAGCGTGCTCATTTCACCTTCTTTAGGTGGGGTGCAATCTTCTCGACTACACTAAGAGACTTCAGGCTTTAGTCTATGGCATGTGTAGACAAAGCTTCTTTGTACAAATCTTTTACAAAATACAATATCTTTACTTACCAAAAAAAAAAAGAGTTTCGATCAGTTTTTCGTGCACCGTCTCGGAAATTCAAAATACTGGTCATTCCCGTCTTATTAGCCCATGGTAAGTCGTACAAGCACGCTTTCGCAAAAAAATACGACGGTCATAAACTTTGCGCGAAGTCGCGCGCGAGTCGAATTTCGATTGGTTTTTCGTGCACCGTCTCGAAAATTCAAAATACTGGCCATTCACGATGTATTAGCCCATGGTAAGTCGTATGAGCAGGGTTTTGCGATAAAATGCTACGGTCATAAACTTTGCACAGAGTCGAGTTTCGTTCGGTTTTTCGGTGCACCGTCTCGGAAATTCAAAATACTGGACTTTCCCATCTTATTAGCCCATGAGAAGTCGTACAAGTACGCTTTCGAAAAAAAATACGACGGTCAAAAACTTTGCGCGAAGTCGCGCGCGAGTCGAGTTTCTATCGGTTTTTCGTGCACCGTCTCGGAAATTCAAAATACTGTCCATTCACGATGTATTAGCCCATGGCATGTCGTATGAGCATGGTTTCACGAAAAAACGCGACGGTCATAAACTTTGCGCAGAGTCAGGAATCGATCGGTTTTTCGTGCATCGTTTCGGAAATTCAAAATACTGGTCTTTCCCGTCTAATTAGCCCATGGGAAGTGGTACAAGCACGCTTTCTCAAAAAAATACGACGGTCATAAAATTTGCGCGATGTCGCGCGCGAGTCGAGTTTCTATCGGTTTTTCGTGCACCGTCTCGGAAATTCAAAATACTGGCCATTCATGATGTATTAGCCCTTGGCATGTCGTATGAGCATGGTTTCACGAAAAAATGCGACGGTCATAAACTTTGCGCAGAGTCGAGTTTCGATCGGTTTTTCGTGCGCCGTCTCGGAAATTCAAAATACTGGTCTTTCCCGTCTTATTAGCCCAAGGGAACTCGTACAAGCATGCTTTCGCAAAAAAATACGACGGTCATAAACTTTGCGCGAAGTCGCGCGTGAGTCGAGTTTCGATCGGTTTTTCGTGCACCGTCTCGGAAATTCAAAATACTGGCCATTCACGATGTATTAGCCCATGGTAAGTCGTATGAGCATGGTTTCACGAAAAAACGCGACGGTCATAAACTTTGCGCAGAGTCGAGATTCGATCGGTTTTTCGTGCACCGTCTCGGAAATTCAAAATACTGGTCTTTCCCGTCTAATTAGCCCATGGGAAGTCATACAAGCACGCTTTCGAAAAAAAATACGACGGTCATAAACTTTGCGCAAAGTCGCGCGCAAGTCGAGTTTCGATCGGTTTTTCGTGCACCATCTCGGAAATTCAAAATACTGGCCATTCACGATGTATTAGCCCATGGCAAGTCATATGAGCATGGTTTGACGAAAAAACGCGACGGTCATAAACTTTGCGCTGAGTCGAATTTCGATCGGTTTTTCTTGCACCGTCTCGGAAATTCAAAATACTGGTCTTTCCCGTCTTATTAGCCCATGGTAAGTCGTACAAGCACGCTTTCGCAAAAAAATACGATGGTCATAAACTTTGCGCGAAGTCGCGCTCGAGTCGAATTTCGATCGGTTTTTTTTGCACCGTCTCGGAAATTCAAAATACTGGCCATTCACGATGTATTAGCCCATGGCATGTCGTATGAGCATGGTTTCACGAAAAAACGCGACGGTCATAAACTTTGAGCTGAGTCGAGTTTCGATCAGTTTTTTCGTGCACCGTCTCGGAAATTCAAAATACTGGTCATTCCCGTCTTATTAGCCCATGGTAAGTCGTACAAGCACGCTTTCGCAAAAAAATACGACGGTCATAAACATTGCGCGAAGTCGCGCGCGAGTCGAATTTCGATTGGTTTTTCGTGCACCGTCTCGGAAATTCAAAATACTGGCCATTCACGATGTATTGGCCCATGGTAAGTCGTATGAGCAGGGTTTTGCGATAAAATGCTACGGTCATAAACTTTGCACAGAGTCGAGTTTCGTTCGGTTTTTCGAGCACCATCTCGGAAATTCAAAATACTGGACTTTCCCGTCTTATTAGCCCATGAGAAGTCGTACAAGTACGCTTTCGAAAAAAAATACGACGGTCAAAAACTTTGCGCGAAGTCGCGCGCGAGTCGAGTTTCTATCGGTTTTTCGTGCACCGTCTCAGAAATTCAAAATACTGGCCATTCACGATGTATTAGCCCATGGCATGTCGTATGAGCATGGTTTCACGAAAAAACGCGACGGTCATAAACTTTGCGCAGAGTCAGGAATCGATCGCTTTTTCGTGCATCGTTTCGGAAATTCAAAATACTGGTCTTTCCCGTCTAATTAGCCCATGGGAAGTGGTACAAGCACGCTTTCGCAAAAAAATACGACGGTCATAAAATTTGCGCGAAGTCGCGCGCGAGTCGAGTTTCGATCGGTTTTTCGTGCACCGTCTCGGAAATTCAAAATACTGGCCATTCACGATGTATTAGCCCATGGTAAGTCGTATGAGCATGGTTTCACGAAAAAACGCGACGGTCATAAACTTTGCGCTGAGTCAAGTTTCGATCGGTTTTTCGTGCACCGTCTCGGAAATTCAAAATACTGGTCTTTCCCGTCTAATTAGCCCATGGGAAGTCGTACAAGCACGCTTTCGCAAAAAAATACGACGGTTATAAACTTTGTGCGAAGTCGCGTGCGAGTCGAGTTTCGATCGGTTTTTCATGCACTTCTCGGAAATTCAAAATACTGGCCATTCACGATGTATTAGCCCATGGCAAGTCGTATGAGCATGGGTTCACGAAAAAACGCGACGGTCATAAACTTTGCGCTGAGTCGAGTTTCGATCGATTTCTCGTGCACCCTCTCGGAAATTCAAAATACTGGCCTTTCCCGTCTTATTAGCCCATGGTAAGTCGTACAAGCATGCTTTCGCAAAAAAATACGACGGTCATAAACTTTGCGAGAAGTCGCGCGCGAGTCGAATTTCGATCGGTTTTTCTTGCACCGTCTCGGAAATTCAAAATACTGGCCATTCACGATGTATTAGCCCATGGTAAGTCGTCTGACCAGGGTTTCACGATAAAACGCGACGGTCATAAACTTTGCACAGAGTCGAGTTTCAATCGGTTTTTCGTGCACCATCTCGGAAATTCAAAATACTAGACTTTCCCGTCTTATTAGCCCATGAGAAGTCGTACAAGTACGCTTTCGAAAAAAAATACGATGGTCATAAACTTTGCGCGAAGTCGCGCGCGAGTCGAGTTTATATCGATTTTTCGTGCACCGTCTCGGAAATTCAAAATACTGGCCATTCACGATGTATTAGCCCATGGCATGTCGTATGAGCATGGTTTCACGAAAAAACGCGACGGTCATAAACTTTGCGCAGAGTCGAGTTTCGATCGGTTTTTCGTGCACCGTCTCGGAAATTCAAAATACTGGTCTTTCCTATCTTATTAGCCCATGAGAAGTCGTATAAGCACGCTTTCGCAAAAAAATACGACGGTCATAAACTTTGCGCGAAGTCGCGCGCGAGTCGAGTTTCGATCGGTTTTTCGTGCACCGTCTCAGAAATTCAAAATACTGGCCATTCACGATGTATTAGCCCATGGTAAGTCGTTTGAGCATGGTTTCACGAAAAAACGTGACGGTCATAAACTTTGAGCTGAGTCGAGTTTTGATCGGTTTTTCATAAACCGTCTCGGAAATTCAAAATACTGGACTTTCCCATCTTATTAGCCCATGAGAAGTCGTACAAGTACGCTATCGAAAAAAAATACGACGGTAATAAACTTTGCGCGATGTCGCGCGCGAGTCGAGTTTCTATCGATTTTTCGTGCACCGTCTCGGAAATTCAAAATACTGGCCATTCACGATGTATTAGCCCTTGGCATGTCGTATGAGCATGGTTTCACGAAAAAATGCGACGGTCATAAACTTTGCGCAGAGTCGAGTTTCGATCGGTTTTTCGTGCGCCGTCTCGGAAATTCAAAATACTGGTCTTTCCCGTCTTATTAGCCCAAGGGAACTCGTACAAGCATGCTTTCGCAAAAAAATACGACGGTCATAAACTTTGCGCGAAGTCGCGCGTGAGTCGCGTTTCGATCGGTTTTTTCGTGCACCGTCTCGGAAATTCAAAATACTGGCCATTCACGATGTATTAGCCCATGGTAAGTCGTATGAGCATGGTTTCACGAAAAAATGCGACGGTCATAAACTTTGCGCAGAGTCGAGATTCGATCGGTTTTTCGGTGCACCGTCTCGGAAATTCAAAATACTGGTCTTTCCCGTCTAATTAGCCCATGGGAAGTCATACAAGCACGCTTTCGAAAAAAAATACGACGGTCATAAACTTTGCGCAAAGTCGCGCGCAAGTCGAGTTTCGATCGGTTTTTCGTGCACCATCTCGGAAATTCAAAATACTGGCCATTCACGATGTATTAGCCCATGGCAAGTCGTATGAGCATGGTTTGACGAAAAAACGCGACGGTCATAAACTTTGCGCTGAGTCGAGTTTCGATCGGTTTTTCTTGCACCGTCTCGGAAATTCAAAATACTGGTCTTTCCCGTCTTATTAGCCCATGGTAAGTCGTACAAGCACGCTTTCGCAAAAAAATACGACGGTCATAAACTTTGCGCGAAGTCGCGCTCGAGTCGAATTTCGATCGGTTTTTCTTGCACCGTCTCGGAAATTCAAAATACTGGCCATTCACGATGTATTAGCCCATGGTAAGTCGTGATGAGCAGGGTTTCACGATAAAACGCGACGGTCATAAACTTTGCACAGAGTCAAGTTTCAATCGGTTTTTCGTGCGCCATCTCGGAAATTCAAAATACTGGACTTTCCCGTCTTATTAGCCCATGAGAAGTCGTACAAGTACGCTTTCGAAAAAAAATACGATGGTCATAAACTTTGCGCGAAGTCGCGCGCGAGTCGAGTTTCTATCGGTTTTTCGTGCACCGTCTCGGAAATTCAAAATACTGGCCATTCACGATGTATTAGCTAGCCCATGACATGTCGTATGAGCATGGTTTCACGAAAAAATGCGACGGTCATAAACTTTGCGCAGAGTCGAGTTTCGATCGGTTTTTCGTGCACCGTCTCGAAAATTCAAAATACTGGTCTTTCCCGTCTTATTAGCCCAAGGGAACTCGTACAAGCACGCTTTCGCAAAAAAATACGACGGTCATAAACTTTGAGCGAAGTCGCGCGTGAGTCGAGTTTCGATCGGTTTTTCTTGCACCGTCTCGGAAATTCAAAATACTGGGCATTCACGATGTATTAGCCCATGGTAAGTCGTATGAGCATGGTTTCACGAAAAAACGGGACGGTCATAAACTTTGCGCAGAGTCGAGATTCGATCGGTTTTTCGTGCACCGTCTCGGAAATTCAAAATACTTGTCTTTCCCGTCTAATTAGCCCATGGGAAGTCGTACAAGCACGCTTTCCGCAAAAAAATACGACGGTCATAAACTTTGTGCGAAGTCGCGCGCGAGTCGAGTTTCGTTCGGTTTTTCGTGCACCGTCTCGGAAATTCAAAATACTGGCCATTCACGATGTATTAGCCCATGGCAAGTCGTATGAGCATGGTTTCACGAAAAAACGCGACGGTCATAAACTTTGAGCTGAGTCGAGTTTCGATCAGTTTTTCGTGCACCGTCTCGGAAATTCATAGTACTGGTCTTTCCCGTCTTATTAGCCCATGGTAAGTCGTACAAGCATGCATTCGCAAAAAAATACGACGGTCATAAACTTTGAGCGAAGTCGCGCGTGAGTCGAGTTTCGATCGGTTTTTCGTGCACCGTCTCGGAAATTCAAAATACTGGCCATTCACGATGTATTAGCCCATGGTAAGTCGTATGAGCAGGGTTTCGCGATAAAATGCTACGGTCATAAACTTTGCACAGAGTCGAGTTTCGATCGGTTTTTCGGTGCACCGTCTCGGAAATTCAAAATACTGGACTTTCCCGTCTTATTAGCCCATGAGAAGTCGTACAAGTACGCTTTCGAAAAAAAATATGACGGTCAAAAACTTTGCGCGAAGTCGCGCGCGAGTCGAGTTTCTATCGGTTTTTCGTGCACCGTCTCGAAAATTCAAAATACTGGCCATTCACGATGTATTAGCCCATGGCATGTCGTATGAGCATGGTTTCACGAAAAAACGCGACGGTCATAAACTTTGCGCAGAGTCATGAATCGATCGGTTTTTCGTGCATCATTTCGGAAATTCAAAATACTGGTCTTTCCCGTCTAATTAGCCCATGGGAAGTGGTACAAGCACGCTATCGCAAAAAAATACGACGGTCATAAAATTTGCGCGAAGACGCGCGCGAGTCGAGTTTCGATCGGTTTTTCGTGCACCGTCTCGGAAATTCAAAATACTGGCCATTCACGATGTATTAGCCCATGGTAAGTCGTATGAGCATGGTTTCACGAAAAAACGCGACGGTCATAAACTTTGCGCTGAGTCAAGTTTCGATCGGTTTTTCGTGCACCGTCTCGGAAATTCAAAATACTGGTCTTTCCCGTCTTATTAGCCCATGGTAAGTCGTACAAGCACGCTTTCGCAAAAAAATACGATGGTCATAAACTTTGCGCGAAGTCGCGTGCGAGTCGAGTTTTTATCGGTTTTTCGTGCACCGTCTCGGAAATTCAAAATACTGGCCATTCACGATGTTTTAGCCCATGGCATGTCGTATGAGCATGGTTTCACGAAAAAACGCGACGGTCATAAAATTTGCGCAGAGTCGAGTTTCGATCGGTTTTTCGTGCACCGTCTCGGAAATTCAAAATACTGGTCTTTCCCGTCTTATTAGCCCAAGGGAACTCGTACAAGCACGCTTTCGCAAAAAAATACGACGGTCATAAACTTTGAGCGAAGTCGCGCGTGAGTCGAGTTTCGATCGGTTTTTCTTGCACCGTCTCGGAAATTCATAATACTGGCCATTCACGATGTATTAGCCCATGGTAAGTCGTATGAGCATGGTTTCACGAAAAAACGCGACGGTCATAAACTTTGCGCAGAGTCGAGATTCGATCGGTTTTTCGTGCACCGTCTCGGAAATTCAAAATACTGGTCTTTCCCGTCTAATTAGCCCATGGGAAGTCGTACAAGCACGCTTTCGCAAAAAAATACGACGGTCATAAACTTTGTGCGAAGTCGCGCGCGAGTTGAGTTTCGATCGGTTTTTCGTGCACCGTCTCGGAAATTCAAAATACTGGCCATTCACGATGTATTAGCCCATGGCAAGTCGTATGAGCATGGTTTCACGAAAAAACGCGACGGTCATAAACTTTGAGCTGAGTCGAGTTTCGATCAGTTTTTCGTGCACCGTCTCGGAAATTAAAAATACTGGTCTTTCCCGTCTTATTAGCCCATGGTAAGTCGTACAAGCATGCATTCGCAAAAAAATACGACGGTCATAAACTTTGCGCGAAGTCGCGCGCGAGTCGAATTTCGATCGGTTTTTCGTGCATCGTCTCGGAAATTCAAAATACTGGCCATTCACGATGTATTAGCCCATGGTAAGTCGTATGAGCAGGGTTTCACGATAAAATGCGATGGTCATAAACTTTGCACAGAGTCGAGTTTCGATCGGTTTTTCGTGCACCGTCTCGGAAATTCAAAATACTGGTCATTCCCGTCTTATTAGCCCATGCTAAGTCGTACAAGCACGCTTTCGCAAAAAAATACGATGGTCATAAACATTGCGCGAAGTCGCGCGCGAGTCGAGTTTCTATCGGTGTTTCGTGCACCGTCTAGGAAATTCAAAATACTGGCCATTCACGATGTATTAGCCCATGGCATGTCATGTGAGCATGGTTTCACAAAAGAACGCGACGGTCATAAACTTTGCGCAGAGTCGAGATTCGATCGGTTTTTCGTGCACCGTCTCGGAAATTCAAAATACTGGTCTTTCCCGTCTTATTAGCCCATGGTAAGTCGTACAAGCACGCTTTCGCAAAAAAATACGACGGTTATAAACTTTGTGCGAAGTCGCGCGCGAGTCGAGTTTCTATCGGTTTTTCGTGCACCGTCTCGGAAATTCAAAATACTGGCCATTCACGATGTATGAGCCCATGGCAAGTCGTCTGACCAGGGTTTCACGATAAAACGCGACGGTCATAAACTTTGCACAGAGTCGAGTTTCAATCGGTTTTTCGTGCACCATCTCGGAAATTCAAAATACTAGACTTTCCCGTCTTATTAGCCCATGAGAAGTCGTACAAGTACGCTTTCGAAAAAAAATACGATGGTCATAAAATTTGCGCGAAGTCGCGCGCGAGTCGAGTTTATATCGGTTTTTCGTGCACCGTCTCGGAAATTCAAAATACTGGCCATTCACGATGTATTAGCCCAAGGCATGTCGTATGAGCATGGTTTCACGAAAAAAAGCGACGGTCATAAACTTTGCGCAGAGTCGACTTTCGATCGGTTTTTCGTGCACCGTCTCGGAAATTCAAAATACTGGTCTTTCCTATCTTATTAGCCCATGAGAAGTCGTATAAGCACGCTTTCGCAAAAAAATACGACGGTCATAAACTTTGCGCGAAGTCGCGCGCGAGTCGAGTTTCGATCGGTTTTTCGTGCACCGTCTCGGAAATTCAAAATACTGGCCATTCACGATGTATTAGCCCATGGTAAGTCGTATGAGCATGGTTTCACGAAAAAACGTGACGGTCATAAACTTTGAGCTGAGTCGAGTTTCGATCGGTTTTTCATGCACCGTCTCGGAAATTAAAAATACTGGACTTTCCCGTCTTATTAGCCCATTAGAAGTCGTACAAGTACGCTTTGGAAAAAAAATACGACGGTAATAAACTTTGCGCGATGTCGCACGCGAGTCGAGTTTCTATCGGTTTTTCGTGCACCGTCTCGGAAATTCAAAATACTGGCCATTCACGATGTATTAACCCATGGCATGTCGTATGAGCATGGTTTCACGAAAAAATGCGACGGTCATAAACTTTTCGCAGTGTCGAGTTTCGATCGGTTTTTCGGTGCGCCGTCTCGGAAATTCAAAATACTGGTCTTTCCCGTCTTATTAGCCCAAGGGAACTCGTACAAGCACGCTTTCGCAAAAAAATACGACGGTCATAAACTTTGCGCGAAGTTGCGCGTGAGTCGAGTTTCGATCGGTTTTTCGTGCACCGTCTCGGAAATTCAAAATACTGGCCATTCACGATGTATTAGCCCATGGTAAGTCGTATGAGCATGGTTTTACGAAAAAACGCGACGGTCATAAACTTTGCGCAGAATCGAGATTCGATCGGTTTTTCGTGCACCGTCTCGGAAATTCAAAATACTGGTCTTTCCCGTGTAATTAGCCCATGGGAAGTCATACAAGCACGCTTTCGCAAAAAAATACGACGGTCATAACCTTTGCGCAAAGTCGCGCGCGAGTCGAGTTTCGATCGGTTTTTCGTGCACCATCTCGGAAATTCAAAATACTGGCCATTCACGATGTATTAGCCCATGGCAAGTCGTATGAGCATGGTTTCACGAAAAAACGCGACGGTCATAAACTTTGCGCTGAGTCGAGTTTCGATCGATTTTTCGTGCACCGTCTCGGAAATTCAAAATACTGGTCTTTCCCGTCTTATTAGCCCATGGTAAGTCGTACAAGCACGCTTTCGCAAAAAAATACGACGGTCATAAACTTTGCGCGAAGTCGCGCGCGAGTCGAATTTCGATCGGTTTTTCTTGCACCGTCTCGGAAATTCAAAATACTGGCCATTCACGATGTATTAGCCCATGGTAAGTCGTTTGAGCAAGGTTTCACGATAAAACGCGACGGTCATAAACTTTGCACAGAGTCGAGTTTCAATCGGTTTTTCGTGCACCATCTCGGAAATTCAAAATACTGGACTTTCCCGTCTTATTAGCCCATGAGAAGTCGTACAAGTACACTTTCGAAAAAAAATACGATGGTCATAAACTTTGCGCGAAGTCACGCGCGAGTCGAGTTTCTATCGGTTTTTCGTGCACCGTCTCGGAAATTCAAAATACTGGCCATTCACGATGTATTAGCTAGCCCATGGCATGTCGTATGAGCATGGTTTCACGAAAAAACGCGACGGTCATAAACTTTGCGCAGAGTCGAGTTTCGATCGGTTTTTCGTGCACCGTCTCGGAAATTCAAAATACTGGTCTTTCCCGTCTTATTAGCCCAAGGGAACTCGTACAAGCACGCTTTCGCAAAAAAATACGACGGTCATAAACTTTGAGCGAAGTCGCGCGTGAGTCGAGTTTCGATCGGTTTTTCTTGCACCGTGTCGGAAATTCAAAATACTGGCCATTCACGATGTATTAGCCCATGGTAAGTCATATGAGCATGGTTTCACGAAAAAACGCGACGGTCATAAACTTTGCGTAGAGTCGAGATTCGATCGGTTTTTCGTGCACCGTCTCGGAAATTCAAAATACTGTTCTTTCCCGTCTAATTAGCCCATGGGAAGTCGTACAAGCACGCTTTCGCAAAAAAATACGATGGTCATAAACTTTGTGCAAAGTCGCGCGCGAGTCGAGTTTCGATCGGTTTTTCGTGCACCGTCTTGGAAATTCAAAATACTGGCCATTCACGATGTATTAGCCCATGGCAAGTCGTATGAGCATGGTTTCACGAAAAAACGCGATGGTCATAAACTTTGCACAGAGTCGAGTTTCGATCGGTTTTTCGTGCACCGTCTCGGAAATTCAAAATACTGGTCTTTCCCATCTTATTAGCCCATGGGAAGTCGTACAAGCACTCTTTCGCAAAAAAATACGACGGTCATAAACTTTGCGCGAAGTCGCGCGCGAGTCGAGTTTCGATCGGTTTTTCGTGCACCGTCTCGGAAATTCAAAATACTGGCCATTCACGATGTATTAGCCCATGGTAAGTCGTATGAGCAGGGTTTCACGATAAAATGCGACGGTCATAAACATTGCGCAGAGTCGAGTTTCGATCGGTTTTTCGTGCACCGTCTCGGAAATTCAAAATACTGGACTTTCCCGTCTTATTAGCCCATGAGAAGTCGTACCAGTACGCTTTCGAAAAAAAATACGACGGTCAAAAACTTTGCGCGAAGTCGCGCGCGAGTCGAGTTTCTATCGGTTTTTCGTGCACCGTCTCGAAAATTCAAAATACTGGCCATTCACGATGTATTTGCCCATGGCATGTCGTATGAGCATGGTTTCACGAAAAAACGCGACGGTCATAAACTTTGCGCAGAGTCAAGAATCGATTCCAGGCGGGGAATCGGCGATTTCAGGCGTGGAAGGGCAGCGGCTCTTCTCCCCTAGGAGCGGGACGGACTCTAGGGCGAGAAACGGTGGAGGCTGCGCTGCGATTGGGGCTGGGTTCACTGCCGCTCTTCCTGCGGCAACTCCAAGGGCGACGGCTGCTTCTGCAATCGGCGTGGAAAGGGCGAGGGCTGCGACCTTAGTGTTGGAAGGGTGGTGGCTTCCTCTCCCCTAGGAGGCTGGTGGTCTCTAGGGCGAGCGATGCCATGGATGCGAGCGACTCTACTTCGCATCCTCTGTTCCAGCGGGATGCTCCTCCGCTGGCTTCTTCCCAGCGGCCTGCGCTGGTTGCTTCCCAGCGGAACGCCCCTCTCCAGCAACAACGGGAGAGGGTTGCTCCTCAACCGCTGGTTACTTCACAGCGGGAGGGGGTTGCTCCTCTCCAACAGCCGCTGGTTCCTCCCCAGCAGCTTAGGCCGGTTTCACACCAGGATGTTCCACCGCTGAATTCTTCTTCTCGACGGGATGCTCCTTCAATGAACCAGGCCCGAGGTCGTTCACGATCTAGATCACGACCTCCTGCTCCTATTTCCCGAGATCCTCGGCCTTGGAGTAGTCTCTTCAAGGCTCCAGTGGGTAGTCCGGATCTTCGACTGGACTTTTTTGCTCCAGAAGTACAGGCTGATCAGAAGATTGCTGTGTATGAGGCTATTGATTCTGACGAACTAATTGAGACATGGTCCATGGCAATTGTGAGCTACGTTGTTGGACTAAGAACATCATTTTTTCCATTATCCTCATATATCAGAACTCGATGGGGAATATCAACATTTGATCTTCATATGTTGGAGACCGGATTCTTTGTATGCAAGCTTTATTCTGAAGAAGATTTACAATGGGTCCTTGAAGGATTCTGGACTATCCGTGGTCATCCAATGATACTACGACGCTGGGCACCTGATGTGAGATTGGAGTTAGACAGTCTACAATCTATCCCAATATGGGTTTCTTTCCATGGACTTCCACTACATCTCTGGGGTCGTCGTTTTATTGCAAAGCTTTGCAGCACCTTGGGACAACCATTGTATATTGATAAGGCAACAGCTTCGCAAACGAGATTGACCTTTGCCAGAGCTTGTGTAATGGTTTCTTCTGATGAGGAACTACCGAATGAAGTTTCTTACCGTGATCTTGATGGGAGCACTCGAAAGGTGAAAGTCTCATATTCTTGGAAGCCACAACGATGCAAGGTTTGTCTATCTTTTGGACATGTAAATGGTGCTTGCCAACAGCCTTCACAAAAAATCACACAGGTCTACCGACCACGCCAAGAGCCACAGAATGAGGTCATTACCACTAAACCAAGCACTGATACTCCAGTGCCAACAGAGATGATGGCGGAGAAGATGAATAAGCACTCTGACTCGTTGGGGCAGCGACACGAACAGGAGAAAGACAAGTCAGGACTTTCATCTTTTCCTATTATATCAGAGACTTTCACTGCAGGAGCTTCCCATGGTTCTCACTCCCCAATAACAACCTCGCCGTCACGAATCATTCCTTCAGATAATCAGGAAATTTCATTTCAACAACCTCTTGGGAACAAAGACATTGCAACTCACCAAACTCATCGCTCTTCGACACATCCCACTATTCAGGACTCCTTGCCTCAAGGTACGCAAAAGTTTAAACATTTGCAAGCTGTGGATGAGGTGGATAAATATAGGAATAAAGGATTAAAGGGTAAAGATATTATCCGGGAGGACCATGTAAAATCAAAGGATAAGAAAAAGGATGGTAGTGTCCTCCCAAAATCGCATGCTCTTCCTTCTATCTAGTATTGATGAAAATAATCTGTTGGAATGTTCGTGGACTTAATAAGACTGAGAAATGTCGGGAGCTCAATAGAATAATCCGATCTGCTGCATGTGATATTGTGATTCTTGTGGAAACAAAAATTAAAACCCATCGTGTTCAAGTTCAGAAGAATTTAATATGGCCTGAGGCAGAACTTTTTACTAATGATTCTCAGGATACTTATGGTCGAGTTTGGGTCTTATGGCATCCTAACCTTGTTACTGCTTGGTTTATTTCTGCTACTAATCAATTCATTCATCTTAAGGCAGAGGATAAACAGACTGGATGTCAATTCAATATTACCGGTATCTATGCATCTAACAGTATGTCTGACAGGAATGCTCTATGGCGTGATCTGGTTAGCATTGGAAATAGTTATCCTACAGTACCTTGGGTTGTTCTCGGTGACTTTAATACTGTCAGATACACAAATGAGAAAGTGGGGGGTAGAGTGCTTTCCGAATGTCAGCTTCAACATTTTAATGATTGTATAGATACTGCTGCATTGACTGACATGAAATCTGTAGGTGATTGGTTCTCATGGAACAATCAAAGTACTGCTGATAGAAAAATTATGGCTCGACTTGACAGATGTTTGATAAATCAGGAATGGTTAGCAGTTTTCCCAGATTCACTTCTTGAGTACGGTGCTAAGTTATTTTCGGATCACTCTATTATGCATATACATGCAGATAAAGCACTACCCAGAGTCAAGAAACCTTTTAGATTTTTTAATATGTGGAGTTCTCACCCTAAGTTCCTCGAAGTTATTAAGTCAGCTTGGGACATTAATGTATTTGGTTCTCCTCCTTACATCCTATGTCAAAAGCTAAAAGCATGCAAAGCAGCACTTAAGAAGTGGAATTCAACTACATTCGGAAATATCACCAACAGGGTTCAGTTATGCAAGAAAGAACTTATGACTGTGCAAAGCGAGCTAAATCATCAACCTCTGGATGCGAATCTTATATACAAAGAGGCTGCTGCTAGAAATAACTTTATGCAAGCTTTGAAGCAGGAGGAATGCTTTTTGAAACAGAAGTCACGACAGCATTGGCTTACTCTAGGGGATTCTAATACGAAGTTTTTCTATGCTGCTATTGCTACCAGAAGGGCTACTAATCGTATCAAAAAATGCAAAGGTATAAATGGTAATCTCATTGAGGATTTGGATGAGGTTAAAAATTACATCGAGCAATTTTTTTATTCCTTACTCAATCAGGAGCAGCAGCCTAATAGTATTCATGTTGGGCCTACAAGACGACTTGATTCTTAAGCCCTCTCTCATCTTAATGCCCCAATAAAGGATGATGAAATTGTGAAAGTTGTTTTTAAGTCTCCGAAGCACAAAAGCCCTGGTCCAGATGGATTTCCAGCTGAGTTTTATCAAATTGCATGGTCTATTGTAGGCAACGATGTCATAAAAGCTTGTCGACATTTTTTCTCCTCAGGTCACATTCTGAAAGAAATGAATTGCACTTTTATTTCTTTAGTGCCTAAAAATGATGGAGCCGATTCATTGGAGAACTATCGTCCTATTTCACTGTGCAACTTTATTTATAAGGTTATCTCGAAGTTACTGGCAGATAGACTACAAAAGGTCATGAATAAGGTCATTAGTCCTAATCAGGCTGCTTTTATTAAAGGGAGGATTATCCATCATAATGTCCTGCTTGCTAATGATTTGGTTAAGGATCTACACTCAAAAACAAGAGGGAAAAAGATATGTTTTAAAGCTGATTTACGAAAGGCCTTTGACTCAGTCAATAGGCAATTTATTTACATGATGCTCCATAATATGGGCTTCCCTCAGCACTGGGTTCAATGGATTCAATGTTGCTTGGAAACTCCAAAATTTTCGATTCTCTTTAATGGTTCACCTATTGGCTTCTTTGGGAGTAAGAATGGCATTCGGCAAGGCGATCCACTATCTCCTTATCTTTTTACGATTGCAATGGAAGGACTCAGTTGTATATGTTAAAAGAGGCTGTTTCCAATGGCAAAATTAAGGTACCACATTATGGTTCTGTTTATATCTCTCACATAACATTTGCTGATGACCTTATTATCTTCCTTCGAGATGATCCAGTTTCTGTGAGTAATCTAGCAGATATTCTTAATGAATTTGGTATAGTTTCTGGTCTTAAGCTAAACCATGCAAAGAGCAAAGTATACGTTGGTGCTTGCATTGAAAATAAGGATCATATTGCTCAAACATTGGGAGTTGCTGAAGGAAATTTACCGGTTCCTTACTTGGGTCTTCCACTTATATCCACTGGAATCAACAAAGTCTCCTGTCAGCCTATCCTACAAAAAATTAAGAACAGAATTTCCTCTTGGAAAAATAGGCTTCTTTCTAAAGCTGGACGACTTGAACTTATTCGATCAGTGTTGATCTCTTATTCTATTTATTGGTCTCATGCATTCCTTCTACCAGCCGGGCTTCTCAATGATATTGATAAATTACTTATGAACTTCTTTTGGAATGACACAGATGGTAAGGCAATGCATATGGTGAATTGGGACAACATTTGCAAACCGAAGGATGAAGGGGGCTTGAATCTTCGACATATTAGAGATTGGAATAAAGCTTGTATGGTAAAGCAATTATGGGATATTTTACAAAACAAGTCTTCTTTATGGTCACAATGGGTTTTTGCTAGGTACCTTTCCAAGGAATCAATCTGGGAAGTATCTGCAAAAACATCTCATTCTGCTGCTTGGAAAGGAATTCTGAAGGCAAGGAGATGGCTACGTAATAATATTTCTTATGTGATTTCTTCTGGAACCATTATTAATATGTGGTATGATCCTTGGGTGAATGGGAAAAGTATATTTCAGATATTTGGTGATAGAGTACGACAGGATCTGGGGGCTCCCAAAGACTGGAAGGTTTCTGAATTCATTAACAATGGTACATGGTGTCTTCCCAACCCTACCTCCCCAGACATGTTATTACTTTGGCCGACTATTAGGGCTATTTCAATCAAGAACAACTCTTCAGATATGCTTATTTGGCTTCATGATAATGGTAAATTTAGTGCTACATTTGCATGGAACCAAATTAGACGACGAAACAACAAGTGGATCCCAAGTAGTTGGACATGTGATAGTCCATGCTCACAGCGACATTCCTTATGTACATGGCAGGCCCTTCTCGGCAAACTTCCAACGATGGACAATATGCAGCGAAGAGGTATTTATATTGTAAATCGGTGCTCTTTGTGTATGCAAAAGGAAGAAAGTGTTGACCATCTATACTTTGCTTGTGATTATTCATCTTGGATATGGGAAGAGATCTTGAAGCGATTTGATCTTCAAAGGCTACCACGGCCAAACTTGCATCATGAACTAGAAAGGCTAATGCAAGGCTTCTCAAGAAAGGGTCCTCTTACACAACTAGCAAGAATTATATTCAGATGTGCTATTTGGTGGATTTGGAAGGAGAGGTGTGGCAGAATTTTTGAGTGTCACAACATGAACAAAGCTCAAATTCTGATATTGATTCTTCAGGACTCACGATCATGCATGGAGCAAGAATTGAATATAAAGCACCTAACAAGAAAAGAGAAAGAGATTTTCACAAGATTCAATTTTTTCATTAGTCAATAATCACTCGAATAATGATGAAGATTGTAATGTATTATGGGGCAAAGCTTATATTTTGTGATGTATCCACAAGTACTCCAGAACAGTCTAGCTATTGCATTTTTTATTAACTTCCTTGTGCTACTCTTGGAAATGAGTTTGATGAAGTGTGCCCATTTCACCTTCTTTAGGTGGGGTAAAATCTTCTCGACTACACTAAGAGACTTCAGGCTTTAGTCTATGGCTTGTGTAGACAAAGCTTCTTTATACAAATCTTTTACAAAATACATTATCTTTACTTACCAAAAAAAAAAAAAGAATCGATCGGTTTTTCGTGCATCGTTTCGGAAATTCAAAATACTGGTCTTTCCCATCTAATTAGCCCATGGGAAGTGGTACAAGCACGCTTTCGCAAAAAAATATGACGGTTATATAATTTGCACGAAGTCGCGCGCGAGTCGAGTTTCGATCGGTTTTTCGTGCACCGTCTCGGAAATTCAAAATACTGGCCATTCGCGAAGTATTAGCCCATGGTAAGTCGTATGAGCATGGTTTCACGAAAAAACGCGACGGTCATAAACTTTGCGCTGAGTCGAGTTTCGATCGGTTTTTCGTGCACCGTCTCAGAAATTCAAAATACTGGTCTTTCCCGTCTTATTAGCCCATGGTAAGTCGTACAAGCACGCTTTCGCAAAAAAATACGACGGTCATAAACTTTGCGCGAAGTCGCGCGCGAGTCGTATTTCGATCGCTTTTTCGTGCACCGTCTCGGAAAATCAAAATACTGGCCATTCACGATGTATTAGACCATGGTAAGTCGTATGAGCAGGGTTTCATGATAAAATGCGACGGTCATAAACTTTGCACAGAGCCGAGTTTCGATCGGTTTTTTGTGCACCGTCTCGGAAATTCAAAATACTGGACTTTCCCGTCTTATTAGCCCATGAGAAGTCGTACAAGTACGCTTTCGAAAAAAAATACGATGGTCAAAAACATTGCGCGAAGTCGCGCGCGAGTCGAGTTTCTATCGGTTTTTCGTGCACCGTCTCGGAAATTCAAAATACTGGCCATTCACGATGTATTAGCCCATGGCATGTCGTATGAGCATGGTTTCACGAAAAAACGCGACGGTCATAAACTTTGCGCAGAGTCAAGAATCGATCGGTTTTTCGTGCATCGTTTCGGAAATTTAAAATACTGGTCTTTCCCGTCTAATTAGCCCAAGGGAACTCGTACAAGCACGCTTTCGCAAAAAAATACGACGGTCATAAACTTTGCGCGAAGTCGCGCGTGAGTCGAGTTTCGATCGGTTTTTCGTGCACCGTCTCGGAAATTCAAAATACTGGGCATTCACGATGTATTAGCCCATGGTAAGTCGTATGAGCATGGTTTCACGAAAAAACGCGACGGTCATAAACTTTGCGCAGAGTCGAGATTCGATCGGTTTTTCGTGCACCGTCTCGGAAATTCAAAATACTGGCCTTTCCCGTCTAATTAGCCCATTGGAAGTCATACAAGCACGCTTTCACAAAAAAATACGACGGTCACAAACTTTGTGCGATGTCGCGCGCGAGTCGAGTTTCGATCGGTTTTTCGTGCACCATCTCGGAAATTCAAAATACTGGCCATTCACGATGTATTAGCCCATGGCAAGTCGTATGAGCATGGTTTCACGAAAAAACGCGACGGTCATAAACTTTGCGCTGAGTCGAGTTTCGATCGGTTTTTCGTGCACCGTCTCGGAAATTTAAAATACTGGTCTTTCCCATCTTATTAGCCATGGTAAGTCGTACAAGCACGCTTTCGCAAAAAAATACGACGGTCATAAACTTTGCGCGAAGTCGCGCGCGAGTCGAATTTCGATCGGTTTTTCGTGCACCGTCTCGGAAATTCAAAATACTGGCCATTCACGATGTATTAGCCCATGGTAAGTCGTATGAGCCGGGTTTCACGATAAAATGCAACGGTCATAAACTTTGCACAGAGTCGAGTTTCGATCGGTTTTTCGTGCACCGTCTCGGAAATTCAAAATACTGGACTTTCCCGTCTTATTAGCCCATGAGAAGTCGTACAAGTACGCTTTCAAAAAATAATACGACGGTCAAAAACTTTGCGCGAAGTCGCGCGCGAGTCGAGTTTCTATCGGTTTTTCGTGCACCGTCTCGGAAATTCAAAATACTGGCCATTCACGATGTATTAGCCCATGGCATGTCGTATGAGCATGGTTTCACAAAAAAAACGCGACGGTCATAAACTTTGCACAGAGTCGAGTTTCGATCGGTTTTTCGTGCACCGTCTCGGAAATTCAAAATACTGGTCTTTCCCATCTTATTAGCCCAAGGGAACTCGTACAAGCACGCTTTCGCAAAAAAATATGACGGTCATAAATTTGCGCGAAGTCGCGCGTGAGTCGAGTTTCGATAGGTTTTTCGTACACCGTCTCAGAAATTCAAAATACTGGCCATTCAAGATGTATTAGCCCATGGTAAGTCGTATTAGCATGGTTTCACGAAAAAACGCGACGGTCATAAACTTTGCGCAGAGTCGAGATTCGATCAATTTTTCGTCCACCGTCTCGGAAATTCAAAATATTGGTCTTTCCCATCTTATTAGCACATGAAAAGTCGTACAAGCATGTTTTTGCAAAAAAATACGACGGTCATAAACTTTGCGCGAAGTCGCGCGCGAGTCGAGTTTCGATCGGTTTTTCGTGCACCGTCTCGGAAATTCAAAATACTAGCCATTCATGATGTATTAGCCCATGGTATGTCGTATGAGCATGGTTTCATGAAAGAACGCGGCGGTCATAAACTTTGCGCAGTGTCGAGATTCGATCGGTTTTTTGTGCATCGTCTCGGAAATTCAAAATACTGGTCTTTCCCGTCTAATTAGCCCATGGGAAGTCGTACAAGCACGCTTTCGCAAAAGAATACGACGGTCATAAACTTTGCGCGAAGTCGCGCGCGAGTCGAGTTTCGATCGGTTTTTCGTGCACCGTCTCGGAAATTCAAAATACTGGCCATTCACGATGTATTAGCCCATGGTAAGTCGTATGAGCATGGTTTCATGACAAAACACGATGGTCATAAACTTTGCGCGATGTCGCGCGTGAGTCGAGTTTCGATCGGTTTTTCGTGCACCGTCTCGGAAATTCAAAATACTGGCCATTCACGATGTATTAGCCCATGGTAAGTCGTATGAGCGTGGTTTCACGACAATACGCGATGGTCATAAACTTTGCACAGAGTCGAGTTTCGATCGGTTTTTCGTGCACCGTCAAAGAAATTCAAAATACTGGTCTTTCCCGTCTTATTAGCCCATGGGAAGTCGTACAAGCACTTTTTCGCAAAAAAATACGACTGTCATAAACTTTGCGCGAAGTCGCGCGCGAGTCGAGTTTCGATCGGTTTTTCGTGCACCGTCTCGGAAATTCAAAATACTGGCCATTCACGATGTATTAGCCCATGGTAAGTCGTATGAGCATGGTTTCACGACAAAACGCAATGGTCATAAACTTTGCACAGAGTCGAGTTTCGATCGGTTATTCGTGCACCGTCTCGGAAATTCAAAATACTGGTCTTTCCCGTCTTATTAGCCCATGGGAAGTCGTACAAGCACTTTTTCGTAAAAAAATACGACAGTCATAAACTTTGCGCGAAGTCGCGCGCGAGTCGAGTTTCGATCGGTTTTTCGTGCACCGTCTCGGAAATTCAAAATACTGGCCATTCACGATGTATTAGCCCATGGTAAGTCGTATGAGCATGGTTTCACGAAAAAAACGCGACGGTCATAAACTTTGCACAGAGTCGAGTTTCGATCGGTTTTTCGTGCACCGTCTCGAAAATTCAAAATACTGGCCATTCATGATGTATTAGCCCATGGTAAGTCGTATGAGCATGGTTTCATGAAAAAACGCGACGGTCATAAACTTTGCGCAGAGTCGAGATTCGATCGGTTTTTCGTGCATCGTCTCAAAAATTCAAAATACTGGTGTTTCCCGTCTAATTAGCCCATGAGAAGTTGTACAAGCACGCTTTCGCAAAAAAATACGACGGTCATAAACTTTGCGCGATGTCGCGTGTGAGTCGAGTTTCGATCGGTTTTCGTGCACCGTCTCGGAAATTCAAAATATTGGCCATTCACGATGTATTAGCCCATGGTAAGTCGTATGAGCATGGTTTCACGACAAAACGCGATGGTCATAAACTTTGCACAGAGTCGAGTTTCGATCGGTTTTTCGTGCACCATCTCGGAAATTCTAAATACTGGTCTTTCCCGTCTTATTAGCCCATGGGAAGTCGTACAAGCACTCTTTCGCAAAAAAATACGACGGTCATACACTTTGCGCGTAGTCGCGCGCGAGTCGAGTTTCGATCGGTTTTTCGTGCACCGTCTCGGAAATTCAAAATACTGGCCATTCACGATGTATTAGCCCATGGTAAGTCGTATGAGCATGGTTTCACGAAAAAACGTGATGGACATAAACATTGCGCAGAGTCGAGTTTCGATCGGTTTTAACCGATCAGGCTGCAGATAGACTACAAAAGGTCATGAATAAGGTCATTAGTCCTAATCAGGCTGCTTTTCTTAAAGGGAGGAGTATCCATCATAATGTCCTGCTTGCTAATGATTTGGTTAAGGATCTACATTCTAAAACAAGAGGGAAAAAGATCTGTTTTAAAGCTGATTTACGAAAGGCCTTTGACTCAGTCAATAGGAATTTTATTTACATGATGCTCCATAATATGGGCTTCCCTCAGCACTGGGTTAAATGGATTCAATGTTGCTTGGAAACTCCAAAATTTTCAATTCTCTTTAATGGTTCACCTATTGGCTTCTTTGGGAGTAAGAATGGCATTCGGCAAGGCGATCCACTATCTCCTTATCTTTTTACCATTGCAATGGAAGGGCTCAGTTGTATGTTAGAAGAGGCTGTTTCCAATGACAAAATTAAGGTACCACATTATGGTTCTGTTTATATCTCTCACATAACATTTGCCGACGACCTTATTATCTTCCTTCGAGATGATCCAGTTTCTGTGAGTAATCTGGCAGATATTCTTAATGAATTTGGTAAAGTTTCTGGTCTTAAACTAAACCATGCAAAGAGCAAAGTATATGTGGGTGCTTGCATTGACAATAAGGATCATATTGCTCAAACATTGGGAGTTGCTGAAGGAAATTTACCGGTTCCTTACTTGGGTCTCCCACTTATATCCACTGGAATCAACAAAGCCTCCTGTCAGCCTATCATACAAAAAATTAAGAACAGAATTTCCTCTTGGAAAAATAGGCTTCTTTCTAAAGCTGGACGACTCGAACTTATTCGATCCGTGTTGATCTCTTATTCTATTTATTGGTCTCATGCATTCCTTCTACCTGCCGGGCTTCTCCATGATATTGATAAATTACTTATGAACTTCTTTTGGAATGGCACAGATGGAAAGGCAATGCACATGGTGAATTGGGACAGCATTTGCAAACCGAAGGATGAAGGGGGGCTGAATCTTCGACATATTAGAGATTGGAATAAAGCTTGTATGGTAAAGCAATTATGGGATATTTTACAAAACAAGTCTTCCTTATGGTCACAATCGGTTTTTGCAAGGTACCTAACCAAGGAATCAATCTGGGAAACATCTGCAAAAACATCTCATTCTTCTGCTTGGAAAGGAATTCTGAAGGCAAGGCGATGGCTACGTAACAATATTTCTTATGTGATTTCTTCTGGAACCAATATTAATATGTGGTATGATCGTTGGGTGAATGGGAAAAGTATATTTCAGATATTTGGTGATAGAGTACGACAGGATCTGGGGGCTCCCAAAGACTGGAAGGTTTCTGAATTCATTAACAATGGTACTTGGTGTCTTCCCAACCCTACCTCCCCTGACATGTTATTACTTTGGCCGACTATTAGGGCTATTCCAATCAAGAACAACTCTTCAGATATGCTTATTTGGCTTCATGATAACGGTAAATTTAGTGCTACATCTGCATGGAACCAAATTAGACGAAGAAACAACAAGTGGATCCAAAGTAGTTGGACATGGGATAGTCCATGCTCACAGCGACATTCCTTATGTACATGGCAGGCCCTTCTCGGCAAACTTCCTACGATGGACAATATGCAGCGAAGAGGTATTTATATTGTAAATCGGTGTTCTTTGTGTATGCAAAATGAAGAAAGTGTTGACCATCTCTACTTTGCTTGTGATTATTCATCTTGGATATGGAAGGAGATCTTGAAGCGATTTGATTTTCAAAGGCTACCATGGCCAAACTTGCATCATGAATTAGAAATGCTTATGCAAAGCTTCTCAAGAAAGGGGCCTCTTACACAACTAGCAAGAATTATATTCAGATGTGCTATATGGTGGATTTGGAAGGAGAGGTGTGGCAGAATTTTTGAGTGTCACAACATGAACAAAGCTCAAATTCTGATAGAGATTCTTCAGGACTCACGATCATGTATGGAGCAAGAATTGCATACAGAGCACCTAACAAGAAGAGAGAAAGATATTTTCACAAGATTCAATTTTTCCATTCGTCAAGAATCACTCGAATAATGATGAAGATTGTAATGTATTATATGGGGCAAAACTTATATTTTGTGATGTATCCACAAGTAGTCCAGAACAGTCTAGCTATTGCATTTTATTATTTATTAACTTCCTTATGCTACTCTTGTAGATGAGTTTGATTAAGCGTGCCCATTTCACCTTCTTTAGGTGGGGTGTAATCTTCTCGACTACACTAAGAGACTTCAGGCTTTAGTCTATGGCTTGTGTAGACAAAGCTTCTTTGTACAAATTTGTTACAAAATACATTATCTTTTTTTTTTTTTGGTAAGTAAAGATATTGTATTTTGTAAAAGATTTGTACAAAGAAGCTTTGTCTACACAAGCCATAGACTAAAGCCTGAAGTCTCTTAGTGTAGTCGAGAAGATTGCACCCCACCTAAAGAAGGTGAAATGGGCACGCTTCATCAAACTCATCTCCAAGAGTAGCATAAGGAAGTTAATAAATAATAAAATGCAATAGCTAGACTGTTCTGGACTACTTGTGGATACATCACAAAATATAAGCTTTGCCCCATATAATACATTACAATCTTCATCATTATTCGAGTGATTCTCGACGAATGGAAAAATTGAATCTGGTGAAAATATCTTTCTCTCTTCTTGTTAGGTGCTCTGTATTCAATTCTTGCTCCATACATGATCGTGAGTCCTGAAGAATCTCTATCAGAATTTGAGCTTTGTTCATGTTGTGACACTCAAAAATTCTGCCACACCTCTCCTTCCAAATCCACCAAATAGCACATCTGAATATAATTCGTGATAGTTGTGTAAGAGGCCCCTTTCTTGAGAAGCTTTGCATAAGCATTTCTAATTCATGATGCAAGTTTGGCCATGGTAGCCTTTGAAAATCAAATCGCTTCAAGATCTCCTTCCATATCCAAGATGAATAATCACAAGCAAAGTAGAGATGGTCAACACTTTCTTCATTTTGCATACACAAAGAGCACCGATTTACAATATAAATACCTCTTCGCTGCATATTGTCCATCGTAGGAAGTTTGCCGAGAAGGGCCTGCCATGTACATAAGGAATGTCGCTGTGAGCATGGACTATCCCATGTCCAACTACTTTGGATCCACTTGTTGTTTCGTCGTCTAATTTGGTTCCATGCAGATGTAGCACTAAATTTACCGTTATCATGAAGCCAAATAAGCATATCTGAAGAGTTGTTCTTGATTGTAATAGCCCTAATAGTCGGCCAAAGTAATAACATGTCAATGGAGGTAGGGTTGGGAAGACACCAAGTACCATTGTTAATGAATTTAGAAACCTTCCAGTCTTTGGGAGCCCCCAGATCCTGTCGTACTCTATCACCAAATATCTGAAATATGCTTTTCCCATTCACCCAAGGATCATACCACATATTAATATTGGTTCCAGAAGAAATCACATAAGAAATATTGTTACGTAGCCATCGCCTTGCCTTCAGAATTCCTTTCCAAGCAGCAGAATGAGATGTTTTTGCAGATGTTTCCCAGATTGATTCCTTGGTTAGGTACCTAGCAAAAACCCATTGTGACCATAAGGAAGACTTGTTTTGTAAAATATCCCATAATTGCTTTACCATACAAGCTTTATTCCAATCTCTAATATGTCGAAGATTCAGCCCCCCTTCATCCTTCGGTTTGCAAATGCTGTCCCAATTCACCATGTGCATTGCCTTACCATCTGTGCCATTCCAAAAGAAGTTCATAAGTAATTTATCAATATCATGGAGAAGCCCGGCTGGTAGAAGGAATGCATGAGACCAATAAATAGAATAAGAGGTCAACACAGATCGAATAAGTTCCAGTCGTCCAGCTTTAGAAAGAAGCCTATTTTTCCAAGAGGAAATTCTGTTCTTAATTTTTTGTATGATAGGCTGACAGGAGGCTTTGTTGATTCCAGTGGATATAAGTGGGAGACCCAAGTAAGGAACCGGTAAATTTCCTTCAGCAACTCCCAATGTTTGAGCAATATGATCCTTATTGTCAATGCAAGCACTCACATATACTTTGCTCTTTGCATGGTTTAGCTTAAGACCAGAAACTTTACCAAATTCATTAAGAATATCTGCCAGATTACTCACAGAAACTGGATCATCTCGAAGGAAGATAATAAGGTCGTCGGCAAATGTTATGTGAGAGATATAAACAGAACTATAATGTGGTACCTTAATTTTGCCATTGGAAACAGCCTCTTCTAACATACAACTGAGCCCTTCCATTGCAATGGTAAAAAGATAAGGAGATAGTGGATCACCTTGCCGAATGCCATTCTTACTCCCAAAGAAGCCAATAGGTGAACCATTAAAGAGAATTGAAAATTTTGGAGTTTCCAAGCAACATTGAATCCATTTAACCCAGTGCTGAGGGAAGCCCATATTATGGAGCATCATGTAAATAAAATCCCTATTGACTGAGTCAAAGGCCTTTCGTAAATCAGCTTTAAAACAGATCTTTTTCCCTCTTGTTTTAGAATGTAGATCCTTAACCAAATCATTAGCAAGCAGGACATTATGATGGATACTCCTCCCTTTAAGAAAAGCAGCCTGATTAGGACTAATGACCTTATTCATGACCTTTTGTAGTCTATCTGCCAGCAACTTAGAGATAACCTTATAAATAAAGTTGCACAGTGAAATAGGACGGTAGTTCTCCAATGAATCGGCTCCATCATTTTTAGGCACTAAAGAAATAAAAGTGCAATTCATTTCTTTCAGAATGTGACCTGAGGAGAAAAAATGTCGACAAGCTTTTATGACATCGTTGCCTACAATAGCCCATGCAATTTGATAAAACTCAGCTGGAAATCCATCTGGACCAGGGCTTTTGTGCTTCGGGGACTTAAAAACAACTTTCACAATTTCATCATCCGTTATTGGGGCATTAAGATGAGAGAGGGCTTCAGAATCAAGTTGTCTTGTAGGCCCAACATGAATACTATTAGGCTGCTGTTCCTGATTGAGTAAGGAATAAAAAAATTGCTTGGTGTAATTTTTAACCTCATCCAGATCCTCAATGAGATTACCATCTATACCTTTGCATTTTTTGATGCGATTAGTAGCCCTTCTGGTAGCAATAGCAGCATAGAAAAACTTCGTATTAGAATCCCCTAGAGTAAGCCAATGCTGTCGTGACTTCTGTTTCAAAAAGCATTCCTCCTGCTTCAAAGCTTGCATAAAGTTATTTCTAGCAGCAGCCTCTTTGTATATAAGATTCGCATCCAGAGGTTGAAGATTTAGCTCGCTTTGCACAGCCATAAGTTCTTTCTTGCATAACTGAACTCTGTCGTTGATATTTCCAAATGTAGTTGAATTCCACAGCCATAAGCAATCAGCCGCTGGGAAGAAGCCAGCGGAGGAGCATCCCGCTGGAACAGAGGATGCGAAGCAGAGTGCCGCGTCCGGCCGCTCGCATCCATGGCGTCGCTCGCCCTAGAGACCGCCGGCCGCCTAGGGGAGAGGAAGCCACCACCCTGCCCACACTAATGTCGCAGCCGTCGCCCCTTCCACGCCGATTGCAGAAGCAGCCGTCGCCCTTTCCACGCTGGAGTTGCCGCAGGAAGCGGCAGTGAACCCAGCCCCAATCGCAGGGCAGCTTCCACCGTTTCTTGCCCTAGAGTCCGTCCCGCGCCTAGGGGAGAAGAGCCGCCGCCCTTCCACGCCTGAAATCGCCGATTCCCGGCCTGGAATCGCTGATTGCAGAAGCGACCGCCGGCCTTCCACTCGCCGCGGAGCGATCGCAGAGGAGAAATCGCCCAAGGGAGCAATCGCAAGCACAAGCGCAAGGGAAGAGGTTGCCGCCCCCAGCGTCGATCGCAAGCGCAAGCCCAAGCAGAGCAGAGCACTCACGCACGCACGCAAGGGAACGCAGGCCCATTGCTCCCCATTCCGAAGCAGATGCGTGTGCCTGCTAAGTACATCTTTCCCGTCTTATTAGCCCATGGGAAGTCGTACAAGCACTCTTTCGCAAAAAAATACGACGGTCATAAACATTGCGCGAAGTCGCGCGCGAGTCAAGTTTCGATCGGTTTTTCGTGCACCGTCTCGGAAATTCAAAATACTGGCCATTCACGATGTATTAGCCCATGCTAAGTCGTATGAGCATGGTTTCACGAAAAAACGCGACGGTCATAAACTTTGCACAGAGTCGAGTTTCGATCGGTTTTTCGTGCACCGTCTCGGAAATTCAAAATATTGGTCTTTCCCGTCTTATTAGCCCATGGGAAGTCGTACAAGCACGCTTTCACAAAAAAATACGACGGTCATAAACTTTGCGAGAAGTCGCGCGCGAGTCGAGTTTCGATCGGTTTTTCGTGCACCGTCTCGGAAATTCAAAATACTGGCCATTCATGATGTATTAGCCCATGGTAAGTCGTATGAGCTTGGTTTCACGAAAAAACGCGACGGTCATAAACTTTGCACAGAGTCGAGTTCTGATCGGTTTTTCATGCACCGTCTCGGAAATTCAAAATACTGGTCTCTTATTAGCCCATGAGAAGTCGTACAAGCACGCTTTCGCAAAAAAATACGACGGTCATAAACTTTGCGCGAAGTCGCGCGCGAGTCGAGTTTCGATCGGTTTTTCGTGCACCGTCTCGGAAATTCAAAATACTAGCCATTCATGATGTATTAGCCCATGGTATGTCGTATGAGCATGGTTTCATGAAAGAACGCGGCGGTCATAAACTTTGCGCAGAGTCGAGATTCGATCGGTTTTTCGTGCATCGTCTCGGAAATTCAAAATACTGGTCTTTCCCGTCTAATTAGCCCATGGGAAGTCGTACAAGCACGCTTTCGCAAAAGAATACGACGGTCATAAACTTTGCGAGAAGTCGCGCGCGAGTCGAGTTTCGATCGGTTTTTCGTGCACCGTCTCGGAAATTCAAAATACTGGCCATTCATGATGTATTAGCCCATGGTAAGTCGTATGAGCTTGGTTTCACGAAAAAACGCGACGGTCATAAACTTTGCACAGAGTCGAGTTCTGATCGGTTTTTCATGCACCGTCTCGGAAATTCAAAATACTGGTCTCTTATTAGCCCATGAGAAGTCGTACAAGCACGCTTTCACAAAAAAATTCGACGGTCATAAACTTTGCGCGAAGTCGCGTGCGAGTCGAGTTTCGATCGGTTTTTCGTGCACCGTCTCGGAAATTCAAAATACTGGCCATTCACGATGTATATGCCCATGGTAAGTCGTATGAGCATGGTTTCATGACAAAACGCGATGGTCATAAACTTTGCACAGAGTCGAGTTTCGATCGGTTTTTCGTGCACCGTCTCGGAAATTCAAAATACTGGTCTTTCCCGTCTTATTAGCCCATGGGAAGTCGTACAAGCACTTTTTCGCAAAAAAATACGACTGTCATAAACTTTGCGCGAAGTCGCGCGCGAGTCGAGTTTTGATCGGTTTTTCGTGCACCGTCTCGGAAATTCAAAATACTGGCCATTCACGATGTATTAGCCCATGGTAAGTCGTATGAGCATGGTTTCACGAAAAAACGCGACGGTCATAAACTTTGCACAGAGTCGAGTTTCGATCGGTTTTTCGTGCACCGTCTCGGAAATTCAAAATACTGGCCATTCACGATGTATTAGCCCATGGTGAGTCGTATGAGCATGGTTTCACGAAAAAACGCGACGGTCATAAACTTTACGCAGAGTCGAGATTCGATCAGTTTTTCGTGCATCGTCTCGGAAATTCAAAATACTGGTCTTTCCCGTCTAATTAGCCCATGGGAAGTTGTACAAGCACGCTTTCGCAAAAAAATACGACGGTCATAAACTTTGCGCGATGTCGCGCGTGAGTCGAGTTTCGATCGGTTTTTCGTGCACCATCTCGGAAATTCAAAATATTGGCCATTCACGATGTATTAGCCCATGGTAAGTCGTATGAGCATGGTTTCACGACAAAACGCGATGGTCATAAACTTTGCACAGAGTCGAGTTTCGATCGGTTTTTCGTGCACCGTCTCGGAAATTCAAAATACTGGTCTTTCCCGTCTTATTAGCCCATGGGAAGTCGTACAAGCACACTTTCGCAAAAAAATACGACGGTCATAAACTTTGCGCGAAGTCGCGCGCGAGTCAAGTTTCGATCGGTTTTTCGTGCACCGTCTCGGAAATTCAAAATACTGGCCATTCACGATGTATTAGCCCATGCTAAGTCGTATGAGCATGGTTTCACGAAAAAACGCGACGGTCATAAACTTTGCACAGAGTCGAGTTTCGATCGGTTTTTCGTGCACCGTCTCGGAAATTCAAAATATTGGTCTTTCCCGTCTTATTAGCCCATGGGAAGTCGTACAAGCACGCTTTCACAAAAAAATACGACGGTCATAAACTTTGCGAGAAGTCGCGCGCGAGTCGAGTTTCGATCGTTTTTTTCGTGCACCGTCTCGGAAATTCAAAATACTGGCCATTCATGATGTATTAGCCCATGGTAAGTCGTATGAGCTTGGTTTCACGAAAAAACTCGACGGTCATTAACTTTGCACAGAGTCGAGTTCTGATCGGTTTTTCATGCACCGTCTCGGAAATTCAAAATACTGGTCTCTTATTAGCCCATGAGAAGTCGTACAAGCACGCTTTCGCAAAAAAATACGACGGTCATAAACTTTGCACGAAGTCGCGTGCGAGTCGAGTTTCGATCGGTTTTTCGTGCACCGTCTCGGAAATTCAAAATACTGGCCATTCACGATGTATAAGCCCATGGTAAGTCGTATGAGCATGGTTTCACGAAAAAACGTGACGGTCATAAACTTTGCACAGAGTCGAGTTTCGATCGGTTTTTCGTGCACCGTCTCGGAAATTCAAAATATTGGTCTTTCTCGTCTTATTAGCCCATGGGAAGTCGTACAAGCACGCTTTCGCAAAAAAATACGACGGTCATAAACTTTGCGCGAAGTCGCGCGCGAGTCGAGTTTCGATCGGTTTTTCGTGCACCATCTCGGAAATTCAAAATACTGGCCATTCACGATGTATTAGCCCCATGCTAAGTCGTATGAGCATGGTTTCATGAAAAAACGCGACGGTCATAAACTTTGCACAGAGTCGAGTTTCGATCGGTTTTTCGTGCACCGTCTCGGAAATTCAAAATATTGGTCTTTCCCGTCTTATTAGCCCATGGGAAGTCGTACAAGCACGCTTTCGCAAAAAAATACGACTGTCATAAACTTTGCGCGAAGTCGCGCGCGAGTCGAGTTTCGATCGGTTTTTCGTGCACCGTCTCGGAAATTCAAAATACTGGTCATTCATGATGTATTAGCCCATGGTAAGTCGTATGAGCATGGTTTCACGAAAAAATGCGAAGTCATAAACTTTGCGCAGAGTCGAGTTTCGATCGGTTTTTCGTGCACCGTCTCGGAAATTCAAAATACTGGTCTTTCCCGTCTTATTAGCCCATGGGAAGTTGTACAAGCACACTTTCGCAAAAAAATACGACGGTCATAAACTTTCCGCGAAGTCGCACGAGTCGAGTTTCGATCGGTTTTTCGTGCACCGTCTCGGAAATTCAAAATACTGGCCATTCACGATATATTAGCCCATGGTAAGTCGTATGAGCATGGTTTCACGAAAAAACGCGACGGTCATAAACTTTGCACAGAGTCGAGTTTCGATCGGTTTTTCGTGCACCGTCTCGGAAATTCAAAATATTGGTCTTTCCCATCTTATTAGCCCATGGGAAGTCGTACAAGCACGCTTTCGCAAAAAAATACGACGGTCATAAACTTTGCGCGAAGTCGCGCGCGAGTCGAGTTTCGATCGGTTTTTCGTGCACCGTCTCGGAAATTCAAAATACTGGCCATTCACGATGTATTAGCCCATGATAAGTCGTATGAGCATGGTTTCACGAAAAAACGCGACGGTCATAAACTTTGCACTGAGTCGAGTTTCGATCGGTTTTTCGTGCACCGTCTCGGAAATTCAAAATACTGGTATTTCCTGTCTTATTAGCCCACGGGAAGTCGTACAAGCATGCTTTCGCAAAAAAATACAACGGTCATAAACTTTGCGCGAAGTCGCGTGCGAGTCGAGTTTCGCTCGGTTTTTCATGCACCGTCTCGGAAATTCAAAATACTGGCCTTTCACGATGTATTAGCCCATGGTAAGTCGTATGAGCATGGTTTCACGAAAAAACGCGACAGTCATAAACTTTGCGCAGAATCGGGATTCGATCGGTTTTTCGTGAACCGTCTCGGAAATTCAAAATATTGGTCTTTCCCAACTTATTAGCCCATGAGAAGTCGTACAAGCACGCTTTCGCAAAAAAATACCTTGGTCATAAACTTTGCGCGAAGTCGCGCGCGAGTCGAGTTTCGATCGGTTTTTCGTGCACCGTCTCGGAAATTCAAAATACTGGCCATTCACGTTTTATTAGCCCATGGTATGTCGTATGAGCATGGTTTCAGGAAAGAACGCGACGGTCATAAACTTTGCGCAGAGTCGAGATTCGATCGGTTTTTCGTGCATCATCTCGGAAATTTAAAATACTGGTCTTTCCCGTTTAATTAGCCCATGAGAAGTTTTTTTTTTTTGGTAAGTAAAGATAATGTATTTTGTAAAAGATTTGTACAAAGAAGCTTTGTCTACACAAGCCATAGACTAAAGCCTGAAGTCTCTTAGTGTAGTCGAGAAGATTGTACCCCACCTAAAGAAGGTGAAATGGGCACACTTCATCAAACTCATTTCCAAGAGTAGCACAAGGAAATTTCATTTCAACAACCTCTTGGGAACAAAGACATTGCAACTCACCAAACTCATCGCTCTTCGACACATCCCACTATTCAGGACTCCTTGCCTCAAGGTACGCAAAAGTTTAAACATTTGCAAGCTGTGGATGAGGTGGATAAATATAGGATAAAGGATTAAAGGGTAAAGATATTATGCGGGAGGACCATGTAAAATCAAAGGATAAGAAAAAGGATGGTAGTGTCCTCCCAAAATCGCATGTTCTTCCTTCTATCTAGTATTGATGAAAATAATCTGTTGGAATGTTCGTGGACTTAATAAAACTGAGAAATGTCGGGAGCTCAATAGAATAATCCGATCTGCTGCATGTGATATTGTGATTCTTGTGGAAACAAAAATTAAAACCCATCGTGTTCGAGTTCAGAAGAATTTAATATGGCCTGAGGCAGAACTTTTTACTAATGATTCTCAGGATACTTATGGTCGAGTTTGGGTCTTATGGCATCCTAACCTTGTTACTGCTTGGTTTATTTCTGCTACTAATCAATTCATTCATCTTAAGGCAGAGGATAAACAGATTGGATGTCAATTCAATATTACCGGTATTTATGCATCTAACAGTATGTCTGACAGGAATGCTCTATGGCGTGATCTGGTTAGCATTTCAAATAGTTATCCTACAGTACCTTAGGTTGTTCTCGGTGACTTTAATACTGTCAGATACACAAATGAGAAAGTGGGGGGGTAGAGTGCTTTCCGAATGTCAGCTTCAACATTTTAATGATTGTATATATACTGCTGCATTGACTGACATGAAATCTGTAGGTGATTGGTTCTCATGGAACAATCAAAGTACTGCTGAAAGAAAAATTATGGCTCGACTTGACAGATGTTTGATTAATCAGGAATGGTTAGCAGTTTTCCCAGATTCACTTCTTGAGTACGGTGCTAAGTTATTTTCGGATCACTCTATTATGCATATACATGCAGATAAAGCACTACCCAGAGTCAAGAAACCTTTTAGATTTTTTAATATGTGGAGTTCTCACCCTAAGTTCCTCAAAGTTATTAAGTCAGCTTGGGACATTAATGTATTTGGTTCTCCTCCTTACATCATATGTCAAAAGCTAAAAGCATGCAAAGCAGCACTTAAGAAGTGGAATTCAACTACATTCGGAAATATCACCAACAAGGTTCAGTTATGCAAGAAAGAACTTATGACTGTGCAAAGCGAGCTAAATCTTCAACCTCTAGATGCGAATCTTATATACAAAGAGGCTGCTGCTAGAAATAACTTTATGGAAGCTTTGAAGCAGGAGGAATGCTTTTTGAAACAGAAGTCACGACAGCATTGGCTTACTCTAGGGGATTCTAATACGAAGTTTTTCTATGCTGCTATTGCTACCAGAAGGGCTACTAATCGTATCAAAAAATGCAAAGGTATAGATGGTAATCTCATTGAGGATTTGGATGAGGTTAAAAATTACACCGAGCAATTTTTTTATTCCTTACTCAATCAGGAGCAGCAGCCTAATAGTATTCATGTTGGGCCTACTAGACGACTTGATTCTGAAGCCCTCTCTCATCTTAATGCCCCAATAACGAATGATGAAATTGTGAAAGTTATTTTTAAGTCCCCGAAGCACAAAAGCCCTGGTCCAGATGGATTTCCAATTGAGTTTTATCAAATTGCATGGTCTATTGTAGGCAACGATGTCATAAAAGCTTGTCGACATTTTTTCTCCTCGGGTCATATTCTTAAAGAAATGAATTGCACTTTTATTTCTTTAGTGCCTAAAAATGATGGAGCCGATTCATTGGAGAACTACCGTCCTATTTCACTGTGCAACTTTATTTATAAGGTTATCTCGAAGTTACTGGCAGATAGACTACAAAAGTTCATGAATAAGGTCATTAGTCCTAATCAGGCTGCTTTTATTAAAGGGAGGAGTATCCATCATAATGTCCTGCTTGCTAATGATTTGGTTAAGGATCTACACTCAAAAACAAGAGGGAAAAAGATCTGTTTTAAAGCTGATTTACGAAAGGCCTTTGACTCAGTCAATAGGCAATTTATTTACATGATACTCCATAATATGGGCTTCCCTCAGCACTGGGTTCAATGGATTCAATGTTGCTTGGAAACTCAAAAATTTTCGATTCTCTTTAATGGCTCACCTATTGGCTTCTTCGGGAGTAAGAATGGCATTCGGCAAGGCGATCCACTATCTCCTTATCTTTTTACGATTGCAATGGAAGGACTCAGTTGTATGTTAGAAGAGGCTGTTTCCAATGGCAAAATTAAGGTACCATATTATGGTTCTGTTTATATCTCTCACATAACATTTGCTGATGACCTTATTATCTTCCTTCGAGATGATCCAGTTTCTGTGAGTAATCTGGCAGATATTCTTAATGAATTTGGTATAGTTTCTGGTCTTAAGCTAAACCATGCAAAGAGCAAAGTATACGTTGGTGCTTGCATTGAAAATAAGGATCATATTGCTCAAACATTGGGAGTTGCTGAAGGAAATTTACCGGTTCCTTACTTGGGTCTTCCACTTATATCCACTGGAATCAACAAAGTCTCCTGTCAGCCTATCCTACAAAAAATTAAGAACAGAATTTCCTCTTGGAAAAATAGGCTTCTTTCTAAAGCTGGACGACTTGAACTTATTCGATCAGTGTTGATCTCTTATTCTATTTATTGGTCTCATGCATTCCTTCTACCAGCCGGGCTTCTCAAGGATATTGATAAATTACTTATGAACTTCTTTTGGAATGGCACAGATGGTAAGGCAATGCATATGGTGAATTGGGACAACATTTGCAAACCGAAGGATGAAGGAGGCTTGAATATTCGACATATTAGAGATTGGAATAAAGCTTGTATGGTAAAGCAATTATGGGATATTTTACAAAACAAGTCTTCTTTATGGTCACAATGGGTTTTTGCTAGGTACCTTACCAAGGAATCAATCTGGGAAGTATCTGCAAAAACATCTCATTCTGCTGCTCGGAAAGGAATTCTGAAGGCAAGGAGATGGCTACGTAACAATATTTCTTATGTGATTTCTTCTGGAACCAATATTAATATGTGGTATGATCCTTGGGTGAATGGGAAAAGTATATTTCAGATATTTGGTGATAGAGTACGACAGGATCTGGGGGCTCCCAAAGACTGGAAGGTTTCTGAATTCATTAACAATGGTATATGGTGTCTTCCTAACCCTACCTCCCCAGACATGTTATTACTTTGGCCGACTATTAGGGCAATTCCAATCAAGAACAACTCTTCAGATATGCTTATTTGGCTTCATGATAATGGTAAATTTAGTGCTACATCTGCATGGAACCAAATTAGACGACGAAACAACAAGTGGATCCCAAGTAGTTGGACATGGGATAGTCCATGCTCACAGCGACATTCCTTATGTACATGGCAGTCCCTTCTCGGCAAACTTCCTACGATGGATAATATGCAGCGAAGAGGTATTTATATTGTAAATCGGTGCTCTTTGTGTATGCAAAAGGAAGAAAGTGTTGACCATCTATACTTTGCTTGTGATTATTCATCTTGGATATGGGAAGAGATCTTGAAGCGATTTGATCTTCAAAGGCTACCACGGCCAAACTTGCATCATGAACTAGAAAGGCTAATGCAAGGCTTCTCAAGAAAGGGTCCTCTTACACAACTAGCAAGAATTATATTCAGATGTGCTATTTGGTGGATTTGGAAGGAGAGGTGTGGCAGAATTTTTGAGTGTCACAACATGAACAAAGCTCAAATTCTGATAGAGATTCTTCAGGACTCACGATCATGCATGGAGCAAGAATTGAATATAGAGCACCTAACAAGAAGAGAGAAAGAGATTTTCACAAGATTCAATTTTTTCATTAGTCAATAATCACTCGAATAATGATAAAGATTGTAATGTATTATGGGGCAAAGCTTATATTTTGTGATGTATCCACAAGTACTCCAGAGCAGTCTAGCTATTGCATTTTTTATTAACTTCCTTGTGCTACTCTTGGAAATGAGTTTGATGAAGTGTGCCCATTTCACCTTCTTTAGGTGGGGTACAATCTTCTCGACTACATTAAGAGACTTCAGGCTTTAGTCTATGGCTTGTGTAGACAAAGCTTCTTTGTACCAATCTTTTACAAAATACATTATCTTTACTTACCAAAAAAAAGAGTAGCACAAGGAAGTTAATAAAAAAATGCAATAGCTAGACTGCTCTGGAGTACTTGTGGAATCCGACTGTTTAATTAAAACAAAGCATTGCGATGGTCCCAGCCCATGGGAAGTTGTACAAGCACGCTTTCGCAAAAAAATACGACGGTCATAAACTTTGCGCGATGTCGCGTGTGAGTCGAGTTTCGATCGGTTTTTCGTGCACCGTATCGGAAATTCAAAATACTGGCCATTCACGATGTATTAGCCCATGGTAAGTCGTATGAGCGTGGTTTCACGACAAAACGCGATGGTCATAAACTTTGCACAGAGTCGAGTTTCGATCGGTTTTTCGTGCACCGTCTCGGAAATTCAAAATACTGGTCTTTCCCGACTTATTAGCCCATGGGAAGTCGTGCAAGCACTTTTTCGCAAAAAAATACGACTGTCATAAACTTTGCGCGAAGTCGCGCGCGAGTCGAGTTTCGATCGGTTTCTCGTGCACCGTCTCGGAAATTCAAAATACTGGCCATTCACGATGTATTAGCCCATGGTAAGTCGTATGAGCATGATTTCACGACAAAACGCGATGGTCATAAACTTTGCACAGAGTCGAGTTTCGATCGGTTTTTCGTGCACCGTCTCGGAAATTCAAAATACTGGTCTTTCCCGTCTTATTAGCCCATGGGAAGTCGTACAAGCACTTTTTCGCAAAAAAATACGACTGTCATAAACTTTGCGCGAAGTCGCGCGCGAGTCGAGTTTCGATCGGTTTTTCGTGCACCGTCTCGGAAATTCAAAATACTGGCCATTCACGATGTATTAGCCCATGGTAAGTCGTATGAGCATGGTTTCACGAAAAAACGCGACGGTCATAAACTTTGCACAGAGTCGAGTTTCGATCGGTTTTTCGTGCACCGTCTCGGAAATTCAAAATACTGGCCATTCACGATGTATTAGCCCATGGTAAGTTGTATGAGCATGGTTTCACGAAAAAACGCGACGGTCATAAACTTTGCGCAGAGTCGAGATTCGATCGGTTTTTCGTGCATCGTCTCGGAAATTCAAAATACTGGTCTTTCCCGTCTAATTAGCCCATGGGAAGTTGTACAAGCACGCTTTCGCAAAAAAATACGACGGTCATAAACTTTGCGCGATGTCGCGCGTGAGTCGAGTTTCGATCGGTTTTTCGTGCACCGTCTCGGAAATTCAAAATATTGGCCATTCACGATGTATTAGCCCATGGTAAGTCGTATGAGCATGGTTTCACGACAAAACGCGATGGTCATAAACTTTGCACAGAGTCGAGTTTCGATCGGTTTTTCGTGCACCGTCTCGGAAATTCAAAATACGGGTCTTTCCCGTCTTATTAGCCCATGGGAAGTCGTACAAGCACTCTTTCGCAAAAAAATACGACGGTCATAAACTTTGCGCGAAGTCGCTCGCGAGTCGAGTTTCGATCGGTTTTTCGTGCACCGTCTCGTAAATTCAAAATACTGGCCATTCACGATGTATTAGCCCATGGTAAGTCGTATGAGCATGGTTTCACGAAAAAACGTGATGGACATAAACATTGCGCAGAGTCGAGTTTCGATCGGTTTTTCATGCACCGTCTCGAAAATTCAAAATACTGGTCTTTCCCGTCTTATTAGCCCATGGGAAGTCGTACAAGCACGCTTTCGCAAAAAAATACAACGGTCATAAACTTTAGTAGAAGTCACGCGCGAGTCGAGTTTCGATCGATTTTTCGTGCACCGTCTCGGAAATTCAAAATACTGGCCATTCACGATGTATTAGCCCATGGTAAGTCGTATGAGCATGGTTTCACGAAAACACGCGACGGTCATAAACTTTGCACAGAGTCGAGTTTCGATCGGTTTTTCGTGCACCGTCTGGGAAATTCAAAATACTGGTCTTTCCCGTCTTATTAGCCCATGGGAAGTCGTACAAGCACTTTTTCGCAAAAAAATACGACTGTCATAAACTTTGCGCGAAGTCGCGCGCGAGTCAAGTTTCGATCGGTTTTTCGTGCACCGTCTCAGAAATTCAAAATACTGGCTATTCACGATGTATTAGCCCATGGTAAGTCGTATGAGCATGGTTTCACGAAAAAACGCGACGGTCATAAACTTTGCACAGAGTCGAGTTTCGATCGGTTTTTCGTGCACCGTCTCGGAAATTCAAAATACTGGTCTTTCCCGTCTTATTAGCCCATGGGATGTCGTACAAGCACTTTTTAGCAAAAAAATACGACTGTCATAAACTTCGCGCGAAGTCGCGCGCGAGTCGAGTTTCGATCGGTTTTTCGTGCACCGTCTCGGAAATTCAAAATACTGGCCATTCACGATGTATTAGCCCATGGTAAGTCGTATTAGCAAGGTTTCACGAAAAAACGCGACGGTCATAAACTTTGCACAAAGTCGAGTTTCGATCGATTTTTCGTGAACCGTCTCGGAAATTCAAAATATTGGTCTTTCCCATCTTATTAGCACATGAGAAGTCGTACAAGCATGTTTTCGCAAAAAAATACGACGGTCATAAACTATGCGCGAAGTCGCACGCGAGTCGAGTTTCGATCGGTTTTTCGTGCACCGTCTCGGAAATTCAAAATACTGGCCATTCACGATGTATTAGCCCATGGTAAGTCGTATGAGCATGGTTTCACGAAAAAACGTGATGGACATAAACATTGCGCAGAGTCGAGTTTCGATCGGATTTTCATGCACCGTCTCGGAAATTCAAAATACTGGTCTTTCCCGTCTTATTAGCCCATGGGAAGTCGTACAAGCACTTTTTTTTTGGTAGTAAAGATATTGTATTTTGTAAAAGATTTGTACAAAGAAGCTTTGTCTACACAAGCTATAGACTAAAGCCTGAAGTCTCTTAGTGTAGTCGAGAAGATTGCACCCCACCTAAAGAAGGTGAAATGGGCACGCTTCATCAAACTCATCTCCAAGAGTAGCATAAGGAAGTTAATAAATAATAAAATGCAATAGCTAGACTGTTCTGGATTACTTGTGGATACATCACAAAATATAAGCTTTGCCCCATATAATACATTACAATCTTCATCATTATTCGAGTGATTCTTGACGAATGAAAAAATTGAATCTTGTGAAAATATCTTTCCCTCTTCTTGTTAGGTGCTCTGTATTCAATTCTTGCTCCATACATGATCGTGAGTCCTAAAGAATCTCTATCAGAATTTGAGCTTTGTTCATGTTGTGACACTCAAAAATTCTGCCACACCTCTCCTTCCAAATCCACCAAATAGCACATCTGAATATAATTCGTGCTAGTTGTGTAAGAGGCCCCTTTCTTGAGAAGCTTTGCATAAGCATTTCTAATTCATGATGCAAGTTTGGCCGTGGTAGCCTTTGAAAATCAAATCGCTTCAAGATCTCCTTCCATATCCAAGATGAATAATCACAAGCAAAGTAGAGATGATCAACACTTTCTTCATTTTGCATACACAAAGAGCACCGATTTACAATATAAATACCTCTTCGCTGCATATTGTCCATCGTAGGAAGTTTGCCGAGAAGGGCCTGCCATGTACATAAGGAATGTCGCTGTGAGCATGGACTATCCCATGTCCAACTACTTTGGATCCACTTGTTGTTTCGTCGTCTAATTTGGTTCCATGCAGATGTAGCACTAAATTTACCGTTATCATGAAGCCAAATAAGCATATCTGAAGAGTTGTTCTTGATTGTAATAAGCCCTAATAGTCGGCCAAAGTAATAACATGTCAGGGGAGGTAGGGTTGGGAAGACACCAAGTACCATTGTTAATGAATTCAGAAACCTTCCAGTCTTTGGGAGCCCCCAGATCCTGTCGTACTCTATCACCAAATATCTGAAATATGCTTTTCCCATTCACCCAAGGATCATACCACATATTAATATTGGTTCCAGAAGAAATCACATAAGAAATATTGTTACGTAGCCATCGCCTTGCCTTCAGAATTCCTTTCCAAGCAGCAGAATGAGATGTTTTTGCAGATGTTTCCCAGATTGATTCCTTGGGTAGGTACCTAGCAAAAACCCATTGTGACCATAAGGAAGACTTGTTTTGTAAAATATCCCATAATTGCTTTACCATACAAGCTTTATTCCAATCTCTAATATGTCGAAGATTCAGCCCCCCTTCATCCTTCGGTTTGCAAATGCTGTCCCAATTCACCATTTGCATTGCCTTACTATCTGTGCCATTCCAAAAGAAGTTCATAAGTAATTTATCAATATCATGTAGAAGCCCGGCTGGTAGAAGGAATGCATGAGACCAATAAATAGAATAAGAGGTCAACACAGATCGAATAAGTTCAAGTCGTCCAGCTTTAGAAAGAAGCCTATTTTTCCAAGAGGAAATTCTGTTCTTAATTTTTTGTATGATAGGCTGACAGGAGGCTTTGTTGATTCCAGTGGATATAAGTGGGAGACCCAAGTAAGGAACCGGTAAATTTCCTTCAGCAACTCCCAATGTTTGAGCAATATGATCCTTATTGTCAATGCAAGCACCCACATATACTTTGCTTTTTGCATGGTTTAGCTTAAGTCGTACAAGCACGCTTTCGCAAAAAAATAGGACGGTCATAAACTTTGCGAGAAGTCACGCGCGAGTCGAGTTTCGATCGGTTTTTCGTGCACCGTCTCGGAAATTCAAAATATTGGCCATTCACGATGTATTAGCCCATGGTAAGTCGTATGAGCATGGTTTCACGAAAAATCGCGACGGTCATAAACTTTGCACAGAGTCGAGTTTCGATCGGTTTTTCGTGCACCGTCTCGGAAATTCAAAATACTGGTCTTTCCCGTCTTATTATTTTTTTTTTGGTAAGTAAAGATCTTTCCCGTCTTATTAGCCCATGGGATGTCGTACAAGCACGCTTTCGCAAAAAAATACGACGGTCATAAACTTTGCGCGAAGTCGCACGCGAGTCGAGTTTCGATCGGTTTTTCGTGCACCATCTCAGAAATTCAAAATACTGGCCATTCACGGTGTATTAGCACATGGTAAGTCGTATGAGCATTATTTCACGAAAAAACGCGACGGTCATAAACTTTGCACAGAGTCGAGTTTCGATCGGTTTTTCGTGCACCGTCTCAGAAATTCAAAATACTGGTCTCTTATTAGCCCATGAGAAGTCGTACAAGCACGCTTTCGCAAAAAAATACGACGGTCTTAAACTTTGCGCGAAGTCGCGCGCGAGTCGAGTTTCGATCGGTTTTTCGTGCACCATCTCGGAAATTCAAAATACTGGCCATTCACGGTGTATTAGCACATGGTAAGTCGTATGAGCATTGTTTCACGAAAAAACGCGACGGTCATAAACTTTGCACAGAGTCGAGTTTCGATCGGTTTTTCGTGCACCGTCTCGGAAATTCACAATACTGGTCTCTTATTAGCCCATGAGAAGTCGTACAAGCACGCTTTCGCAAAAAAATACGACGGTCATAAACTTTGCGCGAAGTCGCGCGCGAGTCGAGTTTCGATCGGTTTTTCGTGCACCATCTCAGAAATTCAAAATACTGGCCATTCACGGTGTATTAGCACATGGTAAGTCGTATGAGCATTGTTTCACGAAAAAACGCGACGGTCATAAACTTTGCACAGAGTCGAGTTTCGATCGGTTTTTCGTGCACCGTCTCGGAAATTCAAAATACTGGTCTCTTATTAGCCCATGAGAAGTCGTACAAGCACGCTTTCGCAAAAAAATACGACGGTCATAAACTTTGCGCGAAGTCGCACGCGAGTCGAGTTTCGATCGGTTTTTCGTGCACCGTCTCGGAAATTCAAAATACTGGCCATTCACGATGTATTAGCCCATGGTAAGTCGTATGAGCATGGTTTCACGAAAAAACGTGATGGACATAAACATTGCGCAGAGTCGAGTTTCGATCGGATTTTCATGCACCGTCTCGGAAATTCAAAATACTGGTCTTTCCCGTCTTATTAGCCCATGGGAAGTCGTACAAGCACGCTTTCGCAAAATAATACGACGGTCATAAACTTTGCGCGAAGTCGCGCGCGAGTCGAGTTTCGATCGGTTTTTCGGGCACCGTCTCGGAAATTCAAAATACTGGCCATTCACGATGTTTTAGCCCATGGTAAGTCGTATGAGCATGGTTTCATGAAAAAACGCGACGGTCATAAACTTTGCACAGAGTTGAGTTTCGATCGGTTTTTCGTGAACCGTCTCGGAAATTCAAAATATTGGTCTTTCCCATCTTATTAGCACAGGAGAAGTCGTACAAGCATGTTTTCGCAAAAAAATACGACTGTCATAAACTTTGCGCGAAGTCGCGCGCGAGTCGAGTTTCGATCGGTTTTTCGTCCACCGTCTCGGAAATTCAAAATACTGGCCATTCATGATTTATTAGCCCATGGTATGTCGTATGAGCATGGTTTCACGAAAGAACGCGACAGTCATAAACTTTGCGCAGAGTCAAGATTCGATCGGTTTTTCGTGCATCGTCTCCGAAATTCAAAATACTGGTCTTTCCCGTCTAATTAGCCCTTGGGAAGTCGTAAAAGCATGCTTTCGCAAAAAAATACGACGGTCATAAACTTTGCGCGAAGTCGCGCGCGAGTCGAGTTTCCATCGATTTTTCGTGCACCGTCTCGGAAATTCAAAATACTGGCCATTCACGATGTATAAGCCCATGGTAAGTCATATGAGCATGGTTTCACGAAAAAACGCGACGGTCATAAACTTTGCACAGAGTCGAGTTTCGATCGGTTTTTCGAGCACCGTCTCGAAATTCAAAATACTGGCCATTCACGATGTATTAGCCCATGGTAAGTCGTATGAGCTTGTTTTCACGAAAAAACGCGACGGTCATAAACTTTGCACAGAGTCGAGTTCTGATCGGTTTTTCATGCACCGTCTCGGAAATTCAAAATACTGGTCTCTTATTAGCCCATGAGAAGTCGTACAAGCACGCTTTCGCAAAAAAATACGACGGTCATAAACTTTGCGCGAAGTCGCGCGTGAGTCGAGTTTCGATCGGTTTTTCGTGCACCGTCTCGGAAATTCAAAATACTGGCCATTCACGGTGTATTAGCCCATGGTAAGTCGTATGAGCATGGTTTCACGAAAAAACGCGACGGTCATAAACTTTGCACAGAGTCGAGTTTCGATCGGTTTTTCGTGCACCGTCTCGGAAATTCAAAATACCGGTCTTTCCCGTCTTATTAGCCCATGGGAAGTCGTACAAGCACGCTTTCACAAAAAAATACGACGGTCATAAACTTTGCGCGAAGTCGCGCGCGAGTCGAGTTTCGATCGGTTTTTCATGCACCGTCTCGGAAATTCAAAATACTGGCCATTCACGATGTATTAGCCCATGGTAAGTCTTATGAGCAAGGTTTCACGATAAGGATCATATTGCTCAAACATTGGGAGTTGCTGAAGGAAATTTACCGGTTCCATACTTGGGTCTCCCACTTATATCCACTGGAATCAACAAAGCCTCCTGTCAGCCTATCATACAAAAAATTAAGAACAGAATTTCCTCTTGGAAAAATAGGCTTCTTTCTAAAGCTGGACGACTTGAACTTATTCGATCTGTGTTGATCTCTTATTCTATTTATTGGTCTCATGCATTCCTTCTACCTGCCGGGCTTCTCCATGATATTGATAAATTACTTATGAACTTCTTTTGGAATGACACAGATGGTAAGGCAATGCACATGGTGAATTGGGACAGCATTTGCAAACCGAAGGATGAAGGGGGGCTGAATCTTCGACATATTAGAGATTGGAATAAAGCTTGTATGGTAAAGCAATTATGAGATATTTTACAAAACAAGTCTTCCTTATGGTCACAATGGGTTTTTGCTAGGTACCTAACCAAGGAATCAATCTGGGAAACATCTGCAAAAACATCTCATTCTTCTGCTTGGAAAGGAATTCTGAAGGCAAGGCGATGGCTACGTAACAATATTTCTTATGTGATTTCTTCTGGAACCAATATTAATATGTGGTATGATCCTTGGGTGAATGGGAAAAGTATATTTCAGATATTTGGTGATAGAGTACGACAGGATCTGGGGGCTCCCAAAGACTGGAAGGTTTCTGAATTCATTAACAATGGCACTTGGTGTCTTCCCAACCCTACCTCCCCTGACATGTTATTACTTTGGCCGACTATTAGGGCTATTCCAATCAAGAACAACTCTTTAGATATGCTTATTTGGCTTCATGATAACGGTAAATTTAGTGCTACATCTGCATGGAACCAAATTAGACGACGAAACAACAAGTGGATCCAAAGTAGTTGGACATGGGATAGTCCATGCTCACAGCGACATTCCTTATGTACATGGCAGGCCCTTCTCGGCAAACTTCCTACGATGGACAATATGCAGCGAAGAGGTATTTATATTGTAAATCGGTGCTCTTTGTGTATGCAAAATGAAGAAAGTGTTGACCATCTCTACTTTGCTTGTGATTATTCATCCTGGATATGGAAGATGATCTTAAAGCGATTTGATTTTCAAAGGCTACCACGGCCAAACTTGCATCATGAATTAGAAATGCTTATGCAAAGCTTCTCAAGAAAGGGGCCTCTTACACAACTAGCAAGAATTATATTCAGATGTGCTATATGGTGGATTTGGAAGGAGAGGTGTGGCAGAATTTTTGAGTGTCACAACATGAACAAAGCTCAAATTCTGATAGAGATTCTTCAGGACGCACGATCATGTATAGAGCAAGAATTGAATACAGAGCACCCAACAAGAAGAGAGAAAGATATTTTCACAAGATTCAATTTTTCCATTCGTCAAGAATCACTCGAATAATGATGAAGATTGTAATGTATTATATGGGGCAAAACTTATATTTTGTGATGTATCCACAAGTAGTCCAGAACAGTCTAGCTATTGCATTTTATTATTTATTAACTTCCTTATGCTACACTTGGAGATGAGTTTGATGAAGCGTGCCCATTTCACCTTCTTTAGGTGGGGTGCAATCTTCTCGACTACACAGACTTCAGGCTTTAGTCTATGGCTTGTGTAGACAAAGCTTCTTTGTACAAATCTTTTACAAAATACATTATCTTTACTTACCAAAAAAAGAGCATGGTTTCACGAAAAAACGCGACGGTCATAAACTTTGCACAGAGTCGAGTTTCGATCGGTTTTTCGTGCACCGTCTCGGAAATTCAAAATATTGGTCTTTCCCGTCTTATTAGCCCATGGGAAGTCGTACAAGCACGCTTTCGCAAAAAAATACGACGGTCATAAACTTTGCGAGAAGTCGCGTGCGAGTCGAGTTTCGATCGGTTTTTCATGCACCGTCTCGGAAATTCAAAATACTGGCCATTCACGATGTATTAGCCCATGGTAAGTCGTATGAGCTTGGTTTCACGAAAAAACGCGACGGTCATAAACTTTGCACAGAGTCGAGTTCTGATCGGTTTTTCATGCACCGTCTCAGAAATTCAAAATACTGGTCTCTTATTAGCCCATGAGAAGTCGTACAAGCACGCTTTCGCAAAAAAATACGACGGTCATAAACTTTGCGCGAAGTCGCGTGCGAGTCGAGTTTCGATCGGTTTTTCGTGCACCGTCTCGGAAATTCAAAATACTGGCCATTCACGATGTATTAGCCCATGGTAAGTCGTATGAGCATGGTTTCACGAAAAATCGCGACGGTCATAAACTTTGCACAGAGTCGAGTTTCGATCGGTTTTTCGTGCACCGTCTCGGAAATTCAAAATACTGGCCATTCACGGTGTATTAGCCCATGGTAAGTCGTATGAGCATGGTTTCACGAAAAAACGCGACGGTCATAAACTTTGCACAGAGTCGAGTTTCGATCGGGTTTTTCGGTGCACCGTCTCGGAAATTCAAAATACTGGTCTTTCCCATCTTATTATTGTATTTTGTAAAAGATTTGTACAAAGAAGCTTTGTCTACACAAGCCATAGACTAAAGCCTGAAGTGTCTTAGTGTAGTCGAGAAGATTGCACCCCACCTAAAGAAGGTGAAATGGGCACGCTTCATCAAACTCATCTACAAGAGTAGCATAAGGAAGTTAATAAATAATAAAATGCAATAGCTAGACTGTTCTGGATTACATGTGGATACATCACAAAATATAAGCTTTGCCCCATATAATACATTACAATCTTCATCATTATTCGAGTGATTCTTGACGAATGGAAAAATTGAATCTTGTGAAAATATCTTTCTCTCTTCTTGTTAGGTGCTCTGTATTCAATTCTTGCTCCATACATGATCGTGAGTCCTGAAGAATCTCTATCAGAATTTGAGCTTTGTTCATGTTGTGACACTCAAAAATTCTGCCACACCTCTCCTTCCAAATCCACCAAATAGCACATCTGAATATAATTCGTGCTAGTTGTGTAAGAGGCCCCTTTCTTGAGAAGCTTTGCATAAGCATTTCTAATTCATGATGCAAGTTTGGCCGTGGTAGCCTTTGAAAATCAAATCGCTTCAAGATCTCCTTCCATATCCAAGATGAATAATCACAAGCAAAGTAGAGATGGTCAACACTTTCTTCATTTTGCATACACAAAGAGCACCGATTTACAATATAAATACCTCTTCGCTGCATATTGTCCATCGTAGGAAGTTTGCCGAGAAGGGCCTGCCATGTACATAAGGAATGTCGCTGTGAGCATGGACTATCCCATGTCCAACTACTTTGGATCCACTTGTTGTTTCGTCGTCAAATTTGGTTCCATGCAGATGTAGCACTAAATTTACCGTTATCATGAAGCCAAATAAGCATATCTGAAGAGTTGTTCTTGATTGTAAAAGCCCTAATAGTCGGCCAAAGTAATAACATGTCAGGGGAGGTAGGGTTGGGAAGACACCAAGTACCATTGTTAATGAATTCAGAAACCTTCCAGTCTTTGGGAGCCCCCAGATCCTGTCGTACTCTATCACCAAATATCTGAAATATGCTTTTCCCATTCACCCAAGGATCATACCACATATTAATATTGGTTCCAGAAGAAATCACATAAGAAATATTGTTATGTAGCCATCGCCTTGCCTTCAGAATTTCTTTCCAAGCAGCAGAATGAGATGTTTTTGCAGATGTTTCCCAGATTGATTCCTTGGTTAGGTACCTAGCAAAAACCCATTGTGACCATAAGGAAGACTTGTTTTGTAAAATATCTCATAATTGCTTTACCATACAAGCTTTATTCCAATCTCTAATATGTCGAAGATTCAGCCCCCCTTCATCCTTCGGTTTGCAAAATGCTGTCCCAATTCACCATGTGCATTGCCTTACCATCTGTGCCATTCCAAAAGAAGTTCATAAGTAATTTATCAATATCATGGAGAAGCCCGGCTGGTAGAAGGAATGCATGAGACCAATAAATAGAATAAGAGGTCAACACAGATCGAATAAGTTCCAGTCGTCCAGCTTTAGAAAGAAGCCTATTTTTCCAAGAGGAAATTCTGTTCTTAATTTTTTGTATGATAGGCTGACAGGAGGCTTTGTTGATTCCAGTGGATATAAGTGGGAGACCCAAGTAAGGAACCGGTAAATTTCCTTCAGCAACTCCCAATGTTTGAGCAATATGATCCTTATTGTCAATGCAAGCACCCACATATACTTTGCTCTTTGCATGGTTTAGCTTAAGACCAGAAACTTTACCAAATTCATTAAGAATATCTGCCAGATTACTCACAGAAACTGGATCATCTCGAAGGAAGATAATAAGGTCGTCGACAAATGTTATGTGAGAGATATAAACAGAACCATAATGTGGTACCTTAATTTTGCCATTGGAAACAGCCTCTTCTAACATACAACTGAGCCCTTCCATTGCAATGGTAAAAAGATAAGGAGATAGTGGATCACCTTGCCGAATGCCATTCTTACTCCCAAAGAAACCAATAGGTGAACCATTAAAGAGAATTGAAAATTTTGGAGTTTCCAAGCAACATTGAATCCATTTAACCCAGTGCTGAGGGAAGCCCATATTATGGAGCATCATGTAAATAAAATCCCTATTGACTGAGTCAAAGGCCTTTCGTAAATCAGCTTTAAAACAGATCTTTTTCCCTCTTGTTTTAGAATGTAGATCCTTAACCAAATCATTAGCAAGCAGGACATTATGATAGATACTCCTCCCTTTAAGAAAAGCAGCCTGATTAGGACTAATGACCTTATTCATGACCTTTTGTAGTCTATCTGCCAGCAACTTAGAGATAACCTTATAAATAAAGTTGCACAATGAAATAGGACGGTAGTTCTCCTATGAATCGGCTCCATCATTTTTAGGCACTAAAGAAATAAAAGTGCAATTCATTTCTTTCAGAATGTGACCCGAGGAGAAAAAATGTCGACAAGCTTTTATGACATCGTTGCCTACAATAGCCCATGCAATTTGATAAAACTCAGCTGGAAATCCATCTGGACCAGGGCTTTTGTGCTTCGGGGACTTAAAAACAACTTTCACAATTTCATCATCCGTTATTGGGGCATTAAGATGAGAGAGGGCTTCAGAATCAAGTCGTCTTGTAGGCCCAACATGAATACTATTAGGCTGCTGTTCCTGATTGAGTAAGGAATAAAAAAATTGCTTGGTGTAATTTTTAACCTCATCCAGATCCTCAATGAGATTACAATCTATACCTTTGCATTTTTTGATGCGATTAGTAGCCCTTCTGGTAGCAATAGCAGCATAGAAAAACTTCGTATTAGATTCCCCTAGAGTAAGCCAATGCTGTCGTGACTTCTGTTTCAAAAAGCATTCCTCCTGCTTCAAAGCTTGCATAAAGTTATTTCTAGCAGCAGCCTCTTTGTATATAAGATTCGCATGTGCTAATAAGATGGGAAAGACCAATATTTCCGAGACGGTTCACGAAAAACCGATCGAAACTCGACTCTGTGCAAAGTTTATGACCGTCGCGTTTTTTCGTGAAACCTTGCTAATACGACTTACCATGGGCTAATACATCGTGAATGGCTAGTATTTTGAATTTCCGAGACGGTGCACGAAAAACCGATCGAAACTCGACTCGCGTGCGACTTCGCGCAAAGTTTATGACCTTCGTATTTTTTTGCGAAAGCGTGCTTGTACGACTTCTCATGGGCTAATAAGACGGGAAAGACCATTATTTTGAATTTCCGAGATGGTGCACGAAAAACCGATCGAAACTCGACTAAAGTTTATGACCGTCGCGTTTTTTCGTGAAACCATGCTCATACGACTTACCATGGGCTAATACATCATGAATGGCCAGTATTTTGAATTTCCGAGACGGTGCACGAAAAACCAATCGAAACTCGACTCGCGCGCGACTTCGCGCAAAGTTTATGACCGTCGTATTTTTTTGCGAAAGCGTGCTTGTACGACTTCCCATGGGCTAATAAGACGGGAAAGACCAGTATTTTGAATTTCCGAGACGGTGCACGAAAAACCGATCGAAACTCGACTCTGTGCAAAGTTTATGACCGTCGCGTGTTTTCGTGAAACAATGCTCATACGACTTACCATAGGCTAATACATCGTGAATGGCCAGTATTTTGAATTTCCGAGACGGTGCACGAAAAACCGATCGAAACTCGACTCGGGCGCGACTTCTCGCAAAGTTTATGACCGTCGTATTTTTTTGCGAAAGTGTGCTTGTACGACTTCCCATGGGCTAATAAGACGGGAAAGACCAGTATTTTGAATTTCCGAGACGGTGCATGAAAAACCGATCGAAACTCGACTCTGCGCAATGTTTATGTCCATCACGTTTTTTCGTGAAACCATGCTCATACGACTTACCATGGGCTAATAAATCTTGAATGGCCAGTATTTTGAATTTCCGAGACGGTGCACGAAAAACCGATCGAAACTCGACTCGCGCGCGACTTCGCGCAAAGTTTATGACCGTCGTATTTTTTTGCGAAAGAGTGCTTGTACGACTTCCCATGGGCTAATAAGACGGGAAAGACCAGTATTTTGAATTTCCGAGACGGTGCACGAAAAACCGATCGAAACTCGACTCTGTGCAAAGCTTATTACCAACGCGTTTTGTCGTGAAACCATGCTCATTCGACTTACCATGGGCTAATACATCGTGAATTGCAAATATTTTGAATTTCCGAGACGGTGCACGAAAAACCGATAGAAACTCGACTCACGCGCGACATCGCGCAAAGTTTATGACCGTCGTATTTTTTTGCGAAAGCGTGCTTGTACAACTTCCCATGGGCTAATTAGACGGGAAAGACCAGTATTTTGAATTTCCGAGACGATGCACGAAAAACCGATCGAATCTCGACTCTGTGCAAAGTTTATGACCATCGCGTTTTGTCGTGAAACCATGCTCATACGACATACCATGGGCTAATACATCATGAATGGCCAGTATTTTGAATTTCCGAGACGGTGCACGAAAAACCGATTGAAACTCGACTCGCGCGCGACTTCGCGCAAAGTTTATGACCGTCGTATTTTTTTGCGAAAACATGCTTGTACGACTTCTCATGTGCTAATAAGATGGGAAAGACCAATATTTCCGAGACGGTTCACGAAAAACCGATCGAAACTCGACTCTGTGCAATGTTTATGACCGTCGCGTTTTTTCGTGAAACCTAGCTAATACGACTTACCATGGGCTAATACATCGTGAATGGCCAGTATTTTGAATTTCCGAGACGGTGCACGAAAAACCGATCGAAACTCGACTCGCGTGCGACTTCGCGCAAAGTTTATGACCTTCGTATTTTTTTGCGAAAGCGTGCTTGTACGACTTCTCATGGGCTAATAAGACGGGAAAGACCATTATTTTGAATTTCCGAGACGGTGCACGAAAAACCGATTGAAACTCGACTAAAGTTTATGACCGTCGCGTTTTTTCGTGAAACCATGCTCATACGACTTACCATGGGCTAATACATCATGAATGGCCAGTATTTTGAATTTTCGAGACGGTGCACGAAAAACCAATCGAAACTCGACTCGCGCGCGACTTCGCGCAAAGTTTATGACCGTCGTATTTTTTTGCGAAAGCGTGCTTGTACGACTTCCCATGGGCTAATAAGACGGGAAAGACCAGTATTTTGAATTTCCGAGACGGTGCACGAAAAACCGATCGAAACTCGACTCTGTGCAAAGTTTATGACCGTCGCGTGTTTTCGTGAAACCATGCTCATACGACTTACCATGGGCTAATACATCGTGAATGGCCAGTATTTTGAATTTCCGAGACGGTGCACGAAAAACCGATCGAAACTCGACTCGGGCGCGACTTCTCGCAAAGTTTATGACCGTCGTATTTTTTTGCGAAAGCGTGCTTGTACGACTTCCCATGGGCTAATAAGACGGGAAAGACCAGTATTTTGAATTTCCGAGACGGTGCATGAAAAACCGATCGAAACTCGACTCTGCGCAATGTTTATGTCCATCACGTTTTTTCGTGAAACCATGCTCATACGACTTACCATGGGCTAATAAATCTTGAATGGCCAGTATTTTGAATTTCCGAGACGGTGCACGAAAAACCGATCGAAACTCGACTCGCGCGCGACTTCGCGCAAAGTTTATGACCGTCGTATTTTTTTGCGAAAGAGTGCTTGTACGACTTCCCATGGGCTAATAAGACGGGAAAGACCAGTATTTTGAATTTCCGAGACGGTGCACGAAAAACCGATCGAAACTCGACTCTGTGCAAAGTTTATTACCAACGCGTTTTGTCGTGAAACCATGCTCATTCGACTTACCATGGGCTAATACATCGTGAATTGCAAATATTTTGAATTTCCGAGACGGTGCACGAAAAACTGATAGAAACTCGACTCACGCGCGACATCGCGCAAAGTTTATGACCGTCGTATTTTTTTGCGAAAGCGTGCTTGTACAACTTCCCATGGGCTAATTAGACGGGAAAGACCAGTATTTTGAATTTCCGAGACGATGCACGAAAAACCGATCGAATCTCGACTCTGCGCAAAGTTTATGACCGTCGCATTTTTTCGTGAAACCATGCTCTCATACGTCTTACCATTGGCAAATACATCGAGATTGGCCAGTATTTTGAATTTCCGAGACGGTGCACGAAAAACCGATCGAAACTCGACTCCGTGCAAAGTTTATGACCGTCGTGTTTTTTCGTGAAACCATGCTCATATGACTTACCATGGGCTAATACATCGTGAATGGCCAGTATTTTGAATTTCCGAGACGGTGCACGAAAAACCGATCGAAACTCGACTCGCGCGCGACTTCGCGCAAAGGTTATGACAGTCGTATTTTTTTGCGAAAAATGCTTGTACGACTTCCCATGGGCTAATAAGACGGGAAAGACCAGTATTTTGAATTTCCGAGACGGTGCACGAAAAACCGATCGAAACTCGACTCTGTGCAAAGTTTATGACCATCGCGTTTTGTCGTGAAACCATGCTCATACGACTTACCATGGGCTAATACATCGTGAATGGCCAGTATTTTGAATTTCCGAGACGGTGCACGAAAAACCGATCGAAACTCGACTCGCGCGCGACTTCGCGCAAAGTTTATGACCGTCGTATTTTTTTGCGAAAGCGTGCTTGTACGACTTCTCATGGGCTAATAAGACGGGAAAGACCAATATTTTGAATTTCTGAGACGGTGCACGAAAAACCGATCGAAACTCGACTCGCGCGCGACTTCGCGCAAAGTTTATGGCACTCGTATTTTTTTTGCGAAAAAGTGCTTGTACGACTTCCCATGGGCTAATAAGACGGGAAAGACCAGTATTTTGAATTTCCGAGACGGTGCACGAAAAACCGATCGAAACTCGACTCCGTGCAAAGTTTATGACCGTCGTGTTTTTTCGTGAAACCATGCTCATACGACTTACCATGGGCTAATACATCGTGAATGGCCAGTATTTTGAATTTCCGAGACGGTGCACGAAAAACCGATCGAAACTCGACTCACGCGCGACTTCGCGCAAAGTTTATGACAGTCGTATTTTTTTGCGAAAAAGTGCTTGTACGACTTCCCATGGGCTAATAAGACGGGAAGGATCAGTATTTTGAATTTCCGAGACGGTGCACGAAAAACCGATCGAAACTCGACTCTGTGCAAAGTTTATGACCGTCGCGTTTTTTCGTGAAACCATGCTCATACGACTTACCATGGGCTAATACATCGTGAATGGCCAGTATTTTGAATTTCCGAGACGGTGCACGAAAAACCGATCGAAACTCGACTCGCGCGCGACTTCGCGCAATGTTTATGACCGTCGTATTATTTTGCGAAAGCGTGCTTGTATGACTTCCCATGGGCTAATAAGACGGGAAAGACCAGTATTTTGAATTTCCGAGACGGTGCATGAAAAACCGATCGAATCTCGACTCTGCGCACAGGTTATGTCCATCGCGTTTTTTCGTGAAACCATGCTCATACGACTTACCATGGGCTAATACATCGTGAAATGCCAGTATTTTGAATTTCCGAGTCCGTGCACGAAAAACCGATCGAAACTCGACTGGCGTGCGACTTCGCGCAAAGTTTATGACCGTCGTATTTTTTTGCGAAAGCGTGCTTGTACGACTTCCCATGGGCTAATAAGACGGGAAAGACCAATATTTTGAATTTCCGAGACGGTGCACGAAAAACCGATCGAAACTCGACTCTGTACAAAGTTTATGACCGTCGCGTTCTTTCCTGAAACCATGCTCATACGACTTACCATGGGCTAATACATCGTGAATGGCCAGTATTTTGAATTTCTGAGACGGTGCACGAAAAACCGATCGACACACGACTCGCGCGCGACTTCGCGCAAAGTTTATGACCGTCGTATTTTTTTGCGAAAGCGTGCTTGTACGACTTCCCATGGGCTAATAAGATGGGAAAGACCAGTATTTTGAATTTCCGAGACGGTGCACGAAAAACTGATCGAAACTCGACTCTGTGCAAATTTTATGACCATCGCGTTTTGTCGTGAAACCATGCTCATACGACTTACCATGGGCTAATACATCGTGAATGGCCAGTATTTTGAATTTCCGAGACGGTGCACGAAAAACCGATCGAAACTCGACTCACGCGCGACATCGCGCAAAGTTTATTACCGTCGTATTTTTTTGCGAAAGCGTGCTTGTACGACTTCCCATGGGCTAATACATCGTGATTGGCCAGTATTTTGAATTTCTGAGACGGTGCACGAAAAACCGATCGAAACTCGACTCTGTGCAAAGTTTATGACCGTCACGTTTTTTCGTGAAACCATGCTCATACGACTTACCATGGGCTTATACATCGTGAATGGCCAGTATTTTGAATTTCCGAGACGGTGCACGAAAAACCGATCGAAACTCGACTCGCGCGCGAATTCGCGCAAAGTTTATGACCGTCGTATTTTTTTGCGAAAGCGTGCTTGTACGACTTCTCATGGGCTAATAAGACGGGAAAGACCAATATTTTGAATTTCCGAGACGGTGCACGAAAAACCGATCGAAACTCGACTCTGTGCAAAGTTTATGACCGTCGCGTTTTTTCGTGAAACCATGCTCATATGACTTACCATGGGCTTATACATCGTGAATGGCTAGTATTTTGAATTTCCGAGACGGTGCACGAAAAACCGATCGAAACTCGACTCGCGCGCGACTTCGCGCAAAGTTTATGACCGTCGTATTTTTTTGCGAAAGTGTGCTTGTACGACTTCCCATGGGCTAATAAGACGGGAAAGACCAGTATTTTGAATTTCCGAGACGGTGCATGAAAAACCGATCGAAACTCGACTCTGCGCAATGTTTATGTCCATCACGTTTTTTCGTGAAACCATGCTCATACGACTTACCATGGGCTAATAAATCTTGAATGGCCAGTATTTTGAATTTCCGAGACGGTGCACGAAAAACCGATCGAAACTCGACTCGCGCGCGACTTCGCGCAAAGTTTATGACCGTCGTATTTTTTTGCGAAAGAGTGCTTGTACGACTTCCCATGGGCTAATAAGACGGGAAAGACCAGTATTTTGAATTTCCGAGACGGTGCACGAAAAACCGATCGAAACTCGACTCTGTGCAAAGTTTATTACCAACGCGTTTTGTCGTGAAACCATGCTCATTCGACTTACCATGGGCTAATACATCGTGAATTGCAAATATTTTGAATTTCCGAGACGGTGCACGAAAAACTGATAGAAACTCGACTCACGCGCGACATCGCGCAAAGTTTATGACCGTCGTATTTTTTTGCGAAAGCGTGCTTGTACAACTTCCCATGGGCTAATTAGACGGGAAAGACCAGTATTTTGAATTTCCGAGACGATGCACGAAAAACCGATCGAATCTCGACTCTGCGCAAAGTTTATGACCGTCGCATTTTTTCGTGAAACCATGCTCTCATACGTCTTACCATTGGCAAATACATCGAGATTGGCCAGTATTTTGAATTTCCGAGACGGTGCACGAAAAACCGATCGAAACTCGACTCCGTGCAAAGTTTATGACCGTCGTGTTTTTTCGTGAAACCATGCTCATATGACTTACCATGGGCTAATACATCGTGAATGGCCAGTATTTTGAATTTCCGAGACGGTGCACGAAAAACCGATCGAAACTCGACTCGCGCGCGACTTCGCGCAAAGGTTATGACAGTCGTATTTTTTTGCGAAAAATGCTTGTACGACTTCCCATGGGCTAATAAGACGGGAAAGACCAGTATTTTGAATTTCCGAGACGGTGCACGAAAAACCGATCGAAACTCGACTCTGTGCAAAGTTTATGACCATCGCGTTTTGTCGTGAAACCATGCTCATACGACTTACCATGGGCTAATACATCGTGAATGGCCAGTATTTTGAATTTCCGAGACGGTGCACGAAAAACCGATCGAAACTCGACTCGCGCGCGACTTCGCGCAAAGTTTATGACCGTCGTATTTTATTGCGAAAGCGTGCTTGTACGACTTCTCATGGGCTAATAAGACGGGAAAGACCAATATTTTGAATTTCCGAGACGGTGCACGAAAAACCGATCGAAACTCGACTCGCGCGCGACTTCGCGCAAAGTTTATGGCACTCGTATTTTTTTTGCGAAAAAGTGCTTGTACGACTTCCCATGGGCTAATAAGACGGGAAAGACCAGTATTTTGAATTTCCGAGACGGTGCACGAAAAACCGATCGAAACTCGACTCCGTGCAAAGTTTATGACCGTCGTGTTTTTTCGTGAAACCATGCTCATACGACTTACCATGGGCTAATACATCGTGAATGGCCAGTATTTTGAATTTCCGAGACGGTGCACGAAAAACCGATCGAAACTCGACTCGCACGCGACTTCGCGCAAAGTTTATGACAGTCGTATTTTTTTGCGAAAAAGTGCTTGTACGACTTCCCATGGGCTAATAAGACGGGAAAGACTAGTATTTTGAATTTCCGAGATGGTGCACGAAAAACCGATCGAAACTCGACTCTGTGCAAAGTTTATGACCAACGCGTTTTGTCGTGAAACCATGCTCATTCGACTTACCATGGGCTAATACATCGTGAATGGCCAATATTTTGAATTTCCGAGACGGTGCACAAAAAACCGATAGAAACTCGACTCACGCGCGACATCGCGCAAAGTTTATGACCGTCGTATTTTTTTGCGAAAGCGTGCTTGTACAACTTACCATGGGCTAATTAGACGGGAAAGACCAGTATTTTGAATTTCCGAGACGATGCACGAAAAACCGATCGAATCTGCGCAAAGTTTATGACCGTCGCGTTTTTTCGTGAAACCATGCTCTCATACGACTTACCATTGGCTAATACATCGTGATTGGCCAGTATTTTGAATTTCTGAGACGGTGCACGAAAAACCGATCGAAACTCGACTCTGTGCAAAGTTTATGACCGTCGTGTTTTTTCGTGAAACCATGCTCATACGACTTACCATGGGCTAATACATCGTGAATGGCCAGTATTTTGAATTTCCGAGACGGTGCACGAAAAAACCGATCGAAACTCGACTCACGCGCGACTTCGCGCAAAGTTTATGACAGTCGTATTTTTTTGCGAAAAAGTGCTTGTACGACTTCCCATGGGCTAATAAGACGGGAAAGATCAGTATTTTGAATTTCCGAGACGGTGCACGAAAAACCGATCGAAACTCGACTCTGTGCAAAGTTTATGACCGTCGCGTTTTTTCGTGAAACCATGCTCATACGACTTACCATGGGCTAATACATCGTGAATGGCCAGTATTTTGAATTTCCGAGACGGTGCACGAAAAACCGATCGAAACTCGACTCGCGCGCGACTTCGCGCAATGTTTATGACCGTCGTATTTTTTTGCGAAAGCGTGCTTGTATGACTTCCCATGGGCTAATAAGACGGGAAAGACCAGTATTTTGAATTTCCGAGACGGTGCATGAAAAACCGATCGAATCTCGACTCTGCGCACAGGTTATGTCCATCGCGTTTTTTCGTGAAACCATGCTCATACGACTTACCATGGGCTAATACATCGTGAAATGCCAGTATTTTGAATTTCCGAGTCCGTGCACGAAAAACCGATCGAAACTCGACTGGCGTGCGACTTCGCGCAAAGTTTATGACCGTCGTATTTTTTTGCGAAAGCGTGCTTGTACGACTTCCCATGGGCTAATAAGACGGGAAAGACCAATATTTTGAATTTCCGAGACGGTGCACGAAAAACCGATCGAAACTCGACTCTGTACAAAGTTTATGACCGTCGCGTTCTTTCCTGAAACCATGCTCATACGACTTACCATGGGCTAATACATCGTGAATGGCCAGTATTTTGAATTTCTGAGACGGTGCACGAAAAACCGATCGACACACGACTCGCGCGCGACTTCGCGCAAAGTTTATGACCGTCGTATTTTTTTGCGAAAGCGTGCTTGTACGACTTCCCATGGGCTAATAAGATGGGAAAGACCAGTATTTTGAATTTCCGAGACGGTGCACGAAAAACTGATCGAAACTCGACTCTGTGCAAATTTTATGACCATCGCGTTTTGTCGTGAAACCATGCTCATACGACTTACCATGGGCTAATACATCGTGAATGGCCAGTATTTTGAATTTCCGAGACGGTGCACGAAAAACCGATCGAAACTCGACTCACGCGCGACATCGCGCAAAGTTTATTACCGTCGTATTTTTTTGCGAAAGCGTGCTTGTACGACTTCCCATGGGCTAATACATCGTGATTGGCCAGTATTTTGAATTTCTGAGACGGTGCACGAAAAACCGATCGAAACTCGACTCTGTGCAAAGTTTATGACCGTCACGTTTTTTCGTGAAACCATGCTCATACGACTTACCATGGGCTTATACATCGTGAATGGCCAGTATTTTGAATTTCCGAGACGGTGCACGAAAAACCGATCGAAACTCGACTCGCGCGCGAATTCGCGCAAAGTTTTTGACCGTCGTATTTTTTTGCGAAAGCGTGCTTGTACGACTTCTCATGGGCTAATAAGACGGGAAAGACCAATATTTTGAATTTCCGATACGGTGCACGAAAAACCGATCGAAACTCGACTCTGTGCAAAGTTTATGACCGTCGCGTTTTTTCGTGAAACCATGCTCATATGACTTACCATGGGCTTATACATCGTGAATGGCTAGTATTTTGAATTTCCGAGACGGTGCACGAAAAACCGATCGAAACTCGACTCGCGCGCGACTTCGCGCAAAGTTTATGACCGTCGTATTTTTTTGCGAAAGCGTGCTTGTACGACTTCCCATGGGCTAATTAGACGGGAAAGACCAGTATTTTGAATTTCGGAGACGATGCACGAAAAACCGATCGAAACTCGACTCTGCGCAAAGTTTATGACCGTCGCGTTCTTTCGTGAAACCATGCTCATACGACATACCATGGGCTAATACATCATGAATGGGCAGTATTTTGAATTTCCGAGACGGTGCACGAAAAACCGATCGAAACTCGACTCGCGCGCGACTTCGCGCAAAGTTTATGACCGTCGTATTTTTTTGCGAAAACATGCTTGTACGACTTCTCATGTGCTAATAAGATTGGAAAGACCAATATTTTGAATTTCCGAGACGGTTCACGAAAAACCGATCGAAACTCGACTCTGTGCAAAGTTTATGACCGTCGCGTTTTTTCATGAAACCTTGCTAATACGACTTACTTGGCCAGTATTTTGAATTTCGGAGACGGTGCACGAAAAACCGATCGAAACTCGACTCGCGTGCGACTTCGCGCAAAGTTTTTGACCGTCGTATTTTTTTGCGAAAGCGTGCTTGTACGACTTCTCATGGGCTAATAAGACGGGAAAGACCATTATTTTGAATTTTCGAGACGGTGCACGAAAAAACCGATCGAAACTCGACTCTGTGCAAAGTTTATGACCGTCGAGTTTTTTCGTGAAACCATGCCCATACGACTTACCATGGGCTAATACATCGTGAATGGCCAGTATTTTGAATTTCTGAGATGGTGCACGAAAAACCGATCGAAACTCGACTCGCGCGCGACTTCGCGCAAAGTTTATGACCGTCGTATTTTTTTGCGAAAGCGTGCTTGTACGACTTCCCATGGGCTAATAAGACGGGAAAGACCAGTATTTTGAATTTCCGAGACGGTGCATGAAAAACCGATCGAATCTCGACTCTGCGCAAAGTTTTACAAAATATATTATCTTTACTTACCAAAAAAAAATAGGACCATCGCGTTTTGTCGTGAAACCATGCTCATACGACTTACCATGGGCTAATACATCGTGAATGGCCAGTATTTTGAATTTCCGAGACGGTGCACGAAAAACCGATCGAAACTCGACTCGCGCGTGACTTCGCGCAAAGTTTATGACCGTCGTATTTTTTTGCGAAAGCGTGCTTGTACGACTTCCCATGGGCTAATAAGACGGGAAAGACCAATATTTTGAATTTCCGAGATGGTGCACGAAAAACCGATCGAAACTCGACTCTGTGCAAAGTTTATGACCGTCGCGTTTTTTCGTGAAACTATGCTCATACAACTTACCATGGGCTAATACATCGTGAATGGCCAGTATTTTGAATTTCCGAGACGGTGCACGAAAAACCGATCGAAGCTCGACTCGCGCGCGACTTCGCGCAAAGTTTATGACCGTCGTATTTTTTTGCGAAAGCGTGCTTGTACGACTTCCCATGGGCTAATAAGACGGGAAAGACCAATATTTTGAATTTCCGAAACGGTGCACGAAAAACCGATCGAAACTCGACTCGCGTGAAACTTCGCGCAAAGTTTATGACCGTCGTATTTTTTTGCGAAAGCGTGCTTGTACGACTTCCCATGGGCTAATAAGACGGGAAAGTCCAATATTTTGAATTTCCGAGACGGTGCACGAAAAACCGATCGAAACTCGACTCTGTGCAAAGTTTATGACCATCGCGTTTTGTCATGAAACCATGCTCATACGACTTACCATGGGCTAATATATCGTGAATGGCCAGTATTTTGAATTTCGGAGACGGTGCACGAAAAACCGATCGAAACTCGACTCGCGCGCGACTTCGGGCAAAGTTTATGACCGTCGTATTTTTTTGCGAAAGCGTGCTTGTACGACTTCCCATGGGCTAATTAGATGGGAAAGACCAGTATTTTGAATTTCCGAGACGATGCACGAAAAACCGATCGAATCTCGACTCTGCGCAAAGTTTATGACCGCCGCGTTCTTTCGTGAAACCATGCTCATACGACATACCATGGGCTAATACATCATGAATGGCCAGTATTTTGAATTTCCGAGACGGTGCACGAAAAACCGATCGAAACTCGACTCGCGCACGACTTCGCACAAAGTTTATGACCGTCGTATTTTTTTGCGAAAACATGCTTGTACGACTTCTCATGTGCTAATAAGATGGGAAAGACCAATATTTTGAATTTCCGAGACGGTTCAAGAAAAACCGATCGAAACTCGACAATGTGCAAAGTTTATGACCGTCGCGTTTTTTGGTGAAACCTTGCTAATACGACTTACCATGGGCTAATACATCGTGAATGGCCGGTATTTTGAATTTCCGAGACGGTGCACGAAAAACTGATCGAAACTCGACTCGCGTGCGACTTCGCGCAAAGTTTATGACCGTCGTATTTTTTTGCGAAAGCGTGCTTGTACGACTTCCCATGGGCTAATAAGACGGGAAAGACCAATATTTTGAATTTCCGAAACGGTGCACGAAAAACCGATCGAAACTCGACTCTGTGCAAAGTTTATGACCGTCGCGTTTTGTCGTGAAACCATGCTCATACGACTTACCATGGGCTAGTATATCGTGAATAGCCAGTATTTTGAATTTCGGAGACGGTGCACGAAAAACCGATCGAAACTCGACTCGCGCGCGACTTCGGGCAAAGTTTATGACCGTCGTATTTTTTTGCGAAAGCGTGCTTGTATGACTTCCCATGGGCTAATTAGACGGGAAAGACCAGTATTTTGAATTTCCGAGACGATGCACGAAAAACCGATCGAATCTCGACTCTGCGCAAAGTTTATGACCGCCGCGTTCTTTCGTGAAACCATGCTCATACGACATACCATGGGCTAATACATCATGAATGGCCAGTATTTTGAATTTCCGAGACGGTGCACGAAAAACCGATCGAAACTCGACTCGCGTGCGACTTCGCGCAAAGTTTATGACCGTCATATTTTTTTGCGAAAGCGTGCTTGTACGACTTCCCATGGGCTAATAAGACGGGAAAGACCAATATTTTGAATTTCGGAGACGGTGCACGAAAAACCGATCGAAACTCGACTCTGTGCAAAGTTTATGACCGTCGCGTGTTTTCGTGAAACCATGCTCATACGACTTACCATGGGCTAATACATCGTGAATGGCCAGTATTTTGAATTTCCGAGACGGTGCACGAAAAACCGATCGAAACTCGACTCGGGCGCGACTTCTCGCAAAGTTTATGACCGTCGTATTTTTTTGCGAAAGCGTGCTTGTACGACTTCCCATGGGCTAATAAGACGGGAAAGACCAGTATTTTGAATTTCCGAGACGGTGCACGAAAAACCAGTATTTTGCAGCACCCTGGGACAGCCATTGTATCTTGATAAGGCAACAGCTTCGCAAACGCGATTGACCTTTGCCAGAGCTTGTGTAATGGTTTCTTCTGATGAGGAACTGCCGAATGATGTTTCTTACCGTGATCTTGATGGGAGCACCCGAAAGGTGAAAGTCTCATATTCTTGGAAGCCACAACGATGCAAAGTTTGTCTATCTTTTGGACATGTAAATGGTGCCTGCCAACAGCCTTCACAAAAAATCACACAGGTCTACCGACCACGCCAAGAGCCACAGAATGGGGTCACTACCACTAATCCAAGCACTGATACTCCAGTGCCAACAGTGGTGATGGCGGAGAAGATGATTGAACACTCTGACTCGTTGGGGCAGTGACACGAACAAGAGAAAGACAAGTCAGGACTTCCATCTTTACCTATTATATCAGAGACTTTCACTGCAGGAGCTTCCCAAGGTTCTCACTCCCCAATAATAACCTCGCCTTCACGAATCACTCCTTCAGATAATCAGGAAATTTCATTTCAACAACCTCTTGGGAACCAAGACATTGTAACTCACCAAACTCATCGCTCTTCGACACATCCCGCTATTCAGGACTCCTTGCCTCAAGGTACGCAAAAATTTAAACATTTGCAAGCTGTGGATGAGGTGGATAAATATAGGAATAAAGGATTAAAGGGTAAAGATATTATGCGAGAGGACCATGCAAAATCAAAGGATAAGAAAAAGGATGGTAGTGTCCTCCCAAAATCGCATGCTCTTCCTTCTATCTAGTATTGATGAAAATAAGCTGTTGGAATGTTCGTGGACTTAATAAGACTGAGAAATGTCAGGAGCTCAATAGAATAATCCGATCTGCTGCATGTGACATGGTGATTCTTGTGGAAACAAAAATTAAACCTCATCGTGTTCGAGTTCAGAAGAATTTAATATGGCCTGAGGCAGAACTTTTTACTAATGATTCTCAGGATACTTATGGTCGAGTTTGGGTCTTATGGCATCCTAACCTTGTTACTGCTTGGTTTATTTCTGCTACTAATCAATTCATTCATCTTAAGGCAGAGGATAAACAGACTGGATGTCAATTCAATATTACCGGTATTTATGCATCTAACAGTATGTCTGACACGAATGCTCTATGGCGTGATCTGGTTAGCATTGCAAATAGTTATCCTACAGTACCATGGGCTGTTCTCGGTGACTTTAATACTGTCAGATACACAAATGAGAAAGTGGGGGGTAGAGTGCTTTCCGAATGTCAGCTTCAACATTTTAATGATTGTATAGATACTGCTGCATTGACTGACATGAAATCTGTAGGTGATTGGTTCTCATGGAACAATCAAAGTACTGCTGAAAGAAAAATTATGGCTCGACTTGACAGATGTTTGATTAATCAGGAATGGTTAGCAGTTTTCCCAGATTCACTTCTTGAGTACGGTGCTAAGTTATTTTCGGATCACTCTATTATGCATATACATGCAGATAAAGCACTACCCAGAGTCAAGAAACCTTTTAGATTTTTTAATATGTGGAGTTCTCACCCAAAGTTCCTGGAAGTTATTAAGTCAGCTTGGGACATTAATGTATTTGGTTCTCCCCCTTACATCCTATGTCAAAAACTAAAAGCATGCAAAGCAGCACTGAAGAAGTGGAATTCAACTACATTTGGAAATATCAACGATAGGGTTCAGTTATGCAAGAAAGAACTTATGGCTGTGCAAAGTGAGCTAAATCTTCAACCTTTGGATGCGAATCTTATATACAAAGAGGCTGTTGCTAGAAATAACTTTATGCAAGCTTTGAAGCAGGAGGAATGCTTTTTGAAACAGAAGTCACGACAGCATTGGCTTACTTTAGGGGATTCTAATACGAAGTTTTTCTATGCTGCTATTGCTACCAGAAGGGCTACTAATCGCATCAAAAAATGCAAAGGTATAGATGGTAATCTCATTGAGGATCTGGATGAGGTTAAAAATTACACCAAGCAATTTTTTTATTCCTTACTCAATCAGGAACAACAGCCTAATAGTATTCATGTTGGGCCTACAAGACGACTTGATTCTGAAGCCCTCTCTCATCTTAATGCCCCAATAACGGATGATGAAATTGTGAAAGTTGTTTTTAAGTCCCCGAAGCACAAAAGCCCTGGTCCAGATGGATTTCCAGCTGAGTTTTATCAAATTGCATGGGCTATTGTAGGCAACGATGTCATAAAAGCTTGTCGACATTTTTTCTCCTCGGGTCACATTCTTAAAGAAATGAATTGCACTTTTATTTCTTTAGTGCCTAAAAATGATGGAGCCGATTCATTGGAGAACTACCGTCCTATTTCACTGTGCAACTTTATTTATAAGGTTATCTCGAAGTTACTGGCAGATAGACTACAAAAGGTCATGAATAAGGTCATTAGTCCTAATCAGGCTGCTTTTATTAAAGGGAGGAGTATCCATCATAATGTCCTGCTTGCTAATGATTTGGTTAAGGATCTACACTCAAAAACAAGAGGGAAAAAGATCTGTTTTAAAGCTGATTTACGAAAGGCCTTTGACTCAGTCAATAGGCAATTTATTTACATGATGCTCCATAATATGGGCTTCCCTCAACGCTGGGTTCAATGGATTCAATGTTGCTTGGAAACTCCAAAATTTTCGATTCTCTTTAATGGTTCACCTATTGGCTTCTTCGGGAGTAAGAATGGCATTCGGCAAGGCGATCCACTATCTCCTTATCTTTTTACGATTGCAATGGAAGGACTCAGTTGTATGTTAGAAGGGGCTGTTTCCAATGGCAAAATTAAGGTACCATATTATGGTTCTGTTTATATCTCTCACATAACATTTGCTGATGACCTTATTATCTTCCTTCGAGATGATCCAGTTTCTGTGAGTAATCTGGCAGATATTCTTAATGAATTTGGTAAAGTTTCTGGTCTTAAGCTAAACCATGCAAAGAGCAAAGTATACGTTGGTGCTTGCATTGAAAATAAGGATCATATTGCTCAAACATTGGGAGTTGCTGAAGGAAATTTACCGGTTCCTTACTTGGGTGTTCCACTTATATCCACTGGAATCAACAAAGTCTCCTATCAGCCTATCATACAAAAAATTAAGAACAGAATTTCCTCTTGGAAAAATAGGCTTCTTTCTAAAGCTGGACGACTTGAACTTATTCGATCTGTGTTGATCTCTTATTCTATTTATTGGTCTCATGCATTCCTTCTACCTGCCGGGCTTCTCCATGATATTGATAAATTACTTATGAACTTCTTTTGGAATGGCACAGATGGTAAGGCAATACACATGGTGAATTGGGACAGCATTTGCAAACCGAAGGATGAAGGGGGGCTGAATCTTCGACATATTAGAGATTGGAATAAAGCTTGTATGGTAAAGCAATTATGAGATATTTTACAAAACAAGTCTTCCTTATGGTCACAATGGGTTTTTGCTAGGTACCTAACCAAGGAATCAATCTGGGAAACATCTGCAAAAACATCTCATTCTTCTGCTTGGAAAGGAATTCTGAAGGCAAGGCGATGGCTACGTAACAATATTTCTTATGTGATTTCTTCTGGAACCAATATTAATATGTGGTATGATCCTTGGGTGAATGGGAAAAGTATATTTCAGATATTTGGTGATAGAGTACGACAGGATCTGGGGGCTCCCAAAGACTGGAAGGTTTCTGAATTCATTAACAATGGTACTTGGTGTCTTCCCAACCCTACCTCCCCTGACATGTTATTACTTTGGCCGACTATTAAGGCTATTCCAATCAAGAACAACTCTTCAGATATGCTTATTTGGCTTCATGATAACGGTAAATTTAGTGCTACATCTGCATGGAACCAAATTAGACGACGAAACAACAAGTGGATCCAAAGTAGTTGGACATGGGATAGTCCATGCTCACAGCGACATTCCTTATGTACATGGCAGGCCCTTCTCGGCAAACTTCCTACGATGGACAATATGCAGCAAAGAGGTATTTATATTGTAAATCGGTGCTCTTTGTGTATGCAAAATGAAGAAAGTGTTGACCATCTCTACTTTGCTTGTGATTATTCATCCTGGTTATGGAAGGAGATCTTAAAGCGATTTGATTTTCAAAGGCTACCACGGCCAAACTTGCATCATGAATTAGAAATGCTTATGCAAAGCTTCTCAAGAAAGGGGCCTCTTACACAACTAGCAAGAATTATATTCAGATGTGCTATATGGTGGATTTGGAAGGAGAGGTGTGGCAGAATTTTTGAGTGTCACAACATGAACAAAGCTCAAATTCTGATAGAGATTCTTCAGGACGCACGATCATGTATGGAGCAAGAATTGAATACAGAACACCTAACAAGAAGAGAGAAAGATATTTTCACAAGATTCAATTTTTCCATTCGTCAAGAATCACTCGAATAATGATGAAGATTGTAATGTATTATATGGGGCAAAACTTATATTTTGTGATGTATCCACAAGTAGTCCAGAACAGTCTAGCTATTGCATTTTATTATTTATTAACTTCCTTATGCTACTCTTGGAGATGAGTTTGATGAAGCGTGCCCATTTCACCTTCTTTAGGTGGGGTGCAATCTTCTCGACTACACTAAGAGACTTCAGGCTTTAGTCTATGGCTTGTGTAGACAAAGCTTCTTTGTACAAATCTTTTACAAAATATATTATCTTTACTTACCAAAAAAAAATAGGACCATCGCGTTTTGTCGTGAAACCATGCTCATACGACTTACCATGGGCTAATACATCGTGAATGGCCAGTATTTTGAATTTCCGAGACGGTGCACGAAAAACCGATCGAAACTCGACTCGCGCGTGACTTCGCGCAAAGTTTATGACCGTCGTATTTTTTTGCGAAAGCGTGCTTGTACGACTTCCCATGGGCTAATAAGACGGGAAAGACCAATATTTTGAATTTCCGAGATGGTGCACGAAAAACCGATCGAAACTCGACTCTGTGCAAAGTTTATGACCGTCGCGTTTTTTCGTGAAACTATGCTCATACAACTTACCATGGGCTAATACATCGTGAATGGCCAGTATTTTGAATTTCCGAGACGGTGCACGAAAAACCGATCGAAGCTCGACTCGCGCGCGACTTCGCGCAAAGTTTATGACCGTCGTATTTTTTTGCGAAAGCGTGCTTGTACGACTTCCCATGGGCTAATAAGACGGGAAAGACCAATATTTTGAATTTCCGAAACGGTGCACGAAAAACCGATCGAAACTCGACTCGCGTGAAACTTCGCGCAAAGTTTATGACCGTCGTATTTTTTTGCGAAAGCGTGCTTGTACGACTTCCCATGGGCTAATAAGACGGGAAAGTCCAATATTTTGAATTTCCGAGACGGTGCACGAAAAACCGATCGAAACTCGACTCTGTGCAAAGTTTATGACCATCGCGTTTTGTCATGAAACCATGCTCATACGACTTACCATGGGCTAATATATCGTGAATGGCCAGTATTTTGAATTTCGGAGACGGTGCACGAAAAACCGATCGAAACTCGACTCGCGCGCGACTTCGGGCAAAGTTTATGACCGTCGTATTTTTTTGCGAAAGCGTGCTTGTACGACTTCCCATGGGCTAATTAGACGGGAAAGACCAGTATTTTGAATTTCCGAGACGATGCACGAAAAACCGATCGAATCTCGACTCTGCGCAAAGTTTATGACCGCCGCGTTCTTTCGTGAAACCATGCTCATACGACATACCATGGGCTAATACATCATGAATGGCCAGTATTTTGAATTTCCGAGACGGTGCACGAAAAACCGATCGAAACTCGACTCGCGCACGACTTCGCACAAAGTTTATGACCGTCGTATTTTTTTGCGAAAACATGCTTGTACGACTTCTCATGTGCTAATAAGATGGGAAAGACCAATATTTTGAATTTCCGAGACGGTTCAAGAAAAACCGATCGAAACTCGACAATGTGCAAAGTTTATGACCGTCGCGTTTTTTGGTGAAACCTTGCTAATACGACTTACCATGGGCTAATACATCGTGAATGGCCGGTATTTTGAATTTCCGAGACGGTGCACGAAAAACTGATCGAAACTCGACTCGCGTGCGACTTCGCGCAAAGTTTATGACCGTCGTATTTTTTTGCGAAAGCGTGCTTGTACGACTTCCCATGGGCTAATAAGACGGGAAAGACCAATATTTTGAATTTCCGAAACGGTGCACGAAAAACCGATCGAAACTCGACTCTGTGCAAAGTTTATGACCGTCGCGTTTTGTCGTGAAACCATGCTCATACGACTTACCATGGGCTAGTATATCGTGAATAGCCAGTATTTTGAATTTCGGAGACGGTGCACGAAAAACCGATCGAAACTCGACTCGCGCGCGACTTCGGGCAAAGTTTATGACCGTCGTATTTTTTTGCGAAAGCGTGCTTGTATGACTTCCCATGGGCTAATTAGACGGGAAAGACCAGTATTTTGAATTTCCGAGACGATGCACGAAAAACCGATCGAATCTCGACTCTGCGCAAAGTTTATGACCGCCGCGTTCTTTCGTGAAACCATGCTCATACGACATACCATGGGCTAATACATCATGAATGGCCAGTATTTTGAATTTCCGAGACGGTGCACGAAAAACCGATCGAAACTCGACTCGCGTGCGACTTCGCGCAAAGTTTATGACCGTCATATTTTTTTGCGAAAGCGTGCTTGTACGACTTCCCATGGGCTAATAAGACGGGAAAGACCAATATTTTGAATTTCGGAGACGGTGCACGAAAAACCGATCGAAACTCGACTCTGTGCAAAGTTTATGACCGTCGCGTGTTTTCGTGAAACCATGCTCATACGACTTACCATGGGCTAATACATCGTGAATGGCCAGTATTTTGAATTTCCGAGACGGTGCACGAAAAACCGATCGAAACTCGACTCGGGCGCGACTTCTCGCAAAGTTTATGACCGTCGTATTTTTTTGCGAAAGCGTGCTTGTACGACTTCCCATGGGCTAATAAGACGGGAAAGACCAGTATTTTGAATTTCCGAGACGGTGCACGAAAAACCAGTATTTTGCAGCACCCTGGGACAGCCATTGTATCTTGATAAGGCAACAGCTTCGCAAACGCGATTGACCTTTGCCAGAGCTTGTGTAATGGTTTCTTCTGATGAGGAACTGCCGAATGATGTTTCTTACCGTGATCTTGATGGGAGCACCCGAAAGGTGTAAGTCTCATATTCTTGGAAGCCACAACGATGCAAGGTTTGTCTATCTTTTGGACATGTAAATGGTGCCTGCCAACAGCCTTCACAAAAAATCACACAGGTCTACCGACCACGCCAAGAGCCACAGAATGGGGTCACTACCACTAATCCGAGCACTGATACTCCAGTGCCAACAGTGGTGATGGCGGAGAAGATGATTGAACACTCTGACTCGTTGGGGCAGCGACACGAACAAGAGAAAGACAAGTCAGGACTTCCATCTTTACCTATTATATCAGAGAATTTCACTGCAGGAGCTTCCCAAGGTTCTCACTCCCCAATAACAACCTCGCCTTCACGAATCACTCCTTCAGATAATCAGGAAATTTCATTTCAACAACCTCTTGGGAACCAAGACATTGCAACTCACCAAACTCATCGCTCTTCGACACATCCCGCTATTCAGGACTCCTTGCCTCAAGGTACGCAAAAATTTAAACATTTGCAAGCTGTGGATGAGGTGGATAAACATTTGCAAGATATTATGCGTGAGGACCATGCAAAATCAAAGGATAAGAAAAAGGATGGTAGTGTCCTCCCAAAATCGCATGCTCTTCCTTCTATCTAGTATTGATGAAAATAAGCTGTTGGAATGTTCGTGGACTTAATAAGACTGAGAAATGTCGGGAGCTCAATAGAATAATCCGATCTGCTGCATGTGACATTGTGATTCTTGTGGAAACAAAAATTAAACCTCATCGTGTTCGAGTTCAGAAGAATTTAATATGGCCTGAGGCAGAACTTTTTACTAATGATTCTCAGGATACTTATGGTCGAGTTTGGGTCTTATGGCATCCTAATCTTGTTACTGCTTGGTTTATTTCTGCTACTAATCAATTCATTCATCTTAAGGCAGAGGATAAACAGACTGGATGTCAATTCAATATTACGGTATTTATGCATCTAATAGTATGTCTGACAGGAATGCTCTATGGCGTGATCAGGTTAGCATCGCAAATAGTTATCCTACAGTACCTTGGGTTGTTCTCGGTGACTTTAATACTGTCAGATACACAAATGAGAAAGTGGGGGGTAGAGTGCTTTCCGAATGTCAGCTTCAACATTTTAATGATTGTATAGATACTGCTGCATTGACTGACATGAAATCTGTAGGTGATTGGTTCTCATGGAACAATCAAAGTACTGCTGAAAGAAAAATTATGGCTCGACTTGACAGATGTTTGATTAATCAGGAATGGTTAGCAGTTTTCCCAGATTCACTTCTTGAGTACGGTGCTAAGTTATTTTCGGATCACTCTATTATGCATATACATGCAGATAAAGCACTACCAAGAGTCAAGAAACCTTTTAGATTTTTTAATATGTGGAGTTCTCACCCAAAGTTCCTCGAAGTTATTAAGTCAGCTTGGGACATTAATGTATTTGGTTCTCCCCCTTACATCCTATGTCAAAAACTAAAAGCATGCAAAGCAGCACTGAAGAAGTGGAATTCAACTACATTTGGAAATATCAACGATAGGGTTCAGTTATACAAGAAAGAACTTATAGCTGTGCAAAGCGAGCTAAATCTTCAACCTCTGGATGCGAATCTTATATACAAAGAGGCTGCTGCTAGAAATAACTTTATGCAAGCTTTGAAGCAGGAGAAATGCTTTTTGAAACAGAAGTCACGACAGCATTGGCTTACTCTAGGGGATTCTAATACGAAGTTTTTCTATGCTGCTATTGCTACCAGAAGGGCTACTAATCGCATCAAAAAATGCAAAGGTATAGATGGTAATCTCATTGAGGATCTGGATGAGGTTAAAAATTACACCAAGCAATTTTTTTATTCCTTACTCAATCAGGAACAGCAGCCTAATAGTATTCATGTTGGGCCTACAAGACGACTTGATTCTGAAGCCCTCTCTCATCTTAATGCCCCAATAACGGATGATGAAATTGTGAAAGTTGTTTTTAAGTCCCCGAAGCACAAAAGCCCAGGTCCAGATGGATTTCCAGCTGAGTTTTATCAAATTGCTTGGGCTATTGTAGGCAACGATGTCATAAAAGCTTGTCGACATTTTTTCTCCTCAGGTCACATTCTTAAAGAAATGAATTGCACTTTTATTTCTTTAGTGCCTAAAAATGATGGAGCCGATTCATTGGAGAACTACCGTCCTATTTCACTGTGCAACTTTATTTATAAGGTTATCTCTAAGTTGCTGGCAGATAGACTACAAAAGGTCATGAATAAGGTCATTAGTCCTAATCAGGCTACTTTTCTTAAAGGGAGGAGTATCCATCATAATGTCCTGCTTGCTAATGATTTGGTTAAGGATCTACATTCTAAAACAAGAGGGAAAAAGATCTGTTTTAAAGCTGATTTACGAAAGGCCTTTGACTCAGTCAATAGGAATTTTATTTACATGATGCTCCATAATATGGGCTTCCCTCAGCACTGGGTTAAATGGATTCAATGTTGCTTGGAAACTCCAAAATTTTCAATTCTCTTTAATGGTTCACCTATTGGCTTCTTTGGGAGTAAGAATGGCATTCGGCAAGGCGATCCACTATCTCCTTATCTTTTTACCATTGCAATGGAAGGGCTCAGTTGTATGTTAGAAGAGGCTGTTTCCAATGGCAAAATTATGGTACCACATTATGGTTCTGTTTATATCTCTCACATAACATTTGCAGACGACCTTATTATCTTCCTTCGAGATGATCCAGTTTCTGTGAGTAATCTGGCAGATATTCTCAATGAATTTGGTAAAGTTTCTGGTCTTAAGCTAAACCATGCAAAGAGCAAAGTATATGTGGGTGCTTGCATTGACAATAAGGATCATATTGCTCAAACATTGGGAGTTGCTGAAGGAAATTTACCGGTTCCATACTTGGGTCTCCCACTTATATCCACTGGAATCAACAAAGCCTCCTGTCAGCCTATCATACAAAAAATTAAGAATAGAATTTCCTCTTGGAAAAATAGGCTTCTTTCTAAAGCTGGACGACTTGAACTTATTCGATCTGTGTTGATCTCTTATTCTATTTATTGGTCTCATGCATTCCTTCTACCTGCCGGGCTTCTCCATGATATTGATAAATTACTTATGAACTTCTTTTGGAATGGCACAGATGGTAAGGCAATGCACATGGTGAATTGGGACAGCATTTGCAAACCGAAGGATGAAGGGGGGCTGAATCTTCGACATATTAGAGATTGGAATAAAGCTTGTATGGTAAAGCAATTATGGGATATTTTACAAAACAAGTCTTCCTTATGGTCACAATGGGTTTTTGCTAGGTACCTAACCAAGGAATCAATCTGGGAAACATCTGCAAAAACATCTCATTCTTCTGCTTGGAAAGGAATTCTGAAGGCAAGGCGATGGCTACGTAACAATATTTCTTATGTGATTTCTTCTGGAACCAATATTAATATGTGGTATGATCCTTGGGTGAATGGGAAAAGTATATTTCAGATATTTGGTGATAGAGTACGACAGGATCTGGGGGCTCCCAAAGACTGGAAGGTTTCTGAATTCATTAACAATGGTACTTGGTGTCTTCCCAACCCTACCTCCCCTGACATGTTATTACTTTGGCCGACTATTAGGGCTATTACAATCAAGAACAACTCTTCAGATATGCTTATTTGGATTCATGATAACGGTAAATTTACTTTGGCCGACTATTAGGGCTATTACTTTGGCTGAATATAATTCTTGCTAGTTGTGTAAGAGGCCCCCTTCTTGAGAAGCTTTGCATAAGCATTTCTAATTCATGATGCAAGTTTGGCCGTGGTAGCCTTTGAAAATCAAATCGCTTCAAGATCTCCTTCCATATCCAAGATGAATAATCACAAGCAAAGTAGAGATGGTCAACACTTTCTTCATTTTGCATACACAAAGAGCACCGATTTACAATATAAATACCTCTTCGCTGCATATTGTCCATCGTAGGAAGTTTGCCGAGAAGGGCCTGCCATGTACATAAGGAATGTCGCTGTGAGCATGGACTATCCCATGTCCAACTACTTTGGATCCACTTGTTGTTTCGTCATCTTATTTGGTTCCATGCAGATGTAGCACTAAATTTACCGTTATCATGAAGCCAACTTGCTAGTTGTGTAAGAGGCCCCTTTCTTGAGAAGCTTTGCATAAGGATTGCTTATGCAAAGCTTCTCAAGAAAGGGGCCTCTTACACAACTAGCAAGAATTATATTCAGATGTGCTATATGGTGGATTTGGAAGGAGAGGTGTGGCAGAATTTTTGAGTGTCACAACATGAAAAAAGCTCAAATTCTGATAGAGATTCTTCAGGACGCACGATCATGTATGGAGCAAGAATTGAATACAGAACACCTAACAAGAAGAGAGAAAGATATTTTCACAAGATTCAATTTTTCCATTCGTCAAGAATCACTCGAATAATGATGAAGATTGTAATATATTATATGGGGCAAAACTTATATTTTGTGATGTATCCACAAGTAGTCCAGAACAGTCTAGCTATTGCATTTTATTATTTATTAACTTCCTTATGCAACTCTTGGAGATGAGTTTGATGAAGCGTGCCCATTTCACCTTCTTTAGGTGGGGTGCAATCTTCTCGACTACACTAAGAGACTTCAGGCTTTAGTCTATGGCTTGTGTAGACAAAGCTTCTTTGTACAAATCTTTTACAAAATACATTATCTTTACTTACCAAAAAAAAAATATGACCATCGCGTTTTGTCGTGAAACCATGCTCATACGACTTACCATGGGCTAATACATCGTGAATGGCCAGTATTTTGAATTTCCGAGACGGTGCACGAAAAACCGATCGAAACTCGACTCGTGCGTGACTTCGCGCAAAGTTTATGACCGTCGTATTTTTTTGCGAAAGCGTGCTTGTACGACTTCCCATGGGCTAATAAGACGGGAAAGACCAATATTTTGAATTTCCGAGATGGTGCACGAAAAACCGATCGAAACTCGACTCTGTGCAAAGTTTATGACCGTCGCGTTTTTTCGTGAAACTATGCTCATACAACTTACCATGGGCTAATACATCGTGAATGGCCAGTATTTTGAATTTCCGAGACGGTGCACGAAAAACCGATCGAAGCTCGACTCGCGCGCGACTTCGCGCAAAGTTTATGACCGTCGTATTTTTTTGCGAAAGCGTGCTTGTACGACTTCCCATGGGCTAATAAGACGGGAAAGACCAATATTTTGAATTTCCGAAACGGTGCACGAAAAACCGATCGAAACTCGACTCGCGGGCAACTTCCCGCAAAGTTTATGACCGTCGTATTTTTTTGCGAAAGCGTGCTTGTACGACTTCCCATGGGCTAATAAGACGGGAAAGTCCAATATTTTGAATTTCCGAGACGGTGCACGAAAAACCGATCGAAACTCGACTCTGTGCAAAGTTTATGACCATCGCGTTTTGTCATGAAACCATGCTCATACGACTTACCATGGGCTAATATATCGTGAATGGCCAGTATTTTGAATTTCGGAGACGGTGCACGAAAAACCGATCGAAACTCGACTCGCGCGTGACTTCGGGCAAAGTTTATGACCGTCGTATTTTTTTGTGAAAGCGTGCTTGTACGACTTCCCATGGGCTAATTAGACGGGAAAGACCAGTATTTTGAATTTTCGAGACGATGCACGAAAAACCGATCGAATCTCGACTCTGCGCAAAGTTTATGACCGCCGCGTTCTTTCGTGAAACCATGCTCATACGACATACCATGGGCTAATACATCATGAATGGCCAGTATTTTGAATTTCCGAGACGGTGCACGAAAAACCGATCGAAACTCGACTCGCGCATGACTTCGCACAAAGTTTATGACCGTCGTATTTTTTTGCGAAAACATGCTTGTACGACTTCTCATGTGCTAATAAGATGGGAAAAACCAATATTTTGAATTTCCGAGACGGTTCAAGAAAAACCGATCGAAACTCGACTCTGTGAAAAGTTTATGTCCGTCGCGTTTTTTGGTGAAACCTTGCTAATACGACTTACCATGGGCTAATACATCGTGAATGGCCAGTATTTTGAATTTCCGAGACGGTGCACGAAAAACTGATCGAAACTCGACTCGCGTGCGACTTCGCGCAAAGTTTATGACCGTCGTATTTTTTTGCGAAAGCGTGCTTGTACGACTTCCCATGGGCTAATAAGACGGGAAAGACCAATATTTTGAATTTCCGAAACGGTGCACGAAAAACCGATCGAAACTCGACTCTGTGCAAAGTTTATGACCGTCGCGTTTTGTCGTGAAACCATGCTCATACGACTTACCATGGGCTAGTATATCGTGAATGGCCAGTATTTTGAATTTCGGAGACGGTGCACGAAAAATCGATCGAAACTCGACTCGCGCGCGACTTCGGGCAAAGTTTATGACCGTCGTATTTTTTTGCGAAAGCGTGCTTGTACGACTTCCCATGGGCTAATTAGACGGGAAAGACCAGTATTTTGAATTTCCGAGACGATGCACGAAAAACCGATCGAATCTCGACTCTGCGCAAAGTTTATGACCGCCGCGTTCTTTCGTGAAACCATGCTCATACGACATACCATGGGCTAATACATCATGAATGGCCAGTATTTTGAATTTCCGAGACGGTGCACGAAAAACCGATCGAAACTCGACTCACGCGCGACTTCGCACAAAGTTTATGACCGTCGTATTTTTTTGCGAAAACATGCTTGTACGACTTCTCATGTGCTAATAAGATGGGAAAGACCAATATTTTGAATTTCCGAGACGTTTTCAAGAAAAACCGATCGAAACTCGACTCTGTGCAAAGTTTATGACCGTCGCGTTTTTTGGTGAAACCTTGCTAATACGACTTACCATGGGCTAATACATCGTGAATGGCCAGTATTTTGAATTTCCGAGACGGTGCACGAAAAACTGATCGAAACTCGACTCGCGTGCGACTTCGCGCAAAGTTTATGACCGTCGTATTTTTTTGCGAAAGCGTGCTTGTACGACTTCTCATGGGCTAATAAGACGGGAAAGACCAGTATTTTGAATTTCCGAGACGGTGCACGAAAAACCGATCGAAACTCGACTCTGTACAAAGTTTATGACCGTCGCGTTTTTTCGTGAAACCATGCTCATACGACTTACCATGGGCTAATACATCGTGAATGGCCAGTATTTTGAATTTCCGAGACGGTGCACGAAAAACCGATCGAAACTCGACTCGCGCGCGACTTCGCGCAAAGTTTATGACCGTCGTATTTTTTTGCGAGAGCGTGCTTGTACGACTTCTCATGGGCTAATAAGACGGGAAAGACCATTATTTTGAATTTCCGAGACGGTGCACGAAAAACCGATCGAAACTCGACTCTGTGCAAAGTTTATGACCGTCGCGTTTTTTCGTGAAACGATGCTCATACGACTTACCATGGGCTAATACATCGTGAATGGCCAGTATTTTGAATTTCCGAGACGGTGCACGAAAAACCGATCGAAACTCGACTCGCGCGCGACTTCGCGCAAAGTTTATGACCGTCGTATTTTTTTGCGAAAGCGTGCTTGTACGACTTCCCATAGGCTAATAAGACGGGAAAGACCAGTATTTTGAATTTCCGAGATGGTGCATGAAAAACCGATCGAAACTCGACTCGCGCGCGATTTCGCGCAAAGTTTATGACCGTCGAATTTTGTTGCGAAAACATGCTTGTACGACTTCTCATGTGCTAATAAGATGGGAAAGACCAATATTTTGAATTTCCGAGACGGTTCACGAAAAACCGATGGAAACTCGACTCTGTGCAAAGTTGATGACCGTCGCGTTTTTTCGTGAAACCTTGCTAATACGACTTACCATGGGCTAATACATCGTGATTGGCCAGTATTTTGAATTTCCGAGACGGTGCACGGAAAACCTATCGAAACTCGACTCGCGTGCGACTTCGCGCAAAGTTTATGACCGTCGTATTTTTTTGCGAAAGCGTGCTTGTACGACTTCTCATGGGCTAATAAGACGGGAAAGACCATTATTTTGAATTTCCGAGACGGTGCACGAAAAACCGATCGAAACTCGACTCTGTGCAAAGTTTATGACCGTCGTGTTTTTTCGTGAAACCATGCTCATACGACTTACCATGGGCTAATACATCGTGAATGGCCAGTATTTTGAATTTCCGAGACGGTGCACGAAAAACCGATCGAAACTCGACTCACGCGCGACATCGCGCAAATTTTATAACCGTCGTATTTTTTTGCGAAAGCGTGCTTGTACGACTTCCCATGGGCTAATAAGACGGGAAAGACCAGTATTTTGAATTTCCGAGACGGTGCATGAAAAACCGATCGAATCTCGACTCTGCGCAAAGTTTATGTCCATCGCGTTTTTTCGTGAAACCATGCTCATACGACTTACCATGGGATAATAAATCGTGAATGGCCAGTATTTTGAATTTCCGAGACGGTGCACGAAAAACCGATCGAAACTCGACTCGCGTGCGACTTCGCGCAAACTTTATGACCGTCGTATTTTTTTGCGAAAGCGTGCTTGTACGACTTCTCATGGGCTAATAAGACGGGAAAAACCATTATTTTGAATTTCCGAGACGGTGCACGAAAAACCGATCGAAACTCGACTCTGTGCAAAGTTTATGACCGTCGTGTTTTTTCGTGAAACCATGCTCATACGACTTACCATGGGCTAATACATCGTGAATGGCCAGTATTTTGAATTTCCGAGACGGTGCACGAAAAACCGATCGAAACTCGACTCACGCGCGACTTCGCGCAAAGTTTATGTCCGTCGTATTTTTTTGCGAAAGCGTGCTTGTACGACTTCCCATGGGCTAATAAGACGGGAAAGACCAGTATTTTGAATTTCCGAGACGGTGCATGAAAAACCGATCGAATCTCGACTCGGCGCAAAGTTTATGTCCATCGCGTTTTTTCGTGAAACCATGCTCATACGACTTACCATGGGCTAATACATCGTGAATGGCCAGTATTTTGAATTTCCGAGACGGTGCACGAAAAACCGATCGAAACTCGACTCGCGTGCGACTTCGCGCAAAGTTTATGACCGTCGTATTTTTTTGCGAAAGCGTGCTTGTACGACTTCCCATGGGCTAATAAGACGGGAAAGTCCAATATTTTCAATTTTCGAGACGGTGCACGAAAAACCGATCGAAACTCAACTCTGTACAAAGTTTATGACCGTCGCGTTCTTTCCTGAAACCATGCTCATACGACTTACCATGGGCTAATACATCATGAATGGCCAGTATTTTGAATTTCCGAGACGGTGCACGAAAAACCGATCGAAACTCGACTCACGCGCGACATCGCGCAAATTTTATGACCGTCGTATTTTTTTGCGAAAGCGTGCTTGTACAACTTCCCAAGGGCTAATTAGACGGGAAAGACCAGTATTTTGAATTTCCGAGACGATGCACGAAAAACCGATCGAATCTCGACTCTGCGCAAAGTTTATGACCGTCGCGTTCTTTCCTGAAACCATGCTCATACGACTTACCATGGGCTAATACATCGTGAATGGCCAGTATTTTGAATTTCCGAGACGGAGCACGAAAAACCGATCGAAACTCGACTCGCGCGCGACTTCGCGCAAAGTTTATGACCGTCGTATTTTTTTGCGAAAGCGTGCTTGTATGACTTCCCATGGGCTAATAAGACGGGAAAGACCAGTATTTTGAATTTCCTAGACGGTGCATGAAAAACCGATCGAATCTTGACTCTGCGCAAAGTTTATGTCCATCGCGTTTTTTCGTGAAACCATGCTCATACGACTTACCATGGGCTAATACATCGTGAATGGCCAGTATTTTGAATTTCCGAGACGGTGCACGAAAAACCGATCGAAACTCGACTCGCGTGCGACTTCGCGCAAAGTTTATGACCGTCGTATTTTTTTGCGAAAGCGTGCTTGTACAACTTCCCATGGGCTAATTAGACGGGAAAGACCAGTATTTTGAATTTCCGAGACGATGCACGAAAAACCGATCGAATCTCGACTCTGCGCAAAGTTTATGACCGTCGCGTTCTTTCCTGAAACCATGCTCATACGACTTACCATGGGCTAATACATCGTGAATGGCCAGTATTTTGAATTTCCGAGACGGAGCACGAAAAACCGATCGAAACTCGACTCGCGCGCGACTTCGCGCAAAGTTTATGACCGTCGTATTTTTTTGCGAAAGCGTGCTTGTACGACTTCCCATGGGCTAATAAGACGGGAAAGACCAATATTTTCAATTTCCGAGACGGTGCACGAAAAACCGATCGAAACTCAACTCTGTACAAAGTTTATGACCGTCGCGTTCTTTCCTGAAACCATGCTCATACGACTTACCATGGGCTAATACATCATGAATGGCCAGTATTTTGAATTTCCGAGACGGTGCACGAAAAACCGATCGAAACTCGACTCACGCGCGACATCGCGCAAATTTTATGACCGTCGTATTTTTTTGCGAAAGCGTGCTTGTACAACTTCCCATGGGCTAATTAGACGGGAAAGACCAGTATTTTGAATTTCCGAGACGATGCACGAAAAACCGATCGAATCTCGACTCTGCGCAAAGTTTATGACCGTCGTGTTCTTTCCTGAAACCATGCTCATACGACTTACCATGGGCTAATACATCGTGAATGGCCAGTATTTTGAATTTCCGAGACGGTGCACGAAAAACCGATCGAAACTCGACTCGCGCGCGACTTCGGGCAAAGTTTATGACCGTCGTATTTTTTTGCGAAAGCGTGCTTGTACGACTTCCCATGGGCTAATTAGACGGGAAAGACCAGTATTTTGAATTTCCGAGACGATGCACGAAAAACCGATCGAATCTCGACTCTGCGCAAAGTTTATGACCGCCGTGTTCTTTCGTGAAACCATGCTCATACGACATACCATGGGCTAATACATCATGAATGGCCAGTATTTTGAATTTCCGAGACGGTGCACGAAAAACCGATCGAAACTCGACTCACGCGCGACTTCGCACAAAGTTTATGACCGTCGTATTTTTTTGCGAAAACATGCTTGTACGACTTCTCATGTGCTAATAAGATGCGAAAGACCAATATTTTGAATTTCTGAGACGTTTTCAAGAAAAACCGATCGAAACTCGACTCTGTGCAAAGTTTATGACCGTCGCGTTTTTTGGTGAAACCTTGCTAATACGACTTACCATGGGCTAATACATCGTGAATGGCCAGTATTTTGAATTTCCGAGACGGTGCACGAAAAACTGATCGAAACTCGACTCGCGTGCGACTTCGCGCAAAGTTTATGACCGTCGTATTTTTTGCGAAAGCGTGCTTGTACGACTTCTCATGGGCTAATAAGACGGGAAAGACCAGTATTTTGAATTTCCGAGACGGTGCACGAAAAACCGATCGAAACTCGACTCTGTGCAAAGTTTATGACCGTCGCGTTTTTTTCGTGAAACCATGCTCATACGACTTACCATGGGCTAATACATCGTGAATGGCCAGTATTTTGAATTTCCGAGACGGTGCACGAAAAACCGATCGAAACTCGACTCGCGCGCGACTTCGCGCAAAGTTTATGACCGTCGTATTTTTTTGCGAGAACGTGCTTGTACGACTTCTCATGGGCTAATAAGACGGGAAAGACCATTATTTTGAATTTCCGAGACGGTGCACGAAAAACTGATCGAAACTCGACTCTGTGCAAAGTTTATGACCGTCGCGTTTTTTCGTGAAACGATGCTCATACGACTTACCATGGGCTAATACATCGTGAATGGCCAGTATTTTGAATTTCCGAGACGGTGCACGAAAAACCGATCGAAACTCGACTCACGCGCGACATCGCGCAAAGTTTATGACCGTCGTATTTTTTTGCGAAAGCGTGCTTGTACGACTTCCCATGGGCTAATAAGACGGGAAAGACCAGTATTTTGAATTTCCGAGACGGTGCATGAAAAACCGATCGAATCTCGACTCTGCGCAAAGTTTATGTCCATCGCGTTTTTTCGTGAAACCATGCTCATACGACTTACCATGGGCTAATAAATCGTGAATGGCCAGTATTTTGAATTTCCGAGACGGTGCACGAAAAACCGATCGAAACTCGACTCGCGTGCGACTTCGCGCAAACTTTATGACCGTCGTATTTTTTTGCGAAAGCGTGCTTGTACGACTTCTCATGGGCTAATAAGACGGGAAAAACCATTATTTTGAATTTCCGAGACGGTGCACGAAAAACCGATCGAAACTCGACTCTGTGCAAAGTTTATGACCGTCGCGTTTTTTCGTGAAACCATGCTCATACGACTTACCATGGGCTAATACATCGTGAATGGCCAGTATTTTGAATTTCTGAGACGGTGCACGAAAAACCGATCGAAACTCGACTCACGCGCGACTTCGCGCAAAGTTTATGTCCGTCGTATTTTTTTGCGAAAGCGTGCTTGTACGACTTCCCATGGGCTAATAAGACGGGAAAGACCAGTATTTTGAATTTCCTAGACGGTGCATGAAAAACCGATCGAATCTCAACTCTGCGCAAAGTTTATGTCCATCGCGTTTTTTGTGAAACCATGCTCATACGACTTACCATGATACATCGTGAATGGCCAGTATTTTGAATTTCCGAGACGGTGCACGAAAAACCGATCGAAACTCGACTCGCGTGCGACTTCGCGCAAACTTTATGACCGTCGTATTTTTTTGCGAAAGCGTGCTTGTACGACTTCCCATGGGCTAATAAGACGGGAAAGGCCAATATTTTCAATTTCCGAGACGGTGCACGAAAAACCGATCGAAACTCGACTCTGTACAAAGTTTATGACCGTCGCGTTCTTTCCTGAAACCATGCTCATACGACTTACCATGGGCTAATACATCGTGAATGGCCAGTATTTTGAATTTCCGAGACGGTGCACGAAAAACCGATCGAAACTCGACTCACGCGCGACATCGCGCAAATTTTATGACCGTCGTATTTTTTTGCGAAAGCGTGCTTGTACAACTTCCCATGGGCTAATTAGACGGGAAAGACCAGTATTTTGAATTTCCGAGACGATGCACGAAAAACCGATCGAATCTCGACTCTGCGCGAAGTTTATGACCGTCGTGTTCTTTCCTGAAACCATGCTCATACGACTTACCATGGGCTAATACATCGTGAATGGCCAGTATTTTGAATTTCCGAGACGGTGCACGAAAAACCGATCGAAACTCGACTCACGCGCGACATCGCGCAAATTTTATGACCGTCGTATTTTTTTGCGAAAGCGTGCTTGTACAACTTCCCATGGGCTAATTAGACGGGAAAGACCAGTATTTTGAATTTCTGAGATGATGCACGAAAAACCGATCGAATCTCGACTCTGCGCAAAGTTTATGACCGTCGTGTTCTTTCCTGAAACCATGCTCATACGACTTACCATGGGCTAATACATCGTGAATGGCCAGTATTTTGAATTTCCGAGACGGTGCACGAAAAACCGATCGAAACTCGACTCGCGTGCGACTTCGCGCAAAGTTTATGACCGTCATATTTTTTTGCGAAAGCGTGCTTGTACGACTTCCCATGGGCTAATAAGACGGGAAAGACCAATATTTTGAATTTCGGAGACGGTGCACCGAAAAACCGATCGAAACTCGACTCTGTACAAAGTTTATGACCGTCGCGTTCTTTCCTGAAACCATGCTCATACGACTTACCATGGGCTAATACATCGTGAATGGCCAGTATTTTGAATTTCCGAGACGGTGCACGAAAAACCGATCTAAACTCGACTCGCGCGCGACTTCGCGCAAAGATTATGACCGTCGTATTTTTTTGCGAAAGCGTGCTTGTACGACTTCCCATGGGCTAATAAGACGGGAAAGACCAATATTTTGAATTTCCGAGACGGTGCACGAAAAACCGATCGAAACTCGACTCTGTGCAAAGTTTATGACCATCGCGTTTTGTCGTGAAACCATGCTCATACGACTTTTTTTTTTTTTTTGGTAAGTAAAGATATTGTATTTTGTAAAAGATTTGTACAAAGAAGCTTTGTCTACACAAGCCATAGACTAAAGCTTGAAGTCTCTTAGTGTAGTCGAGAAGATTGCACCCCACCTAAAGAAGGTGAAATGGGCACGCTTCATCAAACTCATCTCCAAGAGTAGCATAAGGAAGTTAATAAATAATAAAATGCAATAGCTAGACTGTTCTGGACTACTTGTGGATACATCACAAAATATAAGCTTTGCCCCATATAATACATTACAATCTTCATCATTATTCGAGTGATTCATGACGAATGAAAAAATTGAATCTTGTGAAAATATCTTTCTCTCTTCTTGTTAGGTGCTCTGTATTCAATTCTTGCTCCCTACATGATCGTGAGTCCTGAAGAATCTCTATCAGAATTTGAGCTTTTTTCATGTTGTGACACTCAAAAATTCTGCCACACCTCTCCTTCCAAATCCACCAAATAGCACATCTGAATATAATTCGTGCTAGTTGTGTAAGAGGCCCCTTTCTTGAGAAGCTTTGCATAAGCATTTCTAATTCATGATGCAAGTTTGGTCGTGGTAGCCTTTGAAAATCAAATCGCTTCAAGATCTCCTTCCATATCCAAGATGAATAATCACAAGCAAAGTAGAGATGGTCAACACTTTCTTCATTTTGCATACACAAAGAGCACCGATTTACAATATAAATACCTCTTCGCTGCATATTGTCCATCGTAGGAAGTTTGCCGAGAAGGGCCTGCCATGTACATAAGGAATGTCGCTGTGAGCATGGACTATCCCATGTCCAACTACTTTGGATCCACTTGTTGTTTCGTCGTCTAATTTGGTTCCATGCAGATGTAGCACTAAATTTACCGTTATCATGAAGCCAAATAAGCATATCTGAAGAGTTGTTCTTGATTGTAATAGCCCTAATAGTCGGCCAAAGTAATAACATGTCAGGGGAGGTAGGGTTGGGAAGACACCAAGTACCATTGTTAATGAATTCAGAAACCTTCCAGTCTTTGGGAGCCCCCAGATCCTGTCGTACTCTATCACCAAATATCTGAAATATGCTTTTCCCATTCACCCAAGGATCATACCACATATTAATATTGGTTCCAGAAGAAATCACATAAGAAATATTGTTACGTAGCCATCTCCTTGCCTTCAGAATTCCTTTCCAAGCAGCAGAATGAGATGTTTTTGCAGATACTTCCCAGATTGATTCCTTGGTAAGGTACCTAGCAAAAACCCATTGTGACCATAAGGAAGACTTGTTTTGTAAAATATCTCATAATTGCTTTACCATACAAGCTTTATTCCAATCTTTAATATGTCGAAGATTCAGCCCCCCTTCATCCTTCGGTTTGCAAATGCTGTCCCAATTCACCATGTGCATTGCCTTACCATCTGTGCCATTCCAAAAGAAGTTCATAAGTAATTTATCAATATCATGGAGAAGCCCGGCTGGTAGAAGGAATGCATGAGACCAATAAATAGAATAAGAGGTCAACACAGATCGAATAAGTTCAAGTCGTCCAGCTTTAGAAAGAAGCCTAATTTTCCAAGAGGAAATTCTGTTCTTAATTTTTTGTATGATAGGCTGACAGGAGGCTTTGTTGATTCCAGTGGATATAAGTGGGAGACCCAAGTAAGGAACCGGTAAATTTCCTACAGCAACTCCCAATGTTTGAGCAATATGATCCTTATTGTCAATGCAAGCACCCACATATACTTTGCTCTTTGCATGGTTTAGCTTAAGACCAGAAACTTTACCAAATTCATTAAGAATATCTGCCAGATTACTCACAGAAACTGGATCATCTCGAAGGAAGATAATAAGGTCGTCGGCAAATGTTATGTGAGAGATATAAACAAAACCATAATGTGGTACCTTAATTTTGCCATTGGAAACAGCCTCTTCTAACATACAACTGAGCCCTTCCATTGCAATGGTAAAAAGATAAGGAGATAGTGGATCACCTTGTCGAATGCCATTCTTACTCCCAAAGAAGCCAATAGGTGAACCATTAAAGAGAATTGAAAATTTTGGAGTTTCCAAGCAACATTGAATCCATTTAACCCAGTGCTGAGGGAAGCCCATATTATGGAGCATCATGTAAATAAAATCCCTATTGACTGAGTCAAAGGCCTTTCGTAAATCTTTTTTTTTTGGTAAGTAAAGATATTGTATTTTGTAAAAGATTTGTACAAAGAAGCTTTGTCTACACAAACCATAGACTAAAGCCTGAAGTCTCTTAGTGTAGTCGAGAAGATTGCACCCCACCTAAAGAAGGTGAAATGAGCACGCTTCATCAAACTCATCTCCAAGGGTAGCATAAGGAAGTTAATAAATAATAAAATGCAATAGCTAGACTGTTCTGGACTACTTGTGGATACATCACAAAATATAAGCTTTGCCCCATATACATTACAATCTTCATCATTATTCGAGTGATTCTTGACGAATGGAAAAATTGAATCTTGTGAAAATATCTTTCTCTCTTCTTGTTAGGTACTCTGTATTCAATTCTTGCTCCATACATGATCGTGAGTCCTGAAGAATCTCTATCAGAATTTGAGCTTTGTTCATGTTGTGACACTCAAAAATTCTGCCACACTTCTCCTTCCAAATCCACCAAATAGCACATCTGAATATAATTCGTGCTAGTTGTGTAAGAGGCCCCTTTCTTGAGAAGCTTTGCATAAGCATTTCTAATTCATGATGCAAGTTTGGCCGTGGTAGCCTTTGAAAATCAAATCGCTTCAAGATCTCCTTCCATATCCAAGATGAATAATCACAAGCAAAGTAGAGATGGTCAACACTTTCTTCATTTTGCATACACAAAGAGCACCGATTTACAATATAAATACCTCTTCGCTGCATATTGTCCATCGTAGGAAGTTTGCCGAGAAGGGCCTGCCATGTACATAAGGAATGTCGCTGTGAGCATGGACTATCCCATGTCCAACTACTTTGGATCCACTTGTTGTTTCGTCGTCTAATTTGGTTCCATGCAGATGTAGCACTAAATTTACCGTTATCATGAAGCCAAATAAGCATATCTGAAGAGTTGTTCTTGATTGTAATAGCCCTAATAGTCGGCCAAAGTAATAACATGTCAGGGGAGGTAGGGTTGGGAAGACACCAAGTACCATTGTTAATGAATTCAGAAACCTTCCAGTCTTTGGGAGCCCCCAGATCCTGTCGTACTCTATCACCAAATATCTGAAATATGCTTTTCCCATTCACCCAAGGATCATACCACATATTAATATTGGTTCCAGAAGAAATCACATAAGAAATATTGTTACGTAGCCATCTCCTTGCCTTTAGAATTCCTTTCCAAGCAGCAGAATGAGATGTTTTTGCAGATACTTCCCAGATTGATTCCTTGGTAAGGTACCTAGCAAAAACCCATTGTGACCATAAGGAAGACTTGTTTTGTAAAATATCCCATAATTGCTTTACCATACAAGCTTTATTCCAATCTCTAATATGTCGAAGATTCAGCCCCCCTTCATCCTTCGGTTTGCAAATGCTGTCCCAATTCACCATGTGCATTGCCTTACCATCTGTGCCATTCCAAAAGAAGTTCATAAGTAATTTATCAATATCATGGAGAAGCCCGGCTGGTAGAAGGAATGCATGAGACCAATAAATAGAATAAGAGGTCAACACAGATCGAATAAGTTCAAGTCGTCCAGCTTTAGAAAGAAGCCTATTTTTCCAAGAGGAAATTCTGTTCTTAATTTTTTGTATGATAGGCTGACAGGAGGCTTTGTTGATTCCAGTGGATATAAGTGGGAGACCCAAGTAAGGAACCGGTAAATTTCCTTCAGCAACTCCCAATGTTTGAGCAATATGATCCTTATTGTCAATGCAAGCACCCACATATACTTTGCTCTTTGCATGGTTTAGCTTAAGACCAGAAACTTTACCAAATTCATTAAGAATATCTGCCAGATTACTCACAGAAACTGGATCATCTCGAAGGAAGATAATAAGGTCGTCGGCAAATGTTATGTGAGAGATATAAACAGAACCATAATGTGGTACCTTAATTTTGCCATTGGAAACAGCCTCTTCTAACATACAACTGAGCCCTTCCATTGCAATGGTAAAAAGATAAGGAGATAGTGGATCACCTTGCCGAATGCCATTCTTACTCCCAAAGAAGCCAATAGGTGAACCATTAAAGAGAATTGAAAATTTTGGAGTTTCCAAGCAACATTGAATCCATTTAACCCAGTGCTGAGGGAAGCCCATATTATGGAGCATCATGTAAATAAAATCCCTATTGACTGAGTCAAAGGCCTTTCGTAAATCAGCTTTAAAACAGATCTTTTTCCCTCTTGTTTTAGAATGTAGATCCTTAACCAAATCATTAGCAAGCAGGACATTATGATGGATACTCCTCCCTTTAAGAAAAGCAGCCTGATTAGGACTAATGACCTTATTCATGACCTTTTGTAGTCTATCTGCCAGCAACTTAGAGATAACCTTATAAATAAAGTTGCACAGTGAAATAGGACGGTAGTTCTCCAATGAATCGGCTCCATCATTTTTAGGCACTAAAGAAATAAAAGTGCAATTCATTTCTTTCAGAATGTGACCTGAGGAGAAAAAATGTCGACAAGCTTTTATGACATCGTTGCCTACAATAGCCCATGCAATTTGATAAAACTCAGCTGGAAATCCATCTGGACCAGGGCTTTTGTGCTTCGGGGACTTAAAAACAACTTTCACAATTTCATCATCCGTTATTGGGGCATTAAGATGAGAGAGGGCTTCAGAATCAAGTCGTCTTGTAGGCCCAACATGAATACTATTAGGCTGCTGTTCCTGATTGAGTAAGGAATAAAAAAATTGCTCGGTGTAATTTTTAACCTCATCCAGATCCTCAATGAGATTACCATCTATACCTTTGCATTTTTTGATGCGATTAGTAGCCCTTCTGGTAGCAATAGCAGCATAGAAAAACTTCGTATTAGAATCCCCTAGAGTAAGCCAATGCTGTCGTGACTTCTGTTTCAAAAAGCATTCCTCCTGCTTCAAAGCTTGCATAAAGTTATTTCTAGCAGCAGCCTCTTTGTATATAAGATTCGCATCCAGAGGTTGAAGATTTAGCTCGCTTTGCACAGCCATAAGTTCTTTCTTGCATAACTGAACTCTGTCGTTGATATTTCCAAATGTAGTTGAATTCCACTTCTTCAGTGCTGCTTTGCATGCTTTTAGTTTTTGACATAGGATGTAAGGGGGAGAACCAAATACATTAATGTCCCAAGCTGACTTAATAACTTCGAGGAACTTTGGGTGAGAACTCCACATATTAAAAAATCTAAAAGGTTTCTTGACTCTTGGTAGTGCTTTATCTGCATGTATATGCATAATAGAGTGATCCGAAAATAACTTAGCACCGTACTCAAGAAGTGAATCTGGGAAAACTGCTAACCATTTCTGATTAATCAAACATCTGTCAAGTCGAGCCATAATTTTTCTTTCAGCAGTACTTTGATTGTTCCATGAGAACCAATCACCTACAGATTTCATGTCAGTCAATGCAGCAGTATCTATACAATCATTAAAATGTTGAAGCTGACATTCGGAAAGCACTCTACCCCCCACTTTCTCATTTGTGTATCTGACAGTATTAAAGTCACCGAGAACAACCCAAGGTACTGTAGGATAACTTTAAAACAGATCTTTTTCCCTCTTGTTTTAGAATGTAGATCCTTAACCAAATCATTAGCAAGCAGGACATTATGATGGATACTCCTCCCTTTAAGAAAAGCAGCCTGATTAGGACTAATGACCTTATTCATGACCTTTTGTAGTCTATCTGCCAGCAACTTAGAGATAACCTTATAAATAAAGTTGCACAGTGAAATAGGACGGTAGTTCTCCAATGAATCGGCTCCATCATTTTTAGGCACTAAAGAAATAAAAGTGCAATTCATTTCTTTCAGAATGTGACCTGAGGAGAAAAAAGTCGCAATTCATACGACTTACCATGGGCTAATCCATCGTGAATGGCCAGTATTTTGAATTTCCGAGACGGTGCATGAAAAACCGATCGAAACTCGACTCGCGCGCGATTTCGCGCAAAGTTTATGACCGTCGTATTTTTTTGCGAAAGCGTGCTTGTACGACTTCCCATGGGCTAATAAGAAGGGAAAGACCAATATTTTTAATTTCCGAGACGGTGCACGAAAAACTGATCGAAACTCGACTCTGTGCAAAGTTTATGACCGTCACGTTTTTTGGTGAAACCATGCTCATACGACTTACCATGGGCTTATACATCGTGAATGGCCAGTATTTTGAATTTCCGAGACGGTGCACGAAAAACCGATCGAAACTCGACTCACGCGCGACATCGCGCAAATTTTATGACCGTCGTATTTTTTTGTGAAAGCGTGCTTGTACAACTTCCCATGACCTAATTAGACGGGAAAGACCAGTATTTTGAATTTCCGAGACGATGCACGAAAAACCGATCGAATCTCGACTTTGCGCAAAGTTTACATCACAAAATGCAATAGCTAGACTGTTCTGGACTACTTGTGGATACATCACAAAATATAAGCTTTGCCCCATATAATATATTACAATCTTTATCATTATTCGAGTGATTCTTGACGAATGGAAAAATTGAATCTTGTGAAAATATCTTTCTCTCTTCTTGTTAGCTGCTCTGTATTCAATTCTTGCTCCATACATGATCGTGAGTCCTGAAGAATCTCTATCAGAATTTGAGCTTTGTTCATGTTGTGACACTCAAAAATTCTGCCACACCTCTCCTTCCAAATCCACCAAATACCACATCTGAATATAATTCTTGCTAGTTGTGTAAGAGGCCCCTTTCTTGAGAAGCTTTGCATAAGCATTTCTAATTCATGATGCAAGTTTGGCCGTGGTAGCCTTTGAAAATCAAATCGCTATTTTCTAATACATCGTGAATGGCCAGCATTTTGAATTTCCGAGACGGTGCACGAAAAACCGATCGAAACTCGACTCGCGCGACTTCGCGCAAATTTATGACCATCGTATTTTTTTGCGAAAGTGTGCTTGTACCACTTCGCATGGGCTAATAAGACGGGAAAGACCAGTATTTTGAATTTCCGAGACGGTGCACGAAAAACCGATCGAAACTCGACTCTGCGCAAAGCTTATGACCATCGCGTTTTTTCGTGAAACCATGCTCATACGAGTTACCATGGGCTGGCTAATACATCGTGAATGGCCAGTATTTTGAATTTCTGAGACGGTGCACGAAAAACCAATCGAAACTCGACTCGCGTGCGATTTCGCGTGAAGTTTATGACCGTCGTATTTTTTTGCGAAAGCGTGCTTGTACGACTTCCCATGGGCGAATAAGACGGGAAAGACCAATATTTTGAATTTCCGAGACGGTGCACGAAAAACAGATCGAAACTCGACTCTGTGCAAAGTTTATGACCGTCGCGTTTTTTCGTGAAACCATGCTCATACGACTTACCATGGGCTAATACATCATGAATGGCCAGTATTTTGAATTTCCGAGACGGTGCACGAAAAACCGATCGAAACTCGACTCGCGCGCGACTTCGCGCAATGTTTATGACCATCGTATTTTTTTGCGAAAGCGTGCTTGTACGGCTTCCCATGGGCTAATAAGACAGGAAATACCAGTATTTTGAATTTCCGAGACGGTGCACGAAAAACCGATCGAAACTCGACTCTGTGCAAAATTTATGACCGTCGCGTTTTTTCGTGAAACCATGCTCATACAACTTACCATGGGCTAATACATCGTGAATGGCCAGTATTTTGAATTTCCGAGATGGTGCACGAAAAACCGATCGAAACTCGACTCGCGCGCGACTTCGCGCAAAGGATATGACCGTCGTATTTTTTTGTGAAAGCGTGCTTGTACGACTTCCCATTGGCTAATAAGACGGGAAAGACCAGTATTTTGAATTTCCGAGACGGTGCACGAAAAACCGATCGAAACTCGACTCTGTGCAAAGTTTATGACCGTCGCGTTTTTTCGTGAAACCATGCTCATACGACTTACCATGGGCTAATACATCGTGAATGGCCAGTATTTTGAATTTCCGAGACGGTGCACGAAAAACCGATCGAAACTCGACTCGCGCGCGACTTCTCGCAAAGTTTATGACCGTCGTATTTTTTTGCGAAAGCGTGCTTGTACGACTTCCCATGGGCTAATAAGACGGGAAAGACCAGTATTTTGAATTTCCGAGACGGTGCATGAAAAACCGATCGAAACTCGACTCTGCGCAATGTTTATGTCCATCACGTTTTTTCGTGAAACCATGCTCATACGACTTACCATGGGCTAATACATCGTGAATGGCCAGTATTTTGAATTTCGGTTTTACGAAGCGTGAGGAGGAGAGAGAGAGGAGGAGAGACGGTGCACGCATCGGCTTGGGAATGGGGGGGAATGGGCCTGCGTTCCCTTGCGTGCGTGCGTGAGTGCTCTGCTCTGCTTGGGCTTGCGCTTGCGCTTGCGATCGACGCTGGGGACGGCAACCTCTTCCCTTGCGCTTGTGCTTGCGATTGCTACCTTGGGCGATTTCTCCTCTACGATCACTCCGCGGCGAGTGGAAGGCCGGCGGTCGCTCCTGCGATCAGCGATTCCAGGCCGGGAATCGGCGACTTCAGGCGTGGAAGGGCGGCGGCTCTTCTCCCCTAGGCGCGGGACGGACTCTAGGGCAAGAAACGGTGGAAGCTACGCTGCGATTGGGGCTGGGTTCACTGCCGCTTCCTGCGGTAACTCCAGCGTGGAAAGGGCGACGGCTGCTTCTGCAATCGGCGTGGAAGGGGCGACGGCTGCGACATTAGTGTGGGCAGGGTGGTGGCTTCCTCTCCCCTAGGCGGCTGGCGGCTAGGGCGAGCGACGCCATGGATGCGAGCGGGCGGACGCGGCACTCTGCTTCGCATCCTCTGTTCCAGCGGGATGCTCCTCCGCTGGCTTCTTCCCAGCGGCTGATTGCTTCACAGCAGAACGCCCCTCTCCAGCAGTCACAGCGGGAGAGGGTTGCTCCTCAGCCGCTGGTTACTTCACCGCGGGAGGGGGTTGCTCCTCTCCAACAGCCGCTGGTTCCTCCCCAGCAGCTTAGGCCGGTTTCACACCAGGATGTTCCACCGCTGATTTCTTCTTTTCGACGGGATGCTCCTTCAATGAACCAGGCCCGAGGTCGTTCACGATCTAGATCACGACCTCCAGCTCCTATTTCTCGAGATCCGAAGCCTTGGAGTAGCCTCTTTAAGGCTCCAGTGGGTAGCCCGGATCTTCGACTGGACTTTTTTGCTCCAGAAGTACAGGCTGACCAGAAGATTGCTGTGTATGAGGCTATTGATTCCGACGAACTAATTGAGACATGGTCAATGGCAATTGTGGGCTACGTTGTTGGACTAAGAACATCCTTTTTCCCACTATCCTCATACATCAGAACTCGATGGGGAATATCAACATTTGATCTTCATATGTTGGAGATCGGATTCTTTGTATGCAGGCTTTATTCGGAAGAAGATTTACAACGGGTCCTTGAAGGATTTTGGACTATCCGTGGTCATCCAATGATACTACGACGCTGGGCACCTAATGTGAGATTGGAGTTAGACAGTCTACAGTCTATCCCAATATGGGTTTCTTTCCATGGACTTCCACTACATCTCTGGGGTCGTCGTTTTATTGCAAAGCTTTGCAGCACCCTGGGACAACCATTGTATCTTGATAAGGCAACAGCTTCGCAAACGAGATTGACCTTTGCCAGAGCTTGTGTAATGGTTTCTTCTGATGAGGAACTGCCGAATGATGTATCTTACCGTGATCTTTATGGGAGCACCCGAAAGGTGAAAGTCTCATATTCTTGGAAGCCACAACGATGCAAGGTTTGTCTATCTTTTGGACATGTAAATGGTGCCTGCCAACAGCCTTCACAAAAAATCACACAGGTCTACCGACCATGCCAAGAGCCACAGAATGGGGTCACTACCACTAATCCAAGCACTGATACTCCAGTGCCAACAGTGGTGATGGCGGAGAAGATGATTGAACACTCTGACTCGTTGGGGCAGCGACACGAACAAGAGAAAGACAAGTCAGGACTTCCATCTTTACCTATTATATCAGAGAATTTCACTGCAGGAGCTTCCCAAGGTTCTCACTCCCCAATAACAACCTCGCCTTCACGAATCACTCCTTCAGATAATCAGGAAATTTCATTTCAACAACCTCTTGGGAACCAAGACATTGCAACTCACCAAACTCATCGCTCTTCGACACATCCCGCTATTCAGGACTCCTTGCCTCAAGGTACGCAAAAATTTAAACATTTGCAAGCTGTGGATGAGGTGGATAAATATAGGAATAAAGGATTAAAGGGTAAAGATATTATGCGAGAGGACCATGCAAAATCAAAGGATAAGAAAAAGGATGGTAGTGTCCTCCCAAAATCGCATGCTCTTCCTTCTATCTAGTATTGATGAAAATAAGCTGTTGGAATGTTCGTGGACTTAATAAGACTGAGAAATGTCGGGAGCTCAATAGAATAATCCGATCTGCTGCATGTGACATTGTGATTCTTGTGGAAACAAAAATTAAACCTCATCGTGTTCAAGTTCAGAAGAATTTAATATGGCCTGAGGCAGAACTTTTTACTAATGATTCTCAGGATACTTATGGTCGAGTTTGGGTCTTATGGCATCCTAATCTTGTTACTGCTTGGTTTATTTCTGCTACTAATCAATTCATTCATCTTAAGGCAGAGGATAAACAGACTGGATGTCAATTCAATATTACCGTTATTTATGCATCTAACAGTATGTCTGACAGGAATGCTCTATGGCGTGATCTGGTTAGCATTGCAAATAGTTATCCTACAGTACCTTGGGTTGTTCTCGGTGACTTTAATACTGTCAATACACAAATGAGAAAGTGGGGGGTAGAGTGCTTTCCGAATGTCAGCTTCAACATTTTAATGATTGTATAGATACTGCTGCATTGACTGACATGAAATCTGTAGGTGATTGGTTCTCATGGAACAATCAAAGTACTGCTGAAAGAAAAATTATGGCTCGACTTGACAGATGTTTGATTAATCAGGAATGGTTAGCAGTTTTCCCAGATTCACTTCTTGAGTACGGTGCTAAGTTATTTTCGGATCACTCTATTATGCATATACATGCAGATAAAGCACTACCAAGAGTCAAGAAACCTTTTAGATTTTTTAATATGTGGAGTTCTCACCCAAAGTTCTTCGAAGTTATTAAGTCAGCTTGGGACATTAATGTATTTGGTTCTCCCCCTTACATCCTATGTCAAAAACTAAAAGCATGCAAAGCAGCACTGAAGAAGTGGAATTCAACTACATTTGGAAATATCAACGACAGAGTTCAGTTATGCAAGAAAGAACTTATGGCTGTGCAAAGCGAGCTAAATCTTCAACCTCTGGATGCGAATCTTATATACAAAGAGGCTGCTGCTAGAAATAACTTTATGCAAGCTTTGAAGCAGGAGGAATGCTTTTTGAAACAGAAGTCACGACAGCATTGGCTTACTCTAGGGGATTCTAATACGAAGTTTTTCTATGCTGCTATTGCTACCAGAAGGGCTACTAATCGCATCAAAAAATGCAAAGGTATAGATGGTAATCTCATTGAGGATCTGGATGAGGTTAAAAATTACACCAAGCAATTTTTTTATTCCTTACTCAATCAGGAACAGCAGCCTAATAGTATTCATGTTGGGCCTACAAGACGACTTGATTCTGAAGCCCTCTCTCATCTTAATGCCCCAATAACTGATGATGAAATTGTGAAAGTTGTTTTTAAGTCCCCGAAGCACAAAAGCCCTGGTCTAGATGGATTTCCAGCTGAGTTTTATCAAATTGCATGGGCTATTGTAGGCAACGATGTCATAAAAGCTTGTCGACATTTTTTCTCCTCAGGTCACATTTTGAAAGAAATGAATTGCACTTTTATTTCTTTAGTGCCTAAAAATGATGGAGCCGATTCATTGGAGAACTACCGTCCTATTTCACTGTGCAACTTTATTTATAAGGTTATCTCTAAGTTGCTGGCAGATAGACTACAAAAGGTCATGAATAAGGTCATTAGTCCTAATCAGGCTGCTTTTCTTAAAGGGAGGAGTATCCATCATAATGTCCTGCTTGCTAATGATTTGGTTAAGGATCTACATTCTAAAACAAGAGGGAAAAATATCTGTTTTAAAGCTGATTTACGAAAGGCCTTTGACTCAGTCAATAGGGATTTTATTTACATGATGCTCCATAATATGGGCTTCCCTCAGCACTGGGTTAAATGGATTCAATGTTGCTTGGAAACTCCAAAATTTTCAATTCTCTTTAATGGTTCACCTATTGGCTTCTTTGGGAGTAAGAATGGCATTCGGCAAGGTGATCCACTATCTCCTTATCTTTTTACCATTGCAATGGAAGGGCTCAGTTGTATGTTAGAAGAGGCTGTTTCCAATGGCAAAATTAAGGTACCACATTATGGTTCTGTTTATATCTCTCACATAACATTTGCCGACGACCTTATTATCTTCCTTCGAGATGATCCAATTTCTGTGAGTAATCTGGCAGATATTCTTAATGAATTTGGTAAAGTTTCTGGTCTTAAGCTAAACCATGCAAAGAGCAAAGTATATGTGGGTGCTTGCATTGACAATAAGGATCATATTGCTCAAACATTGGGAGTTGCTGAAGGAAATTTACCGGTTCCTTACTTGGGTCTCCCACTTATATCCACTGGAATCAACAAAGCCTCCTGTCAGCCTATCATACAAAAAATTAAGAACAGAATTTCCTCTTGGAAAAATAGGCTTCTTTCTAAAGCTGGACGACTTGAACTTATTCGATCTGTGTTGACCTCTTATTCTATTTATTGGTCTCATGCATTCCTTCTACCAGCCGGGCTTCTCCATGATATTGATAAATTACTTATGAACTTCTTTTGGAATGGCACAGATGGTAAGGCAATGCACATGGTGAATTGGGACAGCATTTGCAAACCGAAGGATGAAGGGGGGCTGAATCTTCGACATATTAGAGATTGGAATAAAGCTTGTATGGTAAAGCAATTATGGGATATTTTACAAAACAAGTCTTCCTTATGGTCACAATGGGTTTTTGCTAGGTACCTAACCAAGGAATCAATCTGGGAAACATCTGCAAAAACATCTCATTCTGCTGCTTGGAAAGGAATTCTGAAGGCAAGGCGATGGCTACGTAACAATATTTCTTATGTGATTTCTTCTGGAACCAATATTAATATGTGGTATGATCCTTGGGTGAATGGGAAAAGCATATTTCAGATATTTGGTGATAGAGTACGACAGGATCTGGGGGCTCCCAAAGACTGGAAGGTTTCTGAATTCATTAACAATGGTACTTGGTGTCTTCCCAACCCTACCTCCCCTGACATGTTATTACTTTGGCCGACTATTAGGGCTATTACAATCAAGAACAACTCTTCAGATATGCTTATTTGGCTTAATGATAACGGTAAATTTAGTGCTACATCTGCATGGAACCAAATTAGACGACGAAACAACAAGTGGATCCAAAGTAGTTGGACATGGGATAGTCCATGCTCACAGCGACATTCCTTATGTACATGGCAGGCCCTTCTCGGCAAACTTCCTACGATGGACAATATGCAGCGAAGAGGTATTTATATTGTAAATCGGTGCTCTTTGTGTATGCAAAATGAAGAAAGTGTTGACCATCTCTACTTTGCTTGTGATTATTCATCTTGGATATGGAAGGAGATCTTGAAGCGATTTGATTTTCAAAGGCTACCACGGCCAAACTTGCATCATGAATTAGAAATGCTTATGCAAAGCTTCTCAAGAAAGGGGCCTCTTACACAACTAGCACGAATTATATTCAGATGTGCTATTTGGTGGATTTGGAAGGAGAGGTGTGGCAGAATTTTTGAGTGTCACAACATGAACAAAGCTCAAATTCTGATAGAGATTCTTCAGGACTCACGATCATGTATGGAGCAAGAATTGAATACAGAGCACCTAACAAGAAGAGAGAAAGATATTTTCACAAGATTCAATTTTTCCATTCGTCAAGAATCACTCGAATAATGATGAAGATTGTAATGTATTATATGGGGCAAAGCTTATATTTTGTGATGTATCCACAAGTAGTCCAGAACAGTCTAGCTATTGCATTTTATTATTTATTAACTTCCTTATGCTACTCTTGGAGATGAGTTTGATGAAGCGTGCCCATTTCACCTTCTTTAGGAGGGGTGCAATCTTCTCGACTACACTAAGAGACTTCAGGCTTTAGTCTATGGCTTGTGTAGACAAAGCTTCTTTGTACAAATCTTTTACAAAATACAATATCTTTACTTACCAAAAAAAAAAAGTATTTTGAATTTCCCAGACGGTGCACGAAAAACCGATCGAAACTCGACTCGCGCGCGACTTCGCACAAAGTTTATTACCGTCGTATTTTTTTGCGAAAGCGTGCTTGTACGACTTCCCATTGGCTAATAAGACGGGAAAGACCAGTATTTTGAATTTCCGAGACGGTGCACGAAAAACCGATCGAAACTCGACTCTGTGCAAAGTTTATGACCGTCGCGTTTTTTCGTAAAACCTTGCTCATACGACTTACCATGGGCTAATATATCGTGAATGGCCAGTATTTTGAATTTCCGAGACGGTGCACGAAAAACCGATCGAAACTCGACTCGCGCGCGACTTCTCGCAAAGTTTATGACCGTCGTATTTTTTTGCGAAAGCGTGCTTGTACGACTTCCCATGGGCTAATAAGACGGGAAAGACCAGTATTTTGAATTTCCGAGACGGTGCATGAAAAACCGATCGAAACTCGACTCTGCGCAATGTTTATGTCCATCACGTTTTTTCGTGAAACCATGCTCATACGACTTCCCATGGGCTAATACATCGTGAATAGCCAGTATTTTGAATTTCCGAGACGGTGCACGAAATACCGATCGAAACTCGACTCGCGCGCGACTTCGCGCAAAGTTTATGACCGTCGTATTTTTTTGCGAAAGAGTGCTTGTACGACTTCCCATGGGCTAATAAGATGGGAAAGACCAGTATTTTGAATTTCCGAGACGGTGCACGAAAAACCGATCGAAACTCGACTCTGTGCAAAGTTTATGACCATCGCGTTTTGTCGTGAAACCATGCTCATACGACTTACCATGGGCTAATACATAGTGAATGGCCAGTATTTTGAATTTCCGAGACGGTGCACGAAAAACCGATCGAAACTCGACTCACGCGCGACATCGCGCAAAGTTTATGACCGTCGTATTTTTTTGCGAAAGCGTGCTTGTACAACTTCCCATGGGCTAATTAGACGGGAAAGACCAGTATTTTGAATTTCCGAGACGATGCACGAAAAACCGATCGAATCTCGACTCTGCGCAAAGTTTATGACCATCGCGTTTTTTCGTGAAACCATGCTCATACGACTTACCATGGGCTAATACATCGTGAATGGCCAGTATTTTGAATTTCCGAGACGGTGCACGAAAAACCGATCGAAACTCGACTCTGTGCAAATTTTATGACCGTCGCATTTTTTCGTGAAACCATGCTCATACGACTTACAATGGGCTAATACATCGTGAATGGCCAGTATTTTGAATTTCCGAGACGGTGCACGAAAAACCGATCGAAACTCGACTCGCGCGCGACTTCGCGCAAAGTTTATGACCGTCGAATTTTTTTGCGAAAAAGTGCTTGTACGACTTCCCATGGGCTAATAAGACGGGAAAGACCAGAATTTTGAATTTCCGAGACGGTGCACGAAAAACCGATCGAAACTCGACTCTGTGCAAAGTTTATGACCATCGCGTTTTGTCGTGAAACCATGCTCATACGACTTACCATGGGCTAATACATCGTGAATGGCCAGTATTTTGAATTTCCGAGACGGTGCACGAAAAACCGTTCGAAACTCGACTCGCGCTACATCGCGCAAAGTTTATGACCGTCGTATTTTTTTGCGAAAGCGTGCTTGTACAACCTCCCATCGGCTAATTAGACGGGAAAGACCAGTATTTTGAATTTCCGAGACGATGCACGAAAAACCGATCGAATCTCGACTCTGCGCAAAGTTTATGACCGTCGCGTTCTTTCCTGAAACCATGCTCATACGACATACCGTGGGCTAATAAAACGTGAATGGCCAGTATTTTGAATTTCCGAGACAGTGCACGAAAAACCGATCGAAACTCGACTCGCGCGCGACTTCGCGCAAAGTTTATGACCGTCGTATTTTTTTGCGAAAGCGTGCTTGTACGACTTCTCATGGGCTAATAAGATGGGAAAGACGGCCACCTCATCTCTTACCGAAGAGTGGGCAGCGGAGGGCGATTGCTCCCTTGGGCGATTTCTCCTCTACGATCGCTCCGCGGCGAAGGCCGGCGGTCGCTCTTGCGATCAGCGATTCCAGGCGGGGAATCGGCGATTTCAGGCGTGCAAGGGCGGCGGCTCTTCTCCCCTAGGAGCGGGACGGACTCTAGGGTGAGAAACGGTGGAGGCTGCGCTGCGATTGGGGCTGGGTTCACTGCCGCTCTTCCTGCGGCAACTCCAAGGGCGACGGCTGCTTCTGCAATCGGCGTGGAAAGGGCGAGAAGGGTGGTGGCTTCCTCTCCCCTAGGAGGCTGGCGGTCTCTAGGGCGAGCGACGCCATGGATGCGAGCGACTCTGCTTCGCATCCTCTGTTCCAGCGGGATGCTCCTCCGCTGGCTTCTTCCCAGCGGCCTGCGCTGGTTGCTTCCCAGCGGAACGCCCCTCTCCAGCAGTCACAACGGGAGAGGGTTGCTCCTCAACCGCTGGTTACTTCACAGCGGGAGGGGGTTGCTCCTCTCCAACAGCCGCTGGTTCCTCCCCAGCAGCTTAGGCCGGTTTCACGCCAGGATGTTCCACCGCTGAATTCTTCTTCTCGACGGGATGCTCCTTCAATGAACCAGGCCCGAGGTCGTTCACGATCTAGATCACGACCTCCTGCTCCTATTTCCCGAGATCCTCGACCTTGGAGTAGCCTCTTCAAGGCTCAAGTGGGTAGTCCGGATCTTCGACTGGACTTTTTTGCTCCAGAAGTACAGGCTGATCAGAAGATTGCTGTGTATGAGGCTATTGATTCTGACGAACTAATTGAGACATGGTCCATGGCAATTGTGGGCTACGTTGTTAGACTAAGAACATCATTTTTTCCATTATCCTCATATATCAGAACTCGATGGGGAATATCAACATTTGATCTTCATATGTTGGAGACCGGATTCTTTGTATGCAAGCTTTATTCTGAAGAAGATTTACAACGGGTCCTTGAAGGATTTTGGACTATCCGTGGTCATCCAATGATACTACGACGCTGGGCACCTGATGTGAGATTGGAGTTAGACAGTCTACAGTCTATCCCAATATGGGTTTCTTTCCATGGACTTCCACTACATCTCTGGGGTCGTCGTTTTATTGCAAAGCTTTGCAGCACCTTGGGACAGCCATTGTATATTGATAAGGCAACAGCTTCGCAAACGAGATTGACCTTTGCCAGAGCTTGTGTAATGGTTTCTTCTGATGAGGAACTACCGAATGAAGTTTCTTACCGTGATCTTGATGGGAGCACTCGAAAGGTGAAAGTCTCATATTCTTGGAAGCCACAACGATGCAAGGTTTGTCTATCTTTTGGACATGTAAATGGTGCTTGCCAACAGCCTTCACAAAAAATCACACAGGTCTACCGACCACGCCAAGAGCCACAGAATGGGGTCATTACCACTAAACCAAGCTCTGATACTACAGTGCCAACAGAGATGATGGCGGAGAAGATGAATGAGCACTCTGACTCATTGGGGCAGCGACACGAACAGGAGAAAGACAAGTCAGGACTTTCATCTTTTCCTATTATATCAGAGACTTTCACTACAGGAGCTTCCCATGGTTCTCACTCCCCAATAACAACCTCGCCGTCACGAATCATTCCTTCAGATAATTAGGAAATTTCATTTCAACAACCTCTTGGGAACAAAGACATTGCAACTCACCAAACTCATCGCTCTTCGACACATCCCACTATTCAGGACTCCTTGCCTCAAGGTACGCAAAAGTTTAAACATTTGCAAGCTGTGGATGAGGTGGATAAATATAGGAATAAAGGATTAAAGGGTAAAGATATTATGCGGGAGGACCATGTAAAATCAAAGGATAAGAAAAAGGATGGTAGTGTCCTCCCAAAATCGCATGCTCTTCCTTCTATCTAGTATTGATGAAAATAATCTGTTGGAATGTTCGTGGACTTAATAAGACTAAGAAATGTCGGGAGCTCAATAGAATAATCCGATCTGCTGCATGTGATATTGTGATTCTTGTTGAAACAAAAATTAAAACCCATCGTGTTCGAGTTCAGAAGAATTTAATATGGCCTGAGGCAGAACTTTTTACTAATGATTCTCAGGATACTTATGGTCGAGTTTGGGTCTTATGGCATCCTAACCTTGTTACTGCTTGGTTTATTTCTGCTACTAATCAATTCATTCATCTTAAGGCAGAGGATAAACAGACTGGATGTCAATTCAATATTACCGGTATCTATGCATCTAACAGTATGTCTGACAGGAATGCTCTATGGCGTGATCTGGTTAGCATTGCAAATAGTTATCCTACAGTACCTTGGGTTGTTCTCGGTGACTTTAATACTGTCAGATACACAAATGAGAAAGTGGGGGGTAGAGTGCTTTCCGAATGTCAGCTTCAACATTTTAATGATTGTATAGATACTGCTGCATTGACTGACATGAAATCTGTAGGTGATTGGTTCTCATGGAACAATCAAAGTACTGCTGATAGAAAAATTATGGCTCGACTTGACAGATGTTTGATAAATCAGGAATGGTTAGCAGTTTTCCCAGATTCACTCCTTGAGTACGGTGCTAAGTTATTTTCGGATCACTCTATTATGCATATACATGCAGATAAAGCACTACCCAGAGTCAAGAAACCTTTTAGATTTTTTAATATGTGGAGTTCTCACCCTAAGTTCCTCGAAGTTATTAAGTCAGCTTGGGACATTAATGTATTTGGTTCTCCTCCTTACATCCTATGTCAAAAGCTAAAAGAATGCAAAGCAGCACTTAAGAAGTGGAATTCAACTACATTTGGAAATATCACCAACAGGGTTCAGTTATGCAAAAAAGAACTTATGACTGTGCAAAGCGAGCTAAATCTTCAACCTCTGGATGCGAATCTTATATACAAAGAGGCTGCTGCTAGAAATAACTTTATGCAAGCTTTGAAGCAGGAGGAATGCTTTTTGAAACAGAAGTCACGACAGCATTGGCTTACTCTAGGGGATTCTAATACGAAGTTTTTCTATGCTGCTATTGCTACCAGAAGGGCTACTAATCGTATCAAAAAATGCAAAGGTATAGATGGTAATCTCATTGAGGATTTGGATGAGGTTAAAAATTACACCGAGCAATTTTTTTATTCCTTACTCAATCAGGAGCAGCAGCCTAATAGTATTCATGTTGGGCCTACAAGACGACTTGATTCTGAAGCCCTCTCTCATCTTAATGCCCCAATAACGGATGATGAAATTGTGAAAGTTGTTTTTAAGTCCCCGAAGCACAAAAGCCCTGGTCCAGATGGATTTCCAGCTGAGTTTTATCAAATTGCATGGTCTATTGTAGGCAACGATGTCATAAAAGCTTGTCGACATTTTTTCTCCTCAGGTCATATTCTTAAAGAAATGAATTGCACTTTTATTTCTTTAGTGCCTAAAAATGATGGAGCTGATTCATTGGAGAACTACCGTCCTATTTCACTGTGCAACTTTATTTATAAGGTTATCTCGAAGTTACTGACAGATAGACTACAAAAGGTCATGAATAAGGTCATTAGTCCTAATCAGGCTGCTTTTATTAAAGGGAGGAGTATCCATCATAATGTCCTGCTTGCTAATGATTTGGTTAAGGATCTACACTAAAAAACAAGAGGGAAAAAGATCTGTTTTAAAGCTGATTTACGAAAGGCCTTTGACTCAGTCAATAGGCAATTTATTTACATGATGCTCCATAATATGGGCTTCCCTCAACGCTGGGTTCAATGGATTCAATGTTGCTTGGAAACTCCAAAATTTTCGATTCTCTTTAATGGTTCACCTATTGGTTTCTTCGGGAGTAAGAATGGCATTCGGCAAGGCGATCCACTATCTCCTTATCTTTTTACGATTGCAATGGAAGGACTCAGTTGTATGTTAGAAGGGGCTGTTTCCAATGGCAAAATTAAGGTACCATATTATGGTTCTGTTTATATCTCTCACATAACATTTGCTGATGACCTTATTATCTTCCTTCGAGATGATCCAGTTTCTGTGAGTAATCTGGCAGATATTCTTAATGAATTTGGTATAGTTTCTGGTCTTAAGCTAAACCATGCAAAGAGCAAAGTATATGTTGGTGCTTGCATTGAAAATAAGGATCATATTGCTCAAACATTGGGAGTTGCTGAAGGAAATTTACCGGTTCCTTACTTGGGTCTTCCACTTATATCCACTGGAATCAACAAAGTCTCCTATCAGCCTATCCTACAAAAAATTAAGAACAGAATTTCCTCTTGGAAAAATAGGCTTCTTTCTAAAGCTGGACGACTTGAACTTATTCGATCAGTGTTGATCTCTTATTTTATTTATTGGTCTCATGCATTCCTTCTACCAGCCGGGCTTCTCAATGATATTGATAAATTACTTATGAACTTCTTTTGGAATGGCACAGATGGTAAGGCAATGCATATGGTGAATTGGGAAAACATTTGTAAACCGAAGGATGAAGGGGGCTTGAATCTTCGACATATTAGAGATTGGAATAAAGCTTGTATGGTAAAGCAATTATGGGATATTTTACAAAACAAGTCTTTTTTATGGTCACAATGGGTTTTTGCTAGGTACCTTACCAAGGAATCAATCTGGGAAGTATCTGCAAAAACATCTCATTCTGCTGCTTGGAAAGGAATTCAGAAGGCAAGGAGATGGCTACGTAACAATATTTCTTATGTGATTTCTTCTGGAACCAATATTAATATGTGGTATGATCCTTGGGTGAATGGGAAAAGTATATTTCAGATATTTGGTGATAGAGTACGACAGGATCTGGGGGCTCCCAAAGACTGGAAGGTTTCTGAATTCATTAACAATGGTACATGGTGTCTTCCTAACCCTACCTCCCCAGACATGTTATTACTTTGGCCGACTATTAGGGCTATTCCAATCAAGAACAACTCTTCAGATATGCTTATTTGGCTTCATGATAATGGTAAATTTAGTGCTACATCTGCATGGAACCAAATTAGACGACGAAACAACAAGTGGATCCCAAATAGTTGGACATGGGATAGTCCATGCTCACAGCGACATTCCTTATGTACATGGCAGGCCCTTCTCGGCAAACTTCCTACGATGGACAATATGCAGCGAAGAGGTATTTATATTGTAAATCGGTGCTCTTTGTGTATGCAAAAGGAAGAAAGTGTTGACCATCTATACTTTGCTTGTGATTATTCATCTTGGATATGGGAAGAGATCTTGAAGCGATTTGATTTTCAAAAGCTACCACGGCCAAACTTGCATCATGAACTAGAAAGGCTAATGCAAGGCTTCTCAAGAAAGGGTCCTCTTACACAACTAGCAAGAATTATATTCAGATGTGCTATTTGGTGGATTTGGAAGGAGAGGTGTGGCAGAATTTTTGAGTGTCACAACATGAACAAAGCTCAAATTCTAATAAAGATTCTTCAGGACTCACGATCATGCATGGAGTAAGAATTGAATATAGAGCACCTAACAAGAAGAGAGAAAGAGATTTTCACAAGATTCAATTTTTTCATTAGTCAATAATCACTCGAATAATGATGAAGATTGTAATGTATTATGGGGCAAAGCTTATATTTTGTGATGTATCCACAAGTACTCCAGAACAGTCTTCTTTTTTTTTGGTAAGTAAAGATAATGTATTTTGTAAAAGATTTGTACAAAGAAACTTTGTTTACACAAGCCATAGACTAAAGCCTGAAGTCTCTTAGTGTAGTCGAGAAGATTGCACCCCACCTAAAGAAGGTGAAATGGGCACGCTTCATCAAACTCATCTCCAAGAGTAGCATAAGGAAGTTAATAAATAATAAAATGCAACAGCTAGACTGTTCTGGACTACTCCAGAACAGTCTAGCTTTTGCTTTTTTTATTAACTTCCTTGTGCTACTCTTGGAAATGAGTTTGATAAAGTGTGCCCATTTCACCTTCTTTAGGTGGGGTACAATCTTCTCGACTACACTAAGAGACTTCAGGCTTTAGTCTATGGCTTGTGTAGACAAAGCTTCTTTGTACAAATCTTTTACAAAATACATTATCTTTACTTACCAAAAAAAAAAAAAAGATGGGAAAGACCAATATTTTGAATTTCCGAGACGGTTCACGAAAAACCGGTCGAATCTCGATTCTGCGCAAAGTTTATGACCGTCGCGTTTTTTCGTGAAACCATGCTCATACGACTTACCATGGGCTAATACATCGTGAAAGGCCAGTATTTTGAATTTCCGAGACGGTGCACGAAAAACCGAGCGAAACTCGACTCGCACGCGACTTCGCGCAAAGTTTATGACCGTCGTATTTTTTTGCGAAAGCGTGCTTGTACGACTTCCCATGGGCTAATAAGACGGGAAAGACCAATATTTTGAATTTCCGAGACGGTGCACGAAAAACCGATCGAAACTCGACTCTGTGCAAAGTTTATGACCGTCGCGTTTTTTCGTGAAACCATGCTCATACGACTTACCATGGGCTAATACATCGTGAATGGCCAGTATTTTGAATTTCCGAGACGGTGCACGAAAAACCGAACAAAACTCGACTCGCGCGCGACTTCTCGCAAAGTTTATGACCGTCGTATTTTTTTGCGAAAGCGTGCTTGTACGACTTCCCATGGGCTAATAAGACGGGAAAGACCAGTATTTTGAATTTCCGAGACAGTGCATGAAAAACCGATCGAAACTCGACTCTGCGCAATGTTTATGTCCATCACGTTTTTTCGTGAAACCATGCTCATACGACTTACCATGGGCTAATACATCGTGAATGGCCAGTATTTTGAATTTCCGAGACGGTGCACGAAAAACCGATCGAAACTCGACTCGCGCGCGACTTCGCGCAAAGTTTATGACCGTCGTATTTTTTTGCGAAAGCGTGCTTGTATGACTTCCCATTGGCTAATAAGATGGGAAAGACCAGTATTTTGAATTTCCGAGACGGTGCACGAAAAACCGATCGAAACTCGACTCTGTGCAAAGTTTATGACCATCGCGTTTTTTCGTGAAACCATGCTCATACGACTTACCATGGGCTAATACATCGTGAATGGCCAGTATTTTGAATTTCCGAGACGGTGCACGAAAAACCGATCGAAACTCGACTCGCGCGCGACTTCTCGCAAAGTTTATGACCGTCGTATTTTTTTACGAAAGCGTGCTTGTACGACTTCCCATGGGCTAATAAGACGGGAAAGACCAGTATTTTGAATTTCCGAGACGGTGCACGAAAAACCGATCGAAACTCGACTCTGTGCAAAGTTTATGACCATCGCGTTTTGTCGTGAAACCATGCTCATACGACTTACCATGGGCTAATACATCATGAATGGCCTGTATTTTGAATTTCCGAGACGGTGCACGAAAAACCGATCGAAACTCGACTCACGCGCGACATCGCGCAAAGTTTATGACCGTCGTATTTTTTTGCGAAAGCGTGCTTGTACGACTTCCCATGGGCTAATAAGACGGGAAAGACCAGTATTTTGAATTTCCGAGACGGAGCATGAAAAACCGATCGAAACTCGACTCTGCGCAATGTTTATGTCCATCACGTTTTTTCGTGAAACCATGCTCATACGACTTACCATGGGCTAATACATCGTGAATGGCCAGTATTTTGAATTTCTGAGGGTGCACGAAAAACCGATCGAAACTCGACTCGCGCGCGACGTCGCGCAAAGTTTATGACCGTCGTATTTTTTTGCGAAAGAGTGCTTGTACGACTTCCCATGGGCTAATAAGACGGGAAAGACCAGTATTTTGAATTTCCGAGACGGTGCACGAAAAACCGATCGAAACTCGACTCTGCGCAAAGTTTATGACCGTCGCGTTTTTTCGTGAAACCATGCTCATACGACATGCCATGGGCTAATACATCGTGAATGGCCAGTATTTTGAATTTCCGAGATGGTGCACGAAAAACCGATCGAAACTCGACTCGTGCGCGACTTCGCGCAAAGTTTATGACCGTCGTATTTTTTTTGCGAAAGCATGCTTGTATGACTTCCCATGGGCTAATAAGACGGGAAAGACCAGTATTTTGAATTTCGGAGACGGTGCATGAAAAACCGATCGAAACTCGACTCTGCGCAATGTTTATGTCCATCACGTTTTTTCGTGAAACCATGCTCATACGACTTACCAAGGGCTAATACATCGTGAATGGCCAGTATTTTGAATTTCCGAGACGGTGCACGAAAAACCGATCGAAACTCGACTCACGCGCGACTTCGCGCAAAGTTTATGATCGTCGTATTTTTTTGCGATAGCGTGCTTGTAAGACTTCCCATTGGCTAATAAGACGGGAAAGACCAGTATTTTGAATTTCCGAGACGGTGCACGAAAAACCGATCGAAACTCGACTCTATGCAAAGTTTATGACCGTCGCGTTTTTTCGTGAAACCATGCTCATACGACTTACCATGGGCTAATATATCGTGAATGGCCGGTATTTTGAATTTCCGAGACGGTGCACGAAAAACCGATCGAAACTCGACTCACGCGCGACTTCTCGCAAAGTTTATGACCGTCGTATTTTTTTGCGAAAGCGTGCTTGTACGACTTCCCATGGGCTAATAAGATGGGAAAGACTAGTATTTTGAATTTCCGAGACGGTGCATGAAAAACCGATCGAAACTCGACTCTGCGCAATGTTTATGTCCATCACGTTTTTTCATGAAACCATGCTCATACGACTTACCATGGGCTAATACATCGTGAATGGCCAGTATTTTGAATTTCCGAGACGGTGCACGAAAAACCGATCGAAACTCGACTCGCGCGCGACTTCGCGCAAAGTTTATGACCGTCGTATTTTTTTGCGAAAGAGTGCTTGTACGACTTCCCATGGGCTAATAAGACGGGAAAGACCAGTATTTTGAATTTCCGAGACGGTGCATGAAAAACCGATCGAAACTCGACTCTGTGCAAAGTTTATGACCATCGCGTTTTGTCGTGAAACCATGCTCATACGACTTACCATGGGCTAATACATCGTGAATGGCCAGTATTTTGAATTTCCGAGACGGTGCACGAAAAACCGATCGAAACTCGACTCACGCGCGACATCTCGCAAAGTTTATGACCGTCGTATTTTTTTGCGAAAGCGTGCTTGTACAACTTCTAATGGGCTAATTAGACGGGAAAGACCAGTATTTTGAATTTCCGAGACGATGCACGAAAAACCGATCGAATCTCGACTCTGCGCAAAGTTTATGACCGTCACGTTTTTTTCGTGAAACCATGCTCATACGACTTACCATGGGCTAATACATCGTGAATGGCCAGTATTTTGAATTTCCGAGACGGTGCACGAAAAAACCGATCGAAACTCGACTCTGTGCAAAGTTTATGACCGTCGCGTTTTTTCGTGAAACCATGCTCATACGACTTACCATGGGCTAATACATCGTGAATGGCCAGTATTTTGAATTTCCGAGACGGTGCACGAAAAACCGATCGAAACTCGACTCGCGCGCGACTTCGCGCAAAGTTTATGACCGTCGTATTTTTTTGCGAAAGCGTGCTTATACTACTTCCCGTGGGCTAATAAGACGGGAAAGACCAGTATTTTGAATTTCTGAGACGGTGCATGAAAAACCGATCGAAACTCGACTCTATGCAAAGTTTATGACCGTCGCGTTTTTTCGTGAAACCATGCTCATACGACTTACCATGGGCTAATACATCGTGAATGGCCGGTATTTTGAATTTCCGAGACGGTGCACGAAAAACCGATCGAAACTCGACTCACGCGCGACTTCTCGCAAAGTTTATGACCGTCGTATTTTTTTGCGAAAGCGTGCTTGTACGACTTCCCATGGGCTAATAAGACGGGAAAGACCAGTATTTTGAATTTCCGAGACGGTGCACGAATAACCGGTCGAAACTCGACTCTGCGCAAAGTTTATGACCGTCGCGTTTTTTCGTGAAACCATGCTCATACGACATGCCATGGGCTAATACATCGTGAATGGCCAGTATTTTGAATTTCCGAGATGGTGCACGAAAAACCGATCGAAACTCGACTCGCGCGCGACTTCGCGCAAAGTTTGTGACCGTCGTATTTTTTTGCGAAAGCGTGCTTGTACGACTTCCCATGGGCTAATAAGACGGGAAAGACTAGTATTTTGAATTTCCGAGACGGTGCATGAAAAACCGATCGAAACTCGACTCTGCGCAATGTTTATGTCCATCACGTTTTTTCGTGAAACCATGCTCATACGACTTACCATGGGCTAATACATCGTGAATGACCAGTATTTTGAATTTCCGAGACGGTGCACGAAAAACCGATCGAAACTCGACTCACGCGCGACTTCGCGCAAAGTTTATGACCGTCGTATTTTTTTGCGATAGCGTGCTTGTAAGACTTCCCATTGGCTAATAAGACGGGAAAGACCAGTATTTTGAATTTCCGAGACGGTGCTCGAAAAACCGATCGAAACTCGACTCTATGCAAAGTTTATTACCGTCGCGTTTTTTCGTGAAACCATGCTCATACGACTTACCATGGACTAATACATCGTGAATGGCCGGTATTTTGAATTTCCGAGACGGTGCACGAAAAACCGATCGAAACTCGACTCACGCGCGACTTCTCGCAAAGTTTATGACCGTCGTATTTTTTTGCGAAAGCTTGCTTGTACGACTTCCCATGGGCTAATAAGATGGGAAAGACTAGTATTTTGAATTTCCGAGACGGTGCATGAAAAACCGATCGAAACTCGACTCTGCGCAATGTTTATGTCCATCACGTTTTTTCATGAAACCACGCTCATACGACTTACCTTGGGCTACAATTTGAGAGAGCCGAGTCGATCCCCAGAACTACTGGTCCTAGAACCAAAAATAAATAGACATACTCTTCAATTGACTCAAAACTCCAATTGTAACTCAAGCTCAGATTGATGTTTTGTTCGAAAAGGCCTAGAATCTAGAGCGGGTTCCTGTGTTATAAGAAACAAAAAATGGGGAAAATTTTGTTTATTGAAACATATTCGTCCATTCCTATTACTATCTTAATTTATTTTTATTCTATTTTCCCGGAGTTCCTTCTCCGGGGAATTCTGTTTCAATCATTCCTGTATTGTGTATTACTCTAGAATCTACTTTATTTGATTTTATTTGATGATCTTGTTGGAAATCATGTAAAGACAATTCTTATTTGATATAGCTATTTGTGCAGGACATCGTGAATGGCCAGTATTTTGAATTTCCGAGATGGTGCACGAAAAACCGATCGAAACTCGACTCGCGCGCGACTTCGCGCAAAGTTTATGACCGTCGTATTTTTTTGCGAAAGAGTGCTTGTACGACTTCCCATGGGCTAATAACACGGGAAAGACCAGTATTTTGAATTTCCGAGACGGTGCACGAAAAACCGATCGAAACTCGACTCACGCGCGACTTCTCGCAAAGTTTATGACCGTCGTATTTTTTTTGCGAAAGCTTGCTTGTACGACTTCCCATGGGCTAATAAGATGGGAAAGACTAGTATTTTGAATTTCCGAGACGGTGCATGAAAAACCGATCGAAACTCGACTCTGCGCAATGTTTATGTCCATCACGTTTTTTCATGAAACCATGCTCATACGACTTACCATGGGCTAATACATCGTGAATGGCCAGTATTTTGAATTTCCAAGACGGTGCACGAAAAACCGATCGAAACTCGACTCGCGCGCGACTTCGCGCAAAGTTTATGACCGTCGTATTTTTTTGCGAAAGAGTGCTTGTACGACTTCCCATGGGCTAATAAGACGGGAAAGACCAGTATTTTGAATTTCCGAGACGGTGCATGAAAAACCGATCGAAACTCGACTCTGTGCAAAGTTTATGACCATCGCGTTTTGTCGTGAAACCATGCTCATACGACTTACCATGGGCTAATACATCGTGAATGGCCAGTATTTTGAATTTCCGAGACGGTGCACGAAAAACCGATCGAAACTCGACTCACGCGCGACATCGCGCAAAGTTTATGACCGTCGTATTTTTTTGCGAAAGCGTGCTTGTACAACTTCTAATGGGCTAATTAGACGGGAAAGACCAGTATTTTGAATTTCCGAGACGATGCACGAAAAACCGATCGAATCTCGACTCTGCGCAAAGTTTATGACCGTCACGTTTTTTCGTGAAACCATGCTCATACGACTTACCATGGGCTAATACATCGTGAATGGCCAGTATTTTGAATTTCCGAGACGGTGCACGAAAAACCGATCGAAACTCGACTCTGTGCAAAGTTTATGACCGTCGCGTTTTTTCGTGAAACCATACTCATACGACTTACCATGGGCTAATACATCGTGAATGGCCAGTATTTTGAATTTCCGAGACGGTGCACGAAAAACCGATCGAAACTCGACTCGCGCGCGACTTCGCGCAAAGTTTATGACCGTCGTATTTTTTTGCGAAAGCGTGCTTGTACTACTTCCCATGGGCTAATAAAACGGGAAAGACCGGTATTTTGAATTTCTGAGACGGTGCATGAAAAACCGATCGAAACTCGACTCTATGCAAAGTTTATGACCGTCGCGTTTTTTCGTGAAACCATGCTCATACGACTTACAATGGGCTAATACATCGTGAATGGCCGGTATTTTGAATTTCCGAGACGGTGCACGAAAAACCGATCGAAACTCGACTCACGCGCGACTTCTCGCAAAGTTTATGACCGTCGTATTTTTTTGCGAAAGCGTGCTTGTACGACTTCCCATGGGCTAATAAGACGGGAAAGACCAGTATTTTGAATTTCCGAGACGGTGCACGAATAACCGATCGAAACTCGACTCTGCGCAAAGTTTATGACCGTCGCGTTTTTTCGTGAAACCATGCTCATACGACATGCCATGGGCTAATACATCGTGAATGGCCAGTATTTTGAATTTCCGAGATGGTGCACGAAAAACCGATCGAAACTCGACTCGCGCGCGACTTCGCGCAAAGTTTATGACCGTCATATTTTTTTGCGAAAGCGTGCTTGTACGACTTCCCATGGGCTAATAAGACGGGAAAGACCAGTATTTTGAATTTCCGAGACGGTGCATGAAAAACCGATCGAAACTCGACTCTGCGCAATGTTTATGTCCATCACGTTTTTTCGTGAAACCATGCTCATACGACTTACCATTGGCTAATACATCGTGAATGGCCAGTATTTTGAATTTCCGAGACGGTGCACGAAAAACCGATCGAAACTCGACTCACGCGCGACTTCGCGCAAAGTTTATGACCGTCGTATTTTTTTGCGATAGCGTGCTTGTAAGACTTCCCATTGGCTAATAAGACGGGAAAGACCAGTATTTTGAATTTCCGAGACGGTGCTCGAAAAACCGATCGAAACTCGACTCTATGCAAAGTTTATGACCGTCGCGTTTTTTCGTGAAACCATGCTCATACGACTTACCATGGGCTAATACATCGTGAATGGCCGGTATTTTGAATTTCCGAGACGGTGCACGAAAAAACCGATCGAAACTCGACTCACGCGCGACTTCTCGCAAAGTTTATGACCGTCGTATTTTTTTGCGAAAGCTTGCTTGTACGACTTCCCATGGGCTAATAAGATGGGAAAGACTAGTATTTTGAATTTCCGAGACGGTGCATGAAAAACCGATCGAAACTCGACTCTGCGCAATGTTTATGTCCATCACGTTCTTTCATGAAACCATGCTCATACGACTTACCATGGGCTAATACATCGTGAATGGCCAGTATTTTGAATTTCCGAGACGGTGCACGAAAAACCGATCGAAACTCGACTCGCGCGCGACTTCGCGCAAAGTTTATGACCGTCGTATTTTTTTGCGAAAGAGTGCTTGTACGACTTCCCATGGGCTAATAAGACGGGAAAGACCAGTATTTTGAATTTCCGAGACGGTGCATGAAAAACCGATCGAAACTCGACTCTGTGCAAAGTTTATGACCATCGTGTTTTGTCGTTAAACCATGCTCATACGACTTACCATGGGCTAATACATCGTGAATGGCCAGTATTTTGAATTTCCGAGACGGTGCACGAAAAACCGATCGAAACTCGACTCACGCGCGACATCGCGCAAAGTTTATGACCGTCGTATTTTTTTGCGAAAGCGTGCTTGTACAACCTCTAATGGGCTAATTAGACGGGAAAGACCACTATTTTGAATTTCCGAGACGATGCACGAAAAACCGATCGAATCTCGACTCTGCGCAAAGTTTATGACCGTCACGTTTTTTCGTGAAACCATGCTCATACGACTTACCATGGGCTAATACATCGTGAATGGCCAGTATTTTGAATTTCCGAGACGGTGCACGAAAAACCGATCGAAACTCGACTCTGTGCAAAGTTTATGACCGTCGCGTTTTTTCGTGAAACCATGCTCATACGACTTACCATGGGCTAATACATCGTGAATGGCCAGTATTTTGAATTTCCGAGACGGTGCACGAAAAACAGATCGAAACTCGACTCGCGCGCGACTTCGCGCAAAGTTGATGACCGTCGTATTTTTTTGCGAAAGCGTGCTTGTACGAGTTCCTATGGGCTAATAAGACGGGAAAGTCCAGTATTTTGAATTTCCGAGACGGTGCACGAAAAAACCGATCGAAACTCGACTCTGTGCAAAGTATATGACCGTCGCGTTTTATCGTGAAACCCTGCTCATACGACTTACCATGGGCTAATACATCGTGAATGGCCAGTATTCTGAATTTTCGAGACGGTGCACGAAAAACCGATCGAAATTCGACTCGCGCGCGACTTCGCGCAAAGTTTATGACCGTCATATTTTTTTGCGAAAGCGTACTTGTACACGTCGAGTTTTTTTTGCGAAAAAACGCGACGGTCATAAACTTTGCGCTGAGTCGAGTTTCGATCGGTTTTTCGTGCACCGTCTCGGAAATTCAAAATACTGGTCTTTCCCGTCTTATTAGACCTTGGGAAGTCGTACAAGCACTCTTTCGCAAAAAAATACGACGGTCATAAACTTTGCGCGAAGTCGCGCGCGAGTCGAGTTTCGATCGGTTTTTCATGCACCGTCTCGGAAATTCAAAATACTGGCCATTCACGATGTATTAGCCCATGGCAAGTCGTATGAGCATGGTTTCACGAAAAAACGCGACGGTCATAAACTTTGCGCTGAGTCGAGTTTCGATCGGTTTTTCGTGCACCGTCTCGGAAATTCAAAATACTGGTCTTTCCCGTCTTATTAGTCCATGGTAAGTCGTACAAGCACGCTTTCGCAAAAAAATACGACGGTCATAAACTTTGCGCGAAGTCGCGCGCGAGTCGAATTTCGATCGGTTTTTCGTGCACCGTCTCGGAAATTCAAAATACTGGCCATTCACGATGTATTAGCCCATGGTAAGTCGTATGAGCAGGGTTTCACGATAAAACGCGACGGTCATAAACTTTGCGCAGAGTCGAGTTTCGATCGGTTTTTTCGTGCACCGTCTCGGAAATTCAAAATACAGGCCATTCACGATGTATTAGCCCATGGTAAGTCGTATGAGCATGGTTTCACGAAAAAACGCGACGGTCATAAACTTTGCGCAGAGTCGAGATTCGATCGGTTTTTCGGTGCACCGTCTCGGAAATTCAAAATACTGGACTTTCCCGTCTTATTAGCCCATGAGAAGTCGTACAAGTATGCTTTCGAAAAAAAATATGACGGTCATAAACTTTGCGCGAAGTCGCGCGCGAGTCGAGTTTCTATCGGTTTTTCGTGCACCGTCTCGGAAATTCAAAATACTGGCCATTCACGATGTATTAGCCCATGGCATGTCGTATGAGCATGGTTTCACGAAAAAAAATACGACGGTCATAAACTTTGCGCAGAGTCGAGTTTCGATCGGTTTTTCGTGCACCGTCTCGGAAATTCAAAATACTGGTCTTTCCCGTCTTATTTGCCCATGGGAACTCGTACAAGCACGCTTTCGCAAAAAAATACGACGGTCATAAACTTTGCGCGAAGTCGCGCGCGAGTCGAGTTTCGATCGGTTTTTCGTGCACCGTCTCGGAAATTCAAAATAATGGCCATTCACGATGTATTAGCCCATGGTAAGTCGTATGAGCATGGTTTCACGAAAAAACGCGACAGTCATAAACTTTGCGCAGAGTCGAGATTCGATCGGTTTTTCGTGCACCGTCTCGGAAATTCAAAATACTGGTCTTTCCCCTGACATTTTATTACTTTGGCCGACTATTAGGGCTATTCCAATCAAGAACAACTCTTCAGATATGCTTATTTGGCTTCATGATAACGGTAAATTTAGTGCTACATCTGCATGGAACCAAATTAGACGACGAAACAACAAGTGGATCCAAAGTAGTTGGACATGGGATAGTCCATGCTCACAGCGACATTCCTTATGTACATGGCAGGCCCTTCTCGGCAAACTTCCTACGATGGACAATATGCAGCGAAGAGGTATTTATATTGTAAATCGGTGCTCTTTGTGTATGCAAAATGAAGAAAGTGTTGACCATCTCTACTTTGCTTGTGATTATTCATCCTGGATATGGAAGGAGATCTTAAAGCGATTTGATTTTCAAAGGCTACCACGGCCAAACTTGCATCATGAATTAGAAATGCTTATGCAAAGCTTCTCAAGAAAGGGGCCTCTTACACAACTAGCAAGAATTATATTCAGATGTGCTATATGGTGGATTTGGAAGGAGAGGTGTGGCAGAATTTTTGAGTGTCACAACATGAACAAAGCTCAAATTCTGATAGAGATTCTTCAGGACGCACGATCATGTATGGAGCAAGAATTGAATACAGAGCACCTAACAAAAAGAGAGAAAGATATTTTCACAAGATTCAATTTTTCCATTCGTCAAGAATCACTCGAATAATGATGAAGATTGTAATGTATTATATGGGGCAAAACTTATATTTTGTGATGTATCCACAAGTAGTCCAGAACAGTCTAGCTATTGCATTTTATTATTTATTAACTTCCTTATGCTACTCTTGGAGATGAGTTTGATGAAGCGTGCCCATTTCACCTTCTTTAGGTGGGGTGCAATCTTCTCGACTACACTAAGAGACTTCAGGCTTTAGTCTATGGCTTGTGTAGACAAAGCTTCTTTGTACAAATCTTTTACAAAATACATTATCTTTACTTACCAAAAAAAAAAAAAATTAGCCCATGGGAAGTCGTACATGCACGCTTTCGCAGAAAAATACGACGGTCATAAACTTTGCGCGAAGTCGCGCGCGAGTCGAGTTTCGATCGGTTTTTCGTGCACCGTCTCGGAAATTCAAAATACTGGCAATTCACGATGTATTAGCCCATGGCAAGTCGTATGAGCATGGTTTCACGAAAAAACGCGACGGTCATAAACTTTGCGCTGAGTCGAGTTTCGATCGGTTTTTCGTGCACCGTCTCGGAAATTCAAAATACTGGTCTTTCCCGTCTTATTAGTCCATGGTAAGTCGTACAAGCACGCTTTCGCAAAAAAATACGACGGTCATAAACTTTGCCCGAAGTCGCGCGCGAGTCGAATTTCGATCGGTCTTTCATGCACCGTCTCGGAAATTCAAAATACTGGCCATTCACGATGTATTAGCCCATGGTAAGTCGTATGAGCAGGGTTTCACGATAAAACGCGACGGTCATATACTTTGCACAGAGTCGAGTTTCGATCGGTTTTTTCGTGCACCGTCTCGGAAATTCAAAATACTGGACTTTCCCGTCTTATTAGCCCATAGGAACTCGTACAAGCACGCTTTCGCAAAAAAATACGACGGTCAACAACTTTGCGCGAAGTCGCGCGTGAGTCGAGTTTCGATCGGTTTTTCGTGCACCGTCTCAGAAATTCATAATACTGGCCATTCACGATGTATTTAGCCCATGGTAAGTCGTATGAGCATGGTTTCACGAAAAAAACGCGACGGTCATAAACTTTGCACAGAGTCGAGTTTCGATCGGTTTTTCGTTCACCGTCTCGGAAATTCAAAATACTGGCCATTCACGATGTATTAGCCCATGGTAAGTCGTATGAGCATGGTTTCACGAAAAAACGTGACGGTCATAAAATTTGCACAGAGTCGAGTTTCGATCGGATTTTCGTGCACCGTCTCGGAAATTCAAAATACTGGTCTTTCCCGTCTTATTAGCCCATGGGAAGTCGTACAAGCACGCTTTCGCAAAAAAATACGACGGTCAGAAATTTGCGCGAAGTCGCGCGCGAGTCGAGTTTCGATCGGTTTTTCGTGAACCGTCTCGGAAATTCAAAATACTGGCCATTCACGATGTATTAGCCCATGGTAAGTCGTATGAGCATGGTTTCACGAAAAAACGTGACGGTCATAAACTTTGCACAGAGTCGAGTTTCGATCGGTTTTTCGTGCACCGTCTCGGAAATTCAAAATACTGGTTTTTCCCGTCTTATTAGCCCATGGGAAGTCGTACAAGCACGCTTTCGCAAAAAAATACGACGGTCATAAACTTTGCGCGAAGTCGCGCGCGAGTCGAGTTTCGATCGGTTTTTCGTGCACCATCTCGGAAATTCAAAATACTGGCCATTCACGATGTATTAGCCCATGGCATGTCGTATGAGCATGGTTTCACGAAAAAACGCGACGGTCATAAACTTTGCGCAGAGTCGAGTTTCGATCGGTTATTCGTGCACCGTCTCGGAAATTCAAAATACTGGTCTTTCCCGTCTTATTAGCCCATGAGAAGTCGTACAAGCACGCTTTCGCAAAAAAATATGACGGTCATAAACATCGCGCGAAGTCGCGCGCGAGTCGAGTTTCGATCGGTTTTTCGTGCACCGTCTCGGAAATTCAAAATACTGGCCATTCACGATGTATTAGCCCATGGCAAGTCGTATGAGCATGGTTTCACGAAAAAACGTGACGGTCATAAACTTTGCACAGAGTCGAGTTTCGATCGGTTTTTCGTGCACCGTCTCGGAAATTCAAAATACTGGACTATCCTGTCTTATTAGCCCATGAGAAGTCGTACAAGTATGCTTTCGAAAAAAAATACGACGGTCATAAACTTAGCGCGATGTCACGCGCGAGTCGAGTTTCTATCGGTTTTTCGTGCACCGTCTCGGAAATTCAAAATACTGGCCATTCACAATGTATTAGCCTATGGCATGTCGTACGAGCATGGTTTCATGAAAAAACGCGACGGTCATAAACTTTGCGCAGAGTCGAGTTTCGATCGGTTTTTCGTGCACCGTCTCGGAAATTCAAAATACTGGTCTTTCCCGTCTTATTAGCCCAAGGGAACTCGTACAAGCACGCTTTCGCAAAAAAAATACGACGGTCATATACTTTGCGCGAAGTCGCGTGCGAGTCGAGTTTCGATCGGTTTTTCGTGCACCGTCTCGGAAATTCAAAATACTGGCCATTCACGATGTATTAGCCCATGGTAAGTCGTATGAGCATGGTTTCACGAAAAAACGCGACGGTCATAAACTTTGCGCAGAGTCGAGATTCGATCGGTTTTTCGTGCACCGTCTCGGAAATTCAAAATACTGGTCTTTCCCGTCTAATTAACCCATGGGAAGTCGTACAAGCACGCTTTCGCAAAAAAATACGACGGTCATAAACATCGCGCGAAGTCGCGCGCGAGTCGAGTTTCGATCGGTTTTTCGTGCACCGTCTCGGAAATTCAAAATACTGGCCATTCACGATGTATTAGCCCATGGCAAGTCGTATGAGCATGGTTTCACGAAAAAATGCGACGGTCATAAACTTTGCGCCGAGTCGAGTTTCGATCAGTTTTTCGTGCACCGTCTCGGAAATTCAAAATACTGGTCTTTCCCGTCTAATTAACCCATGGGAAGTCGTACAAGCACGCTTTCGCAAAAAAATACGACGGTCATAAACATTGCGCGAAGTCGCGCGCGAGTCGAGTTTCGATCGGTTTTTCGTGCACCGTCTCGGAAATTCAAAATACTGGCCATTCACGATGTATTAGCCCATGGCAAGTCGTATGAGCATGGTTTCACGAAAAAATGCGACGGTCATAAACTTTGCGCTGAGTCGAGTTTCGATCAGTTTTTCGTGCACCGTCTCGGAAATTCAAAATACTGGTCTTTCCCGTCTTATTAGCCCATGGTAAGTCGTACAAGCACGATTTCGCAAAAAAATATGACGGTCATAAACTTTGCGCGAAGTCGCGCGCGAGTCGAGTTTCTATCGGTTTTTCGTGCACCGTCTCGGAAATTCAAAATACTGGCCATTCACGATGTATTAGCCCATGGTAAGTCGTATGAGCATGGTTTCATGAAAAAACGTGACGGTCATAAACTTTGCGCAGAGTCGAGATTCGATCGGTTTTTCGTGCACCGTGTCGGAAATTCAAAATAATGGACTTTCCCGTCTAATTAGCCCATGAGAAGACGTACAAGCACGCTTTCGCAAAAAAATACGACGGTCATAAAATTTGCGCGAAGTCGCGCGCGAGTCGAGTTTCGATCGGTTTTTCGTGCACCGTCTCGGAAATTCAAAATACTGGCCATTCACGATATATTAGCCCATGGGAAGTCGTATGAGCATGGTTTCACGAAAAAACGCGACGGTCATAAACTTTGCGCAGTGTCGAGTTTCGATCGGTTTTTCGTGCACCGTCTCGGAAATTCAAAATACAGGTCTTTCCTATCTTATTAGCCCATGAGAAGTCGTACAAGCACGCTTTCGCAAAAAAATACGACGGTCATAAACTTTGCGCGAAGTCGCGCGCGAGTCGAGTTTCGATCGGTTTTTCGTGCACCGTCTCGGAAATTCAAAATACTGGCCATTCACGATGTATTAGCCCATGGTAAGTCGTATGAGCATTGTTTCACGAAAAAACGTGACGGTCATAAACTTTGCGCAGAGTCGAGATTCGATCGGTTTTTCGTGCACCGTGTCGGAAATTCAAAATAATGGACTTTCCCGTCTAATTAGCCCATGAGAAGTCGTACAAGCATGCTTTCGCAAAAAAATACGACGGTCATAAAATTTGCGCGAAGTCGCGCGTGAGTCGAGTTTCGATCGGTTTTTCATGCACCGTCTCGGAAATTCAAAATACTGGCCATTCACGATTTATTAGCTCATGGTAAGTCGTATGAGCATGGTTTCACGATAAAACGCGACGGTCATATACTTTGCACAGAGTCGAGTTTCGATCGGTTTTTCGTGCACCGTCTCGGAAATTCAAAATACTGGACTTTCCCGTCTTATTAGCCCATAGGAACTCGTACAAGCATGCTTTCGCAAAAAAATACGACGGTCATCAACTTTGCGCGAAGTCGCGCGCGAGTCGAGTTTCGATCGGTTTTTCGTGCACCATCTCGGAAATTCAAAATACTGGCCATTCACGATGTATTAGCCCATGGTAAGTCGTATGAGCATGGTTTCACGAAAAAAATGCGACGGTCATAAACTTTGCACAGAGTCGAGTTTCGATCGGTTTTTCGTGCACCGTCTCGGAAATTCAAAATACTGGCCATTCACGATGTATTAGCCCATGGTAAGTCGTATGAGCATGGTTTCACGAAAAAATGCGACGGTCATAAACTTTGCGCAGAGTCGAGATTCGATCGGTTTTTCGTGCACCGTCTCGGAAATTCAAAATACTGGTCTTTCCCGTCTTATTAGCCCATGGTAAGTCGTACAAGCACGATTTCGCAAAAAAATATGACGGTCATAAACTTTGCGCGAAGTCGCGCGCGAGTCGAGTTTCTATCGGTTTTTCGTGCACCGTCTCGGAAATTCAAAATACTGGCCATTCACGATGTATTAGCCCATGGTAAGTCGTATGAGCATGGTTTCATGAAAAAACGTGACGGTCATAAACTTTGCGCAGAGTCGAGATTCGATCGGTTTTTTCGTGCACCGTGTCGGAAATTCAAAATAATGGACTTTCCCGTCTAATTAGCCCATGAGAAGACGTACAAGCACGCTTTCGCAAAAAAATACGACGGTCATAAAATTTGCGCGAAGTCGCGCGCGAGTCGAGTTTCGATCGGTTTTTCGTGCACTGTCTCGGAAATTCAAAATACTGGCCATTCACGATGTATTAGCCCATGGCAAGTCGTATGAGCATGGTTTCACGAAAAAATGCGACGGTCATAAACTTTGCGCCGAGTCGAGTTTCGATCAGTTTTTCGTGCACCGTCTCGGAAATTCAAAATACTGGTCTTTCCTATCTTATTAGCCCATGAGAAGTCGTACAAGCACGCTTTCGCAAAAAAATACGACGGTCATAAGCTTTGCGCGAAGTCGCACGCGAGTCGAGTTTCGATCGGTTTTTCGTGCACCGTCTCGGAAATTCAAAATACTGGCCATTCATGATGTATTAACCCATGGTAAGTCGTATGAGCATGGTTTCACGAAAAAACGTGACGGTCATAAACTTTGCACAGAGTCGAGTTTCGATCGGTTTTTCGTGCACCGTCTCGGAAATTCAAAATACTGGACTATCCTGTCTTATTAGCCCATGAGAAGTCGTACAAGTACGCTTTCGAAAAAAAATACGACGGTCATAAACTTTGCGCGATGTCGCGCGCGAGTCGAGTTTCTATCGGGTTTTCGTGCACCGTCTCGGAAATTCAAAATACTGGCCATTCACGATGTATTAGCCCATGGGAAGTCGTATGAGCATGGTTTCACGAAAAAACGCGACGGTCATAAACTTTGCGCAGAGTCGAGGTTCGATCGGTTTTTCGTGCACCGTCTCGGAAATTTAAAATACTGGTCTTTCCCATCTTATTAGCCCATGAGAAGTCGTACAAGCACGCTTTCGCAAAAAAATACGACGGTCATAAACTTTGCGCGAAGTCGCGCGCGAGTCGAGTTTCGATCGGTTTTTCGTGCACCGTCTCGGAAATTCAAAATACTGGCCATTCACGATGTATTAGCCCATGGTAAGTCGTATGAGCATGGTTTCACGAAAAAACGTGACGGTCATAAACTTTGCACAGAGTTGAGTTTCGATCGGTTTTTCGTGCACCGTCTCGGAAATTCAAAATACTGGTCTTTCCCGTCTTATTAGCCCATGGGAAGTCGTACAAGCACGCTTTCGCAAAAAAATACGACGGTCAGAAACTTTGCGCGAAGTCGCGCGCGAGTCGAGTTTCGATCGGTTTTTCGTGCACCGTCTCGGAAATTCAAAATACTGGCCATTCACGATGTATTAGCCCATGGTAAGTCGTATGAGCATGGTTTCACGAAAAAACGTGACGGTCATAAACTTTGCACAGAGTCGAGTTTCGATCGGTTTTTCGTGCACCGTCTCGGAAATTTAAAATACTGGTCTTTCCCGTCTTATTAGCCCATGGGAAGTCGTACAAGCACGCTTTCGCAAAAAAATAGGACGGTCATAAAATTTGCGCGAAGTCGCGCGCGAGTCGAGTTTCGATCGGTTTTTCGTGCACCATCTCGGAAATTCAAAATACTGGCCATTCACGATGTATTAGCCCATGGTAAGTCGTATGAGCATGGTTTCACGAAAAAACGCGACGGTCATAAACTTTGCGCAGAGTCGAGTTTCGATTGGTTTTTCGTGCACCGTCTCGGAAATTCAAAATACTGGACTTTCCCGTCTTATTAGCCCATGAGAAGTCATACAAGTACGCTTTCGAAAAAAAATACGACGGTCATAAACTTTGCGCGAAGTCGCGCGCGAGTCGAGTTTCTATCGGTTTTTCGTGCACCGTCTCGGAAATTCAAAATACTGGCCATGCACCATGGCATGTCGTATGAGCATGGTTTCACGAAAAAAAATACGACGGTCAGAAACTTTGCGCAGAGTCGAGTTTCGATCGGTTTTTCGTGCACCGTCTCGGAAATTCAAACTACTGGTCTTTCCCGTCTTATTAGCCCATGGGAAGTCGTACAAGCACGCTTTCGAAAAAAAATACGACGGTCATAAACTTTGCGCGAAGTCGCGCGCGAGTCGAGTTTCGATCGGTTTTTCGTGCACCGTCTCGGAAATTCAAAATACTGGCCATTCACGATGTATTAGCCCATGGGAAGTCGTATGAGCATGGTTTCACGAAAAAACGCGACGGTCATAAACTTTGCGCAGAGTCGAGGTTCGATCGGTTTTTCGTGCACCGTCTCGGAAATTTAAAATACTGGTCTTTCCCATCTTATTAGCCCATGAGAAGTCGTACAAGCACGCTTTCGCAAAAAAATACGACGGTCATAAACTTTGCGCGAAGTCGCGCGCGAGTCGAGTTTCGATCGGTTTTTCGTGCACCGTCTCGGAAATTCAAAATACTGGCCATTCACGATGTATATGGTAAGTCGTATGAGCATGGTTTCACGAAAAAATGTGACGGTCATAAACTTTGCACAGAGTTGAGTTTCGATCGGTTTTTCGTGCACCGTCTCGGAAATTCAAAATACTGGTCTTTCCCGTCTTATTAGCCCATGGGAAGTCGTACAAGCACGCTTTCGCAAAAAAATACGACGGTCAGAAACTTTGCGCGAAGTCGCGCGCGAGTCGAGTTTCGATCGGTTTTTCGTGCACCGTCTCGGAAATTCAAAATACTGGCCATTCACGATGTATTAGCCCATGGTAAGTCGTATGAGCATGGTTTCACGAAAAAACGTGACGGTCATAAACTTTGCACAGAGTCGAGTTTCGATCGGTTTTTCGTGCACCGTCTCGGAAATTCAAAATACTGGTCTTTCCCGTCTTATTAGCCCATGGGAAGTCGTACAAGCACGCTTTCGCAAAAAAATAGGACGGTCATAAAATTTGCGCGAAGTCGCGCGCGAGTCGAGTTTCGATCGGTTTTTCGTGCACCATCTCGGAAATTCAAAATACTGGCCATTCACGATGTATTAGCCCATGGGAAGTCGTATGAACATGGTTTCACGAAAAAACGCGACGGTCATAAACTTTGCGCAGAGTCGAGTTTCGATCGGTTTTTCGTGCACCGTCTCGGAAATTCAAAATACTGGTCTTTCCTATCTTATTAGCCCATGAGAAGTCGTACAAGCACGCTTTCGCAAAAAAATATGACGGTCATAAACTTTGCTCGAAGTCGCACGCGAGTCGAGTTTCAATCGATTTTTCGTGCACCGTCTCGGAAATTCAAAATACTGGCCATTCAAGATGTATTAACCCATGGTAAGTCGTATGAGCATGGTTTCACGAAAAAACGTGACGGTCATAAACTTTTCACAGAGTCGAGTTTCGATCGGTTTTTCGTGCACCGTCTCGGAAATTCAAAATACTGGACTATCCTGTCTTATTAGCCCATGAGAAGTCGTACAAGTACGCTTTCGAAAAAAAATACGACGGTCATAAACTTTGCGCGATGTCGCGCGCGAGTCGAGTTTCTATCGGTTTTTCGTGCACCGTCTCGGAAATTCAAAATACTGGCCATTCACGATGTATTAGCCCATGGGAAGTCGTATGAGCATGGTTTCACGAAAAAACGCGACGGTCATAAACTTTGCGCAGAGTCGAGTTTCGATCGGTTTTTCGTGCACCGTCTCGGAAATTCAAAATACTGGACTTTCCTATCTTATTAGCCCATGAGAAGTCGTACAAGCACGCTTTCGCAAAAAAATATGACGGTCATAAACTTTGCGCGAAGTCGCACGCGAGTCGAGTTTCGATCGGTTTTTCGTGCACCGTCTCGGAAATTCAAAATACTGGCCATTCATGATGTATTAACCCATGGTAAGTCGTATGAGCATGGTTTCACGAAAAAACGTGACGGTCATAAACTTTGCACAGAGTCGAGTTTCGATCGGTTTTTCGTGCACCGTCTCGGAAATTCAAAATACTGGACTATCCTGTCTTATTAGCCCATGAGAAGTCGTACAAGTACGCTTTCGAAAAAAAATACGACGGTCATAAACTTAGCGCGATGTCACGCGCGAGTCGAGTTTCTATCGGTTTTTCGTGCACCATCTCGGAAATTCAAAATACTGGCCATTCACAATGTATTATCTATGGCATGTCGTACGAGCATGGTTTCATGAAAAAACGCGACGGTCATAAACTTTGCGCAGAGTCGAGTTTCGATCGGTTTTTCGTGCACCGTCTCGGAAATTCAAAATACTGGTCTTTCCCGTCTTATTAGCCCAAGGGAACTCGTACAAGCACGCTTTCGCAAAAAAATACGACGGTCATATACTTTGCGCGAAGTCGCGTGCGAGTCGAGTTTCGATCGGTTTTTCGTGCACCGTCTCGGAAATTCAAAATACTGGCCATTCACGATGTATTAGCCCATGGCAAGTCGTATGAGCATGGTTTCACGAAAAAATACGACGGTCATAAACTTTGCGCTGAGTCGAGTTTCGATCAGTTTTTCGTGCACCGTCTCGGAAATTCAAAATACTGGTCTTTCCCGTCTAATTAACCCAAGGGAAGTCGTACAAGCACGCTTTCGCAAAAAAATACGACGGTCATAAACATTGCGCGAAGTCGCGCGCGAGTCGAATTTCGATCGGTTTTTCGTGCACCGTCTCGGAAATTCAAAATACTGGCCATTCACGATGTATTAGCCCATGGCAAGTCGTATGAGCATGGTTTCACGAAAAAATGCGACGGTCATAAACTTTGCGCAGAGTCGAGTTTCGATCAGTTTTTCGTGCACCGTCTCGGAAATTCAAAATACTGGTCTTTCCCGTCTTATTAGCCCATGGTAAGTCGTACAAGCACGATTTCGTAAAAAAATACGACGGTCATAAACTTTGCGCGAAGTCGCACGCGAGTCGAGTTTCTATCGGTTTTTCGTGCACCGTCTCGGAAATTCAAAATACTGGCCATTCACGATGTATTAGCCCATGGTAAGTCGTATGAGCATGGTTTCACGAAAAAACGTGACGGTCATAAACTTTGCGCAGGGAGAGAGAGGAGGAGAGACGGTGCACGCATCTGCTTCGGAATGGGGAGCAATGGGCCTGCGTTCCCTTGCGTGCGTGCGTGAGTGCTCTGCTCTGCTTGGGCTTGCGCTTGCGATCGACGCTGGGGGCGGCAACCTCTTCCCTTGCGCTTGTGCTTGCGATTGCTCCCTTGGGCGATTTCTCCTCTGCGATCGCTCCGCGGCGAGTGGAAGGCCGGCGGTCGCTTCTGCAATCAGCGATTCCAGGCCGGGAATCGGCGATTTCAGGCGTGGAAGGGCGGCGGCTCTTCTCCCCTAGGCGCGGGACGGACTCTAGGGCAAGAAACGGTGGAAGCTGCCCTGCGATTGGGGCTGGGTTCACTGCCGCTTCCTGCGGCAACTCCAGCGTGGAAAGGGCGACGGCTGCTTCTGCAATCGGCGTGGAAGGGGCGACGGCTGCGACATTAGTGTGGGCAGGGTGGTGGCTTCCTGTCCCCTAGGCGGCCGGCGGTCTCTAGGGCGAGCGACGCCATGGATGCGAGCGGCCGGACGCGGCACTCAGCTTCGCATCCTCTGTTCCAGCGGGATGCTCCTCCGCTGGCTTCTTCCCAGCGGCTGATTGCTTCACAGCAGAACGCCCCTCTCCAGCAGTCACAGCGGGAGAGGGTTGCTCCTCAGCCGCTGGTTACTTCACCGCGGGAGGGGGTTGCTCCTCTCCAACAGTCGCTGGTTCCTCCCCAGCAGCTTAGGCCGGTTTCACACCAGGATATTCCACCGCTGATTTCTTCTTCTCGACGGGATGCTCCTTCAATGAACCAGGCCCGAGGTCGTTCACGATCTAGATCACGACCTCCAGCTCCTATTTCCCGAGATCCGAAGCCTTGGAGTAGCCTCTTCAAGGCTCCAGTGGGTAGTCCGGATCTTCGACTGGACTTTTTTGCTCCAGAAGTACAGGCTGACCAGAAGATTGCTGTGTATGAGGCTATTGATTCCGACGAACTAATTGAGACATGGTCAATGGCAATTGTGGGCTACGTTGTTGGACTAAGAACATCCTTTTTCCCACTATCCTCATACATCAGAACTCGATGGGGAATATCAACATTTGATCTTCATATGTTGGAGACCGGATTCTTTGTATGCAGGCTTTATTCGGAAGAAGATTTACAACGGGTCCTTGAAGGATTTTGGACTATCCGTGGTCATCCAATGATACTACGACGTTGGGCACCTGATGTGAGATTGGAGTTAGACAGTCTACAATCTATCCCAATATGGGTTTCTTTCCATGGACTTCCACTACATCTATGGGGTCGTCGTTTTATTGCAAAGCTTTGCAGCACCCTGGGACAGCCATTGTATCTTGATAAGGCAACAGCTTCGCAAACGAGATTGACCTTTGCTAGAGCTTGTGTAATGGTTTCTTCTGATGAGGAACTGCCGAATGATGTTTCTTACCGTGATCTTGATGGGAGCACCCGAAAGGTGAAAGTCTCATATTCTTGGAAGCCACAACGATGCAAGGTTTGTCTATCTTTTGGACATGTAAATGGTGCCGGCCAACAGCCTTCACAAAAAATCACACAGGTCTACCGACCACGCCAAGAGCCACAGAATGGGGTCACTACCACTAATCCAAGCACTGATACTCCAGTGCCAACAGTGGTGATGGCGGAGAAGATGATTGAACACTCTGACTCGTTGGGGCAGCGACACGAACAAGAGAAAGATAACTCAGGACTTCCATCTTTACCTATTATATCAGAGACTTTCACTGCAGGAGCTTCCCAAGGTTCTCACTCCCCAATAACAACCTCGCCTTCACGAATCACTCCTTCAGATAATCAGGAAATTTCATTTCAACAACCTCTTGGGAACCAAGACATTGCAACTCACCAAACTCATCGCTCTTCGACACATCCCGCTATTCAGGACTCCTTGCCTCAAGGTACGCAAAAATTTAAACATTTGCAAGCTGTGGATGAGGTGGATAAATATAGGAATAAAGGATTAAAGGGTAAAGATATTATGCGAGAGGACCATGCAAAATCAAAGGATAAGAAAAAGGATGGTAGTGTCCTCCCAAAATCGCATGCTCTTCCTTCTATCTAGTATTGATGAAAATAAGCTGTTGGAATGTTCGTGGACTTAATAAGACTGAGAAATGTCGGGAGCTCAATAGAATAATCCGATCTGCTGCATGTGACATGGTGATTCTTGTGGAAACAAAAATTAAACCTCATCGTGTTCGAGTTCAGAAGAATTTAATATGGCCTGAGGCAGAACTTTTTACTAATGATTCTCAGGATACTTATGGTCGAGTTTGGGTCTTATGGCATCCTAACCTTGTTACTGCTTGGTTTATTTCTGCTACTAATCAATTCATTCATCTTAAGGCAGAGGATAAACAGACTGGATGTCAATTCAATATTACCGGTATTTATGCATCTAACAGTATGTCTGACAGGAATGCTCTATGGCGTGATCTGGTTAGCATTGCAAATAGTTATCCTACAGTACCATGGGCTGTTCTCGGTGACTTTAATACTGTCAGATACACAAATGAGAAAGTGGGGGGTAGAGTGCTTTCCGAATGTCAGCTTCAACATTTTAATGATTGTATAGATACTGCTGCATTGACTGACATGAAATCTGTAGGTGATTGGTTCTCATGGAACAATCAAAGTACTGCTGAAAGAAAAATTATGGCTCGACTTGACAGATGTTTGATTAATCAGGAATGGTTAGTAGTTTTCCCAGATTCACTTCTTGAGTACGGTGCTAAGTTATTTTCGGATCACTCTATTATGCATATACATGCAGATAAAGCACTACCCAGAGTCAAGAAACCTTTTAGATTTTTTAATATGTGGAGTTCTCACCCAAAGTTCCTCGAAGTTATTAAGTCAGCTTGGGACATTAAGGAGGAGAGACGGTGCACGCATCTGCTTGGGAATGGGGAGCAATGGGCCTGCGTTCCCTTGCGTGCGTGCGTGAGTGCTCTGCTCTGCTTGGGCTTGCGCTTGCGATCGACGCTGGGGGCGGCAACCTCTTCCCTTGCGCTTGTGCTTGCGATTGCTCCCTTGGGCGATTTCTCCTCTGCGATCGCCCCGCGGCGAGTGGAAGGCCGGCGGTCGCTCCTGCGATCAGCGATTCCAGGCCGGGAATCGGCGATTTCAGGCGTGGAAGGGCGGCGGCTCTTCTCCCCTAGGCGCGGGACGGACTCTAGGGCAAGAAACGGTGGAAGCTGCCCTGCGATTGGGGCTGGGTTCACTGCCGCTTCCTGCGGCAACTCCAGCGTGGAAAGGGCGACGGCTGCTTCTGTAATCGGCGTGGAAGGGGCGACGGCTGCGACATTAGTGTGGGCAGGGTGGTGGCCTCCTCTCCCCTAGGCGGCCGGCGGTCTCTAGGGCGAGCGACGCCATGGATGCGAGCGGCCGGACGCGGCACTCTGCTTCGCATCCTCTGTTCCAGCGGGATGCTCCTCCGCTGGCTTCTTCCCAGCGGCTGATAGCTTCACAGCAGAACGCCCCTCTCCAGCAGTCACAGCGGGAGAGGGTTGCTCCTCAGCCGCTGGTTACTTCACCGCGGGAGGGGGTTGCTCCTCTCTAACAGCCGCTGTCCTCCTCAGCAGCTTAGGCCGGTTTCACACCTGGATGTTCCACCGCTGATTTCTTCTTCTCGACGGGATGCTCCTTCAATGAACCAGGCCCGAGGTCGTTCACGGTCTAGATCACGACCTCCAGCTCCTATTTCCCGAGATCCGAAGCCTTGGAGTAGCCTCTTCAAGGCTCCAGTGGGTAGTCCGGATCTTCGACTGGACTTTTTTGCTCCAGAAGTACAGGCTGACCAGAAGATTGCTGTGTATGAGGCTATTGATTCCGACGAACTAATTGAGACATGGTCAATGGCAATTGTGGGCTACGTTGTTGGACTAAGAACATCCTTTTTCCCACTATCCTCATACATCAGAACTCGATGGGGAATATCAACATTTGATCTTCATATGTTGGAGACCGGATTCTTTGTATGCAGGCTTTATTCGGAAGAAGATTTACAACGGGTCCTTGAAGGATTTTGGACTATCCGTGGTCATCCAATGATACTACGACGTTGGGCACCTGATGTGAGATTGGAGTTAGACAGTCTACAATCTATCCCAATATGGGTTTCTTTCCATGGACTTCCACTACATCTATGGGGTCGTCGTTTTATTGCAAAGCTTTGCAGCACCCTGGGACAGCCATTGTATCTTGATAAGGCAACAGCTTCGCAAACGAGATTGACCTTTGCTAGAGCTTGTGTAATGGTTTCTTCTGATGAGGAACTGCCGAATGATGTTTCTTACCGTGATCTTGATGGGAGCACCCGAAAGGTGAAAGTCTCATATTCTTGGAAGCCACAACGATGCAAGGTTTGTCTATCTTTTGGACATGTAAATGGTGCCGGCCAACAGCCTTCACAAAAAATCACACAGGTCTACCGACCACGCCAAGAGCCACAGAATGGGGTCACTACCACTAATCCAAGCACTGATACTCCAGTGCCAACAGTGGTGATGGCGGAGAAGATGATTGAACACTCTGACTCGTTGGGGCAGCGACACGAACAAGAGAAAGATAACTCAGGACTTCCATCTTTACCTATTATATCAGAGACTTTCACTGCAGGAGCTTCCCAAGGTTCTCACTCCCCAATAACAACCTCGCCTTCACGAATCACTCCTTCAGATAATCAGGAAATTTCATTTCAACAACCTCTTGGGAACCAAGACATTGCAACTCACCAAACTCATCGCTCTTCGACACATCCCGCTATTCAGGACTCCTTGCCTCAAGGTACGCAAAAATTTAAACATTTGCAAGCTGTGGATGAGGTGGATAAATATAGGAATAAAGGATTAAAGGGTAAAGATATTATGCGAGAGGACCATGCAAAATCAAAGGATAAGAAAAAGGATGGTAGTGTCCTCCCAAAATCGCATGCTCTTCCTTCTATCTAGTATTGATGAAAATAAGCTGTTGGAATGTTCGTGGACTTAATAAGACTGAGAAATGTCGGGAGCTCAATAGAATAATCCGATCTGCTGCATGTGACATGGTGATTCTTGTGGAAACAAAAATTAAACCTCATCGTGTTCGAGTTCAGAAGAATTTAATATGGCCTGAGGCAGAACTTTTTACTAATGATTCTCAGGATACTTATGGTCGAGTTTGGGTCTTATGGCATCCTAACCTTGTTACTGCTTGGTTTATTTCTGCTACTAATCAATTCATTCATCTTAAGGCAGAGGATAAACAGACTGGATGTCAATTCAATATTACCGGTATTTATGCATCTAACAGTATGTCTGACAGGAATGCTCTATGGCGTGATCTGGTTAGCATTGCAAATAGTTATCCTACAGTACCATGGGCTGTTCTCGGTGACTTTAATACTGTCAGATACACAAATGAGAAAGTGGGGGGTAGAGTGCTTTCCGAATGTCAGCTTCAACATTTTAATGATTGTATAGATACTGCTGCATTGACTGACATGAAATCTGTAGGTGATTGGTTCTCATGGAACAATCAAAGTACTGCTGAAAGAAAAATTATGGCTCGACTTGACAGATGTTTGATTAATCAGGAATGGTTAGCAGTTTTCCCAGATTCACTTCTTGAGTACGGTGCTAAGTTATTTTCGGATCACTCTATTATGCATATACATGCAGATAAAGCACTACCCAGAGTCAAGAAACCTTTTAGATTTTTTAATATGTGGAGTTCTCACCCAAAGTTCCTCGAAGTTATTAAGTCAGCTTGGGACATTAAGGAGGAGAGACGGTGCACGCATCTGCTTGGGAATGGGGAGCAATGGGCCTGCGTTCCCTTGCGTGCGTGCGTGAGTGCTCTGCTCTGCTTGGGCTTGCGCTTGCGATCGACGCTGGGGGCGGCAACCTCTTCCCTTGCGCTTGTGCTTGCGATTGCTCCCTTGGGCGATTTCTCCTCTGCGATCGCCCCGCGGCGAGTGGAAGGCCGGCGGTCGCTCCTGCGATCAGCGATTCCAGGCCGGGAATCGGCGATTTCAGGCGTGGAAGGGCGGCGGCTCTTCTCCCCTAGGCGCGGGACGGACTCTAGGGCAAGAAACGGTGGAAGCTGCCCTGCGATTGGGGCTGGGTTCACTGCCGCTTCCTGCGGCAACTCCAGCGTGGAAAGGGCGACGGCTGCTTCTGCAATCGGCGTGGAAGGGGCGACGGCTGCGACATTAGTGTGGGCAGGGTGGTGGCTTCCTCTCCCCTAGGCGGCCGGCGGTCTCTAGGGCGAGCGACGCCATGGATGCGAGCGGCCGGACGCGGCACTCTGCTTCGCATCCTCTGTTCCAGCGGGATGCTCCTCCGCTGGCTTCTTCCCAGCGGCTGATTGCTTCACAGCAGAACGCCCCTCTCCAGCAGTCACAGCGGGAGAGGGTTGCTCCTCAGCCGCTGGTTACTTCACCGCGGGAGGGGGTTGCTCCTCTCCAACAGTCGCTGGTTCCTCCCCAGCAGCTTAGGCCGGTTTCACACCAGGATATTCCACCGCTGATTTCTTCTTCTCGACGGGATGCTCCTTCAATGAACCAGGCCCGAGGTCGTTCACGATCTAGATCACGACCTCCAGCTCCTATTTCCCGAGATCCGAAGCCTTGGAGTAGCCTCTTCAAGGCTCCAGTGGGTAGTCCGGATCTTCGACTGGACTTTTTTGCTCCAGAAGTACAGGCTGACCAGAAGATTGCTGTGTATGAGGCTATTGATTCCGACGAACTAATTGAGACATGGTCAATGGCAATTGTGGGCTACGTTGTTGGACTAAGAACATCCTTTTTCCCACTATCCTCATACATCAGAACTCGATGGGGAATATCAACATTTGATCTTCATATGTTGGAGACCGGATTCTTCGTATGCAGGCTTTATTCGGAAGAAGATTTACAATGGGTCCTTGAAGGATTTTGGACTATCCGTGGTCATCCAATGATACTGCGACGCTGGGCACCTGATGTGAGATTGGAGTTAGACAGTCTACAATCTATCCCAATATGGGTTTCTTTTCATGGACTTCCACTACATCTCTGGGGTCGTCGTTTTATTGCAAAGCTTTGCAGCACCCTGGGACAGCCATTGTATCTTGATAAGGCAACAGCTTCGCAAACGAGATTGACCTTTCCCAGAGCTTGTGTAATGGTTTCTTCTGATGAGGAACTGCCGAATGATGTTTCTTACCGTGATCTTGATGGGAGCACCCGAAAGGTGAAAGTCTCATATTCTTGGAAGCCACAACGATGCAAGGTTTGTCTATCTTTTGGACATGTAAATGGTGCCTGCCAACAGCCTTAACAAAAAATCACACAGGTCTACCGACCACGCCAAGAGCCACAGAATGGGGTCACTACCACTAATCCAAGCACTGATACTCAAGTGCCAACAGTGGTGATGGCGGAGAAGATGATTGAACACTCTGACTCGTTGGGGCAGCGACACGAACAAGAGAAAGACAAGTCAGGACTTCCATCTTTACCTATTATATCAGAGACTTTCACTGCAGGAGCTTCCCAAGGTTCTCACTCCCCAATAATAACCTCGCCTTCACGAATCACTCCTTCAGATAATCAGGAAATTTCATTTCAACAACCTCTTGGGAACCAAGACATTGTAACTCACCAAACTCATCGCTCTTCGACACATCCCGCTATTCAGGACTCCTTGCCTCAAGGTACGCAAAAATTTAAACATTTGCAAGCTGTGGATGAGGTGGATAAATATAGGAATAAAGGATTAAAGGGTAAAGATATTATGCGAGAGGACCATGCAAAATCAAAGGATAAGAAAAAGGATGGTAGTGTCCTCCCAAAATCGCATGCTCTTCCTTCTATCTAGTATTGATGAAAATAAGCTGTTGGAATGTTCGTGGACTTAATAAGACTGAGAAATGTCGGGAGCTCAATAGAATAATCCGATCTGCTGCATGTGACATGGTGATTCTTGTGGAAACAAAAATTAAACCTCATCGTGTTCGAGTTCAGAAGAATTTAATATGGCCTGAGGCAGAACTTTTTACTAATGATTCTCAGGATACTTATGGTCGAGTTTGGGTCTTATGGCATCCTAACCTTGTTACTGCTTGGTTTATTTCTGCTACTAATCAATTCATTCATCTTAAGGCAGAGGATAAACAGACTGGATGTCAATTCAATATTACCGGTATTTATGCATCTAACAGTATGTCTGACAGGAATGCTCTATGGCGTGATCTGGTTAGCATTGCAAATAGTTATCCTACAGTACCATGGGCTGTTCTCGGTGACTTTAATACTGTCAGATACACAAATGAGAAAGTGGGGGGTAGAGTGCTTTCCGAATGTCAGCTTCAACATTTTAATGATTGTATAGATACTGCTGCATTGACTGACATGAAATCTGTAGGTGATTGGTTCTCATGGAACAATCAAAGTACTGCTGAAAGAAAAATTATGGCTCGACTTGACAGATGTTTGATTAATCAGGAATGGTTAGCAGTTTTCCCAGATTCACTTCTTGAGTACGGTGCTAAGTTATTTTCGGATCACTCTATTATGCATATACATGCAGATAAAGCACTACCCAGAGTCAAGAAACCTTTTAGATTTTTTAATATGTGGAGTTCTCACCCAAAGTTCCTCAAAGTTATTAAGTCAGCTTGGGACATTAAGGAGGAGAGACGGTGCACGCATCTGCTTGGGAATGGGGAGCAATGGGCCTGCGTTCCCTTGCGTGCGTGCGTGAGTGCTCTGCTCTGCTTGGGCTTGCGCTTGCGATCGACGCTGGGGGCGGCAACCTCTTCCCTTGCGCTTGTGCTTGCGATTGCTCCCTTGGGCGATTTCTCCTCTGCGATCGCCCCGCGGCGAGTGGAAGGCCGGCGGTCGCTCCTGCGATCAGCGATTCCAGGCCGGGAATCGGCGATTTCAGGCGTGGAAGGGCGGCGGCTCTTCTCCCCTAGGCGCGGGACGGACTCTAGGGCAAGAAACGGTGGAAGCTGCCCTGCGATTGGGGCTGGGTTCACTGCCGCTTCCTGCGGCAACTCCAGCGTGGAAAGGGCGACGGCTGCTTCTGCAATCGGCGTGGAAGGGGCGACGGCTGCGACATTAGTGTGGGCAGGGTGGTGGCCTCCTCTCCCCTAGGCGGCCGGCGGTCTCTAGGGCGAGCGACGCCATGGATGCGAGCGGCCGGACGCGGCACTCTGCTTCGCATCCTCTGTTCCAGCGGGATGCTCCTCCGCTGGCTTCTTCCCAGCGGCTGATAGCTTCACAGCAGAACGCCCCTCTCCAGCAGTCACAGCGGGAGAGGGTTGCTCCTCAGCCGCTGGTTACTTCACCGCGGGAGGGGGTTGCTCCTCTCCAACAGCCGCTGTCCTCCTCAGCAGCTTAGGCCGGTTTCACACCTGGATGTTCCACCGCTGATTTCTTCTTCTCGACGGGATGCTCCTTCAATGAACCAGGCCCGAGGTCGTTCACGATCTAGATCACGACCTCCAGCTCCTATTTCCCGAGATCCGAAGCCTTGGAGTAGCCTCTTCAAGGCTCCAGTGGGTAGTCCGGATCTTCGACTGGACTTTTTTGCTCCAGAAGTACAGGCTGACCAGAAGATTGCTGTGTATGAGGCTATTGATTCCGACGAACTAATTGAGACATGGTCAATGGCAATTGTGGGCTACGTTGTTGGACTAAGAACATCCTTTTTCCCACTATCCTCATACATCAGAACTCGATGGGGAATATCAACATTTGATCTTCATATGTTGGAGACCGGATTCTTTGTATGCAGGCTTTATTCGGAAGAAGATTTACAACGGGTCCTTGAAGGATTTTGGACTATCCGTGGTCATCCAATGATACTACGACGTTGGGCACCTGATGTGAGATTGGAGTTAGACAGTCTACAATCTATCCCAATATGGGTTTCTTTCCATGGACTTCCACTACATCTCTGGGGTCGTCGTTTTATTGCAAAGCTTTGCAGCACCCTGGGACAGCCATTGTATCTTGATAAGGCAACAGCTTCGCAAACGAGATTGACCTTTGCTAGAGCTTGTGTAATGGTTTCTTCTGATGAGGAACTGCCGAATGATGTTTCTTACCGTGATCTTGATGGGAGCACCCGAAAGGTGAAAGTCTCATATTCTTGGAAGCCACAACGATGCAAGGTTTGTCTATCTTTTGGACATGTAAATGGTGCCTGCCAACAGCCTTCACAAAAAATCACACAGGTCTACCGACCACGCCAAGAGCCACAGAATGGGGTCACTACCACTAATCAAAGCACTGATACTCCAGTGCCAACAGTGGTGATGGCGGAGAAGATGATTGAACACTCTGACTCGTTGGGGCAGCGACACGAACAAGAGAAAGATAACTCAGGACTTCCATCTTTACCTATTATATCAGAGACTTTCACTGCAGGAGCTTCCCAAGGTTCTCACTCCCCAATAATAACCTCGCCTTCACGAATCACTCCTTCAGATAATCAGGAAATTTCATTTCAACAACCTCTTGGGAACCAAGACATTGTAACTCACCAAACTCATCGCTCTTCGACACATCCCGCTATTCAGGACTCCTTGCCTCAAGGTACGCAAAAATTTAAACATTTGCAAGCTGTGGATGAGGTGGATAAATATAGGAATAAAGGATTAAAGGGTAAAGATATTATGCGAGAGGACCATGCAAAATCAAAGGATAAGAAAAAGGATGGTAGTGTCCTCCCAAAATCGCATGCTCTTCCTTCTATCTAGTATTGATGAAAATAAGCTGTTGGAATGTTCGTGGACTTAATAAGACTGAGAAATGTCGGGAGCTCAATAGAATAATCCGATCTGCTGCATGTGACATGGTGATTCTTGTGGAAATAAAAATTAAACCTCATCGTGTTCGAGTTCAGAAGAATTTCATATGGCCTGAGGCAGAACTTTTTACTAATGATTCTCAGGATACTTATGGTCGAGTTTGGGTCTTATGGCATCCTAACCTTGTTACTGCTTGGTTTATTTCTGCTACTAATCAATTCATTCATCTTAAGGCAGAGGATAAACAGACTGGATGTCAATTCAATATTACCGGTATTTATGCATCTAACAGTATGTCTGACAGGAATGCTCTATGGCGTGATCTGGTTAGTATTGCAAATAGTTATCCTACAGTACCATGGGCTGTTCTCGGTGACTTTAATACTGTCAGATACACAAATGAGAAAGTGGGGGGTAGAGTGCTTTCCGAATGTCAGCTTCAACATTTTAATGATTGTATAGATACTACTGCATTGACTGACATGAAATCTGTAGGTGATTGGTTCTCATGGAACAATCAAAGTACTGCTGAAAGAAAAATTATGGCTCGACTTGACAGATGTTTGATTAATCAGGAATGGTTAGCAGTTTTCCCAGATTCACTTCTTGAGTACGGTGCTAAGTTATTTTCGGATCACTCTATTATGCATATACATGCAGATAAAGCACTACCCAGAGTCAAGAAACCTTTTAGATTTTTTAATATGTGGAGTTCTCACCCAAAGTTCCTCGAAGTTATTAAGTCAGCTTGGGACATTAAGGAGGAGAGACGGTGCACGCATCTGCTTGGGAATGGGGAGCAATGGGCCTGCGTTCCCTTGCGTGCGTGCGTGAGTGCTCTGCTCTGCTTGGGCTTGCGCTTGCGATCGACGCTGGGGGCGGCAACCTCTTCCCTTGCGCTTGTGCTTGCGATTGCTCCCTTGGGCGATTTCTCCTCTGCGATCGCCCCGCGGCGAGTGGAAGGCCGGCGGTCGCTCCTGCGATCAGCGATTCCAGGCCGGGAATCGGCGATTTCAGGCGTGGAAGGGCGGCGGCTCTTCTCCCCTAGGCGCGGGACGGACTCTAGGGCAAGAAACGGTGGAAGCTGCCCTGCGATTGGGGCTGGGTTCACTGCCGCTTCCTGCGGCAACTCCAGCGTGGAAAGGGCGACGGCTGCTTCTGCAATCGGCGTGGAAGGGGCGACGGCTGCGACATTAGTGTGGGCAGGGTGGTGGCCTCCTCTCCCCTAGGCGGCCGGCGGTCTCTAGGGCGAGCGACGCCATGGATGCGAGCGGCCGGACGCGGCACTCTGCTTCGCATCCTCTGTTCCAGCGGGATGCTCCTCCGCTGGCTTCTTCCCAGCGGCTGATAGCTTCACAGCAGAACGCCCCTCTCCAGCAGTCACAGCGGGAGAGGGTTGCTCCTCAGCCGCTGGTTACTTCACCGCGGGAGGGGGTTGCTCCTCTCCAACAGCCGCTGTCCTCCTCAGCAGCTTAGGCCGGTTTCACACCTGGATGTTCCACCGCTGATTTCTTCTTCTCGACGGGATGCTCCTTCAATGAACCAGGCCCGAGGTCGTTCACGATCTAGATCACGACCTCCAGCTCCTATTTCCCGAGATCCGAAGCCTTGGAGTAGCCTCTTCAAGGCTCCAGTGGGTAGTCCGGATCTTCGACTGGACTTTTTTGCTCCAGAAGTACAGGCTGACCAGAAGATTGTTGTGTATGAGGCTATTGATTCCGACGAACTAATTGAGACATGGTCAATGGCAATTGTGGGCTACGTTGTTGGACTAAGAACATCCTTTTTCCCACTATCCTCATACATCAGAACTCGATGGGGAATATCAACATTTGATCTTCATATGTTGGAGACCGGATTCTTTGTATGCAGGCTTTATTCGGAAGAAGATTTACAACGGGTCCTTGAAGGATTTTGGACTATCCGTGGTCATCCAATGATACTACGACGTTGGGCACCTGATGTGAGATTGGAGTTAGACAGTCTACAATCTATCCCAATATGGGTTTCTTTCCATGGACTTCCACTACATCTCTGGGGTCGTCGTTTTATTGCAAAGCTTTGCAGCACCCTGGGACAGCCATTGTATCTTGATAAGGCAACAGCTTCGCAAACGAGATTGACCTTTGCTAGAGCTTGTGTAATGGTTTCTTCTGATGAGGAACTGCCGAATGATGTTTCTTACCGTGATCTTGATGGGAGCACCCGAAAGGTGAAAGTCTCATATTCTTGGAAGCCACAACGATGCAAGGTTTGTCTATCTTTTGGACATGTAAATGGTGCCGGCCAACAGCCTTCACAAAAAATCACACAGGTCTACCGACCACGCCAAGAGCCACAGAATGGGGTCACTACCACTAATCCAAGCACTGATACTCCAGTGCCAACAGTGGTGATGGCGGAGAAGATGATTGAACACTCTGACTCGTTGGGGCAGCGACACGAACAAGAGAAAGATAACTCAGGACTTCCATCTTTACCTATTATATCAGAGACTTTCACTGCAGGAGCTTCCCAAGGTTCTCACTCCCCAATAACAACCTCGCCTTCACGAATCACTCCTTCAGATAATCAGGAAATTTCATTTCAACAACCTCTTGGGAACCAAGACATTGCAACTCACCAAACTCATCGCTCTTCGACACATCCCGCTATTCAGGACTCCTTGCCTCAAGGTACGCAAAAATTTAAACATTTGCAAGCTGTGGATGAGGTGGATAAATATAGGAATAAAGGATTAAAGGGTAAAGATATTATGCGAGAGGACCATGCAAAATCAAAGGATAAGAAAAAGGATGGTAGTGTCCTCCCAAAATCGCATGCTCTTCCTTCTATCTAGTATTGATGAAAATAAGCTGTTGGAATGTTCGTGGACTTAATAAGACTGAGAAATGTCGGGAGCTCAATAGAATAATCCGATCTGCTGCATGTGACATGGTGATTCTTGTGGAAACAAAAATTAAACCTCATCGTGTTCGAGTTCAGAAGAATTTAATATGGCCTGAGGCAGAACTTTTTACTAATGATTCTCAGGATACTTATGGTCGAGTTTGGGTCTTATGGCATCCTAACCTTGTTACTGCTTGGTTTATTTCTGCTACTAATCAATTCATTCATCTTAAGGCAGAGGATAAACAGACTGGATGTCAATTCAATATTACCGGTATTTATGCATCTAACAGTATGTCTGACAGGAATGCTCTATGGCGTGATCTGGTTAGCATTGCAAATAGTTATCCTACAGTACCATGGGCTGTTCTCGGTGACTTTAATACTGTCAGATACACAAATGAGAAAGTGGGGGGTAGAGTGCTTTCCGAATGTCAGCTTCAACATTTTAATGATTGTATAGATACTGCTGCATTGACTGACATGAAATCTGTAGGTGATTGGTTCTCATGGAACAATCAAAGTACTGCTGAAAGAAAAATTATGGCTCGACTTGACAGATGTTTGATTAATCAGGAATGGTTAGCAGTTTTCCCAGATTCACTTCTTGAGTACGGTGCTAAGTTATTTTCGGATCACTCTATTATGCATATACATGCAGATAAAGCACTACCCAGAGTCAAGAAACCTTTTAGATTTTTTAATATGTGGAGTTCTCACCCAAAGTTCCTCGAAGTTATTAAGTCAGCTTGGGACATTAAGGAGGAGAGACGGTGCACGCATCTGCTTGGGAATGGGGAGCAATGGGCCTGCGTTCCCTTGCGTGCGTGCGTGAGTGCTCTGCTCTGCTTGGGCTTGCGCTTGCGATCGACGCTGGGGGCGGCAACCTCTTCCCTTGCGCTTGTGCTTGCGATTGCTCCCTTGGGCGATTTCTCCTCTGCGATCGCCCCGCGGCGAGTGGAAGGCCGGCGGTCGCTCCTGCGATCAGCGATTCCAGGCCGGGAATCGGCGATTTCAGGCGTGGAAGGGCGGCGGCTCTTCTCCCCTAGGCGCGGGACGGACTCTAGGGCAAGAAACGGTGGAAGCTGCCCTGCGATTGGGGCTGGGTTCACTGCCGCTTCCTGCGGCAACTCCAGCGTGGAAAGGGCGACGGCTGCTTCTGTAATCGGCGTGGAAGGGGCGACGGCTGCGACATTAGTGTGGGCAGGGTGGTGGCCTCCTCTCCCCTAGGCGGCCGGCGGTCTCTAGGGCGAGCGACGCCATGGATGCGAGCGGCCGGACGCGGCACTCTGCTTCGCATCCTCTGTTCCAGCGGGATGCTCCTCCGCTGGCTTCTTCCCAGCGGCTGATAGCTTCACAGCAGAACGCCCCTCTCCAGCAGTCACAGCGGGAGAGGGTTGCTCCTCAGCCGCTGGTTACTTCACCGCGGGAGGGGGTTGCTCCTCTCTAACAGCCGCTGTCCTCCTCAGCAGCTTAGGCCGGTTTCACACCTGGATGTTCCACCGCTGATTTCTTCTTCTCGACGGGATGCTCCTTCAATGAACCAGGCCCGAGGTCGTTCACGGTCTAGATCACGACCTCCAGCTCCTATTTCCCGAGATCCGAAGCCTTGGAGTAGCCTCTTCAAGGCTCCAGTGGGTAGTCCGGATCTTCGACTGGACTTTTTTGCTCCAGAAGTACAGGCTGACCAGAAGATTGCTGTGTATGAGGCTATTGATTCCGACGAACTAATTGAGACATGGTCAATGGCAATTGTGGGCTACGTTGTTGGACTAAGAACATCCTTTTTCCCACTATCCTCATACATCAGAACTCGATGGGGAATATCAACATTTGATCTTCATATGTTGGAGACCGGATTCTTTGTATGCAGGCTTTATTCGGAAGAAGATTTACAACGGGTCCTTGAAGGATTTTGGACTATCCGTGGTCATCCAATGATACTACGACGTTGGGCACCTGATGTGAGATTGGAGTTAGACAGTCTACAATCTATCCCAATATGGGTTTCTTTCCATGGACTTCCACTACATCTATGGGGTCGTCGTTTTATTGCAAAGCTTTGCAGCACCCTGGGACAGCCATTGTATCTTGATAAGGCAACAGCTTCGCAAACGAGATTGACCTTTGCTAGAGCTTGTGTAATGGTTTCTTCTGATGAGGAACTGCCGAATGATGTTTCTTACCGTGATCTTGATGGGAGCACCCGAAAGGTGAAAGTCTCATATTCTTGGAAGCCACAACGATGCAAGGTTTGTCTATCTTTTGGACATGTAAATGGTGCCGGCCAACAGCCTTCACAAAAAATCACACAGGTCTACCGACCACGCCAAGAGCCACAGAATGGGGTCACTACCACTAATCCAAGCACTGATACTCCAGTGCCAACAGTGGTGATGGCGGAGAAGATGATTGAACACTCTGACTCGTTGGGGCAGCGACACGAACAAGAGAAAGATAACTCAGGACTTCCATCTTTACCTATTATATCAGAGACTTTCACTGCAGGAGCTTCCCAAGGTTCTCACTCCCCAATAACAACCTCGCCTTCACGAATCACTCCTTCAGATAATCAGGAAATTTCATTTCAACAACCTCTTGGGAACCAAGACATTGCAACTCACCAAACTCATCGCTCTTCGACACATCCCGCTATTCAGGACTCCTTGCCTCAAGGTACGCAAAAATTTAAACATTTGCAAGCTGTGGATGAGGTGGATAAATATAGGAATAAAGGATTAAAGGGTAAAGATATTATGCGAGAGGACCATGCAAAATCAAAGGATAAGAAAAAGGATGGTAGTGTCCTCCCAAAATCGCATGCTCTTCCTTCTATCTAGTATTGATGAAAATAAGCTGTTGGAATGTTCGTGGACTTAATAAGACTGAGAAATGTCGGGAGCTCAATAGAATAATCCGATCTGCTGCATGTGACATGGTGATTCTTGTGGAAACAAAAATTAAACCTCATCGTGTTCGAGTTCAGAAGAATTTAATATGGCCTGAGGCAGAACTTTTTACTAATGATTCTCAGGATACTTATGGTCGAGTTTGGGTCTTATGGCATCCTAACCTTGTTACTGCTTGGTTTATTTCTGCTACTAATCAATTCATTCATCTTAAGGCAGAGGATAAACAGACTGGATGTCAATTCAATATTACCGGTATTTATGCATCTAACAGTATGTCTGACAGGAATGCTCTATGGCGTGATCTGGTTAGCATTGCAAATAGTTATCCTACAGTACCATGGGCTGTTCTCGGTGACTTTAATACTGTCAGATACACAAATGAGAAAGTGGGGGGTAGAGTGCTTTCCGAATGTCAGCTTCAACATTTTAATGATTGTATAGATACTGCTGCATTGACTGACATGAAATCTGTAGGTGATTGGTTCTCATGGAACAATCAAAGTACTGCTGAAAGAAAAATTATGGCTCGACTTGACAGATGTTTGATTAATCAGGAATGGTTAGCAGTTTTCCCAGATTCACTTCTTGAGTACGGTGCTAAGTTATTTTCGGATCACTCTATTATGCATATACATGCAGATAAAGCACTACCCAGAGTCAAGAAACCTTTTAGATTTTTTAATATGTGGAGTTCTCACCCAAAGTTCCTCGAAGTTATTAAGTCAGCTTGGGACATTAAGGAGGAGAGACGGTGCACGCATCTGCTTGGGAATGGGGAGCAATGGGCCTGCGTTCCCTTGCGTGCGTGCGTGAGTGCTCTGCTCTGCTTGGGCTTGCGCTTGCGATCGACGCTGGGGGCGGCAACCTCTTCCCTTGCGCTTGTGCTTGCGATTGCTCCCTTGGGCGATTTCTCCTCTGCGATCGCCCCGCGGCGAGTGGAAGGCCGGCGGTCGCTCCTGCGATCAGCGATTCCAGGCCGGGAATCGGCGATTTCAGGCGTGGAAGGGCGGCGGCTCTTCTCCCCTAGGCGCGGGACGGACTCTAGGGCAAGAAACGGTGGAAGCTGCCCTGCGATTGGGGCTGGGTTCACTGCCGCTTCCTGCGGCAACTCCAGCGTGGAAAGGGCGACGGCTGCTTCTGCAATCGGCGTGGAAGGGGCGACGGCTGCGACATTAGTGTGGGCAGGGTGGTGGCTTCCTCTCCCCTAGGCGGCCGGCGGTCTCTAGGGCGAGCGACGCCATGGATGCGAGCGGCCGGACGCGGCACTCTGCTTCGCATCCTCTGTTCCAGCGGGATGCTCCTCCGCTGGCTTCTTCCCAGCGGCTGATTGCTTCACAGCAGAACGCCCCTCTCCAGCAGTCACAGCGGGAGAGGGTTGCTCCTCAGCCGCTGGTTACTTCACCGCGGGAGGGGGTTGCTCCTCTCCAACAGTCGCTGGTTCCTCCCCAGCAGCTTAGGCCGGTTTCACACCAGGATATTCCACCGCTGATTTCTTCTTCTCGACGGGATGCTCCTTCAATGAACCAGGCCCGAGGTCGTTCACGATCTAGATCACGACCTCCAGCTCCTATTTCCCGAGATCCGAAGCCTTGGAGTAGCCTCTTCAAGGCTCCAGTGGGTAGTCCGGATCTTCGACTGGACTTTTTTGCTCCAGAAGTACAGGCTGACCAGAAGATTGCTGTGTATGAGGCTATTGATTCCGACGAACTAATTGAGACATGGTCAATGGCAATTGTGGGCTACGTTGTTGGACTAAGAACATCCTTTTTCCCACTATCCTCATACATCAGAACTCGATGGGGAATATCAACATTTGATCTTCATATGTTGGAGACCGGATTCTTCGTATGCAGGCTTTATTCGGAAGAAGATTTACAATGGGTCCTTGAAGGATTTTGGACTATCCGTGGTCATCCAATGATACTGCGACGCTGGGCACCTGATGTGAGATTGGAGTTAGACAGTCTACAATCTATCCCAATATGGGTTTCTTTTCATGGACTTCCACTACATCTCTGGGGTCGTCGTTTTATTGCAAAGCTTTGCAGCACCCTGGGACAGCCATTGTATCTTGATAAGGCAACAGCTTCGCAAACGAGATTGACCTTTCCCAGAGCTTGTGTAATGGTTTCTTCTGATGAGGAACTGCCGAATGATGTTTCTTACCGTGATCTTGATGGGAGCACCCGAAAGGTGAAAGTCTCATATTCTTGGAAGCCACAACGATGCAAGGTTTGTCTATCTTTTGGACATGTAAATGGTGCCTGCCAACAGCCTTAACAAAAAATCACACAGGTCTACCGACCACGCCAAGAGCCACAGAATGGGGTCACTACCACTAATCCAAGCACTGATACTCAAGTGCCAACAGTGGTGATGGCGGAGAAGATGATTGAACACTCTGACTCGTTGGGGCAGCGACACGAACAAGAGAAAGACAAGTCAGGACTTCCATCTTTACCTATTATATCAGAGACTTTCACTGCAGGAGCTTCCCAAGGTTCTCACTCCCCAATAATAACCTCGCCTTCACGAATCACTCCTTCAGATAATCAGGAAATTTCATTTCAACAACCTCTTGGGAACCAAGACATTGTAACTCACCAAACTCATCGCTCTTCGACACATCCCGCTATTCAGGACTCCTTGCCTCAAGGTACGCAAAAATTTAAACATTTGCAAGCTGTGGATGAGGTGGATAAATATAGGAATAAAGGATTAAAGGGTAAAGATATTATGCGAGAGGACCATGCAAAATCAAAGGATAAGAAAAAGGATGGTAGTGTCCTCCCAAAATCGCATGCTCTTCCTTCTATCTAGTATTGATGAAAATAAGCTGTTGGAATGTTCGTGGACTTAATAAGACTGAGAAATGTCGGGAGCTCAATAGAATAATCCGATCTGCTGCATGTGACATGGTGATTCTTGTGGAAACAAAAATTAAACCTCATCGTGTTCGAGTTCAGAAGAATTTAATATGGCCTGAGGCAGAACTTTTTACTAATGATTCTCAGGATACTTATGGTCGAGTTTGGGTCTTATGGCATCCTAACCTTGTTACTGCTTGGTTTATTTCTGCTACTAATCAATTCATTCATCTTAAGGCAGAGGATAAACAGACTGGATGTCAATTCAATATTACCGGTATTTATGCATCTAACAGTATGTCTGACAGGAATGCTCTATGGCGTGATCTGGTTAGCATTGCAAATAGTTATCCTACAGTACCATGGGCTGTTCTCGGTGACTTTAATACTGTCAGATACACAAATGAGAAAGTGGGGGGTAGAGTGCTTTCCGAATGTCAGCTTCAACATTTTAATGATTGTATAGATACTGCTGCATTGACTGACATGAAATCTGTAGGTGATTGGTTCTCATGGAACAATCAAAGTACTGCTGAAAGAAAAATTATGGCTCGACTTGACAGATGTTTGATTAATCAGGAATGGTTAGCAGTTTTCCCAGATTCACTTCTTGAGTACGGTGCTAAGTTATTTTCGGATCACTCTATTATGCATATACATGCAGATAAAGCACTACCCAGAGTCAAGAAACCTTTTAGATTTTTTAATATGTGGAGTTCTCACCCAAAGTTCCTCGAAGTTATTAAGTCAGCTTGGGACATTAAGGAGGAGAGACGGTGCACGCATCTGCTTGGGAATGGGGAGCAATGGGCCTGCGTTCCCTTGCGTGCGTGCGTGAGTGCTCTGCTCTGCTTGGGCTTGCGCTTGCGATCGACGCTGGGGGCGGCAACCTCTTCCCTTGCGCTTGTGCTTGCGATTGCTCCCTTGGGCGATTTCTCCTCTGCGATCGCCCCGCGGCGAGTGGAAGGCCGGCGGTCGCTCCTGCGATCAGCGATTCCAGGCCGGGAATCGGCGATTTCAGGCGTGGAAGGGCGGCGGCTCTTCTCCCCTAGGCGCGGGACGGACTCTAGGGCAAGAAACGGTGGAAGCTGCCCTGCGATTGGGGCTGGGTTCACTGCCGCTTCCTGCGGCAACTCCAGCGTGGAAAGGGCGACGGCTGCTTCTGCAATCGGCGTGGAAGGGGCGACGGCTGCGACATTAGTGTGGGCAGGGTGGTGGCCTCCTCTCCCCTAGGCGGCCGGCGGTCTCTAGGGCGAGCGACGCCATGGATGCGAGCGGCCGGACGCGGCACTCTGCTTCGCATCCTCTGTTCCAGCGGGATGCTCCTCCGCTGGCTTCTTCCCAGCGGCTGATAGCTTCACAGCAGAACGCCCCTCTCCAGCAGTCACAGCGGGAGAGGGTTGCTCCTCAGCCGCTGGTTACTTCACCGCGGGAGGGGGTTGCTCCTCTCCAACAGCCGCTGTCCTCCTCAGCAGCTTAGGCCGGTTTCACACCTGGATGTTCCACCGCTGATTTCTTCTTCTCGACGGGATGCTCCTTCAATGAACCAGGCCCGAGGTCGTTCACGATCTAGATCACGACCTCCAGCTCCTATTTCCCGAGATCCGAAGCCTTGGAGTAGCCTCTTCAAGGCTCCAGTGGGTAGTCCGGATCTTCGACTGGACTTTTTTGCTCCAGAAGTACAGGCTGACCAGAAGATTGCTGTGTATGAGGCTATTGATTCCGACGAACTAATTGAGACATGGTCAATGGCAATTGTGGGCTACGTTGTTGGACTAAGAACATCCTTTTTCCCACTATCCTCATACATCAGAACTCGATGGGGAATATCAACATTTGATCTTCATATGTTGGAGACCGGATTCTTTGTATGCAGGCTTTATTCGGAAGAAGATTTACAACGGGTCCTTGAAGGATTTTGGACTATCCGTGGTCATCCAATGATACTACGACGTTGGGCACCTGATGTGAGATTGGAGTTAGACAGTCTACAATCTATCCCAATATGGGTTTCTTTCCATGGACTTCCACTACATCTCTGGGGTCGTCGTTTTATTGCAAAGCTTTGCAGCACCCTGGGACAGCCATTGTATCTTGATAAGGCAACAGCTTCGCAAACGAGATTGACCTTTGCTAGAGCTTGTGTAATGGTTTCTTCTGATGAGGAACTGCCGAATGATGTTTCTTACCGTGATCTTGATGGGAGCACCCGAAAGGTGAAAGTCTCATATTCTTGGAAGCCACAACGATGCAAGGTTTGTCTATCTTTTGGACATGTAAATGGTGCCTGCCAACAGCCTTCACAAAAAATCACACAGGTCTACCGACCACGCCAAGAGCCACAGAATGGGGTCACTACCACTAATCAAAGCACTGATACTCCAGTGCCAACAGTGGTGATGGCGGAGAAGATGATTGAACACTCTGACTCGTTGGGGCAGCGACACGAACAAGAGAAAGATAACTCAGGACTTCCATCTTTACCTATTATATCAGAGACTTTCACTGCAGGAGCTTCCCAAGGTTCTCACTCCCCAATAATAACCTCGCCTTCACGAATCACTCCTTCAGATAATCAGGAAATTTCATTTCAACAACCTCTTGGGAACCAAGACATTGTAACTCACCAAACTCATCGCTCTTCGACACATCCCGCTATTCAGGACTCCTTGCCTCAAGGTACGCAAAAATTTAAACATTTGCAAGCTGTGGATGAGGTGGATAAATATAGGAATAAAGGATTAAAGGGTAAAGATATTATGCGAGAGGACCATGCAAAATCAAAGGATAAGAAAAAGGATGGTAGTGTCCTCCCAAAATCGCATGCTCTTCCTTCTATCTAGTATTGATGAAAATAAGCTGTTGGAATGTTCGTGGACTTAATAAGACTGAGAAATGTCGGGAGCTCAATAGAATAATCCGATCTGCTGCATGTGACATGGTGATTCTTGTGGAAATAAAAATTAAACCTCATCGTGTTCGAGTTCAGAAGAATTTCATATGGCCTGAGGCAGAACTTTTTACTAATGATTCTCAGGATACTTATGGTCGAGTTTGGGTCTTATGGCATCCTAACCTTGTTACTGCTTGGTTTATTTCTGCTACTAATCAATTCATTCATCTTAAGGCAGAGGATAAACAGACTGGATGTCAATTCAATATTACCGGTATTTATGCATCTAACAGTATGTCTGACAGGAATGCTCTATGGCGTGATCTGGTTAGTATTGCAAATAGTTATCCTACAGTACCATGGGCTGTTCTCGGTGACTTTAATACTGTCAGATACACAAATGAGAAAGTGGGGGGTAGAGTGCTTTCCGAATGTCAGCTTCAACATTTTAATGATTGTATAGATACTACTGCATTGACTGACATGAAATCTGTAGGTGATTGGTTCTCATGGAACAATCAAAGTACTGCTGAAAGAAAAATTATGGCTCGACTTGACAGATGTTTGATTAATCAGGAATGGTTAGCAGTTTTCCCAGATTCACTTCTTGAGTACGGTGCTAAGTTATTTTCGGATCACTCTATTATGCATATACATGCAGATAAAGCACTACCCAGAGTCAAGAAACCTTTTAGATTTTTTAATATGTGGAGTTCTCACCCAAAGTTCCTCGAAGTTATTAAGTCAGCTTGGGACATTAAGGAGGAGAGACGGTGCACGCATCTGCTTGGGAATGGGGAGCAATGGGCCTGCGTTCCCTTGCGTGCGTGCGTGAGTGCTCTGCTCTGCTTGGGCTTGCGCTTGCGATCGACGCTGGGGGCGGCAACCTCTTCCCTTGCGCTTGTGCTTGCGATTGCTCCCTTAGGCGATTTCTCCTCTGCGATCGCCCCGCGGCGAGTGGAAGGCCGGCGGTCGCTCCTGCGATCAGCGATTCCAGGCCGGGAATCGGCGATTTCAGGCGTGGAAGGGCGGCGGCTCTTCTCCCCTAGGCGCGGGACGGACTCTAGGGCAAGAAACGGTGGAAGCTGCCCTGCGATTGGGGCTGGGTTCACTGCCGCTTCCTGCGGCAACTCCAGCGTGGAAAGGGCGACGGCTGCTTCTGCAATCGGCGTGGAAGGGGCGACGGCTGCGACATTAGTGTGGGCAGGGTGGTGGCCTCCTCTCCCCTAGGCGGCCGGCGGTCTCTAGGGCGAGCGACGCCATGGATGCGAGCGGCCGGACGCGGCACTCTGCTTCGCATCCTCTGTTCCAGCGGGATGCTCCTCCGCTGGCTTCTTCCCAGCGGCTGATAGCTTCACAGCAGAACGCCCCTCTCCAGCAGTCACAGCGGGAGAGGGTTGCTCCTCAGCCGCTGGTTACTTCACCGCGGGAGGGGGTTGCTCCTCTCCAACAGCCGCTGTCCTCCTCAGCAGCTTAGGCCGGTTTCACACCTGGATGTTCCACCGCTGATTTCTTCTTCTCGACGGGATGCTCCTTCAATGAACCAGGCCCGAGGTCGTTCACGATCTAGATCACGACCTCCAGCTCCTATTTCCCGAGATCCGAAGCCTTGGAGTAGCCTCTTCAAGGCTCCAGTGGGTAGTCCGGATCTTCGACTGGACTTTTTTGCTCCAGAAGTACAGGCTGACCAGAAGATTGTTGTGTATGAGGCTATTGATTCCGACGAACTAATTGAGACATGGTCAATGGCAATTGTGGGCTACGTTGTTGGACTAAGAACATCCTTTTTCCCACTATCCTCATACATCAGAACTCGATGGGGAATATCAACATTTGATCTTCATATGTTGGAGACCAGATTCTTTGTATGCAGGCTTTATTCGGAAGAAGATTTACAACGGGTCCTTGAAGGATTTTGGACTATCCGTGGTCATCCAATGATACTACGACGTTGGGCACCTGATGTGAGATTGGAGTTAGACAGTCTACAATCTATCCCAATATGGGTTTCTTTCCATGGACTTCCACTACATCTCTGGGGTCGTCGTTTTATTGCAAAGCTTTGCAGCACCCTGGGACAGCCATTGTATCTTGATAAGGCAACAGCTTCGCAAACGAGATTGACCTTTGCTAGAGCTTGTGTAATGGTTTCTTCTGATGAGGAACTGCCGAATGATGTTTCTTACCGTGATCTTGATGGGAGCACCCGAAAGGTGAAAGTCTCATATTCTTGGAAGCCACAACGATGCAAGGTTTGTCTATCTTTTGGACATGTAAATGGTGCCGGCCAACAGCCTTCACAAAAAATCACACAGGTCTACCGACCACGCCAAGAGCCACAGAATGGGGTCACTACCACTAATCCAAGCACTGATACTCCAGTGCCAACAGTGGTGATGGCGGAGAAGATGATTGAACACTCTGACTCGTTGGGGCAGCGACACGAACAAGAGAAAGATAACTCAGGACTTCCATCTTTACCTATTATATCAGAGACTTTCACTGCAGGAGCTTCCCAAGGTTCTCACTCCCCAATAACAACGTCGCCTTCACGAATCACTCCTTCAGATAATCAGGAAATTTCATTTCAACAACCTCTTGGGAACCAAGACATTGCAACTCACCAAACTCATCGCTCTTCGACACATCCCGCTATTCAGGACTTCTTGCCTCAAGGTACGCAAAAATTTAAACATTTGCAAGCTGTGGATGAGGTGGATAAATATAGGAATAAAGGATTAAAGGGTAAAGATATTATGCGAGAGGACCATGCAAAATCAAAGGATAAGAAAAAGGATGGTAGTGTCCTCCCAAAATCGCATGCTCTTCCTTCTATCTAGTATTGATGAAAATAAGCTGTTGGAATGTTCGTGGACTTAATAAGACTGAGAAATGTCGGGAGCTCAATAGAATAATCCGATCTGCTGCATGTGACATGGTGATTCTTGTGGAAACAAAAATTAAACCTCATCGTGTTCGAGTTCAGAAGAATTTAATATGGCCTGAGGCAGAACTTTTTACAAATGATTCTCAGGATACTTATGGTCGAGTTTGGGTCTTATGGCATCCTAACCTTGTTACTGCTTGGTTTATTTCTGCTACTAATCAATTCATTCATCTTAAGGCAGAGGATAAACAGACTGGATGTCAATTCAATATTACCGGTATTTATGCATCTAACAGTATGTCTGACAGGAATGCTCTATGGCGTGATCTGGTTAGCATTGCAAATAGTTATCCTACAGTACCATGGGCTGTTCTCGGTGACTTTAATACTGTCAGATACACAAATGAGAAAGTGGGGGGTAGAGTGCTTTCCGAATGTCAGCTTCAACATTTTAATGATTGTATAGATACTGCTGCATTGACTGACATGAAATCTGTAGGTGATTGGTTCTCATGGAACAATCAAAGTACTGCTGAAAGAAAAATTATGGCTCGACTTGACAGATGTTTGATTAATCAGGAATGGTTAGCAGTTTTCCCAGATTCACTTCTTGAGTACGGTGCTAAGTTATTTTCGGATCACTCTATTATGCATATACATGCAGATAAAGCACTACCCAGAGTCAAGAAACCTTTTAGATTTTTTAATATGTGGAGTTCTCACCCAAAGTTCCTCGAAGTTATTAAGTCAGCTTGGGACATTAAGGAGGAGAGACGGTGCACGCATCTGCTTGGGAATGGGGAGCAATGGGCCTGCGTTCCCTTGCGTGCGTGCGTGAGTGCTCTGCTCTGCTTGGGCTTGCGCTTGCGATCGACGCTGGGGGCGGCAACCTCTTCCCTTGCGCTTGTGCTTGCGATTGCTCCCTTGGGCGATTTCTCCTCTGCGATCGCCCCGCGGCGAGTGGAAGGCCGGCGGTCGCTCCTGCGATCAGCGATTCCAGGCCGGGAATCGGCGATTTCAGGCGTGGAAGGGCGGCGGCTCTTCTCCCCTAGGCGCGGGACGGACTCTAGGGCAAGAAACGGTGGAAGCTGCCCTGCGATTGGGGCTGGGTTCACTGCCGCTTCCTGCGGCAACTCCAGCGTGGAAAGGGCGACGGCTGCTTCTGTAATCGGCGTGGAAGGGGCGACGGCTGCGACATTAGTGTGGGCAGGGTGGTGGCCTCCTCTCCCCTAGGCGGCCGGCGGTCTCTAGGGCGAGCGACGCCATGGATGCGAGCGGCCGGACGCGGCACTCTGCTTCGCATCCTCTGTTCCAGCGGGATGCTCCTCCGCTGGCTTCTTCCCAGCGGCTGATAGCTTCACAGCAGAACGCCCCTCTCCAGCAGTCACAGCGGGAGAGGGTTGCTCCTCAGCCGCTGGTTACTTCACCGCGGGAGGGGGTTGCTCCTCTCTAACAGCCGCTGTCCTCCTCAGCAGCTTAGGCCGGTTTCACACCTGGATGTTCCACCGCTGATTTCTTCTTCTCGACGGGATGCTCCTTCAATGAACCAGGCCCGAGGTCGTTCACGGTCTAGATCACGACCTCCAGCTCCTATTTCCCGAGATCCGAAGCCTTGGAGTAGCCTCTTCAAGGCTCCAGTGGGTAGTCCGGATCTTCGACTGGACTTTTTTGCTCCAGAAGTACAGGCTGACCAGAAGATTGCTGTGTATGAGGCTATTGATTCCGACGAACTAATTGAGACATGGTCAATGGCAATTGTGGGCTACGTTGTTGGACTAAGAACATCCTTTTTCCCACTATCCTCATACATCAGAACTCGATGGGGAATATCAACATTTGATCTTCATATGTTGGAGACCGGATTCTTTGTATGCAGGCTTTATTCGGAAGAAGATTTACAACGGGTCCTTGAAGGATTTTGGACTATCCGTGGTCATCCAATGATACTACGACGTTGGGCACCTGATGTGAGATTGGAGTTAGACAGTCTACAATCTATCCCAATATGGGTTTCTTTCCATGGACTTCCACTACATCTATGGGGTCGTCGTTTTATTGCAAAGCTTTGCAGCACCCTGGGACAGCCATTGTATCTTGATAAGGCAACAGCTTCGCAAACGAGATTGACCTTTGCTAGAGCTTGTGTAATGGTTTCTTCTGATGAGGAACTGCCGAATGATGTTTCTTACCGTGATCTTGATGGGAGCACCCGAAAGGTGAAAGTCTCATATTCTTGGAAGCCACAACGATGCAAGGTTTGTCTATCTTTTGGACATGTAAATGGTGCCGGCCAACAGCCTTCACAAAAAATCACACAGGTCTACCGACCACGCCAAGAGCCACAGAATGGGGTCACTACCACTAATCCAAGCACTGATACTCCAGTGCCAACAGTGGTGATGGCGGAGAAGATGATTGAACACTCTGACTCGTTGGGGCAGCGACACGAACAAGAGAAAGATAACTCAGGACTTCCATCATTACCTATTATATCAGAGACTTTCACTGCAGGAGCTTCCCAAGGTTCTCACTCCCCAATAACAACCTCGCCTTCACGAATCACTCCTTCAGATAATCAGGAAATTTCATTTCAACAACCTCTTGGGAACCAAGACATTGCAACTCACCAAACTCATCGCTCTTCGACACATCCCGCTATTCAGGACTCCTTGCCTCAAGGTACGCAAAAATTTAAACATTTGCAAGCTGTGGATGAGGTGGATAAATATAGGAATAAAGGATTAAAGGGTAAAGATATTATGCGAGAGGACCATGCAAAATCAAAGGATAAGAAAAAGGATGGTAGTGTCCTCCCAAAATCGCATGCTCTTCCTTCTATCTAGTATTGATGAAAATAAGCTGTTGGAATGTTCGTGGACTTAATAAGACTGAGAAATGTCGGGAGCTCAATAGAATAATCCGATCTGCTGCATGTGACATGGTGATTCTTGTGGAAACAAAAATTAAACCTCATCGTGTTCGAGTTCAGAAGAATTTAATATGGCCTGAGGCAGAACTTTTTACTAATGATTCTCAGGATACTTATGGTCGAGTTTGGGTCTTATGGCATCCTAACCTTGTTACTGCTTGGTTTATTTCTGCTACTAATCAATTCATTCATCTTAAGGCAGAGGATAAACAGACTGGATGTCAATTCAATATTACCGGTATTTATGCATCTAACAGTATGTCTGACAGGAATGCTCTATGGCGTGATCTGGTTAGCATTGCAAATAGTTATCCTACAGTACCATGGGCTGTTCTCGGTGACTTTAATACTGTCAGATACACAAATGAGAAAGTGGGGGGTAGAGTGCTTTCCGAATGTCAGCTTCAACATTTTAATGATTGTATAGATACTGCTGCATTGACTGACATGAAATCTGTAGGTGATTGGTTCTCATGGAACAATCAAAGTACTGTTGAAAGAAAAATTATGGCTCGACTTGACAGATGTTTGATTAATCAGGAATGGTTAGCAGTTTTCCCAGATTCACTTCTTGAGTACGGTGCTAAGTTATTTTCGGATCACTCTATTATGCATATACATGCAGATAAAGCACTACCCAGAGTCAAGAAACCTTTTAGATTTTTTAATATGTGGAGTTCTCACCCAAAGTTCCTCGAAGTTATTAAGTCAGCTTGGGACATTAAGGAGGAGAGACGGTGCACGCATCTGCTTGGGAATGGGGAGCAATGGGCCTGCGTTCCCTTGCGTGCGTGCGTGAGTGCTCTGCTCTGCTTGGGCTTGCGCTTGCGATCGACGCTGGGGGCGGCAACCTCTTCCCTTGCGCTTGTGCTTGCGATTGCTCCCTTGGGCGATTTCTCCTCTGCGATCGCCCCGCGGCGAGTGGAAGGCCGGCGGTCGCTCCTGCGATCAGCGATTCCAGGCCGGGAATCGGCGATTTCAGGCGTGGAAGGGCGGCGGCTCTTCTCCCCCAGGCGCGGGACGGACTCTAGGGCAAGAAACGGTGGAAGCTGCCCTGCGATTGGGGCTGGGTTCACTGCCGCTTCCTGCGGCAACTCCAGCGTGGAAAGGGCGACGGCTGCTTCTGCAATCGGCGTGGAAGGGGCGACGGCTGCGACATTAGTGTGGGCAGGGTGGTGGCTTCCTCTCCCCTAGGCGGCCGGCGGTCTCTAGGGCGAGCGACGCCATGGATGCGAGCGGCCGGACGCGGCACTCTGCTTCGCATCCTCTGTTCCAGCGGGATGCTCCTCCGCTGGCTTCTTCCCAGCGGCTGATTGCTTCACAGCAGAACGCCCCTCTCCAGCAGTCACAGCGGGAGAGGGTTGCTCCTCAGCCGCTGGTTACTTCACCGCGGGAGGGGGTTGCTCCTCTCCAACAGTCGCTGGTTCCTCCCCAGCAGCTTAGGCCGGTTTCACACCAGGATATTCCACCGCTGATTTCTTCTTCTCGACGGGATGCTCCTTCAATGAACCAGGCCCGAGGTCGTTCACGATCTAGATCACGACCTCCAGCTCCTATTTCCCGAGATCCGAAGCCTTGGAGTAGCCTCTTCAAGGCTCCAGTGGGTAGTCCGGATCTTCGACTGGACTTTTTTGCTCCAGAAGTACAGGCTGACCAGAAGATTGCTGTGTATGAGGCTATTGATTCCGACGAACTAATTGAGACATGGTCAATGGCAATTGTGGGCTACGTTGTTGGACTAAGAACATCCTTTTTCCCACTATCCTCATACATCAGAACTCGATGGGGAATATCAACATTTGATCTTCATATGTTGGAGACCGGATTCTTCGTATGCAGGCTTTATTCGGAAGAAGATTTACAATGGGTCCTTGAAGGATTTTGGACTATCCGTGGTCATCCAATGATACTGCGACGCTGGGCACCTGATGTGAGATTGGAGTTAGACAGTCTACAATCTATCCCAATATGGGTTTCTTTTCATGGACTTCCACTACATCTCTGGGGTCGTCGTTTTATTGCAAAGCTTTGCAGCACCCTGGGACAGCCATTGTATCTTGATAAGGCAACAGCTTCGCAAACGAGATTGACCTTTCCCAGAGCTTGTGTAATGGTTTCTTCTGATGAGGAACTGCCGAATGATGTTTCTTACCGTGATCTTGATGGGAGCACCCGAAAGGTGAAAGTCTCATATTCTTGGAAGCCACAACGATGCAAGGTTTGTCTATCTTTTGGACATGTAAATGGTGCCTGCCAACAGCCTTAACAAAAAATCACACAGGTCTACCGACCACGCCAAGAGCCACAGAATGGGGTCACTACCACTAATCCAAGCACTGATACTCAAGTGCCAACAGTGGTGATGGCGGAGAAGATGATTGAACACTCTGACTCGTTGGGGCAGCGACACGAACAAGAGAAAGACAAGTCAGGACTTCCATCTTTACCTATTATATCAGAGACTTTCACTGCAGGAGCTTCCCAAGGTTCTCACTCGCCAATAATAACCTCGCCTTCACGAATCACTCCTTCAGATAATCAGGAAATTTCATTTCAACAACCTCTTGGGAACCAAGACATTGTAACTCACCAAACTCATCGCTCTTCGACACATCCCGCTATTCAGGACTCCTTGCCTCAAGGTACGCAAAAATTTAAACATTTGCAAGCTGTGGATGAGGTGGATAAATATAGGAATAAAGGATTAAAGGGTAAAGATATTATGCGAGAGGACCATGCAAAATCAAAGGATAAGAAAAAGGATGGTAGTGTCCTCCCAAAATCGCATGCTCTTCCTTCTATCTAGTATTGATGAAAATAAGCTGTTGGAATGTTCGTGGACTTAATAAGACTGAGAAATGTCGGGAGCTCAATAGAATAATCCGATCTGCTGCATGTGACATGGTGATTCTTGTGGAAACAAAAATTAAACCTCATCGTGTTCGAGTTCAGAAGAATTTAATATGGCCTGAGGCAGAACTTTTTACTAATGATTCTCAGGATACTTATGGTCGAGTTTGGGTCTTATGGCATCCTAACCTTGTTACTGCTTGGTTTATTTCTGCTACTAATCAATTCATTCATCTTAAGGCAGAGGATAAACAGACTGGATGTCAATTCAATATTACCGGTATTTATGCATCTAACAGTATGTCTGACAGGAATGCTCTATGGCGTGATCTGGTTAGCATTGCAAATAGTTATCCTACAGTACCATGGGCTGTTCTCGGTGACTTTAATACTGTCAGATACACAAATGAGAAAGTGGGGGGTAGAGTGCTTTCCGAATGTCAGCTTCAACATTTTAATGATTGTATAGATACTGCTGCATTGACTGACATGAAATCTGTAGGTGATTGGTTCTCATGGAACAATCAAAGTACTGCTGAAAGAAAAATTATGGCTCGACTTGACAGATGTTTGATTAATCAGGAATGGTTAGCAGTTTTCCCAGATTCACTTCTTGAGTACGGTGCTAAGTTATTTTCGGATCACTCTATTATGCATATACATGCAGATAAAGCACTACCCAGAGTCAAGAAACCTTTTAGATTTTTTAATATGTGGAGTTCTCACCCAAAGTTCCTCAAAGTTATTAAGTCAGCTTGGGACATTAAGGAGGAGAGACGGTGCACGCATCTGCTTGGGAATGGGGAGCAATGGGCCTGCGTTCCCTTGCGTGCGTGCGTGAGTGCTCTGCTCTGCTTGGGCTTGCGCTTGCGATCGACGCTGGGGGCGGCAACCTCTTCCCTTGCGCTTGTGCTTGCGATTGCTCCCTTGGGCGATTTCTCCTCTGCGATCGCCCCGCGGCGAGTGGAAGGCCGGCGGTCGCTCCTGCGATCAGCGATTCCAGGCCGGGAATCGGCGATTTCAGGCGTGGAAGGGCGGCGGCTCTTCTCCCCTAGGCGCGGGACGGACTCTAGGGCAAGAAACGGTGGAAGCTGCCCTGCGATTGGGGCTGGGTTCACTGCCGCTTCCTGCGGCAACTCCAGCGTGGAAAGGGCGACGGCTGCTTCTGCAATCGGCGTGGAAGGGGCGACGGCTGCGACATTAGTGTGGGCAGGGTGGTGGCCTCCTCTCCCCTAGGCGGCCGGCGGTCTCTAGGGCGAGCGACGCCATGGATGCGAGCGGCCGGACGCGGCACTCTGCTTCGCATCCTCTGTTCCAGCGGGATGCTCCTCCGCTGGCTTCTTCCCAGCGGCTGATAGCTTCACAGCAGAACGCCCCTCTCCAGCAGTCACAGCGGGAGAGGGTTGCTCCTCAGCCGCTGGTTACTTCACCGCGGGAGGGGGTTGCTCCTCTCCAACAGCCGCTGTCCTCCTCAGCAGCTTAGGCCGGTTTCACACCTGGATGTTCCACCGCTGATTTCTTCTTCTCGACGGGATGCTCCTTCAATGAACCAGGCCCGAGGTCGTTCACGATCTAGATCACGACCTCCAGCTCCTATTTCCCGAGATCCGAAGCCTTGGAGTAGCCTCTTCAAGGCTCCAGTGGGTAGTCCGGATCTTCGACTGGACTTTTTTGCTCCAGAAGTACAGGCTGACCAGAAGATTGCTGTGTATGAGGCTATTGATTCCGACGAACTAATTGAGACATGGTCAATGGCAATTGTGGGCTACGTTGTTGGACTAAGAACATCCTTTTTCCCACTATCCTCATACATCAGAACTCGATGGGGAATATCAACATTTGATCTTCATATGTTGGAGACCGGATTCTTTGTATGCAGGCTTTATTCGGAAGAAGATTTACAACGGGTCCTTGAAGGATTTTGGACTATCCGTGGTCATCCAATGATACTACGACGTTGGGCACCTGATGTGAGATTGGAGTTAGACAGTCTACAATCTATCCCAATATGGGTTTCTTTCCATGGACTTCCACTACATCTCTGGGGTCGTCGTTTTATTGCAAAGCTTTGCAGCACCCTGGGACAGCCATTGTATCTTGATAAGGCAACAGCTTCGCAAACGAGATTGACCTTTGCTAGAGCTTGTGTAATGGTTTCTTCTGATGAGGAACTGCCGAATGATGTTTCTTACCGTGATCTTGATGGGAGCACCCGAAAGGTGAAAGTCTCATATTCTTGGAAGCCACAACGATGCAAGGTTTGTCTATCTTTTGGACATGTAAATGGTGCCTGCCAACAGCCTTCACAAAAAATCACACAGGTCTACCGACCACGCCAAGAGCCACAGAATGGGGTCACTACCACTAATCAAAGCACTGATACTCCAGTGCCAACAGTGGTGATGGCGGAGAAGATGATTGAACACTCTGACTCGTTGGGGCAGCGACACGAACAAGAGAAAGATAACTCAGGACTTCCATCTTTACCTATTATATCAGAGACTTTCACTGCAGGAGCTTCCCAAGGTTCTCACTCCCCAATAATAACCTCGCCTTCACGAATCACTCCTTCAGATAATCAGGAAATTTCATTTCAACAACCTCTTGGGAACCAAGACATTGTAACTCACCAAACTCATCGCTCTTCGACACATCCCGCTATTCAGGACTCCTTGCCTCAAGGTACGCAAAAATTTAAACATTTGCAAGCTGTGGATGAGGTGGATAAATATAGGAATAAAGGATTAAAGGGTAAAGATATTATGCGAGAGGACCATGCAAAATCAAAGGATAAGAAAAAGGATGGTAGTGTCCTCCCAAAATCGCATGCTCTTCCTTCTATCTAGTATTGATGAAAATAAGCTGTTGGAATGTTCGTGGACTTAATAAGACTGAGAAATGTCGGGAGCTCAATAGAATAATCCGATCTGCTGCATGTGACATGGTGATTCTTGTGGAAATAAAAATTAAACCTCATCGTGTTCGAGTTCAGAAGAATTTCATATGGCCTGAGGCAGAACTTTTTACTAATGATTCTCAGGATACTTATGGTCGAGTTTGGGTCTTATGGCATCCTAACCTTGTTACTGCTTGGTTTATTTCTGCTACTAATCAATTCATTCATCTTAAGGCAGAGGATAAACAGACTGGATGTCAATTCAATATTACCGGTATTTATGCATCTAACAGTATGTCTGACAGGAATGCTCTATGGCGTGATCTGGTTAGTATTGCAAATAGTTATCCTACAGTACCATGGGCTGTTCTCGGTGACTTTAATACTGTCAGATACACAAATGAGAAAGTGGGGGGTAGAGTGCTTTCCGAATGTCAGCTTCAACATTTTAATGATTGTATAGATACTACTGCATTGACTGACATGAAATCTGTAGGTGATTGGTTCTCATGGAACAATCAAAGTACTGCTGAAAGAAAAATTATGGCTCGACTTGACAGATGTTTGATTAATCAGGAATGGTTAGCAGTTTTCCCAGATTCACTTCTTGAGTACGGTGCTAAGTTATTTTCGGATCACTCTATTATGCATATACATGCAGATAAAGCACTACCCAGAGTCAAGAAACCTTTTAGATTTTTTAATATGTGGAGTTCTCACCCAAAGTTCCTCGAAGTTATTAAGTCAGCTTGGGACATTAAGGAGGAGAGACGGTGCACGCATCTGCTTGGGAATGGGGAGCAATGGGCCTGCGTTCCCTTGCGTGCGTGCGTGAGTGCTCTGCTCTGCTTGGGCTTGCGCTTGCGATCGACGCTGGGGGCGGCAACCTCTTCCCTTGCGCTTGTGCTTGCGATTGCTCCCTTGGGCGATTTCTCCTCTGCGATCGCCCCGCGGCGAGTGGAAGGCCGGCGGTCGCTCCTGCGATCAGCGATTCCAGGCCGGGAATCGGCGATTTCAGGCGTGGAAGGGCGGCGGCTCTTCTCCCCTAGGCGCGGGACGGACTCTAGGGCAAGAAACGGTGGAAGCTGCCCTGCGATTGGGGCTGGGTTCACTGCCGCTTCCTGCGGCAACTCCAGCGTGGAAAGGGCGACGGCTGCTTCTGCAATCGGCGTGGAAGGGGCGACGGCTGCGACATTAGTGTGGGCAGGGTGGTGGCCTCCTCTCCCCTAGGCGGCCGGCGGTCTCTAGGGCGAGCGACGCCATGGATGCGAGCGGCCGGACGCGGCACTCTGCTTCGCATCCTCTGTTCCAGCGGGATGCTCCTCCGCTGGCTTCTTCCCAGCGGCTGATAGCTTCACAGCAGAACGCCCCTCTCCAGCAGTCACAGCGGGAGAGGGTTGCTCCTCAGCCGCTGGTTACTTCACCGCGGGAGGGGGTTGCTCCTCTCCAACAGCCGCTGTCCTCCTCAGCAGCTTAGGCCGGTTTCACACCTGGATGTTCCACCGCTGATTTCTTCTTCTCGACGGGATGCTCCTTCAATGAACCAGGCCCGAGGTCGTTCACGATCTAGATCACGACCTCCAGCTCCTATTTCCCGAGATCCGAAGCCTTGGAGTAGCCTCTTCAAGGCTCCAGTGGGTAGTCCGGATCTTCGACTGGACTTTTTTGCTCCAGAAGTACAGGCTGACCAGAAGATTGTTGTGTATGAGGCTATTGATTCCGACGAACTAATTGAGACATGGTCAATGGCAATTGTGGGCTACGTTGTTGGACTAAGAACATCCTTTTTCCCACTATCCTCATACATCAGAACTCGATGGGGAATATCAACATTTGATCTTCATATGTTGGAGACCGGATTCTTTGTATGCAGGCTTTATTCGGAAGAAGATTTACAACGGGTCCTTGAAGGATTTTGGACTATCCGTGGTCATCCAATGATACTACGACGTTGGGCACCTGATGTGAGATTGGAGTTAGACAGTCTACAATCTATCCCAATATGGGTTTCTTTCCATGGACTTCCACTACATCTCTGGGGTCGTCGTTTTATTGCAAAGCTTTGCAGCACCCTGGGACAGCCATTGTATCTTGATAAGGCAACAGCTTCGCAAACGAGATTGACCTTTGCTAGAGCTTGTGTAATGGTTTCTTCTGATGAGGAACTGCCGAATGATGTTTCTTACCGTGATCTTGATGGGAGCACCCGAAAGGTGAAAGTCTCATATTCTTGGAAGCCACAACGATGCAAGGTTTGTCTATCTTTTGGACATGTAAATGGTGCCGGCCAACAGCCTTCACAAAAAATCACACAGGTCTACCGACCACGCCAAGAGCCACAGAATGGGGTCACTACCACTAATCCAAGCACTGATACTCCAGTGCCAACAGTGGTGATGGCGGAGAAGATGATTGAACACTCTGACTCGTTGGGGCAGCGACACGAACAAGAGAAAGATAACTCAGGACTTCCATCTTTACCTATTATATCAGAGACTTTCACTGCAGGAGCTTCCCAAGGTTCTCACTCCCCAATAACAACCTCGCCTTCACGAATCACTCCTTCAGATAATCAGGAAATTTCATTTCAACAACCTCTTGGGAACCAAGACATTGCAACTCACCAAACTCATCGCTCTTCGACACATCCCGCTATTCAGGACTCCTTGCCTCAAGGTACGCAAAAATTTAAACATTTGCAAGCTGTGGATGAGGTGGATAAATATAGGAATAAAGGATTAAAGGGTAAAGATATTATGCGAGAGGACCATGCAAAATCAAAGGATAAGAAAAAGGATGGTAGTGTCCTCCCAAAATCGCATGCTCTTCCTTCTATCTAGTATTGATGAAAATAAGCTGTTGGAATGTTCGTGGACTTAATAAGACTGAGAAATGTCGGGAGCTCAATAGAATAATCCGATCTGCTGCATGTGACATGGTGATTCTTGTGGAAACAAAAATTAAACCTCATCGTGTTCGAGTTCAGAAGAATTTAATATGGCCTGAGGCAGAACTTTTTACTAATGATTCTCAGGATACTTATGGTCGAGTTTGGGTCTTATGGCATCCTAACCTTGTTACTGCTTGGTTTATTTCTGCTACTAATCAATTCATTCATCTTAAGGCAGAGGATAAACAGACTGGATGTCAATTCAATATTACCGGTATTTATGCATCTAACAGTATGTCTGACAGGAATGCTCTATGGCGTGATCTGGTTAGTATTGCAAATAGTTATCCTACAGTACCATGGGCTGTTCTCGGTGACTTTAATACTGTCAGATACACAAATGAGAAAGTGGGGGGTAGAGTGCTTTCCGAATGTCAGCTTCAACATTTTAATGATTGTATAGATACTACTGCATTGACTGACATGAAATCTGTAGGTGATTGGTTCTCATGGAACAATCAAAGTACTGCTGAAAGAAAAATTATGGCTCGACTTGACAGATGTTTGATTAATCAGGAATGGTTAGCAGTTTTCCCAGATTCACTTCTTGAGTACGGTGCTAAGTTATTTTCGGATCACTCTATTATGCATATACATGCAGATAAAGCACTACCCAGAGTCAAGAAACCTTTTAGATTTTTTAATATGTGGAGTTCTCACCCAAAGTTCCTCGAAGTTATTAAGTCAGCTTGGGACATTAAGGAGGAGAGACGGTGCACGCATCTGCTTGGGAATGGGGAGCAATGGGCCTGCGTTCCCTTGCGTGCGTGCGTGAGTGCTCTGCTCTGCTTGGGCTTGCGCTTGCGATCGACGCTGGGGGCGGCAACCTCTTCCCTTGCGCTTGTGCTTGCGATTGCTCCCTTGGGCGATTTCTCCTCTGCGATCGCCCCGCGGCGAGTGGAAGGCCGGCGGTCGCTCCTGCGATCAGCGATTCCAGGCCGGGAATCGGCGATTTCAGGCGTGGAAGGGCGGCGGCTCTTCTCCCCTAGGCGCGGGACGGACTCTAGGGCAAGAAACGGTGGAAGCTGCCCTGCGATTGGGGCTGGGTTCACTGCCGCTTCCTGCGGCAACTCCAGCGTGGAAAGGGCGACGGCTGCTTCTGCAATCGGCGTGGAAGGGGCGACGGCTGCGACATTAGTGTGGGCAGGGTGGTGGCCTCCTCTCCCCTAGGCGGCCGGCGGTCTCTAGGGCGAGCGACGCCATGGATGCGAGCGGCCGGACGCGGCACTCTGCTTCGCATCCTCTGTTCCAGCGGGATGCTCCTCCGCTGGCTTCTTCCCAGCGGCTGATAGCTTCACAGCAGAACGCCCCTCTCCAGCAGTCACAGCGGGAGAGGGTTGCTCCTCAGCCGCTGGTTACTTCACCGCGGGAGGGGGTTGCTCCTCTCCAACAGCCGCTGTCCTCCTCAGCAGCTTAGGCCGGTTTCACACCTGGATGTTCCACCGCTGATTTCTTCTTCTCGACGGGATGCTCCTTCAATGAACCAGGCCCGAGGTCGTTCACGATCTAGATCACGACCTCCAGCTCCTATTTCCCGAGATCCGAAGCCTTGGAGTAGCCTCTTCAAGGCTCCAGTGGGTAGTCCGGATCTTCGACTGGACTTTTTTGCTCCAGAAGTACAGGCTGACCAGAAGATTGTTGTGTATGAGGCTATTGATTCCGACGAACTAATTGAGACATGGTCAATGGCAATTGTGGGCTACGTTGTTGGACTAAGAACATCCTTTTTCCCACTATCCTCATACATCAGAACTCGATGGGGAATATCAACATTTGATCTTCATATGTTGGAGACCGGATTCTTTGTATGCAGGCTTTATTCGGAAGAAGATTTACAACGGGTCCTTGAAGGATTTTGGACTATCCGTGGTCATCCAATGATACTACGACGTTGGGCACCTGATGTGAGATTGGAGTTAGACAGTCTACAATCTATCCCAATATGGGTTTCTTTCCATGGACTTCCACTACATCTCTGGGGTCGTCGTTTTATTGCAAAGCTTTGCAGCACCCTGGGACAGCCATTGTATCTTGATAAGGCAACAGCTTCGCAAACGAGATTGACCTTTGCTAGAGCTTGTGTAATGGTTTCTTCTGATGAGGAACTGCCGAATGATGTTTCTTACCGTGATCTTGATGGGAGCACCCGAAAGGTGAAAGTCTCATATTCTTGGAAGCCACAACGATGCAAGGTTTGTCTATCTTTTGGACATGTAAATGGTGCCGGCCAACAGCCTTCACAAAAAATCACACAGGTCTACCGACCACGCCAAGAGCCACAGAATGGGGTCACTACCACTAATCCAAGCACTGATACTCCAGTGCCAACAGTGGTGATGGCGGAGAAGATGATTGAACACTCTGACTCGTTGGGGCAGCGACACGAACAAGAGAAAGATAACTCAGGACTTCCATCTTTACCTATTATATCAGAGACTTTCACTGCAGGAGCTTCCCAAGGTTCTCACTCCCCAATAACAACCTCGCCTTCACGAATCACTCCTTCAGATAATCAGGAAATTTCATTTCAACAACCTCTTGGGAACCAAGACATTGCAACTCACCAAACTCATCGCTCTTCGACACATCCCGCTATTCAGGACTCCTTGCCTCAAGGTACGCAAAAATTTAAACATTTGCAAGCTGTGGATGAGGTGGATAAATATAGGAATAAAGGATTAAAGGGTAAAGATATTATGCGAGAGGACCATGCAAAATCAAAGGATAAGAAAAAGGATGGTAGTGTCCTCCCAAAATCGCATGCTCTTCCTTCTATCTAGTATTGATGAAAATAAGCTGTTGGAATGTTCGTGGACTTAATAAGACTGAGAAATGTCGGGAGCTCAATAGAATAATCCGATCTGCTGCATGTGACATGGTGATTCTTGTGGAAACAAAAATTAAACCTCATCGTGTTCGAGTTCAGAAGAATTTAATATGGCCTGAGGCAGAACTTTTTACAAATGATTCTCAGGATACTTATGGTCGAGTTTGGGTCTTATGGCATCCTAACCTTGTTACTGCTTGGTTTATTTCTGCTACTAATCAATTCATTCATCTTAAGGCAGAGGATAAACAGACTGGATGTCAATTCAATATTACCGGTATTTATGCATCTAACAGTATGTCTGACAGAAATGCTCTATGGCGTGATCTGGTTAGCATTGCAAATAGTTATCCTACAGTACCTTGGGCTGTTCTCGGTGACATTAATACTGTCAGATACACAAATGAGAAAGTGGGGGGTAGAGTGCTTTCCGAATATCAGCTTCAACATTTTAATGATTGTATAGATACTGCTGCATTGACTGACATGAAATCTGTAGGTGATTGGTTCTCATGGAACAATCAAAGTACTGCTGAAAGAAAAATTATGGCTCGACTTGACAGATGTTTGATTAATCAGGAATGGTTAGCAGTTTTCCCAGATTCACTTCTTGAGTACGGTGCTAAGTTATTTTCGGATCACTCTATTATGCATATACATGCAGATAAAGCACTACCCAGAGTCAAGAAACCTTTTAGATTTTTTAATATGTGGAGTTCTCACCCAAAGTTCCTCGAAGTTATTAAGTCAGCTTGGGACATTAAGGAGGAGAGACGGTGCACGCATCTGCTTGGGAATGGGGAGCAATGGGCCTGCGTTCCCTTGCGTGCGTGCGTGAGTGCTCTGCTCTGCTTGGGCTTGCGCTTGCGATCGACGCTGGGGGCGGCAACCTCTTCCCTTGCGCTTGTGCTTGCGATTGCTCCCTTGGGCGATTTCTCCTCTGCGATCGCCCCGCGGCGAGTGGAAGGCCGGCGGTCGCTCCTGCGATCAGCGATTCCAGGCCGGGAATCGGCGATTTCAGGCGTGGAAGGGCGGCGGCTCTTCTCCCCTAGGCGCGGGACGGACTCTAGGGCAAGAAACGGTGGAAGCTGCCCTGCGATTGGGGCTGGGTTCACTGCCGCTTCCTGCGGCAACTCCAGCGTGGAAAGGGCGACGGCTGCTTCTGTAATCGGCGTGGAAGGGGCGACGGCTGCGACATTAGTGTGGGCAGGGTGGTGGCCTCCTCTCCCCTAGGCGGCCGGCGGTCTCTAGGGCGAGCGACGCCATGGATGCGAGCGGCCGGACGCGGCACTCTGCTTCGCATCCTCTGTTCCAGCGGGATGCTCCTCCGCTGGCTTCTTCCCAGCGGCTGATAGCTTCACAGCAGAACGCCCCTCTCCAGCAGTCACAGCGGGAGAGGGTTGCTCCTCAGCCGCTGGTTACTTCACCGCGGGAGGGGGTTGCTCCTCTCTAACAGCCGCTGTCCTCCTCAGCAGCTTAGGCCGGTTTCACACCTGGATGTTCCACCGCTGATTTCTTCTTCTCGACGGGATGCTCCTTCAATGAACCAGGCCCGAGGTCGTTCACGGTCTAGATCACGACCTCCAGCTCCTATTTCCCGAGATCCGAAGCCTTGGAGTAGCCTCTTCAAGGCTCCAGTGGGTAGTCCGGATCTTCGACTGGACTTTTTTGCTCCAGAAGTACAGGCTGACCAGAAGATTGCTGTGTATGAGGCTATTGATTCCGACGAACTAATTGAGACATGGTCAATGGCAATTGTGGGCTACGTTGTTGGACTAAGAACATCCTTTTTCCCACTATCCTCATACATCAGAACTCGATGGGGAATATCAACATTTGATCTTCATATGTTGGAGACCGGATTCTTTGTATGCAGGCTTTATTCGGAAGAAGATTTACAACGGGTCCTTGAAGGATTTTGGACTATCCGTGGTCATCCAATGATACTACGACGTTGGGCACCTGATGTGAGATTGGAGTTAGACAGTCTACAATCTATCCCAATATGGGTTTCTTTCCATGGACTTCCACTACATCTATGGGGTCGTCGTTTTATTGCAAAGCTTTGCAGCACCCTGGGACAGCCATTGTATCTTGATAAGGCAACAGCTTCGCAAACGAGATTGACCTTTGCTAGAGCTTGTGTAATGGTTTCTTCTGATGAGGAACTGCCGAATGATGTTTCTTACCGTGATCTTGATGGGAGCACCCGAAAGGTGAAAGTCTCATATTCTTGGAAGCCACAACGATGCAAGGTTTGTCTATCTTTTGGACATGTAAATGGTGCCGGCCAACAGCCTTCACAAAAAATCACACAGGTCTACCGACCACGCCAAGAGCCACAGAATGGGGTCACTACCACTAATCCAAGCACTGATACTCCAGTGCCAACAGTGGTGATGGCGGAGAAGATGATTGAACACTCTGACTCGTTGGGGCAGCGACACGAACAAGAGAAAGATAACTCAGGACTTCCATCTTTACCTATTATATCAGAGACTTTCACTGCAGGAGCTTCCCAAGGTTCTCACTCCCCAATAACAACCTCGCCTTCACGAATCACTCCTTCAGATAATCAGGAAATTTCATTTCAACAACCTCTTGGGAACCAAGACATTGCAACTCACCAAACTCATCGCTCTTCGACACATCCCGCTATTCAGGACTCCTTGCCTCAAGGTACGCAAAAATTTAAACATTTGCAAGCTGTGGATGAGGTGGATAAATATAGGAATAAAGGATTAAAGGGTAAAGATATTATGCGAGAGGACCATGCAAAATCAAAGGATAAGAAAAAGGATGGTAGTGTCCTCCCAAAATCGCATGCTCTTCCTTCTATCTAGTATTGATGAAAATAAGCTGTTGGAATGTTCGTGGACTTAATAAGACTGAGAAATGTCGGGAGCTCAATAGAATAATCCGATCTGCTGCATGTGACATGGTGATTCTTGTGGAAACAAAAATTAAACCTCATCGTGTTCGAGTTCAGAAGAATTTAATATGGCCTGAGGCAGAACTTTTTACTAATGATTCTCAGGATACTTATGGTCGAGTTTGGGTCTTATGGCATCCTAACCTTGTTACTGCTTGGTTTATTTCTGCTACTAATCAATTCATTCATCTTAAGGCAGAGGATAAACAGACTGGATGTCAATTCAATATTACCGGTATTTATGCATCTAACAGTATGTCTGACAGGAATGCTCTATGGCGTGATCTGGTTAGCATTGCAAATAGTTATCCTACAGTACCATGGGCTGTTCTCGGTGACTTTAATACTGTCAGATACACAAATGAGAAAGTGGGGGGTAGAGTGCTTTCCGAATGTCAGCTTCAACATTTTAATGATTGTATAGATACTGCTGCATTGACTGACATGAAATCTGTAGGTGATTGGTTCTCATGGAACAATCAAAGTACTGCTGAAAGAAAAATTATGGCTCGACTTGACAGATGTTTGATTAATCAGGAATGGTTAGCAGTTTTCCCAGATTCACTTCTTGAGTACGGTGCTAAGTTATTTTCGGATCACTCTATTATGCATATACATGCAGATAAAGCACTACCCAGAGTCAAGAAACCTTTTAGATTTTTTAATATGTGGAGTTCTCACCCAAAGTTCCTCGAAGTTATTAAGTCAGCTTGGGACATTAAGGAGGAGAGACGGTGCACGCATCTGCTTGGGAATGGGGAGCAATGGGCCTGCGTTCCCTTGCGTGCGTGCGTGCGTGAGTGCTCTGCTCTGCTTGGGCTTGCGCTTGCGATCGACGCTGGGGGCGGCAACCTCTTCCCATGCGCTTGTGCTTGCGATTGCTCCCTTGGGCGATTTCTCCTCTGCGATCGCCCCGCGGCGAGTGGAAGGCCGGCGGTCGCTCCTGCGATCAGCGATTCCAGGCCGGGAATCGGCGATTTCAGGCGTGGAAGGGCGGCGGCTCTTCTCCCCTAGGCGCGGGACGGACTCTAGGGCAAGAAACGGTGGAAGCTGCCCTGCGATTGGGGCTGGGTTCACTGCCGCTTCCTGCGGCAACTCCAGCGTGGAAAGGGCGACGGCTGCTTCTGCAATCGGCGTGGAAGGGGCGACGGCTGCGACATTAGTGTGGGCAGGGTGGTGGCCTCCTCTCCCCTAGGCGGCCGGCGGTCTCTAGGGCGAGCGACGCCATGGATGCGAGCGGCCGGACGCGGCACTCTGCTTCGCATCCTCTGTTCCAGCGGGATGCTCCTCCGCTGGCTTCTTCCCAGCGGTTGATAGCTTCACAGCAGAACGCCCCTCTCCAGCAGTCACAGCGGGAGAGGGTTGCTCCTCAGCCGCTGGTTACTTCACCGCGGGAGGGGGTTGCTCCTCTCCAACAGCCGCTGTCCTCCTCAGCAGCTTAGGCCGGTTTCACACCTGGATGTTCCACCGCTGATTTCTTCTTCTCGACGGGATGCTCCTTCAATGAACCAGGCCCGAGGTCGTTCACGATCTAGATCACGACCTCCAGCTCCTATTTCCCGAGATCCGAAGCCTTGGAGTAGCCTCTTCAAGGCTCCAGTGGGTAGTCCGGATCTTCGACTGGACTTTTTTGCTCCAGAAGTACAGGCTGACCAGAAGATTGTTGTGTATGAGGCTATTGATTCCGACGAACTAATTGAGACATGGTCAATGGCAATTGTGGGCTACGTTGTTGGACTAAGAACATCCTTTTTCCCACTATCCTCATACATCAGAACTCGATGGGGAATATCAACATTTGATCTTCATATGTTGGAGACCGGATTCTTTGTATGCAGGCTTTATTCGGAAGAAGATTTACAACGGGTCCTTGAAGGATTTTGGACTATCCGTGGTCATCCAATGATACTACGACGTTGGGCACCTGATGTGAGATTGGAGTTAGACAGTCTACAATCTATCCCAATATGGGTTTCTTTCCATGGACTTCCACTACATCTCTGGGGTCGTCGTTTTATTGCAAAGCTTTGCAGCACCCTGGGACAGCCATTGTATCTTGATAAGGCAACAGCTTCGCAAACGAGATTGACCTTTGCTAGAGCTTGTGTAATGGTTTCTTCTGATGAGGAACTGCCGAATGATGTTTCTTACCGTGATCTTGATGGGAGCACCCGAAAGGTGAAAGTCTCATATTCTTGGAAGCCACAACGATGCAAGGTTTGTCTATCTTTTGGACATGTAAATGGTGCCGGCCAACAGCCTTCACAAAAAATCACACAGGTCTACCGACCACGCCAAGAGCCACAGAATGGGGTCACTACCACTAATCCAAGCACTGATACTCCAGTGCCAACAGTGGTGATGGCGGAGAAGATGATTGAACACTCTGACTCGTTGGGGCAGCGACACGAACAAGAGAAAGATAACTCAGGACTTCCATCTTTACCTATTATATCAGAGACTTTCACTGCAGGAGCTTCCCAAGGTTCTCACTCCCCAATAACAACCTCGCCTTCACGAATCACTCCTTCAGATAATCAGGAAATTTCATTTCAACAACCTCTTGGGAACCAAGACATTGCAACTCACCAAACTCATCGCTCTTCGACACATCCCGCTATTCAGGACTCCTTGCCTCAAGGTACGCAAAAATTTAAACATTTGCAAGCTGTGGATGAGGTGGATAAATATAGGAATAAAGGATTAAAGGGTAAAGATATTATGCGAGAGGACCATGCAAAATCAAAGGATAAGAAAAAGGATGGTAGTGTCCTCCCAAAATCGCATGCTCTTCCTTCTATCTAGTATTGATGAAAATAAGCTGTTGGAATGTTCGTGGACTTAATAAGACTGAGAAATGTCGGGAGCTCAATAGAATAATCCGATCTGCTGCATGTGACATGGTGATTCTTGTGGAAACAAAAATTAAACCTCATCGTGTTCGAGTTCAGAAGAATTTAATATGGCCTGAGGCAGAACTTTTTACAAATGATTCTCAGGATACTTATGGTCGAGTTTGGGTCTTATGGCATCCTAACCTTGTTACTGCTTGGTTTATTTCTGCTACTAATCAATTCATTCATCTTAAGGCAGAGGATAAACAGACTGGATGTCAATTCAATATTACCGGTATTTATGCATCTAACAGTATGTCTGACAGAAATGCTCTATGGCGTGATCTGGTTAGCATTGCAAATAGTTATCCTACAGTACCTTGGGCTGTTCTCGGTGACATTAATACTGTCAGATACACAAATGAGAAAGTGGGGGGTAGAGTGCTTTCCGAATATCAGCTTCAACATTTTAATGATTGTATAGATACTGCTGCATTGACTGACATGAAATCTGTAGGTGATTGGTTCTCATGGAACAATCAAAGTACTGCTGAAAGAAAAATTATGGCTCGACTTGACAGATGTTTGATTAATCAGGAATGGTTAGCAGTTTTCCCAGATTCACTTCTTGAGTACGGTGCTAAGTTATTTTCGGATCACTCTATTATGCATATACATGCAGATAAAGCACTACCCAGAGTCAAGAAACCTTTTAGATTTTTTAATATGTGGAGTTCTCACCCAAAGTTCCTCGAAGTTATTAAGTCAGCTTGGGACATTAATGTATTTGGTTCTCCCCCTTACATCCTATGTCAAAAACTAAAAGCATGCAAAGCAGCACTGAAGAAGTGGAATTCAACTACATTTGGAAATATCAACGACAGAGTTCAGTTATGCAAGAAAGAACTTATGGCTGTGCAAAGCGAGCTAAATCTTCAACCTCTGGATGCGAATCTTATATACAAAGAGGCTGCTGCTAGAAATAACTTTATGCAAGCTTTGAAGCAGGAGGAATGCTTTTTGAAACAGAAGTCACGACAGCATTGGCTTACTCTAGGGGATTCTAATACGAAGTTTTTCTATGCTGCTATTGCTACCAGAAGGGCTACTAATCGCATCAAAAAATGCAAAGGTATAGATGGTAATCTCATTGAGGATCTGGATGAGGTTAAAAATTACACCGAGCAATTTTTTCATTCCTTACTCAATCAGGAACAGCAGCCTAATAGTATTCATGTTGGGCCTACAAGACGACTTGATTCTGAAGCCCTCTCTCATCTTAATGCCCCAATAACGGATGATGAAATTGTGAAAGTTGTTTTTAAGTCCCCGAAGCACAAAAGCCCTGGTCCAGATGGATTTCCAGCTGAGTTTTATCAAATTGCATGGGCTATTGTAGGCAACGATGTCATAAAAGCTTGTCGACATTTTTTCTCCTCAGGTCACATTCTTAAAGAAATGAATTGCACTTTTATTTCTTTAGTGCCTAAAAATGATGGAGCCGATTCATTGGAGAACTACCGTCCTATTTCACTGTGCAACTTTATTTATAAGGTTATCTCTAAGTTGCTGGCAGATAGACTACAAAAGGTCATGAATAAGGTCATTAGTCCTAATCAGGCTGCTTTTCTTAAAGGGAGGAGTATCCATCATAATGTCCTGCTTGCTAATGATTTGGTTAAGGATCTACATTCTAAAATAAGAGGGAAAAAGATCTGTTTTAAAGCTGATTTACGAAAGGCCTTTGACTCAGTCAATAGGAATTTTATTTACATGATGCTCCATAATATGGGCTTCCCTCAGCACTGGGTTAAATGGATTCAATGTTGCTTGGAAACTCCAAAATTTTCAATTCTCTTTAATGGTTCACCTATTGGCTTCTTTGGGAGTAAGAATGGCATTCGGCAAGGCGATCCACTATCTCCTTATCTTTTTACCATTGCAATGGAAGGGCTCAGTTGTATGTTAGAAGAGGCTGTTTCCAATGACAAAATTAAGGTACCACATTATGGTTCTGTTTATATCTCTCACATAACATTTGCCGACGACCTTATTATCTTCCTTCGAGATGATCCAGTTTCTGTGAGTAATCTGGCAGATATTCTTAATGAATTTGGTAAAGTTTCTGGTCTTAAGCTAAACCATGCAAAGAGCAAAGTATATGTGGGTGCTTGCATTGACAATAAGGATCATATTGCTCAAACATTGGGAGTTGCTGAAGGAAATTTACCGGTTCCTTACTTGGGTCTCCCACTTATATCCACTGGAATCAACAAAGCCTCCTGTCAGCCTATCATACAAAAAATTAAGAACAGAATTTCCTCTTGGAAAAATAGGCTTCTTTCTAAAGCTGGACGACTCGAACTTATTCGATCCGTGTTGATCTCTTATTCTATTTATTGGTCTCATGCATTCCTTCTACCTGTTGGGCTTCTCCATGATATTGATAAATTACTTATGAACTTCTTTTGGAATGGCACAGATGGAAAGGCAATGCACATGGTGAATTGGGACAGCATTTGCAAACCGAAGGATGAAGGGGGGCTGAATCTTCGACATATTAGAGATTGGAATAAAGCTTGTATGGTAAAGCAATTATGGGATATTTTCCAAAACAAGTCTTCCTTATGGTCACAATGGGTTTTTGCAAGGTACCTAACCAAGGAATCAATCTGGGAAACATCTGCAAAAACATCTCATTCTTCTGCTTGGAAAGGAATTCTGAAGGCAAGGCGATGGCTACGTAACAATATTTCTTATGTGATTTCTTCTGGAACCAATATTAATATGTGGTATGATCCTTGGGTGAATGGGAAAAGTATATTTCAGATATTTGGTGATAGAGTACGACAGGATCTGGGGGCTCCCAAAGACTGGAAGGTTTCTGAATTCATTAACAATGGTACTTGGTGTCTTCCCAACCCTACGTCCCCTGACATGTTTTTACTTTGGCCGACTATTAGGGCTATTCCAATCAAGAACAACTCTTCAGATATGCTTATTTGGCTTCATGATAACGGTAAATTTAGTGCTACATCTGCATGGAACCAAATTAGACGACGAAACAACAAGTGGATCCAAAGTAGTTGGACATGGGATAGTCCATGCTCACAGCGACATTCCTTATGTACATGGCAGGCCCTTCTCGGCAAACTTCCTACGATGGACAATATGCAGCGAAGAGGTATTTATATTGTAAATCGGTGCTCTTTGTGTATGCAAAATGAAGAAAGTGTTGACCATCTTTACTTTGCTTGTGATTATTCATCTTGGATATGGAAGGAGATTTTGAAGCGATTTGATTTTCAAAGGCTACCACGGCCAAACTTGCATCATGAATTAGAAATGCTTATGCAAAGCTTCTCAAGAAAGGGGCCTCTTACACAACTAGCAAGAATTATATTCAGATGTGCTATATGGTGGATTTGGAAGGAGAGGTGTGGCAGAATTTTTGAGTGTCACAACATGAACAAAGCTCAAATTCTGATAGAGATTCTTCAGGACTCACGATCATGTATGGAGTAAGAATTGAGTACAGAGCACCTAACAAGAAGAGAGAAAGATATTTTCACAAGATTCAATTTTTCCATTCGTCAAGAATCACTCGAATAATGATGAAGATTGTAATGTATTATATGGGGCAAAACTTATATTTTGTGATGTATCCACAAGTAGTCCAGAACAGTCTAGCTATTACATTTTATTATTTATTAACTTCCTTATGCTACTCTTGGAGATGAGTTTGATGAAGCGTGCCCATTTCACCTTCTTTAGGTGGGGTGCAATCTTCTCGACTACACTAAGAGACTTCAGGCTTTAGTCTATGGCTTGTGTAGACAAAGCTTCTTTGTACAAATCTGTTACAAAATACATTATCTTTACTTACCAAAAAAAGCTTAGGACATTAATGTATTTGGTTCTCCCCCTTACATCCTATGTCAAAAACTAAAAGCATGCAAAGCAGCACTGAAGAAGTGGAATTCAACTACATTTGGAAATATCAACGATAGGGTTCACTTATGCAAGAAAGAACTTATGGTTGTGCAAAGCGAGCTAAATCTTCAACCTTTGGATGCGAATCTTATATACAAAGCGGCTGTTGCTAGAAATAACTTTATGCAAGCTTTGAAGCAGGAGGAATGCTTTTTGAGACAGAAGTCACGACAGCATTGGCTTACTTTAGGGGATTCTAATACGAAGTTTTTCTATGCTGCTATTGTTACCAGAAGGGCTACTAATCGCATCAAAAAATGCAAAGGTATAGATGGAAATCTCATTGAGGATCTGGATGAGGTTAAAAATTACACCAAGCAATTTTTTTATTCCTTACTCAATCAGGAACAGCAGCCTAATAGTATTCATGTTGGGCCTACAAGACGACTTGATTCTGAAGCCCTCTCTCATCTTAATGCCCCAATAACGGATGATGAAATTGTGAAAGTTGTTTTTAAGTCCCCGAAGCACAAAAGCCCTGGTCCAGATGGATTTCCAGCTGAGTTTTATCAAATTGCATGGGCTATTGTAGGCAACGATGTCATAAAAGCTTGTCGACATTTTTTCTCCTCAGGTCACATTCTTAAAGAAATGAATTGCACTTTTATTTCTTTAGTGCCTAAAAATGATGGAGCCGATTCATTGGAGAACTACCGTCCTATTTCACTGTGCAACTTTATTTTTAAGGTTATCTCTAAGTTGCTGGCAGATAGACTACAAAAGGTCATGAATAAGGTCATTAGTCCTAATCAGGCTGCTTTTCTTAAAGGGAGGAGTATCCATCATAATGTCCTGCTTGCTAATGATTTGATTAAGGATCTACATTCTAAAACAAGAGGGAAAAAGATCTGTTTTAAAGCTGATTTACGAAAGGCCTTTGACTCAGTCAATAGGAATTTTATTTACATGATGCTCCATAATATGGGCTTCCCTCAGCACTGGGTTAAATGGATTCAATGTTGCTTGGAAACTCCAAAATTTTTAATTCTCTTTAATGGTTCACCTATTGGCTTCTTTGGGAGTAAGAATGGCATTCGGCAAGGCGATCCACTATCTCCTTATCTTTTTACCATTGCAATGGAAGGGCTCAGTTGTATGTTAGAAGAGGCTGTTTCCAATGGCAAAATTATGGTACCACATTATGGTTCTGTTTATATCTCTCACATAACATTTGCCGACGACCTTATTATCTTCCTTCGAGATGATCCAATTTCTGTGAGTAATCTGGCAGATATTCTCAATGAATTTGGTAAAGTTTCTGGTCTTAAGCTAAACCATGCAAAGAGCAAAGTATATGTGGGTGCTTGCATTGACAATAAGGATCATATTGCTCAAACATTGGGAGTTGCTGAAGGAAATTTACCGGTTCCATACTTGGGTCTCCCACTTATATCCACTGGAATCAACAAAGCCTCCTGTCAGCCTATCATACAAAAAATTAAGAACAGAATTTCCTCTTGGAAAAATAGGCTTCTTTCTAAAACTGGACGACTTGAACTTATTCGATCTGTGTTGATCTCTTATTCTATTTATTGGTCTCATGCATTCCTTCTACCTGCCGGGCTTCTCCATGATATTGATAAATTACTTATGAACTTCTTTTGGAATGGCACAGATGGTAAGGCATTGCACATGGTGAATTGGGACAGCATTTGCAAACCGAAGGATGAAGGGGGGCTGAATCTTCGACATATTAGAGATTGGAATAAAGCTTGTATGGTAAAGCAATTATGGGATATTTTACAAAACAAGTCTTCCTTATGGTCACAATGGGTTTTTGCTAGGTACCTAACCAAGGAATCAATCTGGGAAACATCTGCAAAAACATCTCATTCTTCTGCTTGGAAAGGAATTCTGAAGGCAAGGCGATGGCTACGTAACAATATTTCTTATGTGATTTCTTCTGGAACCAATATTAATATGTGGTATGATACTTGGGTGAATGGGAAAAGTATATTTCAGATATTTGGTGATAGAGTACGACAGGATCTGGACATGGGATAGTCCATGCTCACAGCGACATTCCTTATGTACATGGCAGGCCCTTCTCGGCAAACTTCCTACGATGGACAATATGCAGCGAAGAGGTATTTATATTGTAAATCGGTGCTCTTTGTGTATGCAAAATGAAGAAAGTGTTGACCATCTCTACTTTGCTTGTGATTATTCATCCTGGATATGGAAGGAGATCTTAAAGCGATTTGATTTTCAAAGGCTACCACGGCCAAACTTGCATCATGAATTAGAAATGCTTATGCAAAGCTTCTCAAGAAAGGGGCCTCTTACACAACTAGCAAGAATTATATTCAGATGTGCTATATGGTGGATTTGGAAGGAGAGGTGTGGCAGAATTTTTGAGTGTCACAACATGAACAAAGCTCAAATTCTGATAGAGATTCTTCAGGACGCACGATCATGTATGGAGCAAGAATTGAATACAGAGCACCTAACAAGAAGAGAGAAAGATATTTTCACAAGATTCAATTTTTCCATTCGTCAAGAATCACTCGAATAATGATGAAGATTGTAATGTATTATATGGGGCAAAACTTATATTTTGTGATGTATCCACAAGTAGTCCAGAACAGTCTAGCTATTGTATTTTATTATTTATTAACTTCCTTATGCTACTCTTGGAGATGAGTTTGATGAAGCGTGCCCATTTCACCTTCTTTAGGTGGGGTGCAATCTTCTCGACTACACTAAGAGACTTCAGGCTTTAGTCTATGGCTTGTGTAGACAAAGCTTCTTTGTACAAATCTTTTACAAAATACATTATCTTTACTTACCAAAAAAAAAAACATAAACTTTGCGCAGAGTCGAGATTCGATCGGTTTTTCGTGCACCGTGTCGGAAATTCAAAATAATGGACTTTCCCGTCTAATTAGCCCATGAGAAGTCGTACAAGCACGCTTTCGCAAAAAAATACGACGGTCATAAAATTTGTGCGAAGTCGAGCGCGAGTCGAGTTTCGATCGGTTTTTCGTGCACCGTCTCGGAAATTCAAAATACTGGCCATTCACGATGTATTAGCCCATGGGAAGTCGTATGAGCATGGTTTCACGAAAAAACGCGACGGTCATAAACTTTGCGCAGAGTCGAGTTTCGATCGGTATTTCGTGCACCGTCTCGGAAATTCAAAATACTGGTCTTTCCCATCTTATTAGCCCATGAGAAGTCGTACAAGCACGCTTTCGCAAAAAAATACGACGGTCATAAACTTTGCGCGAAGTCACGCGCGAGTCGAGTTTCGCTCGGTTTTTCGTGCACCGTCTCGGAAATTCAAAATACTGGCCATTCACGATGTATTAGCCCATGGTAAGTCGTATGAGCATGGTTTCACGAAAAAACGCGACGGTCACAAACTTTGCACAGAGTCGAGTTTCGATCGGTTTTTCGTGCACCGTCTCGGAAATTCAAAATACTGGACTTTCCCGTCATATTAGCCCATGAGAAGTCATACAAGTACGCTTTCGAAAAAAAATACGACGGTCATAAACTTTGCGCGAAGTCGTGCGCGAGTCGAGTTTCTATCGGTTTTTCGTGCACCGTCTCGGAAATTCAAAATACTGGCCATTTACGATGTATTAGCCCATGGCATGTCGTATGAGCATGGTTTCACGAAAAAACGCGACGGTCATAAACTTTGCGCAGAGTCGAGTTTCGATCGGTTTTTCGTGCACCGTCTCCGAAATTCAAAATACTGGTCTTTCCCGTCTTATTAGCCCATGGGAAGTCGTACAAGCACGCTTTCGCAAAAAAATACGACGGTCATAAACTTTGCGCGAAGTCGCGCGCGAGTCGAGTTTCGATCGGTTTTTCGTGCACCGTCTCGGAAATTCAAAATACTGGCCATTCACGATGTATTAGCCATGGTAAGTCGTATGAGCATGGTTTCACGAAAAAACGTGATGGACATAAACATTGCGCAGAGTCGAGTTTCGATCGGTTTTTCATGCACCGTCTCGGAAATTCAAAATACTGGTCTTTCCCATCTTATTAGCCCATGGGAAGTCGTACAAGCACGCTTTCGCAAAAAAATACGACGGTCATAAACTTTGCGAGAAGTCGCGCGTGAGTCGAGTTTCGATCGGTTTTTCGTGCACCGTCTCAGAAATTCAAAATACTGGCCATTCACGATGTATTTGACCATGGTAAGTCGTATGAGCATGGTTTCACGAAAAAACGCGACGGTCATAAACTTTGCATAGAGTCGAGTTTCGATCGGTTTTTCGTGCACCGTCTCGGAAATTCAAAATACTGGTCTTTCCCGTCTTATTAGCCCAATGGAACTCGTACAAGCACGCTTTCGCAAAAAAATACGACGGTCATAAACTTTGCGCGATGTCGCGCGCGAGTCGAGTTTCTATCGGGTTTTCGTGCACCGTCTCGGAAATTCAAAATACTGGCCATTCACGATGTATTAGCCCATGGGAAGTCGTATGAGCATGGTTTCACGAAAAAACGCGACGGTCATAAACTTTGCGCAGAGTCGAGGTTCGATCGGTTTTTCGTGCACCGTCTCGGAAATTTAAAATACTGGTCTTTCCCATCTTATTAGCCCATGAGAAGTCGTACAAGCACGCTTTCGCAAAAAAATACGACGGTCATAAACTTTGCGCGAAGTCGCGCGCGAGTCGAGTTTCGATCGGTTTTTCGTGCACCGTCTCGGAAATTCAAAATACTGGCCATTCACGATGTATTAGCCCATGGTAAGTCGTATGAGCATGGTTTCATGAAAAAACGTGACGGTCATAAACTTTGCACAGAGTCGAGTTTCGATCGGTTTTTCGTGCACCGTCTCGGAAATTCAAAATACTGGTCTTTCCCGTCTTATTAGCCCATGGGAAGTCGTACAAGCACGCTTTCGCAAAAAAATACGACGGTCAGAAACTTTGCGCGAAGTCGCGCGCGAGTCGAGTTTCGATCGGTTTTTCGTGCACCGTCTCGGAAATTCAAAATACTGGCCATTCACGATGTATTAGCCCATGGTAAGTCGTATGAACATGGTTTCACGAAAAAACGTGACGGTCATAAACTTTGCACAGAGTCGAGTTTCGATCGGTTTTTCGTGCACCGTCTCGGCAATTCAAAATACTGGTCTTTCCCGTCTTATTAGCCCATGGGAAGTCGTACAAGCACGCTTTCGCAAAAAAATACGACGGTCATAAAATTTGCGCGAAGTCGCGCGCGAGTCGAGTTTCGATCGGTTTTTCGTGCACCATCTCGGAAATTCAAAATACTGGCCATTCACGATGTATTAGCCCATGGGAAGTCGTATGAGCATGGTTTCATGAAAAAACGCGACGGTCATAAACTTTGCGCAGAGTCGAGTTTCGATCGGTTTTTCGTGCACCGTCTCGGAAATTCAAAATACTGGTCTTTCCTATCTTATTAGCCCATGAGAAGTCGTACAAGCACGCTTTCGCAAAAAAATATGAGGGTCATAAACTTTGCGCGAAGTCGCACGCGAGTCGAGTTTCGATCGGTTTTTCGTGCACCGTCTCGGAAATTCAAAATACTGGCCATTCATGATGTATTAACCCATGGTAAGTCGTATGAGCATGGTTTCACGAAAAAACGTGACGGTCATAAACTTTGCACAGAGTCGAGTTTCGATCGGTTTTTCGTGCACCGTCTCGGAAATTCAAAATACTGGACTATCCTGTCTTATTAGCCCATGAGAAGTCGTACAAGTACGCTTTCGAAAAAAAATACGACGGTCATAAACTTAGCGCGATGTCACGCGCGAGTCGAGTTTCTATCGGTTTTTCGTGCACCGTCTCGGAAATTCAAAATACTGGCCATTCACAATGTATTAGCCTATGGCATGTCGTACGAGCATGGTTTCAGGAAAAAACGCGACGGTCATAAACTTTGCGCAGAGTCGAGTTTCGATCGGTTTTTCGTGCACCGTCTCGGAAATTCAAAATACTGGTCTTTCCCGTCTTATTAGCCCAAGGGAACTCGTACAAGCACGCTTTCGCAAAAAAAAAACGACGGTCATATACTTTGCGCGAAGTCGCGTGCGAGTCGAGTTTCGATCGGTTTTTCGTGCACCGTCTCGAAAATTCAAAATACTGGCCATTCACGATGTATTAGCCCATGGCAAGTCGTATGAGCATGGTTTCACGAAAAAATGCGACGGTCATAAACTTTGCGCTGAGTCGAGTTTCGATCAGTTTTTCGTGCACCGTCTCGGAAATTCAAAATACTGGTCTTTCCAGTCTTATTAGCCCAAGGGAACTCGTACAAGCACGCTTTCGCAAAAAAATACGACGGTCATATACTTTGCGCGAAGTCGCGCGCGAGTCGAGTTTCTATCGGTTTTTCGTGCACCGTCTCGGAAATTCAAAATACTGGCCATTCACGATGTATTAGCCCATGGCAAGTCGTATGAGCATGGTTTCACGAAAAAATGCGACGGTCATAAACTTTGCGCTGAGTCGAGTTTCGATCAGTTTTTCGTGCACCGTCTCGGAAATTCAAAATACTGGTCTTTCCCGTCTTATTAGCACATGGTAAGTCGTACAAGCACGATTTCGCAAAAAAATACGACGGTCATAAACTTTGCGCGAAGTCGCGCGCGAGTCGAGTTTCTATCGGTTTTTCGTGCACCGTCTCGGAAATTCAAAATACTGGCCATTCACGATGTATTAGCCCATGGTCAGTCGTATGAGCATGGTTTCATGAAAAAACGTGACGGTCATAAACTTTGCGCAGAGTCGAGATTCGATCGGTTTTTCGTGCACCGTGTCAGAAATTCAAAATAATGGACTTTCCCGTCTAATTAGCCCATGAGAAGTCGTACAAGCACGCTTTCGCAAAAAAATACGACGGTCATAAAATTTGCGCGAAGTCGCGCGCGAGTCGAGTTTCGATCGGTTTTTCGTGCACCGTCTCGGAAATTCAAAATACTGGCCATTCACGATGTATTAGCCCATGGGAAGTCGTATGAGCATGGTTTCACGAAAAAACGCGACGGTCATAAACTTTGCGCAGTGTCGAGTTTCGATCGGTTTTTCGTGCACCGTCTCGGAAATTCAAAATACTGGTCTTTCCTATCTTATTAGCCCATGAGAAGTCGTACAAGCACGCTTTCGCAAAAAAATACGACGGTCATAAACTTTGCGCGAAGTCGCGCGCGAGTCGAGTTTCGATCGGTTTTTCGTGCACCGTCTCGGAAATTCAAAATACTGGCCATTCACGATGTATTAGCCCATGGTAAGTCGTATGAGCATGGTTTCATGAAAAAACGGGACGGTCATAAACTTTGCGCAGAGTCGAGATTCGATCGGTTTTTCGTGCACCGTGTCGGAAATTCAAAATAATGGACTTTCCCGTCTAATTAGCCCATGAGAAGTCGTACAAGCACGCTTTCGCAAAAAAATACGACGGTCATAAAATTTGCGCGAAGTCGCGCGCGAGTCGAGTTTCGATCGGTTTTTCGTGCACCGTCTCGGAAATTCAAAATACTGGCCATTCACGATGTATTAGCCCATGGGAAGTCGTATGAGCATGGTTTCCCGAAAAAACGCGACGGTCATAAACCTTGCGCAGTGTCGAGTTTCGATCGGTTTTTCGTGCACCGTCTCGGAAATTCAAAATACTGGTCTTTCCTATCTTATTAGCTCATGAGAAGTCGTACAAGCACGCTTTCGCAAAAAAATACGACGGTCATAAACTTTGCGCGAAGTCGCGCACGAGTCGAGTTTCGATCGGTTTTTCGTGCACCGTCTCGGAAATTCAAAATACTGGTCATTCACGATGTATTAGCCCATGGTAAGTCGTATGAACTGGGTTTCACGATAAAATGCGACGGTCATAAACTTTGCACAGAGTCGAGTATTGATCGGTTTTTCGTGCACCGTCTCGGAAATTCAAAATACTGGACTTTCCCGTCTTATAGCCCATGAGAAGTCGTACAAGTACGCTTTCGAAAAAATATACGACGGTCAAAAACTTTGCGCGAAATCGCGCGCGAGTCGAGTTTCTATCGGTTTTTCGTGCACCCTCTCGGAAATTCAAAATACTGCCCTTTGACGATGTATTAGCCCATGGCATGTCGTGTGAGCATGGTTTCACGAAAAAATGCGACGGTCATAAACTTTGCGCAGAGTCAAGAATCGATCGGTTTTTCGTGCACCGTCTCGGAAATTCAAAATACTGGCCATTCACGATATATTAGCCCATGGTAAGTCGTATGAGCATGGTTTCACGAAAAAACGTGACGGTCATAAACTTTGCACAGAGTCGAGTTTCGATCGGTTTTTCATGCACCGTCTCAGAAATTCAAAATACTGGACTTTCCCGTCTTATTAGCCCATGAGAAGTCGTACAAGTACGCTTTCGAAAAAAAATACGACGGTAATAAACTTTGCGCGATGTCGCGCGCGAGTCGAGTTTCTATCGGTTTTTCGTTCACCGTCTCGGAAATTCAAAATACTGGCCATTCACGATGTATTAGCCCATGGCATGTCGTATGAGCATGGTTTCACGAAAAAATGCGACGGTCATAAACTTTGCTCAGAGCCGAGTTTCGATCGGTTTTTCGTGCGCCGTCTCAGAAATTCAAAATACTGGCCTTTCCCGTCTTATTAGCCCAAGGGAACTCGTACAAGCACGCTTTCGCAAAAAAATACGACGGTCATAAACTTTGCGCGAAGTCGCGCGTGAGTCGAGTTTCGATCGGTTTTTCGTGCACCGTCTCGGAAATTCAAAATACTGGCCATTCACGATGTATTAGCCCATGGTAAGTCGTATGAGCATGGTTTCACGAAAAAATGCGACGGTCATAAACTTTGCGCAGAGTCGAGATTCGATCGGTTTTTCGTGCACCGTCTTGGAAATTCAAAATACAGGTCTTTCCCGTCTAATTAGCCCATGGGAAGTCATACAAGCACGCTTTCGCAAAAAAATACGACGGTCATAAATTTGCGCGAAGTCGCGCGCGAGTCGAGTTTCGATCGGTTTTTCGTGCACCATCTCGGAAATTCAAAATACTGGCCATTCACGATGTATTAGCCCATGGCAAGTCGTATGAGCATGGTTTCACGAAAAAACGCGACGGTCATAAACTTTGCGCTGAGTCGAGTTTCGATCGGTTTTTCGTGCACCGTCTCGGAAATTCAAAATACTGGTCTTTCCTGTCTTATTAGCCCATGGTAAGTCTTACAAGCACGCTTTCGCAAAAAAATACGACGGTCATAAACTTTGCGCGAAGTCGCGCGCGAGTCGAATTTCGATCGGTTTTTCTTGCACCGTCTCGGAAATTCAAAATACTGGCCATTCACGATGTATTAGCCCATGGTAAGTCGTATGAGCAGGGTTTCACGATAAAACGCGACGGTCATAAACTTTGCACAGAGTCGAGTTTCAATCGGTTTTTCGTGCACCATCTCGGAAATTCTAAATACTGGATTTTCCCGTCTTATTAGCCCATGAGAAGTCGTACAAGTACGCTTTCGAAAAAAAATACCATGGTCATAAACTTTGAGCGAAGTCGCGCGCGAGTCGAGTTTCTATCGGTTTTTCGTGCACCGTCTCGGAAATTTAAAATACTGGCCATTCACGATGTATTAGCCCATGGCATGTCGTATGAGCATGGTTTCACGAAAAAACGCGACGGTCATAAACTTTGCGCAGAGTCGAGTTTCGATCGGTTTTTCGTGCACCGTCTTGGAAATTCAAAATACTGGTCTTTCCCGTCTTATTAGCCCAATGGAACTCGTACAAGCACGCTTTCGCAAAAAAATACGACGGTCATAAACTTTGAGCGAAGTCGCGCGTGAGTCGAGTTTCGATCGGTTTTTCTTGCACCGTCTCGGAAATTCAAAATACTGGCCATTCACGATGTATTAGCCCATGGTAAGTCGTATGACATTGGTTTCACGAAAAAACGCGACGGTCATAAACTTTGCGCAGAGTCGAGATTCGATCAGTTTTTCGTGCACCGTCTCGGAAATTCAAAATACTGGTCTTTCCCGTCTTATTAGCCCATGGTAAGTCGTACAAGCACGCTTTCGCAAAAAAATACAACGGTCATAAACTTTGCGCGAAGTCGCGCGCGAGTCGAATTTCGATCGGTTTTTCGTGCACCGTCTCGGAAATTCAAAATACTGGCCATTCACGATGTATTAGCCCATGGTAAGTCGTATGAGCAGGGTTTCACGATAAAATGCGACGGTCATAAACTTTGCACAGAGTCGAGTTTCGATCGGTTTTTCGTGCACCGTCTCGGAAATTGAAAATACTGGACTTTCCCGTCTTATTAGCCCATGAGAAGTCGTACAAGTACGCTTTCGAAAAAAAATACGACGGTCAAAAACTTTGCGCGAAGTCGCGCGCGAGTCGAGTTTCTATCGGTTTTTCGTGCACCGTCTCGGAAATTCAAAATACTGGCCATTCACGATGTATTAGCCCATGGCATGTCGTATGAGCATGGTTTCACGAAAAAACGCGACGGTCATAAACTTTGCGCAGAGTCAGGAATCGATCGGTTTTTCGTGCATCGTTTCGGAAATTCAAAATACTGGTCTTTCCTGTCTAATTAGCCCATGGGAAGTGGTACAAGCACGCTTTCGCAAAAAAATACGACGGTCATAAAATTTGCGCGAAGTCGCGCGCGAGTCGAGTTTCGATCGGTTTTTCGTGCACCGTCTCGGAAATTCAAAATACTGGCCATTCACGATGTATTAGCCCATGGTAAGTCGTATGAGCATGGTTTAACGAAAAAACGCGACGGTCATAAACTTTGCGCTGAGTCAAGTTTCGATCGGTTTTTCGTGCACCGTCTCGGAAATTCAAAATACTGGTCTTTCCCGTCTTATTAGCCCATGGTAAGTCGTACAAGCACGCTTTCGCAAAAAAATACGATGGTCATAAACTTTGCGCGAAGTCGCGTGCGAGTCGAGTTTCTATCGGTTTTTCGTGCACCGTCTCGGAAATTCAAAATACTGGCCATTCACGATGTATTAGCCCATGGCATGTCGTATGAGCATGGTTTCACGAAAAAACGCGACGGTCATAAACTTTGCGCAGAGTCGAGTTTCGATCGGTTTTTCGTGCACCGTCTCGGAAATTCAAAATACTGGTCTTTCCCGTCTTATTAGCCCAAGGGAACTCGTACAAGCACGCTTTCGCAAAAAAATACGACGGTCATAAACTTTGAGCGAAGTCGCGCGTGAGTCGAGTTTCGATCGGTTTTTCTTGCACCGTCTCGGAAATTCAAAATACTGGTCATTCACGATGTATTAGCCCATGGTAAGTCGTATGAGCATGGTTTCACGAAAAAACGCGACGGTCATAAACTTTGCGCAGAGTCGAGATTCGATCGGTTTTTCGTGCACCGTCTCGGAAATTCAAAATACTCGTCTTTCGCGTCTAATTAGCCCATGGGAAGTCGTACAAGCACGCTTTCGCAGAAAAATACGACGGTCATAAACTTTGTGCGAAGTCGCGCGCGAGTCGAGTTTCGATCGGTTTTTCGTGCACCGTCTCGGAAATTAAAAATACTGGCCATTCACGATGTATTAGCCCATGGCAATTCGTATGAGCATGGTTTCACGAAAAAACGCGACGGTCATAAACTTTGAGCTGAGTCGAGTTTCGATCAGTTTTTCGTGCACCGTCTCGGAAATTCAAAATACTGGTCTTTCCCGTCTTATTAGCCCATGGTAAGTCGTACAAGCACGCTTTCGCAAAAAAATACGACGGTCATAAACTTTGCGCGAAGTCGCGCGCGAGTCGAGTTTCGATTGGTTTTTCGTGCACCGTCTCGGAAATTCAAAATACTGGCCTTTCATGATGTATTAGCCCATGGTAAGTCGTATGAGCAGGGTTTCACGATAAAATGCGACGGTCATAAACTTTGCACAGGGTCGAGTTTTGATCGGTTTTTCGTGCACCGTCTCGGAAATTCAAAATACTGGACTTTCCCGTCTTATTAGCCCGTGAGAAGTCGTACAAGTATGCTTTCGAAAAAATATACGACGGTCAAAAACTTTACGCGAAGTCGCGCGCGATTCGAGTTTCTATCGGTTTTTCCTGCACCGTCTCGGAAATTCAAAATACTGGCCATTTACGATGTATTAGCCCATGGCATGTCGTGTGAGCATGGTTTCATGAAAAAACGCGACGGTCATAAACTTTGCGCAGAGTCAAGAATCGATCGGTTTTTCGTGCACCGTCTCGGAAATTCAAAATACTGGCCATTCACGATGTATTAGCCCATGGTAAGTCGTATGAGCATGGTTTCACGAAAAAACGTGACGGTCATAAACTTTGCACAGAGTCGAGTTTCGATCGGTTTTTCATGCACCGTCTCAGAAATTCAAAATACTGGACTTTCCCGTCTTATTAGCCCATGAGAAGTCGTACAAGTACGCTTTCGCAAAAAAATACGACGGTTATAAACTTTGCGCGATGTCGCGCGCGAGTCGTGTTTCTATCGGTTTTTCGTGCACCGTCTCGGAAATTCAAAATACTGGCCATTCACGATGTATTAGCCCATGGCATGTCGTATGAGCATTGTTTCACGAAAAAATGCGACGGTCATAAACTTTGCTCAGAGTCGAGTTTCGATCGGTTTTTCGTGCGCCGTCTCGGAAATTCAAAATACTGGTCTTTCCCGTCTTATTAGCCCAAGGGAACTCGTACAAGCACGCTTTCGCAAAAAAATACGACGGTCATAAACTTTGCGCGAAGTCGCGCGTGAGTCGAGTTTCGATCGGTTTTTCGTGCACCGTCTCGGAAATTCAAAATACTGGCCATTCACGATGTATTAGCCCATGGTAAGTCGTATGAGCATGGTTTCACGAAAAAATGCGACGGTCATAAACTTTGCGCAGAGTCGAGATTCGATCGGTTTTTCGTGCACCGTCTCGGAAATTCAAAATACAGGTCTTTCCCGTCTAATTAGCCCATGGGAAGTCATACAAGCACGCTTTCGCAAAAAAATACGACGGTCATAAACTTTGCGCGAAGTCGCGCGCGAGTCGAGTTTCGATCGGTTTTTCGTGCACCATCTCGGAAATTCAAAATACTGGCCATTCACGATGTATTAGCCCATGGCAAGTCGTATGAGCATGGTTTCACGAAAAAACGCGACGGTCATAAACTTTGCGCTGAGTCGAGTTTCGATCGGTTTTTCGTGCACCGTCTCGGAAATTCAAAATACTGGTCTTTCCCGTCTTATTAGCCCATGGTAAGTCGTACAAGCACGCTTTCGCAAAAAAATACGACGGTTATAAACTTTGCGCGAAGTCGCGCGCGAGTCGAGTTTCGATCGGTTTTTCTTGCACCGTCTCGAAAATTCAAAATACTGGCCATTCACCATGTATTAGCCCATGGTAAGTCGTATGAGCAGGGTTTCACGATAAAACGCGACGGTCATAAACTTTGCACAGAGTCGAGTTTCAATCGGTTTTTCGTGCACCATCTCGGAAATTCAAAATACTGGACTTTCCCGTCTTATTAGCCCATGAGAAGTCGTACAAGTACGCTTTCGAAAAAAAATACCATGGTCATAAACTTTGCGCGAAGTCGCGCGCGAGTCGAGTTTCTATCGGTTTTTCGTGCACCGCTCGGAAATTTAAAATACTGGCCATTCACGATGTATTAGCCCATGGCAAGTCGTATGAGCATGGTTTCACGAAAAAACGCGACGGTCATAAACTTTGCGCAGAGTCGAGTTTCGATCGGTTTTTCGTGCACCGTCTCGGAAATTCAAAATACTGGTCTTTCCCGTCTTATTAGCCCAAGGGAACTCGTACAAGCACGCTTTCGCAAAAAAATACGACGGTCATAAACTTTGCGCGAAGTCGCGCGTGAGTCGAGTTTCGATCGGTTTTTCGTGCACCGTCTCGGAAATTCAAAATACTGGCCATTCACGATGTATTAGCCCATGGTAAGTCGTATGAGCATGGTTTCACGAAAAAATGCGACGGTCATAAACTTTGCGCAGAGTCGAGATTCGATCGGTTTTTCGTGCACCGTCTCGGAAATTCAAAATACAGGTCTTTCCCGTCTAATTAGCCCATGGGAAGTCATACAAGCACGCTTTCGCAAAAAAATACGACGGTCATAAACTTTGCGCGAAGTCACGCGCGAGTCGAGTTTCGAACGGTTTTTCGTGCACCATCTCGGAAATTCAAAATACTGGCCATTCACGATGTATTAGCCCATGGCAAGTCGTATGAGCATGGTTTCACGAAAAAACGCGACGGTCATAAACTTTGCGCTGAGTCGAGTTTCGATCGGTTTTTCGTGCACCGTCTCGGAAATTCAAAATACTGGTCTTTCCCGTCTTATTAGCCCATGGTAAGTCGTACAAGCACGCTTTCGCAAAAAAATACGACGGTTATAAACTTTGCGCGAAGTCGCGCGCGAGTCGAGTTTCGATCGGTTTTTCTTGCACCGTCTCGGAAATTCAAAATACTGGCCATTCACCATGTATTAGCCCATGGTAAGTCGTATGAGCAGGGTTTCACGATAAAACGCGACGGTCATAAACTTTGCACAGAGTCGAGTTTCAATCGGTTTTTCGTGCACCATCTCGGAAATTCAAAATACTGGACTTTCCCGTCTTATTAGCCCATGACAAGTCGTACAAGTACGCTTTCGAAAAAAAATACCATGGTCATAAACTTTGAGCGAAGTCGCGCGCGAGTCGAGTTTCTATCGGTTTTTCGTGCACCGTCTCGGAAATTTAAAATACTGGCCATTCACGATGTATTTGCCCATGGCAAGTCGTATGAGCATGGTTTCACGAAAAAACGCGACGATCATAAACTTTGCACAGAGTCGAGTTTCGATCGGTTTTTCGTGCACCGTCTCGGAAATTCAAAATACTGGCCATTCACGATGTATTAGCCCATGGTAAGTCGTATGAGCATGGTTTCACGAAAAAACGCGACGGTCATAAACTTTGCGCAGAGTCGAGATTCGATCGGTTTTTCGTGCATCGTCTCGGAAATTCAAAATACTGGTCTTTCCCGTCTAATTAGCCCATGAGAAGTTGTACAAGCACGCTTTCGCAAAAAAATACGACGGTCATAAACTTTGCGCGATGTCGCGCGTGAGTCGAGTTTCGATCGGTTTTTCGTGCACCGTCTCGGAAATTTAAAATACTGGCCATTCACGATGTATTAGCCCATGGTAAGTCGTATGAGCATGGTTTCACGAAAAAACGTGATGGACATAAACATTGCGTAGAGTCGAGTTTCGATCGGTTTGATGGACTAATAAGACGGGAAAGACGGCGGATGTACAGAGAGAGAGAGGCGGAGAGAGAGAGGAGGAGAGACGGTGCATGCATCTGCTTGGGAATGGGGAGGAATGGGCCTGCGTTCCCTTGCGTGCGTGCGTGAGTGCTCTGCTTGGGCTTGCGCTTGCGATCGACGCTGGGGGCGGCAACCTCTTCCCTTGCGCTTGTGCTTGCGATTGCTCCCTTGGGCGATTTCTCCTCTGCGATCGCTCCGCGGCGAGTGGAAGGCCGGCGGTCGCTCCTGCGATCAGCGATTCCAGGCCGGGAATCGGCGATTTCAGGCGTGGAAGGGCGGCGGCTCTTCTCCCATAGGCGCGGGACGGACTCTAGGGCAAGAAACGGTGGAAGCTGCCCTGCGATTGGGGCTGGGTTCACTGCCGCTTCCTGCGGCAACTCCAGCGTGGAAAGGGCGACGGCTGCTTCTGCAATCGGCGTGGAAGGGGCGACGGCTGCGACATTAGTGTGGGCAGGGTGGTGGCTTCCTCTCCCCTAGGCGGCTGGCGGTCTCTAGGGCGAGCGACGCCATGGATGCGAGCGGCCGGACGCGGCACTCTGCTTCGCATCCTCTGTTCCAGCGGGATGCTCCTCCGCTGGCATCTTCCCAGCGGCTGATTGCTTCACAGCAGAACGCCCCTCTCCAGCAGTCACAGCGGGAGAGGGTTGCTCCTCAGCCGCTGGTTACTTCACAGCGGGAGGGGGTTGCTCCTCTCCAACAGCCGCTGGTTCCTCCCCAGCAGCTTAGGCCGGTTTCACACCAGGATGTTCCACCGCTGATTTCTTCTTCTCGACGGGATGCTCCTTCAATGAACCAGGCCCGAGGTCGTTCACGATCTAGATCACGACCTCCAGCTCCTATTTCCCGAGATCCGAAGCCTTGGAGTAGCCTCTTTAAGGCTCCAGTGGGTAGTCCGGATCTTCGACTGGACTTTTTTGCTCCAGAAATACAGGCTGACCAGAAGATTGCTGTGTATGAGGCTATTGATTCCGACGAACTCATTGAGACATGGTCAATGGCAATTGTGGGCTACGTTGTTGGACTAAGAACATCTTTTTTCCCACTATCCTCATACATCAGAACTCGATGGGGAATATCAACATTTGATCTTCATATGTTGGAGACCGGATTCTTTGTATGCAGGCTTTATTCGGAAGAAGATTTACAACGGGTCCTTGAAGGATTTTGGACTATCCGTGGTCATCCAATGATACTACGACGCTGGACACCTGATGTGAGATTGGAGTTAGACAGTCTACAGTCTATCCCAATATGGGTTTCTTTCCATGGACTTCCACTACATCTATGGGGTCGTCGTTTTATTGCAAAGCTTTGCAGCACCCTGGGACAGCCATTGTATCTTGATAAGGCAACAGCTTCGCAAACGAGATTGACCTTTGCCAGAGCTTGTGTAATGGTTTCTTCTGATGAGGAACTGCCGAATGATGTTTCTTACCGTGATCTTGATGGGAGCACCCGAAAGGTGAAAGTCTCATATTCTTGGAAGCCACAACGATGCAAGGTTTGTCTATCTTTTGGACATGTAAATGGTGCCTGCCAACAGCCTTCACAAAAAATCACACAGGTCTACCGACCACGCCAAGAGCCACAGAATGGGGTCACTACCACTAATCTAAGCACTGATACTCCAGTGCCAACAGTGGTGATGGCGGAGAAGATGATTGAACACTCTGACTCGTTGGGGCAGCGACACGAACAAGAGAAAGACAAGTCAGGACTTCCATCTTTACCTATTATATCAGAGACTTTCACTGCAGGAGCTTCCCAAGGTTCTCACTCCCCAATAACAACCTCGCCTTCACGAATCACTCCTTCAGATAATCAGGAAATTTCATTTCAACAACCTCTTGGGAATCAAGACATTGCAACTCACCAAACTCATCGCTCTTCGACACATCCCGCTATTCAGGACTCCTTGCCTCAAGGTACGCAAAAATTTAAACATTTGCAAGCTGTGGATGAGGTGGATAAATATAGGAATAAAGGATTAAAGGGTAAAGATATTATGCGAGAGGACCATGCAAAATCAAAGGATAAGAAAAAGGATGGTAGTGTCCTCCCAAAATCGCATGCTCTTCCTTCTATCTAGTATTGATGAAAATAAGCTGTTGGAATGTTCGTGGACTTAATAAGACTGAGAAATGTCGGGAGCTCAATAGAATAATCCGATCTGCTGCATGTGACATGGTGATTCTTGTGGAAACAAAAATTAAACCTCATCGTGTTCGAGTTCAGAAGAATTTAATATGGCCTGAGGCAGAACTTTTTACTAATGATTCTCAGGATACTTATGGTCGAGTTTGGGTCTTATGACATCCTAACCTTGTTACCGCTTGGTTTATTTCTGCTACTAATCAATTCATTCATCTTAAGGCAGAGGATAAACAGACTGGATGTCAATTCAATATTACCGGTATTTATGCATCTAACAGTATATCTGACAGGAATGCTCTATGGCGTGATCTGGTTAGCATTGCAAATAGTTATCCTACAGTACCTTGGGCTGTTCTCGGTGACTTTAATACTGTCAGATACACAAATGAGAAAGTGGGGGGTAGAGTGCTTTCTGAATGTCAGCTTCAACATTTTAATGATTGTATAGATACTGCTGCATTGACTGACATGAAATCTGTAGGTGATTGGTTCTCATGGAACAATCAAAGTACTGCTGAAAGAAAAATTATGGCTCGACTTGATAGATGTTTGATTAATCAGGAATGGTTAGCAGTTTTCCCAGATTCACTTCTTGAGTACGGTGCTAAGTTATTTTCGGATCACTCTATTATGCATATACATGCAGATAAAGCACTACCCAGAGTCAAGAAACCTTTTAAATTTTTTAATATGTGGAGTTCTCACCCAAAGTTCCTCGAAGTTATTAAGTCAGCTTGGGACATTAATGTCTTTGGTTCTCCCCCTTACATCCTATGTCAAAAACTAAAAGCATGCAAAGCAGCACTGAAGAAGTGGAATTCAACTACATTTGGAAATATCAACGATAGGGTTCAGTTATGCAAGAAAGAACTTATGGCTGTGCAAAGCGAACTAAATCTTCAACCTCTGGATGCGAATCTTATATACAAAGAGGCTGCTGCTAGAAATAACTTTATGCAAGCTTTGAAGCAGGAGGAATGCTTTTTGAAACAGAAGTCACGACAACATTGGCTTACTTTAGGGGATTCTAATACGAAGTTTTTCTATGCTGCTATTGCTACCAGAAGGGCTACTAATCGCATCAAAAAATGCAAAGGTATAGATGGTAATCTCATTGAGGATCTGGATGAGGTTAAAAATTACACCAAGCAATTTTTTTATTCCTTACTCAATCAGGAACAGCAGCCTAATAGTATTCATGTTGTGCCTACAAGACGACTTGATTCTGAAGCCCTCTCTCATCTTAATGCCCCAATAACGGATGATGAAATTGTGAAAGTTGTTTTTAAGTCCCCGAAGCACAAAAGCCCTGGTCCAGATGGATTTCCAGCTGAGTTTTATCAAATTGCATGGGCTATTGTAGGCAACGATGTCATAAAAGCTTGTCGACATTTTTTCTCCTCAGGTCACATTCTTAAAGAAATGAATTGCACTTTTATTTCTTTAGTGCCTAAAAATGATGGAGCCGATTCATTGGAGAACAACCGTCCTATTTCACTGTGCAACTTTATTTATAAGGTTATCTCTAAGTTGCTGGCAGATAGACTACAAAAGGTCATGAATAAGGTCATTAGTCCTAATCAGGCTGCTTTTCTTAAAGGGAGGAGTATCCATCATAATGTCCTGCTTGCTAATGATTTGGTTAAGGATCTACATTCTAAAACAAGAGGGAAAAAGATATGTTTTAAAGCTGATTTACGAAAGGCCTTTGACTCAGTCAATAGGAATTTTATTTACATGATGCTCCATAATATGGGCTTCCCTCAACACTGGGTTAAATGGATTCAATGTTGCTTGGAAACTCCAAAATTTTCAATTCTCTTTAATGGTTCACCTATTGGCTTCTTTGGGAGTAAGAATGGCATTCGGCAAGGCGATCCACTATCTCCTTATCTTTTTACCATTGCAATGGAAGGGCTCAGTTGTATGTTAGAAGAGGCTGTTTCCAATGGCAAAATTAAGGTACCACATTATGGTTCTGTTTATATCTCTCACATAACATTTGCCGACGACCTTATTATCTTCCTTCGAGATGATCCAGTTTCTGTGAGTAATCTGGCAGATATTCTTAATGAATTTGGTAAAGTTTCTGGTCTTAAGCTAAACCATGCAAAGAGCAAAGTATATGTGGGTGCTTGCATTGACAATAAGGATCATATTGCTCAAACATTGGGAGTTGCTGAAGGAAATTTACCGGTTCCTTACTTGGGTCTCCCACTTATATCCACTGGAATCAACAAAGCCTCCTGTCAGCCTATTATACAAAAAATTAAGAACAGAATTTCCTCTTGGAAAAATAGGCTTCTTTCTAAAGCTGGACGACTTGAACTTATTCGATCCGTGTTGATCTCTTATTCTATTTATTGGTCTCATGCATTCCTTCTACCTGCCGGGCTTCTCCATGATATTGATAAATTACTTATGAACTTCTTTTGGAATGGCACAGATGGTAAGGCAATGCACATGGTGAATTGGGACAACATTTGCAAACCGAAGGATGAAGGGGGGCTGAATCTTCGACATATTAGAGATTGGAATAAAGCTTGTATGGTAAAGCAATTATGGGATAATTTACAAAACAAGTCTTCCTTATGGTCACAATGGGTTTTTGCTAGGTACCTAACTAAGGAATCAATCTGGGAAACTTCTGCAAAAACATCTCATTCTTCTGCTTGGAAAGGAATTCTGAAGGCAAGGCGATGGCTACGTAACAATATTTCTTATGTGATTTCTTCTGGAACCAATATTAATATGTGGTATGATCCTTGCGTGAATGGGAAAAGTATATTTCAGATATTTGGTGATAGAGTACGACAGGATCTGGGGGCTCCCAAAGACTGGAAGGTTTCTGAATTCATTAACAATGGTACTTGGTGTCTTCCCAACCCTACCTCCCCTGACATGTTATTACTTTGGCCGACTATTAGGGCTATTCCAATCAAGAATAACTCTTCAGATATGCTTATTTGGCTTCATGATAACGGTAAATTTAGTGCTACATCTGCATGGAACCAAAATAAGACGACGAAACAACAAGTGGATCCAAAGTAGTTGGACATGGGATAGTCCATGCTCACAGCGACATTCCTTATGTACATGGCAGGCCCTTCTCGGCAAACTTCCTACGATGGACAATATGCAGCGAAGAGGTATTTATATTGTAAATCGGTGCTCTTTGTGTATGCAAAATGAAGAAAGTGTTGACCATCTCTACTTTGCTTGTGATTATTCATCTTGGATATGGAAGGAGATCTTGAAGCGATTTGATTTTCAAAGGCTACCACGGCCAAACTTGCATCATGAATTAGAAATGCTTATGCAAAGCTTCTCAAGAAAGGGGCCTCTTACACAACTAGCAAGAATTATATTCAGATGTGCTATATGGTGGATTTGGAAGGAGAGGTGTGGCAGAATTTTTGAGTGTCACAACATGAACAAAGCTCAAATTCTGATAGAGATTCTTCAGGACTCACGATCATGTATGGAGCAAGAATTGAATACAGAGCACCTAACAAGAAGAGAGAAAGATATTTTCACAAGATTCAATTTTTCCATTCGTCAAGAATCACTCGAATAATGATGAAGATTGTAATGTATTATATGGGGCAAAGCTTCTATTTTGTGATGTATCCACAAGTAGTCCAGAACAGTCTAGCTATTGCATTTTATTATTTATTAACTTCCTTATGCTACTCTTGCATTTTTCAACAACCTCTTGGGAACCAAGACATTGCAACTCACCAAACTCATCGCTCTTCGACACATCCCGCTATTCAGGACTCCTTGCCTCAAGGTACGCAAAAATTTAAACATTTGCAAGCTGTGGATGAGGTGGATAAATATAGGAATAAAGGATTAAAGGGTAAGGATATTATGCGAGAGGACCATGCAAAATCAAAGGATAAGAAAAAGGATGGTAGTGTCCTCCCAAAATCGCATGCTCTTCCTTCTATCTAGTATTGATGAAAATAAGCTGTTGGAATGTTCGTGGACTTAATAAGACTGAGAAATGTCGGGAGCTCAATAGAATAATCCGATCTGCTGCATGTGACATTGTCATTCTTGTGGAAACAAAAATTAAACCTCATCGTGTTCAAGTTCAGAAGAATTTAATATGGCCTGAGGCAGAACTTTTTACTAATGATTCTCAGGATACTTATGGTCGAGTTTGGGTCTTATGGCATCCTAATCTTGTTACTGCTTGGTTTATTTCTGCTACTAATCAATTCATTCATCTTAAGGCAGAGGATAAACAGACTGGATGTCAATTCAATATTACCGGTATTTATGCATCTAACAGTATGTCTGACAGGAATGCTCTATGGCGTGATCTGGTTAGCATTGCAAATAGTTATCCTACAGTACCTTGGGTTGTTCTCGGTGACTTTAATACTGTCAGATACACAAATGAGAAAGTGGGGGGTAGAGTGCTTTCCGAATGTCAGCTTCAACATTTTAATGATTGTATAGATACTGCTGCATTGACTGACATGAAATCTGTAGGTGATTGGTTCTCATGGAACAATCAAAGTACTGCTGAAAGAAAAATTATGGCTCGACTTGACAGATGTTTGATTAATCAGGAATGGTTAGCAGTTTTCCCAGATTCACTTCTTGAGTACGGTGCTAAGTTATTTTCGGATCACTCTATTATGCATATACATGCAGATAAAGCACTACCAAGAGTCAAGAAACCTTTTAGATTTTTTAATATGTGGAGTTCTCACCCAAAGTTCCTCGAAGTTATTAAGTCAGCTTGGGACATTAATGTATTTGGTTCTCCCCCTTACATCCTATGTCAAAAACTAAAAGCATGCAAAGCAGCACTGAAGAAGTGGAATTCAACTACATTTGGAAATATCAACGACAGAGTTCAGTTATGCAAGAAAGAACTTATGGCTGTGCAAAGCGAGCTAAATCTTCAACCTCTGGATGCGAATCTTATATACAAAGAGGCTGCTGCTAGAAATAACTTTATGCAAGCTTTGAAGCAGGAGGAATGCTTTTTGAAACAGAAGTCACGACAGCATTGGCTTACTCTAGGGGATTCTAATACGAAGTTTTTCTATGCTGCTATTGCTACCAGAAGGGCTACTAATCGCATCAAAAAATGCAAAGGTATAGATGGTAATCTCATTGAGGATCTGGATGAGGTTAAAAATTACACCGAGCAATTTTTTTATTCCTTACTCAATCAGGAACAGCAGCCTAATAGTATTCATGTTGGGCCTACAAGACGACTTGATTCTGAAGCCCTCTCTCATCTTAATGCCCCAATAACGGATGATGAAATTGTGAAAGTTGTTTTTAAGTCCCCGAAGCACAAAAGCCCTGGTCCAGATGGATTTCCAGCTGAGTTTTATCAAATTGCATGGCCTATTGTAGGCAACGATGTCATAAAAGCTTGTCGACATTTTTTCTCCTCAGGTCACATTCTGAAAGAAATGAATTGCACTTTTATTTCTTTAGTGCCTAAAAATGATGGAGCCGATTCATTGGAGAACTACCGTCCTATTTCACTGTGCAACTTTATTTATAAGGTTATCTCTAAGTTGCTGGCAGATAGACTACAAAAGGTCATGAATAAGGTCATTAGTCCTAATCAGGCTGCTTTTCTTAAAGGGAGGAGTATCCATCATAATGTCCTGCTTGCTAATGATTTGGTTAAGGATCTACATTCTAAAACAAGAGGGAAAAAGATCTGTTTTAAAGCTGATTTACGAAAGGCCTTTGACTCAGTCAATAGGGATTTTATTTACATGATGCTCCATAATATGGGCTTCCCTCAGCACTGGGTTAAATGGATTCAATGTTGCTTGGAAACTCCAAAATTTTCAATTCTCTTTAATGGTTCACCTATTGGCTTCTTTGGGAGTAAGAATGGCATTCGGCAAGGTGATCCACTATCTCCTTATCTTTTTACCATTGCAATGGAAGGGCTCAGTTGTATGTTAGAAGAGGCTGTTTCCAATGGCAAAATTAAGGTACCACATTATGGTTCTGTTTATATCTCTCACATAACATTTGCCGACGACCTTATTATCTTCCTTCGAGATGATCCAGTTTCTGTGAGTAATCTGGCAGATATTCTTAATGAATTTGGTAAAGTTTCTGGTCTTAAGCTAAACCATGCAAAGAGCAAAGTATATGTGGGTGCTTGCATTGACAATAAGGATCATATTGCTCAAACATTGGGAGTTGCTGAAGGAAATTTACCGGTTCCTTACTTGGGTCTCCCACTTATATCCACTGGAATCAACAAAGCCTCCTGTCAGCCTATCATACAAAAAATTAAGAACAGAATTTCCTCTTGGAAAAATAGGCTTCTTTCTAAAGCTGGACGACTTGAACTTATTCGATCTGTGTTGACCTCTTATTCTATTTATTGGTCTCATGCATTCCTTCTACCAGCCGGGCTTCTCCATGATATTGATAAATTACTTATGAACTTCTTTTGGAATGGCACAGATGGTAAGGCAATGCACATGGTGAATTGGGACAGCATTTGCAAACCGAAGGATGAAGGGGGGCTGAATCTTCGACATATTAGAGATTGGAATAAAGCTTGTATGGTAAAGCAATTATGGGATATTTTACAAAACAAGTCTTCCTTATGGTCACAATGGGTTTTTGCTAGGTACCTTACCAAGGAATCAATCTGGGAAGTATCTGCAAAAACATCTCATTCTGCTGCTTGGAAAGGAATTCTAAAGGCAAGGAGATGGCTACGTAACAATATTTCTTATGTGATTTCTTCTGGAACCAATATTAATATGTGGTATGATCCTTGGGTGAATGGGAAAAGCATATTTCAGATATTTGGTGATAGAGTACGACAGGATCTGGGGGCTCCCAAAGATTGGAAGGTTTCTGAATTCATTAACAATGGTACTTGGTGTCTTCCCAACCCTACCTCCCCTGACATGTTATTACTTTGGCCGACTATTAGGGCTATTACAATCAAGAACAACTCTTCAGATATGCTTATTTGGCTTCATGATAACGGTAAATTTAGTGCTACATCTGCATGGAACCAAATTAGACGACGAAACAACAAGTGGATCCAAAGTAGTTGGACATGGGATAGTCCATGCTCACAGCGACATTCCTTATGTACATGGCAGGCCCTTCTCGGCAAACTTCCTACGATGGACAATATGCAGCGAAGAGGTATTTATATTGTAAATCGGTGCTCTTTGTGTATGCAAAATGAAGAAAGTGTTGACCATCTCTACTTTGCTTGTGATTATTCATCTTGGATATGGAAGGAGATCTTGAAGCGATTTGATTTTCAAAGGCTACCACGGCCAAACTTGCATCATGAATTAGAAATGCTTATGCAAAGCTTCTCAAGAAAGGGGCCTCTTACACAACTAGCACGAATTATATTCAGATGTGCTATTTGGTGGATTTGGAAGGAGAGGTGTGGCAGAATTTTTGAGTGTCACAACATGAACAAAGCTCAAATTCTGATAGAGATTCTTCAGGACTCACGATCATGTATGGAGCAAGAATTGAATACAGAGCACCTAACAAGAAGAGAGAAAGATATTTTCACAAGATTCAATTTTTCCATTCGTCAAGAATCACTCGAATAATGATGAAGATTGTAATGTATTATATGGGGCAAAGCTTATATTTTGTGATGTATCCACAAGTAGTCCAGAACAGTCTAGCTATTGCATTTTATTATTTATTAACTTCCTTATGCTACTCTTGGAGATGAGTTTGATGAAGCGTGCTCATTTCACCTTCTTTAGGTGGGGTGCAATCTTCTCGACTACACTAAGAGACTTCAGGCTTTAGTCTATGGCTTGTGTAGACAAAGCTTCTTTGTACAAATCTTTTACAAAATACAATATCTTTACTTACCAAAAAAAAAAGAGTTTGATGAAGCGTGCCCATTTCACCTTCTTTAGGTGGGGTGCAATCTTCTCGACTACACTAAGAGACTTCAGGCTTTAGTCTATGGCTTGTGTAGACAAAGCTTCTTTGTACAAATCTTTTACAAAATACATTATCTTTACTTACCAAAAAAAAAGAGTTTCGATCGGTTTTTCATGCACCGTCTCAGAAATTCAAAATACTGGTCTTTCCCGTCTTATTAGCCCATGGGAAGTCGTACAAGCACGCTTTCGCAAAAAAATACGACGGTCATAAACTTTGCGCGAAGTCGCGCGCGAGTCGAGTTTCGATCGGTTTTTCGTGCACCGTCTCGGAAATTCAAAATACTGGCCATTCACGATGTATTAGCCCATGGTAAGTCGTATGAGCATGGTTTCACGAAAAAACGCGACGTTCATAAACTTTGCACAGAGTCGAGTTTCGATCGGTTTTTCGTGCACCGTCTCGGAAATTCAAAATACTGGCCATTAACGATGTATTAGCCCATGGTAAGTCGTATGAGCATGGTTTCACGAAAAAATGCGACGGTCATAAACTTTGCGCAAAGTCGAGATTCGATCGGTTTTTCGTGCATCGTCTCGGAAATTCAAAATACTGGTCTTTCCCGTCTAATTAGCCCATGAGAAGTTGTACAAGCACGCTTTCGCAAAAAAATACGACGGTCATAAACTTTGCGCGATGTCGCGCGTGAGTCGAGTTTCGCTCGGTTTTTCGTGCACCGTCTCGGAAATTCAAAATACTGGCCATTCACGATGTATTAGCCAATGGTAAGTCGTATGAGCATGGTTTCACGACAAAACGCGATGGTCATAAACTTTGCACAGAGTCGAGTTTCGATCGGTTTTTCGTGCACCGTCTCGGAAATTCAAAATACTGGTCTTTCCCGTCTTATTAGCCCATGGGAAGTCGTACAAGCACTCTTTCGCAAAAAAATACGACGGTCAGAAACTTTGCGCGAAGTCGCGCGCGAGTCGTGTTTCGATCGGTTTTTCGTGCACCGTCTCGGAAATTCAAAATACTGGCCATTCACGATGTATTAGCCCATGGTAAGTCATATGAGCATGGTTTCACGAAAAAATGCGACGGTCATAAACTTTGCATAAAGTCGAGTTTCGATCGGTTTTTCGTGCACCGTCTCGGAAATTCAAAATACTGGTCTTTCCCGTCTTATTAGCCAATGGGAAGTCGTACAAGCACGCTGTCGAAAAAAAATACGACGGTCATAAACTTTGCGCGAAGTCGCGCGCGAGTCGAGTTTCGATCGGTTTTTCGTGCACCGTCTCGGAAATTCAAAATACTGGCCATTCACGAGGTATTAGCCCATGGGAAGTTGTATGAGCATGGTTTCACGAAAAAACGCGACGGTCATAAACTTTGCGCCGAGTCGAGTTTCGATCGGTTTTTCGTGCACCGTCTCGGAAATTCAAAATACTGGTCTTTCCCATCTTATTAGCCCATGAGAAGTCGTACAAGCACGCTTTCGCAAAAAAATACGACGGTCATAAACTTTGCGCGAAGTCACGCGCGAGTCGAGTTTCGATCGGTTTTTCGTGCACCGTCTCGGAAATTCAAAATACTGGCCATTCACGAGGTATTAGCCCATGGGAAGTCGTATGAGCATGGTTTCACGAAAAAACGCGACGGTCATAAACTTTGCGCAGAGTCGAGTTTCGATCGATTTTTCGTGCACCGTCTCGGAAATTCAAAATACTGGTCTTTCCCATCTTATTAGCCCATGAGAAGTCGTACAAGCACGCTTTCGCAAAAAAATACGACGGTCATAAACTTAGCGCGATGTCACGCGCGAGTCGAGTTTCTATCGGTTTTTCGTGCACCGTCTCGGAAATTCAAAATACTGGCCATTCACAATGTATTAGCCTATGGCATGTCGTACGAGCATGGTTTCATGAAAAAACGCGACGGTCATAAACTTTGCGCAGAGTCGAGTTTCGATCGGTTTTTCGTGCACCGTCTCGGAAATTCAAAATACTGGTCTTTCCCGTCTTATTAGCCCAAGGGAACTCGTACAAGCACGCTTTCGCAAAAAAATACGACGGTCATATACTTTGCGCGAAGTCGCGTGCGAGTCGAGTTTCGATCGGTTTTTCGTTCACCGTCTCGGGAATTCAAAATACTGGCCATTCACGATGTATTAGCCCATGGTAAGTCGTATGAGCATGGTTTCACGAAAAAACGCGACGGTCATAAACTTTGCGCAGAGTCGAGATTCGATCGGTTTTTCGTGCACCGTCTCGGAAATTCAAAATACTGGTCTTTCCCGTCTAATTAACCCATGGGAAGTCGTACAAGCACGCTTTCGCAAAAAAATACGACGGTCATAAACATTGCGCGAAGTCGCGCGCGAGTCGAGTTTCGATCGGTTTTTCGTGCACCGTCTCGGAAATTCAAAATACTGGCCATTCACGATGTATTAGCCCATGGCAAGTCGTATGAGCATGGTTTCACGAAAAAATGCGACGGTCATAAACTTTGCGCCGAGTCGAGTTTCGATCAGTTTTTCGTGCACCGTCTCGGAAATTCAAAATACTGGTCTTTCCCGTCTAATTAACCCATGGGAAGTCGTACAAGCACGCTTTCGCAAAAAAATACGACAGTCATAAACATTGCGCGAAGTCGCGCGCGAGTCGAGTTTCGATCGGTTTTTCGTGCACCGTCTCGGAAATTCAAAATACTGGCCATTCACGAGGTATTAGCCCATGGGAAGTTGTATGAGCATGGTTTCACGAAAAAACGCGACGGTCATAAACTTTGCGCCGAGTCGAGTTTCGATCGGTTTTTCGTGCACCGTCTCGGAAATTCAAAATACTGGTCTTTCCCGTCTAATTAACCCATGGGAAGTCGTACAAGCACGCTTTCGCAAAAAAATACGACGGTCATAAACATTGCGCGAAGTCGCGCGCGAGTCGAGTTTTGATCGGTTTTTCGTGCACCGTCTCGGAAATTCAAAATACTGGCCATTCACGATGTATTAGCCCATGGCAAGTCGTATGAGCATGGTTTCACGAAAAAATGCGACGGTCATAAACTTTGCGCCGAGTCGAGTTTCGATCAGTTTTTCGTGCACCGTCTCGGAAATTCAAAATACTGGTCTTTCCCGTCTAATTAACCCATGGGAAGTCGTACAAGCACGCTTTCGCAAAAAAATACGAAGGTCATAAACATTGCGCGAAGTCGCGCGCGAGTCGAGTTTCGATCGGTTTTTCGTGCACCGTCTCGGAAATTCAAAATACTGGCCATTCACGAGGTATTAGCCCATGGGAAGTTGTATGAGCATGGTTTCACGAAAAAATGCGACGGTCATAAACTTTGCGCCGAGTCGAGTTTCGATCGGTTTTTCGTGCACCGTCTCGGAAATTCAAAATACTGGTCTTTCCCATCTTATTAGCCCATGAGAAGTCGTACAAGCACGCTTTCGTAAAAAAATACGACGGTCATAAACTTTGCGCGAAGTCACGCGCGAGTCGAGTTTCGATCGGTTTTTCGTGCACCGTCTCGGAAATTCAAAATACTGGCCATTCACGATGTATTAGCCCATGGTAAGTCGTATGAGCATGGTTTCACGAAAAAACGCGACGGTCATAAACTTTGCGCAGAGTCGAGATTCGATCGGTTTTTCGTGCATCATCTCGGAAATTCAAAATACTGGTCTTTCCCGTCTAATTAGCCCATGAGAAGTTGTACAAGCACGCTTTCACAAAAAAATACGACGGTCATAAACTTTGCGCGATGTCGCGCGTGAGTCGAGTTTCGATCGGTTTTTCGTGCACCGTCTCGGATTTTCAAAATACTGGCCATTCACGATGTATTAGCCCATGGTAAGTCGTATGAGCATGGTTTCACGAAAAAACGTGATGGACATAAACATTGCGCAGAGTCGAGTTTCGATCGGTTTTTCATGCACCGTCTCGGAAATTCAAAATACTGGTCTTTCCTATCTTATTAGCCCATGAGAAGTCGTACAAGCATGCTTTCGCAAAAAAATACGACGGTCATAAGCTTTGCGCGAAGTCGCACGCGATTCGAGTTTCGATCGGTTTTTCGTGCACCGTCTCGGAAATTCAAAATACTGGCCATTCATGATGTATTAACCCATGGTAAGTCGTATGAGCATGGTTTCACGAAAAAACGTGACGGTCATAAACTTTGCACAGAGTCGAGTTTCGATCGGTTTTTCGTGCACCGTCTCGGAAATTCAAAATACTGGACTATCCTGTCTTATTAGCCCATGAGAAGTCGTACAAGTACGCTTTCGAAAAAAAATACGACGGTCATAAACTTTGCGCGATGTCGCGCGCGAGTCGAGTTTCTATCGGGTTTTCGTGCACCGTCTCGGAAATTCAAAATACTGTTCTTTCCCGTCTTATTAGCCCATGGGAAGTCGTACAAGCACGCTTTCGCAAAAAAATACGACGGTCATATACTTTGCGCGAAGTCGCGCGCGAGTCGAATTTCGATCGGTTTTTCTTGCACCGTCACGGAAATTCAAAATACTGGCCATTCACGATTTATTAGCCCACGGTAAGTCGTATGAGCAGGGTTTCACGATAAAACGCGACGGTCATAAACTTTGCGCAGAGTCGAGTTTCGATTGGTTTTTCGTGCACCGTCTCGGAAATTCAAAATACTGGACTTTCCCGTCTTATTAGCCCATGAGAAGTCGTACAAGTACGCTTTCGAAAAAAAATACGACGGTCATAAACTTTGCGCGAAGTCGCGCGCGAGTCGAGTTTCTATCGGTTTTTCGTGCACCGTCTCGGAAATTCAAAATACTGGCCATTCACGATGTTTAGCCCATGGCATGTCGTATGAGCATGGTTTCACGAAAAAAAATACGACGGTCATAAACTTTGCGCAGAGTCGAGTTTCGATCGGTTTTTCGTGCACCGTCTCGGAAATTCAAAATACTGGTCTTTCCCGTCTTATTAGCCCATGGGAAGTCGTACAAGCACATTTTTGAAAAAAAATACGACGGTCATAAACTTTGCGCGAAGTCGCACGCGAGTCGAGTTTCGATCGGTTTTTCGTGCACCGTCTCGGAAATTTAAAATACTGGCCATTCACGATGTATTAGCCCATGGGAAGTCGTATGAGCATGGTTTCACGAAAAAACGCGACGGTCATAAACTTTGCGCAGAGTCGAGGTTCGATCGGTTTTTCGTGCACCGTCTCGGAAATTTAAAATACTGGTCTTTCCCATCTTATTAGCCCATGAGAAGTCGTACAAGCACGCTTTCGCAAAAAAATACGACGGTCATAAACTTTGCGCGAAGTCGCGCGCGAGTCGAGTTTCGATCGGTTTTTCGTGCACCATCTCGGAAATTCAAAATACTGGCCATTCACGATGTATTAGCCCATGGTAAGTCGTATGAGCATGGTTTCACGAAAAAATGTGACGGTCATAAACTTTGCACAGAGTCGAGTTTCGATCGGTTTTTCGTGCACCGTCTCGGAAATTCAAAATACTGGTCTTTCCCGTCTTATTAGCCCATGGGAAGTCGTACAAGCACGCTTTCGCAAAAAAATACGACGGTCAGAAACTTTGCGCGAAGTCGCGCGCGAGTCGAGTTTCGATCGGTTTTTCGTGCACCGTCTCGGAAATTCAAAATACTGGCCATTTACGATGTATTAGCCCATGGTAAGTCGTATGAGCATGGTTTCACGAAAAAACGTGACGGTCATAAACTTTGCACAGAGTCGAGTTTCGATCGGTTTTTCGTGCACCGTCTCGGAAATTCAAAATACTGGTCTTTCCCGTCTTATTAGCCCATGGGAAGTCGTACAAGCACGCTTTCGCAAAAAAATACGACGGTCATAAAATTTGCGCGAAGTAGCGCGCGAGTCGAGTTTCGATCGGTTTTTCGTGCACCATCTCGGAAATTCAAAATACTGGCCATTCACGATGTATTAGCCCATGGTAAGTCGTATGAGCATGGTTTCACGAAAAAACGCGACGGTCATAAACTTTGCGCAGAGTCGAGTTTCGATCGGTTTTTCGTGCACCGTCTCGAAAATTCAAAATACTGGTCTTTCCTATCTTATTAGCCCATGAGAAGTCGTACAAGCACGCTTTCGCAAAAAAATATGACGGTCATAAACTTTGCGCGAAGTCGCACGCGAGTCGAGTTTCGATCGGTTTTTCGTACACCGTCTCGGAAATTCAAAATACTGGCCATTCATGATGTATTAACCCATGGTAAGTCGTATGAGCATGGCTTCACGAAAAAACGTGACGGTCATAAACTTTGCACAGAGTCGAGTTTCGATCGGTTTTTCGTGCACCGTCTCGGAAATTCAAAATACTGGACTATCCTGTCTTATTAGTCCATGAGAAGTCGTACAAGTACGCTTTCGAAAAAAAATACGACGGTCATAAACTTAGCGCGATGTCACGCGCGAGTCGAGTTTCTATCGGTTTTTCGTGCACCGTCTCGGAAATTCAAAATACTGGCCATTCACAATGTATTAGCCTATGGCATGTCGTACGAGCATGGTTTCATGAAAAAACGCGACGGTCATAAACTTTGCGCAGAGTCGAGTTTCGATCGGTTTTTCGTGCACCGTCTCGGAAATTCAAAATACTGGTCTTTCCCGTCTTATTAGCCCAAGGGAACTCGTACAAGCACGCTTTCGCAAAAAAATACGACGGTCATATACTTTGCGCGAAGTCGCGTGCGAGTCGAGTTTCGATCGGTTTTTCGTGCACCGTCTCGGAAATTCAAAATACTGGCCATTCACGATGTATTAGCCCATGGTAAGTCGTATGAGCATGGTTTCACGAAAAAACGCGACGGTCATAAACTTTGCGCAGAGTCGAGATTCGATCGGTTTTTCGTGCACCGTCTCGGAAATTCAAAATACTGGTCTTTCCCGTCTAATTAACCCAGGAGAAGTCGTACAAGCACGCTTTCGCAAAAAAATACGACGGTCATAAACATTGCGCGAAGTCGCGCGCGAGTCGAGTTTCGATCGGTTTTTCGTGCACCGTCTCGGAAATTCAAAATACTGGCCATTCACGATGTATTAGCCCATGGCAAGTCGTATGAGCATGGTTTCACGAAAAAATGCGACGGTCATAAACCTTGCGCCGAGTCGAGTTTCGATCAGTTTTTCGTGCACCGTCTCGGAAATTCAAAATACTGGTCTTTCCCGTCTAATTAACCCATGGGAAGTCGTACAAGCACGCTTTCGCAAAAAAATACGACGGTCATAAACATTGCGCGAAGTCGCGCGCGAGTCGAGTTTCGATCGGTTTTTCGTGCACCGTCTCGGAAATTCAAAATACTGGCCATTCACGATGTATTAGCCCATGGCAAGTCGTATGAGCATGGTTTCACGAAAAAATGCGACGGTCATAAACTTTGCGCTGAGTCGAGTTTCGATCAGTTTTTCGTGCACCGTCTCGGAAATTCAAAATACTGGTCTTTCCCGTCTTATTAGCCCATGGTAAGTCGTACAAGCACGATTTCGCAAAAAAATACGACGGTCATAAACTTTGCGCGAAGTCGCGCGCGAGTCGAGTTTCTATCGGTTTTTCGTGCACCGTCTCGGAAATTCAAAATACTGGCCATTCACGATGTATTAGCCCAACGTAAGTCATATGAGCATGGTTTCACGAAAAAACGTGACGGTCATAAACTTTGCGCAGAGTCGAGATTCGATCGGTTTTTCGTGCACCGTGTCGGAAATTCAAAATAATGGACTTTCCCGTCTAATTAGCCCATGAGAAGTCGTACAAGCACGCTTTCGCAAAAAAATACGACGGTCATAAAATTTGCGCGAAGTCGCGCGCGAGTCGAGTTTCGATCGGTTTTTCGTGCACCGTCTCGGAAATTGAAAATACTGGCCATTCACGATGTATTCGCCCATGGGAAGTCGTATGAGCATGGTTTCACGAAAAAACGCGACGGTCATAAACTTTGCGCAGTGTCGAGTTTCGATCGGTTTTTCGTGCACCGTCTCGGAAATTCAAAATACTGGTCTTTCCTATCTTATTAGCCCATGAGAAGTCGTACAAGCACGCTTTCGCAAAAAAATACGACGGTCATAAACTTTGTGCGAAGTCGCGCGCGAGTCGAGTTTCGATCGGTTTTTCGTGCACCGTCTCGGAAATTCAAAATACTGGCCATTCACGATGTATTAGCCCATGGTAAGTCGTATGAGCATGGTTTCACGAAAAAACGTGACGGTCATAAACTTTGCGCAGAGTCGAGATTCGATCGGTTTTTCGTGCACCATGTCGGAAATTCAAAATAATGGACTTTCCCGTCTAATTAGCCCATGAGAAGTCGTACAAGCACGCTTTCGCAAAAAAATACGACGGTCATAAAATTTGCGCGAAGTCGCGCGTGAGTCGAGTTTCGATCGGTTTTTCATGCACCGTCTCGGAAATTCAAAATACTGGCCATTCACGATGTATTAGCCCATGGTAAGTCGTATGAGCAGCGTTTCACGATAAAACGCGACGGTCATATACTTTGCACAGAGTCGAGTTTCGATCGGTTTTTCGTGCACCGTCTCGGAAATTCAAAATACTGGACTTTCCCGTCTTATTAGCCCATAGGAACTCGTACAAGCACGCTTTCGCAAAAAAATACGACGGTCATCAACTTTGCGCGAAGTCGCGCGTGAGTCGAGTTTCGATCGGTTTTTCGTGCACCGTCTCGGAAATTCAAAATACTGGCCATTCACGATGTATTAGCTTTTTTTTGGTAAGTAAAGATAATGTATTATGTAAAAGATTTGTACAAAGAAGCTTTGTCTACACAAGCCATAGACTAAAGCCTGAAGTCTCTTAGTGTAGTCGAGAAGATTGCACCCCACCTAAAGAAGGTGAAATGGGCACGCTTCATCAAACTCATCTCCAAGAGTAGCATAAGGAAGTTAATAAATAATAAAATGCAATAGCTAGACTGTTCTGGACTACTTGTGGATACATCACAAAATATAAGCTTTGCCCCATATAATACATTACAATCTTCATCATTATTCGAGTGATTCTTGACGAATGGAAAAATTGAATCTTGTGAAAATATCTTTCTCTCTTCTTGTTAGGTGCTCTGTATTCAATTCTTGCTCCATACATGATCGTGAGTCCTGAAGAATCTCTATCAGAATTTGAGCTTTTTTCATGTTGTGACACTCAAAAATTCTGCCACACCTCTCCTTCCAAATCCACCATATAGCACATCTGAATATAATTCTTGCTAGTTGTGTAAGAGGCCCCTTTCTTGAGAAGCTTTGCATAAGCATTTCTAATTCATGATGCAGGTTTGGCCGTGGTAGCCGTTGAAAATCAAATCGCTTCAAGATCTCCTTCCATATCCAAGATGAATAATCACAAGCAAAGTAGAGATGGTCAACACTTTCTTCATTTTGCATACACAAAGAGCACCGATTTACAATATAAATACCTCTTCGCTGCATATTGTCCATCGTAGGAAGTTTGCCGAGAAGGGCCTGCCATGTACATAAGGAATGTCGCTGTGAGCATGGACTATCCCATGTCCAACTACTTTGGATCCACTTGTTGTTTCGTCGTCTAATTTGGTTCCATGCAGATGTAGCACTAAATTTACCGTTATCATGAAGCCAAATAAGCATATCTGAAGAGTTGTTCATGATTGGAATAGCCCTAATAATCGGCCAAAGTAATAACATGTCAGGGGAGGTAGGGTTGGGAAGACACCAAGTACCATTGTTAATGAATTCAGAAACCTTCCAGTCTTTGGGAGCCCCCAGATCCTGTCGTACTCTATCACCAAATATCTGAAATATACTTTTCCCATTCACCCAAGGATCATACCACATATTAATATTGGTTCCAGAAGAAATCACATAAGAAATATTGTTACGTAGCCATCGCCTTGCCTTCAGAATTCCTTTCCAAGCAGAAGAATGAGATGTTTTTGCAGATGTTTCCCAGATTGATTCCTTAGTTAGGTACCTAGCAAAAACCCATTGTGACCATAAGGAAGACTTGTTTTGTAAAATATCCCATAATTGCTTTACCATACAAGCTTTATTCCAATCTCTAATATGTCGAAGATTCAGCCCCCCTTCATCCTTCGGTTTGCAAATGCTGTCCCAATTCACCATGTGCATTGCCTTACCATCTGTGCCATTCCAAAAGAAGTTCATAAGTAATTTATCAATATCATGGAGAAGCCCGGCAGGTAGAAGGAATGCATGAGACCAATAAATAGAATAAGCGATCAACACAGATCGAATAAGTTCAAGTCGTCCAGCTTTAGAAAGAAGCCTATTTTTCCAAGAGGAAATTCTGTTCTTAATTTTTTGTAAAATTGGCTGACAGGAGGCTTTGTTGATTCCAGTGGATATAAGTGGGAGACCCAAGTAAGGAACCGGTAAATTTCCTTCAGCAACTCCCAATGTTTGAGCAATATGATCCTTATTGTCAATGCAAGCACCCACATATACTTTGCTCTTTGCATGGTTTAGCTTAAGACCAGAAACTTTACCAAATTCATTAAGAATATCTGCCAGATTACTCACAGAAACTGGATCATCTCGAAGGAAGATAATAAGGTCGTCGGCAAATGTTATGTGAGAGATATAAACAGAACCATAATGTGGTACCTTAATTTTGCCATTGGAAACAGCCTCTTCTAACATACAACTGAGCCCTTCCATTGCAATGGTAAAAAGATAAGGAGATAGTGGATCGCCTTGTCGAATGCCATTCTTACTCCCAAAGAAGCCAATAGGTGAACCATTAAAGAGAATTGAAAATTTTGGAGTTTCCAAGCAACATTGAATCCATTTAACCCAGTGCTGAGGGAAGCCCATATTATGGAGCATCATGTAAATAAAATTCCTATTGACTGAGTCAAAGGCCTTTCGTAAATCAGCTTTAAAACAGATCTTTTTTCCTCTTGTTTTAGAATGTAGATCCTTAACCAAATCATTAGCAAGCAGGACATTATGATGGATACTCCTCCCTTTAAGAAAAGCAGCCTGATTAGGACTAATGACCTTATTCATGACCTTTTGTAGTCTATCTGCCAGCAACTTAGAGATAACCTTATAAATAAAGTTGCACAGTGAAATAGGACGGTAGTTCTCCAATGAATCGGCTCCATCATTTTTAGGCACTAAAGAAATAAAAGTGCAATTCATTTCTTTAAGAATGTGACCTGAGGAGAAAAAATGTCGACAAGCTTTTATGACATCGTTGCCTACAATAGCCCATGCAATTTGATAAAACTCAGCTGGAAATCCATCTGGACCAGGGCTTTTGTGCTTCGGGGACTTAAAAACAACTTTCACAATTTCATCATCCGTTATTGGGGCATTAAGATGAGAGAGGGCTTCAGAATCAAGTCGTCTTGTAGGCCCAACATGAATACTATTAGGCTGTTGTTCCTGATTGAGTAAGGAATAAAAAAATTGCTTGGTGTAATTTTTAACCTCATCCAGATCCTCAATGAGATTACCATCTATACCTTTGCATTTTTTGATGCGATTAGTAGCCCTTCTGGTAGCAATAGCAGCATAGAAAAACTTCGTATTAGAATCCCCTAAAGTAAGCCAATGCTGTCGTGACTTCTGTTTCAAAAAGCATTCCTCCTGCTTCAAAGCTTGCATAAAGTTATTTCTAGCAGCAGCCTCTTTGTATATAAGATTCGCATCCATAGGTTGAAGATTTAGCTCGCTTTGCACAGCCATAAGTTCTTTCTTGCATAACTGAACCCTATCGTTGATATTTCCAAATGTAGTTGAATTCCACTTCTTCAGTGCTGCTTTGCATGCTTTTAGTTTTTGACATAGGATGTAAGGGGGAGAACCAAAGACATTAATGTCCCAAGCTGACTTAATAACTTCGAGGAACTTTGGGTGAGAACTCCACATATTAAAAAATCTAAAAGGTTTCTTGACTCTGGGTAGTGCTTTATCTGCATGTATATGCATAATAGAGTGATCCGAAAATAACTTAGCACCGTACTCAAGAAGTGAATCTGGGAAAACTGCTAGCCATTCACGATGTATTAGCCCATGGTAAGTCGTATGAGCATGGTTTCACGAAAAAACGCGACGGTCATAAACTTTGCACAGAGTCGAGTTTCGATCGGTTTTTCGTGCACCGTCTCGGAAATTCAACATACTGGCCATTCACGATGTATTAGCCCATGGTAAGTCGTATGAGCATGGTTTCACGAAAAAACGCGACGGTCATAAACTTTGCGCAGAGTCGAGATTCGATCGGTTTTTCGTGCATCGTCTCGGAAATTCAAAATACTGGTCTTTCCCGTCTAATTAGCCCATGAGAAGATGTACAAGCACGCTTTCGCAAAAAAATACGACGGTCATAAACTTTGCGCGATGTCGCGCGTGAGTCGAGTTTCGATCGGTTTTTCGTGCACCGTCTCGGAAATTCAAAATACTGGCCATTCATGATGTATTAACCCATGGTAAGTCGTATGAGCATGGTTTCACAAAAAAACGTGACGGTCATAAACTTTGCACAGAGTCGAGTTTCGATCGGTTTTTCGTGCACCGTCTCGGAAATTCAAAATACTGGACTATCCTGTCTTATTAGCCCATGAGAAGTCGTCAAGTACGCTTTCGAAAAAAAATACGACGGTCATAAACTTTGCGCGATGTCGCGCGCGAGTCGAGTTTCTATCGGGTTTTCGTGCACCGTCTCGGAAATTCAAAATACTGTTCTTTCCCGTCTTATTAGCCCATGGGAAGTCGTACAAGCACGCTTTCGCAAAAAAATACGACGGTCATAAACTTTGCGCGAAGTCGCGCACGAGTCGAATTTCGATCGGTTTTTCTTGCACCGTCACGGAAATTCAAAATACTGGCCATTCACGATTTATTAGCCCACGGTAAGTCGTATGAGCAGGGTTTCACGATAAAACGCGACGGTCATAAACTTTGCGCAGAGTCGAGTTTCGATTGGTTTTTCGTGCACCGTCTCGGAAATTCAAAATACTGGACTTTCCCGTCGTATTAGCCCATGAGAAGTCGTACAAGCACGCTTTCGCAAAAAAATACGACGGTCATAAACTTTACGCGAAGTCGCGCGCGAGTCGAGTTTCGATCGGTTTTTCGTGCACCGTCTCGGAAATTCAAAATACTGGCCATTCACGATGTATTAGCCCATGGTAAGTCGTATGAGCATGGTTTCACGAAAAAACGTGACGGTCATAAACTTTGCGCAGAGTCGAGATTCGATCGGTTTTTCATGCACCATGTCGGAAATTCAAAATAATGGACTTTCCCGTCTAATTAGCCCATGAGAAGTCGTACAAGCACGCTTTCGCAAAAAAATACGACGGTCATAAAATTTGCGCGAAGTCGCGCGTGAGTCGAGTTTCGATCGGTTTTTCATGCACTGTCTCGGAAATTCAAAATACTGGCCATTCACGATGTATTAGCCCATGGTAAGTCGTATGAGCAGGGTTTCACGATAAAACGCGACGGTCATATACTTTGCACAGAGTCGAGTTTCGATCGGTTTTTCGTGCACCGTCTCGGAAATTCAAAATACTGGACTTTCCCGTCTTATTAGCCCATAGGAACTCGTACAAGCACGCTTTCGCAAAAAAATACGACGGTCATCAACTTTGCGCGAAGTCGCGCGTGAGTCGAGTTTCGATCGGTTTTTCGTGCACCGTCTCGGAAATTCAAAATACTGGCCATTCACGATGTATTAGCCCATAGTAAGTCGTATGAGCATGGTTTCACGAAAAAACGCGACGGTCATAAACTTTGCACAGAGTCGAGTTTCGATCGGTTTTTCGTGCACCGTCTCGGAAATTCAAAATACTGGCCATTCACGATGTATTAGCCCATGGTAAGTCGTATGAGCATGGTTTCACGAAAAAACGCGACGGTCATAAACTTTGCGCAGAGTCGAGATTCGATCGGTTTTTCGTGCATCGTCTCGGAAATTCAAAATACTGGTCTTTCCCGTCTAATTAGCCCATGAGAAGTTGTACAAGCACGCTTTCGCAAAAAAATACGACGGTCATAAACTTTGCGCGATGTCGCGCGTGAGTCGAGTTTCGATCGGTTTTTCGTGCACCGTCTCGGAAATTCAAAATACTGGCCATTCATGATGTATTAACCCATGGTAAGTCGTATGAGCATGGTTTCACAAAAAAACGTGACGGTCATAAACTTTGCACAGAGTCGAGTTTCGATCGGTTTTTCGTGCACCATCTCGGAAATTCAAAATACTGGACTATCCTGTCTTATTAGCCCATGAGAAGTCGTCAAGTACGCTTTCGAAAAAAAATACGACGGTCATAAACTTTGCGCGATGTCGCGCGCGAGTCGAGTTTCTATCGGGTTTTCGTGCACCGTCTCGGAAATTCAAAATACTGTTCTTTCCCGTCTTATTAGCCCATGGGAAGTCGTACAAGCACGCTTTCGCAAAAAAATACGACGGTCATAAACTTTGCGCGAAGTCGCGCGCGAGTCGAATTTCGATCGGTTTTTCTTGCACCGTCACGGAAATTCAAAATACTGGCCATTCACGATTTATTAGCCCACGGTAAGTCGTATGAGCAGGGTCTCACGATAAAACGCGACGGTCATAAACTTTGCGCAGAGTCGAGTTTCGATTGGTTTTTCGTGCACCGTCTCGGAAATTCAAAATACTGGACTTTCCCGTCTTATTAGCCCATGAGAAATCGTATAAGTACGCTTTCGAAAAAAAATACGACGGTCATAAACTTTGCGCGAAGTTGCGCGCGAGTCGAGTTTCTATCGGTTTTTCGTGCACCGTCTCGGAAATTCAAAATACTGGCCATTCACGATGTATTAGCCCATGGCATGTCGTATGAGCATGGTTTCACGAAAAAAAATACGACGGTCATAAACTTTGCGCAGAGTCGAGTTTCGATCGGTTTTTCGTGCACCGTCTCGGAAATTCAAAATACTGGTCTTTCCCGTCTTATTAGCCCATGGGAAGTCGTACAAGCACGCTTTCGAAAAAAAATACGACGGTCATAAACTTTGCGCGAAGTCGCGCGCGAATCGAGTTTCGATCGGTTTTTCGTGCACCGTCTCGGAAATTCAAAATACTGGCCATTCACGATGTATTAGCCCATGGTAAGTCGTATGAGCATGGTTTCACGAAAAAACGTGACGGTCATAAACTTTGCGCAGAGTCGAGATTCGATCGGTTTTTCGTGCACCATGTCGGAAATTCAAAATAATGGACTTTCCCGTCTAATTAGCCCATGAGAAGTCGTACAAGCACGCTTTCGTAAAAAAATACGACGGTCATAAAATTTGCGCGAAGTCGCGCGTGAGTCGAGTTTCGATCGGTTTTTCATGCACCGTCTCGGAAATTCAAAATACTGGCCATTCACGATGTATTAGCCCATGGTAAGTCGTATGAGCAGGGTTTCACGATAAAACGCGACGGTCATATACTTTGCACAGAGTCGAGTTTCGATCGGTTTTTTCGTGCACCGTCTCGGAAATTTAAAATACTGGACTTTCCCGTCTTATTAGCCCATAGGAACTCGTACAAGCACGCTTTCGCAAAAAAATACAACGGTCATCAACTTTGCGCGAAGTCGCGCGTGAGTCGAGTTTCGATCGGTTTTTCGTGCACCGTCTCGGAAATTCAAAATACTGGCCATTCACGATGTATTAGCCCATGGTAAGTCGTATGAGCATGGTTTCACGAAAAAACGCGACGGTCATAAACTTTGCACAGAGTCGAGTTTCGATCGGTTTTTCGTGCACCGTCTCGGAAATTCAAAATACTGGCCATTCACGATGTATTAGCCCATGGTAAGTCGTATGAGCATGGTTTCACGAAAAAACGCGACGGTCATAAACTTTGCGCAGAGTCGAGATTCGATCGGTTTTTCGTGCATCGTCTCGGAAATTCAAAATACTGGTCTTTCCCGTCTAATTAGCCCATGAGAAGTTGTACAAGCACGCTTCCGCAAAAAAATACGACGGTCATAAACTTTGCGCGATGTCGCGCGTGAGTCGAGTTTCGATCGGTTTTTCGTGCACCGTCTCGGAAATTCAAAATACTGGCCATTCACGATGTATTAGCCCATGGTAAGTCGTATGAGCATGGTTTCATGAAAAAACGTGATGGACATAAACATTGCGCAGAGTCGAGTTTCGATCGGTTTTTCATGCACCGTCTCGGAAATTCAAAATACTGGTCTTTCCTATCTTATTAGCCCATGAGAAGTCGTACAAGCACGCTTTCGCAAAAAAATACGACGGTCTTAAGCTTTGCGCGAAGTCGCACGCGAGTCGAGTTTCGATCGGTTTTTCGTGCACCGTCTCGGAAATTCAAAATACTGGCCATTCATGATGTATTAACCCATGGTAAGTCGTATGAGCATGGTTTCACAAAAAAACGTGACGGTCATAAACTTTGCACAGAGTCGAGTTTCGATCGGTTTTTCGTGCACCGTCTCGGAAATTCAAAATACTGGACTATCCTGTCTTATTAGCCCATGAGAAGTCGTACAAGTACGCTTTCGAAAAAAAATACGACGGTCATAAACTTTGCGCGATGTCGCGCGCGAGTCGAGTTTCTATCGGGTTTTCGTGCACCGTCTCAGAAATTCAAAATACTGTTCTTTCCCGTCTTATTAGCCCATGGGAAGTCGTACAAGCACGCTTTCGCAAAAAAATACGACGGTCATAAACTTTGCGCGAAGTCGCGCGCGAGTCGAATTTCGATCGGTTTTTCTTGCACCGTCACGGAAATTCAAAATACTGGCCATTCACGATTTATTAGCCCACGGTAAGTCGTATGAGCAGGGTTTCACGATAAAACGCGACGGTCATAAACTTTGCGCAGAGTCGAGTTTCGATTGGTTTTTCGTGCACCGTCTCGGAAATTCAAAATACTGGACTTTCCCGTCTTATTAGCCTATGAGAAATCGTACAAGTACGCATTCGAAAAAACATACGACGGTCATAAACTTTGCGCGAAGTTGCGCGCGAGTCGAGTTTCTATCGGTTTTTCGTGCACCGTCTCGGAAATTCAAAATACTGGCCATTCACGATGTATTAGCCCATGGCATGTCGTATGAGCATGGTTTCACGAAAAAAAATACGACGGTCATAAACTTTGCGCAGAGTCGAGTTTCGATCGGTTTTTCGTGCACCGTCTCAGAAATTCAAAATACTGGTCTTTCCCGTCTTATTAGCCCATGGGAAGTCGTACAAGCACGCTTTCGAAAAAAAATACGACGGTCATAAACTTTGCGCGAAGTCGCGCGCGAGTCGAGTTTCGATCGGTTTTTCGTGCACCGTCTCGGAAATTCAAAATACTGGCCATTCACGATGTATTAGCCCATGGGAAGTCGTATGAGCATGGTTTCACGAAAAAACGCGACGGTCATAAACTTTGCGCAGAGTCGAGGTTCGATCGGTTTTTCGTGCACCGTCTCGGAAATTTAAAATACTGGTCTTTCCCATCTTATTAGCCCATGAGAAGTCGTACAAGCACGCTTTCGCAAAAAAATACGACGGTCATAAACTTTGCGCGAAGTCGCGCGCGAGTCGAGTTTCGATCGGTTTTTCGTGCACCGTCTCGGAAATTCAAAATACTGGCCATTCACGATGTATTAGCCCATGGTAAGTCGTATGAGCATGGTTTCACGAAAAAAACGTGACGGTCATAAAACTTTGCACAGAGTCAAGTGTCGATCGGTTTTTCGTGCACCGTCTCGGAAATTCAAAATACTGGTCTTTCCCGTCTTATTAGCCCATGGGAAGTCGTACAAGCACGCTTTCGAAAAAAAATACGACGGTCATAAACTTTGCGCGAAGTCGCGCGCGAGTCGAGTTTCGATCGGTTTTTCGTGCACCGTCTCGGAAATTCAAAATACTGGCCATTCACGATGTATTAGCCCATGGGAAGTCGTATGAGCATGGTTTCACGAAAAAACGCGACGGTCATAAACTTTGCGCAGAGTCGAGGTTCGATCGGTTTTTCGTGCACCGTCTCGGAAATTTAAAATACTGGTCTTTCCCATCTTATTAGCCCATGAGAAGTCGTACAAGCACGCTTTCGCAAAAAAATACGACGGTCATAAACTTTGCGCGAAGTCGCGCGCGAGTCGAGTTTCGATCGGTTTTTCGTGCACCGTCTCGGAAATTCAAAATACTGGCCATTCACGATGTATTAGCCCATGGTAAGTCGTATGAGCTTGGTTTCACGAAAAAACGTGACGGTCATAAAACTTTGCACAGAGTCAAGTTTCGATCGGTTTTTCGTGCACCGTCTCGGAAATTCAAAATACTGGTCTTTCCCGTCTTATTAGCCCATGGGAAGTCGTACAAGCACGCTTTCGCAAAAAAATACGACGGTCAGAAACTTTGCGCGAAGTCGCGCGCGAGTCGAGTTTCGATCGGTTTTTCGTGCACCGTCTCGGAAATTCAAAATACTGGCCATTCACGATGTATTAGCCCATGGTAAGTCGTATGAGCATGGTTTCACGAAAAAACGCGACGGTCATAAACTTTGCACAGAGTCGAGTTTCGATCGGTTTTTCGTGCACCGTCTCGGAAATTCAAAATACAGGTCTTTCCCGTCTAATTAGCCCATGGGAAGTCATACAAGCACGCTTTCGCAAAAAAATACGACGGTCATAAACTTTGCGCGAAGTCGCGCGCGAGTCGAGTTTCGATCGGTTTTTCGTGCACCATCTCGGAAATTCAAAATACTGGCCATTCACGATGTATTAGCCCATGGTAAGTCGTATGAGCATGGTTTCACGAAAAAACGCGACGGTCATAAACTTTGCGCAGAGTCGAGATTCGATCGGTTTTTCGTGCACCGTCTCGGAAATTCAAAATACTGGTCTTTCCCGTCTTATTAGCCCATGGTAAGTCGTACAAGCACGCTTTCGAAAAAAAATACAACGGTCATAAACTTTGCGCGAAGTCGCGCGCGAGTCGAGTTTCGATCGGTTTTTCGTGCACCGTCTCGGAAATTCAAAATACAGGCCATTCACGATGTATTAGCCCATGGTAAGTCGTATGAGCATGGTTTCACGAAAAAACGTGACGGTCATAAACTTTGCGCAGAGTCGAGATTCGATCGGTTTTTCGTGCACCATGTCGGAAATTCAAAATAATGGACTTTCCCGTCTAATTAGCCCATGAGAAGTCGTACAAGCACGCTTTCGCAAAAAAATACGACTGTCATAAAATTTGCGCGAAGTCGCGCGTGAGTCGAGTTTCGATCGGTTTTTCATGCACCGTCTCGGAAATTCAAAATACTGGCCATTCACGATGTATTAGCCCATGGTAAGTCGTATGAGCAGGGTTTCACGATAAAACGCGACGGTCATATACTTTGCACAGAGTCGAGTTTCGATCGGTTTTTCGTGCACCGTCTCGGAAATTCAAAATACTGGACTTTCCCGTCTTATTAGCCCATAGGAACTCGTACAAGCACGCTTTCGCAAAAAAATACGACGGTCATCAACTTTGCGCGAAGTCGCGCGTGAGTCGAGTTTCGATCGGTTTTTCGTGCACCGTCTCGGAAATTCAAAATACTGGTCATTCACGATGTATTAGCCCATGGTAAGTCGTATGAGCATGGTTTCACGAAAAAACGCGACGGTCATAAACTTTGCACAGAGTCGAGTTTCGATCGGTTTTTCGTGCACCGTCTCGGAAATTCAAAATACTGGCCATTCACGATGTATTAGCCCATGGTAAGTCGTATGAGCATGGTTTCACGAAAAAACGCGACGGTCATAAACTTTGCACAGAGTCGAGTTTCGATCGGTTTTTCGTGCACCGTCTCGGAAATTCAAAATACAGGTCTTTCCCGTCTAATTAGCCCATGGGAAGTCATACAAGCACGCTTTCGCAAAAAAATACGACGGTCATAAACTTTGCGCGATGTCGCGCGTGAGTCGAGTTTCGATCGGTTTTTCGTGCACCGTCTCGGAAATTCAAAATACTGGCCATTCACGATGTATTAGCCCATGGTAAGTCGTATGAGCATGGTTTCATGAAAAAACGTGATGGACATAAACATTGCGCAGAGTCGAGTTTCGATCGGTTTTTTCATGCACCGTCTCGGAAATTCAAAATACTGGTCTTCCCTATCTTATTAGCCCATGAGAAGTCGTACAAGCACGCTTTCGCAAAAAAATATGACGGTCATAAGCTTTGCGCGAAGTCGCACGCGAGTCGAGTTTCGATCGGTTTTTTCGTGCACCGTCTCGGAAATTCAAAATACTGGCCATTCATGATGTATTAACTCATGGTAAGTCGTATGAGCATGGTTTCACAAAAAAACGTGACGGTCATAAACTTTGCACAGAGTCGAGTTTCGATCGGTTTTTTCGTGCACCGTCTCGGAAATTCAAAATACTGGACTATCCTGTCTTATTAGCCCATGAGAAGTCGTACAAGTACGCTTTCGAAAAAAAATACGACGGTCATAAACTTTGCGCGATGTCGCGCGCGAGTCGAGTTTCTATCGGGTTTTCGTGCACCGTCTCAGAAATTCAAAATACTGTTCTTTCCCGTCTTATTAGCCCATGGGAAGTCGTACAAGCACGCTTTCGCAAAAAAATACGACGGTCATAAACTTTGCGCGAAGTCGCGCGCGAGTCGAATTTCGATCGGTTTTTCTTGCACCGTCACGGAAATTCAAAATATTGGCCATTCACGATTTATTAGCCCACGGTAAGTCGTATGAGCAGGGTTTCACGATAAAACGCGACGGTCATAAACTTTGCGCAGAGTCGAGTTTCGATTGGTTTTTCGTGCACCGTCTCGGAAATTCAAAATACTGGACTTTCCCGTCTTATTAGCCTATGAGAAATCGTACAAGTACGCTTTCGAAAAAAAATACGACGGTCATAAACTTTGCGCGAAGTTGCGCGCGAGTCGAGTTTCTATCGTTTTTTCGAGCACCGTCTCGGAAATTCAAAATACTGGCCATTCACGATGTATTAGCCCATGTAATGTCGTATGAGCATGGTTTCACGAAAAAAAATACGACGGTCATAAACTTTGCGCAGAGTCGAGTTTCGATCGGTTTTTCGTGCACCGTCTCGGAAATTCAAAATACTGGTCTTTCCCGTCTTATTAGCCCATGGGAAGTCGTACAAGCACGCTTTCGAAAAAAAATACGACGGTCATAAACTTTGCGCGAAGTCGCGCGCGAGTCGAGTTTCGATCGGTTTTTCGTGCACCGTCTCGGAAATTCAAAATACTGGCCATTCACGATGTATTAGCCCATGGGAAGTCGTATGAGCATGGTTTCACGAAAAAACGTGACGGTCATAAACTTTGCGCAGAGTCGAGGTTCGATCGGTTTTTCGTGCACCGTCTCGGAAATTTAAAATACTGGTCTTTCCCATCTTATTAGCCCATGAGAAGTCGTACAAGCACGCTTTCGCAAAAAAATACGACGGTCATAAACTTTGCGCGAAGTCGCGCGCGAGTCGAGTTTCGATCGGTTTTTCGTGCACCGTCTCGGAAATTCAAAATACTGGCCATTCACGATGTATTAGCCCATGGAAAGTCGTATGAGCATGGTTTCACGAAAAAACGTGACGGTCATAAAACTTTGCACAGAGTCAAGTTTCGATCGGTTTTTCGTGCACCGTCTCGGAAATTCAAAATACTGGTCTTTCCCGTCTTATTAGCCCATGGGAAGTCGTACAAGCACGCTTTCGCAAAAAAATACGACGGTCAGAAACTTTGCGCGAAGACGCGCGCGAGTCGAGTTTCGATCGGTTTTTCGTGCACCGTCTCGGAAATTCAAAATACTGGCCATTCACGATGTATTAGCCCATGGTAAGTCGTATGAGCATGGTTTCACGAAAAAACGCGACGGTCATAAACTTTGCGCAGAGTCGAGATTCGATCGGTTTTTCGTGCACCGTCTCGGAAATTCAAAATACTGGTCTTTCCCGTCTAATTAACCCATGGGAAGTCGTACAAGCACGCTTTCGCAAAAAAATACGACGGTCATAAACATTGCGCGAAGTCGCGCGCGAGTCGAGTTTCGATCGGTTTTTCGTGCACCGTCTCGGAAATTCAAAATACTGGCCATTCACGATGTATTAGCCCATGGCAAGTCATATGAGCATGGTTTCACGAAAAAATGCGACGGTCATAAACTTTGCGCAGAGTCGAGTTTCGATCGGTTTTTCGTGCACCGTCTCGGAAATTCAAAATACTGGTCTTTCCCGTCTAATTAACCCATGGGAAGTCGTACAAGCACGCTTTCGCAAAAAAATACGACGGTCATAAACATTGCGCGAAGTCGCGCGCGAGTCGAGTTTCGATCGGTTTTTCGTGCACCGTCTCGGAAATTCAAAATACTGGCCATTCACGATGTATTAGCCCATGGCAAGTCATATGAGCATGGTTTCACGAAAAAATGCGACGGTCATAAACTTTGCGCAGAGTCGAGTTTCGATCGGTTTTTCGTGCACCGTCTCGAAAATTCAAAATACAGGTCTTTCCCGTCTAATTAGCCCATGGGAAGTCATACAAGCACGCTTTCGCAAAAAAATACGACGGTCATAATCTTTGCGCGAAGTCGCGCGCGAGTCGAGTTTCGATCGGTTTTTCGTGCACCATCTCGGAAATTCAAAATACTGGCCATTCACGATGTATTAGCCCATGGTAAGTCGTATGAGCATGGTTTCACGAAAAAACGCGACGGTCATAAACTTTGCGCAGAGTCGAGATTCGATCGGTTTTTCGTGCACCGTCTCGGAAATTCAAAATACTGGTCTTTCCCGTCTTATTAGCCCATGGTAAGTCGTACAAGCACGCTTTCGCAAAAAAATACGACGGTCATAAACATTGCGCGAAGTCGCGCGCGAGTCGAATTTCGATCGGTTTTTCGTGCACCGTCTCGGAAATTCAAAATACTGGCCATTCACGATTTATTAGCCCATGGTAAGTCGTATGAGCAGGGTTTCACGATAAAATGCGACGGTCATAAACTTTGCACAGAGTCGAGTTTCGATCGGTTTTTCGTGCACCGTCTCGGAAATTCAAAATTCTGGACTTTCCCGTCTTATTAGCCCATGAGAAGTCGTACAAGTACGCTTTCGAAAAAAAATACGACGGTGAAAAACATTGCGCGAAGTCGCGCGCGAGTCGAGTTTCTATCGGTTTTTCGTGCACCGTCTCGGAAATTCAAAATACTGGCCATTCACGATGTATTAGCCGATGGCATGTCGTATGAGCATGGTTTCACGAAAAAACGCGACGGTCATAAACTTTGCGCAGAGTCAGGAATCGATCGGTTTTTCGTGCATCGTTTCGGAAATTCAAAATACTGGTCTTTCCCGTCTAATTAGCCCATGGGAAGTGGTACAAGCACGCTTTCGCAAAAAAATACAACGGTCATAAAATTTGCGCGAAGTCGCGCGCGAGTCGAGTTTCGATCGGTTTTTCGTGCACCGTCTCGGAAATTCAAAATACTGGCTATTCACGATGTATTAGCCCATGGTAAGTCGTATGAGCATGGTTTCACGAAAAAACGCGACGGTCATAAACTTTGCGCTGAGTCAAGTTTCGATCGGTTTTTTCGTGCACCGTCTCGGAAATTCAAAATACTAGCCTTTCCCGTCTTATTAGCCCATGGTAAGTCGTACAAGCACGCTTTCGCAAAAAAATACGACGGTCATAAACTTTGCGCGAAGTCGCGTGCGAGTCGAGTTTCTATCGGTTTTTCGTGCACCGTCTCGGAAATTCAAAATACTGGCCATTCACGATGTATTAGCCCATGGCATGTCGTATGAGCATGGTTTCACGAAAAAACGCGACGGTCATAAACTTTGCGCAGAGTCGAGATTCGATCGGTTTTTCGTGCACCGTCTCGGAAATTCAAAATACTGGTCTTTCCCGTCTAATTAACCCATGGGAAGTCGTACAAGCACGCTTTCACAAAAAAATACGACGGTCATAAACATTGCGCGAAGTCGCGCGCGAGTCGAGTTTCGATCGGTTTTTCGTGGCACCGTCTCGGAAATTCAAAATACTGGCCATTCACGATGTATTAGCCCATGGCAAGTCGTATGAGCATGGTTTCACAAAAAAATGCGACGGTCATAAACTTTGCGCAGAGTCGAGTTTCGATCGGTTTTTCGTGCACCGTCTCGGAAATTCAAAATACAGGTCTTTCCCGTCTAATTAGCCCATGGGAAGTCATACAAGCACGCTTTCGCAAAAAAATACGACGGTCATAAACATTGCGCGAAGTCGCGCGCGAGTTTAGTTTCGATCGGTTTTTCGTGCACCGTCTCCGAAATTCAAAATACTGGCCATTCACGATGTATTAGCCCATGGTAAGTCGTATGAGCATGGTTTCACGAAAAAAACGCGACGGTCATAAACTTTGCGCAGAGTCGAGATTCGATTGGTTTTTCGTGCACCGTCTCGGAAATTCAAAATACTGGTCTTTCCCGTCTAATTAACCCATGGGAAGTCGTACAAGCACGCTTTCGCAAAAAAATACGACGGTCATAAACATTGCACGAAGTCGCGCGCGAGTCGAGTTTCGATCGGTTTTTCGTGCACCGTCTCGGAAATTCAAAATACTGGCCATTCACGATGTATTAGCCCATGGTAAGTCGTATGAGCATGGTTTCACGAAAAAACGTGACGGTCATAAAACTTTTTTTTTTTTGGTAAGTAAAGATATTGTATTTTGTAAAAGATTTGTACAAAGAAGCTTTGTCTACACAAGCCATAGACTAAAGCCTGAAGTCTCTTAGTGTAGTCGAGAAGATTGCACCCCACCTAAAGAAGGTGAAATGAGCACGCTTCATCAAACTCATCTCCAAGAGTAGCATAAGGAAGTTAATAAATAATAAAATGCAATAGCTAGACTGTTCTGGACTACTTGTGGATACATCACAAAATATAAGCTTTGCCCCATATAATACATTACAATCTTCATCATTATTCGAGTGATTCTTTACGAATGGAAAAATTGAATCTTGTGAAAATATCTTTCTCTCTTCTTGTTAGGTGCTCTGTATTCAATTCTTGCTCAATACATGATCGTGAGTCCTGAAGAATCTCTATCAGAATTTGAGCTTTGTTCATGTTGTGACACTCAAAAATTCTGCCACACCTCTCCTTCCAAATCCACCAAATAGCACATCTGAATATAATTCGTGCTAGTTGTGTAAGAGGCCCCTTTCTTGAGAAGCTTTGCATAAGCATTTCTAATTCATGATGCAAGTTTGGCCGTGGTAGCCTTTGAAAATCAAATCGCTTCAAGATCTCCTTCCATATCCAAGATGAATAATCACAAGCAAAGTAGAGATGGTCAACACTTTCTTCATTTTGCATACACAAAGAGCACCGATTTACAATATAAATACCTCTTCGCTGCATATTGTCCATCGTAGGAAGTTTGCCGAGAAGGGCCTGCCATGTACATAAGGAATGTCGCTGTGAGCATGGACTATCCCATGTCCAACTACTTTGGATCCACTTGTTGTTTCGTCGTCTAATTTGGTTCCATGCAGATGTAGCACTAAATTTACCGTTATCATGAAGCCAAATAAGCATATCTGAAGAGTTGTTCTTGATTGTAATAGCCCTGATAGTCGGCCAAAGTAATAACATGTCAGGGGAGGTAGGGTTGGGAAGACACCAAGTACCATTGTTAATGAATTCAGAAACCTTCCAGTCTTTGGGAGCCCCCAGATCCTGTCGTACTCTATCACCAAATATCTGAAATATGCTTTTCCCATTCACCCAAGGATCATACCACATATTAATATTGGTTCCAGAAGAAATCACATAAGAAATATTGTTACGTAGCCATCTCCTTGCCTTTAGAATTCCTTTCCAAGCAGCAGAATGAGATGTTTTTGCAGATACTTCCCAGATTGATTCCTTGGTAAGGTACCTAGCAAAAACCCATTGTGACCATAAGGAAGACTTGTTTTATAAAATATCCCATAATTGCTTTACCATACAAGCTTTATTCCAATCTCTAATATGTCGAAGATTCAGCCCCCCTTCATCCTTCGGTTTGCAAATGCTGTCCCAATTCACCATGTGCATTGCCTTACCATCTGTGCCATTCCAAAAGAAGTTCATAAGTAATTTATCAATATCATGGAGAAGCCCGGCTGGTAGAAGGAATGCATGAGACCAATAAATAGAATAAGAGGTCAACACAGATCGAATAAGTTCAAGTCGTCCAGCTTTAGAAAGAAGCCTATTTTTCCAAGAGGAAATTCTGTTCTTAATTTTTTGTATGATAGGCTGACAGGAGGCTTTGTTGATTCCAGTGGATATAAGTGGGAGACCCAAGTATGGAACCGGTAAATTTCCTTCAGCAACTCCCAATGTTTGAGCAATATGATCCTTATTGTCAATGCAAGCACCCACATATACTTTGCTCTTTGCATGGTTTAGCTTAAGACCAGAAACTTTACCAAATTCATTAAGAATATCTGCCAGATTACTCACAGAAACTGGATCATCTCGAAGGAAGATAATAAGGTCGTCGGCAAATGTTATGTGAGAGATATAAACAGAACCATAATGTGGTACCTTAATTTTGCCATTGGAAACAGCCTCTTCTAACATACAACTGAGCCCTTCCATTGCAATGGTAAAAAGATAAGGAGATAGTGGATCGCCTTTTCGAATGCCATTCTTACTCCCAAAGAAGCCAATAGGTGAACCATTAAAGAGAATTGAAAATTTTGGAGTTTCCAAGCAACATTGAATCCATTTAACCCAGTGCTGAGGGAAGCCCATATTATGGAGCATCATGTAAATAAAATTCCTATTGACTGAGTCAAAGGCCTTTCGTAAATCAGCTTTAAAACAGATCTTTTTTCCTCTTGTTTTAGAATGTAGATCCTTAACCAAATCATTAGCAAGCAGGACATTATGATGGATACTCCTCCCTTTAAGAAAAGCAGCTTGATTAGGACTAATGACCTTATTCATGACCTTTTGTAGTCTATCTGCCAGCAACTTAGAGATAACCTTATAAATAAAGTTGCACAGTGAAATAGGACGGTAGTTCTCCAATGAATCGGCTCCATCATTTTTAGGCACTAAAGAAATAAAAGTGCAATTCATTTCTTTAAGAATGTGACCTGAGGAGAAAAAATGTCGACAAGCTTTTATGACATCGTTGCCTACAATAGCCCATGCAATTTGATAAAACTCAGCTGGAAATCCATCTGGACCAGGGCTTTTGTGCTTCGGGGACTTAAAAACAACTTTCACAATTTCATCATCCGTTATTGGGGCATTAAGATGAGAGAGGGCTTCAGAATCAAGTCGTCTTGTAGGCCCAACATGAATACTATTAGGCTGTTGTTCCTGATTGAGTAAGGAATGAAAAAATTGCTCGGTGTAATTTTTAACCTCATCCAGATCCTCAATGAGATTACCATCTATACCTTTGCATTTTTTGATGCGATTAGTAGCCCTTCTGGTAGCAATAGCAGCATAGAAAAACTTCGTATTAGAATCCCCTAGAGTAAGCCAATGCTGTCGTGACTTCTGTTTCAAAAAGCATTCCTCCTGCTTCAAAGCTTGCATAAAGTTATTTCTAGCAGCAGCCTCTTTGTATATAAGATTCGCATCCAGAGGTTGAAGATTTAGCTCGCTTTGCACAGCCATAAGTTCTTTCTTGCATAACTGAACTCTGTCGTTGATATTTCCAAATGTAGTTGAATTCCACTTCTTCAGTGCTGCTTTGCATGCTTTTAGTTTTTGACATAGGATGTAAGGGGGAGAACCAAATACATTAATGTCCCAAGCTTACTTAATAACTTCGAGGAACTTTGGGTGAGAACTCCACATATTAAAAAATCTAAAAGGTTTCTTGACTCTTGGTAGTGCTTTATCTGCATGTATATGCATAATAGAGTGATCCGAAAATAACTTAGCACCGTACTCAAGAAGTGAATCTGGGAAAACTGCTAACCATTCCTGATTAATCAAACATCTATCAAGTCGAGCCATAATTTTTCTTTCAGCAGTACTTTGATTGTTCCATGAGAACCAATCACCTACAGATTTCATGTCACTCAATGCAGCAGTATCTATACAATCATTAAAATGTTGAAGCTGACATTCGGAAAGCACTCTACCCCCCACTTTCTCATTTGTGTATCTGACAGTATTAAAGTCACCGAGAACAACCCAAGGTACTGTAGGATAACTATTTGCAATGCTAACCAGATCACGCCATAGAGCATTCCTGTCAGACATACTGTTAGATGCATAAATACCGGTAATATTGAATTGACATCCAGTCTGTTTATCCTCTGCCTTAAGATGAATGAATTGATTAGTAGCAGAAATAAACCAAGCAGTAACAAGATTAGGATGCCATAAGACCCAAACTCGACCATAAGTATCCTGAGAATCATTAGTAAAAAGTTCTGCCTCAGGCCATATTAAATTCTTCTGAACTTGAACACGATGAGGTTTAATTTTTGTTTCCACAAGAATGACAATGTCACATGCAGCAGATCGGATTATTCTATTGAGCTCTCGACATTTCTCAGTCTTATTAAGTCCACGAACATTCCAACAGCTTATTTTCATCAATACTAGATAGAAGGAAGAGCATGCGATTTTGGGAGGACACTACCATCCTTTTTCTTATCCTTTGATTTTGCATGGTCCTCTCGCATAATATCTTTACCCTTTAATCCTTTATTCCTATATTTATCCACCTCATCCACAGCTTGCAAATGTTTAAATTTTTGCGTACCTTGAGGCAAGGAGTCCTGAATAGCGGGATGTGTCGAAGAGCGATGAGTCTGGTGAGTTGCAATGTCTTGGTTCCCAAGAGGTTGTTGAAATGAAATTTCCTGATTATCTGAAGGAGTGATTCGTGAAGGAAGGCGAGGTTGTTATTGGGGAGTGAGAACCTTGGGAAGCTCCTGCAGTGAAATTCTCTGATATAATAGGTAAAGATGGAAGTCCTGACTTGTCTTTCTCTTGTTCGTGTCGCTGCCCCAACGAGTCAGAGTGTTCAATCATCTTCTCCGCCATCACCACTGTTGGCACTGGAGTATCAGTGCTTGGATTAGTGGTAGTGACCCCATTCTGTGGCTCTTGGCGTGGTCGGTAGACCTGTGTGATTTTTTGTGAAGGCTGTTGGCAGGCACCATTTACATGTCCAAAAGATAGACAAACCTTGCATCGTTGTGGCTTCCAAGAATATGAGACTTTCACCTTTCGGGTGCTCCCATCAAGATCACGGTAAGAAACATCATTCGGCAGTTCCTCATCAGAAGAAACCATTACACAAGCTCTGGCAAAGGTCAATCTCGTTTGCGAAGCTGTTGCCTTATCAAGATACAATGGTTGTCCCAGGGTGCTGCAAAGCTTTGCAATAAAACGACGACCCCAGAGATGTAGTGGAAGTCCATGAAAAGAAACCCATATTGGGATAGACTGTAGACTGTCTAACTCCAATCTCACATCAGGTGCCCAGCGTCGTAGTATCATTGGATGACCACGGATAGTCCAAAATCCTTCAAGGACCCGTTGTAAATCTTCTTCCGAATAAAGCCTGCATACAAAGAATCCGGTCTCCAACATATGAAGATCAAATGTTGATATTCCCCATCGAGTTCTGATGTATGAGGATAGTGGGAAAAAGGATGTTCTTAGTCCAACAACGTAGCCCACAATTGCCATTGACCATGTCTCAATTAGTTCGTCGGAATCAATAGCCTCATACACAGCAATCTTCTGGTCAGCCTGTACTTCTGGAGCAAAAAAGTCCAGTCGAAGATCCGGACTACCCACTGGAGCCTTGAAGAGGCTACTCCAAGGCTTCGGATCTCGGGAAATAGGAGCTGGAGGTCGTGATCTAGATCGTGAACGACCTCGGGCCTGGTTCATTGAAGGAGCATCCCGTCGAGAAGAAGAAATCAGCGGTGGAACATCCTGGTGTGAAACCGGCCTAAGCTGCTGGGGAGGAACCAGCGGCTGTTGGAGAGGAGCAACCCCCTCCCGCGGTGAAGTAACCAGCGGCTGAGGAGCAACCCTCTCCCGCTGTGACTGCTGGAGAGCGGCAGTGAACCCAGCCCCAATCGCAGCGCAGCTTCCACCGTTTCTTGCCCTAGAGTCCGTCCCGCGCCTAGGGGAGAAGAGCCGCCGCCCTTCCACGCCTGAAGTCGCCGATTCCCGGCCTGGAATCGCTGATCGCAGGAGCGACCGCCGGCCTTCCACTCGCTGCAGAGTGATCGTAGAGGAGAAATCGCCCAAGGGAGCAATCGCAAGCACAAGCGCAAGGGAAGAGGTTGCCGTCCCCAGCGTCGATCGCAAGCGCAAGCGCAAGCCCAAGCAGAGCAGAGCACTCACGCACGCACGCAAGGGAACGCAGGCCCATCCCCCCCCATTCCCAAGCCGATGCGTGCACTGACGGTCATAAAACTTTGCACAGAGTCAAGTTTCGATCGGTTTTTTCGTGCACCGTCTCGGAAATTCAAAATACTGGTCTTTCCCGTCTTATTAGCCCATGGGAAGTCGTACAAGCACGCTTTCGCAAAAAAATACGACGGTCAGAAACTTTGCGCGAAGTCGCGCGCGAGTCGAGTTTCGATCGGTTTTTCGTGCACCGTCTCGGAAATTCAAAATACTGGCCATTCACGATGTATTAGCCCATGGTAAGTCGTATGAGCATGGTTTCACGAAAAAACGCGACGGTCATAAACTTTGCGCAGAGTCGAGATTCGATCGGTTTTTCGTGCACCGTCTCAGAAATTCAAAATACTGGTCTTTCCCGTCTAATTAACCCATGGGAAGTCGTACAAGCACGCTTTCGCAAAAAAATACGACGGTCATAAACATTGCGCGAAGTCGCGCGCGAGTCGAGTTTCGATCGGTTTTTCGTGCACCGTTTCGGAAATTCAAAATACTGGCCATTCACGATGTATTAGCCCATGGCAAGTTGTATGAGCAAGGTTTCACGAAAAAATGCGACGGTCATAAACTTTGCGCAGAGTCGAGTTTCGATCGGTTTTTCGTGCACCGTCTCGGAAATTCAAAATACAGGTCTTTCCCGTCTAATTAGCCCATGGGAAGTCATACAAGCACGATTTCGCAAAAAAATACGACGGTCATAAACTTTGCGCGAAGTCGCGCGCGAGTCGAGTTTCGATCGGTTTTTCGTGCACCATCTCGGAAATTCAAAATACTGGCCATTCATGATTTATTAGCCCATGGTAAGTCGTATGAGCATGGTTTCACGAAAAAATGCGACGGTCATAAACTTTGCGCAGAGTCGAGATTCGATCGGTTTTTCGTGCACCGTCTCGGAAATTCAAAATACTGGTCTTTCCCGTCTAATTAACCCATGGGAAGTCGTACAAGCACGCTTTCGCAAAAAAATACGACGGTCATAAACATTGCGTGAAGTCGCGCGCGAGTCGAGTTTCGATCGGTTTTTCATGCACCGTCTCGGAAATTCAAAATACTGGCCATTCACGATGTATTAGCCCATGGCAAGTCGTATGAGCATGGTTTCACGAAAAAATGCGACGGTCATAAACTTTGCGCCGAGTCGAGTTTCGATCGGTTTTTCGTGCACCGTCTCGGAAATTCAAAATACAGGTCTTTCCCGTCTAATTAGCCCATGGGAAGTCATACAAGCACGCTTTCGCAAAAAAATACGACGGTCATAAACTTTGCGCGAAGTCGCGCGCGAGTCGAGTTTCGATCGGTTTTTCGTGCACCGTCTCGGAAATTCAAAATACTGGCCATTCACGATGTATTAGCCCATGGTAAGTCGTATGAGCATGGTTTCACGAAAAAACGCGACGGTCATAAACTTTGCGCAGAGTCGAGATTCGATCGGTTTTTCGTGCACCGTCTCGGAAATTCAAAATACTGGTCTTTCCCATCTAATTAACCCATGGGAAGTCGTACAAGCACGCTTTCGCAAAAAAATACGACGGTCATAAACATTGCGCGAAGTCGCGCGCGAGTCGAGTTTCGATCGGTTTTTTCGTGCACCGTCTCGGAAATTCAAAATACTGGCCATTCACGATGTATTAGCCCATGGCAAGTCGTATGCGCATGGTTTCACGAAAAAATGCGACGGTCATAAACTTTGCGCAGAGTTGAGTTTCGATCGGTTTTTCGTGCACCGTCTCGGAAATTCAAAATACAGGTCTTTCCCGTCTAATTAGCCCATGGGAAGTCATACAAGCACGCTTTCGCAAAAAAATACGACGGTCATAAACATTGCGCGAAGTCGCGCGCGAGTCTAGTTTCGATCGGTTTTTCGTGCACCGTCTCGGAAATTCAAAATACTGGCCATTCACGATGTATTAGCCCATGGCAAGTCGTATGAGCATGGTTTCACGAAAAAATGCGACGGTCATAAACTTTGCGCAGAGTCGAGATTCGATCGGTTTTTCGTGCACCGTCTCGGAAATTCAAAATACAGGTCTTTCCCGTCTAATTAGCCCATGGGAAGTCATACAAGCACGCTTTCGCAAAAAAATACGACGGTCATAAACTTTGCGCGAAGTCGCGCGCGAGTCGAGTTTCGATCGGTTTTTCGTGCACCGTCTCGGAAATTCAAAATACTGGCCATTCACGATGTATTAGCCCATGGTAAGTCGTATGAGCATGGTTTCACGAAAAAACGCGACGGTCATAAACTTTGCGCTGAGTCAAGTTTCGATCTGTTTTTCGTGCACCGTCTCGGAAATTCAAAATACTGGTCTTTCCCGTCTTATTAGCCCATGGTAAGTCGTACAAGCACGCTTTCGCAAAAAAATACGATGGTCATAAACTTTGCGCGAAGTCGCGTGCGAGTCGAGTTTCTATCGGTTTTTCGTGCACCGTCTCGGAAATTCAAAATATTGGCCATTCACGATGTATTAGCCCATGGCATGTCGTATGAGCATGGTTTCACGAAAAAACGCGACGGTCATAAACTTTGCGCTGAGTCGAGTTTCGATCGGTTTTTCGTGCACCGTCTCGGAAATTCAAAATACTGGTCTTTCCCGTCTTAGTAGCCCATGGTAAGTTGTACAAGCACGCTTTCGCAAAAAAATACGACGGTTATAAACTTTGCGCGAAGTCGCGCGCGAGTCGAATTTCGATCGGTTTTTCTTGCACCGTCTCGGAAATTCAAAATACTGGCCATTCACGATGTTTTAGCCCATGGTAAGTCGTATGAGCAGGGTTTCACGATAAAACGCGACAGTCATAAACTTTGCACAGAGTCGAGTTTCAATCGATTTTTCGTGCACTATCTCGGAAATTCAAAATACTGGACTTTCCCGTCTTATTTGCCCATGAGAAGTCGTACAAGTACGCTTTCAAAAAAAAATACGATGGTCATAAACTTTGCGCGAAGTCGCGTGCGAGTCGAGTTTCTATCGGTTTTTCGTGCACCATCTCGGAAATTCAAAATACTGGCCATTCACGATGTATTAGCCCATGGCAAGTCGTATGAGCATGGTTTCACGAAAAAACGCGACGGTCATAAACTTTGCGCTGAGTCGAGTTTCGATCGGTTTTTCGTGCACCGTCTCGGAAATTCAAAATACTGGTCTTTCCCGTCTAATTAGCCCATGGGAAGTCGTACAAGCACGCTTTCACAAAAAAATACGACGGTCATAAACTTTGTGCGAAGTCGCGCGCGAGTCGAGTTTCGATCGGTTTTTCGTGCACCGTCTCGGAAATTCAAAATACTGGCCATTCACGATGTATTAGCCCATGGTAAGTCGTATGAGCATGGTTTCACGAAAAAACGCGACGGTCATAAACTTTGCGCAGAGTCGAGATTCGATCGGTTTTTCGTGCACCGTCTCGGAAATTCAAAATACTGGTCTTTCCCGTCTAATTAGCCCATGGGAAGTCATACAAGCACGCTTTCGCAAAAAAATACGACGGTCATAAACATTGTGCGAAGTCGCGCGCGAGTCGAGTTTCGATCGGTTTTTCGTGCACCGTCTCGGAAATTCAAAATACTGGCCATTCACGATGTATTAGCCCATGGCATGTCGTATGAGCATTGTTTCACGAAAAAACGCGACGGTCATAAACTTTGAGCTGAGTCGAGTTTCGATCAGTTTTTCGTGCACCGTCTCGGAAATTCAAAATACTGGTCTTTCCCGTCTTATTAGCCCATGGTAAGTCGTACAAGCACGCTTTCGCAAAAAAATACGACGGTCATAAACATTGCGCGAAGTCGCGCGCGAGTCGAGTTTCGATCGGTTTTTCGTGCACCGTCTCGGAAATTCAAAATACTGGACTTTCCCGTCATATTAGCCCAAGAGAAGTCATACAAGTACGCTTTCGAAAAAAAATACGACGGTCATAAACTTTGCGCGAAGTCGCGCGCGAGTCGAGTTTCGATCGGTTTTTCGTGCACCGTCTCGGAAATTCAAAATACTGGTCTTTCCCGTCTTATTAGCCCATGAGAAGTTGTACAAGCACGCTTTCGTAAAAAATACGACGGTCATAAACTTTGCGCGATGTCGCGCGTGAGTCGAGTTTCGATCGGTTTTTCGTGCACCGTTTCGGAAATTCAAAATACTGGCCATTCACGATGTATTAGCCCATGGTAAGTCGTATGAGCATGGTTTCACGACAAAACGCGATGGTCATAAACTTTGCACAGAGTCGAGTTTCGATCGGTTTTTCGTGCACCGTCTCGGAAATTCAAAATACTGGTCTTTCCCGTCTTATTAGCCCATGGGAAGTCGTACAAGCACGCTTTCGAAAAAAAATACGACGGTCAAAAACTTTGCGCGAAGTCGCGCGCGAGTCGAGTTTCTATCGGTTTTTCGTGCACCGCCTCGGAAATTCAAAATACTGGCCATTCACGATGTATTAGCCCATGGCATGTCGTATGAGCATGGTTTCACGAAAAAACGCGACGGTCATAAACTTTGCGCAGAGTCAGGAATCGATCGGTTTTTCGTGCATCGTTTCGGAAATTCAAAATACTGGTCTTTCCCGTCTAATTAGCCCATGGGAAGTGGTACAAGCACGCTTTCGCAAAAAAATACGACGGTCATAAAATTTGCGCGAAGTCGCGCGCGAGTCGAGTTTCGATCGGTTTTTCGTGCACCGTCTCGGAAATTCAAAATACTGGCTATTCACGATGTATTAGCCCATGGTAAGTCGTATGAGCATGGTTTCACGAAAAAACGCGACGGTCATAAACTTTGCGCTGAGTCAAGTTTCGATCGGTTTTTCGTGCACCGTCTCGGAAATTCAAAATACTGGCCTTTCCCGTCTTATTAGCCCATGGTAAGTCGTACAAGCACGCTTTCGCAAAAAAATACGATGGTCATAAACTTTGCGTGAAGTCGCGTGCGAGTCGAGTTTCTATCGGTTTTTCGTGCACCGTCTCGGAAATTCAAAATACTGGCCATTCACGATGTATTAGCCCATGGCATGTCGTATGAGCATGGTTTCACGAAAAAACGCGACGGTCATAAACTTTGCGCAGAGTCGAGTTTCGATCGGTTTTTCGTGCACCGTCTCGGAAATTCAAAATACTGGTCTTTCCCGTCTTATTAGCCCAAGGGAACTCGTACAAGCACGCTTTCGCTAATCAGGAATGGTTAGCAGTTTTCCCAGATTCACTTCTTGAGTACGGTGCTAAGTTATTTTCGGATCACTCTATTATGCATATACATGCAGATAAAGCACTACCCAGAGTCAAGAAACCTTTTAGATTTTTTAATATGTGGAGTTCTCACCCAAAGTTCCTTGAAGTTATTAAGTCAGCTTGGGACATTAATGTATTTGGTTCTCCCCCTTACATCCTATGTCAAAAACTAAAAGCATGCAAAGCAGCACTGAAGAAGTGGAATTCAACTACATTTGGAAATATCAACGATTGGGTTCAGTTATGCAAGAAAGAACTTATGGCTGTGCAAAGCGAGCTAAATCTTTAACCTTTGGATGCGAATCTTATATACAAAGAGGCTGTTGCTAGAAATAACTTTATGCAAGCTTTGAAGCAGGAGGAATGCTTTTTGAAACAGAAGTCACGACAGCATTGGCTTACTTTAGGGGATTCTAATACGAAGTTTTTCTATGCTGCTATTGCTACCAGAAGGGCTACTAATTGCATCAAAAAATGCAAAGGTATAGATGGTAATCTCATTGAGGATCTGGATGAGGTTAAAAATTACACCAAGCAATTTTTTTATTCCTTACTCAATCAGGAACAGCAGCCTAATAGTATTCATGTTGGGCCTACAAGACGACTTGATTCTGAAGCCCTCTCTCATCTTAATGCCCCAATAACGGATGATGAAATTGTGAAAGTTGTTTTTAAGTCCCCGAAGCACAAAAGCCCTGGTCCAGATGGATTTCCAGCTGAGTTTTATCAAATTGCATGGGCTATTGTAGGCAACGATGTCATAAAAGCTTGTCGACATTTTTTCTCCTCAGGTCACATTCTTAAAGAAATGAATTGCACTTTTATTTCTTTAGTGCCTAAAAATGATGGAGCCGATTCATTGGAGAACTACCGTCCTATTTCACTGTGCAACTTTATTTATAAGGTTATCTCTAAGTTGCTGGCAGATAGACTACAAAAGGTCATGAATAAGGTCATTAGTCCTAATCAGGCTGCTTTTCTTAAAGGGAGGAGTATCCATCATAATGTCCTGCTTGCTAATGATTTGGTTAAGGATCTACATTCTAAAACAAGAGGGAAAAAGATCTGTTTTAAAGCTGATTTACGAAAGGCCTTTGACTCAGTCAATAGGAATTTTATTTACATGATGCTCCATAATATGGGCTTCCCTCAGCACTGGGTTAAATGGATTCAATGTTGCTTGGAAACTCCAAAATTTTTAATTCTCTTTAATGGTTCACCTATTGGCTTCTTTGGGAGTAAGAATGGCATTCGGCAAGGTGATCCACTATCTCCTTATCTTTTTACCATTGCAATGGAAGGGCTCAGTTGTATGTTAGAAGAGGCTGTTTCCAATGGCATTATGGTTCTGTTTATATCTCTCACATAACATTTGCCGACGACCTTATTATCTTCCTTCGAGATGATCCAGTTTCTGTGAGTAATCTGGCAGATATTCTTAATGAATTTGGTAAAGTTTCTGGTCTTAAGCTAAACCATGCAAAGAGCAAAGTATATGTGGGTGCTTGCATTGACAATAAGGATCATATTGCTCAAACATTGGGAGTTGCTGAAGGAAATTTACCGGTTCCTTACTTGAGTCTCCCACTTATATCCACTGGAATCAACAAAGCCTCCTGTCAGCCTATCATACAAAAAATTAAGATCAGAATTTCCTCTTGGAAAAATAGGCTTCTTTCTAAAGCTGGACGACTTGAACTTATTCGATCTGTGTTGACCTCTTATTCTATTTATTGGTCTCATGCATTCCTTCTACCAGCCGGGCTTCTCCATGATATTGATAAATTACTTATGAACTTCTTTTGGAATGGCACAGATGGTAAGGCAATGCACATGGTGAATTGGGACAGCATTTGCAAACCGAAGGATGAAGGGGGGCTGAATCTTCGACATATTAGAGATTGGAATAAAGCTTGTATGGTAAAGCAAATATGGGATATTTTACAAAACAAGTCTTCCTTATGGTCACAATGGGTTTTTGCTAGGTACCTAACCAAGGAATCAATCTGGGAAACATCTGCAAAAACATCTCATTCTGCTGCTTAGAAAGGAATTCTGAAGGCAAGGCGATGGCTACGTAACAATATTTCTTATGTGATTTCTTCTGGAACCAATATTAATATGTGGTATGATCCTTGGGTGAATGGGAAAAGCATATTTCAGATATTTGGTGATAGAGTACGACAGGATCTGGGGGCTCCCAAAGACTGGAAGGTTTCTAAATTCATTAACAATGGTACTTGGTGTCTTCCCAACCCTACCTCCCCTGACATGTTATTACTTTGGCCGACTATTAGGGCTATTACAATCAAGAACAACTCTTCAGATATGCTTATTTGGCTTCATGATAACGGTAAATTTAGTGCTACATCTGCATGGAACCAAATTAGACGACGAAACAACAAGTGGATCCAAAGTAGTTGGACATGGGATAGTCCATGCTCACAGCGACATTCCTTATGTACATGGCAGGCCCTTCTCGGGAAACTTCCTACGACGGTCATAAACTTAGCGCGCGCGTCGAGTTTCGATCGGTTTTTCGTGCACCGTCTCGGAAATTCAAAATACTGGCCATTCACGATGTATTAGCCCATGGTAAGTCGTATGAGCATGGTTTCACGACAAAAACGCGACGGTCATAAACTTTGCACAGTGTCGAGTTTCGATCGGTTTTTCGTGCACCGTCTCGGAAATTCAAAAAACTGGCCATTGACGATGTATTAGCCCATGGTAAGTCGTATGAGCATGGTTTCACGAAAAAATGCGACGGTCATAAACTTTGCGCAGAGTCGAGATTCGATCGGTTTTTCGTGCATCGTCTCGGAAATTCAAAATACTGGTCTTTCCCGTCTAATTAGCCCATGAGAAGTTGTACAAGCACGCTTTCGCAAAAAAATACGACGGTCATAAACTTTGCGCGATGTCGCGCGTGAGTCGAGTTTCGATCGGTTTTTCGTGCACCGTCTCGGAAATTCAAAATACTGGCCATTCACGTTGTATTAGCCCATGGTAAGTCGTATGAGCAGGGTTTCACGATAAAACGCGACGGTCATATACTTTGCACAGAGTCGAGTTTCGATCGGTTTTTCGTGCACCGTCTCGGAAATTCAAAATACTGGACTTTCCCGTCTTATTAGCCCATGGGTACTCGTACAAGCACGCTTTCGCAAAAAAATACGACGGTCATCAACTTTGCGCGAAGTCGCGTGCGAGTCGAGTTTCGATCGGTTTTTCGTGCACCGTCTCGGAAATTCAAAATACTGGCCATTCACGATGTATTAGCCCATGGTAAGTCGTATGAGCATGGTTTCACGAAAAAACGCGACAGTCATAAACTTTGCACAGAGTCGAGTTTCGATCGGTTTTTCGTGCACCGTCTCGGAAATTCAAAATACTGGACTTTCCCGTCATATTAGCCCAAGAGAAGTCGTACAAGTACGCTTTCGAAAAAAAATACGACGGTCATAAACTTTGCACGAAGTCGCGCGCGAGTCGAGTTTCGATCGGTTTTTCGTGCACCGTCTCGGAAATTCAAAATACTGGTCTTTCCCGTCTTATTAGCCCAAGAGAAGTCGTACAAGTACGCTTTCGAAAAAAAATACGACGGTCATAAACTTTGCGCGAAGTCGCGCGCGAGTCGAGTTTCGATCAGTTTTTCGTGCACCGTCTCGGAAATTCAAAATACTGGACTTTCCCGTCATATTAGCCCAAGAGAAGTCGTACAAGTACGCTTTCGAAAAAAAATACGACGGTCATAAACTTTGCGCGAAGTCGCGCGCGAGTCGAGTTTCGATCGGTTTTTCGTGCACCGTCTCGGAAATTCAAAATACTGGTCTTTCCCGTCTTATTAGCCCAAGAGAAGTCGTACAAGTACGCTTTCGAAAAAAAATACGACGGTCATAAACTTTGCGCGAAGTCGCGCGCGAGTCGAGTTTCGATCGGTTTTTCGTGCACCGTCTCGGAAATTCAAAATACTGGGCTTTCCCGTCATATTAGCCCAAGAGAAGTCGTACAAGTACGCTTTCGAAAAAAAATACGACGGTCATAAACTTTGCGCGAAGTCGCGCGCGAGTCGAGTTTCGATCGGTTTTTCGTGCACCGTCTCGGAAATTCAAAATACTGGTCTTTCCCGTCTTATTAGCCCATGAGAAGTTGTACAAGCACGCTTTCGTAAAAAATACGACGGTCATAAACTTTGCGCGATGTCGCGCGTGAGTCGAGTTTCTATCGGTTTTTCATGCACCGTTTCGGAAATTCAAAATACTAGCTATTCACGATGTATTAGCCCATGGTAAATCGTATGAGCATGGTTTCACGACAAAACGCGATAGTCATAAACTTTGCACAGAGTCGAGTTTCGATCGGTTTTTCATGCACCGTCTCGGAAATTCAAAATACTGGTCTTTCCCATCTTATTAGCCCATGGGAAGTCGTACAAGCACGCTTTCGCAAAAAAATACGACGGTCATAAACTTTGCGAGAAGTCGCGTGCGAGTCGAGTTTCGATCGGTTTTTCGTGCACCGTCTCGGAAATTCAAAATACTGGCCATTCACGATGTATTAGCCCATCGTAAGTCGTATGAGCATGGTTTCACGAAAAAACGCGACGGTCATAAACTTTGCACAGAGTCGAGTTTCGATCGGTTTTTCGTGCACCGTCTCGGAAATTCAAAATACTGGCCATTCACGATGTATTAGCCCATGGTAAGTCGTATGAGCATGGTTTCACGAAAAAACGCGACGGTCATAAACTTTGCGCAGAGTCGAGATTCGATCGGTTTTTCGTGCATCGTCTCGGAAATTCAAAATACTGGTCTTTCCCGTCTAATTAGCCCATGAGAAGTTGTACAAGCACGCTTTCTCAAAAAAATACGACGGTCATAACCTTTGCGCGATGTCGCGCGTGAGTCGAGTTTCGATCGGTTTTTCGTGCACCGTCTCGGAAATTCAAAATACTGGCCATTCATGATGTATTAGCCCATGGTAAGTCGTATGAGCATGGTTTCACGAAAAAACGTGGTGGACATAAACAATGCGCAGAGTCGAGTTTCGATCGGTTTTTCATGCACCGTCTCAGAAATTCAAAATACTGGTCTTTCCCGTCTTATTAGCCCATGGGAAGTCGTACAAGCACGCTTTCGCAAAAAAATACGACGGTCATAAACTTTGCGCGAAGTCGCGCGCGAGTCGAGTTTCGATCGGTTTTTCGTGCACCGTCTCGGAAATTCAAAATACTGGCCATTCACGATGTATTAGCCCATGGTAAGTCGTATGAGCATGGTTTCACGAAAAAACGCGACGGTCATAAACTTTGCACAGAGTCGAGTTTCGATCGGTTTTTCGTGCACCGTCTCGGAAATTCAAAATACTGGCCATTCACGATGTATTAGCCCATGGTAAGTCGTATGAGCATGGTTTCACGAAAAAACGCGACGGTCATAAACTTTGCGCAGAGTCGAGATTCGATCGGTTTTTCGTGCATCGTCTCGGAAATTCAAAATACTGGTCTTTCCCGTCTAATTAGCCCATGAGAAGTTGTACAAGCACGCTTTCGCAAAAAAATACGACGGTCATAAACTTTGCGCGATGTCGCGCGTGAGTCGAGTTTCGATCGGTTTTTCGTGCACTGTCTCGGAAATTCAAAATACTGGCCATTCACGATGTATTAGCCCATGGTAAGTCGTATGAGCATGGTTTCACGACAAAACGCGATGGTCAAAAACTTTGCACAGAGTCGAGTTTCGATCGGTTTTTCGTGCACCATCTCGGAAATTCAAAATACTGGTCTTTCCCGTCTTATTAGCCCATGGGAAGTCGTACAAGCACTCTTTCGCAAAAAAATACGACGGTCAGAAACTTTGCGCGAAGTCGCGCGCGAGTCGTGTTTCGATCGGTTTTTCGTGCACCGTCTCGGAAATTCAAAATACTGGCCATTCACGATGTATTAGCCCATGGTAAGTCATATGAGCATGGTTTCACGAAAAAACGTGATGGACATAAACATTGCTCAGAGACGAGTTTCGATCGGTTTTTCATGCACCGTCTCGGAAATTCAAAATACTGGTCTTTCCCATCTTATTAGCCCATGGGAAGTCGTACAAGCACGCTTTCGCAAAAAAATACGACGGTCATAAACTTTGCGAGAAGTCGCACGTGAGTCGAGTTTCGATCGGTTTTTCGTGCACCATCTCGGAAATTCAAAATACTGGCCATTCACGATGTATTAGCCCATGGTAAGTCGTATGAGCATGGTTTCACGAAAAAATGCGACGGTCATAAACTTTGCATAGAGTCGAGTTTCGATCGGTTTTTCGTGCACCGTCTCGGAAATTCAAAATACTGGTCTTTCCCGTCTTATTAGCCAATGGGAAGTCGTACAAGCACGCTTTCGAAAAAAAATACGACGGTCATAAACTTTGCGCGAAGTCGCGCGCGAGTCGAGTTTCGATCGGTTTTTCGTGCACCGTCTCGGAAATTCAAAATACAGGCCATTCACGAGGTATTAGCCCATGGGAAGTTGTATGAGCATGGTTTCACGAAAAAACGCGACGGTCATAAACTTTGCGCCGAGTCGAGTTTCGATCGGTTTTTCGTGCACCGTCTCGGAAATTCAAAATACTGGTCTTTCCCATCTTATTAGCCCATGAGAAGTCGTACAAGCACGCTTTCGCAAAAAAATACGACGGTCATAAACTTTGCGCGAAGTCACGCGCGAGTCGAGTTTCGATCGGTTTTTCGTGCACCGTCTCGGAAATTCAAAATACTGGCCATTCACGAGGTATTAGCCCATGGGAAGTCGTATGAGCATGGTTTCACGAAAAAACGCGACGGTCATAAACTTTGCGCAGAGTCGAGTTTCGATCGGTTTTTCGTGCACTGTCTCGGAAATTCAAAATACTGGTCTTTCCCCTCTTATTAGCCAATGGGAAGTCGTACAAGCACGCTTTCGAAAAAAAATACGACGGTCATAAACTTTGCGCGAAGTCGCGCGCGAGTCGAGTTTCGATCGGTTTTTCGTGCACCGTCTCGGAAATTCAAAATACTGGCATTTCACGATGTATTAGCCCATGGTAAGTCGTATGAGCATGGTTTCACGAAAAAACGTGATGGACATAAACATTGCGCAGAGTCGAGTTTCGATCGGTTTTTCATGCACCGTTTCAGAAATTCAAAATACTGGTCTTTCCCGTCTTATTAGCCCATGGGAAGTCGTACAAGCACGCTTTCGCAAAAAAATACGACGGTCATAAACTTTGCGCGAAGTCGCGCGCGAGTCGAGTTTCGATCGGTTTTTCGTGCACCGTCTCGGAAATTCAAAATACTGGCCATTCACGATGTATTAGCCCATGGTAAGTCATATGAGCATGGTTTCACGAAAAAACGCGACGGTCATAAACTTTGTGCTGAGTCGAGTTTCGATCGGGTTTTCGTGCACCGTCTCGGAAATTCAAAATACTGTTCTTTCCCGTCTTATTAGCCCATGGGAAGTCGTACAAGCACGCTTTCGCAAAAAAATACGACGGTCATAAACTTTGCGCGAAGTCGCACGCGAGTCGAGTTTCGATCGGTTTTTCGTGCACCGTCTCAGAAATTCAAAATACTGGCCATTCACGATATATTAGCCCATGGTAAGTCGTATGAGCATGGTTTCACGAAAAAACGCGATGGTCATAAACTTTGCACAGAGTCGAGTTTCGATCGGTTTTTCGTGCACCGTCTCGGAAATTCAAAATACTGGTCTTTCCCGTCTTATTAGCCCATGGGAAGTCGTACAAGCACTCTTTCGCAAAAAAATACGACGGTCATAAACTTTGCGCGAAGTCGCGCGCGAGTCGAGTTTCGATCGGTTTTTCGTGCACCGTCTCGGAAATTCAAAATACTGGCCATTCACGATGTATTAGCCCATGGTAAGTCGTATGAGCATGGTTTCACGAAAAAACGTGATGGACATAAACATTGCGCAGAGTCGAGTTTCGATCGGTTTTTCATGCACCGTCTCGGAAATTCAAAATACTGTTCTTTCCCGTCTTATTAGCCCATGGGAAGTCGTACAAGCACGCTTTCGCAAAAAATACGACGGTCATAAACTTTTGCGCGAAGTCGCACGCGAGTCGAGTTTCGATCGGTTTTTCGTTGCACCGTCTCAGAAATTCAAAATACTGGCCATTCACGATATATTAGCCCATGGTAAGTCGTATGAGCATGGTTTCACGAAAAAACGCGATGGTCATAAACTTTGCACAGAGTCGAGTTTTCGATCGGTTTTTCGTGCACCGTCTCGGAAATTCAAAATACTGGTCTTTCCCGTCTTATTAGCCCATGGGAAGTCGTACAAGCACTCTTTCGCAAAAAAATACGACGGTCAGAAACTTTGCGCGAAGTCGCGCGCGAGTCGAGTTTCGATCGGTTTTTCGTGCAACCGTCTCGGAAATTCAAAATACTGGCCATTCACGATGTATTAGCCCATGGTTAAGTCATATGAGCATGGTTTCACGAAAAAACGTGATGGACATAAACATTGCTCCAGAGACGAGTTTCGATCGGTTTTTCATGCACCGTCTCGGAAATTCAAAATACTGGTCTTTCCCATCTTATTAGCCCATGGGGAAGTCGTACAAGCACGCTTTCGCAAAAAAATACGACGGTCATAAACTTTGCGAGAAGTCGCACGTGAGTCGAGTTTCGATCGGGTTTTTCGTGCACCATCTCGGAAATTCAAAATACTGGCCATTCACGATGTATTAGCCCATGGTAAGTCATATGAGCATGGTTTCACGAAAAAACGTGACGGTCATAAACTTTGCGCAGAGTCGAGATTCGATCGGTTTTTCGTGGCATCGTCTCGGAAATTCAAAATACTGGTCTTTCCCGTCTAATTAGCCCATGAGAAGTTGTACAAGCACGCTTTCGCAAAAAAATACGACGGTCATAAACTTTGCGCGATGTCGCGCGTGAGTCGAGTTTCGATCGGTTTTTCGTGCACCGTCTCGGAAATTCAAAATACTGGCCATTCACGATGTATTAGCCCATGGTAAGTCGTATGAGCATGGTTTCACGACAAAACGCGATAGTCATAAACTTTGCACAGAGTCGAGTTTCGATCGGGTTTTTCGTGCACCGTCTCGGAAATTCAAAATACTGGCCATTCACGATGTATTAGCCCATGGTAAGTCGTATGAGCATGGTTTCACGACAAAACGCGATGGTCATAAACTTTGCACAGAGTCGAGTTTCGATCGGTTTTTCGTGCACCGTCTCGGAAATTCAAAATACTGGTCTTTCCCGTCTTATTAGCCCATGGGAAGTCGTACAAGCACTCTTTCGCAAAAAAATACGACGGTCAGAAACTTTGCGCGAAGTCGCGCGCGAGTCGTGTTTCTATCGGTTTTTCGTGCACTGTCTCGGAAATTCAAAATACTGGCCATTCACGATGTATTAGCCCATGGTAAGTCGTATGAGCATGGTTTCACGAAAAAACGTGATGGACATAAACATTGCGCAGAGACGAGTTTCGATCGGTTTTCGAAATCGAAACTCGTCTCTGCGCAATGTTTATGTCCATCACGTTTTTTTATACGACTTACCATGGGCTAATACATCGTGAATGGCCAGTCTTTTCGATCGGGTTTCGATCGGTTTTGCATTCCTTCTACCAGCCGGGCTTCTCCATGATATTGATAAATTACTTATTAACTTCTTTTGGAATGGCACAGATGGTAAGGCAATGCACATGGTGAATTGGGACAGCATTTGCAAACCGAAGGATGAAGGGGGGCTGAATCTTCGACATATTAGAGATTGGAATAAAGCTTGTATGGTAAAGCAATTATGGGATATTTTACAAAACAAGTCTTCCTTATGGTCACAATGGGTTTTTGCTAGGTACCTTACCAAGGAATCAATCTGGGAAGTATCTGCAAAAACATCTCATTCTGCTGCTTGGAAAGGAATTCTGAAGGCAAGGAGATGGCTACGTAACAATATTTCTTATGTGATTTCTTCTGGAACCAATATTAATATGTGGTATGATCCTTGGGTGAATGGGAAAAGCATATTTCAGATATTTGGTGATAGAGTACGACAGGATCTGGGGGCTCCCAAAGACTGGAAGGTTTCTGAATTCATTAACAATGGTACTTGGTGTCTTCCCAACCCTACCTCCCCTGACAAGTTATTTCTTTGGCCGACTATTAGGGCTATTACAATCAAGAACAACTCTTCAGATATGCTTATTTGGCTTCATGATAACGGTAAATTTAGTGCTACATCTGCATGGAACCAAATTAGACGACGAAACAACAAGTGGATCCAAAGTAGTTGGACATGGGATAGTCCATGCTCACAGCGACATTCCTTATGTAAATGGCAGGCCCTTCTCGGCAAACTTCCTACGATGGACAATATGCAGCGAAGAGGTATTTATATTGTAAATCAGTGCTCTTTGTGTATGCAAAATGAAGAAAGTGTTGACCATCTCTACTTTGCTTGTGATTATTCATCTTGGATATGGAAGGAGATCTTGAAGCGATTTGATTTTCAAAGGCTACCACGGCCAAACTTGCATCATGAATTAGAAATGCTTATGCAAAGCTTCTCAAGAAAGGGGCCTCTTACACAACTAGCACGAATTATATTCAGATGTGCTATTTGGTGGATTTGGAAGGAGAGTTGTGGCAGAATTTTTGAGTGTCACAACATGAACAAAGCTCAAATTCTGAAAGAGATTCTTCAGGACTCACGATCATGTATGGAGCAAGAATTGAATACAGAGCACCTAACAAGAAGAGAGAAAGATATTTTAACAAGATTCAATTTTTCCATTCGTCAAGAATCACTCGAATAATGATGAAGATTGTAATGTATTTATTATATGGGGCAAAGCTTATATTTTGTGATGTATCCACAAGTAGTCCAGAACAGTCTAGCTATTGCATTTTATTATTTATTAACTTCCTTATGCTACTCTTGGAGATGAGTTTGATGAAGCGTGCTCATTTCACCTTCTTTAGGTGGGGTGCAATCTTCTCGACTACACTAAGAGACTTCAGGCTTTAGTCTATGGCTTGTGTAGACAAAGCTTCTTTGTACAAATCTTTTACAAAATACAATATCTTTACTTACCAAAAAAAAAAAAGTTTCGATCGGTTTTTCATGCACCGTCTCGGAAATTCAAAATACTGGTCTTTCCCATCTTATTAGCCCATGGGAAGTCGTACAAGCACGCTTTCGCAAAAAAATACGACGGTCATAAACTTTGCGAGAAGTCGCACGTGAGTCGAGTTTCGATCGGTTTTTCGTGTGCACCGTCTCGGAAATTCAAAATACTGGCCATTCACGATGTATTAGCCCATGGTAAGTCGTATGAGCATGGTTTCACGAAAAAACGCGACGGTCATAAACTTTGCATAGAGTCGAGTTTCGATCGGTTTTTCGTGCACCGTCTCGGAAATTCAAAATACTGGTCTTTCCCGTCTTATTAGCCAATGGGAAGTCGTACAAGCACGCTTTCGAAAAAAAATACGACGGTCATAAACTTTGCGCGAAGTCGCGCGCGAGTCGAGTTTCGATCGGTTTTTCGTGCACGGTCTCGGAAATTCAAAATACTGGCCATTCACGAGGTATTAGCCCATGGGAAGTTGTATGAGCATGGTTTCACGAAAAAACGCGACGGTCATAAACTTTGCGCCGAGTCGAGTTTCGATCGGTTTTTCGTGCACCGTCTCGGAAATTCAAAATACTGGTCTTTCCCATCTTATTATCCCATGAGAAGTCGTACAAGCACGCTTTCGTAAAAAAATACGACGGTCATAAACTTTGCGCGAAGTCACGCGCGAGTCGAGTTTCGATCGGTTTTTCGTGCACCGTCTCGAAAATTCAAAATACTGGCCATTCACGAGGTATTAGCCCATGGTAAGTCGTATGAGCATGGTTTCACGAAAAAACGCGACGGTCATAAACTTTGCATAGAGTCGAGTTTCGATCGGTTTTTCGTGCACCGTCTCGGAAATTTAAAATACTGGTCTTTCCCATCTTATTAGCCCATGAGAAGTCGTACAAGCATGCTTTCGCAAAAAAATACGACGGTCATAAACTTTGCGCGAAGTCACGCGCCAGTCGAGTTTCGCTCGGTTTTTCGTGCACCGTCTCGGAAATTCAAAATACTGGCCATTCACGATGTATTAGCCCATGGTAAGTCGTATGAGCATGGTTTCACGAAAAAACGCGACGGTCATAAACTTTGCACAGAGTCGAGTTTCGATCGGTTTTTCGTGCACCGTCTCGGAAATTCAAAATACTGGACTTTCCCGTCATATTAGCCCATGAGAAGTCGTACAAGTACGCTTTCGAAAAAAAATACGACGGTCATAAACTTTGCGCGAAGTCGCGCGCGAGTCGAGTTTCTATCAGTTTTTCGTGCACCGTCTCGGAAATTCAAAATACTGGCCATTCACGATGTATTAGCCCATGGCATGTCGTATGAGCATGGTTTCACGAAAAAACGCGACGGTCATAAACGTTGCGCAGAGTCGAGTTTCGATCGGTTTTTCGTGCACCGTCTCCGAAATTTAAAATACTGGTCTTTCCCGTCTTATTAGCCCATAGGAACTCGTACAAGCATGCTTTCGCAAAAAAATACGACGGTCATAAATTTGCGCGAAGTCGCGCGCGAGTCGAGTTTCGATCGGTTTTTCGTGCACCGTCTCGGAAATTCAAAATACTGGCCATTCACGATGTATTAGCCCATGGCATGTCGTATGAGCATGGTTTCACGAAAAAACGTGATGGTCATAAACTTTGTGCTGAGTCGAGTTTCGATCGGGTTTTCGTGCACCGTCTCGGAAATTCAAAATACTGTTCTTTCCCGTCTTATTAGCCCATGGGAAGTCGTACAAGCACGCTTTCGCAAAAAAATACGACGGTCATAAACTTTGCGCGAAGTCGCACGCGAGTCGAGTTTCGATCGGTTTTTCGTGCACCGTCTCAGAAATTCAAAATACTGGCCATTCACGATATATTAGCCCATGGTAAGTCGTATGAGCATGGTTTCACGAAAAAACGCGATGGTCATAAACTTTGCACAGAGTCGAGTTTCGATCGGTTTTTCGTGCACCGTCTCGGAAATTCAAAATACTGGTCTTTCCCGTCTTATTAGCCCATGGGAAGTCGTACAAGCACTCTTTCGCAAAAAAATACGACGGTCATAAACTTTGCGCGAAGTCGCGCGCGAGTCGAGTTTCGATCGGTTTTTCGTGCACCGTCTCGGAAATTCAAAATACTGGCCATTCACGATGTATTAGCCCATGGTAAGTCGTATGAGCATGGTTTCACGAAAAAACGTGATGGACATAAACATTGCGCAGAGTCGAGTTTCGATCGGTTTTTCATGCACCGTCTCGGAAATTCAAAATACTGGTCTTTCCCATCTTATTAGCCCATGGGAAGTCGTACAAGCACGCTTTCGCAAAAAAATACGACGGTCATAAACTTTGCGAGAAGTCGCGCGTGAGTCGAGTTTCGATCGGTTTTTCGTGCACTGTCTCGGAAATTCAAAATACTGGCCATTCACGATGTATTAGCCCATGGTAAGTCGTATGAGCATGGTTTCACGAAAAAACGCGACGGTCATAAACTTTGCATAGAGTCGAGTTTCGATCGGTTTTTCGTGCACCGTCTCGGAAATTCAAAATACTGGACTTTCCCGTTTTATTAGCCAATGGGAAGTCGTACAAGCACGCTTTCGAAAAAAAATACGACGGTCATAAACTTTGCGCGAAGTCGCGCGCGAGTCGAGTTTCGATCGGTTTTTCGTGCACCGTCTCGGAAATTCAAAATACTGGCCATTCACGAGGTATTAGCCCATGGGAAGTTGTATGAGCATGGTTTCACGAAAAAACGCGACGGTCATAAACTTTGCGCCGAGTCGAGTTTCGATCGGTTTTTCGTGCACCGTCTCGGAAATTCAAAATACTGGTCTTTCCCATCTTATTAGCCCATGAGAAGTCGTACAAGCACGCTTTCGCAAAAAAATACGACGGTCATAAACTTTGCGCGAAGTCACGCGCGAGTCGAGTTTCGATCGGTTTTTCGTGCACCGTCTCGGAAATTCAAAATACTGGCCATTCACGAGGTATTAGCCCATGGGAAGTCGTATGAGCATGGTTTCACGAAAAAACGCGACGGTCATAAACTTTGCACAGAGTCGAGTTTCGATCGGTTTTTCGTGCACCGTCTCGGAAATTCAAAATACTGGCCATTCACGAGGTATTAGCCCATGGGAAGTCGTATGAGCATGGTTTCACGAAAAAACGCGACGGTCATAAACTTTGCGCAGAGTCGAGTTTCGATCGGTTTTTCGTGCACCGTCTCGGAAATTCAAAATACTGGTCTTTCCCATCTTATTAGCCCATGAGAAGTCGTACAAGCATGCTTTCGCAAAAAAATACGACGGTCATAAACTTTGCGCGAAGACACGCGCCAGTCGAGTTTCGCTCGGTTTTTCGTGCACCGTCTCGGAAATTCAAAATACTGGCCATTCACGATGTATTAGCCCATGGTAAGTCGTATGAGCATGGTTTCACGAAAAAACGCGACGGTCATAAACTTTGCACAGAGTCGAGTTTCGATCGGTTTTTCGTGCACCGTCTCGGAAATTCAAAATACTGGACTTTCCCGTCATATTAGCCCATGAGAAGTCGTACAAGTACGCTGTCGAAAAAAAATACGACGGTCATAAACTTTGCGCGAAGTCGCGCGCGAGTCGAGTTTCTATTAGTTTTTCGTGCACCGTCTCGGAAATTCAAAATACTGGCCATTCACGATGTATTAGCCCATGGCATGTCGTATGAGCATGGTTTCACGAAAAAACGCGACGGTCATAAACGTTGCGCAGAGTCGAGTTTCGATCGGTTTTTCGTGCACCGTCTCCGAAATTTAAAATACTGGTCTTTCCCGTCTTATTAGCCCATGGGAACTCGTACAAGCATGCTTTCGCAAAAAAATACGACGGTCATAAATTTGCGCGAAGTCGCGCGCGAGTCGAGTTTCGATCGGTTTTTCGTGCACCGTCTCGGAAATTCAAAATACTGGCCATTCACGATGTATTAGCCCATGGCATGTCGTATGAGCATGGTTTCACGAAAAAACGCGACGGTCATAAACTTTGTGCTGAGTCGAGTTTCGATCGGGTTTTCGTGCACCGTCTCGGAAATTCAAAATACTGTTCTTTCCCGTCTTATTAGCCCATGGGAAGTCGTACAAGCACGCTTTCGCAAAAAAATACGACGGTCATAAACTTTGCGCGAAGTCGCACGCGAGTCGAGTTTCGATCCGTTTTTCGTGCACCGTCTCAGAAATTCAAAATACTGGCCATTCACGATATATTAGCCCATGGTAAGTCGTATGAGCATGGTTTCACGAAAAAACGCGATGGTCATAAACTTTGCACAGAGTCGAGTTTCGATCGGTTTTTCGTGCACCGTCTCGGAAATTCAAAATACTGGTCTTTCCCGTCTTATTAGCCCATGGGAAGTTGTACAAGCACTCTTTCGCAAAAAAATACGACGGTCATAAACTTTGCGCGAAGTCGCGCGCGAGTCGAGTTTCGATCGGTTTTTCGTGCACCGTCTCGGAAATTCAAAATACTGGCCATTCACGATGTATTAGCCCATGGTAAGTCGTATGAGCATGGTTTCACGAAAAAACGTGATGGACATAAACATTGCGCAAAGTCGAGTTTCGATCGGTTTTTCATGCACCGTCTCGGAAATTCAAAATACTGGTCTTTCCCATCTTATTAGCCCATGGGAAGTCGTACAAGCACGCTTTCGCAAAAAAATACGACGGTCATAAACTTTGCGAGAAGTCGCGCGTGAGTCGAGTTTCGATCGGTTTTTCGTGCACTGTCTCGGAAATTCAAAATACTGGCCATTCACGATGTATTAGCCCATGGTAAGTCGTATGAGCATGGTTTCACGAAAAAACGCGACGGTCATAAACTTTGCATAGAGTCGAGTTTCGATCGGTTTTTCGTGCACCGTCTCGGAAATTTAAAATACTGGTCTTTCCCATCTTATTAGCCCATGAGAAGTCGTACAAGCACGCTTTCGCAAAAAAATACGACGGTCATAAACTTTGCGCGAAGTCGCGCGCGAGTCGAGTTTCGATCGGTTTTTCGTGCACCGTCTCGGAAATTCAAAATACTGGCCATTCACGATGTATTAGCCCATGGCATGTCGTATGAGCATGGTTTCACGAAAAAACGCGACGGTCATAAACTTTGTGCTGAGTCGAGTTTCGATCGGGTTTTCGTGCACCGTCTCGGAAATTCAAAATACTGGCCATTCACGATGTATTAGCCCATGGTAAGTCGTATGAGCATGGTTTCACGAAAAAACGCGACGGTCATAAACTTTGCGCTGAGTCGAGTTTCGATCGGTTTTTCGTGCACCGTCTCGGAAATTCAAAATACTGGTCTTTCCCGTCTTATTAGCCCATGGTAAGTCGTACAAGCACGCTTTCGCAAAAAAATACGACGGTTATAAACTTTGCGCGAAGTCGCGCGCGAGTCGAATTTCGATCGGTTTTTCTTGCACCGTCTCGGAAATTCAAAATACTGGCCATTCACGATGTATTAGCCCATGGTAAGTCGTATGAGCAGGGTTTCACGATAAAACGCGACAGTCATAAACTTTGCACAGAGTCGAGTTTCAATCGGTTTTTCGTGCACCATCTCGGAAATTCAAAATACTGGACTTTCCCGTCTTATTAGCCCATGAGAAGTCGTACAAGTACGCTTTCGAAAAAAAATACCATGGTCATAAACTTTGCGCGAAGTCGCGCGCGAGTCGAGTTTCTATCGGTTTTTCGTGCACCGTCTCGGAAATTTAAAATACTGGCCATTCACGATGTATTAGCCCATGGCATGTCGTATGAGCATGGTTTCACGAAAAAACGCGACGGTCATAAACTTTGCGCAGAGTCGAGTTTCGATCGGTTTTTCGTGCACCGTCTCGGAAATTCAAAATACTGGTCTTTCCCGTCTTATTAGCCCAAGGGAACTCGTACAAGTACGCTTTCGCAAAAAAATAGGACGGTCATAAACTTTGAGCGAAGTCGCGCTTGAGTCGAGTTTCGATCGGTTTTTCTTGCACCGTCTCGGAAATTCAAAATACTGGCCATTCACGATGTATTAGCACATGGTAAGTCGTATGAGCATGGTTTCACGAAAAAACGCGACGGTCATAAACTTTGCGCAGAGTCGAGATTCGATCGGTTTTTCGTGCACCGTCTCGGAAATTCAAAATACTGGTCTTTCCCGTCTAATTAGCCCATGGGAAGTCGTACAAGCACGCTTTCGCAAAAAAATACGACGGTTATAAACTTTGTGCGAAGTCGCGTGCGAGTCGAGTTTCGATCGGTTTTTCGTGCACCGTCTCGGAAATTCAAAATACTGGCCATTCACGATGTATTAGCCCATGGCATGTCGTATGAGCATGGTTTCACGAAAAAACGCGACGGTCATAAACTTTGAGCTGAGTCGAGTTTCGATCAGTTTTTCGTGCACCGTCTCGGAAATTCAAAATACTGGTCTTTCCCGTCTTATTAGCCCATGGTAAGTCGTACAAGCACGCTTTCGCAAAAAAATACAACGGTCATAAAATTTGCGCGAAGTCGCGCGCGAGTCAAATTTCGATCGGTTTTTCGTGCACCATCTCGGAAATTCAAAATACTGGCCATTCACGATGTATTAGCCCATGGTAAGTCGTATGAGCAGGGTTTCACGATAAAATGCGACGGTCATAAACTTTGCACAGAGTCGAGTTTCGATCGGTTTTTCGTGCACCGTCTCGGAAATTCAAAATACTGCACTTTCCCGTTTTATTAGCCCATGAGAAGTCGTACAAGTACGCTTTCGAAAAAAAATACGACGGTCAAAAACTTTGCGCGAAGTCGCACGCGAGTCGAGTTTCTATCGGTTTTTCGTGCACCGTCTCGGAAATTCAAAATACTGGCCATTCACGATGTATTAGCCCATGGCATGTCGTATGAGCATGGTTTCACGAAAAAAACGCGACGGTCATAAACTTTGATCAGAGTCAGGAATCGATCGGTTTTTCGTGCATCGTTTCGGAAATTCAAAATACTGGTCTTTCCCGTCTAATTAGACCATGGGAAGTGGTACAAGCACGCTTTCGCAAAAAAATACGACGGTCATAAAATTTGCGCGAAGTCGCGCGCGAGTCGAGTTTCGATCGGTTTTTCGTGCACCGTCTCGGAAATTCAAAATACTGGCCATTCACGATGTATTAGCCCATGGTAAGTCGTCTGAGCATGGTTTCACGAAAAAACGTGACGGTCATAAACTTTGCGCTGAGTCAAGTTTCGATCGGTTTTCGATCGGTGCTCTTTGTGTATGCAAAAGGAAGAAGAGAGGAGGAGAGACGGTGCACGCATCGGCTTGGGAATGGGGGGGAATGGGCCTGCGTTCCCTTGCGTGCGTGCGTGAGTGCTCTGCTCTGCTTGGGCTTGCGCTTGCGCTTGCGATCGACGCTGGGGACGGCAACCTCTTCCCTTGCGCTTGTGCTTGCGATTGCTCCCTTGGGCGATTTCTCCTCTACGATCACTCCGCGGCGAGTGGAAGGCCGGCGGTCGCTCCTGCGATCAGCGATTCCAGGCCGGGAATCGACGACTTCAGGCGTGGAAGGGCGGCGGCTCTTCTCCCCTAGGCGCGGGACGGACTCTAGGGCAAAACGGTGGAAGCTGCGCTGCGATTGGGGCTGGGTTCACTGCCGCTTCCTGCGGCAACTCCAGCGTGGAAAGGGCGACGGCTGCTTCTGCAATCGGCGTGGATGGGGCGACGGCTGCGACATTAGTGTGGGCAGGGTGGTGGCTTCCTCTCCCCTAGGCGGCTGGCGGCTAGGGCGAGCGACGCCATGGATGCGAGCGGCCGGACGCGGCACTCTGCTTCGCATCCTCTGTTCCAGCGGGATGCTCCTCCGCTGGCTTTTTCCCAGCGGCTGATTGCTTCACAGCAGAACGCCCCTCTCCAGCAGTCACAGCGGGAGAGGGTTGCTCCTCAGCCGCTGGTTACTTCACCGCGGGAGGGGGTTGCTCCTCTCCAACAGCCGCTGGTTCCTCCCGAGCAGCTTAGGCCGGTTTCACACCAGGATGTTCCACCGCTGATTTCTTCTTCTCGACGGGATGCTCCTTCAATGAACCAGGCCCGAGGTCGTTCACGATCTAGATCACGACCTCCAGCTCCTATTTCCCGAGATCCGAAGCCTTGGAGTAGCCTCTTCAAGGCTCCAGTGGGTAGTCCGGATCTTCGACTAGACTTTTTTGCTCCAGAAGTACAGGCTGACCAGAAGATTGCTGTGTATGAGGCTATTGATTCCGACGAACTAATTGAGACATGGTCAATGGCAATTGTGGGCTACGTTGTTGGACTAAGAACATCCTTTTTCCCACTATCCTCATACATCAGAACTCGATGGGGAATATCAACATTTGATCTTCATATGTTGGAGACCGGATTCTTTGTATGCAGGCTTTATTCGGAAGAAGATTTACAACGGGTCCTTGAAGGATTTTGGACTATCCGTGGTCATCCAATGATACTACGACGCTGGGCACCTGATGTGAGATTGGAGTTAGACAGTCTACAGTCTATCCCAATATGGGTTTCTTTCCATGGACTTCCACTACATCTCTGGGGTCGTCGTTTTATTGCAAAGCTTTGCAGCACCCTGGGACAACCATTGTATCTTGATAAGGCAACAGCTTCGCAAACGAGATTGACCTTTGCCAGAGCTTGTGTAATGGTTTCTTCTGATGAGGAACTGTCGAATGATGTTTCTTACCGTGATCTTGATGGGAGCACCCGAAAGGTGAAAGTCTCATATTCTTGGAAGCCACAACGATGCAAGGTTTGTCTATCTTTTGGACATGTAAATGGTGCCTGCCAACAGCCTTTACAAAAAATCACACAGGTCTACCGACCACGCCAAGAGCCACAGAATGGGGTCACTACCACTAATCCAAGCACTGATACTCCAGTGCCAACAGTGGTGATGGAGGAGAAGATGATTGATCACTCTGACTCGTTGGGGCAGCGACACGAACAAGAGAAAGACAAGTCAGGACTTCCATCTTTACCTATTATATCAGAGAATTTCACTGCAGGAGCTTCCCAAGGTTCTCACTCCCCAATAACAACCTCGCCTTCACGAATCACTCCTTCAGATAATCAGGAAATTTCATTTCAACAACCTCTTGGGAACCAAGACATTGCAACTCACCAAACTCATCGCTCTTCGACACATCCCGCTATTCAGGACTCCTTGCCTCAAGGTACGCAAAAATTTAAACATTTGCAAGCTGTGGATGAGGTGGATAAATATAGGAATAAAGGATTAAAGGGTAAAGATATTATGCGAGAGGACCATGCAAAATCAAAGGATAAGAAAAAGGATGGTAGTGTCCTCCCAAAATCGCATGCTCTTCCTTCTTTCTAGTATTGATGAAAATAAGCTGTTGGAATGTTCGTGGACTTAATAAGACTGAGAAATGTCGGGAGCTCAATAGAATAATCCGATCTGCTGCATGTGACATTGTCATTCTTGTGGAAACAAAAATTAAACCTCATCGTGTTCAAGTTCAGAAGAATTTAATATGGCCTGAGGCAGAACTTTTTACTAATGATTCTCAGGATACTTATGGTCGAGTTTGGGTCTTTTGGCATCCTAATCTTGTTACTGCTTGGTTTATTTCTGCTACTAATCAATTCATTCATCTTAAGGCAGAGGATAAACAGACTGGATGTCAATTCAATATTACCGGTATTTATGCATCTAACAGTATGTTTGACAGGAATGCTCTATGGCGTGATCTGGTTAGCATTGCAAATAGTTATCCTACAGTACCTTGGGTTGTTCTCGGTGACTTTAATACTGTCAGATACACAAATGAGAAAGTGGGGGGTAGAGTGCTTTCCGAATGTCAGCTTCAACATTTTAATGATTGTATAGATACTGCTGCATTGACTGACATGAAATCTGTAGGTGATTGGTTCTCATGGAACAATCAAAGTACTGCTGAAAGAAAAATTATGGCTCGACTTGACAGATGTTTGATTAATCAGGAATGGTTAGCAGTTTTCCCAGATTCACTTCTTGAGTACGGTGCTAAGTTATTTTCGGATCACTCTATTATGCATATACATGCAGATAAAGCACTACCAAGAGTCAAGAAACCTTTTAGATTTTTTAATATGTGGAGTTCTCACCCAAAGTTCCTCGAAGTTATTAAGTCAGCTTGGGACATTAATGTATTTGGTTCTCCCCCTTACATCCTATGTCAAAAACTAAAAGCATGCAAAGCAGCACTGAAGAAGTGGAATTCAACTACATTTGGAAATATCAACGACAGAGTTCAGTTATGCAAGAAAGAACTTATGGCTGTGCAAAGCGAGCTAAATCTTCAACCTCTGGATGCGAATCTTATATACAAAGAGGCTGCTGCTAGAAATAACTTTATGCAAGCTTTGAAGCAGGAGGAATGCTTTTTGAAACAGAAGTCACGACAGCATTGGCTTACTCTAGGGGATTCTAATACGAAGTTTTTCTATGCTGCTATTGCTACCAGAAGGGCTACTAATTGCATCAAAAAATGCAAAGGTATAGATGGTAATCTCATTGAGGATCTGGATGAGGTTAAAAATTACACCAAGCAATTTTTTTATTCCTTACTCAATCAGGAACAGCAGCCTAATAGTATTCATGTTGGGCCTACAAGACGACTTGATTCTGAAGCCCTCTCTCATCTTAATGCCCCAATAACGGATGATGAAATTGTGAAAGTTGTTTTTAAGTCCCCGAAGCACAAAAGCCCTGGTCCAGATGGATTTCCAGCTGAGTTTTATCAAATTGCATGGGCTATTGTAGGCAACGATGTCATAAAAGCTTGTCGACATTTTTTCTCCTCAGGTCACATTCTGAAAGAAATGAATTGCACTTTTATTTCTTTAGTGCCTAAAAATGATGGAGCCGATTCATTGGAGAACTACCGTCCTATTTCATTGTGCAACTTTATTTATAAGGTTATCTCTAAGTTGCTGGCAGATAGACTACAAAAGGTCATGAATAAGGTCATTAGTCCTAATCAGGCTGCTTTTCTTAAAGGGAGGAGTATCCATCATAATGTCCTGCTTGCTAATGATTTGGTTAAGGATCTACATTCTAAAACAAGAGGGAAAAAGATCTGTTTTAAAGCTGATTTACGAAAGGCCTTTGACTCAGTCAATAGGGATTTTATTTACATGATGCTCCATAATATGGGCTTCCCTCAGCACTGGGTTAAATGGATTCAATGTTGCTTGGAAACTCCAAAATTTTCAATTCTCTTTAATGGTTCACCGATTGGCTTCTTTGGGAGTAAGAATAGCATTCGGCAAGGTGATCCACTATCTCCTTATCTTTTTACCATTGCAATGGAAGGGCTCAGTTGTATGTTAGAAGAGGCTGTTTCCAATGGCAAAATTAAGGTACCACATTATGGTTCTGTTTATATCTCTCACATAACATTTGCCGACGACCTTATTATCTTCCTTCGAGATGATCCAGTTTCTGTGAGTAATCTGGCAGATATTCTTAATGAATTTGGTAAAGTTTCTGGTCTTAAGCTAAACCATGCAAAGAGCAAAGTATATGTGGGTGCTTGCATTGACAATAAGGATCATATTGCTCAAACATTGGGAGTTGCTGAAGGAAATTTACCGGTTCCTTACTTGGGTCTCCCACTTATATCCACTGGAATCAACAAAGCCTCCTGTCAGCCTATCATACAAAAAATTAAGAACAGAATTTCCTCTTGGAAAAATAGGCTTCTTTCTAAAGCTGGACGACTTGAACTTATTCGATCTGTGTTGACCTCTTATTCTATTTATTGGTCTCATGCATTCCTTCTACCAGCCGGGCTTCTCCATGATATTGATAAATTACTTATGAACTTCTTTTGGAATGGCACAGATGGTAAGGCAATGCACATGGTGAATTGGGACAGCATTTGCAAACCGAAGGATGAAGGGGGGCTGAATCTTCGACATATTAGAGATTGGAATAAAGCTTGTATGGTAAAGCAATTATGGGATATTTTACAAAACAAGTCTTCCTTATGGTCACAATGGGTTTTTGCTAGGTACCTTACCAAGGAATCAATCTGGGAAGTATCTGCAAAAACATCTCATTCTGCTGCTTGGAAAGGAATTCTGAAGGCAAGGAGATGGCTACGTAACAATATTTCTTATGTGATTTCTTCTGGAACCAATATTAATATGTGGTATGATCCTTGGGTGAATGGGAAAAGCATATTTCAGATATTTGGTGATAGAGTACGACAGGATCTGGGGGCTCCCAAAGACTGGAAGGTTTCTGAATTCATTAACAATGGTACTTGGTGTCTTCCCAACCCTACCTCCCCTGACATGTTATTACTTTGGCCGACTATTAGGGCTATTACAATCAAGAACAACTCTTCAGATATGCTTATTTGGCTTCATGATAACGGTAAATTTAGTGCTACATCTGCATGGAACCAAATTAGACGATGAAACAACAAGTGGATCCAAAGTAGTTGGACATGGGATAGTCCATGCTCACAGCGACATTCCTTATGTACATGGCAGGCCCTTCTCGGCAAACTTCCTACGATGGACAATATGCAGCGAAGAGGTATTTATATTGTAAATCGGTGCTCTTTGTGTATGCAAAATGAAGAAAGTGTTGACCATCTCTACTTTGCTTGTGATTATTCATCTTGGATATGGAAGGAGATCTTGAAGCGATTTGATTTTCAAAGGCTACCACGGCCAAACTTGCATCATGAATTAGAAATGCTTATGCAAAGCTTCTCAAGAAAGGGGCCTCTTACACAACTAGCACGAATTATATTCAGATGTGCTATTTGGTGGATTTGGAAGGAGAGGTGTGGCAGAATTTTTGAGTGTCACAACATGAACAAAGCTCAAATTCTGATAGAGATTCTTCAGGACTCACGATCATGTATGGAGCAAGAATTGAATACAGAGCACCTAACAAGAAGAGAGAAAGATATTTTCACAAGATTCAATTTTTCCATTCGTCAAGAATCACTCGAATAATGATGAAGATTGTAATGTATTATATGGGGCAAAGCTTATATTTTGTGATGTATCCACAAGTAGTCCAGAACAGTCTAGCTATTGCATTTTATTATTTATTAACTTCCTTATGCTACTCTTGGAGATGAGTTTGATGAAGCGTGCTCATTTCACCTTCTTTAGGTGGGGTGCAATCTTCTCGACTACACTAAGAGACTTCAGGCTTTAGTCTATGGCTTGTGTAGACAAAGCTTCTTTGTACAAATCTTTTACAAAATATAATATCTTTACTTACCAAAAAAAAAGTTTCGATCGGTTTTTCGTGCACCGTCTCGGAAATTCAAAATACTGGTCTTTCCCGTCTTATTAGCCCATGGTAAGTCGTACAAGCACGCTTTCGCAAAAAAATACGATGGTCATAAACTTTGCGCGAAGTCGCGTGCGAGTCGAGTTTCTATCGGTTTTTCGTGCACCGTCTCGGAAATTCAAAATACTGGCCATTCACGATGTATTAGCCCATGGCATGTCGTATGAGCATGGTTTCACGAAAAAACGCGACGGTCATAAACTTTGCGCAGAGTCGAGTTTCGATCGATTTTTCGTGCACCGTCTCGGAAATTCAAAAAACTGGTCTTTCCCGTCTTATTAGCCCAAGGGAACTCGTACAAGCACGCTTTCGCAAAAAAATACGACGGTCATAAACTTTGAGCGAAGTCGCGCGCGAGTCGAGTTTCGATCGGTTTTTCTTGCACCGTCTCGGAAATTCAAAATACTGGCCATTCACGATGTATTAGCCCATGGTAAGTCGTATGAGCATGGTTTCACGAAAAAACGCGACGGTCATAAACTTTGCGCAGAGTCGAGATTCGATCGGTTTTTCGTGCACCGTCTCGGAAATTCAAAATACTGGTCTTTCCCATCTAATTAGCCCATGGGAAGTCGTACAAGCACGCTTTCGCAAAAAAATATAACGGTCATAAACTTTGTGCGAAGTCGCGCGCGAGTCGAGTTTCGATCGGTTTTTCGTGCACCGTCTCGGAAATTCAAAATACTGGCCATTCACGATGTATTAGCCCATGGCAAGTCGTATGAGCATGGTTTCACGAAAAAACGCGACGGTTATAAACTTTGAGCTGAGTCGAGTTTCGATAAGTTTTTCGTGCACCGTCTCGGAAATTCAAAATACTGGTCTTTCCCGTCTTATTAGCCAATGGTAAGTCGTACAAGCACGCTTTCGCAAAAAAATACGATGGTCATAAACTTTGCGCGAAGTCGCGCGCGAGGTGAATTTCGATCGGTTTTTCGTGCACCGTCTCAGAAATTCAAAATACTGGCCATTCACGATGTATTAGCCCATGGTAAGTCGTATGAGCAGGGTTTCACGATAAAATGCGATGGTCATAAACTTTGCACAGAGTCGAGTTTCGATCGGTTTTTCGTGCACCGTCTCGGAAATTCAAAATACTGGACTTTCCCGTCTTATTAGCCCATGAGAAGTCGTACAAGTACGCTTTCGAAAAAAAATACGACGGTCAAAAACTTTGCGCGAAGTCGCACGCGAGTCGAGTTTCTATCGGTTTTTCGTGCACCGTCTCGGAAATTCAAAATACTGGCCATTCACGATGTATTAGCCCATGGCATGTCGTATGAGCATGGTTTCACGAAAAAACGCGACGGTCATAAACTTTGCGCAGAGTCAGGAATCGATCGGTTTTTCGTGCATTGTTTCGGAAATTCAAAATACTGGTCTTTCCCGTCTAATTAGCCCATGGGAAGTGGTACAAGCACGCTTTCGCAAAAAAATACGACGGTCATAAAATTTGCGCGAAGTCGCGCGCGAGTCGAGTTTCGATCGGTTTTTCGTGCACCGTCTCGGAAATTCAAAATACTGTCCATTCACGATGTATTAGCCCATGGTAAGTCGTATGAGCATGGTTTCACGAAAAAACGCGACGGTCATAAACTTTGCGCTGAGTCAAGTTTCGATCGGTTTTTCGTGCACCGTCTCGGAAATTCAAAATACTGGTCTTTCCCATCTTATTAGCCCATGGTAAGTCGTACAAGCACGCTTTCGCAAAAAAATACGATGGTTATAAACTTTGCGCGAAGTCGCGCGCGAGTCGAGTTTCTATCGGTTTTTCGTGCACCGTCTAGGAAATTCAAAATACTGGCCATTCACGATGTATTAGCCCTTGGCATGTCGTGTGAGCATGGTTTCACAAAAGAACGCGACGGTCATAAACTTTGCGCAGAGTCGAGATTCGATCGGTTTTTCGTGCACCGTCTCGGAAATTCAAAATAATGGACTTTCCCGTCTAATTAGCCCATGGGAAGTTGTACAAGCATGCTTTCGCAAAAAAATACGACGGTCATAAAATTTGCGCGAAGTCGCGCGCGAGTCGAGTTTCGATCGGTTTTTCATGCACCATCTCGGAAATTCAAAATACTGGCCATTCACGATGTATTAGCCCATGGTAAGTCGTATGAGCATGGTTTCACGAAAAAACGCGACGGTCATAAACTTTGCGCTGAGTCAAGTTTCGATCGGTTTTTCGTGCACCGTCTCGGAAATTCAAAATACTGGTCTTTCCCATCTTATTAGCCCATGGTAAGTCGTACAAGCACGCTTTCGCAAAAAAATACGATGGTTATAAACTTTGCGCGAAGTCGCGCGCGAGTCGAGTTTCTATCGGTTTTTCGTGCACCGTCTAGGAAATTCAAAATACTGGCCATTCACGATGTATTAGCCCTTGGCATGTCGTGTGAGCATGGTTTCACAAAAGAACGCGACGGTCATAAACTTTGCGCAGAGTCGAGATTCGATCGGTTTTTCGTGCACCGTCTCGGAAATTCAAAATAATGGACTTTCCCGTCTAATTAGCCCATGGGAAGTTGTACAAGCATGCTTTCGCAAAAAAATACGACGGTCATAAAATTTGCGCGAAGTCGCGCGCGAGTCGAGTTTCGATCGGTTTTTCATGCACCATCTCGGAAATTCAAAATACTGGCCATTCATGATGTATTAGCCCATGGCATGTCGTATGAGCATGGTTTCACGAAAAAATACGACGGTCATAAACTTTGCTTAGAGTCGAGTTTCGATCGGTTTTTCGTGCGCCGTCTCGGAAATTCAAAATACTGGTCTTTCCCGTCTTATTAGCCCAAGTAAAGTGGTACAAGCACGCTTTCGCAAAAAAATACGACGGTCATAAAATTTGCGCGAAGTCGCGCGCGAGTCGAATTTCGATCGGTTTTTCGTGCACCGTCTCGGAAATTCAAAATACTGGTCTTTCCCGTCTTATTAGCCCATGGTAAGTCGTACAAGCAAGCTTTCGCAAAAAAATACGACGGTCATAAACTTTGCGCGAAGTCGCGCGCGAGTCGAATTTCGATCGGTTTTTCGTGCACCGTCTCGGAAATTCAAAATACTGGCCATTCACGATGTATTAGCCCATGGTAAGTCGTATGAGCAGGGTTTCACGATAAAATGCGATGGTCATAAACTTTGCACAGAGTCGAGTTTCGATCGGTTTTTCGTGCACCGTCTCGGAAATTCAAAATACTGGACTTTCCCGTCTTATTAGCCCATGAGAAGTCGTACAAGTACGCTTTCGAAAAAAAATACGACGGTCAAAAACTTTGCGCGAAGTCGCGCGCGAGTCGAGTTTCTATCGGTTTTCCGTGCACCGTCTCGGAAATTCAAAATACTGGCCATTCACGATGTATTAGCCCATGGCATGTCGTATGAGCATGGTTTCACGAAAAAACGCGACGGTCATAAACTTTGCGCAGAGTCAGGAATCGATCGGTTTTTCGTGCATCGTTTCGGAAATTCAAAATACTGGTCTTTCCCGTCTAATTAGCCCATGGGAAGTGGTACAAGCACGCTTTCGCAAAAAAATACGACGGTCATAAAATTTGCGCGAAGTCGCGCGCGAGTCGAGTTTCGATCGGTTTTTCGTGCACCGTCTCGGAAATTCAAAATACTGGCCATTCACGATGTATTAGCCCATGGTAAGTCGTATGAGCATGGTTTCACGAAAAAACGCGACGGTCATAAACTTTGCGCTGAGTCAAGTTTCGATCGGTTTTTCGTGCATCGTCTCGGAAATTCAAAATACTGGTCTTTCCCGTCTTATTAGCCCATGGTAAGTCGTACAAGCACGCTTTCGCAAAAAAATACGATGGTCATAAACTTTGCGCGAAGTCGCGCGCGAGTCGAGTTTCTATCGGTTTTTCGTGCATCGTCTAGGAAATTCAAAATACTGGCCATTCACGATGTATTAGCCCATGGCATGTCGTGTGAGCGTTTCACAAAAGAACGCGACGGTCATAAACTTTGCGCAGAGTCGAGATTCGATCGGTTTTTCGTGCACCGTCTCGGAAATTCAAAATAATGGACTTTCCCGTCTAATTAGCCCATGGGAAGTCGTACAAGCATGCTTTCGCAAAAAAATACGACGGTCATAAACTTTGCGCGAAGTCGCGCGCGAGTCGAGTTTCGATCGGTTTTTCATGCACCATCTCGGAAATTCAAAATACTGGCCATTCACGATGTATTAGCCCATGGCAAGTCGTATGAGCATGGTTTCACGAAAAAACGCGACGGTCATAAACTTTGCGCTGAGTCGAGTTTCGATCGGTTTTTCGTGCACCGTCTCGGAAATTCAAAATACTGGTCTTTCCCGTCTAATTAGCCCATGGGAAGTCGTACAAGCACGCTTTCGCAAAAAAATACGACGGTCATAAACTTTGTGCGAAGTCGCGCGCGAGTCGAGTTTCGATCGGTTTTTCGTGCACCGACTCGGAAATTCAAAATACTGGCCATTCACGATGTATTAGCCCATGGTAAGTCGTATGAGCATGGTTTCACGAAAAAACGCGACGGTCATAAACTTTGCGCAGAGTCGAGATTCGATCGGTTTTTCGTGCACCGTCTCGGAAATTCAAAATACTGGTCTTTCCCGTCTAATTAGCCCATGGGAAGTCGTACAAGCACGCTTTCGCAAAAAAATACGACGGTCATAAACTTTGTGCGAAGTCGCGCGCGAGTCGAGTTTCGATCGGTTTTTCGTGCACCGTCTCGGAAATTCAAAATACTGGCCATTCACGATGTATTAGCCCATGGCAAGTCGTATGAGCATTTTTTTTTTTTTTGGTAAGTAAAGATATTGTATTTTGTAAAAGATTTGTACAAAGAAGCTTTGTCTACACAAGCCATAGACTAAAGCCTGAAGTCTCTTAGTGTAGTCAAGAAGATTGCACCCCACCTAAAGAAGGTGAAATGGGCACGCTCCATCAAACTCATCTCCAAGAGTAGCATAAGGAAGTTAATAAATAATAAAATGCAATAGCTAGACTGTTCTGGACTACTTGTGGATACATCACAAAATATAAGCTTTGCCCCATATAATACATTACAATCTTCATCATTATTCGAGTGATTCTTGACGAATGGAAAAATTGAATCTTGTGAAAATATCTTTCTCTCTTCTTGTCAGGTGCTCTGTATTCAATTCTTGCTCCATACATGATCGTGAGTCCTGAAGAATCTCTATCAGAATTGGAGCTTTGTTCATGTTGTGACACTCAAAAATTCTGCCACACCTCTCCTTCCAAATCCACCAAATAGCACATCTGAATATAATTCGTGCTAGTTGTGTAAGAGGCCCCTTTCTTGAGAAGCTTTGCATAAGCATTTCTAATTCATGATGCAAGTTTGGCCGTGGTAGCCTTTGAAAATCAAATCGCTTCAAGATCTCCTTCCATATCCAAGATGAATAATCACAAGCAAAGTAGAGATGGTCAACACTTTCTTCATTTTGCATACACAAAGAGCACCGATTTACAATATAAATACCTCTTCGCTGCATATTGTCCATCGTAGGAAGTTTGCCGAGAAGGGCCTGCCATGTACATAAGGAATGTCGCTGTGAGCATGGACTATCCCATGTCCAACTACTTTGGATCCACTTGTTGTTTCGTCGTCTAATTTGGTTCCATGCAGATGTAGCACTAAATTTACCGTTATCAAGAAGCCAAATAAGCATATCTGAAGAGTTGTTCTTGATTGTAATAGCCCTAATAGTCGGCCAAAGTAATAACATGTCAGGGGAGGTAGGGTTGGGAAGACACCAAGTACCATTGTTAATGAATTCAGAAACCTTCCAGTCTTTGGGAGCCCCCAGATCCTGTCGTACTCTATCACCAAATATCTGAAATATGCTTTTCCCATTCACCCAAGGATCATACCACATATTAATATTGGTTCCAGAAGAAATCACATAAGAAATATTGTTACGTAGCCATCGCCTTGCCTTCAGAATTCCTTTCCAAGCAGCAGAATGAGATGTTTTTGCAGATGTTTCCCAGATTGATTCCTTGGTTAGGTACCTAGCAAAAACCCATTGTGACCATAAGGAAGACTTGTTTTGTAAAATATCCCATAATTGCTTTACCATACAAGCTTTATTCCAATCTCTAATATGTCGAAGATTCAGCCCCCCTTCATCCTTCGGTTTGCAAATGCTGTCCCAATTCACCATGTGCATTGGCTTACCATCTGTGCCATTCCAAAAGAAGTTCATAAGTAATTTATCAATATCATGGAGAAGCCCGGCTGGTAGAAGGAATGCATGAGACCAATAAATAGAATAAGAGGTCAACACAGATCGAATAAGTTTAAGTCGTCCAGCTTTAGAAAGAAGCTTATTTTTCCAAGAGGAAATTCTGTTCTTAATTTTTTGTATGATAGGCTGACAGGAGGCTTTGTTGATTCCAGTGGATATAAGTGGGAGACCCAAGTAAGGAACCGGTAAATTTCCTTCAGCAACTCCCAATGTTTGAGCAATATGATCCTTATTGTCAATGCAAGCACCCACATATACTTTGCTCTTTGCATGGTTTAGCTTAAGACCAGAAACTTTACCAAATTCATTAAGAATATCTGCCAGATTACTCACAGAAATTGGATCATCTCGAAGGAAGATAATAAGGTCGTCGGCAAATGTTATGTGAGAGATATAAACAGAACCATAATATGGTACCTTAATTTTGCCATTGGAAACAGCCTCTTCTAACATACAACTGAGCCCTTCCATTGCAATGGTAAAAAGATAAGGAGATAGTGGATCACCTTGCCGAATGCCATTCTTACTCCCAAAGAAGCCAATAGGTGAACCATTAAAGAGAATTAAAAATTTTGGAGTTTCCAAGCAACATTGAATCCATTTAACCCAGTGCTGAGGGAAGCCCATATTATGGAGCATCTTGTAAATAAAATCCCTATTGACAGAGTCAAAGGCCTTTCGTAAATCAGCTTTAAAACAGATCTTTTTCCCTCTTGTTTTAGAATGTAGATCCTTAACCAAATCATTAGCAAGCAGGACATTATGATGGATACTCCTCCCTTTAAGAAAAGCAGCCTGATTAGGACTAATGACCTTATTCATGACCTTTTGTAGTCTATCTGCCAGCAACTTAGAGATAACCTTATAAATAAAGTTGCACAGTGAAATAGGACGGTAGTTCTCCAATGAATCGGCTCCATCATTTTTAGGCACTAAAGAAATAAAAGTGCAATTCATTTCTTTCAAAATGTGACCTGAGGAGAAAAAATGTCGACAAGCTTTTATGACATCGTTGCCTACAATAGCCCATGCAATTTGATAAAACTCAGCTGAAAATCCATCTGGACCAGGGCTTTTGTGCTTCGGGGACTTAAAAACAACTTTCACAATTTCATCATCCGTTATTGGGGCATTAAGATGAGAGAGGGCTTCAGAATCAAGTCGTCTTGTAGGCCCAACATGAATACTATTAGGCTGCTGTTCCTGATTGAGTAAGGAATAAAAAAATTGCTTGGTGTAATTTTTAACCTCATCCAGATCCTCAATGAGATTACCATCTATACCTTTGCATTTTTTGATGCGATTAGTAGCCCTTCTGGTAGCAATAGCAGCATAGAAAAACTTCGTATTAGAATCCCCTAGAGTAAGCCAATGCTGTCGTGACTTCTGTTTCAAAAAGCATTCCTCCTGCTTCAAAGCTTGCATAAAGTTATTTCTAGCAGCAGCCTCTTTGTATATAAGATTCGCATCCAGAGGTTGAAGATTTAGCTCGCTTTGCACAGCCATAAGTTCTTTCTTGCATAACTGAACCCTGTCGTTGATATTTCAAAATGTAGTTGAATTCCACTTCTTCAGTGCTGCTTTGCATGCTTTTAGTTTTTGACATAGGATGTAAGGGGGAGAACCAAATACATTAATGTCCCAAGCTGACTTAATAACTTCGAGGAACTTTGGGTGAGAACTCCACATATTAAAAAATCTAAAAGGTTTCTTGACTCTTGGTAGTGCTTTATCTGCATGTATATGCATAATAGAGTGATCCGAAAATAACTTAGCACCGTACTCAAGAAGTGAATCTGGGAAAACTGCTAACCATTCCTGATTAATCAAACATCTGTCAAGTCGAGCCATAATTTTTCTTTCAGCAGTACTTTGATTGTTCCATGAGAACCAATCACCTACAGATTTCATGTCAGTCAATGCAGCAGTATCTATACAATCATTAAAATGTTGAAGCTGACATTCGGAAAGCACTCTACCCCCCACTTTCTCATTTGTGTATCTGACAGTATTAAAGTCACCGAGAACAACCCAAGGTACTGTAGGATAACTATTTGCAATGCTAACCAGATCACGCCATAGAGCATTCCTGTCAGACATACTGTTAGATGCATAAATACCGGTAATATTGAATTGACATCCAGTCTGTTTATCCTCTGCCTTAAGATGAATGAATTGATTAGTAGCAGAAATAAACCAAGCAGTAACAAGATTAGGATGCCATAAGACCCAAACTCGACCATTATCCTGAGAATCATTAGTAAAAAGTTCTACCTCAGGCCATATTAAATTCTTCTGAACTTGAACACGATGAGGTTTAATTTTTGTTTCCACAAGAATCACAATGTCACATGCAGCAGATCGGATTATTCTATTGAGCTCCCGACATTTCTCAGTCTTATTAAGTCCACGAACATTCCAACAGCTTATTTTCATCAATACTAGATAGAAGGAAGAGCATGCGATTTTGGGAGGACACTACCATCCTTTTTCTTCTCCTTTGATTTTGCATGGTCCTCTCGCATAATATCTTTACCCTTTAATCCTTTATTCCTATATTTATCCACCTCATCCACAGCTTGCAAATGTTTAAATTTTTGCGTACCTTGAGGCAAGGAGTCCTGAATAGCGGGATGTGTCGTATGAGCATGGTTTCACGAAAAAACGCGACGGTCATAAACTTTGAGCTGAGTCGAGTTTCGATCAGTTTTTCGTGCACCGTCTCGGAAATTCAAAATACTGGTCTTTCCCGTCTTATTAGCCCATGGTAAGTCGTACAAGCACGCTTTCGCAAAAAAATACGACGGTCATAAACTTTGCGCGAAGTCGCGCGCGAGTCGAATTTCGATCGGTTTTTCGTGCACTGTCTCGAAAATTCAAAATACTGGCCATTCACGATGTATTAGCCCATGGTAAGTCGTATGAGCAGGGTTTCGCGATAAAATGCTACGGTCATAAACTTTGCACAGAGTCGAGTTTCGATCGGTTTTTCGTGCACCGTCTCGGAAATTCAAAATACTGGACTTTCCCGTCTTATTAGCCCATGAGAAGTCGTACAAGTACGCTTTCGAAAAAAAATACGACGGTCAAAAACTTTGCGCGAAGTCGCGCGCGAGTCGAGTTTCTATCGGTTTTTCGTGCACCGTCTCGGAAATTCAAAATACTGGCCATTCACGATGTATTAGCCCATGGCATGTCGTATGAGCATGGTTTCACGAAAAAACGCGACGGTCATAAACTTTGCGCAGAGTCAGGAATCGATCGGTTTTTCGTGCATCGTTTCGGAAATTCAAAATACTGGTCTTTCCCATCTAATTAGCCCATGGGAAGTGGTACAAGCACGCTTTCGCAAAAAAATACGACGGTCATAAAATTTGTGCGAAGTCGCGCGCGAGTCGAGTTTCGATCGGTTTTTCGTGCACCGTCTCGGAAATTCAAAATACTGGCCATTCACGATGTATTAGCCCATGGTAAGTCGTATGAGCATGGTTTCACGAAAAAACGCGACGGTCATAAACTTTGCGCTGAGTCAAGTTTCGATCGGTTTTTCGTGCAACGTCTCGGAAATTCAAAATACTGGCCTTTCCCGTCTAATTAGCCCATGGGAAGTCGTAAAAGCACGCTTTCGCAAAAAAATACGACGGTTATAAACTTTGTGCGAAGTCGCGCGTGAGTCGAGTTTCGATCGGTTTTTCATGCACCGTCTCGGAAATTCAAAATACTGGCCATTCACGATGTATTAGCCCATGGCAAGTCGTATGAGCATGGTTTCACGAAAAAACGCGACGGTCATAAACTTTGCGCTGAGTCGAGTTTCGATCGGTTTTTCGTGCACCCTCTCGGAAATTCAAAATACTGGCCATTCCCGTCTTATTAGCCCATGGTAAGTCGTACAAGCATGCTTTCGTAAAAAAATACGACGGTCATAAACTTTGCGCGAAGTCGCGCGCGAGTCGAATTTCGATCGGTTTTTCTTGCACCGTCTCGGAAATTCAAAATACTGGCCATTCACGATGTATTAGCCCATGGTAAGTCGTCTGACCAGGGTTTCACGATAAAACGCGACGGTCATAAACTTTGCACAGAGTCGAGTTTCAATCGGTTTTTCGTGCACCATCTCGGAAATTCAAAATACTAGACTTTCCCGTCTTATTAGCCCATGAGAAGTCGTACAAGTACGCTTTCGAAAAAAAATACGATGGTCATACACTTTTCGCGAAGTCGCGCGCGAGTCGAGTTTATATCGGTTTTTCGTGCACCGTCTCGGAAATTCAAAATACTGGCCATTCACGATGTATTAGCCCATGGCATGTCGTATGAGCATGGTTTCACGAAAAAACGCGACGGTCATAAACTTTGCGCAGAGTCGAGTTTCGATCGGTTTTTCGTGCACCGTCTCGGAAATTCAAAATACTGGTCTTTCCTATCTTATTAGCCCATGAGAAGTCGTATAAGCACGCTTTCGCAAAAAAAATACGACGGTCATAAACTTTGCGCGAAGTCGCGCGCGAGTAGAGTTTCGATCGGTTTTTCGTGCACCGTCTCGGAAATTCAAAATACTGGCCATTCACGATGTATTAGCCCATGGTAAGTCGTATGAGCATGGTTTCACGAAAAAACGTGACGGTCATAAACTTTGAGCTGAGTCGAGTTTCGATCGGTTTTTCATGCACCGTCTCGGAAATTCAAAATACTGGACTTTCCCGTCTTATTAGCCCATGAGAAGTCGTACAAGTATTTTTTTTTTTTGGTAAGTAAAGATATTATATTTTGTAAAAGATTTGTACAAAGAAGCTTTGTCTACACAAGCCATAGACTAAAGCCTGAAGTCTCTTAGTGTAGTCGAGAAGATTGCACCCCACCTAAAGAAGGTGAAATGGGCACGCTTCATCAAACTCATCTCCAAGAGTAGCATAAGGAAGTTAATAAATAATAAAATGCAATAGCTAGACTGTTCTGGAGTACTTGTGGATACATCACAAAATATAAGCTTTGCCCCATATAATACATTACAATCTTCATCATTATTCGAGTGATTCTTGACGAATGGAAAAATTGAATCTTGTGAAAATATCTTTCTCTCTTCTTGTTAGGTGCTCTGTATTCAATTCTTGCTCCATACATGATCGTGAGTCCTGAAGAATCTCTATCAGAATTTGAGCTTTGTTCATGTTGTGACACTCAAAAATTCTGCCACACCTCTCCTTCCAAATCCACCAAATAGCACATCTGAATATAATTCGTGCTAGTTGTGTAAGTGGCCCCTTTCTTGAGAAGCTTTGCATAAGCATTTCTAATTCATGATGCAAGTTTGGCCGTGGTAGCCTTTGAAAATCAAATCGCTTCAAGATCTCCTTCCATATCCAAGATGAATAATCACAAGCAAAGTAGAGATGGTCAACACTTTCTTCATTTTGCATACACAAAGAGCACCGATTTACAATATAAATACCTCTTCGCTGCATATTGTCCATCGTAGGAAGTTTCCCGAGAAGGGCCTGCCATGTACATAAGGAATGTCGCTGTGAGCATGGACTATCCCATGTCCAACTACTTTGGATCCACTTGTTGTTTCGTCGTCTAATTTGGTTCCATGCAGATGTAGCACTAAATTTACCGTTATCATTAAGCCAAATAAGCATATCTGAAGAGTTGTTCTTGATTGTAATAGCCCTAATAGTCGGCCAAAGTAATAACATGTCAGGGGAGGTAGGGTTGGGAAGACACCAAGTACCATTGTTAATGAATTCAGAAACCTTCCAGTCTTTGGGAGCCCCCAGATCCTGTCGTACTCTATCACCAAATATCTGAAATATGCTTTTCCCATTCACCCAAGGATCATACCACATATTAATATTGGTTCCAGAAGAAATCACATAAGAAATATTGTTACGTAGCCATCGCCTTGCCTTCAGAATTCCTTTCCAAGCAGCAGAATGAGATGTTTTTGCAGATGTTTCCCAGATTGATTCCTTGGTTAGGTACCTAGCAAAAACCCATTGTGACCATAAGGAAGACTTGTTTTGTAAAATATCCCATAATTACTTTACCATACAAGCTTTATTCCAATCTCTAATATGTCGAAGATTCAGCCCCCCTTCATCCTTCGGTTTGCAAATGCTGTCCCAATTCACCATGTGCATTGCCTTACCATCTGTGCCATTCCAAAAGAAGTTCATAAGTAATTTATCAATATCATGGAGAAGCCCGGCTGGTAGAAGGAATGCATGAGACCAATAAATAGAATAAGAGGTCAACACAGATCGAATAAGTTCAAGTCGTCCAGCTTTAGAAAGAAGCCTATTTTTCCAAGAGGAAATTCTGTTCTTAATTTTTTGTATGATAGGCTGACAGGAGGCTTTGTTGATTCCAGTGGATATAAGTGGGAGACCCAAGTAAGGAACCGGTAAATTTCCTTCAGCAACTCCCAATGTTTGAGCAATATGATCCTTAATGTCAATGCAAGCACCCACATATACTTTGCTCTTTGCATGGTTTAGCTTAAGACCAGAAACTTTACCAAATTCATTAAGAATATCTGCCAGATTACTCACAGAAACTGGATCATCTCGAAGTCGTACAAGTACGCTTTGGAAAAAAAATACGACGGTAATAAAATTTGTGCGATGTCGCGCGCCAGTCGAGTTTCTATCGGTTTTTCGTGCACCGTCTCGGAAATTCAAAATACTGGCCATTCACGATGTATTAGCCCATGGCATGTCGTATGAGCATGGTTTCATGAAAAAATGCGACGGTCATAAACTTTGCGTAGAGTCGAGTTTCGATCGGTTTTTCGTGCGCCGTCTCGGAAATTCAAAATACTGGTCTTTCCCGTCTTATTAGCCCAAGGGAACTCGTACAAGCACAATTCGCAAAAAAAATACGACGGTCATAAACTTTGCGCGAAGTCGCGCGTGATTCGAGTTTCGATCGGTTTTTCGTGCACCGTCTCGGAAATTCAAAATACTGGCCATTCACGATGTATTAGCCCATGGTAAGTCGTATGAGCATGGTTTTACGAAAAAACGCGACGGTCATAAACTTTGCGCAGAGTCGAGATTCGATCGGTTTTTCGTGCACCGTCTCGGAAATTCAAAATACTGGTCTTTCCCGTCTAATTAGCCCATGGGAAGTCATACAAGCACGCTTTCGCAAAAAAATACGACGGTCATAAACTTTGCGCAAAGTCGCGCGCGAGTCGAGTTTCGATCGGTTTTTCGTGCACCATCTCGGAAATTCAAAATACTGGCCATTCACGATGTATTAGCCCATGGCAAGTCGTATGAGCATGGTTTCACGAAAAAACGCGACGGTCATAAACTTTGCGCTGAGTCGAGTTTCGATCGGTTTTTCGTGCACCGTCTCGGAAATTCAAAATACTGGTCTTTCCCGTCTTATTAGCCCATGGTAAGTCGTACAAGCACGCTTTCGCAAAAAAATACGACGGTCATAAACTTTGCGCGAAGTCGCGCGCGAGTCGAATTTCGATCGGTTTTTCTTGCACCGTCTCGGAAATTCAAAATACTGGCCATTCACGATGTATTAGCCCATGGTAAGTCGTATGAGCAGGGTTTCACGATAAAACGCGACGGTCATAAACTTTGCACAGAGTCGAGTTTCAATCGGTTTTTCGTGCACCATCTCGGAAATTCAAAATACTGGACTTTCCCGTCTTATTAGCCAATGAGAAGTCGTACAAGTATGCTTTCGAAAAAAAATACGATGGTCATAAACTTTGCGCGAAGTCGCGCGCGAGTCGAGTTTCTATCGGTTTTTCGTGCACCGTCTCGGAAATTCAAAATACTGGCCATTCACGATGTATTAGCTAGCCCATGGCATGTCGTATGAGCATGGTTTCACGAAAAAACGCGACGGTCATAAACTTTGCGCAGAGTCGAGTTTCGATCGGTTTTTTCGTGCACCGTCTCGGAAATTCAAAATACTGGTCTTTCCGGTCTTATTAGCCCAAGGGAACTCGTACAAGCACGCTTTCGCAAAAAAATACGACGGTCATAAACTTTGAGCGAAGTCGCGCGTGAGTCGAGTTTCGATCGGTTTTTCTTGCACCGTCTCGGAAATTCAAAATACTGGCCATTCACGATGTATTAGCCCATGGTAAGTCATATGAGCATGGTTTCACGAAAAAACGCGGCGGTCATAAACTTTGCGTAAAGTCGAGATTCGATCGGTTTTTCGTGCACCGTCTCGGAAATTCAAAATACTGGTCTTTCCCGTCTTATTAGCCCATGGTAAGTCGTACAAGCAAGCTTTCGCAAAAAAATACGACGGTCATAAACTTTGCGCGAAGTCGCGCGCGAGTCGAATTTCGATCGGTTTTTCGTGCACCGTCTCGGAAATTCAAAATACTGGCCATTCACGATGTATTAGCCCATGGTAAGTCGTATGAGCAGGGTTTCGCGATAAAATGCTACGGTCATAAACTTTGCATAGAGTCGAGTTTCGATCGGTTTTTCGTGCACCGTCTCGGAAATTCAAAATACTGGACTTTCCCGTCTTATTAGCCCATGAGAAGTCGTACAAGTACGCTTTCGAAAAAAAATACGACGGTCAAAAACCTTGCGCGAAGTCGCGCGCGAGTCGAGTTTCTATCGGTTTTTCGTGCACCGTCTCGGAAATTCAAAATACGCCATTCACGATGTATTAGCCCATGGCATGTCGTATGAGCATGGTTTCACGAAAAAACGCGACGGTCATAAACTTTGCGCAGAGTCAGGAATCGATCGGTTTTTCGTGCATCGTTTCGGAAATTCAAAATACTGGTCTTTCCCGTCTAATTAGCCCATGGGAAGTGGTACAAGCACGCTTTCGCAAAAAAATACGACGGTCATAAAATTTGCGCGAAGTCGCGCGCGAGTCGAGTTTCGATCGGTTTTTCGTGCACCGTCTCGGAAATTCTTTTTTTTTGGTAAGTAAAGATAATGTATTTTGTAAAAGATTTCTACAAAAAGCTTTGTCTACACGAGCCATAGACTAAAGCCTGAAGTCTCTTAGTGTAGTCGAGAAGATTGCACCCCACCAAAAGAAGGTGAAATGGGCACGCTTCATCGAACTCATCTCCAAGAGTAGCACAAGGAAGTTAATAAATAATAAAATGCAATAGCTAGACTGTTCTGGACTACTTGTGGATACATCACAAAATATAAGTTTTGCCCCATATAATACATTACAATCTTCATCATTATTCGAGTGATTCTTGACGAATGGAAAAATTGAATCTTGTGAAAATATCTTTCTCTCTTCTTGTTAGGTGCTCTGTATTCAATTCTTTTTTTTTTTTTGGTAAGTAAAGATAATGTATTTTGTAACAGATTTGTACAAAGAAGCTTTGTCTACACAAGCCATAGACTAAAGCCTGAAGTCTCTTAGTGTAGTCGAGAAGATTGCACCCCACCTAAAGAAGGTGAAATGGGCACGCTTCATCAAACTCATCTCCAAGAGTAGCATAAGGAAGTTAATAATTAATAAAATGCAATAGCTAGACTGTTCTAGACTACTTGTGGATACATCACAAAATATAAGTTTTGCCCCATATAATACATTACAATCTTCATCATTATTCGAGTGATTCTTGACGAATGGAAAAATCGAATCTTGTGAAAATATCTTTCTCTCTTCTTGTTAGGTGCTCTGTATTCAATTCTTGCTCCATACATGATCGTGAGTCCTGAAGAATCTCTATCAGAATTTGAGCTTTGTTCATGTTGTGACACTCAAAAATTCTGCCACACCTCTCCTTCCAAATCCACCATATAGCACATCTGAATATAATTCTTGCTAGTTGTGTAAGAGGCCCCTTTCTTGAGAAGCTTTGCATAAGCATTTCTAATTCATGATGCAAGTTTGGCCGTGGTAGCCTTTGAAAATCAAATCGCTTCAAGATCTCCTTCCATATCCAAGATGAATAATCACAAGCAAAGTAGAGATGGTCAACACTTTCTTCATTTTGCATACACAAAGAGCACCGATTTACAATATAAATACCTCTTCGCTGCATATTGTCAATCGTAGGAAGTTTGCCGAGAAGGGCCTGCCATGTACATAAGGAATGTCGCTGTGAGCATGGACTATCCCATGTCCAACTACTTTGGATCCACTTGTTGTTTCGTCGTCTAATTTGGTTCCATGCAGATGTAGCACTAAATTTACCGTTATCATGAAGCCAAATAAGCATATCTGAAGAGTTGTTCTTGATTGGAATAGCCCTAATAGTCGGCCAAAGTAATAACATGTCAGGGGAGGTAGGGTTGGGAAGACACCAAGTACCATTGTTAATGAATTCAGAAACCTTCCAGTCTTTGGGAGCCCCCCAGATCCTGTCGTACTCTATCACCAAATATCTGAAATATACTTTTCCCATTCACCCAAGGATCATACCACATATTAATATTGGTTCCAGAAGAAATCACATAAGAAATATTGTTACGTAGCCATCGCCTTGCCTTCAGAATTCCTTTCCAAGCAGAAGAATGAGATGTTTTTGCAGATGTTTCCCAGATTGATTCCTTGGTTAGGTACCTTGCAAAAACCCATTGTGACCATAAGGAAGACTTGTTTTGTAAAATATCCCATAATTGCTTTACCATACAAGCTTTATTCCAATCTCTAATATGTCGAAGATTCAGCCCCCCTTCATCCTTCGGTTTGCAAATGCTGTCCCAATTCACCATGTGCATTGCCTTTCCATCTGTGCCATTCCAAAAGAAGTTCATAAGTAATTTATCAATATCATGGAGAAGCCCGGCAGGTAGAAGGAATGCATGAGACCAATAAATAGAATAAGAGATCAACACGGATCGAATAAGTTCGAGTCGTCCAGCTTTAGAAAGAAGCCTATTTTTCCAAGAGGAAATTCTGTTCTTAATTTTTTGTATGATAGGCTGACAGGAGGCTTTGTTGATTCCAGTGGATATAAGTGGGAGACCCAAGTAAGGAACCGGTAAATTTCCTTCAGCAACTCCCAATGTTTGAGCAATATGATCCTTATTGTCAATGCAAGCACCCACATATACTTTGCTCTTTGCATGGTTTAGCTTAAGACCAGAAACTTTACCAAATTCATTAAGAATATCTGCCAGATTACTCACAGAAACTGGATCATCTCGAAGGAAGATAATAAGGTCGTCGGCAAATGTTATGTGAGAGATATAAACAGAACCATAATGTGGTACCATAATTTTACCATTGGAAACAGCCTCTTCTAACATACAACTGAGCCCTTCCATTGCAATGGTAAAAAGATAAAGAGATAGTGGATCGCCTTGCCGAATGCCATTCTTACTCCCAAAGAAGCCAATAGGTGAACCATTAAAGAGAATTGAAAATTTTGGAGTTTCCAAGCAACATTGAATCCATTTAACCCAGTGCTGAGGGAAGCCCATATTATGGAGCATCATGTAAATAAAATTCCTATTGACTGAGTCAAAGGCCTTTCGTAAATCAGCTTTAAAACATATCTTTTTCCCTCTTGTTTTAGAATGTAGATCCTTAACCAAATCATTAGCAAGCAGGACATTATGATGGATACTCCTCCCTTTAAGAAAAGCAGCCTGATTAGGACTAATGACCTTATTCATGACCTTTTGTAGTCTATCTGCCAGCAACTTAGAGATAACCTTATAAATAAAGTTGCACAGTGAAATAGGACGGTAGTTCTCCAATGAATCGGCTCCATCATTTTTAGGCACTAAAGAAATAAAAGTGCAATTCATTTCTTTAAGAATGTGACCTGAGGAGAAAAAATGTCGACAAGCTTTTATGACATCGTTGCCTACAATAGCCCATGCAATTTGATAAAACTCAGCTGGAAATCCATCTGGACCAGGGCTTTTGTGCTTCGGGGACTTAAAAACAACTTTCACAATTTCATCATCCGTTATTGGGGCATTAAGATGAGAGAGAGCTTCAGAATCAAGTCGTCTTGTAGGCCCAACATGAATACTATTAGTCTGCTGTTCCTGATTGAGTAAGGAATAAAAAAATTGCTTGGTGTAATTTTTAACCTCATCCAGATCCTCAATGAGATTACCATCTATACCTTTGCATTTTTTGATGCGATTAGTAGCCCTTCTGGTAGCAATAGCAGCATGGAACCAAATTAGACGACGAAACAACAAGTGGATCCAAAGTAGTTGGACATGGGATAGTCCATGCTCACAGCGACATTCCTTATGTACATGGCAGGCCCTTCTCGGCAAACTTCCTACGATGGACAATATGCAGCGAAGAGGTATTTATATTGTAAATCGGTGCTCTTTGTGTATGCAAAATGAAGAAAGTGTTGACCATCTCTACTTTGCTTGTGATTATTCATCTTGGATATGGAAGAAGATCTTGAAGCGATTTGATTTTCAAAGGCTACCACGGCCAAACTTGCATCATGAATTAGAAATGCTTATGCAAAGCTTCTCAAGAAAGGGGCCTCTTACACAACTAGCACGAATTATATTCAGATGTGCTATTTGGTGGATTTGGAAGGAGAGGTGTGGCAGAATTTTTGAGTGTCACAACATGAACAAAGCTCAAATTCTGATAGAGATTCTTCAGGACTCACGATCATGTATGGAGCAAGAATTGAATACAGAGTACCTAACAAGAAGAGAGAAAGATATTTTCACAAGATTCAATTTTTCCATTCGTCAAGAATCACTCGAATAATGATGAAGATTGTAATGTATATGGGGCAAAGCTTATATTTTGTGATGTATCCACAAGTAGTCCAGAACAGTCTAGCTATTGCATTTTATTATTTATTAACTTCCTTATGCTACCCTTGGAGATGAGTTTGATGAAGCGTGCTCATTTCACCTTCTTTAGGTGGGGTGCAATCTTCTCGACTACACTAAGAGACTTCAGGCTTTAGTCTATGGCTTGTGTAGACAAAGCTTCTTTGTACAAATCTTTTACAAAATACAATATCTTTACTTACCAAAAAAAAAAAAACTTCCTTATGCTACTCTTGGAGATGAGTTTGATGAAGCGTGCTCATTTCACCTTCTTTAGGTGGGGTGCAATCTTCTCGACTACACTAAGAGACTTCAGGCTTTAGTCTATGGCTTGTGTAGACAAAGCTTCTTTGTACAAATCTTTTACAAAATACAATATCTTTACTTACCAAAAAAAAAAAACTTGCTAGTTGTGTAAGAGGCCCCTTTCTTGAGAAGCTTTGCATAAGTATTTTTTTGCGAAAGCGTGCTTGTACGACTTCCCATGGGCTAATAAGACGGGAAAGACCAATATTTTGAATTTCCGAAACGGTGCACGAAACACCGATCGAAACTCGACTCGAGTGCAACTTCGCGCAAAGTTTATGACCGTCGTATTTTTTTGCGAAAGCGTGCTTGTACGACTTCCCATGGGCTAATAAGACGGGAAAGTCCAATATTTTGAATTTCCGAGACGGTGCACGAAAAACCGATCGAAACTCGACTCTGTGCAAAGTTTATGACCATCGCGTTTTGTCATGAAACCATGCTCATACGACTTACCATGGGCTAATATATCGTGAATGGCCAGTATTTTGAATTTCGGAGACGGTGCACGAAAAACCGATCGAAACTCGACTCGCGCGTGACTTCGGGCAAAGTTTATGACCGTCGTATTTTTTTGTGAAAGCGTGCTTGTACGACTTCCCATGGGCTAATTAGACGGGAAAGACCAGTATTTTGAATTTCCGAGACGATGCACGAAAAACCGATCGAATCTCGACTCTGCGCAAAGTTTATGACCGCCGCGTTCTTTCGTGAAACCATGCTCATACGACATACCATGGGCTAATACATCATGAATGGCCAGTATTTTGAATTTCCGAGACGGTGCACGAAAAATCGATCGAAACTCGACTCGCGCACGACTTCGCACAAAGTTTATGACCGTCGTATTTTTTTGCGAAAACATGCTTGTACGACTTCTCATGTGCTAATAAGATGGGAAAGACCAATATTTTGAATTTCCGAGACGTTTTCAAGAAAAACCGATCGAAACTCGACTCTGTGCAAAGTTTATGACCGTCGCGTTTTTTGGTGAAACCTTGCTAATACGACTTACCATGGGCTAATACATCGTGAATGGCCAGTATTTTGAATTTCCGAGACGGTGCACGAAAAACTGATCGAAACTCGACTCGCGTGCGACTTCGCGCAAAGTTTATGACCGTCGTATTTTTTTGCGAAAGCGTGCTTGTACGACTTCCCATGGGCTAATAAGACGGGAAAGACCAATATTTTGAATTTCCGAAACGGTGCACGAAAAACCGATCGAAACTCGACTCTGTGCAAAGTTTATGACCGTCGCGTTTTGTCGTGAAACCATGCTCATACGACTTACCATGGGCTAGTATATCGTGAATGGCCAGTATTTTGAATTTCGGAGACGGTGCACGAAAAACCGATCGAAACTCGACTCGCGCGCGACTTCGGGCAAAGTTTATGACCGTCGTATTTTTTTGCGAAAGCGTGCTTGTACGACTTCCCATGGGCTAATTAGACGGGAAAGACCAGTATTTTGAATTTCCGAGACGATGCACGAAAAACCGATCGAATCTCGACTCTGCGCAAAGTTTATGACCGCCGCGTTCTTTCGTGAAACCATGCTCATACGACATACCATGGGCTAATACATCATGAATGGCCAGTATTTTGAATTTCCCAGACGGTGCACGAAAAACCGATCGAAACTCGACTCACGCGCGACTTCGCACAAAGTTTATGACCGTCGTATTTTTTTGCGAAAACATGCTTGTACGACTTCTCATGTGCTAATAAGATGGGAAAGACCAATATTTTGAATTTCCGAGCCGTTTTCAAGAAAAACCGATCGAAACTCGACTCTGTGCAAAGTTTATGACCGTCGCGTTTTTTGGTGAAACCTTGCTAATACGACTTACCATGGGCTAATACATCGTGAATGGCCAGTATTTTGAATTTCCGAGACGGTGCACGAAAAACTGATCGAAACTCGACTCGCGTGCGACTTCGCGCAAAGTTTATGACCGTCGTATTTTTTTGCGAAAGCGTGCTTGTACGACTTCTCATGGGCTAATAAGACGGGAAAGACCAGTATTTTGAATTTCCGAGACGGTGCACGAAAAACCGATCGAAACTCAACTCTGTGCAAAGTTTATGACCGTCGCGTTTTTTCGTGAAACCATGCTTATACGACTTACCATGGGCTAATACATCGTGAATGGCCAGTATTTTGAATTTCCGAGACGGTGCACGAAAAACCGATCGAAACTCGACTCGCGCGCGACTTCGCGCAAAGTTTATGACCGTCGTATTTTTTTGCGAGAGCGTGCTTGTACGACTTCTCATGGGCTAATAAGACGGGAAAGACCATTATTTTGAATTTCCGAGACGGTGCACGAAAAACCGATCGAAACTCGACTCTGTGCAAAGTTTATGACCGTCGTGTTTTTTCGTGAAACGATGCTCATACGACTTACCATGGGCTAATACATCGTGAATGGCCAGTATTTTGAATTTCCGAGACGGTGCACGAAAAACCGATCGAAACTCGACTCGCGCGCGACTTCGCGCAAAGTTTATGACCGTCGTATTTTTTTGCGAAAGCGTGCTTGTAGGACTTCCCATACGCTAATATGACGGGAAAGACCAGTATTTTGAATTTCCGAGATGGTGCATGAAAAACCGATCGAAACTCGACTCGCGCGCGATTTCGCGCAAAGTTTATGACCGTCGAATTTTGTTGCGAAAACATGCTTGTACGACTTCTCATGTGCTAATAAGATGGGAAAGACCAATATTTTGAATTTCCGAGACGGTTCACGAAAAACCGATCGAAACTCGACTCTGTGCAAAGTTGATGACCGTCGCGTTTTTTCGTGAATCCTTGCTAATACGACTTACCATGGGCTAATACATCGTGAATGGCCAGTATTTTGAATTTCCGAGACGGTGCACGAAAAACCGATCGAAACTCTACTCTCGCGCGACTTCGCGCAAAGTTTATGACCGTCGTATTTTTTTGCGAAAGCGTGCTTGTACGACTTCTCATGGGCTAATAAGACGGGAAAGACCATTATTTTGAAATTCCGAGACGGTGCACGAAAAACCGATCGAAACTCGACTCTGTGCAAAGTTTATGACCGTCGTGTTTTTTCGTGAAACCATGCTCATACGACTTACCATGGGCTAATACATCGTGAATGGCCAGTATTTTGAATTTCCGAGACGGTGCACGAAAAACCGATCGAAACTCGACTCACGCGCGACATCGCGCAAATTTTATGACCGTCGTATTTTTTTGCGAAAGCGTGCTTGTACGACTTCCCATGGGCTAATAAGACGGGAAAGACCAGTATTTTGAATTTCCGAGACGGTGCATGAAAAACCGATCGAATCTCGACTCTGCGCAAAGTTTATGTCCATCGCGTTTTTTCGTGAAACCATGCTCATACGACTTACCATGGGCTAATAAATCGTGAATGGCCAGTATTTTGAATTTCCGAGACGGTGCACGAAAAACTGATCGAAACTCGACTCGCGTGCGACTTCGCGCAAACTTTATGACCGTCGTATTTTTTTGCGAAAGCGTGCTTGTACGACTTCTCATGGGCTAATAAGACGGGAAAAACCATTATTTTGAATTTCCGAGACGGTGCACGAAAAACCGATCGAAACTCGACTCTGTGCAAAGTTTATGACCGTCGCGTTTTTTCGTGAAACCATGCTCATACGACTTACCATGGGCTAATACATCGTGAATGGCCAGTATTTTGAATTTCCGAGACGGTGCACGAAAAACCGATCGAAACTCGACTCGCGCGCGACTTCGCGCAAAGTTTATGACCGTCGTATTTTTTTGCGAAAGCGTGCTTGTACGACTTCCCATGGGCTAATAAGACGGGAAAGACCAGTATTTTGAATTTCCGAGACGGTGCATGAAAAACCGATCGAATCAAGACTCTGCGCAAAGTTTATGTCCATCGCGTTTTTTCGTGAAACCATGCTCATACGACTTACCATGGGCTAATACATCGTGAATGGCCAGTATTTTGAATTTCCGAGACGGTGCACGAAAAACCGATCTAAACTCGACTCGCGCGCGACTTCGCGCAAAGTTTATGACCGTCGTATTTTTTTGCGAAAGCGTGCTTGTACGACTTCCCATGGGCTAATAAGACGGGAAAGTCCAATATTTTCAATTTCCGAGACGGTGCACGAAAAACCGATCGAAACTCAACTCTGTACAAAGTTTATGACTGTCGCGTTCTTTCCTGAAACCATGCTCATACGACTTACCATGGGCTAATACATCATGAATGGCCAGTATTTTGAATTTCCGAGACGGTGCACGAAAAACCGATCGAAACTCGACTCACGCGCGACATCGCGCAAATTTTATGACCGTCGTATTTTTTTGCGAAAGCGTGCTTGTACAACTTCCCATGGGCTAATTAGACGGGAAAGACCAGTATTTTGAATTTCCGAGACGATGCACGAAAAACCGATCGAATCTCGACTCTGCGCAAAGTTTATGACCGTCGCGTTCTTTCCTGAAACCATGCTCATACGACTTACCATGGGCTAATACATCGTGAATGACCAGTATTTTGAATTTCCGAGACGGAGCACGAAAAACCGATCGAAACTCGACTCGCGCGCGACTTCGCGCAAAGTTTATGACCGTCGTATTTTTTTGCGAAAGCGTGCTTGTACGACTTCCCATGGGCTAATAAGACGGGAAAGACCAGTATTTTTAATTTCCTAGACGGTGCATGAAAAACCGATCGAATTTCGACTCTGCGCAAAGTTTATGTCCATCGCGTTTTTTCGTGAAACCATGCTCATACGACTTACCATGCGCAAAGTATATGTGGGTGCTTGCATTGACAATAAGGATCATATTGCTCAAACATTGGGAGTTGCTGAAGGAAATTTACCGGTTCCTTACTTGGGTCTCCCACTTATATCCACTGGAATCAACAAAGCCTCCTGTCAGCCTATCATACAAAAAATTAAGAACAGAATTTCCTCTTGGAAAAATAGGCTTCTTTCTAAAGCTGGACGACTTGAACTTATTCGATCTGTGTTGACCTCTTATTCTATTTATTGGTCTCATGCATTCCTTCTACCAGCCGGGCTTCTCCATGATATTGATAAATTACTTATGAACTTCTTTTGGAATGGCACAGATGGTAAGGCAATGCACATGGTGAATTGGGACAGCATTTGCAAACCGAAGGATGAAGGGGGGCTGAATCTTCGACATATTAGAGATTGGAATAAAGCTTGTATGGTAAAGCAATTATGGGATATTTTACAAAACAAGTCTTCCTTATGGTCACAATGGGTTTTTGCTAGGTACCTTACCAAGGAATCAATCTGGGAAGTATCTGCAAAAACATCTTATTCTGCTGCTTGGAAAGGAATTCTAAAGGCAAGGAGATGGCTACGTAACAATATTTCTTATGTGATTTCTTCTGGAACCAATATTAATATGTGGTATGATCCTTGGGTGAATGGGAAAAGCATATTTCAGATATTTGGTGATAGAGTACGACAGGATCTGGGGGCTCCCAAAGACTGGAAGGTTTCTGAATTCATTAACAATGGTACTTGGTGTCTTCCCAACCCTACCTCCCCTGACATGTTATTACTTTGGCCGACTATTAGGGCTATTACAATCAAGAACAACTCTTCAGATATGCTTATTTGGCTTCATGATAACGGTAAATTTAGTGCTACATCTGCATGGAACCAAATTAGACGACGAAACAACAAGTGGATCCAAAGTAGTTGGACATGGGATAGTCCATGCTCACAGCGACATTCCTTATGTACATGGCAGGCCCTTCTCGGCAAACTTCCTACGATGGACAATATGCAGCGAAGAGGTATTTATATTGTAAATCGGTGCTCTTTGTGTATGCAAAATGAAGAAAGTGTTGACCATCTCTACTTTGCTTGTGATTATTCATCTTGGATATGGAAGGAGATCTTGAAGCGATTTGATTTTCAAAGGCTACCACGGCCAAACTTGCATCATGAATTAGAAATGCTTATGCAAAGCTTCTCAAGAAAGGGGCCTCTTACACAACTAGCACGAATTATATTCAGATGTGCTATTTGGTGGATTTGGAAGGAGAGGTGTGGCAGAATTTTTGAGTGTCACAACATGAACAAAGCTCAAATTCTGATAGAGATTCTTCAGGACTCACGATCATGTATGGAGCAAGAATTGAATACAGAGCACCTAACAAGAAGAGAGAAAGATATTTTCACAAGATTCAATTTTTCCATTCGTCAAGAATCACTCGAATAATGATGAAGATTGTAATGTATTATATGGGGCAAAGCTTATATTTTGTGATGTATCCACAAGTAGTCCAGAACAGTCTAGCTATTGCATTTTATTATTTATTAACTTCCTTACGCTACTCTTGGAGATGAGTTTGATGAAGCGTGCTCATTTCACCTTCTTTAGGTGGGGTACAATCTTCTCGACTACACTAAGAGACTTCAGGCTTTAGTCTATGGCTTGTGTAGACAAAGCTTCTTTGTACAAATCTTTTACAAAATACAATATCTTTACTTACCAAAAAAAAAAAAACTTCCCATGGGCTAATTAGACGGGAAAGACCAGTATTTTGAATTTCCGAGACGATGCACGAAAAACCGATCGAATCTCGACTCTGCGCAAAGTTTATGACCGTCGCGTTCTTTCCTGAAACCATGCTCATACGACTTACCATGGGCTAATACATCGTGAATGGCCAGTATTTTGAATTTCCGAGACGGAGCACGAAAAACCGATCGAAACTCGACTCGCGCGCGACTTCGCGCAAAGTTTATGACCGTCGTATTTTTTTTGCGAAAGCGTGCTTGTACGACTTCCCATGGGCTAATAAGACGGGAAAGACCAATATTTTCAATTTCCGAGACGGTGCACGAAAAACCGATCGAAACTCAACTCACGCGCGACATCGCGCAAATTTTATGACCGTCGTATTTTTTTGCGAAAGCGTGCTTGTACAACTTCCCATGGGCTAATTAGACGGGAAAGACCAGTATTTTGAATTTCCGAGACGATGCACGAAAAACCGATCGAATCTCGACTCTGCGCAAAGTTTATGACCGTCGTGTTCTTTCCTGAAACCATGCTCATACGACTTACCATGGGCTAATACATCGTGAATGGCCAGTATTTTGAATTTCCGAGACGGTGCACGAAAAACCGATCGAAACTCGACTCGCGCGCGACTTCGCGCAAAGTTTATGACCGTCGTATTTTTTTGCGAAAGCGTGCTTGTACGACTTCCCATGGGCTAATAAGACGGGAAAGACCAGTATTTTGAATTTCCTAGACGGTGCATGAAAAACCGATCGAATCTCGACTCTGCACAAAGTTTATGTCCATCGCGTTTTTTCGTGAAACCATGCTCATACGACTTACCATGGGCTAATACATCGTGAATGGCCAGTATTTTGAATTTCCGAGACGGTGCACAAAAAACCGATCGAAACTCGACTCGCGTGCGACTTCGCGCAAAGTTTATGACCGTCGTATTTTTTTGCGAAAGCGTGCTTGTACAACTTCCCATGGGCTAATTAGACGGGAAAGACCAGTATTTTGAATTTCCGAGACGATGCACGAAAAACCGATCGAATCTCGACTCTGCGCAAAGTTTTTGACCGTCGCGTTCTTTCCTGAAACCATGCTCATACGACTTACCATGGGCTAATACATCGTGAATGGCCAGTATTTCGAATTTCCGAGACGGAGCACGAAAAACCGATCGAAACTCGACTCGCGCGCGACTTCGCGCAAAGTTTATGACCGTCGTATTTTTTTGCGAAAGCGTGCTTGTACGACTTCCCATGGGCTAATAAGACGGGAAAGACCAGTATTTTGAATTTCCTAGACGGTGCATGAAAAACCGATCGAATCTCGACTCTGCGCAAAGTTTATGTCCATCGCGTTTTTTTTGTGAAACCATGCTCATACGACTTACCATGGGCTAATACATCGTGAATGGCCAGTATTTTGAATTTCTGAGACGATGCACGAAAAACCGATCGAAACTCGACTCGCGTGCGACTTCGCGCAATCTTTATGACCGTCATATTTTTTTGCGAAAGCGTGCTTGTACGACTTCCCATGGGCTAATAAGACGGGAAAGACCAATATTTTTAATTTCCGAGACGGTGCACGAAAAACCGATCGAAACTCGACTCTGTACAAAGTTTATGACCGTCGCGTTCTTTCCTGAAACCATGCTCATACGACTTACCATGGGCTAATACATCGTGAATGGCCAGTATTTTGAATTTCCGAGACGGTGCACGAAAAACCGATCGAAACTCGACTCACGCGCGACATCGCGCAAATTTTATGACCGTCGTATTTTTTTGCGAAAGCGTGCTTGTACAACTTCCCATGGGCTAATTAGACGGGAAAGACCAGTATTTTGAATTTCCGAGACGATGCACGAAAAACCGATCGAATCTCGACTCTGCGCAAAGTTTATGACCGTCGTGTTCTTTCCTGAAACCATGCTCATACGACTTACCATTGGCTAATACATCGTAAATGGCCAGTATTTTGAATTTCCGAGACGGTGCACGAAAAACCGATCGAAACTCGACTCGCGTGCGACTTCGCGCAAAGTTTATGACCGTCATATTTTTTTGCGAAAGCGTGCTTGTACGACTTCCCATGGGCTAATAAGACGGGAAAGACCAATATTTTGAATTTCGGAGACGGTGCACGAAAAACCGATCGAAAGTCGACTCTGTACAAAGTTTATGACCGTCGCGTTCTTTCCTGAAACCATGCTCATACGACTTACCATGGGCTAATACATCGTGAATGGCCAGTATTTTGAATTTCCGAGACGGTGCACGAAAAACCGATCTAAAGTCGACTCGCGCGCGACTTCGCGCAAAGTTTATGACCGTCGTATTTTTTTGCGAAAGCGTGCTTGTACGACTTCCCATGGGCTAATAAGACGGGAAAGTCCAATATTTTGAATTTCCGAGACGGTGCACGAAAAACCGATCGAAACTCGACTCTGTGCAAAGTTTATGACCATCGCGTTTTGTCGTGAAACCATGCTCATACGACTTACCAAGGGCTAATCCATCGTGAATGGCCAGTATTTTGAATTTCCGAGACGGTGCATGAAAAACCGATCGAAACTCGACTCGTGCGCGATTTCGCGCAAAGTTTATGACCGTCGTATTTTTTTGCGAAAGCGTGCTTGTACGACTTCCCATGGGCTAATAAGACGGGAAAGACCAATATTTTTAATTTCCGAGACGGTGCACGAAAAACCGATCGAAACTCGACTCTGTGCAAAGTTTATGACCGTCACGTTTTTTCGTGAAACCATGCTCATACGAATTACCATGGGCTTATACATCGTGAATGGCCAGTATTTTGAATTTCCGAGACGGTGCACGAAAAACCGATCGAAACTCGACTCACGCGCGACATCGCGCAAATTTTATGACCGTCGTATTTTTTTGTGAAAGCGTGCTTGTACAACTTCCCATGGCCTAATTAGACGGGAAAGACCAGTATTTTGAATTTCCGAGACGATGCACGAAAAACCGATCGAATCTCGACTCTGCGCAAAGTTTACATCACAAAATGCAATAGCTAGACTGTTCTGGACTACTTGTGGATACATCACAAAATATAAGCTATGCCCCATATAATATATTACAATCTTTATCATTATTCGAGTGATTCTTGACGAATGGAAAAATTGAATCTTGTGAAAATATCTTTCTCTCTTCTTGTTAGGTGCTCTGTATTCAATTCTTGCTCCATACATGATCGTGAGTCCTGAAGAATCTCTATCAGAATTTGAGCTTTGTTCATGTTGTGACACTCAAAAATTCTGCCACACCTCTCCTTCCAAATCCACCAAATACCACATCTGAATATAATTCTTGCTAGTTGTGTAAGAGGCCCCTTTCTTGAGAAGCTTTGCATAAGCATTTCTAATTCATGATGCAGGTTTGGCCGTGGTAGCCTTTGAAAATCAAATCGCTATTTTCTAATACATCGTGAATGGCCAGTATTTTGAATTTCCGAGACGGTGCACGAAAAACCGATCGAAACTCGACTCGCGCGACTTCGCGCAAATTTATGACCGTCGTATTTTTTTGCGAAAGTGTGCTTGTACCACTTCGCATGGGCTAATAAGACGGGAAAGACCAGTATTTTGAATTTCCGAGACGGTGCACGAAAAACCGATCGAAACTCGACTCTGCGCAAAGTTTATGACCATCGCGTTTTTTCGTGAAACCATGCTCATACGAGTTACCATGGGCTGGTTAATACATCGTGAATGGCCAGTATTTTGAATTTCCGAGACGGTGCACGAAAAACCAATCGAAACTCGACTCGCGTGCGATTTCGCGCAAAGTTTATGACCGTCGTATTTTTTTGCGAAAGCGTGCTTGTACGACTTCCCATGGGCGAATAAGACGGGAAAGACCAATATTTTGAATTTCCGAGACGGTGCACGAAAAAAAGATCGAAACTCGACTCTGTGCAAAGTTTATGACCGTCGCGTTTTTTCGTGAAACCATGCTCATACGACTTACCATGGGCTAATACATCGTGAATGGCCAGTATTTTGAATTTCCGAGACGGTGCACGAAAAACCGATCGAAACTCGACTCGCGCGCGACTTCGCGCAATGTTTATGACCATCGTATTTTTTTGCGAAAGCGTGCTTGTACGGCTTCCCATGGGCTAATAAGACAGGAAATACCAGTATTTTAAATTTCCGAGACGGTGCACGAAAAACCGATCGAAACTCGACTCTGTGCAAAATTTATGACCGTCGCGTTTTTTCGTGAAACCATGCTCATACGACTTACCATGGGCTAATACATCGTGAATGGCCAGTATTTTGAATTTCCGAGATGGTGCACGAAAAACCGATCGAAACTCGACTCGCGCGCGACTTCGCGCAAAGGATATGACCGTCGTATTTTTTTGTGAAAGCGTGCTTGTACGACTTCCCATTGGCTAATAAGACGGGAAAGACCAGTATTTTGAATTTCCGAGACGGTGCACGAAAAACCGATCGAAACTCGACTCTGTGCAAAGTTTATGACCGTCGCGTTTTTTCGTTAAACCATGCTCATACGACTTACCATGGGCTAATACATCGTGAATGGCCAGTATTTTGAATTTCCGAGACGGTGCACGAAAAACCGATCGAAACTCGACTCGCGCGCGACTTCTCGCAAAGTTTATGACCGTCGTATTTTTTTGCGAAAGCGTGCTTGTACGACTTCCCATGGGCTAATAAGACGGGAAAGACCAGTATTTTGAATTTCCGAGACGGTGCATGAAAAACCGATCGAAACTCGACTCTGCGCAATGTTTATGTCCATCACGTTTTTTCGTGAAACCATGCTCATAAGACTTACCATGGGCTAATACATCGTGAATGGCCAGTATTTTGAATTTTGGTTTTACGAAGCGTGAGGAGGAGAGAGAGAGGAGGAGAGACGGTGCACGCATCGGCTTGGGAATGGGGGGGAATGGGCCTGCGTTCCCTTGCGTGCGTGCGTGAGTGCTCTGCTCTGCTTGGGCTTGCGCTTGCGCTTGCGATCGACGCTGGGGACGGCAACCTCTTCCCTTGCGCTTGTGCTTGCGATTGCTCCCTTGGGCGATTTCTCCTCTACGATCACTCCGCGGCGAGTGGAAGGCCGGCGGTCGCTCCTTCGATCAGCGATTCCAGGCCGGGAATCGGCGACTTCAGGCGTGGAAGGGCGGCGGCTCTTCTCCCCTAGGCGCGGGACGGACTCTAGGGCAAGAAACGGTGGAAGCTGCGCTGCGATTGGGGCTGGGTTCACTGCCGCTTCCTGCGGCAACTCCAGCGTGGAAAGGGCGACGGCTGCTTCTGCAATCGGCGTGGAAGGGGCGACGGCTGCGACATTAGTGTGGGCAGGGTGGTGGCTTCCTCTCCCCTAGGCGGCTGGCGGCTAGGGCGAGCGACGCCATGGATGCGAGCGGGCGGACGCGGCACTCTGCTTCGCATCCTCTGTTCCAGCGGGATGCTCCTCCGCTGGCTTCTTCCCAGCGGCTGATTGCTTCACAGCAGAACGCCCCTCTCCAGCAGTCACAGCGGGAGAGGGTTGCTCCTCAGCCGCTGGTTACTTCACCGCGGGAGGGGGTTGCTCCTCTCCAACAGCCGCTGGTTCCTCCCCAGCAGCTTAGGCCGGTTTCACACCAGGATGTTCCACCGTTGATTTCTTCTTTTCGACGGGATGCTCCTTCAATGAACCAGGCCCGAGGTCGTTCACGATCTAGATCACGACCTCCAGCTCCTATTTCTCGAGATCCGAAGCCTTGGAGTAGCCTCTTCAAGGCTCCAGTGGGTAGTCCGGATCTTCGACTTGACTTTTTTGCTCCAGAAGTACAGGCTGACCAGAAGATTGCTGTGTATGAGGCTATTGATTCCGACGAACTAATTGAGACATGGTCAATGGCAATTGTGGGCTACGTTGTTGGACTAAGAACATCCTTTTTCCCACTATCCTCATACATCAGAACTCGATGGGGAATATCAACATTTGATCTTCATATGTTGGAGACCGGATTCTTTGTATGCAGGCTTTATTCGGAAGAAGATTTACAACGGGTCCTTGAAGGATTTTGGACTATCCGTGGTCATCCAATGATACTACGACGCTGGGCACCTGATGTGAGATTGGAGTTAGACAGTCTACAGTCTATCCCAATATGGGTTTCTTTCCATGGACTTCCACTACATCTCTGGGGTCGTCGTTTTATTGCAAAGCTTTGCAGCACCCTGGGACAACCATTGTATCTTGATAAGGCAACAGCTTCGCAAACGAGATTGACCTTTGCCAGAGCTTGTGTAATGGTTTCTTCTGATGAGGAACTGCCGAATGATGTTTCTTACCGTGATCTTGATGGGAGCACCCGAAAGGTGAAAGTCTCATATTCTTGGAAGCCACAACGATGCAAGGTTTGTCTATCTTTTGGACATGTAAATGGTGCCTGCCAACAGCCTTCACAAAAAATCACACAGGTCTACCGACCACGCCAAGAGCCACAGAATGGGGTCACTACCACTAATCCAAGCACTGATACTCCAGTGCCAACAGTGGTGATGGCGGAGAAGATGATTGAACACTCTGACTCGTTGGGGCAGCGACACGAACAAGAGAAAGACAAGTCAGGACTTCCATCTTTACCTATTATATCAGAGAATTTCACTGCAGGAGCTTCCCAAGGTTCTCACTCCCCAATAACAACCTCGCCTTCACGAATCACTCCTTCAGATAATCAGGAAATTTCATTTCAACAACCTCTTGGGAACCAAGACATTGCAACTCACCAAACTCATCGCTCTTCGACACATCCCGCTATTCAGGACTCCTTGCCTCAAGGTACGCAAAAATTTAAACATTTGCAAGCTGTGGATGAGGTGGATAAATATAGGAATAAAGGATTAAAGGGTAAAGATATTATGCGAGAGGACCATGCAAAATCAAAGGATAAGAAAAAGGATGGTAGTGTCCTCCCAAAATCGCATGCTCTTCCTTCTATCTAGTATTGATGAAAATAAGCTGTTGGAATGTTCGTGGACTTAATAAGACTGAGAAATGTCGGGAGCTCAATAGAATAATCCGATCTGCTGCATGTGACATTGTGATTCTTGTGGAAACAAAAATTAAACCTCATCGTGTTCAAGTTCAGAAGAATTTATATTAGGACTATTTGGGCTATTACAATCAAGAACAACTCTTCAGATATGCTTATTTGGCTTCATGATAACGGTAAATTTAGTGCTACATCTGCATGGAACCAAATTAGACGACGAAACAACAAGTGGATCCAAAGTAGTTGGACATGGGATAGTTCATGCTCACAGCGACATTCCTTATGTACATGGCAGGCCCTTCTCGGCAAACTTCCTACGATGGACAATATGCAGCGAAGAGGTATTTATATTGTAAATCGGTGCTCTTTGTGTCTGCAAAATGAAGAAAGTGTTGACCATCTCTACTTTGCTTGTGATTATTCATCTTGGATATGGAAGGAGATCTTGAAGCGATTTGATTTTCAAAGGCTACCACGGCCAAACTTGCATCATGAATTAGAAATGCTTATGCAAAGCTTCTCAAGAAAGGGGCCTCTTACACAACTAGCACGAATTATATTCAGATGTGCTATTTGGTGGATTTGGAAGGAGAGGTGTGGCAGAATTTTTGAGTGTCACAACATGAACAAAGCTCAAATTCTGATAGAGATTCTTCAGGACTCACGATCATGTATGGAGCAAGAATTGAATACAGAGCACCTAACAAGAAGAGAGAAAGATATTTTCTCAAGATTCAATTTTTCCATTCGTCAAGAATCACTCGAATAATGATGAAGATTGTAATGTATTATATGGGGCAAAGCTTATATTTTGTGATGTATCCACAAGTAGTCCAGAACAGTCTAGCTATTGCATTTTATTATTTATTAACTTCCTTATGATACTCTTGGAGATGAGTTTGATGAAGCGTGCCCATTTCACCTTCTTTAGGTGGGGTGCAATCTTCTCGACTACACTAAGAGACTTCAGGCTTTAGTCTATGGCTTGTGTAGACAAAGCTTCTTTGTACAAATCTTTTACAAAATATAATATCTTTACTTACCAAAAAAAAAAGTTCAGAAGAATTTAATATGGCCTGAGGCAGAACTTTTTACTAATGATTCTCAGGATACTTATGGTCGAGTTTGGGTCTTATGGCATCCTAATCTTGTTACTGCTTGGTTTATTTCTGCTACTAATCAATTCATTCATCTTAAGGCAGAGGATAAACAGACTGGATGTCAATTCAATATTACCGATATTTATGCATCTAACAGTATGTCTGACAGGAATGCTCTATGGCGTGATCTGGTTAGCATTGCAAATAGTTATCCTACAGTACCTTGGGTTGTTCTCGGTGACTTTAATACTGTCAGATACACAAATGAGAAAGTGGGGGGTAGAGTGCTTTCCGAATGTCAGCTTCAACATTTTAATGATTGTATAGATACTGCTGCATTGACTGACATGAAATCTGTAGGTGATTGGTTCTCATGGAACAATCAAAGTACTGCTGAAAGAAAAATTATGGCTCGACTTGACAGATGTTTGATTAATCAGGAATGGTTAGCAGTTTTCCCAGATTCACTTCTTGAGTACGGTGCTAAGTTATTTTCGGATCACTCTATTATGCATATACATGCAGATAAAGCACTACCAAGAGTCAAGAAACCTTTTAGATTTTTTAATATGTGGAGTTCTCACCCAAAGTTCTTCGAAGTTATTAAGTCAGCTTGGGACATTAATGTATTTGGTTCTCCCCCTTACATCCTATGTCAAAAACTAAAAGCATGCAAAGCAGCACTGAAGAAGTGGAATTCAACTACATTTGGAAATATCAACGACAGAGTTCAGTTATGCAAGAAAGAACTTATGGCTGTGCAAAGCGAGCTAAATCTTCAACCTCTGGATGCGAATCTTATATACAAAGAGGCTGCTGCTAGAAATAACTTTATGCAAGCTTTGAAGCAGGAGGAATGCTTTTTGAAACAGAAGTCACGACAGCATTGGCTTACTCTAGGGGATTCTAATACGAAGTTTTTCTATGCTGCTATTGCTACCAGAAGGGCTACTAATCGCATCAAAAAATGCAAAGGTATAGATGGTAATCTCATTGAGGATCTGGATGAGGTTAAAAATTACACCAAGCAATTTTTTTATTCCTTACTCAATCAGGAACAGCAGCCTAATAGTATTCATGTTGGGCCTACAAGACGACTTGATTCTGAAGCCCTCTCTCATCTTAATGCCCCAATAACGGATGATGAAATTGTGAAAGTTGTTTTTAAGTCCCCGAAGCACAAAAGCCCTGGTCCAGATGGATTTCCAGCTGAGTTTTATCAAATTGCATGGGCTATTGTAGGCAACGATGTCATAAAAGCTTGTCGACATTTTTTCTCCTCAGGTCACATTTTGAAAGAAATGAATTGCACTTTTATTTCTTTAGTGCCTAAAAATGATGGAGCCGATTCATTGGAGAACTACCGTCCTATTTCACTGTGCAACTTTATTTATAAGGTTATCTCTAAGTTGCTGGCAGATAGACTACAAAAGGTCATGAATAAGGTCATTAGTCCTAATCAGGCTGCTTTTCTTAAAGGGAGGAGTATCCATCATAATGTCCTGCTTGCTAATGATTTGGTTAAGGATCTACATTCTAAAACAAGAGGGAAAAAGATCTGTTTTAAAGCTGATTTACGAAAGGCCTTTGACTCAGTCAATAGGGATTTTATTTACATGATGCTCCATAATATGGGCTTCCCTCAGCACTGGGTTAAATGGATTCAATGTTGCTTGGAAATTCCAAAATTTTCAATTCTCTTTAATGGTTCACCTATTGGCTTCTTTGGGAGTAAGAATGGCATTCGGCAAGGTGATCCACTATCTCCTTATCTTTTTACCATTGCAATGGAAGGGCTCAGTTGTATGTTAGAAGAGGCTGTTTCCAATGGCAAAATTAAGGTACCACATTATGGTTCTGTTTATATCTCTCACATAACATTTGCCGACGACCTTATTATCTTCCTTCGAGATGATCCAATTTCTGTGAGTAATCTGGCAGATATTCTTAATGAATTTGGTAAAGTTTCTGGTCTTAAGCTAAACCATGCAAAGAGCAAAGTATATGTGGGTGCTTGCATTGACAATAAGGATCATATTGCTCAAACATTGGGAGTTGCTGAAGGAAATTTACCGGTTCCTTACTTGGGTCTCCCACTTATATCCACTGGAATCAACAAAGCCTCCTGTCAGCCTATCATACAAAAAATTAAGAACAGAATTTCCTCTTAGAAAAATAGGCTTCTTTCTAAAGCTGGACGACTTGAACTTATTCGATCTGTGTTGACCTCTTATTCTATTTATTGGTCTCATGCATTCCTTCTACCAGCCGGGCTTCTCCATGATATTGATAAATTACTTATGAACTTCTTTTGGAATGGCACAGATGGTAAGGCAATGCACATGGTGAATTGGGACAGCATTTGCAAACCGAAGGATGAAGGGGGGCTGAATCTTCGACATATTAGAGATTGGAATAAAGCTTGTATGGTAAAGCAATTATGGGATATTTTACAAAACAAGTCTTCCTTATGGTCACAATGGGTTTTTGCTAGGTACCTAACCAAGGAATCAATATGGGAAACATCTGCAAAAACATCTCATTCTGCTGCTTGGAAAGGAATTCTGAAGGCAAGGCGATGGCTACGTAACAATATTTCTTATGTGATTTCTTCTGGAACCAATATTAATATGTGGTATGATCCTTGGGTGAATGGGAAAAGCATATTTCAGATATTTGGTGATAGAGTACGACAGGATCTGGGGGCTCCCAAAGACTGGAAGGTTTCTGAATTCATTAACAATGGTACTTGGTGTCTTCCCAACCCTACCTCCCCTGACATGTTATTACTTTGGCCGACTATTAGGGCTATTACAATCAAGAACAACTCTTCAGATATGCTTATTTGGCTTCATGATAACGGTAAATTTAGTGCTACATCTGCATGGAACCAAATTAGACGACGAAACAACAAGTGGATCCAAAGTAGTTGGACAAGGGATAGTCCATGCTCACAGCGACATTCCTTATGTACATGGCAGGCCCTTCTCGGCAAACTTCCTACGATGGACAATATGCAGCGAAGAGAAATATATTGTAAATCGGTGCTCTTTGTGTATGCAAAATGAAGAAAGTGTTGACCATCTCTACTTTGCTTGTGATTATTCATCTTGGATATGGAAGGAGATCTTGAAGCGATTTGATTTTCAAAGGCTACCACGGCCAAACTTGCATCATGAATTAGAAATGCTTATGCAAAGCTTCTCAAGAAAGGGGCCTCTTACACAACTAGCACGAATTATATTCAGATGTGCTATTTGGTGGATTTGGAAGGAGAGGTGTGGCAGAATTTTTGAGTGTCACAACATGAACAAAGCTCAAATTCTGATAGAGATTCTTCAGGACTCACGATCATGTATGGAGCAAGAATTGAATACAGAGCACCTAACAAGAAGAGAGAAAGATATTTTCACAAGATTCAATTTTTCCATTCGTCAAGAATCACTCGAATAATGATGAAGATTGTAATGTATTATATGGGGCAAAGCTTATATTTTGTGATGTATCCACAAGTAGTCCAGAACAGTCTAGCTATTGCATTTTATTATTTATTAACTTCCTTATGCTACTCTTGGAGATGAGTTTGATGAAGCGTGCCCATTTCACCTTCTTTAGGAGGGGTGCAATCTTCTCGACTACACTAAGAGACTTCAGGCTTTAGTCTATGGCTTGTGTAGACAAAGCTTCTTTGTACAAATCTTTTACAAAATACAATATCTTTACTTACCAAAAAAAAAAAGTATTTTGAATTTCCCAGACGGTGCACGAAAAACCGATCGAAACTCGACTCGCGCGCGACTTCGCACAAAGTTTATGACCGTCGTATTTTTTTGCGAAAGCGTGCTTGTACGACTTCCCATTGGCTAATAAGACGGGAAAGACCAGTATTTTGAATTTCCGAGACGGTGCACGAAAAACCGATCGAAACTCGACTCTGTGCAAAGTTTATGACCGTCGCGTTTTTTCGTAAAACCATGCTCATACGACTTACCATGGGCTAATATATCGTGAATGGCCAGTATTTTGAATTTCCGAGACGGTGCACGAAAAACCGATCGAAACTCGACTCGCGCGCGACTTCTCGCAAAGTTTATGACCGTCGTATTTTTTTGCGAAAGCGTGCTTGTACGACTTCCCATGGGCTAATAAGACGGGAAAGACCAGTATTTTGAATTTCCGAGACGGTGCATGAAAAACCGATCGAAACTCGACTCTGCGCAATGTTTATGTCCATCACGTTTTTTCGTGAAACCATGCTCATACGACTTACCATGGGCTAATACATCGTGAATAGCCAGTATTTTGAATTTCCGAGACGGTGCACGAAATACCGATCGAAACTCGACTCGCGCGCGACTTCGCGCAAAGTTTATGACCGTCGTATTTTTTTGCGAAAGAGTGCTTGTACGACTTCCCATGGGCTAATAAGATGGGAAAGACCAGTATTTTGAATTTCCGAGACGGTGCACGAAAAACCGATCGAAACTCGACTCTGTGCAAAGTTTATGACCATCGCGTTTTGTCGTAAAACCATGCTCATACGACTTACCATGGGCTAATACATAGTGAATGGCCAGTATTTTGAATTTCCGAGACGGTGCACGAAAAACCGATCGAAACTCGACTCACGCGCGACATCGCGCAAAGTTTATGACCGTCGTATTTTTTTGCGAAAGCGTGCTTGTACAACTTCCCATGGGCTAATTATACGGGAAAGACCAGTATTTTGAATTTCCGAGACGATGCACGAAAAACCGATCGAATCTCGACTCTGCGCAAAGTTTATGACCATCGCGTTTTTTCGTGAAACCATGCTCATACGACTTACCATGGGCTAATACATCGTGAATGGCCAGTATTTTGAATTTCCGAGACGGTGCACGAAAAACCGATCGAAACTCGACTCTGTGCAAAGTTTATGACCGTCGCGTTTTTTCGTGAAACCATGCTCATACGACTTACCATGGGCTAATACATCGTGAATGACCAGTATTTTGAATTTCCGAGACGGTGCACGAAAAACCGTTCGAAACTCGACTCACGCGCTACATCGCGCAAAGTTTATGACCGTCGTATTTTTTTGCGAAAGCGTGCTTGTACAACCTCCCATCGGCTAATTAGACGGGAAAGACCAGTATTTTGAATTTCCGAGACGATGCACGAAAAACCGATCGAATCTCGACTCTACGCAAAGTTTATGACCGTCGCGTTCTTTCCTGAAACCATGCTCATACGACATACCGTGGGCTAATAAAACGTGAATGGCCAGTATTTTGAATTTCCGAGACAGTGCACGAAAAACCGATCGAAACTCGACTCGCGCGCGACTTCGCGTAAAGTTTATGACCGTCGTATTTTTTTGTGAAAGCGTGCTTGTACGACTTCTCATGGGCTAATAAGATGGGAAAGACGGCCACCTCATCTCTTACCGAAGAGTGGGCAGCGGAGGGCGATTGCTCCCTTGGGCGATTTCTCCTCTACGATCGCTCCGCGGCGAAGGAAGGCCGGCGGTCGCTCTTGCGATCAGCGATTCCAGGCGGGGAATCGGCGATTTCAGGCGTGCAAGGGCGGCAGCTCTTCTCCCCTAGGAGCGGGACGGACTCTAGGGCGAGAAACGGTGGAGGCTGCGCTGCGATTGGGGCTGGGTTCACTGCCGCTCTTCCTGCGGCAACTCCAAGGGCGACGGCTGCTTCTGCAATCGGCGTGGAAAGGGCGAGAAGGGTGGTGGCTTCCTCTCCCCTAGGAGGCTGGCGGTCTCTAGGGCGAGCGACGCCATGGATGCGAGCGACTCTGCTTCGCATCCTCTGTTCCAGCGGAATGCTCCTCCGCTGGCTTCTTCCCAGCGGCCTGCGCTGGTTGCTTCCCAGCGGAACGCCCCTCTCCAGCAGTCACAACGGGAGAGGGTTGCTCCTCAACCGCTGGTTACTTCACAGCGGGAGGGGGTTGCTCCTCTCCAACAGCCGCTGGTTCCTCCCCAGCAGCTTAGGCCAGTTTCACGCCAGGATGTTCCACCGCTGAATTCTTCTTCTCGACGGGATGCTCCTTCAATGAACCAGGCCCGAGGTCGTTCACGATCTAGATCACGACCTCCTGCTCCTATTTCCCGAGATCCTCGACCTTGGAGTAGCCTCTTCAAGGCTCAAGTGGGTAGTCCGGATCTTCGACTGGACTTTTTTGCTCCAGAAGTACAGGCTGATCAGAAGATTGCTGTGTATGAGGCTATTGATTCTGACGAACTAATTGAGACATGGTCCATGGCAATTGTGGGCTACGTTGTTGGACTAAGAACATCATTTTTTCCATTATCCTCATATATCAGAACTCGATGGGGAATATCAACATTTGATCTTCATATGTTGGAGACCGGATTCTTTGTATGCAAGCTTTATTCTGAAGAAGATTTACAACGGGTCCTTGAAGGATTTTGGACTATCCGTGGTCATCCAATGATACTACGACGCTGGGCACCTGATGTGAGATTGGAGTTAGACAGTCTACAGTCTATCCCAATATGGGTTTCTTTCCATGGACTTCCACTACATCTCTGGGGTCGTCGTTTTATTGCAAAGCTTTGCAGCACCTTGGGACAGCCATTGTATATTGATAAGGCAACAGCTTCGCAAACGAGATTGACCTTTGCCAGAGCTTGTGTAATGGTTTCTTCTGATGAGGAACTACCGAATGAAGTTTCTTACCGTGATCTTGATGGGAGCACTCGAAAGGTGAAAGTCTCATATTCTTGGAAGCCACAACGATGCAAGGTTTGTCTATCTTTTGGACATGTAAATGGTGCTTGCCAACAGCCTTCACAAAAAATCACACAGGTCTACCGACCACGCCAAGAGCCACAGAATGGGGTCATTACCACTAAACCAAGCTCTGATACTACAGTGCCAACAGAGATGATGGCGGAGAAGATGAATGAGCACTCTGACTCATTGGGGGCAGCGACACGAACAGGAGAAAGACAAGTCAGGACTTTCATCTTTTCCTATTATATCAGAGACTTTCACTACAGGAGCTTCCCATGGTTCTCACTCCCCAATAACAACCTCGCCGTCACGAATCATTCCTTCAGATAATTAGGAAATTTCATTTCAACAACCTCTTGGGAACAAAGACATTGCAACTCACCAAACTCATCGCTCTTCGACACATCCCACTATTCAGGACTCCTTGCCTCAAGGTACGCAAAAGTTTAAACATTTGCAAGCTGTGGATGAGGTGGATAAATATAAGAATAAAGGATTAAAGGGTAAAGATATTATGCGGGAGGACCATGTAAAATCAAAGGATAAGAAAAAGGATGGTAGTGTCCTCCCAAAATCGCATGCTCTTCCTTCTATCTAGTATTGATGAAAATAATCTGTTGGAATGTTCGTGGACTTAATAAGACTAAGAAATGTCGGGAGCTCAATAGAATAATCCGATCTGCTGCATGTGATATTGTGATTGTTGTGGAAACAAAAATTAAAACCCATCGTGTTCGAGTTCAGAAGAATTTAATATGGCCTGAGGCAGAACTTTTTACTAATGATTCTCAGGATACTTATGGTCGAGTTTGGGTCTTATGGCATCCTAACCTTGTTACTGCTTGGTTTATTTCTGCTACTAATCAATTCATTCATCTTAAGGCAGAGAATAAACAGACTGGATGTCAATTCAATATTACCGGTATCTATGCATCTAACAGTATGTCTGACAGGAATGCTCTATGGCGTGATCTGGTTAGCATTGCAAATAGTTATCCTACAGTACCTTGGGTTGTTCTCGGTGACTTTAATACTGTCAGATACACAAATGAGAAAGTGGGGGGTAGAGTGCTTTCCGAATGTCAGCTTCAACATTTTAATGATTGTATAGATACTGCTGCATTGACTGACATGAAATCTGTAGGTGATTGGTTCTCATGGAACAATCAAAGTACTGCTGATAGAAAAATTATGGCTCGACTTGACAGATGTTTGATAAATCAGGAATGGTTAGCAGTTTTCCCAGATTCACTCCTTGAGTACGGTGCTAAGTTATTTTCGGATCACTCTATTATGCATATACATGCAGATAAAGCACTACCCAGAGTTAAGAAACCTTTTAGATTTTTTAATATGTGGAGTTCTCACCCTAAGTTCCTCGAAGTTATTAAGTCAGCTTGGGACATTAATGTATTTGGTTCTCCTCCTTACATCCTATGTCAAAAGCTAAAAGCATGCAAAGCAGCACTTAAGAAGTGGAATTCAACTACATTTGGAAATATCACCAACAGGGTTCAGTTATGCAAGAAAGAACTTATGACTGTGCAAAGCGAGCTAAATCTTCAACCTCTGGATGCGAATCTTATATACAAAGAGGCTGCTGCTAGAAATAACTTTATGCAAGCTTTGAAGCAGGAGGAATGCTTTTTGAAACAGAAGTCACGACAGCATTGGCTTACTCTAGGGGATTCTAATACGAAGTTTTTCTATGCTGCTATTGCTACCAGAAGGGCTACTAATCGTATCAAAAAATGCAAAGGTATAGATGGTAATCTCATTGAGGATTTGGATGAGGTTAAAAATTACACCGAGCAATTTTTTTATTCCTTACTCAATCAGGAGCAGCAGCCTAATAGTATTCATGTTGGGCCTACAAGACGACTTGATTCTGAAGCCCTCTCTCATCTTAATGCCCCAATAACGGATGATGAAATTGTGAAAGTTGTTTTTAAGTCCCCGAAGCACAAAAGCCCTGGTCCAGATGGATTTCCAGCTGAGTTTTATCAAATTGCATGGTCTATTGTAGGCAACGATGTCATAAAAGCTTGTCGACATTTTTTCTCCTCAGGTCATATTCTTAAAGAAATGAATTGCACTTTTATTTCTTTAGTGCCTAAAAATGATGGAGCCGATTCATTGGAGAACTACCGTCCTATTTCACTGTGCAACTTTATTTATAAGGTTATCTCGAAGTTACTGACAGATAGACTACAAAAGGTCATGAATAAGGTCATTAGTCCTAATCAGGCTGCTTTTATTAAAGGGAGGAGTATCCATCATAATGTCCTGCTTGCTAATGATTTGGTTAAGGATCTACACTAAAAAACAAGAGGGAAAAAGATCTGTTTTAAAGCTGATTTACGAAAGGCCTTTGACTCAGTCAATAGGCAATTTATTTACATGATGCTCCATAATATGGGCTTCCCTCAACGCTGGGTTCAATGGATTCAATGTTGCTTGGAAACTCCAAAATTTTCGATTCTCTTTAATGGTTCACCTATTGGCTTCTTCGGGAGTAAGAATGGCATTCGGCAAGGCGATCCACTATCTCCTTATCTTTTTACGATTGCAATGGAAGGACTCAGTTGTATGTTAGAAGGGGTTGTTTCCAATGGCAAAATTAAGGTACCATATTATGGTTCTGTTTATATCTCTCACATAACATTTGCTGATGACCTTATTATCTTCCTTCGAGATGATCCAGTTTCTGTGAGTAATCTGGCAGATATTCTTAATGAATTTGGTAAAGTTTCTGGTCTTAAGCTAAACCATGCAAAGAGCAAAGTATACGTTGGTGCTTGCATTGAAAATAAGGATCATATTGCTCAAACATTGGGAGTTGCTGAAGGAAATTTACCGGTTCCTTACTTGGGTCTTCCACTTATATCCACTGGAATCAACAAAGTCTCCTATCAGCCTATCCTACAAAAAATTAAGAACATAATTTCCTCTTGGAAAAATAGGCTTCTTTCTAAAGCTGGACGACTTGAACTTATTCGATCAGTGTTGATCTCTTATTTTATTTATTGGTCTCATGCATTCCTTCTACCAGCCGGGCTTCTCAATGATATTGATAAATTACTTATGAACTTCTTTTGGAATGGCACTGATGGTAAGGCAATGCATATGGTGAATTGGGACAACATTTGTAAACCGAAGGATGAAGGGGGCTTGAATCTTCGACATATTAGAGATTGGAATAAAGCTTGTATGGTAAAGCAATTATGGGATATTTTACAAAACAAGTCTTTTTTATGGTCACAATGGGTTTTTGCTAGGTACCTTACCAAGGAATCAATCTGGGAAGTATCAGCAAAAACATCTCATTCTGCTGCTTGGAAAGGAATTCAGAAGGCAAGGAGATGGCTACGTAACAATATTTCTTATGTGATTTCTTCTGGAACCAATATTAATATGTGGTATGATCCTTGGGTGAATGGGAAAAGTATATTTCAGATATTTGGTGATAGAGTACGACAGGATCTGGGGGCTCCCAAAGACTGGAAGGTTTCTGAATTCATTAACAATGGTACATGGTGTCTTCCTAACCCTACCTCCCCAGACATGTTATTACTTTGGCCGACTATTAGGGCTATTCCAATCTAGAACAACTCTTCAGATATGCTTATTTGGCTTCATGATAATGGTAAATTTAGTGCTACATCTGCATGGAACCAAATTAGACGACGAAACAACAAGTGGATCCCAAATAGTTGGACATGGGATAGTCCATGCTCACAGCGACATTCCTTATGTACATGGCAGGCCCTTCTCGGCAAACTTCCTACGATGGACAATATGCAGCGAAGAGGTATTTATATTGTAAATCGGTGCTCTTTGTGTATGCAAAAGGAAGAAAGTGTTGACCATCTATACTTTGCTTGTGATTATTCATCTTGGATATGGGAAGAGATCTTGAAGCGATTTGATTTTCAAACGCTACCACGGCCAAACTTGCATCATGAACTAGAAAGGCTAATGCAAGGCTTCTCAAGAAAGGGTCCTATTACACAACTAGCAAGAATTATATTCAGATGTGCTATTTGGTGGATTTGGAAGGAGAGGTGTGGCAGAATTTTTGAGTGTCACAACATGAACAAAGCTCAAATTCTAATAAAGATTCTTCAGGACTCACGATCATGCATGGAGTAAGAATTGAATATAGAGCACCTAACAAGAAGAGAGAAAGAGATTTTCACAAGATTCAATTTTTTCATTAGTCAATAATCACTCGAATAATGATGAAGATTGTAATGTATTATGGGGCAAAGCTTATATTTTGTGATGTATCCACAAGTACTCCAGAACAGTCTAGCTTTTGCTTTTTTTATTAACTTCCTTGTGCTACTCTTGGAAATGAGTTTGATAAAGGGTGCCCATTTCACCTTCTTTAGGTGGGGTACAATCTTCTCGACTACACTAAGAGACTTCAGGCTTTAGTCTATGGCTTGTGTAGACAAAGCTTCTTTGTACAAATCTTTTACAAAATACATTATCTTTACTTACCAAAAAAAAAAAAAAGATGGGAAAGACCAATATTTTGAATTTCCGAGACGGTTCACGAAAAACCGGTCGAATCTTGATTCTGCGCAAAGTTTATGACCGTCGCGTTTTTTCGTGAAACCATGCTCATACGACTTACCATGGGCTAATACATCGTGAAAGGCCAGTATTTTGAATTTCCGAGACGGTGCACGAAAAATCGAGCGAAACTCGACTCGCACGCGCGACTTCGCGCAAAGTTTATGACCGTCGTATTTTTTTGCGAAAGCGTGCTTGTACGACTTCCCATGGGCTAATAAGACGGGAAAGACCAATATTTTGAATTTCCGAGACGGTGCACGAAAAACCGATCGAAACTCGACTCTGTGCAAAGTTTATGACCGTCGCGTTTTTTCGTGAAACCATGCTCATACGACTTACCATGGGCTAATACATCGTGAATGGCCAGTATTTTGAATTTCCGAGACGGTGCACGAAAAACCGATCGAAACTCGACTCTGTGCAATGTTTATGACCGTCGCGTTTTTTCGTGAAACCATGCTCATACGACTTACCATGGGCTAATACATCGTGAAAGGCCAGTATTTTGAATTTCCGAGACGGTGCACGAAAAATCGAGCGAAACTCGACTCGCACGCGCGACTTCGCGCAAAGTTTATGACCGTCGTATTTTTTTGCGAAAGCGTGCTTGTACGACTTCCCATGGGCTAATAAGACGGGAAAGACCAATATTTTGAATTTCCGAGACGGTGCACGAAAAACCGATCGAAACTCGACTCTGTGCAAAGTTTATGACCATCGCGTTTTTTCGTGAAACCATGCTCATACGACTTACCATGGGCTAATACATCGTGAATGGCCAGTATTTTGAATTTCCGAGACGGTGCACGAAAAACCGATCAAAACTCGACTCGCGCGCGACTTCTCGCAAAGTTTATGACCGTCGTATTTTTTTGCGAAAGCGTGCTTGTACGACTTCCCATGGGCTAATAAGACGGGAAAGACCAGTATTTTGAATTTCCGAGACGGTGCATGAAAAACCGATCGAAACTCGACTCTGCGCAATGTTTATGTCCATCACGTTTTTTCGTGAAACCATGCTCATACGACTTACCATGGGCTAATACATCGTGAATGGCCAGTATTTTGAATTTCCGAGACGGTGCACGAAAAACCGATCGAAACTCGACTCGCGCGCGACTTCGCGCAAAGTTTATGACCGTCGTATTTTTTTGCGAAAGCGTGCTTGTATGACTTCCCATTGGCTAATAAGATGGGAAAGACCAGTATTTTGAATTTCCGAGACGGTGCACGAAAAACCGATCGAAACTCGACTCTGTGCAAAGTTTATGACCGTCGCGTTTTTTCGTGAAACCATGCTCATACGACTTACCATGGGCTAATACATCGTGAATGGCCAGTATTTTGAATTTCCGAGACGGTGCACGAAAAACCGATCGAAACTCGACTCGCGCGCGACTTCTCGCAAAGTTTATGACCGTCGTATTTTTTTGCGAAAGCGTGCTTGTACGACTTCCCATGGGCTAATAAGACGGGAAAGACCAGTATTTTGAATTTCCGAGACGGTGCACGAAAAACCGATCGAAACTCGACTCTGTGCAAAGTTTATGACCATCGCGTTTTGTCGTGAAACCATGCTCATACGACTTACCATGGGCTAATACATCGTGAATGGCCAGTATTTTGAATTTCCGAGACGGTGCATGAAAAACCGATCGAAACTCGACTCACGCGCGACATCGCGCAAAGTTTATGACCGTCGTATTTTTTTGCGAAAGCGTGCTTGTACAACTTCTAATGGGCTAATTAGACGGGAAAGACCAGTATTTTGAATTTCCGAGACGATGCACGAAAAACCGATCGAATCTCGACTCTGCGCAAAGTTTATGACCGTCACGTTTTTTCGTGAAACCATGCTCATACGACTTACCATGGGCTAATACATCGTGAATGGCCAGTATTTTGAATTTCCGAGACGGTGCACGAAAAACCGATCGAAACTCGACTCTGTGCAAAGTTTATGACCGTCCCGTTTTTTCGTGAAACCATGCTCATACGACTTACCATGGGCTAATACATCGTGAATGGCCAGTATTTTGAATTTCCGAGACGGTGCACGAAAAACCGATCGAAACTCGACTCTGCGCAATGTTTATGTCCATCGCGTTTTTTCATGAAACCATGCTCATACGACTTACCATGGGCTAATACATCGTGAATGGCCAGTATTTTGAATTTCCGAGACGGTGCATGAAAAACCGATCGAAACTCGACTCTGCGCAATGTTTATGTCCATCACGTTTTTTCATGAAACCATGCTCATACGACTTACCATGGGCTAATACATCGTGAATGGCCTGTATTTTGAATTTCCGAGACGGTGCACGAAAAACCGATCGAAACTCGACTCACGCGCGACATCGCGCAAAGTTTATGACCGTCATATTTTTTTGCGAAAGCGTGCTTGTACGACTTCCCATGGGCTAATAAGACGGGAAAGACCAGTATTTTGAATTTCCGAGACGGTGCATGAAAAACCGATCGAAACTCGACTCTGCGCAATGTTTATGTCTATCACGTTTTTTCGTGAAACCATGCTCATACGACTTACCATGGGCTAATACATCGTGAATGGCCAGTATTTTGAATTTCTGAGACGGTGCACGAAAAACCGATCGAAACTCGACTCGCGCGCGACGTCGCGCAAAGTTTATGACCGTCGTATTTTTTTTGCGAAAGAGTGCTTGTACGACTTCCCAAGGGCTAATAAGACGGGAAAGACCAGTATTTTGAATTTCCGAGACGGTGCACGAAAAACCGATCGAAACTCGACTCTGCGCAATGTTTATGACCGTCGCGTTTTTTCGTGAAACCATGCTCATACGACATGCCATGGGCTAATACATCGTGAATGGCCAGTATTTTCAATTTCCGAGATGGTGCACGAAAAACTGATCGAAACTCGACTCGCGTGCGACTTCGCGCAAAGTTTATGACCGTCGTATTTTTTTGCGAAAGCATGCTTGTACGACTTCCCATGGGCTAATAAGACGGGAAAGACCAGTATTTTGAATTTCCGAGACGGTGCATGAAAAACCGATCGAAACTCGACTCTGCGCAATGTTTATGTCCATCACGTTTTTTCGTGAAACCATGCTCATACGACTTACCAAGGGCTAATACATCGTGAATGGCCAGTATTTTGAATTTCCGAGACGGTGCACGAAAAACCGATCGAAACTCGACTCACGCGCGACTTCGCGCAAAGTTTATGACCGTCGTATTTTTTTGCGATAGCGTGCTTGTAAGACTTCCCATTGGCTAATAAGACGGGAAAGACCAGTATTTTGAATTTCCGAGACGGTGCACGAAAAACCGATCGAAACTCGACTCTATGCAAAGTTTATGACCGTCGCGTTTTTTCGTGAAACCATGCTCATACGACTTACCATGGGCTAATACATCGTGAATGGCCAGTATTTTGAATTTCCGAGACGGTGCACGAAAAACCGATCGAAACTCGACTCGCGCGCGACTTCGCGCAAAGTTTATGACCGTCGTATTTTTTTGCGAAAGAGTGCTTGTACGACTTCCCATGGGCTAATAAGACGGGAAAGACCAGTATTTTGAATTTCCGAGACGGTGCATGAAAAACCGATCGAAACTCGACTCTGTGCAAAGTTTATGACCATCGCGTTTTGTCGTGAAACCATGCTCATACGACTTACCATGGGCTAATACATCGTGAATGGCCAGTATTTTGAATTTCCGAGACGGTGCACGAAAAACCGATCGAAACTCGACTCACGCGCGACATCGCGCAAAGTTTATGACCGTCGTATTTTTTTGCGAAAGCGTGCTTGTACAACTTCTAATGGGCTAATTAGACGGGAAAGACCAGTATTTTGAATTTCCGAGACGATGCACGAAAAACCGATCGAATCTCGACTCTGCGCAAAGTTTATGACCGTCACGTTTTTTCGTGAAACCATGCTCATACGACTTACCATGGGCTAATACATCGTGAATGGCCAGTATTTTGAATTTCCGAGACGGTGCACGAAAAACCGATCGAAACTCGACTCTGTGCAAAGTTTATGACCGTCCCGTTTTTTCGTGAAACCATGCTCATACGACTTACCATGGGCTAATACATCGTGAATGGCCAGTATTTTGAATTTCCGAGACGGTGCACGAAAAACCGATCGAAACTCGACTCTGCGCAATGTTTATGTCCATCGCGTTTTTTCATGAAACCATGCTCATACGACTTACCATGGGCTAATACATCGTGAATGGCCAGTATTTTGAATTTCCGAGACGGTGCATGAAAAACCGATCGAAACTCGACTCTGCGCAATGTTTATGTCCATCACGTTTTTTCGTGAAACCATGCTCATACGACTTACCATGGGCTAATACATCGTGAATGGCCAGTATTTTGAATTTCCGAGACGGTGCACGAAAAACCGATCGAAACTCGACTCACGCGCGACTTTGCGCAAAGTTTATGACCGTCGTATTTTTTTGCGATAGCGTGCTTGTAAGACTTCCCATTGGCTAATAAGACGGGAAAGACCAGTATTTTGAATTTCCGAGACGGTGCATGAAAAACCGATCGAAACTCGACTCTGTGCAAAGTTTATGACCATCGCGTTTTGTCGTGAAACCATGCTCATACGACTTACCATGGGCTAATACATCGTGAATGGCCAGTATTTTGAATTTCCGAGACGGTGCACGAAAAACCGATCGAAACTCGACTCACGCGCGACATCGCGTAAAGTTTATGACCGTCGTATTTTTTTGCGAAAGCGTGCTTGTACAACTTCTAATGGGCTAATTAGACGGGAAAGACCAGTATTTTGAATTTCCGAGACGATGCACGAAAAACCGATCGAATCTCGACTCTGCGCAAAGTTTATGACCGTCACGTTTTTTCGTGAAACCATGCTCATACGACTTACCATGGGCTAATACATCGTGAATGGCCAGTATTTTGAATTTCCGAGACGGTGCACGAAAAACCGATCGAAACTCGACTCTGTGCAAAGTTTATGACCGTCGCGTTTTTTCGTGAAACCATGCTCATACGACTTACCATGGGCTAATACATCGTGAATGGCCAGTATTTTGAATTTCCGAGACGGTGCACGAAAAACCGATCGAAACTCGACTCGCGCGCGACTTCGCGCAAAGTTTATGACCGTCGTATTTTTTTGCGAAAGCGTGCTTGTACTACTTCCCATGGGCTAATAAGACGGGAAAGACCAGTATTTTGAATTTCTGAGACGGTGCATGAAAAACCGATCGAAACTCGACTCTATGCAAAGTTTATGACCGTCGCGTTTTTTCGTGAAACCATGCTCATACGACTTACCATGGGCTAATACATCGTGAATGGCCGGTATTTTGAATTTCCGAGACGGTGCACGAAAAACCGATCGAAACTCGACTCACGCGCGACTTCTCGCAAAGTTTATGACCGTCGTATTTTTTTGCGAAAGCGTGCTTGTACGACTTCCCATGGGCTAATAAGACGGGAAAGACCAGTATTTTGAATTTCCGAGACGGTGCACGAATAACCGATCGAAACTCGACTCTGCGCAAAGTTTATGACCGTCGCGTTTTTTCGTGAAACCATGCTCATACGACATGCCATGGGCTAATACATCGTGAATGGCCAGTATTTTGAATTTCCGAGATGGTGCACGAAAAACCGATCGAAACTCGACTCGCGCGCGACTTCGCGCAAAGTTTATGACCGTCGTATTTTTTTGCGAAAGCGTGCTTGTACGACTTCCCATGGGCTAATAAGATGGGAAAGACCAGTATTTTGAATTTCCGAGACGGTGCATGAAAAACCGATCGAAACTCGACTCTGCGCAATGTTTATGTCCATCACGTTTTTTCGTGAAACCATGCTCATACGACTTACCATGGGCTAATACATCGTGAATGGCCAGTATTTTGAATTTCCGAGACGGTGCACGAAAAACCGATCGAAACTCGACTCACGCGCGACTTCGCGCAAAGTTTATGACCGTCGTATTTTTTTGCGATAGCGTGCTTGTAAGACTTCCCATTGGCTAATAAGACGGGAAAGACCAGTATTTTGAATTTCCGAGACGGTGCTCGAAAAACCGATCGAAACTCGACTCTATGCAAAGTTTTTTACCGTCGCATTTTTTCGTGAAACCATGCTCATACGACTTACCATGGGCTAATACATCGTGAATGGCCGGTATTTTGAATTTCCGAGACGGTGCACGAAAAACCGATCGAAACTGCCATGGGCTAATACATCGTGATATGCAAAGTTTATGAGTCGAGTTTCGATCGGTTTTTCGTGCACCGTGTCGGAAATTCAAAATACTGGCCATTCACGATGTATTAGCCCATGGTAAGTCGTATGAGCATGGTTTCACGAAAAAACGCGACGGTCATAAACTTTGCACAGAGTCGAGTTTCGATCGGTTTTTCGTGCACCGTCTCGGAAATTCAAAATACTGGCCATTCACGATGTATTAGCCCATGGCAAGTCGTATGAGCATGGTTTCATGAAAAAATGCGACGGTCATAAACTTTGCGCTGAGTCGAGTTTCGATCGGTTTTTCGGTTGCACCGTCTCGGAAATTCAAAATACTGGTCTTTCCCGTCTTATTAGTCCATGGTAAGTCGTACAAGCACGCTTTCGCAAAAAAATACGACGGTCATAAACTTTGCGCGAAGTCGCGCGCGAGTCGAATTTCGATCGGTTTTTCGTGCACCGTCTCGGAAATTCAAAATACTGGTCATTCACGATGTATTAGCCCATGGTAAGTCGTATGAGCAGGGTTTCACGATAAAACGCGACGGTCATAAACTTTGCGCAGAGTCGAGTTTCGATCGGTTTGGTTTTGGGTTTGGTCGAGCGTGAGGAGGAGAGAGAGAGGAGGAGAGACGGTGCACGCATCGGCTTGGGAATGGGGGGGAATGGGCCTGCGTTCCCTTGCGTGCGTGCGTGAGTGCTCTGCTCTGCTTGGGCTTGCGCTTGCGATCGACGCTGGGGACGGCAACCTCTTCCCTTGCGCTTGTGCTTGCGATTGCTCCCTTGGGCGATTTCTCCTCTACGATCACTCCGCGGCGAGTGGAAGGCCGGCGGTCGCTCCTGCGATCAGCGATTCCAGGCCGGGAATCGGCGACTTCAGGCGTGGAAGGGCGGCGGCTCTTCTCCCCTAGGCGCGGGACGGACTCTAGGGCAAGAAACGGTGGAAGCTGCGCTGCGATTGGGGCTGGGTTCACTGCCGCTTCCTGCGGCAACTCCAGCGTGGAAAGGGCGACGGCTGCTTCTGCAATCGGCGTGGAAGGGGCGACGGCTGCGACATTAGTGTGGGCAGGGTGGTGGCTTCCTCTCCCCTAGGCGGCTGGCGGCTAGGGCGAGCGACGCCATGGATGCGAGCGGTCGGACGCGGCACTCTGCTTCGCATCCTCTGTTCCAGCGGGATGCTCCTCCGCTGGCTTCTTCCCAGCGGCTGATTGCTTCACAGCAGAACGCCCCTCTCCAGCAGTCACAGCGGGAGAGGGTTGCTCCTCAGCCGCTGGTTACTTCACCGCGGGAGGGGGTTGCTCCTCTCCAACAGCCGCTGGTTCCTCCCGAGCAGCTTAGGCCGGTTTCACACCAGGATGTTCCACCGCTGATTTCTTCTTCTCGACGGGATGCTCCTTCAATGAACCAGGCCCGAGGTCGTTCACGATCTAGATCACGACCTCCAGCTCCTATTTCCCGAGATCCGAAGCCTTGGATTAGCCTCTTCAAGGCTCCAGTGGGTAGTCCGGATCTTCGACTGGACTTTTTTGCTCCAGAAGTACAGGCTGACCAGAAGATTGCTGTGTATGAGGCTATTGATTCCGACGAACTAATTGAGACATGGTCAATGGCAATTGTGGGCTACGTTGTTGGACTAAGAACATCCTTTTTCCCACTATCCTCATACATCAGAACTCGATGGGGAATATCAACATTTGATCTTCATATGTTGGAGACCGGATTCTTTGTATGCAGGCTTTATTCGGAAGAAGATTTACAACGGGTCCTTGAAGGATTTTGGACTATCCGTGGTCATCCAATGATACTACGACGCTGGGCACCTGATGTGAGATTGGAGTTAGACAGTCTACAGTCTATCCCAATATGGGTTTCTTTCCATGGACTTCCACTACATCTCTGGGGTCGTCGTTTTATTGCAAAGCTTTGCAGCACCCTGGGACAACCATTGTATCTTGATAAGGCAACAGCTTCGCAAACGAGATTGACCTTTGCCAGAGCTTGTGTAATGGTTTCTTCTGATGAGGAACTGCCGAATGATGTTTCTTACCGTGATCTTGATGGGAGCACCCGAAAGGTGAAAGTCTCATATTCTTGGAAGCCACAACGATGCAAGGTTTGTCTATCTTTTGGACATGTAAATGGTGCCTGCCAACAACAGCCTTCACAAAAAATCACACAGGTCTACCGACCACGCCAAGAGCCACAGAATGGGGTCACTACCACTAATCCAAGCACTGATACTCCAGTGCCAACAGTGGTGATGGCGGAGAAGATGATTGAACACTCTGACTCGTTGGGGCAGCGACACGAACAAGAGAAAGACAAGTCAGGACTTCCATCTTTACCTATTATATCAGAGAATTTCACTGCAGGAGCTTCCCAAGGTTCTCACTCCCCAATAACAACCTCGCCTTCACGAATCACTCCTTCAGATAATCAGGAAATTTCATTTCAACAACCTCTTGGGAACCAAGACATTGCAGCTCACCAAACTCATCGCTCTTCGACACATCCCGCTATTCAGGACTCCTTGCCTCAAGGTACGCAAAAATTTAAACATTTGCAAGCTGTGGATGAGGTGGATAAATATAGGAATAAAGGATTAAAGGGTAAAGATATTATGCGAGAGGACCATGCAAAATCAAAGGATAAGAAAAAGGATGGTAGTGTCCTCCCAAAATCGCATGCTCTTCCTTCTATCTAGTATTGATGAAAATAAGCTGTTGGAATGTTCGTGGACTTAATAAGACTGAGAAATGTCGGGAGCTCAATAGAATAATCCGATCTGCTGCATGTGACATTGTCATTCTTGTGGAAACAAAAATTAAACCTCATCGTGTTCAAGTTCAGAAGAATTTAATATGGCCTGAGGCAGAACTTTTTACTAATGATTCTCAGGATACTTATGGTCGAGTTTGGGTCTTATGGCATCCTAATCTTGTTACTGCTTGGTTTATTTCTGCTACTAATCAATTCATTCATCTTAAGGCAGAGGATAAACAGACTGGATGTTAATTCAATATTACCGGTATTTATGCATCTAACAGTATGTCTGACAGGAATGCTCTATGGCGTGATCTGGTTAGCATTGCAAATAGTTATCCTACAGTACCTTGGGTTGTTCTCGGTGACTTTAATACTGTCAGATACACAAATGAGAAAGTGGCGGGTAGAGTGCTTTCCGAATGTCAGCTTCAACATTTTAATGATTGTATAGATACTGTTGCATTGACTGACATGAAATCTGTAGGTGATTGGTTCTCATGGAACAATCAAAGTACTGCTGAAAGAAAAATTATGGCTCGACTTGACAGATGTTTGATTAATCAGGA